>CM038670.1:133740391-135033516 GCA_021605145.1 Aegilops bicornis | reverse complement strand
TTTTAATCCGTTCACCCATATTATTATTGTTGATGTTCTAACCGAGGTGGTACTAAATTTCTCGTTGAAAATATTATTTGGCTGCGTTGTGTTCATTATTGGGCTCCTGGAATATTTATTGGGCCAGGCCATGTTTACTACGATTTTGTGCTTGCCGTGAACTGACCACAGTTGGGCCTAAAAAAACAAAGCACAGCCGACTCGATCTCCTCTTTCTTCTGGCTCGGTCTCCTCCTCTTTCTTCTTCTCTGTGTGCCCGCCGTCACCGCCGCTGCCCGCCGCCGTAGCCACCTTCATCGCAGGGATGCAGACCAACATGGTGTCACCCCAATCTCGCCCCTCCCAGCCGGCTCGATCTCCTCTTTCCTCTTCTCTGGCTCGGCCTCCTCTTTCTTCTTCTATGCGTGCCCGTCGTCGCCGCCGCCGCCCACCGCCACAGCCATCCCCGCCCGCCCCCACATCCATCCCCACCCGCCGTGGCCACCTCCGTTGCAGGGATGCAGACCAACATCGTCTCGACCCAGTCTCGCCCCTCCCTACATCGTGAGCTCCCCACACATCTTGGATTCGAAGAAGAGTCCATGTTGCACGGGGTCGTACGGTACACCAAAATTGATGCTATAAGAAGGAACCCCTCGACCACCATTAGATCGCATCGCAAGTTTCTTGCCCGACATCGCCGTTCCTCTACACCATCGATTTCGTTGGAGATCCGTCTGCAGGTGCTCCACCGCCCGCTGGAATTTCTCCCGGCCTGAGGTACATACTATAATCTCATCAGTTTATACATCTATCATGAACGGCGATGATTACATGCCTCAAGAAGTCAATTCTGCCTGATGGTTTCTAAATAATGGAAACCAGAAGGAAACTTAAGCATGTCCCAGAGATCTCACATTTGGTAGCACCAATAAGGATGAATAATGTTATGACAAGTAGTTAAAATATGCACCAGATAGCTACTGGAGGGCATCATCTTTTTCATGCTTCCTCATCCAGATTCAGGTAGCGTATCAGCTAAGAACTATCTAATCTATACAGATAGTATGCACTTTTTAGGCCTGATAGATTAGCCAAAATTAGGCTACCTGGAGATGAAATATATACACACCAGAGAACAATGATTTATCTATGAATATGTATTTATATGCACACCAGAGAACACTGATTTATGTATAGCACTGGTCTTACCAAAATAAACGAAAACACATAGATCTTTTCAATTCTAAATCAGTAGGTTGAGGTCAGTGCTATATTAATTCTGCAGCCTTTCTTAGCACTAAATAGAAGTAAACCAATAGATACAAGTAACAGAAGCAAGGCTTTCTTAGCATGAGCAGGAGGCTTCTATTTAAAGACAATTTTTAATGGAAGTAGTTTCTCTGAATTTGTACTTATTTAATTGACTATTTTCGTGTCAAGATCCAATAGCATGCTGTTGGTTAATGCTTTATTACTATTTCTTCTAACAAAACTAATATATGTTTTTAGAAAAACAATGACTCGACGTCGCCGGATCGCAACACAAAATTCGACCAGTCCCAGCACAAAAAAGAACAGTTACAGCAAAAAAGTTCTCCGTCGTGGTCAGAGGTATTATATTATTCCACTCTATGTCTTTGTAGTTATTTGGCTGAAGGTGTGCATTAGTGGTTGGTTGTGGTTGCATTTTATACCAGCGACTAGAACTTGACGGAAATTTGCTAGAGGAGTTGCAACAGCCTTGCAAGGTTTTTGAGTCGCCGAGTCAAGCCAAGTCGCCAAGGCTGCGGCTAGTGGCTTGCTGGCTTGAGTCAGTGACTTGCCTGGACTAATCGCCCCAAGTCGCCATGGCAATACAGTGCACTCCCGCACCTGTTTCCCTCCTTTGCATAGCCCATTAATGCCAGATAAGCAAAGTTATCAGGCCGAACAGGCCCAGCACGGCCCAGCTAACCACTCCCGGCCCTCATCCACTCGCTAAACCTAGCGCTGCCAGCCCGCACTCCTTCATCTGCGCCTCTCCCCTCGAACTTCTTCCTCTGCGCCGCCGGCGAGGAGAGGCGGCGCCTCCTCCCCCGCCTCCTCCCCAGCCTCACCCGCCTCCGGCTCAGTCCTGCAGCTTCATCTCCTCCTCCCCCGCCTTAGTCTGCGCCGCCGCAGCCTCGCTCGAGGTCACGGCCGTCGCCGCGGAGGTCCAGCCGCCGTCGATCTGAAGGGGGTGCGTCGCCGGCGAGCTGCGGCGGCGGTTCCTAGGTCACGGCCGCGAGCGCCATGGCTTCCTCTCCTCCCGAGCTCCCTCCCTTTCCCTCTCTCTGTCGAGCCAGCAAGTCAATTAATCGACTAATCGCAGCGATTAATCGCAGAAAATCGCTGTTGAGCCAGCGAGTCGGGCGACTCGCTCCGCGAGCCAAGTCGCCCGCGCAAGCCAGTCACGGCGCGACGACTAGGCGATTAGTCGGCGACTAATCGGCGATTAGTCGGCGACTCAAAAACCTTGAGAGCCTTGATCAAATATGAGTTTTATTATTCCTTCTTGATTTTATACAATAACAGTAGAGAATCTAAATCCTTGTACTGTAGCACTACCTGTAATAGAGCAACTTTTCTATGGAAATATACATATAGTAAGTTTTCATATTATACCAGTTAGAAGAAATTGGTACAGGAATTGCTTCAGTCTTGATTAAGTTTTTTTATTCCTTCTTGGTTCAACTTTGTAATAATCCCAAATATGGTTTGAACAATATGACTGGAACGTTTAACTATTCTTTTTCTTTCTTGTCATTGCAGAAAATGGATGACAACACTAAATTGATCATTGTTGAGGATTTTGATAACCAACCTTAAAAAAATGTATGGAATCCAGTGTTTTGGATAGGTTCAATTAAGTTTAAATTCTTGGGTGGGTTCAAATATTTTGTCATGAGAAGTCCATGTGTTCAGTTTTGGTAAAGTATACGTGCCGCTGAAAGAACAGGGAAAAGACCGTGGGGCGTTGGCAGTAGCATGCCGCCTGGACGGCTCTGCAACTACACGGTTAAGGAGGAGATAGGTGAGGTCGAGCCTGAGATCTGTAGCATGCATGGCGGTGGCCATGGCCCGGTAGTGGTGTTGATCTCTGTGTGTAGGTTTTTTCTGGTAGTGACACCTATGAAGAAGGTCACCAAACATAACATGTGCTTCTTACTCTGTGTATGGCTTGCTGTCAAAACACCAAACATAACATGTGCTTGGTTAGTTTAGTCAAGCCATTAGTTGTCTATAATGTACGAAATTGTAATGTTCTCATGTGTGCTATGATGTTTCAAGTATACTACTTCTCTGTTTTCTCGGAAAAAAAGTATACTACTTCTCTTAAGAAGGTCGGAGCCAACGTGGCATCACATAACTGTGTTTGATGCATTCTTCAGGTCGAGGGTTTGATAATGGACATAACACAGCTACTGGAGAGGAGATTAAAATATGGAAGATAGCAACAGAGGAGGAAGCTGAGGCTGGTAGATCAATTGAGCAAGAGTCCCATACCCAGGTGTGTTCATAATTGAGCTGTTTGTAAGATCAATGCTGCATGGATGGTTGCACTCAGAGTCTCTGAAGTTATTTAGCTGAAGGTGTGCATGAGTTTGAGCTATATATTATTTTTGTAGTTTTAACTTTAGAACCATGAAAGTTGTCCCTTTTTTATAAATAACTTCATGTGGAGAAATATTGTTTTTGAGGGAAACAAGGTCAAGAATTCGCATTAGTGGTTGGTAGTGGTAATATAATAGGTTCGCATTTTATACCAGCTAGCAAGACTTCACAGAAATTTGTTAGAGGAATTGCAGCGTCTTTATCAAATATTATTTTACTTAATTCTTTTTAGTTTTAGACAAGAACAACAGAGAATCTCAACCTTCTAATATTACAGTACCTGTAATAGAACAACCGCTGCCTCAAACTTCAGAGAAGATGGGCATGCATGACTGTTTTGGTTGCAACTTCCAACAACAAGAGCATCATATTTGTGTGTATCCGGTAGCTTATGCAGCCCATAGTTAGTTTCCCGGCAGATTGATGATTGGGAGAAGTACATGGAATGCCCCTGTATAGGTGCGTACATAATGACGATTGGGAGTTTTCTGAAGGTTAGAATTCCAGCATATTAGTATCTTCATTTTCTAACAGACTAAAAGGATATAAGTTTTGGCTGTGTGCCCATTTGTGTGTGCACGTGGGTAAAAGATCCTTGGAGATTTTCGTTTTTTAGATCTCTGATGCACCTTGAGCTAGCAATCCAACCTACAATGTCACTTCTCGTATGAACAAGCTCAAAAGAAAATATTTTGAATATTGTCCTGACATTCTTGTGAATCTGCACCTCAAAGTTTTAATTTTTGCAGCAAACAATGCAGATAAACAAGAGTAACAAGTATGGAGTAATAGATCGTATAAATGTATGGTGGTGATCAGTCATGGTCCAAGAACGACAGGGAAATTAAAACTAAGCACAACATGCTCGCATAATAGCAGAACTAGAGCAAGAGAAGAATGTTGGCTAGCAGTTCGACAATGACGCCTGCTAAGGAAGCATCCACACGTGCATCCTTTTGCTACTGCCGAAGCCCCCTATCCTCGAGCTTGACAGGCTCGTGTGCCATCCTGGACTACGTCCTCGCCATGGCCCCAAGCCTTGCAAACACGTCGCCAGCTGCTGCCAAGCTGAGCATGTTGGCAGACCAGGATGAGGACAACCCATACCGCACCCAAGGTAGTACTTTCAGTCATGCTTAAAAACAAGTTTTTTCTACGAAAACACAACTTTTGTTTCTGGGCAGCATGTTCCTCCCGGGTATCAACACTGTGGAACTTTGAACCAAAGGGTGAGGGAGCTAGCTCCCTTACTGCTGTTTTATTCGATTTTCCTAAGGCATTACATACATAATTGTAACCGGCGTAAGTTTCCTAGAAATACATACATCTCGCTAGGAAGTCTGGATATGTTCTAACTCTTCTCAGTTAGGATTAACTAGATGTATTCTAACTGTTCTCAGTTTGGATATGCTCTAACTCTTCACAACGAGGAGTATATATTGATCTTAGAAATTTGTCAGTGATGTAATGTTTTGTGTACAAGCTGATTCGTCTTTTTGGTGCAGGTTTTTAGTAGATGAAGGAGAAAGTCCGCGCCAAGAAGACCATTATGATGGATTCAAGAGAATCAAGACTGAAGCATCAAGATACGATAAATATGTCGATGAGAAGTATGCCTACCGAGACACGAGTGGTTTCAGATATCTTTGGTTGATTAGGATTTGCCCACATAGAGAAAGGATGGCCACATATATATATGGTAGTTACTTCCATGTCACAAATGTGTTCTTAGTGGGTATTGCACAATCACGTTGAAGTTTCCAAACAATCACATTTTCAGTGTTGTTGTGCTACAGTGTTTGATCACAATTTAGACAATTGATCTGATGTTGCTCATCTTTTCGTATAATGTCTTCTTTTTCCAGATTTACATTTTTATTCTGCGGGATGACCTATGCTTTACATGTTGATCTATTTTTTAATTTTCATGTTTCTATATACTTTTGTCCTAGCTTAAGGACCTTGGCGGTTCAAGAGTTGTAGGACATGACTAGCCTAACGATTGATCTATTTTTTAATTTTCATCTTTTCATGTTTCTATATACTTCGATGATCTCTCGCAGATGTGCAATCTATTGATCTAAAAGTGGAAATGTGCACGCTCATTTGATGTCAAAATAACTTATAGAGATAGTAAACATACCAAGCATACGAATATATTGAAATTTTGCAAATGTAGAGATACAAAGATACAAATTAAAAGTGGCACACTCCTGAGGCAAACAAATTATTCAAACTACATACAGTTCGCTGCAGATAGAGAACTGTATATAAAAACACAAACACATTACATAGATAAGCTAGAAGTAGTTGCTAGAGGATTAGATCATCCTAGTATATCCTCCTGCAGGATTGGTGCCTGTGATAAAATGATAAAGTGATTTTGCAAGTTCTTGCATAATTCCGACGGGAGAGTGCGCGCCTGTATATGTGATAATGGGATCGTCGCTGTCTGGGCGCTGGGGATACATATGAAGTGGTAATAAATCAAAGAAGCCATTGCATATCTTTGCCAGAATCATTGTCTGTTTTGCAAACTCGTTTTGTTGTGTGCTTACTTGCTGGCGGGCCATATTGAACTGCCATTGCTTTGTTTGAGCCTTCTCTCTTGCTGTAAACAATCTTTCCTTTCTGACTTCAAGAGCATAGTAATTATGATCATTGATGGAAATATTATAGTCTGCACAGATGCATTCTAAGGCCACCTGAGCTGCCTTTTCCATTGCTTCATCTTCTGTATTAGCTGCTTCTCCTTCATATGTAGTCCACCGCTTCATGTACCTTTGAAATATCTGTGAAACATGGGAACATGACTCGAAGACTCGAAGTTTGCAGAATATAGTATTTTAAGAGTAGCAGAGCTTCGTAGCCTATCAAAAGGTATTACAGCTACATAGTTATCCTTTTCAAAAAAAAAACAGCAACATACTTAAATTTGAGAAGTGACAAATTATTTGTGATTTACATATCTTTTTCCAAGTGTAATCAAGATACAAATAACATGAAACTAACCATGTCATTAACTACATCCTGATAACATACATTGTAACTCTCAAACAGAATACACTTACTGCTTTTAATGGAGAAAAACACCATGCCATCGTGGCCGCCATCACTCGAGCTGGTTCTTAGTAGCCAGCAGAAGAGAGAACACTTGATTTAACTACAGGGCAAAAACTTTGACAACACGGCGGGGTGGACATGTGCAGCAACTTTGACAACACGGCGCGATGGACATGACCTGCCAAGGCCTAGTGGCTTCATTTGCAGAACACAGTGGCTGCTGTTGTATACCTCGAGGTAGGCGGTTTTGTAGTAACGGAGATGCACGGCCATCACCATGGCTGCAGAGGAGCCTCAAGTGGAAGAGGAAGCGGGGCAGGATGCAGAGAAGGGAAATTAAATCTTCTGCATTTTTGGCTAACGAAAATGATGAACATGGCGTCTGGTGCTACTTGACTGCAAATCAATTGTTCAGAGTTAGCAATATTATAGCACAGCTAAGCAGCATAGTTTTGGTTTATAGTTGTCTGGTAGTTGGAATGAAAAGGGCCAACTTTTCGCTTGATACAATTGTTAATGATTTCTTCCATAAGATCAGTACACTGCAACCATAGAAAGTACTAACAAAACTCCAAAGGTAGCCCCAGTTTGAAGAGATTTTACAATGTATTTACAGCACAAGATCCCATTAACATTTCATATAGACTGGGATTTATTTAGAAATATATGATTATATATAATAGGAAAATGCCTTAATCATCTAGGTCATTCTTATTTAGATTTGCGTGCAGCCTGTAGGTGTAGTGAAGACAGAAGTACTGGCAGAAAAAATAAAAATCCATTGTCCAAATTGGGAGAAGTTGTGAGAATTGAAATGACCTTCCTTAGTTTTCGAGCTGAAGAACTGTTTCATACTATACATTTGAAATATGATTCCGTTGAGGAAACCGGCATTGGTTATGTTATATGGAATTGCACCGATAGTTGCCAGATCTTGACGAATGGTAATTATCACCCGTCAGAATCTTAACTTGAACATTACAAGACATCTAGGTAACATTATTTGTAACTTATGTAGTCTGAAACAAATGACAAAGTTAATTATCAAGACAGTGGTTGTTCTATACCCAGTGATGCTTCCCACATTTACTAAAACATATGTTAGCAAAAATGTACGTTAACAGCAGACTTCATGCCAATGAAAATGGAAGTAGATAATTGGTGTATAGAGTGCATTCCATGTCGGGCAATTTCACATGCAACCTAACCAGATTCGGTCTTCCTATACTAAAGAAAGGATCATTCTTATTATATTAAAGAAGAGATCAGATAGAGGTCTACGATAAAAAAATTAGGACGTTGCCTATCAATAGAACAAACTGACAAAAAAATTATGCATGGATACGAAAGGACCACAACATGATATATTTGACTGAGGATGAACCTCAATACAAATAGAAAAGAAAGAACATGAATAGTAAAATCATATCTCCGCTCAATTTTTTGATTCCAATGGACAGCAAGTAAATCTGCTTACTTATGCAATGATGTTTTAAAAATTAATGAATCGGCAAATTTAAGCAAGTAAAACCTGAAAAGCCTTGTTTTCTTGTCCCATCTCATTTAACTTTCGTCTCATAAGCACCTAAAAATTGTTCCATCTCGACTTTCAGAAATTTAAATTTGAAAGGGTATAATTAAATTTCCAGATGGAACAAAGTGCAAAATACCAGAGCACAGTTTTGATTATTAGAATCGTATGTCAGTTGTGGTTACCTTTGAACATGAATTTACAATGGATGGAGGAATGAAGATTATTCAGAACATATGAACAAACTGTCAAGGTCGAGCCAGACAAGACGTAAATTCGCATAGTACCATCCTGAAGTACTTTATTTAGATCTTGCAGCTCCATATCCAGTTTTTCCTATATGAATAAGTGTTCTCTTTACTTTTCTTCATCAACTTCACCTGAAGAATCAGAGAAAGTGTCACGAACACATGGTATTGTTTCAGTAACTTCACAATTTGAGTGCTCCTCCTTCACAATCTGAACCTAGATCGTCTATGACCTTAACAGTGCAGTTTGATCATGCAATCCATTTATGCAGGAATGGAAAACTTCTGACGTGTTACATCAATCTCCAACTACTGAATCTTCAATATATAGGTAGTAAGTCCAGATTCTGCTCGGGGAAAAATCCATGATCCCAAAGGTTGCTGCAACAACAAATGTTTGTCATCGATATGGTGTGCATCATGTTAAACTGAGTCAAAATAAAAAGAATTAACTCTAACAAATCGACCTAAAATTTTTCTACAAAACCAATTTCAGGATAACACGTAGCAAATCAGAAACAGTTAGGAGTGTACATTTTAGGATAACATACCTCTCCTGCTCCTGACTCCGGCAGCACATTCCTCAGTCCCAAGCAAATGCCCCAATCTTTACACCAAATCAGCAACTCCCCATAAACAACCTCACCAGCAAAACCATGGCAAAATCGCCTCAAATGGTGCAGTTGCAATTTAGTCAAGTGACCCAAACAGTTAGCTCCTAGATTTCCAGTATCTCATAGCCTTCACAAACATCCATTGCTCATACTCGTATACACGCGGCAGACTTGCAAACCAACAACTAAATAAAGCGATCGATCAACCGGAAATATCCCACAATATGTTTCTGACTGAGTTAACTGAATTGTAAAAAAGAGAACAGAGAACAAGAATTACTTACTGTTTTTGTTAGAGAATAGGGGAGGGGAAGAGGGCCTGCAAGGATCAGATAGTGACACCGGATAGCGGAGACCAGCTGGGGAGCCAGAGACCGACGGAGGCAGCGCTCTCGGATCTAGCCCTTCCTTCAGCGTAGCCAGAGAAGTGAAAGCAGAGGGAGGGAGCATCAGGTGGCGTATCGAGGATCCCTCCATGAATGCCTGCTTCTGCTCGTTGGGCTCGTGAAGCCGTGGACTTCGGCGAAGAACCTTGGACCCGTCACAACCTCGTCCGCCAAGGTCCTGGGTGGCCACCCTCATGCCGTCAGGGAAGATGGTGCATGGTGAGCCAGGGCGTGCTCGCTAACGTGGTCGGCGGAGCCCCCAGCCGTCGCGCGTGGGGGCGGGGTGCGGACGGCGCACGTTGGGTCGGCCTAGGCATCGGCGGCGTGGAGGACCCAGCGGCGCGGAGATGGCCATAACGACGAGGCCCGCTGGACATCGGCCGTGTCGTGGTTGGGCTGGACCTGCAGGATGGCAAAGGGATCTGGGCGGCCGGAGGGGATGAGGCGCTAGGCGGCGAGATGGACACGGTGGCTCGACGCAACCCCTCCCCGGTACGCCCCTGGAGGCAGCTCGACGAAGCCATCCCTCCGCGGTCGGGCCCTTCTTATATAGGGATGTGATGGGGCGATGGGGCGGAGGCGGTGCGGCTGGCAGCGGGGATAAGCGGCGGGTTGGAGGCTTCTCGAGAGAGGAAGAGACGTCCCGAGTCGGCCAACATCCATCCAATTATAAAAAAGAAAATAAATCAGCTAGCCACCACGGGCTGCATGCATGTGCGGAGATGGAGGCCACCGCCGGACAAAACGGACAGTTGACCCAGAAAAGCAAATCGCAAGGAAAACGCAACGCGTACGCACTGGTGTACCAAGGCAGATCCCCCACTATTTAACGTGTCTCCACCTCATTGGCTCGATTTTTACTGATAGAAAAAAGTAAAAAAAAACAGGTAAATTAAACCTAGCCAGGTTTAGTATATTTAGAATACATACTGTCAGTGTTAGTAGGAACTGTGAGCGTTACTCCCCTGTCGAATATTGCATATTTTGTACCGTGCAAGTCCGCTAACGGGCCTCGAGATATGCTTACTTATGGTGATAGATCTTTTTTCCCCGTTGCAACGCACGGGCCTTTTTGCTAGTAACATCTAAAGAGACGCTGGTCTGGAGTTTGTGGCCATCCTAAGAGTTGCCTAGATGCCCTTAGTATTTTGTCAAACATCTTCTGTGCATGGCCAGCTTTGGCATGGTTTTTAATTTGCACATTGAACTTGCTTGCTTTGCCTAACTAGCTTGTCTCATGGCTTTACCTTAGCCTATAGCCCCACCCTACTAAACCCCTTGTGGATTGGAGCCCCCGGCAAGCAATGGCATTCTGCCGAGCACGTAGCGTGCGTGCTCTGGGCGCGCCCAGAGCGCGCGTTTTGCACGCGCGCACGGTCGCCGTCGCCCTGGCCTTTGCTCACCTGCAGAGCCACACCCCGGCCTCATCCACTCACCAGAACACTCCAGGCCGCCCCCTGGAGCCCCACAACGCCGTCGTCAGGTCGGCCACGGCGGCTAGCGGCCGGCCACAGTGGGTTCCTGCCGTGGACGGTGCCGCCCAAGCCATACACGCACGCCAGCTGCCCTCTGGAGCAGCTCAAGCTCATCCGCAAGCTCGTCCACTAGCGCAAGTTGCCGCCACGTCGCCCTGCAACTACAGAACGGCGGTTCGCCGTCGATCCTATCCATGGCCGCCGCGGAACCGACCTTGGCCGCCTATAAGTGGAGCCCCGAGCTCGTCCAGTCACTCAGGCAAGCTCAGGCCATCCACCTAGCGCTCCCATAGCCTGCAATCGACCAGGAAAGGCCGTCATCCCCGTCTCCAGCCAGTTCGGCCGCCGCCGCCCTCTGGTGTCGTTCATCGCAACCAGGCCCTCCCCCGTCCATCCAACACCACCACCCGATTCCCCTCGATCTTGCGGAGCCACCCAACACCTCAAACTCGCTCGAGAACCACCATAGCCCAAACCCCCAATGCTCCCGAAGCCACCGGCCGCCGCGAAGCTCGTCGCCGGCGACTCCCTTCGTCCCCACCTGCCTAGCGACCACCGGGAGGACCGCCCTGGACTGGCGGATCCATCCCCGACCTCAAAAATCTGCCGTTCACCGGCGTTGATCGCCGGAGCCCCGCCTCCGCTCGGGCAGAGGAGAAAGGAGGGAGGGGCGGCTGGTCGAACCTGACCAGTGGGCCCAAGGGACCCACTGTCAGTGACCCCGCGCCGGTTCACGCTGGTTTAAGTGGACGCGTAAACCCCGAAGTACGTCTCCTCTACCTCGAAAACGTATTCCCTTTCGAACCGTTTTCTTTTTCTGTTTTTATTTAAAACAGAAATTTGACTAAACTTTGACTGGTCATATCTTTTTAAATAAAGCTCCAAATGAGTTGATTCTTTTTCCTACCTCTCTCAAATTTCACCTAGTTTATTTAAGATTTATTTCAAAAATAATTAGGAAAACTTTTTGTACTATTTTAATAATTTGTGTTAATTTGAATATTTTCAAAAATAGGATTTTTGAAGAGGAAGGCAAATTTCAAAAGTTTTGGAATGCACCCTACCTATCCACAACTTGAAGGCAAGCATTCTGAACCCTGGCATAATATTGTTGTCTATTGTTTGATACGATCGCAACACCACTTGACACGGAGTTTCGTTATTTCATGTAATGATATGATCATACTCATAAGTGCATATTGATGATTCCATGCTGTTGGCATTCGATATATTATGATAGTAGTCACCCTCGTATACCTTTCATGCCTACCGGGCGGAAGCCGGGAGAGTCTCTGTCTTGGGTAGACACGAGCTCATCTCCGTTCTTCGTCGAGACGGTTGTGTCCGGTACAGCATAGTGAGGCATGATGAGTGGTCATATTGTCTGTTGGTTGAAACATAATTGTTATGCTAACCATGCAGGGAATACTTAAACCTCCTGATTCGACCGTAGATCGAGTCTTGTTCCAGTAACCCCCATACTTGTTTCGTACTACCACTTGTTCACCTTACGGGTAGGGTGCAGTTCAAGATGGTGTCAACCCCTTTCCTAGCACACACCGTACAGAGGGGCCATGGTGGAAGATACCGGAGGCATCCGGTAGGCATGCCACCCGGTCCGGGGGCATGGGTGTTTTCGGTTGGAGCCGAAGGGGTAGCTCCCCTAGTTTGCGCGTGGTATAAATTTTGTGATCCCATGCTAATCGAGGTTGTCGCTTCCCCACTTAGATTTTTGCTTAACGGGTGTCATGGGTGATTCCAGACAGCGGTAAGTTAGGCTGGTGTGTGCGGTCAGGTGTGTTTTCAACTAAAAGACCATAGACGGAATTAGTCCCGATGGACTAAAGGAATCCGTTGCTCGTGGGTAAAGAGTGCACCATCTGCAGAGGTTATATCTATTCGAATAGCCGTGTCCATGTCTAAGGACTACAGTCTGGGATGGGTCAAGTGTCGTTCTTAGTGTCGGTCTTCGGAGGAAAGATTACTAAACCAGAACATGGATCATGACTTGTGACACATGATGATTATGATTATTATTATGGACTAACCATCTACATTGTTTAGATTATTGAATACCCTTGGGACGGTTCTACCTCCTGGGTATTCACTGTGATTATGATTTATAAGCCCTTTTATGTGGTGTCACTGATACGCCCGACTGTGGCATGCTTGTTAATTATTTACTCTATAAGCCCTTTATGAGGTGTCGCTGAGACGCCCGACTGTGACATACTCGTTAATTATTTACTCTATAAGCCCTTTATGTGGTGTCGCTGAGACGCCCGAATGCGGCATACTTGTTAATTATTTACTCTATAAGCCCTTTATGAGGTGTCGCTGAGACGCCCGACTATGGCATACTCGTTAATTATTTACTCTATAAGCCCTTTATGTGGTGTCGCTGAAACGCCCGATTGCGGCATACTTGTTAATTATTTACTCTATAAGCCCTTTATGTGGTGTCACTGAGACGCCCGACTGTGGCATGCTTGTTAATTATTTACTCTATAAGCCCTTATGCGACGTCGCACAGACGCCCGACTGAGCCATACCTTATTTTATTATCATTTCGAGGCGTCGCTTCAGACACCCGATCGGTGCATTTTGTTTCTACTCGTTGGTTGCATATTCATAGTTGACATGAAAAACCTGCTTGCATGCATCATGATTTTTATTTTTAACTGACAATGTGATCATAGAGAATTTCAGAACATGGTTGTCTTTTGCTATATTATACCCATGTTCTTAATGTTTGCGAGTACATTCAAAGTACTCACTGGCTTGTCTCTGGCTATTGTCTTGGCCAGATTCCTTGCATGGAGAGGATCATTGCGATGACAGCCCCGGAACCTAGGCAGTGACGAGGACAGTCTCATGAAGATAGGAGTTAACCAGGTCAGCTTTTCCCATGGGAAATGGAGCCCCACAGACGCTGAAGAATCCGCAAACCGCTTCCGCCAATCAACCACTAGAAACCATTTGTGGTACTCATAGGCCAGAATGGTCTTGTACTACATATCTTGTATTTTGCTTGGAGTTTCTGCATCAAGTTGGTGCCTCATCAGCTAACAGTAATCCTGGGGCTGGTGAGCACAAGGGCCTTTTTTTGGGAAATTAATATCCCGGAAAACCGGTCCTGACACTTGTCATTAATCAAATTTGGACCTAAAACTAACAAATCTGAAAGACGAGATTCGAACTGGCAACCTGGACTACAAAGCGTAAGTCAATAGCCTGAAACAACAACGGTTGTTGGCTTTGTCCCATAACTTGATTTTATACAGTATTACGTTGAGTAGAGTAGAGGGAGTGCCTCGTCAACATGTGCATGACCGTTGACTCACTTACTGGTGGGTCCCAGGTCTGCGATCTCTCTCTTGTCTCCATCGTCTAACCTTTGCACGGGCACACACGAAGAGCGGTGCTAGCTTGCCGTGGTGTTATTACAACTAAAAAAAGGCTTGGAAAATAGAAGAATCGCCTAGAACAAGAGACGTTGTGGCTGGTCGAGATGGAGCTAACCACACCTACCCTCCGTGCCATGTTAGCATGATTAAGCTGTGTGGCTAGTGGGGTGTTTTCGACCGACTGGCTGGGTCCCGAGGTCGAACCATAGGTACTACCTCTGATAAAGTAAATTTTTACACGCACATTTTTCCTTCGTGCTGAGACATGGCACACCCTACCGCGCGGTTTCGGGGTCCTCCCGGGTGGTGCACGCATATATTCTTCCTGACGTGGGACGCCCTACCGCGCATTTGCGCCGAAACAAGTAAATGAGTCATCAAATCACGAAAGACCACTTTTCTTGCTGAGTACATCAGTGAAGCACGGTGGCTATCTAGTTGGGCTAGTTCGACCGATTAGTTAGGCCACCGCAACATTTGTTTTGTCACCCCTTTTTTTATCTACTTGCCTGCAGGTAAATTTAAATATCCACCGCGGCGTTGCTCAGGTGTTTGAGTGCGGCAGGATTTTTAATTTTTTGATTGACGGGAGCAGGCGTGGCAGGATTTTTAATTTTTTGATTGATGGGAGCAGGCGTGTCAGCAATTAGTCACGATGACTCCGCCTGCAAAACCCACTGCTCCCTGATGTGAGAAGTCGTCGACTGGTGTTTTACCATGGCGAAAACTAAAATATTCTCCGCTCCTCGGCTGGCTCCCTTCGCCTTCCCGTAGATTGCATTGCCTTTCAGTCGTTTCACCCCTTGCATCATCCACGTCGTGCGCCTCAAGAAGCAGAGGCACTTCGATGGTGTTTAGGCACCCTCTGTATGGGCATGTCCATGTCTCGGCGCAACATGACCGTTGGATCAAACACATACGGTGCAGATCAGTCACTGTAGCACAAAGCGTGTGGGTGTGTTTGGTTGCATTCTCATCTTAATATAGTTTTTTCCTCTTCGTGTATTTGTGTTAACCTATGTGGCAACCCGGCTCAGAGCGACCGATTTACCATGCATTGCCAGCCCAGAGACCATGTCTTCTGGCAACACACAACATCTTGGTACAGAAAACAACTGCTTTATTGATGCTAGCGGAACAGAGTTTATATTACAACAGCTGTCGTGGCCAAGCGGCACACCTGGTGCGGCTGAACAATATGTACATTATTTAGTGAACATAAAGGGGCCTCGATTCGAACAACTACGTGGCAGCGGAATAACGTCGTATGGGAAGCTCCATATCACAAGGACACAGATGTGGACACGATCTAGACTCGAACATCGCTCCTTTCCAACGAGACTTTGCTGAAATCTGGCATGACACGCCAGGTCAGTACATTGAATGTACTTGCAAACTCACAACAGGCATAATCATAATGGCAAACAATATCATGATACTTAACCAATTATTTATAATGCAACACTATATGTCAAACATGCTGTGAGCATGCTCGAACGTCCCTCGGGAAAACTTACCAATCGTGATCATTTCCGGATCACAAACAAACCACCAACGTGGTCTTAACAGGATTAACTCGTGATCCTTACAGCGATCACAACCACGACCAATATATGGTCCCGAATGCCTCGATGGCCTTTCTTCCATCCATCAACAATGCAAAGTTCATAGCTTAGTGTGCAATTTTTTTATTAAACGTTGACTCATGGTGGGACCTACTACGAGGTGTCCGTGACCGTGGACTCGGCTATCGATAGATTATACACTCTGCGGAGGTAGCACACTATACCCACACCACGGAACCCGTGGCCTCGGACTCCCATTCGGGTGGACCAATGGCATTCCGACAAAACCCTTCCATTGCCACGGCACTCTCCCGGCCACTCCGACCCAGTCGCCAACGGGCTAGTCCTGGGTGGCCCCGTGTCTACCAAAGACACACCAACCACCGTCTTGGCCAAAACAATCTGACTCGGGGACCCGGTACCATAATCTCAACAACAGGCACACAAGGTTATGCCTGCTTACCGGGCCAGGGTAAGCACGACGTAACCTTCCCTAGTTGGAGGCACCGACCAGAGGCAGTGTCAATGGACCGAATCAAGGCCTTCCCAAAAAGGAAAATGTGGTTGCACTGGGAAAGAAACATGATTCAGCGGCACCATGACCCAGTCAACGGTATATTCAAGTTGGGTTATATTCAGGTTCAACTTAAAATGAAAATGACTTGTGTCATAGCATGCCATGAAATGCAAAACTACACATGCATCGCTTAATAATAAAAATGACCGATGTCATCCATATACACACCAAGCATGAACATCAACAACTCATATTATTTTGCTGCCCAATATAACTCACATTTTAACCAAAATATTTTTCAACAAGTTTTATTATTTTCTCACGCAAGAACGTAACTTCGATAAATTTCTCATATGAATAGCCAAAGGATTTCACCACAAGTAAATCTTAATTTCTTTACCAACTAAGTGAGGTTCAAACATTCTGCAAGGCAAGTAAAATGACCAAACAAGTATTTAACAGAATATTTTCTAGCAAATTTTATCATTTTATGTATGCAAGAACAAAACTTTAAATAATTACTAACATGCATAACAAAATCATTTATAACATCACCACAAATAAACCTTAACTTGCTCTACCAACTAAGCTAGTTTCAATCATTCTGTAACTCAAGCATAATAACTAACAAATATTTAACAGAATACAAATAACACCATAATTATTTAAATGCATAGATTAATCATTTCATTCAAGTAAGAAAAATCACAAATGTTGAAATGACACCATGAAAATGTTGTTGTGGCTTGCCTTAGTGCAGATGAGGTTCACAAGCCTTCTGGTGATCCTCAAGACAAGCCACACCCTCTGAAAATAAATTTGAACACGAAAAGAAAATATCAAGAACACTTCTGAAATTCACCAGAAATTCTAAACAGCTCAGAAAAATCTCATCTTTGGTGAGCTGCTAGATTTCTTTTCAAAGAACACAATGCAAAAAGAATCAATTCATTTGGACTTATGGCTGAAAAGTTATAACTGTTTGAAGCTCTCTGGAATTTAAATGATTTTGAATTTAAATAAACAGCTAAAGGGGGGGTGACGTCGAAGGCGCAAAACCTCAGGGCGCCACCACTCGTACCGCTTCGCGCGCGTACAGAGTGGCTGACTAGCGGGCCCCGTTAGTCAGGTGGGGGAAGGGGGTGATGGAAACAGAGGAGGCCACGGCTTCGTCGGAGCTCTCGCCGGCGACGAGGCCTTCTTGGCCAAAACGAGAGGGAGGGATTTAGAGAGGGGACGATGGCGCACCTGCCCGTACCCGTAGCGTGGCTAGGGGTGGTCGGATGGCCTCGGAATCAAGCTCGCAAGCGGAGGCAGAACACGGTGGTTGCTGGAGTTGAGGAATACGGCGAACGGAGGCCACTCCAGGGGCTCCAAGTGAGCGCGACGACCTCACCGGAGAGAGGCGGAAGCCCTGGAGGGGTTGCCCTGACCTGGGAGAGGCTAGAGCTTCCACGGCGACCAGAGAGGATCCCTGGCGAGCTCGAGCTCGGGGACGGCGGCCTGAGGCCTGCCCGGCCGGGCTACGGCTTCCTACATGATTGTGGAGTGTGTGGGAGTGCTGGATGGTGCTCGAGGAGGCTGGGGGTGGCTCTATTTATAGGCGAGCGGTGAGGGGGTCTCGGGCTCCGCCGGTGGACACCTGTCCACGGTGCCCGGCGACGAGCGGCATCAGTGAGAGGGGGAGAAGGCGACGCAGGTCACGCGGCAATTGTCGGTGGACGGAGACGAGCACATGATCGAGGGGAAGGTTACGAGCACAGTGCGCTCCGCACTGTTGGGCTGGCCGGACCTTGCCCGTGCTCGCTGCGGCGAGCTCTGGCCTCGGCGAGCGCAAGAGAGAGGTTAATGGCATTGAGACGAAGCTGGTGGCGTGGTTTGGCACGCTCGGCCAGGCGAGGGAAGCGAGCACGCGTGAACAGAGCGCTCGGCGGCACTCAGAGAGAGTCGACACGCATGCCAACACCCATGGACGAACGTGGTCACCGCGTGAACTATGACATCGGGCCAATCTAAGCATAAAACTTCATGTCTGGCATGTTGTTCGTGGTAGTTTTGAGTGTTACCACGATTTGGTTTGGATCTAGGTGCAGTAGAGAGGTTTTTACAAGTCGGGTAAGTTTCTGATCAGTAACTTTGAATAGTTACTATGATCAAACGGCTGGGAGTTAGAGGTTGTGCTTTGGAGGCTAGTCATGAGTTACTAAGTAAAGATGCACAAGAAAGTTCAGGTCAAATGGAGCAAGTAAAATGGTAGTTGCTGTAGAAACCACCATTTCTATCCAGACCAAAAAATATTTTCTGTAGAAAAAATATTCCAAAAAGTGGTGAACTATTTTTGATCAGGAAGGTGCCCTAGGGTTCACAGAATATTTGTGAATTATCTCAGATTTTTCTGAGACATAAAAATTAGGGTTGGTTTGGAGCATACTGATCTGGCTAGGGTTTTTGAGAGAAAATGAATATTTTTCATTTCAGAAAAATATTCCAAAGATTATTTTGAGATGGATCAGAGAAGAAATGATGATTTAGGAGGGAAGTGAAGCACTTGGGTGAAAGCCAAGGATGCCCAAGTGTTTAAGTCCATATGAAAATATTCAAAAACCCCAAGTTTCAGAAAAATTTCAAATGAAGATCAAGCAAATAAGAGAGGGCAAAAACCAGGCTGTCACAAACCTCCCCCACTTAGAATGAATCTCGTCCTCGAGATTAGGTTGCTTGGGAAAACCACTCTGGATACTGATCTGTTAGGAATGCTTCCCGCTCCCAAGTTGCTTCTGATTCTGTGTGATGCTCCCACTGAACCTTGTAAAATTTCCTGTCTTTACTGCAAGTGACCCTTTCCATTTGATCCAAAATTTTAAACGGTCTCTCTTCATAAGTGAAATCTTTTGCCAACTCTATCTCAGCCGTAGCAGTCCTTTTCTCAGGCAGGGATATCCATCGTCTCAATTGCGAAACATGAAACACGTCGTGCACGTCTGCCAATTCAGGGGGTAGTTCCCGTTGATATGCAACAATACCCACTCAAGACACAATCAGGAATGGACCAATAAATCTGGGAGCCAACTTTCCACGAGTCTGAAATCTCCTGACTCCTTTCATAGGAGTGATTCGGAGGTATACGTGTTCTCCGGGTTCAAAACTGACTTGTCGGTGCTTTGCATCATAATAACTTTTCTGTCGAGATTTGGCCAATTGCAATCTGTCTCTGATTTCCTTAACTTGTCTCTCAGCTTCCATCATGAGATCTGTTCCAAAGATACGGATATCTCCAGTTTGAGACCAACTTAAAGGAGTGCGGCACTTACGGCCATACAAAGCTTCATATGGTGACATCTTTAGACTCGTCTGGAAACTGTTGTTATAAGAAAACTCGGCATATGGCAAGCAATCTTCCCATTTATCTCCTTTGGCTAGCAAATAGGCTCGCAACATATCTTCGAGTATTTGATTTACCCGCTCTGTCTGTCCACCTGTCTGAGGATGATAGGCAGTACTATATTTCAGCACTGTCCCCAATGTTTGATGGAGACGGGACCAAAAAGCGGAGGTAAACAAGGAACCTCGGTCGGAAGTGATAGTTCGGGGTACTCCATGCAGACTGACTATTCTGGATACATACAGCTATGCAAGTTCATTTGTTCTCTATCTGGTGCTGATCGGGCTGAAGTGAGCAACCTTGGTTAGAGTGTCTACTATAACCCAGATTGCATCTTTGCCTCGCTGGGTCTTAGGCAATCCTGTAATGAAATCCATACAAACGTCATCCCCTTTCCATTGTGAAACTGGCAGCAGTTGGAGGAGTCCGGCTGGCTTCTGATGCTCTGCCTTCACCTTGTTGCATATGTCGCAACAGGCTACAAAATAGGCAATGCCTTTCTTCATTTCATCCCACCAGAATATTTGTCGAAGATCCTCATACATTTTTGTACCTCCCGGGTGAATGGAATATGAGGACTCATGTGCTTCTGACATGATTTTGTTCTTTAAGTCCGGTTGATTGGGTACACAAATTCGTCCACGGAATCGGAGGGTACCGAATTTGTCCTTGAAGAAATCTGGAGTCCGCCCTCCCGTTCGGCCCTGGGCACGTCTTTGCAGCTTGGCGTCAGCTGGCTAGGCCTTGCGGATCTCCATCTCAAGTGTGGGGGTAACTTCCAAAATATTAGTGAGGCCAACATCCACGATGACCAAGTTGAGATGAGCGATCTCCTCTTGAAGTTCGGGTGTCAAGGATCTCAATATGACATTTAAGCTGACGGGTTTTCGACTGAGCGCATCGGCAACGACGTTGGCCTTGCGTGGGTGGTAGTTTATTCCAAGGTCATAATCCTTGACCAACTCTAGCCATCTTCGTTGACGTAGATTTAAATCTGGCTGAGTGAAAATGTATTTGAGAATTTTGTGGTCGGTAAAAATTTGGCACCGTTTTCCAATGAGGTAGTGTCTCCAAATTTTTGATGCATGAACCACCGCAGCCAATTCCGAATCATGGGTATGATAATTTCCCTCATGGGGTCGTAGTTGTCGCGACGCATATGCTACTACCTTGCTGTCTTGCATAAGTACGCAACCAATACCTTGCCTAGAGGCATCGCAGTACACATCAAAAGTGCGATAAATGTCTGGAAGAGTCAATATAGGTGCGGTGGTCAGATGTCTCTTCAGCTCATTAAAACTCTTCTCACAATCTTCCGTCCTTTTAAACTTCTTATCCGTTTTGAGCAGTTCCGTCATGGGTTTAGCAATCTTAGAAAACCCTTCAATAAAACGACGATAATATCCATCTAATCCGATGAAACTCCGGATCTGTGTTACAGTCGTGGGTGGTACCCAATCGAGCACATCCTTTACTTTGCTCGGGTCCACGGCTATACCTTCGGCGGATAGTACATGTCCGAGAAACCCAACTTGCTTGAGCCAAAATCCGCATTTACTGAACTTGGCGTATAGCTGATGGTCGCAGAGCCGTTGTAGCACTGCTCGGAGGTGATCCTTGTGCTCTTCTTCACCCTTGGCATAAATGACGATGTCATCGATGAAGACGACCACGAATTTGTTGAGGAAGTCCATGAATACTTTGTTCATCATATGCATGAAGAAAGCAGGGGCATTAGTAAGACCAAAGGACAACACGGTATATTCGTAAAGAATGTACCGAGTAGTGAATGCGATCTTAGGAATATCCTCCTTTTAATCTTGAGCTGATGATATCCGGTACGTAAATCGATTTTAGAGAATACTTTAGCTCAACTGAGCTGATCAAACAGATCATCAATCCTTGGCAGCGAATATTTATTTTTGATGGTGACGTCATTCAGCTGGCGGTAATCTACGCACATGCGGAGACTACCATCCTTTTGTCCACGAAAATAGCAGGTGATCCCCATAGTGAAGAGCTGGGACGAATATAACCTTTCTGGAGCAATTCATCAAGCTGTTTCTTTAGCTCCACTAATTCTGATTAGGACATCCGGTAATACTTCTTGTATAGTGGTGCGGTTCCGGGCACAAGATCTATTGCAAACTCCAGTTCCCGATCTGGTGGCATGCCTGGCAGTTCTTCCGGAAATACATCAGGGTACTCACTGACCACAGGAATAAATTCCAATTCAGCCACAGCGGTGCAAACCAATTCTGGCTTGGGTATGTTCTTGCGAGCGTAGAATTTGGTAGGCTGCCCCTTCAGACTGGTCAAGGTGACTTCTCGGGTTGCACAGTTTATGCAAACTTGATATTTGGTCAACCAATTCATACCCAATATGATATCCAACTTTTCAGACTCAATGATTATTAGAGAGGTTGGAAATTAGACTCCGTTGATATTGATTTCCAGATCACGGCAGACCAGATTGCTCTTGATTATAGATCCCAGGGTTTGTACCAGCATATTTTTGCCCTAAATCATGCAAGGAAAATTGTTTTGGGTAGCAAAACACCGAGAAATAAAAGAATGGGAAGCTCCAGAGTCAAATAAAATTACGGCAGGTATGTCATTAACAGAAAACATACCAATTACGACTTCTGGCTTCTCTTGGGCTTCATCGGCGGAGATATGATGCACGTGCCCAGTGAAGTTTTGTTGGGTTGGCCACGACTCCATAAAGTTGACTTGTGGCCTGCTTAGGGTATTCGTCTTGTTGTTCTTGGGGCACTGTCTGGCATAATGTCCATTCTGCCTGCAATTGAAGCAAGAATTATTGCGCTAACGCTCCTCATGTGTTGGGTTGGTCACAATATTCTTGACTTGAGTGGTGGTCTTGTTAACGTTCTGCTGCCAATTTGGCCTGTATTCCACCTGAGTCTGTTGCCAGGTACGAGCCTTTTGCACTTGTTGCCCATCCTTCTTTGGCTCAAACTTATGCTTGTTGTCATTGTTAACAGGCCTATTATCTGCTATAAGCTTGTGCTCCCGTTCAGCAATGAAGGCCTTGTTCACCAGAATTTGGAAATCTGGGAAATCTAGCATACTGAGAGTGCACCGGAGTTGCGGATTTAGGCCTCCAAGAAATCTATCAAACTTCCTTTCTTCGGTGGCCACGTCGTAAAGAGAGTAACGGGCCAGATGATTGAAGTTTTGCAGATATTCAGCCACAGACTGATTTCCTTAAACGAGCGCGAGAAATTCACGCTGCTTGGTCTTCATAACTCCAGTAGGGATATGATATTTTCGAAACTGATCCTTAAACTTTTCCCAGGAGATTTCCTCATCAACCGGCCACATGGCCTTTGTATTTTCCCACCATATGGCAGCTGCGCCTTCAAGGTAATGAGTTGCAAAGGGAACTTTATCATTTCCTTTAGTACGAGCAATCTCAAGCTTTTTCTCCACAGTGCTCAACCAATCATCTGCATCCAATGGGTCAACAATCTGACTGAAGCTGGGTGGATTGGTCTTCTGAAAACCTGACAGCTTTGAGTGATGACTGTTCTGATTTCCATTCTGTCCAACCATAGCTTGCACACTTCTCAATATTTCAATCAGATCGTTGTTCCTTTTCTCTTCAAACATACGCAGAATTTGCTCGGTGGAGGGAGGATTAGGCGGTGCAGGTGGTGGCGGAATGTACGGCTCGGGAGAATGTCCTGCCTGTCGTGCGGAACGACAAACAGGAGTTCCCTCACGAACGTTGCTACTGCTGCCTCCCCGCGTCATCCTATTGTGGATTTTTTCCAAGACAACGCAATCGAGATGAGAAACATCCAAGAATAAATTTGGGGAAAAGCCAGCAACAAATCCTCGAAGAAAACAAAAGAGCGAAGAATATACGGCGAATAAAGTCCCAACATAATTATACATAGACTCATACATGAAAGATAAACAACATGACTGGTTCAACTACTCTCATACATGCAACGAAACATCATGACTCGTACGACTACATCCGTACATCATCCAGACAACGGCATATACTCGAAGATACTACTGCTCTGCTGGTGCTGCGGCGTCCTCCCCTAAAGCGGTCTCGGATCCCGAACTGACATGGTTAACGGAAACCTCCGGGTTAAAGGTAACACGACGGCGCTGCCTCGAGGGCTTTCCCTCAGGGGCAGGGGTAGGATGAAGCATCGGGGCTACATGGGTAGTGAGAAGTGAGACCCATTCGGCAGGAGTACTGAGATGGTTCACGGCCGAGACGCCCGTGCTACTCGGAGGAGTAACCGGCGAAACGGGGGAACTAGAACTGGCTGGAATATAAGGGGTAAATGCCAGAGAAGATGGAGTAGTGGCAGATCTAGAAGTGACTAAAGTAGCGGCTAAAGCAGTACGGGCATGAGTCAGCTCTCGAGCCAGCTCGTGGATCATCAGATAGCTAGCAGTGACATAACGAGCAAGGTGGCTAGCAACACTATCAGACTCCGGATCAATGAGAGGGAAGCGGACACGACCATTGTCGTGCAGAGATGGGTAGTAATAGAAACCTGGGTGGTTCTGCATTCAGACCTCGTTGTAGCGAAGCTCGACAAGGACCTCGAATGTAGCAAACTGGACAGCCTGAGAAGCGGTGGAGGCATAACCGCTCTGAGAAGTACGAGTGTAAGAGCTATAATTAGAACTAGTGCGCAGAGTGACCACTGCGTGATACTCATACACTGAATCAGCTAGATGCTCCTAGTACACACGGTAGACTTGGTCGTCTCCGAGAGGGTACAACCGATGCCAAACGTTGCGAAGGAGGTGCGGAGACGTGTACGGCATCATTTTAATCGCACGGATCTGACAACCGAGCCATCTACACCCACAACCATTAGCAGGTTAGCATAAAAATATATAAATCGAATGCATGCAACACAACAATCAGCACAAATTACTATCAGCACTCAACTTAAACTCGTATCTAACGTCCAGTTAACACGTCGCTGTCTAGCATGGCCTACAGTCAGCACGGCTCTGATACCAAGCATTGTGGCACCCCGGCTCAGAGCGACCTGTTTACCATGCATTGCCAGCCCAGAGACCATGTCCTCTAGCAACACACAACATCTTGGTATAGAAAACAACCACTTTATTGATGCTACTGGAACATAGTTTATATTACAACAGCTGTCGAGGCCAAGCGTCACACCTGGTGCGGCTGAACAATTTGTACATTATTTAGTGAACATAAAGGGGCCTCGATCCGAACAACTACGTGGCAGTGGAATAACGTCGTAGCGGAAGCTCCATATCAAAGGGACATCGATGTGGACACGATCTAGACTCGAACAACGCTCCTTTCTAACGAGACTTTCCTGAAATCTGGCATGACACGCCAGGTCAGTACATTGAATGTACTTGCAAGCTCACAACAGGCATAATCATAATGGCAAACAATATCATGATACTTAACCCATTATTTATAATGCAACACTATATGTAAAACATGCTGTGATCATGCTCGAACATCCCTCGGGACAACTTACCAACCGTGATCATTTTCGGATCACAAACAAACCACAAACATGGTCTTATTAGGTGTAACTCGTGATCCTTACAGCGATCACAACCACGGTAGGTATCTGGTCCCGAATGCCTCGATGGCCTTTCTGCCATCCATCAACAATGCAAAGTTCATAGCTCAATGTGCAATTTTTTATTAAACGTTGACTCATGGTGGGACCTACTACGAGGTGTCCGTGACCGTGGACTCGGCTATCGATAGATTATACACTCTGCAGAGGTAGCAAACTGTACCCACACCACGGAACCCATGGCTCCGCACTCCCATTCGGGTGGACCAACGGCATTCCGACAAAACCCTTCCATTGCCACGGCACTCTCCCGGCCACTCCGACCCAATCCCCAACGGGCTAGTCCTGGGTGGCCCCGTGTCTACCAAAGACACACCGACCACCGTCGTGGCCAAAACAATCCCACTCGGGGACCCGGTACCATAATCTCAACAACGGGCACACAAGGTTATGCCTGCTTATGGGGCCAGGGTAAGCACGACGTAACCTTCCCTAGTTGGAGGCACCGACCAGAGGCAATGTCAATGGACCGAATCAAGGCCTTCCCAAAAAGGCAAATGTGGTTGCACTGGGAAAGAAACATGATTCAGCGGCACCATGACCCAGTCAATGGTATATTCAAGTTGGGTTATATTCAGGTTCAACTTAAAATGAAAATGACTTGTGTCATAACATGCAAAACTACACATGCATCGCTTAATAATAAAAATGACCGATGTCATCCATATACACACCAAGCATAAACATCAACAACTCTTATTACTTTGCTGCCCAATATAACTCAGATATTAACCAAAATATTTTGGAACAAGTTTTATTATTTTCTCACGCAAGAACGTAACTTCGATAAATTTCTCATATGAATAACAAAATATTTCACCACAAGAAAATCTAAATTTCTTTACCAACTAAGTGAGGTTCAAACATTCTGTAAGGCAAGTAAAATGACCAAGTATTTAACAGAATATTTTCTAACAAATTTTATCATTTTATGTATGCAAGAACAAAACTTTAAATAATTACTAACATGCATAACAAAATCATTTATAACATCACCAAAAATAAACCTTAACTTGCTCTACCAACTAAGCTAGTTTCAATCATTCTGTAACTCAAGAATAATAACTAACAACTATTTAACAGAATACAAATAACACCATAATTATTTAAAAGCACAGATTAATCATTTCACTCAAGTAAGAAAAATCACAAATATTGAAATGACACCATGAAAATGTTGCTGTGGCTTGCCTTAGTGCAGATGAGGTTCACAAGCCTTCTGGTGATCCTCAAGACAAGCCTCACCCTCTGAAAATAAATTAGAACACAAAAAGAAAATATCAAGAACACTTCTGAAATTCACCAGAAATTCTAAACAACTCAGAAAAATCTCATCTTTGGTGAGCTGCTAGATTTGTTTTCAAAGAACACAATGAAAAAAGAATCAATTAATTTGGACTTGTGGTTGAAAAGTTATAACTATTTGAGGGTCTCTGGAATTTAAATGATTTTTAACTTAAATAAACAGCTGAGGGGGGGGGGGGGTGATGTCGAAGGCGTAAAACCTCAAGGCGCCACCTCTCGTACTGCTTCGCTCGCGTACAGAGTGGCTGACTAGCGAGCCCCGCTAGTCAGGTGGGGGAAGGGGAAGAAGGAAATAGAGGAGGCCACGGCTTCGCCGGAGCTCTCGCCGGCGACGAGGGCTTCTTGGCCAAAACGTGAGGGAGGGATTTAGAGAGGGGACGATGGTGCACCTGCCCGTACCCGTAGCGTGGCTAGGGGTGGTCGGACGGTGTCGGAATCAAGCTCGCAAGCGGAGGCAGAACACGGTGGTTGCCGGAGTTGAGGAAGACGGCGAACGGAGGCCACTCCAGGGGCTCCAAGCGGGCGAGATGACCTCACTTGAGAGATGCGGAAGCCCTGGAGGGGTTTCCCTGGCCTGGGAGAGGCTTGAGCTTCCGCAGCGACCAGAGGGGATCGCCGGTGAGCTCGAGCTCGGGGACGGCGGCCCGAGGCCTGCCCGGCCGGGCTACGGCTTCCTACGCGATTGTGGAGTGTGTGGGAGTGCTGGATGGTGCTCGAGGAGGCTGGGGCTGGCTCTATTTATAGGTGAGTGGCGAGGGGGTTTCAGGCTCCGCCGGTGGACACCTGTCCACGGCGCCCGGCGACGAGCGACGTCACTGAGAGGGGGAGAAGGCGACGCAGGTCACGCGGCAACTGTGGGTGGATGGAGACGAGCACATGATCGAGGGGAAGGCTACGAGCACAGTGCGCTCCGCACTATTGGGCTGGCCAGACCTTGCCCGTGCTCGCTGCGGCGAGCTCCGGTGTCGGCGAGCGCCAGAGAGAGGTTAATGGCATTGAGACGAAGATGGTGGCACGGTTTGGCATGCTCGGGAAGGCGAGGGAAGCGAGCATGCGCGAACAGAGCGCTCGGCGGCACTCAGAGCGCGTCGACACGCATGCCAACACCCCTGAACGAACGTGGTCACCGCGTGAACTATGACATCAGGCCGATCTATGCATAAATTTCATGTCTAACATGTTGTTCGTGGTAGTTTTGAGTGTTACCACGATTTGGTTTGGATCCAGGTGCAGTAGAGAGGTTTTTACAAGTCAGGTAAGTTTCTGATTAGTAACTTTGAACAGTTACTGTGTTCAAACGGCTGGGAGTTAGAGGCTATGCTTTGGAGGCTAGTCATGAGTTACTTAGGTAAAGATGCACAAGAATATTCAGGTCAAATGGAGCAAGTAAAATGGTAGTTGCTATAGAAACCACCATTTCTGTCGAGAACAGAAAATATTTTTTGTAGCAAAAATATTCCGAAAAGTGATGAAATATTTTTGCTCAGGAAGGTGCCCTAGGGTTCACAGAATATTTGTGAATTATGTCAGATTTTTCTGAGACATAAAAATTAGGGTTGCTTTGGAGCATACTGATTTAGCTAGGGTTTTTGAGAGAAAATGAATATTTTTCATTTAAGAAAAAATATTCCAAAGATTATTTTGAGATGGATCAGAGAAGAAATGATGATTTAGGATGGAAGTGAAGCACTTTGGTGAAAGCCAAGGATGCCCAAGTGTTTAAGTCCATATGAAAAGATTCAAAAACCTCATGTTTCAGAAAAAATTCAAATGAAGATCAAGCAAATAAGAGAGGGCAAAAACCAGGCTGTCACAACCTACTAGTGTGGACTCATGCACCCTTCATACACTCTGCCAAATACCCAAAAGTGGGTCGAGAAGGGAACTCTTGCTCCCATCCCGTGCACCCTTCATACAACCCGCCTAACACTATTCGTGCTTCGTAAGGTTCATGTTTCGTGGAGTACTGTATCACCATACTCTCCGTGCGCTGTAGACCTAGTTCTGTTAACATTGATCTCACCGTTCATTCTCGACCGGACAGTCGAGAAAGCAGTACTATGTTACTACATTACTGTTCATATAGTTAACATGCGCACATCATCATTTGTTGTCATCATATCTTACTACACTAGCAACAAGATTATGTAGTACTGACGTATGAACCACTGCACATGCCTAGTACCCCCTCCTTTCCGGTTTATAAGGCTTACTATCTCAAATTTTTCATTTTCCCCATTTAAAGGGCTTATCTCCAACTTCTACTGAGATTCCGAGGCGCATTAAATCTTTGCATGCAATAATTCAAAAGGAACTCACCAATGCATGCAATGTTCCTACTCATCTACTCCCTCTGTTCCTAAATATAAGCCTTTGCAGAGATTCCACTAGGTGGACTACATACAGAACAAAATGAATGAATCTACACTTAAAATGCATCTATATACATCCGTATGTGGTTCATGGTGAAATCTCTACAAAGACTTATATTTAGGAACGGAGGAAGTAGTGGCCAAGCATGCATGCAGTGTAATTAATCCACATTAATGCACTAGTTTAATTTGCGTACTCTTATAAAGTACGAGATATATTCCTCCACTCATCATCTGCCTTGATAGATGAGATTTCAGATTTGAGCCCTATAAACCGAAAAGGAGGGAGTAGTAGGAGAACTATGTATGTTCAAGTGGCTGTCGTGTTTCGCACTCCTCCGTCGTAAGAGTGGAAATGCTTGCTGTAATCATTTTTTTCTTCAGAAAAATAGTGGACACGCTCTACCGTGCGGATCCTCCTCCAGCCATGCACTAAATTACTCACTTCGCCGATGTGTGGGACAGCTAGCCTCGGGGGTCCACCAGCCATGCACTAAATTACTCCGTAGTAGAGTGACGGTAGACTACCCCGATCGAACCGCCACAATAATGCCCAATGAGCCGTCAAATCACAAAACCCCCTCCTTTCCAGTAGTAAGTTGGACGGATGAAGCAACCATCATCTCACTCTTCTCTCTCAGCTTCCTCTCTACCCAACTCGCTTCTCCCTCATCTTGTTCCTCATTTCGTCAAGAAAACCCCGACCTGCTTCTGCCATTGTTCTTCTCTCCCAAAGAAGGAAAGGTGAGCGCATCAATGGCGTTGATTCTGGCCAATGCCCGATCTTGCAACCCCGAGACTGATCCTATAACTCCCTCTCTTTTCTTCTTTTGGGTTTGTGATTATGGTTTCTTTTCTTTTATTTCTTTTTGACAGTTTCTTGATGGACGCTGGAGCACCGGCCGAAATGATGTCTATGGCTCTGGCCAAAACCGTCGAGGCTCATGGTACGAAGAAGCGCAAGCACCCCACCGAAACTACCGCAGACAAGCTCAAAGCCATCGCCCTGTCCAAGCCCCCCTCTCCGGGATCCCTCATTAAGCAAGTCTAGGTAATATCTCTTCTTGACGATCTTTTCTCGATCTTGATCGTGTTTTTTCACCTAACACGCAGTACTAGTACTAGTAGTACAACTTTCTGGGTGATCTTGCATGTGATTTTTGTGTGCCAAATGATGGTTCTAAATTCCTATTTTGACCAAAACATGTGAGAGGTTAACACTGATTTCTTATAGATTACTTTCAACTACTCCCTCTGTCCCAAATTTCTTGTCTTAGATTTGTCTAGACATAGATGTATTGTCTAGACACAGATGTATCTACATACATCCGTGTCTAGACAAATCTAAGATAAGAATTTTGGGACGGAGGGAGTACTTTATGAACATGAATGCTACCTTTGAAGAGGGTATATTTGCCTCAGTAACTTGTGTTATGGATATTGCAAGTAATCCCTCTGCTCTCATGCCTTTGAAGACATGTTCTAGTGTCTTTGTTCACTCATTTCTATGCATATATGTAGTCATATATGGAGTATAATATCAAAAATCATCTTATATTTCTGAACGGAGGTAGTAATAAAATATGGTTTCTGTTTGAATTAGAACCAGGTCCGCGGTGGAGATGAAGTTCTCGAAGTCATACCTTGTGAACTGGAAGACCTGAGGATGAGTTGTACTGCTAAACTATCCAGCTCCTATGTCCTTTTCGCCACGTGTCCTAAACTAGTGTTTTCCTTTAGCATTGTTGTCAGGCGTGTTCTCGAGGCTGTACTTGACCACAACAATTTTCCTGGCTGTGCCTTCGATTACGAAGGGTGTGGTTCTTGTAAAGCTTCCCAACAAATCTGATGCGGCCCGTCTTCATGATCATGTTTATGAGTGGAAAGACCACTCTGTTAGGTTCTCCAAGGTTGACGAGATGGTGATGGTGCATGTAGACATCTCTCACGAAGTCCATGGCCTAGTCAATTATGCGGGGTTCATCCCGTAGGTCGGTGGCAAGAAATAGTCTGTAGAGTTTAATTAGTGCAACTTTGTTGTCTGTAGTAAGTACTATTGTTCAGTACTTGATTTGTGTTTCTGAAACATGTATTGTTTATTAGTACTACCGCTTTTGGTGTGTGGTTAGTACTGAGAACGGCCTATGTTAATGTTTGTCCACTCAAATCAATCTGTATATTTTGAAGTATCTAGATCATCTTTTTTGTGAGGATGGTTTATCAATTATGGTTACACTCCAATATCTGTATGCATTGCAGGGTTTATCGCACCCACCAGGATTTCCAGTCCCAAGGATGTTCGGTCCATACGATTTGTCACGACCTTTGGACTATCCTGCTTGTGGGAGTAGGCGCGTCCCCTGCATGCGACCCGTAGTTGGACGATCAATCTTCTGTTTAGTACTTCAACATAGTGATTTCCTGGTAAGGATTCACTCGTGTCACATGAAGTAAATCTTATTGATTTACTGTCTAAATCTTATTGACTTAATGTCATGTTTTCTTTCTTTTTCTGCAATTTTACGATTCAGTTTTTGCCATGTGACATTCATCATAGAATAAACCGTTTGGTTTGCTCTAGATGGCTATTTTTGCAGGTTTCACTTCTTATGTTGTGTCAGTAATGAAGGCACTGTCCATCACTTATATTACTAGAAAAAAATGGATTAGTCTGTTGTCTGAGTACAAGCTGAATCCCTATGATGAACTATAGTTTGGTTTAACAAAAATGACACAAATTAGTCCTTCTCGCTTTAAAAGAAATGAAGAAAAATCTAGATCACGGTCACGAAGCCTAGTCAAGTTAGAAAGCTGATCATAGTAGACCAGACACGATCGCCGCTGTCTCGCACATCGGTACCACCTTCAGCAACGGATCGAGCACCGACAGTTTCTCTAGCACTGACAGCGGCAGCAGCTCAGTCTGATCCAGCTGAGGATTGGGCACCGACCGCGTCAGCGGATCAGGCTGATCTACCGGAGGATCGGGCATCGACACCGTCACCTGCTCCGACACCGGCACCAACTCTACAAGGAGCACCATCTCCGGCAGTAGCAGCGGCTTCGGCACCTGCACCAACACTTGCACTTGCATCTGGTCCAGCCCGTGCAGCGGCAACCGAACGAGCAGTTGCACCAGCAATAGACTGGGCTGTAGTTTGCACTTCATATACTAAACTCCTTACAAAAACTGACATGTCCACCTTCTTGGTAAGCATTGGCCGCCCAAGTGTTTCGTTCTTTTTTCTTTCCATGTTGTTTCGCATGATTCACTGTGTTGATCTAACTATTTGGGCATGTCTTCTTGTTTGCAAATAGAGAATTCCTAGGGCAATGAGGGAGTCGTTCAACAATCCGGGCGACAGCGGCCAAGTTTCTCTTACCATGCGCAGCCTTGGTGTGAATGAACCTGCTCAATATACCGTAAGTACAAAGGATGGTCGCATGATGATTGATGCTAAAGGATGGTCAAGGTTCAAATCCAAATCATATCTTGTGGTAGGGGATGATCTCAAAATCGAACTTTCTCGGCAAGGAGAGCTGGTCCAAATCAACTTTGAAATTCTTGATGGCAACCGCATAGCTGCCGAACTGATCTATCCTACGAGAGATTTTGATGTAATAATCTGGCATGGTGAAACAAGTGTCCTGTGTGTATAAGTAATACGATAGTATTATTTATCACATGGTATATCGTTGATAGAATTTTAACTCTCATTGCTTGTTAGGAACTGTCATTCGATTTCATTCCAACAACTGCCGTCCTTTATTCAATTTTGTGTATTCGCCTTGCGACAGCATCTAAAACCAGCGCCGTACCGATCGCTGGCAATATGAAAAGCGCTGAGGTAGAACACATGGGCCCCCAAACATGCAGGGTGCGCGTGGGGCCCAATGTCCAAAACCGTGAGCCTGTCTGAGTATTATATTCTTAGCTGAACCCCCATAATGCCTGTGCGTTGCACGTAACATCAAGATGCATTTGTATGAGTATTTTATCTTGTGAGAGAAATGGATGAACGAGGGAAGGCCTTACTTGCAAATGTGGAGAGGTGTGTGGGTACCTTTTTGCAAAATTGCCATAGTTTCCTTCCTATCCGTCAGATATAAATCGGACGGCCTATATTGCAGGATGGCAGGCACACCATCATCATCAACTCGTTTATACTGTGTTAAAAACAACTCTATTTTTTATAATTATATATGTTATATATATTCCCCTTGATTTTTCTTATGTATAAAGTTGTGATATAAAAGATTTGTATATTTCTTTACAGAGGGAGTATCTCTCTGTCAAAAATATATTTTTGTGTAACTAGTTACTCCTGTCTTTCTACTTCCTTCCGCTGATATGTGGGGCATCCGACAACAGGGTCCACGTGCCATATGCACAAATTAGAGTGCACAACTGCACGGTAGACACACCCCGATCGTAGCGCTGTAGTAATGCCAAATGAGCCATCAAATCACAAACCCCCCCTTTCCATCTTTAGTAGTAAGCTGGACGGACGAAGCGGCAATATTTCACTGGGCCTGAATCCCCTTATCCCTTGTCTGCTTGTTCAGAGAAAACCCCGTCTCAGAGATTGCATCGGGTTTTCTCATGGAGAACCAGGTACGAATTCTTCATCCATCCCCGATAAATCCAAGTCCCTTGGTCGCGGGTAATCCTAGGATGGCAGCCGCCGCCTTTGATGCATTTTTCTTCCTACTGAATCTAGTGTGTTTCATTTGCAGTGCCCGAAGTGCGAGGACTCTATAGGTTTCCGCGCCCTCGGCGAGACACCACACTTGTTCCTTCTCATCCTAACAAAGGATTTTAAAACGCGCACAGTATGTTCCTAGAATCCTCTTTTCTATACGGGAGGGTAGGGTTTTTTTGAACATGTTGTCGACTAATTTGGAAATTTGGATTGCTATATTTGGATAAAAGGTACTACCAGTACGATGGTCAACACTGACGTGAATGAGGAAGTTATTTCTAGATTTGGATAGGGAATACATTGTGTTCTCATATTATTTTTCCTGCAGTGCATTATTTGCTCTGCCAGAACACATGTACTCAAGATGTTCGGCCTTGCCATAACTGAATACACCAGTTTAATGGTCACAGTGAAGACAAGCCATGGATATAAGTTCCGAGTTGGGTTCATGAACCAAGAAGATCACTGCTTTTTTTATGGCCGAACTTGGATAAACTTTCTCAAGTGTTACAGACTGAAAGTTGGCGCACGAATGTTGATTGAAATAGCAGAACCTGGTCTCATCTTCACTGCGATCTTCCACCCCGACGTCGTTCCAATTGTTCATCCATGTTAGTTTTGTATCCGGTTCTTGCTTGTTACCTCGATTACTTCTTAATCCACCTATTCTGTCTAACTACTCACAATTTAACTTTAGAAGTAGCAATGAAACTCTCACGAAGATGCAACTTCTAACTAATATTTTCCTATAATTGGTGGCACGTGTAGGTTTTTTCAGAGTTAAGCAGGCTGCTCGTTTGTTATTCTGTAACAAATCAGCTGTTACTGATGGCACTGAACCACAAGTTCCTACACTTTATTGATCGTCTTGAGGTCCTTGTGGGGCGTTTCAATGGTGGAAGGCCACGTGGGATATGTGTGCCACTGTTGCACTCGTTGAACAGGTCCAACTGTGTCGACAAACTTATGGTACGAACTGTTCTCTATTATATATGTTATTCATCAACTATTGCTTATACACAGTTTTACAGTTGTGATCTTCTTGAAACAGAAACTGCCCAGTTCTGTTGTTCCTATAAAGATGCCTGACAATGGTTGGGTCAGATTTGCGCTTGGTCACAACATGATGTTTATGTCGACCTACTCCATTCCCCTTGGAGGTGAAAAGATACTTATTCATGGGTGGTCTCAAATAATGAAGGCCCGTCCATCTTGGAGAATAGGACAGAAGATTATGTTCCTGCTTTTCCATGGCTCTAAAGTGAATATCCTGTTTATTGACCACATTGCGAGATGAAGCCGCTTTCAGAAGGTTGTGGATGCGCGGGGTGGCGCCTGGGCCTTGTTCTGGGGCTTGGTGGCCTCAACCTTGGTTAATTGTAGGCAAAGTAGCACTGTTCTCGGCGTCTTTGTACGGTTGAACCTGTATAAGTACTCACACCACTTTCAGCTATGGTTGTTAAGTGCCCCTGCTGGTTTCAGTTAAGGTTGTGAAGTACTCCTGCTGCTTTTACAGTCTGTCATTTTTCTTCAGACCTGTCTTCCTCCATCTGCCAAAACCAAACCAGCGCCGGCGGGGCCGCCTGCTTCCGCCTCCCACGGCTGGCTGCGCCTCAGTGCACGCATCGCCGCCCCACCGTCTCCTAAATCGTTAACACCGACGTCCGAGGCCTCGCCGTCGTCCTCCGCGCGCTTTGGTGCGCTCGTCACAGCGCCGCCCTCTTGTGTTGTCAACATGGTCAACAAACAACAGGAATCGGTAGAAGTACGTGGAGAGGATGACAGTACGGGCCCACCATGTCAGCGTATGGAAAAATAAAATGCTTCCTCCTAGTGTTTTCCTGACATCTGGGACCCATGACATTGTGAGCGTATATAGTCAATAGACAAGAGAACAACACAAGTTCAGCTGACACCTGGACGTAGCTGCTCAAGCAGTATTTTTTTTGTTATTGTTGAGACGGAGCAGGGTTGGAACTGGGTTGTGGCCCGTCTAGGCCAGTCATATATTGTATGTTCACCATGTGACTAGCCCAGGTATTTTTTCTTTGTGAAAATGAGCCCAGTTTATTTTTTCTGAAGAATACCCAATCCAGGCCTATTTATTTTTCTACGCCCTGATGGGCTGCAACTCTTTCAAGAAGCCTGCAAATCTTGAAAGTAATATGAAATTTTTTGTAAATATAAAAACGGATGACAAATTGGCAATTACTTTATAATTTCTGAATTTTTTCACATTTTCAGATTCCTATTTCACTAGGCATTAACCTAATCTCAAAATATCCTCAAAGTACTTTAAATCTGGCTCGACATTTCGTTATTAAAAATAGTTTGGAACCCACAGAAATATGCGAAATAGGCCCTGGCCAACCAAAAAAACGCACTGCAATAAATTGCATAAGAAGTCGCAATGAGCTATATATAAATTATTAAAAAAAGAGGGAATGGACTGACTTATGGGCCTATTAAGTTGACGCATATGCAAGATTTTTTTAATTATTATATACGTCAACAAATGATTCTAGCAGACGTAACCATTGGATGTCAATCCAACGGCTGTCGTGTTTCTTCAATCTCTGATCTTCTTGCTCCAGATGCCAAATCCAGCGCCGGCGGGACCGCGTGCTCCCGCCTCCCGTGCAGGACTCACTGCCCGCTACTACTCCAACCGCTGGCCAGGGCATCCCTCTACTCACCCACACCCCCTGTTATTCTACGGCGACAGCAGCCTCACACCGCAGCCGAACCAGTGAATCCTTGTACTCCTCTCCGCATGGGCATCCACTGCCACGTCTTCCCCGGCTCCACGTCGTCCCCTTTCTAGGCCTCACCGTCGCCCACCGCCCTGGTGCTCTCGGCGCGGCGTGGTCAACGTGGTCAAGGAATGACTTCCATCGGAAGAGTACTGCCATGGAGAGGCTGACAGCTGAGTCCATGGCAGCCGCAAGGAAGTGCCTCCTTATTACGTGGAAAATAATTATTCCTCCACCTGACAGCAGGGACCCACCGGACGGGCCACTGTATTTGGCGAGAAAAACGTTTCCCCCCTGACTGCTGGGACCCACCGGACGGGCCACCGTATTTCGTGAAAAAAAACGTTCCCCCCGCTGTCAGCTCGGACCCACTGGAAGTGCCTCCTTATTACGCACAAAAAAATGAATACTCACTACAAAAAAAAGACACACCCGTGACATTTTGAGCTGAACCAAATTTTTTCTGTCATACATATGACACGTCTATGACGATAATTGTGACAAAACCCAGTATCATCATAGATGTGGTGGGCTCCTACTTCTATGAGAATAAATCATGACAGAAAATGGGCTTTTCGTCCTGTGCAGGCCAGAGACGCAGCTGCATGACATTCTTTGGGCCGTCCATGACGAAAAAAACTGTGGTACAAGCGAGGGGGAGGAAAATTTCAGAGAGTTCCCGGTTACGGTGGGAGGTCGGGGGCCGAGCGATGCGCGTTTCTCTCGTACACGTACGTGCGTGTGTGCGAGGCGTTGGCTCTAACTGAACCCGAGCGAGGCGTTGGGCTCTAATCGAACCCGGCGATTCCATTGCGAGCTGTCGTTCTCGATCCGGCGATCGATCGATGGTCGTTAATCGAACCCGATCGAGTGATTCCTTCGCTATCGCTGCTAATCAAGCCGATCGATTGGATGAACAGTGAGCGTTGGGGGTTGGATGAATAGTGAGTGGTGGTGTTGCCTCTGGATGAACAGGACCCTGTGGTGTGGAGGGCTGGATGAACGGTAGACGGTGGAGGGGAGCCCGTGGAGGGGTGGTTGAATAGGACCAAGTGGTGTGGAGGGCTGGATGAATAATAGACGGTGGAGGGGTGGTTGAACAGTAGCCGGTGGAGTAGCGTGCGGTGGAGGCTGGATGAACAGGAGCCCGTGGAGGCTGGAGGAGGTCGACGACAGCCCGTGGAGGCTGGAGGAGGTCAACGGTGGAGATGAACAGTATCCCATGGAGTCCCGTTTTGCGGCACGCCACACCCTTCCCGATGAACAGGACCCCCATTTCGACCGTAGGAGGTCTGTTTCTTCCGTTTTGCGGTACGCCACACCCCTCCACTACTAGGGAAAAGCCTAGCAGCAGCGCATGTTTTGGGCCTCTCAGTAGCGCGGGGACCGGCGCTACTAATAAGGCGCTTCTGACTAACGATAGCGATGGCGCTGTTGCTACGCCATCGCTATACATGAATAGTTGTAGCGCTCTTTAGAAAAGGGTGCTGCTGATATTATCTGCAACGCCGTTTACTGGGAAGCGCTACTGGTAAGGCGGCGCTACTGCTAAATTCCCCCCCTCACTACTACTAGTTTTATTAGTTTTTCCCCTGCATATTTGTTTTGTATTTGTTTTGTATTTGAATAGGCTTTATAAAATAATCTTTAGCATATCGTACACATACAAATGTAATCATAGCATATACATACAATTAGTCCCATCAAATCATGTCATCATCATAATCATCATCCAACACAAAGTGGTCTCTTGTCATCATCTCGAAAATAGCGATACAAGTCTCGATTACTTGCAAATACATCGTCATCCATCTAAACAATGATATACGCGAGAATAGCTATCACTTTGAGTACATGAGTTCGTATCCCTCTCTCGCATTAGCGTGAACCTAAACTAACTACTGCCTGTCGCTCGGAAACCGGAAACCGGTACACCTGGGCCTGACACTCCGGCCACTCGCCGTATATATACTCCTGGCGTAGCACTTCTTCGCCATCTATGATCTATGCACCTGCATCGTCACATGAGTCGATGATATGCAACATATATAGTTGAGCACATGAAAGAGACAGACTTGGAAAAAATAGAAACAACATATCATAAGCATAAATAACCAAGTTCATCGTGCCCAAAATGCCATAACTAGAGTGATTTTCGCTAGTCGAGGAGGAGGACGGTTTAATTACATCACAAATAAAGTTTCACCATGCATAACTCAAAGTTTCGTCATTCAGAAAGTATGGACTAAACAGACGCATTGTCATATATCGATAATTACTCCAGCATGTAGTGCCATCCATCCAAGTCAGGGAGATAGTCCCCGAGCTTAGTGAAAGGCTTCAGGTCGAGACGCTGAGCGGCTACGTGTGTTCGGACGTCTTCTCGTGCCATTTGTCCTTCTTCGTAGAACATCCCTGTTTTTCCGACGACCTCCTTCATGATGATTTGGGCAAGTTCGCTGGATGTTATAGAACTCAGCTCGAAGTTGATGATCCTTGATATCTCCTATGTCCTTTGCCCATTGCAGAATATGGGCATCGCCAGATGTAGGTGACATGCGAAGGTTCTGGTGATCCCGTCTGTACTCCAGCATGTGGTGTAGGACATAGAATCCATCATTAAGAGAATCGTTCAGTTGCTGGATGCACCAGAAGTCGGTCTTATGGCCGAAGGCAACCCTGCCGCCCCTTATCTTCTTGTCCCTGATCTCTCCACCCATTGATTGGTAGTAATACATAGCACTGTCGAGAACATCCTTGATGTGGGTGTAATCCCTTTTGTGAATGTTCTTCGACGAGTCCAATTAAAGAGCATGGGAGAATCGGGGGTAGAGGATGGTGAGGATGGCGCGCCCGCCGCTGCGCAAAATAAGTCCTTAAATTAATTAGCCTCCACCGTGCAAATGAATGATTGAAATTGAAGGAAGGATAGCAGTGCAGATGACTTACATGGGATGATAAGGCACGAGAATCGCCCCCTTGTCCTTGTTGGCGAGCATGAAACTAACGATGTAATCCCTCGCGTATTCACGGTGCTTTGTGCAGACTCACAAGAAGCCCTCGTGCATGTAGTACGGGTCAGCGACACAAATATGAGATATCTGCTCAACCCCGATGATGTAGTTCATGTGCAAGGCATAAAGGCGGACAAACGTAAAATCCAGCTTCTTCACGTGAAACATGTCGAATATGTAATCGAATCAGAGGAAGAACTTATCCGCGGGGAAGCTGTCGACGTACGACATTTACCGCGGAACGTTAACCATGTAGAGTGGGTATCCTGGATCTTTCGAGGCGATGAGGTCTTTCTCTACCCGCAGCACATCGTCATGAAGTCTCCTTAGATCGCCAAATCTGACCTGTAGCGCTGTTGCAGGTAGGATTGGTTGACCAGGGATATGCCATTTATCCGCATAAGGGATATCTATACGGTCCTGAAGCCGAGGCTGCTGAGGCGGCTGGATCATATAATCAGCTTTTTTGCCTTTCCTCGCTCTCTTCCTAAGCTTCTTTACTACCATAAGGTCGTCCATAATACATTGAGACGGCAATTCAGGCACCGACTCATGACGCTCAAACCCTGAGGAGGCGCCAGTATAGACATACTGTTCAGCGCCATCGTCGTCCTCATCCTCATCCATGGCGATGTCATCAACGAATAATGGAGCCTCCTCCTTACCCCGTCCGCTATCACCCAACCCGACACCCAACGCTAATTGGGTAGGTGGGGTGTTGATGTTCATACCTTGCTGAGGCTGCGTGCTCGTGGGTGTGCTCCCGGCCGCCTCCAGACGAAGCGTACTCTTTGGCCACAACAAGACCCACCCGGCATTGCAAAATCACCAAGCGCCCGCGGTGTCTGTCGTCATCCCCGGTACTGGAGGAGGCAAATTCTCGTGGCCCGGTTTGACACTGGCCACGAAAACCTTGAAGACGTTCGGGGGGATCGGCCGGCTGTGGAACAATGGTTCCTTCGGCTCCATTATCGTCGCCTTCCCCACGTCCACCTTCTGGTTGCCGATGGTGTACAATATGGTGCACGGGGTTTCGTCGGCCTGCAAAGAAAAGTCTGCGACGTGAGACATCCGAAAGGCAACGAAAACGGAAGATTATACATTTATATTGAAGGGGCCCGGTGTGATAGATACCGTGAGGGCGTCGAGCTCAGCCAAAGACAAAGCACCGCCGAGCACGTCCGGTGCGGGAGCCGGTGCGGGAGCAGGTGCAACTGCAGGTGCTGGTGCAACGCTAGTTCAGCTGTTCCCTGCCAAGAAGTCAGCAAGGGGAAAGTCCGCTGCATTTTTTCTGGATTTTGCCTGGTCCAATTGAAAACGGCCGGAACCAAGGAAGTAGAAATACCTACAGCCACCTGTTCTGTGGCAGCTACCGCTGTTGCGACTGTCTGAGTTGGTTTCTTCTCAACCGCAATCTCAACCTTCTTGTCGATGTTTTCTTCATTTAACCTCTGTCTTTCCTTTCTCTCCTGCATGGTCTCACGGTAGTACTTCTTCCACGTGGCGTCGTCTCCGACACCGTGCATGCATCCATACGACGGTCGAGTATCCACCGGTTGTCGTTTCAATATGTTCAACGCCCGGTTGAATGGAGTGTCCCACTTGGGAGTCGCTTTCGGCCGCAATCCTGTGCTGCTCTCTCTGCAAAACCACAAGGATCGTTTACAAATATGACTAACGTGTGCAGTCGAATTGATCAGAAACTAAAATTACCAGCAGTCTCATGAACTCTGTAATGACCGGTTTTGTCTCGTAAACCTTCTTCACTAGGTCCCAACGGTGCCGGGCCCTGAGGACGTCACGCTCCTGCGGGAAGGTGAACTCTGCCAAGGGGTCTGGGATGCCCATACTCACAGCTTCCGCGTCTTCCTTGGCCCATTTGGACCTCTTTCCGCTGTAACCACGGCTTCCGAGGTGGTGGCACCCAATGTTCCTCTCTTGAAGCCCCTTCATGTACTTAGACTTTTTTTGGTAGCTTCGGCCTCGCAAGCCTCCTAGAATATTTTAAACTGCTCTTCCGTGATTGTCGGATTATCCTTTACAATCTCGGAGTAGGGTTCCTTCTTGTCGATGATCCTTGCTTTCACTCAATTTTTCCAGGCGGCCAACGCGTCGCTAAACTTGGTCATGGCGTGTTTGTTTATCTTCTTCATTGCCGGGTCCTCATCTGGATCTACATAATCCTTCTCATTCCGGCCCGGGAACAAGAATATCTGGTGAAACTTCTTTAGGAGGGAGCTCCTCATATTTTCTTTCTTCTATAGTTTCTCATCGTTGATGGTTGCGGTTGTCCGTATGATGCAGCCTATTTGATTGCCGTAGCATCGATGCGCTTCCTCGGGCACCTTTGGCTTAAAATTGCCGTCGTCCACCTCCGTGACCACCAGTATAGTAGTCCTGAGTGTGTTAGGAATCCGTTGCCTCTTTGCTTTCGGTTCTACACCGGCTCCGCTCCCCGAGGCAGCGCCGGTCTCAGTCTCAGCGCCTGTCTCGATGCCGGTCTGAGTCTGAGCGCCGGTCTCAGTCTCAGCGCCGGTCTCAGTCTGAGCGCCGGTCTCAGCCTCAGCACCGGTCTGCGTGTCGGTCTCAGTCCCCGATGCCACCGGTGGGCCCAACAACAATATCGGTTGATCGTCGTTAAGGCTAAAAAATTCATCTGCCGCCCGGTAGACGTCGTCGCAATCACCAGAACCCTGTCCTACATCGTTGCTAGCCATGTTTCCTATGATTAAATCTAGTCAATTAATTCTAGACCTAATAAAATGAATAATGACATAAAAAAGGCCTATTGTTTTACAGGAACGTTGACTCCTTCCTGGTGCGGCAAATTACGGGCACTCGATATGTCCTACTTTGTAGCACAAGTCATGCCGAAATTCACGGAAAATTTCGGCATGACCTTTGCTAAAAAGTGGACAAATCGAGAACCTGAAATTTGTCGGAATGGAAATGAATCAACATTCCGGCAAAACATATATAGGCCACACCAACATAGGCCACTCAGCATCATTCCCTGGAAACAACAAAGCCACTTGGGCACAATCGAACAACTTCAATGAGAAGATATAACATGAGCAAACAGTATTGAGGAATTTGCATATAACATGGCCACTTCAATGAAAAAATATAATCAACAATAATGGAATATGCAAATGAACATCAATGACATATATAATATAAAAACAGTCTTGTTTTTTGTTTACATAGCAACAATTAGTTTGACCAAGTTTTTGAAAAGAAAAACAATTCTGTTTTTTGTTTATAGCTAAATGCCATAACTACTGTTTTTTATTTATAGCTAAATACTTTTGTTATTTGTCTAAAGCTAAAAGTCTAGGAACTCCATTTTCTCTAACCCTTCTGACCTCATCAAAATTTCCACAGCAAGACCTTAGTACCTACACCCAATTTCTTCAAAAATATTCAGGTCCATAGTCCAAATAATTCAAATTTCATTTGAATGAAATTTGGAACAAATTCAGGTCCATAGTCCAAATAATTATTAAAGCTAAGTGTTTTTTGTTTATAGCCTCATTAATTAAATCTAAATGCTACTATTATTTATATACCCTCTATTAGTTTAAAGCTAAATGGAATTACTGTTTAGGCATTTTCATAAAAATTGCCCTAGCTAATTTCGTAAAAAAATTACTAATCATTTTTCTTAAATGCTATAAAATGCCTACTGCCCTAAAAAATATCGGGTTCATATGAACACCTAGGGTTCATATGAACATCAACACAGTATCAACATATATATGAATTGCCCTAGTAGAGAGAGAGAGAGAGGAGGGTAGGGGACAGGAGAGGCAGAGCTCACGGCCGGGCGGCGAGGGCAGGCTCAAGCCCCGCGGGCGGTGAGGTCGAGGGCGGCGGCGTTGAGCTCGAGGGAGGCGACGGTGAGGTCGACGATGGCCTCGGGCGGCGGCTGTGAGGTCGAGGGCGGCCTCGGGCGGCGACGATGTGGTCGAAGGCGGCAGGCGGCGGCGGTGTGGTCGAAGGCGGCCTCGGGTGGTGGCGGTGTGGTCGAAAGCGGCAGGGCGACAACGGCGATGGAGCAGTTGGGGGACAGGGGGGCCGGGAGTAGAGAGGGGGGAAAGGACTTAGCAAAATTTTGAGCCCGGGCTGCCGGGATTTGAGTCAAACTAGCAGTAGCGAGTTATGCCGAAACATGCTATAGCTAAGATAGCTATAGCGTGTTCCAGAGAAACGCGCTACAGCTATTCCTTTGTGTTTTATTTTTCTTTTCTTTTGTTTTCTTTACATTTTCTTTTTTTCATTTCTCCTTTTTCTATTTCTTTCATTTTCATTTACTTTTCTACTTATTTTTCTATTTATTTTCTTTTTCATAGCAGTAGCGCTCTACAGAATAAACGCGCTGCTACAAAGTTTTTAGCAGTAGCGAGCTTCTGGGTGAACCGCTACTACTATTCCTAGCCTACCGGCATTAGTGAGGGAATTTTAGTAGTAGCGCTTTTCCGTGAAGACGCGCTACTGCTAAAACAATGGTTGTAGTGTGGTTTCGCAACAAGCGCTACTACTAAGTAGCGCTAGCGCCGAGTTTTTACCAACGGTACTGCAATACATCTGTGTATAAGGTTTTCCCTAGTAGTGCTCCCAATCAACAGGACCCCCGCTTCGACCGTAGGAGGTCCGTTTCATCCGTTTTGCAGTACGCCACACCCCTCCCGATCAACAGGATCCCCGTTTCGACCGTAGGAGGTCCGTTTCCTCCGTTTTGCAGTACACCAGACCCCTCCCGATCAACAGGACCCCGTTCTGAACATAGGAGGTATGTTTCCTCCGTTGTGTGGTACGCCAGGCCTTGTTTCCATCGCCTGTTCCGTCCAAGCCCTCCCGATGAACACGACCACGCATTCTGTTCCGACCTAGCCGGGTTGGCTCCCACGCGTTCTGTTGCCTCCCGATGTACACGACACATTCCGTTGCCTCCCCATGAACACGACGCATTCAGTTGCCTCCCCATGAACACGACGATGACGCTGTTTCTCCGTTCCGACCCAGCCATGTCAACGAGCCCTCGCCGTACGTATGCGCGAGTAGGCGTTCGAGACCCGCCCAGATGTACACATACGTGGCGTATTTTCTTTCTTGCACCCTGGCGCTGTATGCGTGTACATGCTACGTGCGGCGCCTCTACTATGACACGGCGCGCCTCTACATCCACCAAGATATATATGCGTACACGTTCGCGACCAGAATGACAACGCTACGTACGCTTCGACCAGGTGGGTCCCGACTGTCAGGCAATTCCTTGCGTGCGAAGATGTAGCTGGTGGGTCCCAGCAGTTAGGGGGCAAATCGTTTTGTTTTTTTTGCCCGGACGCAATTCCTTGCGTGCGAAGGTGTAGCTGGTGGCTCCCAGCAGTCAACAGGGAAACGTTTTTTCACGAAATACGGTGGCCCGTCCGGTGGGTCCCGGCTGTCAGGTGGAGGAATAATTATTTTGCGCGTAATAAGGAGGCACTTCCTTGCTGCGGCCATGGACCCAGCTATCAGCGTCTCCATGCACATTACTCTTCCGATGGAAGTCGGTTGTTGACCACATTGACCATGCCGCGCCGAGAGCTCCACAGCGGTGGACGACGGTGATGCCTAGGAAGGGGACGACACGGAGGCAGGGAAGACTCGGCAGTTGTTTCCCACGCGGAGGGGAGTACGACCATCTGAGGTTTCTTGGTTAAATCGTCGGTCGCCGGAGAATAACAGCAGGTGTGGGTGAGTAGAGGGATGGCTAGGCCAGCGATGGGAGTACGGTGGGCGATGAGGCTGTGGCAACCTGACCCGGCAGGGGAGGTGGAGCGAGCAGTCCTGCCGGCGCTTGTTTGAGCGGCCGGAGCAGGAAGAGCAGAGATTGAAGAAGCCGACGGCCGTTGGATGGACATCCAACAATCGATTGCTTGTGCGTCAACCTTTTTTTTAGGAAAGCCTCAAATCTGTGGAAAACAACATACAACCCATCTGCCATTATTTCTAATAATTTACAGCCCATTTGCGAATTCTTAAGGTTTTTTTGGAGCCCATATTATTTTTGTTATCATTACAGCCCATATTGTGGCCACGGTTAAAAAATATACGAAATTTTGCATATTTGGGTGCGGTCCGAACTGTTTTTAATCCCGAAATTTTGACTCACATTCAAACTGATTTTAAAAATAAATGTATATCAATATAAAATCCAACAAATTCTCCACGCATAAAAATTTAATGTAATTTAAAATCTTGAAAAAAAAAGATATTTGAAACTAATTGCCGGTTTGATGTGTTTTAAAAATGTACAACCCATTTCTCATTACTGATGGACCATTTTCTCACCAAATTAATGAAAGCTCTCCTCATCTTGAAAGATTTGCAACCCAACAGGCCTGACAAAGCGACTTACTTGGCAAATCACAAAAAAACTGGGCTGTGGCCATGGACCCAGCTGTTAGCCTCTCCACGTACAGTACTCTTCCGATGGAAGTCGTTCCTTGAACATGTTGACCATGCCGCACGGAGAGCACCACGACGGTGGACGACGGCGAGGCCTAGGAAGGGGACGACGCGGAGCCGGGGAAGACGCGACAGTGGAACCCCGCGCGGAGAGGAGTACGAGGGTTCACTGGTTCGGCTGCGGTGTGAGGCTGCCGTCGCCGTAGGGCCTGGCCAGCGATGGGAATAGTAGGGGGCAGTGAGGCCTCTGCGGCAGCATAGCCGGCCATGGGAGGCAGGAGCATCCGGCACGACTGGCGCTGCTTTGGGCGGCTGGTGCTAGAAGACCAGAGGTTGAAGAAGCACTACGGCCGTTGGATGGACATCGTACGGTCACTGGAGCTAGAATCGTTCATATTGACTAAGTTGACAAAGCCCTTCGTCCCCGTCAACTTAGTAGGCCCACAAGTCAGCCTCCCACCAAGGTGGGTCCCAGCTAGCCGGGGGTGTATTCCTTTTTTTGTGCGTAATAAGGAGGAACTTCCGGTGGGTCCGAGCTGACATCGGGGGGAACGTTTTTCGCGAAATACGGTGGCCCGTCCGGTGGGTCCCAGCAGTCAGGTGGAAACGATTTTTTTCACAAAATACTGGCGGCCCGTCCAGTGGGTCCCCGCTGTCAGGTGGAGGAATAATTATTTTCCACGTAATAAGGAGGCACTTCCTTGCGGCTGCCATGGACCCAGCTGTCAGCCTCTCCACGTCTGATGCTCTTCCGATGGAAGTCGGTCGTTGACCACATTGACCACGCCGCACCGAGAGCACCACGGCGGTGGACGACGGCGAGGCCTAGGAAGGGGACGACGCGGAGCCGGGCAAGACGCGGCAGTGGATGCCCACGCGGAGAGGAGTACGAGCGTTCACTGGTTCGGCTGCGGTGTGAGGCTGCCATCGCCGCAGAATAACAGGGGGTGTGGGTGAGTGGAGGGATGGCCTGGCCAGTGGTGGGAGTAGTATGGGGGCGGTGAGGCCTCCGCGGTAGCACAGCCGACCACGGGAGGCAAGAGAAGGCGACACGACCAGCGCTGCTTTGGGCGGCTGGAGCAAGAAGACCAGAGGTTGAAGAAGCACTATGGCCGTTGGATGGACATCATACGGTCACTGGAGTATTGACTAAGTTGACAAAGCCCTCCGTCCCCGTCAACTTAGTAGGCCCAAAGTCAGCCCAACAATATGGTGGGTCCCATCTAGCAGGGGGTATTCATTTTTTGGGCGTAATAGGGAGGCACTTCCTTGCGTGCAAAGATATAGCTGGTGGGTCCGACCTGTCAGCGGGGGAACGCTTTTTTCGCAAAATACAGAGGCCCTTCCTGTGGGTCCTAGCTGTCAGGTGGAGGAATCATTATTTTGCGCGTAATAAGGAGGCATTTCCTTGTGTGCGGCCGTGGACCCAGCTGTCAGCCTCTCCACGTACAGCCCACTCCCGATGGATGTCGTTCATTGACCCTGTTGACCAGGCCGCGCCGAGAGCACCAGGGCGGTGGACGACGGCGAGGCCTAGGAAGGGAACGACACGGAGCCAAGGAATACTCGGCAGTTGTTTCCCACACGGAGGAGTACGAGGGTTTACTGGTTCGTCTGCCATCGCCGGAGAATAACAACATGTGTGGGTGAGTAGAGGGATGGCTAGGCCAGCGATGGGAGTAAGCTAGGGCCGTGAGGCCTGCGCGCCAGCATAGTCAGCCACGGGAGGAGGGAGCAGGCAGTCCCACTGGCGCTTGTTTGAGCGGCTGGAGCATGAAGAATAGAGATTGAAGAAGCACGACAGCCATTGGATGGACATCCAACAGTCACTGCTCTCATGTGTTGACTAAGTTGACAGAGCGTTGCGTGTGCGTCAACCTTTTTTTTGAAAGCATACGCGTCAACCTGTAGTAGGCGCACAAGTCAGCCTCAAATCTGTGGAAAATAGCATACAACCCATCTGCCATTATTTCTAATAATGTACAACCCATTTGCTAATTCTTAAGATTTTTTTTGGAGCCCATCTTCTTTTTGTTAGCATTACACCCCATATTGTGGCCACGGTTAAAAAGTATACGAAATTTTGCATATTTGGCGCGGTCAACTGTTTTTAATCCAGAAATATCGATTCACATTCAAACTATTTTGAAAAATAATTTATATAAATATAAAATCCAAATAATTGTCCACGCATAAAAATCAATGGAATTTAAGATCTTGTAATGAAAAAAAATTGAAACTAATTCCTGGTTTGATGTGTTTTAAAAATGTACATCCCATTTCTGGGCAAATCGAATGAAACTCTCCTCGTCTTGAAAGATTTGCAGCCCAGCAGGGCCGATAAAGCAAGTAGGCCTTGTTTGGGTATTTCTTTTAAAAAATAGAACTGGGCTAGCCATTTTCGACAAGAAAAAAACACAACTGCGCTTATGATGTGGTAAATATAAATAAAACCCTGGCTAGACGGGCCACAGCCCCCGCACAGCCCTGTTGTTACCCTGATCCGTCGCTAAAACTAGTATAAATAACAACTGCTTGTTCCTAAAAAAAACTGCGTGATTTGCTGGGTCCCTGGTGTCAGCCGCTCATAGTGTAATTCTCTCGTTTATTGACTACGTTGACAATGGCATGAGCCCCAGATGTCCAACCATTAGGAGGATCCATATTTTTGGGCTTGTACTATAGAGGCACTTGCTTGCGTACTACCATGACGCTGGTGGGTCCATACTGTCATCCTCTCCACGTATAGTCATCTCCTTGTTCCTCTCGGTTGTTGACGACATTGACAACACAAGAGGGCGGCGCACCGCGCACGGCGAGCAAACTAAGGCCGCAAGGCGGAGGACGACGGCGAGGCCTCGGACGGAACGAACAGTTGATGACGTGCCGGTCCAGTCGCAGGCGGAGGGGAGTACAAGGGTTGACTGGTTCAGGCGCGGGTGCGTGTTGGGGCTGACGTCGCCAGAGAATAACATGACGTGTGGGGGAATAGAGGGAGGGACTGGCCAACGTTGGAGGGTACATACTGGGGCGGCGGCGGGCCAACCGATCATGGGAGGCGGGAGCAGGCGGAGCCGACGGGGTGGTTTGGTTTGGGCTGCTGGAGGAAGAAGAAGACAAGAGATAAAAGATACATGACAGATGTTGGATGTCAATCCAACGGCTGGTAGGCAGAATCGTTTGTTGACTGGCTAGTAAGTCACACCACCTTGGATAGGCTATTTCCTCGTGGGTTCCAAATGTCAGAATCCAAATCTGTCACGGTCATGCAACCTTTCCTATGAAAATTTACAGCCCATTTGATGTGCTAGTTCGAAATAAGTTTGTGGGTGCTGGTGGGGGCTAATCACTTGGCTTCTGTAATGCACAGTGAGCTCAAGCAGCATGCACAGTGAGCTCAAGCAGCCATCGAGAGTGATGTTATTTCCCTTGGTTGGGATTTGTTACAATATTTCACTCTAAATTAAACGAATGGCAAGCCATTTGCCTTGTTTCAAAGAAAATATGATAGTCACAGCCGAGTGGAAAAGGGCAGGAACATCTAACTCCAGCTTACAAACTGTACAAAAGCACGAGGGTTGATTGTTCATCAGGTTTACAAAAAAACCAGATTGAAAAGGGCAACAACATCTAACTCCAGCACTGTTTTCGGCAGGCACAGTCAAATGGATTGGTCAGGTCCATAGAATGAACATCCTGGGTCATAAAATTTACTGGATTATGACCACAATATGTTGTAAATAGAAGCCCGGCATGTTAACAAGCTCTTTTGCCCACCTGAAACTCCTTTTTTTGCTCTTCGACATACCCATCCGTCAAAACCATGCTGCTGATAAGCTTAAGCCTGATGGACAATAGTAACCTCGCATTCAGCAGGAAGAATGTGACAAATCTTGTGTTTGCACGGTTGGCTACATATCGTTCTAGCGTTATTGTCTTCAATCGAATCTCATGAGAAGTGAGAAAATCCCGATGCTTACGAATCCACCGATTGGTTATAACTTTCTTACCCCATCCTGTTGCCTAAATAGACATGAAGATTGAAAACAGTTAAGGTCTAAAAGAAGAGTGTCGAAAGAGCAACAACTGAACGGTTAATTCTAGTACACTATATGCGGGCTTCCAATGTGGGTGAAATTATCACCTTTATATACAACTTCTCCAGACATGGAAAGCATTGCAGCAAGCCAATAATCTTGTTCAGATCAAAACTATTCATTTGGATATATAAGATCTTGACAGAATCCAGCACCATTGATAGGCCATCCATGGAGAAACTCTTCCTTGAGCATAGAACATAATATTAGTACAAAATGTGTACTCCAAGATGATATATAAATTATGCGCAGAAATTTAAAATGCAGCTTATGGTTACAAGTGTAGATGATAATATAAATTACCTGAAGAACTATGGAGCCAAACACCATATTGAAATGAGCACAGAGATCATGTATTACACCCAAGGTCTCCAGTTTAGGCGCAGAGAGGACAGTTATTTGCAACGGTGAATAACTAGAATCAAGGATCAACCTTTGAAGTGAAGGGGAATCTTGGATGATGAGCTGCCTTCCGTCAAAAGAAATTCCAATTCTTACAAGGTTAGGCGACTTTATTTGGAGACAACCGATTCTAACTGTGAAAACAAGCACCAAGCACTCCAGCTCAGGGCAACTGGAGTGGATGATGCTGTGCAATGAGGCCTCCGATATACGAACCCGCACAAGTGAAAGTTTCTTGAGAAATGGGAGTCGAAGTTTTAGTACCAGATTGTCTGGTAGGTAGCACAGCTCAAAGGTGGCAGTGTGGAGAGAGGATGAAAACCGCGAGATGGACATCGGTGCTGAGGGCACAAGTTAATGGCGTTCGGTATGTGGTATGTGTTTCCAGGGGAATAGTAGAACTCAAGCAGCTGTAGTTCTGTGAATTCAGGGGATTTCAGCCAGGCGTCTGTCACGCCCAAGATGCGACCCTATCCTAAAGGAACTCGAAGGTCCCACCAAGGATAGAAGTGCATCTTGAAGACGCTTTTGCAAGGTGGATATCATTACATCAAACCATTACATAATAGTTGGGGATACATACATAAGGCACAAATGCCCCAAGAATACATCAATACATCAAGAGAACAACATCCGACTACGGATGAAACATAAACAGAAACTCAAACAAAATCCACCCTGCTATCCCAGGCTGCCAACCCGGAACCTAACCCAAGATCGACGGAGAAGAAGAATTCCAACACAAGTGAACATCGCTCTCGCGTCATGGTCATCGCACAACCTGTACCTGCAACTGTTGGTGTAGTAATCTGTGAGCCACGAGGACTCAACAATCCCATAACCATGGGTATCAAGACTAGCAAAGCTTGATGGGTAAGGAAGGGGTAAAGTGGTGAGGTTGCAGCAGCGACTAAGCAAGTATGGTGGCTAACTTCCAAAACAAGAGCGAGAAGAGGAGCTAAACAAGCGGTCGTCAACTAATAATTATCAAGAAGTGATCCTGAACTCCTACTTACGCCAAACATAACCCAAAAACCGTGTTCTCCTCTCGAACAACCCCGAAAAGAGACAATCACGGTTACGCACACGGTTGGTGTATTTTAGAAGAGTATACTTCAAGTTTACTACAACCGAATATCAACAAATTCCCATCTACCACATAACCGTGGGCACGGCTTTCGAAAGTTCAAAATCCTGCAGGGGTGTCCGAACTTAGCCCATGGTAAGCTCTCACGATCAACGAAGGACATTCCTTCTCCCGAGAAGACCCTATCAGTCTCGGAATCCCGGTTACAAGACATTTCGACAATGGTAAAACAAGACCAGCAAGACCACCCGATGCGCCGACAATCCCGATAGGAGCTGCACATATCTCGTTCTCAGGGCAACACCGGATGAGACATCCTACGAGTAAAACCAGCCCTCAAGTTTCCCCGAGGTGGCCCCGCAGTCTACTCGTTTCTGGCCAACACGTAGAGAAGCATTGGCCCGGGGGGGCTAAATAAAGATGACCCTCGGGTTGGCCGACCCAAGGGAAGGGTAATAGGTTGTTAGGCAAATGTAAAACCAAGGTTGGGCCTTGGTGGAGGAGTTTTATTCAAAGCAAACTGTCAAGGTGTTCCCATAACACCCAACCGCGTTAGGAACGCAAAATCCGGGAACATAATACCGATATGACGGAAACTAGGGCGGCAAGAGTGGAACAAAACACCAGGCATAAGGCCGAGCCTTCCACCCTTTACCAAGTATATAGATGCATTAATAATATCAAAGATATTGTGATATCCCAACATAAACATAATCCAACATGGAGCAATCTTCATCTTCACCTGCAACTAGCAACGCTATAAGAGGGGCTGAGCAAAAGCGGTAACATAGCCAAACAACGGTTTGCTAGGAAGGGTGACAAAGGTTAGAGGTTCATGGCAATTTGGGAGGCTTGATAAGCAGGTGGTAGGTATCGTGGCATATCGATAGAATGAAGCAACTAGCATAGCAATGATAGTAACGAGATCCAAGGTGACGGTCATCTTGCCTGAAATCCCGCTAGGAAGAAGAACGGGTCCATGAAGAAGATGAAGCCACGTAGACGAACCAAGCGTAGACGAACGAATCCTCACGATCGCAATGAAACGGGAACTATCGAGAAGAAGCACACAACATGGTAAACACACCACACTTGAACAAGGCATGACGCTCAACCAAGTATGATGCATGACAAAGCTATATGCAGCTTCTCATGGCAAGGGATGATGCATACAAGAACAACACATCAAAGCAAGTTTAAATGAGGCCGGAAACAACATATAACAATTCCGGTACGTCCTCATATGCAAATATCAAAATTGGTCCAGATCTGAATAAACCTTATGTTCAAGTTGTTGAACAGCAAGTTAAGATGCACCAAGATGATCTACACAAAATTCTAGTCAAGTTACATATAAAGTTCATGAGATTCAGAGCTACGGCCTAGAAGATATGATCAAAACAAGTTAAGCATGGCATTGACGCAAAATGCATTCAAACATCAAGCCAACACACTCAAAATATGGATGCAACAAGGTAACATGAAACTACATGCAAAACTAAGCAAGTTTCATGTAGAGCACACTCAAAACGGAGCAACGGTTCAACACATACACATGAAACAAGTTTAAAGGACAAGCTGTCCAAAACAGCAACTAGGCATATTGCAATCATCAAAACAATATGCTACAACACCTCAACATGAAAAAAAGGCATGGACATGATGTACAGTTAAAGCACGACAAAACATGAACACAGAGCTATCTCCAGAAAACACTAGAACGGTCTCAAAAGGACATGGCAAGATTGCAAATCATAACAGTTTCACAAACTTGGCAGAATTCACAGGACATGGCAGGAATAACATCAGGTTGCAATGTTTAGAGCTATCAACCAACATGCTTTTCTTGCTTCAGACCCATGTTCGAAAACTCAGATGATTAGAGTGGGTAGCTGGGCTAGATGTTGAGTACACCACAGTCCTGGGACGAGAGAAGGATCTAAAGGACGAAGAGAGGAAGAAGCCCGCCGTGATCCAGGTTTGCGTACATAACGTTTGCTCGGTCTACCACATATGCCATGCCGATGTAGAGTGCTAGGATTTTAAGAACTTCCTCAAGGACAAAACAGTGAAATTCGTTACTGTAGACTTTAAGAACGAAAAAGAAGTCCTGGGTCGGATAGGCCTCGTTGTAGGCAACCCCTTCGACCTCCAGAAGAATCGGCTGGTGCCCTCTCGTCAGCCTTCAATGCTGACCCTGGCAGGAGCCATGGTTCATCCTTCATACCGTAAACTGGAGAAACCTCATTACACGTTTCATCATCATGCATGGTAGCTGAATGTACTAAATATAGACCACATCCACTACGTTGCAATGGATGGCTACCTTTGTTTCAATATCTACAAGGGCTGGATGAATAGCAACAGCCAAGTGTGTAGTTCAAGCAAATAAGTATCGGCCAAGAGGAAGAGGGACAAGGACGAAGTCGAGGACGTGGACGAGGACACCGAGTAAGGTGGCAGTGTCATTGCTCATGGTGGTTCTAAACTTCTAATGAAGTGTATACCGGATTAGTTGCATAGTTTAATTTCAGGTGTGCTTAGTTTAATTTGAGGGGTGTGTTGTGCTGAGCCCTCAGCAGAACTATGTTATGTTTCTTCTCGTTACTTTAACTCTTTAGTATGTACATATACTAGTATTTCTTTAATAGAATTTAGCACCCCAATTAAGCACGTACTAGCTTTTTAATAGTACTATATGCATAATTTGGCGACGAGCGCTCTCTATATGTACCAGCTTTTTTTTAATTTCAATTTTTGCTCCATGGCGCAATCCAATGATAGTACTACTGTACAAAATTATACATTTTTCAAAAGGCTAGAGTACTGTTCATCACATATATAGCCAGTTAAATTCTCAACCTAGAACGACGTGCATGCCATGTAGTAAACCGTCTGGAGGAAGTATAGTAAAAATGAGGTGATTTGACCGAGCGATCGGCGGGGGAGCATGGCCTGTCATGCGGTCCCACGTGTCATGATCTACCAAGGCGATGCGCGTGTCCCTCTTGAGGTAGAAGCAATACTACGTGGTTTGAGACGATGGCGAACTGAAGTGTGAAATAATGGTTTCTTCGTCCGTCTGGGAAGGTGCGGCATTTTGATTTGACGTCTCATTGCTCATTACTACTACCGGGCCGGTACGAGTGGGGTGCGTCCCCCTGCAGTTCTGCACTATTATTTGGTGCTTGACACGTCGACCCGGTTGCTATATGTCCCACATGTCGGCGACAGGAAGTACAAAATTCATGAAAGGGAGCGTCGACGGAGGAGTATACTATAGAATTCATGAAACGGAGCGACTTAGTTTTGGAAAAATCTGTTTATACGGAGTAGGTACCCACTAAAGTTTATAGGGCTCATCTAAAAAGCATTCGTTTTTCCGTTTGGTAAGTCTCAATTCTACTATACTAGTAGTAGTACCATTACATGTTGGATCTCGAGGTGCGTTAGATCACCCGACGCAAGCAGTGTCAAGAGGAAACTAACCAATGCATGTACAAGTTCATGGAAATTTAGTGGTCATTCATGCATTCATTCTAATTAATGCCTCGGTAAACATAACTTCTTGAGAAGAACGAGCGTACTAATTACTTGTGCAAACTACAAAATTAATTCAACCACTCGCCGTCTACCTTGGTTGGAGAGATTTTGAAATTGAGCCATAAACTGGAAAGGAGGGCGTAGTAACTTTTGCCTCGATTACTATTTGTGGCCTTCTATAGATGCAAAATGTATTTTTTTATAGTGGCCTTGTATATGTAAATGGAGGGAGAACTAACCAAAGTACGTAGTAGGGACGAGGAGTAAACGGAGGGAGTAGTAAAATTTTCTCCTCGTGCTGCGAGCCACCGCGCGCGTGGGCGAGGGAGCAGGCGTAAAGGCGTACAGTAGTAGTAGTACTACTACTACTACTCGTAAGCGAGCTTCACCTCATCCTGCGAGCCACCGCGCCCGTGGGCGGGGGAGACGGCGTACTAAGCAAGCTTCTCCTCGCTCATGCGAGTTAACGGGACACATCAAAAGTACTCCAAAGTGTATAGAGCCTTGCCTCTAAGGTAGGCCCCACATGGTTTGCCTCTTTTTAATTTAACATAACGTCAAGTCGCAATTTGTTTGTTCACCCGTGGTAGACGATCCTCCCTCCACCAAGTGGACAACCAGTACACATGCCAAATTACCACGTGGGCTGCCTTTTTGTACAGAAATGAGCTCCACCGTGTACCCGCGCGGGTGTGGTTGGGAAAGAGATAGGAGTACGTGCGCCGTGCGTGCACCTCTTCTCTTCGTGCACGTCCCCCACCTACGTGGGTGTGTGTGAGAGAGATACAAACCTAGACATAATGCGCCATCCATCCCCATGCCTCCGCCCAGTCCGACCACCAGTCACCACCATGCCCCACTCCTCCTCACCTTATCTCTCATCTTTCTCCCTCCATTTATATATAAAAGGGCCACTATCAAAAGTACAATTTGCAGATATACAAGGCCACTAACACTAGTCGATGCAATATTAATGGTGTTTGCCTTGTGGTACTAGCAAAGGAGGACATTAATTATCCCTTGCATGCATGCGGGAGTTTGTAAAAAATGCATCTTGATGTTCCCTGCAATGCACGTGCATCTTGCTAGTCCATGGAAACAACACATGTCAAAATTCCACGGCGAACGAGGGATTTGAATCTGTTGGGAGGGGCTGTTTGGATCTTGCCCAGGGTAGCCAAAATATTGGTGACCCTTTTGTCCACCGGTGCCTTTGCCACCGATGAACGAGGAATGGCTCGGGTGCTCATGCTGTCATGCATCCTCCAACAAGACACGTTGGAGACGAGCTCGCACGAGCTGTGTTTTTTGTCCCATTAACGCCGCCTCGAGCCGCCCGCAGACCGATCGGGCGACCGCAAATTATGCCATCCAACCGTAGCCGCACACATTATGACAGCAGCTCAACCAACCGGACGAAATTCACGCAAACACGTAGACAAACTGATATTTCATATAAACAACGACGGAAATTATATAAAATACCGGATTTTCATACAAACATGACAAATTTCATTACATTTAAATGAACTACGCGGTGCTAGTTCTGGACAGCATAGGTATATAATACCTGGCCTAAATGGTCGCCTGCCGATCGATTTGTGTTCCTCATGTCCGGCAGCACGATCACCGGACTGCCGGGAGCCCCGGAGGTATATGCTTCAACGCAAAGGACGGCTCGCTTCCCCACTGCCCAACTGATATCATTGGCTGGTGCCGAAGATGATGGTGGCCGGCACCGGTTCGAGTTCATCCTAACATTCCCCTCTTTCGTGCAGCCCATGCGGGGTCGACGAAGGTCCTCACAACAAAAGGATTCGGCAAGACACCTACTGTGTACGCCGGCGTCGCCTCCGCGGTGGCCTTCATGGGACCCAAGCGGCGGCAGCCCCCCGTGTTCTACTTCTCCTCGATGCTGGCAGGGACGCGGAGGCGCTGGCCACTGACTCGTCGCTCTCCGCGCACCCGGCTTCATTCGCTGCTTGCATGGCGCGGCCGCCGGCATGGGACTCTCGGCCACAGAAACGGGAGACGCGGTACGAGGCGACGGCGTGGATGGCAGCAACGACGCCCGTGCGTCGCTCCTCGTCGAGCTGGCCTGGAGCGGCAAGTTGCTGAACCGCGCGCCAGCTTGGGGCGGCAACTGGCTCCGTCGGGCGAGGGGAGGGAGGTGGATAAGCGAGCTATATAGCTCGTATCCGGCGGGCTACCCATCCGGTTGGATGCGGAATAACTACTCTTCGTAAGCCATTGTAAGAGTGGACAAAATGGTGGAGGAGATAGGGGAGCGGCGGAGGTGTGCGATTCTTGGCCGGCGTTTGGCCTCGTTTAAATAGGAGATTAAATAGACGGCGGACGGGAGGAGCTTGGTCGGCGTTGCGTTTAACGCTGGCTCGGTTATGAACGGACGTGTGTCCAGAGTAGGTTTCTCGGCTTCCACACGGGCGGGTTCATGGAGGCGTTTGAATGCAGCACGGAGGCGTGTTCAGCCAGGCGTGCCACGAGTGGCGCCCTCGACTCTGACCTAGGACACCGCGCCGTTCTTCCACTGGCGTGTGGGCTCTTTGGGTGCATGGCCTGCATGCAGTGACCCAACGCAGGTAGCGCACATCAGAGGAACCTTTGGTGGGCCAGGGCGGTCAGAAGCGGGCATTTCATAAACCGATGATTGTTCATTGAGTGACGTCATCTTTTTCATGTAGATAAGCCTACTATGTTGATAGCCCATTCGATACATTGTGATTCATAAAGACTGCTGCAAACATCAATGTTCTGCTTATCATAGATAAGATTGATTAATACCCGTAACAATTCATGTCCTTAACAAAGGGTGCATGCACGTATAGGTTGAGCGTGTGTCTTGCGTCTTGTGCTGTGTGCATGCAGGTGTGCGAGTGTTGCATGCGTGCAAAGTACGTTTCAGTGTTGCATGCATGGGTGCGTCGTCGTGTGTTCGTGAGTGCATGTGTATGTGTCGGTGTTGCACGCCAAAGATGCGTGCGTGTGTACTGTCGGTGTTGCACGCCTACATGCATGCGTGTCTTGCTGCGTGCATGTGTACGTCTTGAGGTGAGGCTACACGTCAGTCGACTGACTTTTTCATCTATGGTCATTAGATTTTCCAGCCGTTGGATACGAAATCAAGGGCCTCCAGTTTATCATCAAACTCCACCCCCCTGAGCCGCCAGCCACCACTGGCCGAACCGCCAGCCCCCGCCGTCCGCGACCGGCCCGCCCTCCCCGAAACCACTCCCCATCGTCGGTCCGCTGCCGCACTGGCCATCCCTCTAGCCCCCCCCCCCCCCCGCCGAGCTTTTTCTCCGGGGATCCCCACCCCACCGCCCAACGAACGCCCCCCAACCGCCGGTGAATGCCAACCAGAGGTCTCACAACTTCGAATACCCACCGACCACTAATTTATTACCATTTATGTCCTTCATATACGCGCTGACGGGTGGGCCCTATGGTAATGTGTGCTGCTGAATGTGGACCGTTTGACTGGTCAATTGATCGTGTTATCAACAAATTACAGAGCTGTATGGTGAGCTAGTGACCGTATAATCACCCTAAAATGTACTCCTAGTTCATTAACACAGTACAGACTCAAACTACCATTTCTTTCTTTCATATACGGGCTGACAGGTGGACCCCACGGTTACGCGCCCCGGTGGTGCAACACTAGTTGCGCTGCGTGGAACGTTTGACTGGTCAATTGATTGTGTCATCAACAAAATACTGAGTTGTACGGGTGAGCCGGTGACCATATAATCATGATATGTATTTGTTTAACACGGTACAGACGCAAGGGCTCATATATACGCGCAAGCACTCACCGCTATAAGTGCACACACGCGAACCCTACCCCTATGAGCAACTTCGAGAGAGTGGGCCAGCATATATGATCTTGAGATTTTATAAAGTCACCATAGGTGCCTCGTAGTCGAGTGGAACGTCTCCTCCCACTGAATGTACATCGCCGGAAAATACTGAAATTAACACAAGATAAATGCGAGCACCGGGACTTTAACCTTGGTGGGCTCGAGAAACCACTGTCCTCTAACCATCCAACCACATGTTGGTTAGCACGACAAAATGTATGTGGTGACTGTAATGAGCTTATTCTGAAGTCCAGTGACCATATCGTGCTTTCGCTTCAAATACAACGACCGTAAGTGTCGGCAACAAAATACAGAGCACGCATCAAATGGAAAGTCCGTCAGTGTTATCAACAAAATATGGAGACGTATCGTGAGCTAGATACCGTTGTACTATTGTATATGCTTATTTTCTTAGTGGCCGATTGTGTGTGTGGTGTGGTGGGCACATCATTTCTAGTTGTGGTGGGTCAACATGAAGACTCATGGGTCGGTTCCATCCTGCGCCACATATAGGTTGGACAGAGACGTGTTATACGAAGACCCATGTGGAGGACTCGACGTACAACACAAAGCTACCAGAGTCGCGGAGGACTCTATCCCCACTGGTGATAAGCCGACTATATATGATTTGTAACACTAGGCCCTTAGTATGTTATACAAGCTTGGGGGCTAGTTCGTCGATAGTATACACACACGCACAATGCCTGGTATTCACGTGTACTTTGTACACACCCCTATCACTAATATACAGTACCATGAGTAGGCTCTTTCTTCAACTGCAAGGGTCTGATCCAAACTAGGGTAAAACTTTGCCTCGTATTACCATCCGGCCTAACAGCCAGGGATATCCTATCGAATGATATGATGAAATCATATCTGCCAACTAGTAAGAGAGAGGTGTGTCAGGGGGGCAATGTGTGCGAGAGAGGCCTAAAGATAATGTGCGTGCGGGAGACACGTAGGCACAAATATGTGCATATAGAGGGCTAGTAGAGACCGTGCATGTGTATATATGCATGTGAGAGAAATAGTGTTTTCCAACTGAGATTAGTGAAAAGAGTGGTACACAGTAGTCAGAAAGAGAGAGAGAGAGATAGATAGAGAGAGAGAGAGAGAAACAGAAAGAGCATGTGCGTGAGACACCCCGACACCCTAAGAGAGATTGTGAGCATGTGTGAAAGAGAAATGTCGATGCATATAAAATGTGTGCACTTATGCGTTAGATAGAGAGATATAAAACGCGTTTGTGGGAACGGGGCGAGGCATAGTGCATCTACGTGTAAAAGGCGGTTCTATGCATTAAATTAAAATATCAATGGCATTTTTATTTTTGGATGAGATCATGAATTTTGCAAATTGCGTATGGACGAAAATCGGTCTATCAGACACCCATACTCTATTGAATTCTAGCATGTGCATGTGTTTATTTCATATTATCGATCCATAGAGTGAGAGCGGTTTTAAATACAGGCAATAGATGCTTTTGCAATTCATATATAAACATTAGTTAGTGCACTCCATGTTGTTAGTGTGAAGCACTTTGTACATTTGTCACTTGCATGGATAAATTCCAAATTGCTAGCTACGAAATAGAATATATGTCGAATTCAACATAAAGGGGGTTTCGAAGATTCGAATTCATAGGAAGTGCATTCATCTATTTGAACCTGAGATAATGGCATTTGTAAATCAGATGTACAAGGGGGCATCAATCTTTGTTGTGAATTTGAACATGCTATATATATTCATACGCATTTCTAACTTTGTTTTGCAACCAAGGAGATTATATCTGGAACCATGCATGAACTGAGGTAAGTTGCATATTTTTTAATATATACTCGTGTACAATGTATATTCAAATGTACCCCCTCCATTCCAAAATAATCGTAGCTTTAGGATTTTCAAGAGTAAAGATTTGTGAAGTTTGACAAATCCTGAATGTTCAATTCAAGAGAACCGAAAACGTTAATGCTTTTGCTCCCAAATATTGAACGAAGCGCCAAATAGGCCTCTGGTCACCTGAAACCGCGCGAGACAAATGTTTTGGTGGTAGGAAATTACTGTCCTGACTCTGGCCCGTGTAGCCTATCGGCCCGATGTCCACAGGTCTAAACCGGGGTAGGTTTGTAACTTCACCAAGACGCCAGTCTCAACCGCCTCCGAGAACATTCATACGCCGTGGGCGCCTACCCATGCGCTCGGCTGAAATCTATCCGGCCCACATTTGGGACACCTAACATGACTGTCCAACCCCCAACCCGTAATATGTCTGAAATATTAGATGGGGGCAAAGTTGGTCGTAACTTTCACCAAATTTCAAACAAGCGCGTCTCAAACCGAAACATTGTTCCCCCTTAGTTCCCCGCCTCCCTCCGTTTCCCCATTCATACTCCGTGGGCGCGAAAATGCCCTCTCCACCAGCCGCGAAACCCCAGCCTCCTCCGTCCTCCACCCCATAGAGGCCAATCCACCGCCGCCCTCCTCCATCATGCCGGAGCCGGTACCCCGACGTCGTCATCCAACGCAACCGCAACGCCCTCAAGGACTTAGCAGCTGAAGCCGAGGCAGAGCTGCCTCCACGACGCCAACGCCGACGTGCGCCGTACCAGAACCACTCCGACCAGGCCGTCCTGCGCCTCACTGCTGCGCTCCACTGTCGCAACCGTCCATCGCACCGGAGCTATTCCCGCTACGCCGTTGTTCGCCGCCTCGGATCTGCTTCCCCGCCGCCGACAGACGGCCATCGCACCACGGTCAACAACTTGGCCATGGGTTCGTCCAAGGCTGCATCGTCCTCCACAACTTCTGGTTTCCGGCGAACAACAAGAAGATCGTCAGAAAAACAGAAGGAGGACACAGCACTGCCAGCAGAAAGGGGTACTCCTCTTCCCTTATTCATGCAAATCTTACGTCTCCGCTCACACCGTATTCATCCCACGAAACAAACTAGTTGAGCGCTTCTTACTGCATCTTCTTCATGATACTAAATGCACAAGGTTTCCTCCCTTTTACTATTTCACCTTTGCTAGAGGTTAGTAGCCCACCTGGATTTCAATTTAGGGTCAGTCGAACCTCAATTAAAAGAAGCAACACCCGCTTAGGCGCGCGGAGCACCTAGTCCGCCTGTTCCCCGGGGAAGCGGCGCATCGGGTGTCTATCATAGGGGTGTGGGCGCGAGGCTGCTTGCGCCCAATCCGGAGGTCGGCGGGGCTTGAATGGATGGCCGGGGGGGCGGTGCCAAGCACGGCGGTGCGGTGAGGTCGAGGAGAGGGCGCATGCAGGGGAGGAATACTGGGCCCGTGGTCGCTGGCATTTCAAGGAAGATCGTCAACACTGGCTGGCTGGAGGTAGATGAAGGCGATCTGCCCGTTCTTTGTACATCGGACTGTGCAGAAAAAATTGACTGACCTATTTGCTTTCAGTCGACTGTTATTTTCTATAGAATCTTGTAGTAATTTAGTGTGCCATGCATGTTGTAGAGCTATCATATGTCTCCCGTCATTTATTTCTCACCGACCTGCTATCTGCTACCTTTACACTGTACTAATTATGCACACACTTCACCCATACTCACACTATTGTTTTTTTATGCATGGATATTTCAGACTCTGACGCAGTGTTGATGAATGCAGAAAAGAAAAGACAGAAGTCGCTCAAGTGTAATTTGAAGATAAGCACTAAGCGTTTTAGCACTCTAATGGGTGCAGTGTCAGCAGTTGGAAACAGTAAACGTAGCTCTGCAGTTGATGATCTCAATTGCCACACACAACCATCCCAGGTGCTTGCTTTAACTTCGTGCTGTCAAATGTAGTTGCATGTTGCATATGGTGTTTAGCTTGTATTGCTTCCAATTTCGTTAAATTGCATCTGCTTACTTTACACATTATACCTTTGATAATGACATGCCTTCCTGTTTTTGATACATACTACATATGTCTATTAACCATGTTCGTACATCAAACTAATGCTCTTTTGTATCCCTCGTCAATCACTTATGATGAGACAGTCAACCGAGTGAGTTACTGTGAGACGCCCTATTCGTTTAAAGAATGCAGTGTCATCCTCCCCACATGATTCTCAAGAAACAGGAGGCTAAATGAAGATAGTCAACATAGCTCTCTAGTTGATCGCCGCAATTCCCCCACACCACCATCGCAGGTGCTTGCTCTTACTTGGCAGTGTGATATGTGGTTGCATGTTGCATTTGGTGTCTACCTTGTAATGCTTCTAATTAGGGTAAATTGCATCTGCTTAGTTAACACATAATACCTGTGAATATGACATGCCTTCCTGTTTTTGGTACATACAACGTCTTTCTATTAACCATGTTCTTACATCAAACTACTTTTCTTGTGTATCCCTCATCAATGCTCCTAATTTGTTAAATTGCATCTCCTTAGCTTACACATTATACATGTGAATATGACACGCCTTCCTATTTTTGGTACATACTACATCTGCCTATCACACCATGTTCTTACATCAAACTACTGTTCTGGTGTATCCTGCGTCTATCGCTTATGATGAGACAGTCACGCGCGTGGGTTAATATGAGACGCAATACTCTTATAAAGAATCCAATTTCATCCTCTCCACATGATTCTCAAGAAACAGCAAGCCTAAATGAAGATATTGAACGTAGCTCTGTGCACGAAGACCGCACTTCCCTACACCACCATCACAGTGCTTGCTCTAACTTCAGTGTGATATGTGGTTGCATGTTGCATACAGTGTCTAGCTTGTAGTGCTTCGAATTAGGGTAAATTGCATCTGCTTAGTTTACACACTATACCTGTGAATATGACATGCCTTCCTATTTTTGGTACACACTACATCTATGTGTTAACTTTGTTCTTACATGAAACTACCTCTCTTATGTATCCTCTCACAGTCACTTACGACGAGTCACCTTTATTCGTTGCATATTGCATATTATTTCTAGCCTGTTGCCATGTATTGCTTCTAATTTGGTCAAATACATTTGTTAGGGCACCATTTTAATTTGGCAGAGTGATATTGGTTTCATCTTTCATATGGTTTCTAGCTTGCATCGATTCTAACAAGTTCAAGCACCTTGTGCTTAGTTTACACTTTATACATCATACATGTCAATATGTCACGCCGTCCTGCTTTTTCATACATATTTCATCCTCCTATCATGCGGCTGCCTTACATGAAAGTAGTGTTCACAAGATTATCATGCATCAATGAGTTCTGAAGAGCAAATTTTATTCCTTTTTCTTGTTGGTTTGACTTGACAAGGCAAAATCAAGAAAGAGGAAGGAAAAGAGTAAGGAAGGCGATGATGGTGGTCCTCTGCAGCAACGTAAACGGAGCATTTGTACCGATTCTCCTTGTACTGATAGTGCATTACAAGGTCCAAGTCTCCGCTCCCCTACTCCACCATCCATGGTGCTTGCTCTAACTTGGCAGTGTGATATCTGGTTGCATGTTGCATATGGTGTCTAGCTCGTATTGCTCCTAATTAGTGTAAACTGCATCTGCTTAGCTTACACATGATACATGTGAATATGACACGCTTTCCTGTTTTTGGTACATACTATATCTGTCTATCACAACATGTTCTTACATGAAACTACTCTTCTTGTGTATCCTGCATAAGTCACTTATGATGGGACACCTTTAAGTTGGCAGTGTGATATTGGTTTGCGTCTTGAATAAAATTTCTAGCATGTATTGCTTCTAGTTTGATGAACGCCACCTATGACGAGACAATTTTAACTTGGCAGAGTGATATTGATTGCACCTTCCATATGGTGTCTTGCAGTGTTTCTAATTTGTTGAAGTGCCTTCTTCTTAGTTACCACATCATAGGTGTGAATATGTCAAGCCGTCCATTTTTTCGTACATATTCCATCCTCGTATCATGACTTTGCCTTTCATCAGAGTAGTGTTCGTCAGTATCATGCATGAATGAGTTCTGAAGAGTGAATGATATTCCTTTTTCTTGTCGGTATGACCTCACAATGCAAAATCCATAAAGCTGAAGGAAATTGGCAAGGCATTGGATGATGGTGGTCCTTCCGAGCAATCAAACGGAGGTTCTCTACAGATTCTACTCCGCCATCCTCCCAACAAGATTAGCAAGACAACGCAAGCCTAGACAGTCAACGTGGCCGTAGATGATGAGCACATCTCCCCTACTCCACCATCACAGGTGCTTGCTCTAACTTGGCTCTATTATATGTGGTTGCATGTTGCGTATGATGTCTAGCTTGTATTGCTTCTAACTTTGTTGAATTGCATCTGCTTACTTTACACATAATGCCTGTGAGTATGACATGTGTTCCTATTTCTACATCAGACTGCTATTCTTGCATATCCCGCATCAATCACTCATGATAAGGCACCTTTAAGTCGCCATTGTGATATTGGTTGTGTCTTGCATATGATTTCTAGCATGTACTGCTTCTAATTTGTTGAAACGCCATACCATTTGAACTTGGTAGAGTGATATTGGTTGCATCTTTCATATGGTGTCTAGCTTGCAGTGCTTCTAATTTGTTGAAATGCCTTCTTCTTAGTTACCACATCATAGGTGTGAATATGTCACACCATCCTGTTTTTCATACATATTCCATCCTCGCATCATGTGTTTGCCTTTCATCCGAGTAGTGTTCGTCATTATCATGCATGAATGAGTTACGAAGAGCGAATTTTATTCCTTTTTCTTATCGGTTTGACTTCACAATGCAAAATCATTACAGCTGAAGGAAATTAGTCCGGCAAGGATGATGGTGGTCCTTGAACAACTCAAACAGGGGGTCTCTACATATTCTACTCCGCCATCCTCCCAACAAGATTCGCAAGACAACACAAGGCTGGACAGTCAACGTAGCTGTGTAGATGATGAGCACATCTCCCCTACTCCACCATCACATGTGCTTGCTCTAACTTGACACTATTATATGTGGTTGCATGTTGCGTATGATGTCTAACTTGTATTTCTTCTAACTTGAATTGCATCTGCTTACTTTACACATAACGCCTGTGAATATGACATGTGTTCCTGTTTCTAGAACATACGTGTACATGATGAGCACATCTCCCTTACTCCACCGTCACATGTGCTTGCTCTTTCTTGGAACTGTTATACGTGGTTGCGTTTTCCGTATGATGTCTAGGTTGTATTGCTTCTGATTATGTTGAATTGCATCTGCGTAGCTTACAACTTATACCTGCAACGATCACTTACCCATAAGACACATTTAACTTGGGACTGTGATGTAGGTTGCATCTTGCATTGTCTTCTAGCTTGTACTGCTTCTAATTTCTTGAAATGGCACTTACGACGAGACACTTTTTACCTGATAGAGTGATATTGGTTGTATGTTCATTTGGTGCCTAGCTTTCATTTCTTCTAATTTTGTTGAAATGCCTTCCTCTTACTGTTTTTTCATACATATTCCATCCTCCTATCGTACGTGTGAATATGAAACGTTGTCTTCTTTTGTATATATTCCATCCTCCTATCATGCGCTTGCCTTACATCAAAGTAGTGTTCGTCTGTATGATGCATCAACCAGTTATGCAGAGCTAATTAATTTTATTCATCTTCTTGTGGTTTTGACTTCATAAGGCAATATCAGAAAATAGGAAGGAAAAGAGTAAGTTAGGGGATGTTGGTGGTCCTCCGCACCGACGCAAACAGAGACTCTCTAGATTTGCCACTGCTACTGCTAATGAAGTTGAAGTCCCAAGTCTACATGATGAAGTTGATAGTGTGATAATTGGTTTTATTGTTGCATATGTTGTCTAGCCTGTATTTCTTCTATTTTGATTAAATTGCACCTGCTGAGTTTATACGTTATACATGTGCATATGACATGGTTTTCTGTGTCTAGAATACACTGCATCTATCTATCATACCATGTTCTTACATCAAAGTACTGCTGTTGTGTATCCCGCATCAGTCACTCATGATTGGATGCTTTTCACATGGCAGCTTGATAGTGGTTGCATCTTGCATTGATTTCTACGTTGTACTGCTTCTAATTTTTCAAATTGCCACTTATGACAAGACACTTTTAACTTGGCATAGTAATATTGGTTGCATCTTTCATATGGTGTCTAGCTTGCGTTACTTCTATTTTCTTGAAAATCCTTCTGCTTAGTTTGCACATCGTAGCTATGAATATGTCATGTCGTCCTGTTTTTCTTACATATTCCATCCTCATACGGTTGTCTTACATCAAAGTATTGCTTGTCTCAGATCATGCATCAATGAGTTACGAAGAGTGATTTTATTCTTTTGTGTTGTGGGTACAGCTTGACATGGCAAAGTAAAAAAAGAGCAAGGAAAATAATATAGTAGGGAGTTCTGTTACTCATCCGGTGAAACGGAAAAGGTTCTGCCGTCGAGATTCTGCTGGTACTTATAGTGCAGTAGAAGGTCCAAGTCCACCGGCTAAATCTACAAACACAGTATCACCTGCTCCACTAGCTGCAGCATCCGCTTCAACTGTACCAGCATCTCAACCAGTTACTTGTTTGTTTGCTCCGGAACTGGCCAGTTCCCAAGCAGCCTTCACACGTAACACTACTTCCGAAGCACTGCTGACACAACAGGACTTGGCAAGATCAGATGAACCTCATGAGCATCAACACCAAGACGGTACCTGACCGAGTCAAGTTGCAGTTGCATGCTCCTTTATATGTACTCTCACAGTTTGATGTACACTAACACTTTCCATATTCATTGTTGAACTAGCACCACGGCGCAAGCGGAAACAGACATCAGGGATAATGCTTGACAGATTAACAAAATCTAAAGGAGCAAGAATGGAGATCCATTTTGAGGCAGGTTTAAAAAGGCCACATGATGCTACAGAGTTGGGCAAGTTAGTATCAGAGGCAGCCGTTGCCGTTAGGTGTCATTCACGTATCCTCCCAACATGGATCAAGTACAGGAATGAGAAAGACAATACCCAGTTTAACACCTTCCTTGACCATTTATCCGTAAGTAATGTTATTCATCGCAATTAGTAATATTGTCTTGCTCTGTCCCATACTTTCTAACTTCCTCCTAATAAGACTCACATTCTTTTTTCAACAGATGAGGTTCAAGTTGGATCCAAAGATGATGCAACTAAACAAGCATGCACTCATGTTTTTCACCGCTCATGACAAGATTGGTACCACCTTAGAAAATCTCCCTTTGAAGGCAAGGCTAACAATGAAATCGCCCAAACATCTCCAAAGGAATATATTACAGATGAAGACCGGACAGCCCTTGTTAAACACTGGTCCGATCCATAGTATCAGGTAGGCTATATGTATTTGATCAGACCACATATTGAACTTGTATTTATGTATGTGCCTTACAAGTGTATCTTCTTCTAGGCTAACTGTTTGAAGAACAAAACCAACCGTTCTAAAGTGAAATTCCAACAGACAACACGATCTTCTAGACTGAACTTCTTTCTCTGTCTTTTGGCCTCGGGGTCCTCGTTATAATAGTACCTCCAAGTGGCCCCATCCCCGGCGACATGCACACGTCCATATTGCAGCGACTGGCCAGGCGGGTGTCCCATCATTATGTTCATGGCCCGGTTGAAAGGAGTGTCCCACTTGTACTTCACCGACGACTAAGTCGACTGAGTCGATGAGTCGCTCTCGGCCGCAAGCTTGTGTTGCTCTCTCTGCAAAATGGACAGTGAATCATTTACGAATGCGACTAGAATGTAGTAGACTTCGTTGATCAGAACCTAATGTGTAAGGTGGTAAAAGGATAAATACCAGTAGTCTCATGAATTTCCTAGTCGGCCCGTCGGTGAAAAAAATCTTTTTCTCGGGGTCCCACGAGAATCGGGCCCTGATGAAGTCGTGCTCCTGCTGGTCGGTGAACTCAGCCAATGGGTCTGGGATCCCCTGACGTTCACGTTCTGCGTCCTCCTTAGCCCACACGGGCCTCTTTCCTGTGTAACCACGACTTCCAAGGCGGTGGTTCCCCATGTTCTTTGCCTGCAGCTGCTTGCCTCTCTCCGACCTGGCCTTGGCAGCTTCTTCATTGCAAGTGTCCTTGAACCTTTCAAAGTCCTCTATCGTCATTGTCGGATTGTCTCCAACAATCTCGGCCTAGGTTTCATGGTCGACTTGAATCGCCCTTTTCACCCTAGTTTTCCAAGCGCTCAATGCGTTGCTGAACTTCCCTAGAGCTTTGTTGTTGATTTTTTTCATGCCCTCATCATCCCATGGGTCGACTTCGTCATTCCGACCGGGGAACTAGAATCTTGCATGCAACCAAGTTAGAAGCAGCTTCTTCAAATGTTCATCCTTCCGTATTTTTGTGGTGTTGATCTTAGCGTTATCCCGTAGGATGCATCCTAGTTGGTTGCCGTAACACGCTGCCACTTCTCGCGGCTCTATTGGCTCGAACTCGCCAGGGTGCACCGCCGTGATCACCATTCTTCCGGTGCGAGCTCATTTGGGTGTCGTGTCCTCTTTTCCTTCTTTCCCTCACTGGCTTGGGAGGTCCCACCTTCCGTGCTGCAGTTAGGAACATCATCAACGCCAGTTTAAGTGTCGGTGTCGTTGGTGGCATCAGTGTTGGCGCCGGCGCCACCACCGTCGTCATCCGTCATGACAAGGCGGTCCGGACACCCAGCGTGCTGTCTCTCCTGATCCACCAGAAAGTCGAGGTAGGCATGTGCTTGACCTAATTGGGACAGAGAACCTCCGGCCTCACCGGTGTCGGTCATGTTTCCTAGGGTTCAATGTCGTAGCGGTTTAATTATCAAGCTTTATATAATACAGTGAATAATGACAAAAAAGTGACCTTTGTTTTACCGGGAATGCCGTTTCATTCCCGGAGCGACAAATCTCGAGCACTCGATATGTCCAACTTTCTAGCACAAGTCATGCCGAAATTCACGGAAAATTTCGGCATGACCTTTGCTAGAAAGTGCACATATAGAGCACCCGAAATTTGTCGGAATGGAAATGAATCAATATTTCCGGCAAAACATAGGTCACTTTGTTGCTGCTGACATATAAACAATCATATCAACATATACACAATCATGAACATTGTTGCCCAGCTGACATATACACACTCCCCCTTGCATCATTATGTGCTGACAAATGAAGAGGGAGGGAACAGGGGGTGGCGCACCTCGGTTTCGGGGTCGCCGGGGCAGAGGGGTCCGGGGGGGTTGAGGGCGTCCTTCTCCTCCTCGTCAATCTGCGCCTAGCTTCGATCTGCAGAGAGAGAGAGAGTGACCAAATTTTCAAACACTTCCATTAAAAATCCTCATTTTCAAAATGGACAGCAACTACATAAGCTAATTTTCAAAAACTGTAATTTTCATTTCCATTTTCATTTAAAAACAAACACTAACAGCAAATTAAGCTAACTAACACTAACTAACTATCACTGGGCTAACACTAACACTAACTAACACTAACAGCAATTAACTAGCTAGCACTAACAGCAAATTAAGCTAACTAACACTAAGAGCAAATTAAGAAAATTAAGCTAACTAACACTAACTAGCACTAACTTCTCTAGTGCTCGCTGGCGTTGCTGGGCATTGACGGCTGCTTCACGGAGGGAGGCGCTGAAGGGTTCAGGGTCGATGGCCGGCGTCGGGGTCGCTGGGATCGCTGATCTGCAAAGAGAGGGAGGGGTCAGAGAGAGCCAAGGCCGAGGGTTCGGAGAGGAATGAATAGGTGGCGGGGGCATACCGGAGCGGGATGGGGTCGAGGCGAGCGGGCGGGCTGGCGTCCGGCTTGGGCGGGCAAGGCGGGTCAAGGCCGGGCGGCATGGGCGGGCAGGCGGGCTGGTGTCGGCGGGCGGCGTATGGGCGGGCGGCAAGCGTCGAGGGATCGACGAGCGGCACGACTGAGAGAGACAGGAAAGAGGGGGCTAGCGAACCGTTGCTATAGCTAAATTAGCTATAGCGCTTGTTGGCAAAACACGCTATAGCTAAGTTAGCTATAGCGCTTGTCCAGAAAAAACGCGCTACTGCTAGTTTTTTTATTTTTTTATTTTTCTTAGCTATAGCGCTTCCCAGGATAAAACGCGCTACTGCTAACTTTTTTTGTTTTTCTTTTTTTCTTTTTCTTTTTATTTTTTATTTTTCTTGCATTTCATTTTCCACAACTTATTAGTTCCTTTTTCTTTTTCGTTTCATTTCATTTTGTATAACTTCATTTCTTTTTCTTTTTCTTTCATTTGCACTTTTCTTTTTCTTATCTTTCTTTTGCACTTTCCTTCCTTTAATTTGGTCTGTCGTTAGAGCAATACCACTGTTACCCTCCAGATAATAATTAGTATAATATATATTACATGATTTGACCGCTAACACTGTATACAAAAAAGACACACGCAAACTTTGGGGATTAGTTTGCTCTTTTGTTCGTTCTCGAATAATTGAGCCCATGGTCGTGACTTTTCCTTCTCCAGGGATTACGATCTTTCATAGGTAATGTATTCTTCATTCTTCTTTTGACACATGTTCATCGTCATCATCATCATCTTCTCTCATCGGATCACCGTACTGGTCATAGTCTTCCTCGTTGGCGACTCCATCCATTCCGGCGATGCTCCTTTTGCTGCTCCTCACGACAACACGGCTGGCATTGATCGGATCAGTTATGAAGAAACATTGTGTCACATGTTTAGCGTGTACCCATGGCTCATTTTTGGCGATGGCGTTGACAGTACGGCTATCATCGGAGATGGGTATACACATGGTAGTGAAATGTCAGTTTTCTCTGTGTACATTTTTAGCCCATCTGACACAGAACATCATCGCGCTATGCAATCCAGAGTAGTTAAGCTCCCATATCTCTCCGACCCTTCCGTAATATCTTTCAATTACATTCCCGGTCATGGCTTGCATCGTCACCCCAGAGTTTTGGTCATCACTGTTGAATATCTTTCTCCTCTGTGTAGAACGTGTATCTGTTGATATCGTATGCTTGATAAGTCGCGAGGTTGGTCGAGGGGCCATGTGCTAAGGCATATATGAGTGTTCCGTTCGGACAACCCTCTTCCGGGGGATTAGCCAGAACTCGCTCTTTGAACCAACGCACGAAAGTGGAGTTGTGCTATCTAATAACTTCAGCGTCATCTGTGCACCCCATACCACACAATATTCCTTTGCGATGGTCTCTTTGTGCAGGTCACGAAATATTCTAGCACATCTAGGTGTTGTAGCACTACTAAGTTTGCCTGTCACAATGTCGCTTTGTCGGCCCGAGCGTAACACATTCACATCCCTATGACCATTGGTGTGACCTTCGCCTTCAAGCCTTCCACAATGCTTGTTGACGGGCAAACCAACAACACGGTCTTTGGTCAGATAACTCTCACAGAAAGAGATGCACTCTTTGGTCGATATCCTGAGCTATGCTTCCATCTGGACGGGACATGTTACGAACGAATCCTTTGATGACCCCATTCATCCTCTCGAACGGCATCATGCTATGCAGGAATGTCGGCCCTAGGTCGATGATGTCATCCACGATGTGGACACATAGATGCACCATGACATCAAAGAACGCGGGCGGGAAGTACATCTCTAGCTCATTCAGTATGACAACGATCTTCCTGTAGCCTATGGAGTTGCTTCACACTGATCGACTTTCGAGAGATAGCATCAAAAAAGTGGCATAGGTCGATGGCGTCTCACGCACATGTGTGTCCATAATCCTCTAAGTGCAACCGAGTAATCAAGTCATCATCACATGATAGTCGTGAGACTTCATCCCACCAAACCATTTTTTCTTAGTGTACAGCTATCTGCTTATCTTCCCACAATATCCGGAACTAACTTTGATTCCGGCAAGGCACTTGAACAATTGATCGACCTCCTTTGGATCTAAGGTGAAGCAAGAGGGGGGCAATATTGTTCTTCCTTCTTGTTTACTTTTTTGCCCCTATCTTCCGTCTCCGTCTCTGTGTCGGTCTCCTCTGACGACCTTTTACCGGGCATTTGGAGATCTTTCCTGATTTTCCAAAATTCCAAGTCTTTTCTTGCCTTCGGCCCATCCTTGGTCCTCTCCGGCATGTTCATCAATGTTCCAAGCAAACTCTCAAGGATATTTTCTATGATATGCATTTGATCAAGGCTATGAGGCATGTCGAGTATGGGCCAGTATTCCAAGTCCCAGAAAACAGATATCGTCTTCCATATCTTCAGCAGGGGCTCATGCGCCTTTTTTTGCGTCTTTCCCGGCAAGGGGCACTCTTTCCAGTTCTTCAATAACTCATATATTTCTGCATCGCTACGCTTATGTGGAGGACCTTGATGCTCAGCCTTACCATTGAATAGATATCCACGCTTTTCTCCATGGGTCATCCTTCTCGAGCCATCTTCGATGCCCCATGTACACGATTTTCAAAGACCCGCCATCTTTTGATAGCTGCAGAGAAGTTGTATCATCCATGCACCTCGTGCATCCGCAATATCCGTGGCACACCTGGCCGGAGAGATAGCCATAACTGAGATAGTCCTGCACCGTCATGATCAGCGCGGCTCTCATGTAGAAATACTCTCCTTTGCTTTTATCCCATGTCTTGGCCGGCGTTGTCCATAAGGTCTGTAACTCCTCTTTCAGTAACCAAAGATACAGATTTATATCATTTCCCGGTTGTCTCGGCCCTTGAATAAGCATAGCCATGTGTATGTATTTTTCCTTCATGCACAACCAGGGGGAGGTTGTACATCCATACAAACACGGGCCATGTTCTATGATTGATGTTCTGGTTGCCAAATGGATTCATGCCATCACTACTAGCGCCAAGCACGATGTTCCTTGGATCATTTGCGAAAAAAATCAAATTCAGCATTTAATGCTCTCCACTGGCTAGCATCTACGAGGTGTCTCAGCTTCGGCTCATCTCTGTCATCTGGCTTCACCCTCTTCGCGTGCCAGCGCATAAGCTTTGCTTCCTTAGGATCTACGAAATACCATCAGAGACGCGAGTGATCGGAAAGTACCATACAACTTTCTGTGGAGCTTTCTTTCCGGCCTTTTTATATCGTGAAGCATTGCACTTTGGACAGATGGTTTTTTCTGCGTGCTCGTTCCGATATATGATGCAATCATTGATGCATGCGTGATATATAATATGTGGCAGATCAAGAGGGCACACGATTTTCTTTGCCTCCTCGACACTAGTAGGACACAAGCTTCCCGCGGGAAGAACCTTCTTTAGGTACTTCAGAAGCTCATCCAGGCTTGCATCTGTCCTTTTTTTTTTGCCTTCATCTTTAGAAGCTGTAGTGTGAAACTCAAGCGGGTCACCCCGGGATTATTGCAACCATCATACAAAGGAGTCACCGAGTCTACCTCCAGTTGCGCCAGTTTGGCCTCCTCTCTAGAAGCAGCTCTGTTGCTAGTCGTCTTGTTGCGAAGGAGGTCTTGAACATGCAGGCCCCGCATGGTTGAACTTAGTAGCGACGAAGGCGGTGGCGTGTCCGCGTCTTCTCCGCCTTGAACTGCCTCTTCGCCATCGACATTTCCGAGGCCGTCTTCCTCTTCGGGCACATAATCGGTCATCTCTTCGTCTGGTGGCCCCATGTCGTTATTTCCTGCCCCGTCGACGTCATCATCATCATCATCATCATCATCATCATCTTCACTTATCCACCGAGTATGGCCATGCATGAAACCATGCATGAGCAGGTGCGCCTTGAATGTGCCACCTTCAAAGGGGTCGAGCCTGACAATTCCTTTGCATTTTCGACACGGACATAAAACATCCTTCAGTCTTTTTTCATACATGTCGTCCACAGCGGATTGCCAGTATCTTTCCACCATCCTTCCATTGACCTTCATGATCACCTGCGCGCGGAGCAAATATTATAATCACGTATATATGCATGCATGGATCAAATTCATACAAAAATTCAGCATGACCTTCCCTAAAAATAGGACATATTGAGTTTGCCCGAAATTCGCCGAAACGGATTTGAATCGACATTTCGGCAAAACATAAGCAACTCATGTCACCCACATTATTTCATCAAATACACAATGTAGGAAACTCAAATTATGCCACACACATATCGGTATATATATTCTCATATAGCCCATATATATAGTTGCGATCCTATCCACACAAACACCTTTTTTTGCTCACTTATGTGTTGAGAGGGATATCAAGCACCTTTCTTCTTAATTACCTAGTAGCTCTAGATATATAGCTCTAACTAGCTAGCTAGCTAGCTAGCTAGGGAGAGAGAGAGAGAGAGCTAGCTAGGGAGATAGTGGGAGAGGAGAGGGAAGGCATTAATGGAAAGGGTGGAGGGAAAAGAAGAGGGGGAGGGAGGGCACTAATGGAGGGGATGGTGGTGTAGGGGACAAAGAAGAGGGGGTGGTGGAGGGCAAAGAGGAGTGCTCTAATGGAGGGGGGTGGTGGAGGGCAAAGAAGAGGGGGAGGGAGAGCTCTAATGGAGGGGTGGTGGAGGGAGATCACTGAATGGAACAAGGAAGGTGCAAGAAAAGGGGGAGAAAGGAAGGGGGAGAGGAAGAAGAAAGGGGAGGAAGGAGGGGAAAGGTGGTAGGTGGGTGGCGACCATAGCAGTAGCACGGGGAGCCAAAGCACGCTACTGCTATGAGTGCCAGCCAAAATATCCGCTGGTACGTAAAACTAGCTATAGCGCTTGTACAAAACAAATGCTACTGGTATAAGTTTACCCATAGAAGAAATAGCAGTAGTACGTCTAGGTGCACAGGCGCTACAGCTACTTTCTTAACAGTAGCGCTTGTTAGACTACAAACGCTGCTAATATTTTTTGGTCGAGTGGTGTGCTGTGGCAAACTTACCAGTAGCGTTTCCTCCAGAAACACACGCTGCTACTATGTTGTACCAGTAGCGCGCTTTATAACACACGCTACTGGTAATTATCAGTAGCGTGGGGTCTCTAAAACACGCCACTGGTAAACTTCTATGTATAAGCCTTTTCCTAGTAGTGAATACAGTAGGCATGCTACATGGACATATGTTCCGAAAGTGATTTTATTATGTAGTTGGCACTACAATACATGCTAATGTATTACAGTAGTTCACCAAAATAAGTTATGTATAAACGTTTAACCTACTTTGTTTGTTTTTGTCTCATTAGTAACTTATCCGGTACACTAATCTACAAGTTCAAACTTTCAGGAAGCTATGGAACAAATGATTGAACAGCCACAACCACCTGAAGGTGACGAGGCTACTACAGGCACAATGTGACCTCTTGCTGCAGTGCATCAGTATCTCTCCACTAACAGTGCAAAAAGCACCTTCCTGCGTAATTCTGGGTTGGTTGTCAAGGTAACTTCGTCCAAATCACCTATTGAACAAAATCTTCCTGCTAGACAGAGTGATATATCTGTGCTCCAGACACAAGTCCAATCCCTAATGGACGTTGTTTCGGAAACAAGAATAGTGGTTGAGAAATGTTGTCAAGATATGAATGGTTTTCAAACCAGACTATCAGACATTCATTTCTTTGTTCAAGAGCAATGGCGGAAAAAGGTGGAGATCGTGCTACTCAGGTCAAATGATTTGTGCTTCTATACATCTGATGGTGCTTTTATCTGGAAGGACTGTAAACTTTATGCCAACAGACCTTTTGTTGTATGGTTGGAATTTATTTTGTTGTGATACAACATTTATGATGCTGCCTTAGGCTGCAATAATTACGACGCTATTTTTGTATAGTGTAGGTTTATCTTAGTAATGTATTCGCCGAAAGCTTCGTAAGAGCCCAACATGCCAACATTCGTCGGGCCCATTCCAATTGGGCTAAAACGATTACAGGCCGAAATTGGCATGTAGCCAACTAAAAATATCTGGGCCTAAATCAGCATAAGCTTTCATATTTTTCTGGTAGGCCTGTGCCCATAGTGGGCCTTTAACAGGCCTAAACATAATTTGGGCCCTCAGTAAAAATTAGGACATTTACAGGTGTAAATATCTCGATCCCATAAAAAACATGGCCCTTTAATAGACCGAAAGTGAGATTGGGCCCTGATTGTGCCAAATAACCCACTGGACTTAGCAGGCCGAAATGGTGGCCCATTTACGATGCAGATCTTTGACAGTCTGAAATTCAGACGGGCCGTAAATGCGCCGACCTAATACATGGGCCTTTTACAGGCCGGAACTTCGGTCGGGCTAGATTATCGTCATTTTTATATGGGCCGTTAATGGGCCCGATATGACGTTGGGCCACATATGGCCCATGGTTTACGTCCGGTGTTAACAGGCCGAAAATGACAAACAAGCCGAAAGTGGCCCAAAGCTATAGTGGGCCTCTAACAGGCCGAATGTCAGACATGGCCGAATATGACCCAAATCCTTCACGGTCGTTTATGGGCCGAAAGTTTTGATGGCCTGTAAATGGGACCAAATGAAGCCGGACCTTTAACAGGTCGGAAATACACCGGGCCGTAATTCGGCCCAATTACTTAGCGGACTGTTAACGGGCCAGAAGTGACCATGGGCCGTGTTGATGAGAAGTTCTGACGAGCCGTTGACGGGCCGATTTGACAGAGAATGTTGGGCCTTTAGCTGGGTCGGCCCATTATGGTCTGCAGAATCTTGTGGGCCTTTAGCTGGGCCGGCCCATTGTGGTCCGCAAAATCTTGTGGGCCTTTAGCTGGGCCGACCCATTATGGTCTGCAAAATTGTGTGGGACTTTAGCTGGGCCGGCCCATTATGGCCCGCTAAATTTTGTGGGCCTTTAGCTGGGCCGGCCCATTATGGTCCGCTAAATCTTATGGGCCTTCGGTTGGGCTGGCCCATTTAAACTTTGTGGGCCACTTTTGGGCCAGTCCACGTGTCAACATATCATAGGCCCATCTCAACCGTTGGATGAGTGACACCGTACAACGCCGAGTCGACGTGGATCCATCAGCCAATGAGAATTTTACACGTGGAAAATCAGCATTGATCGTAGCTGTTAACGGGTTATCGGATCCAAAATCCGACCCGATAGCTTAACGGCGTTCCGTTACGGTGGATGCCACATGTCGGTCACCCTTGACGAAAGCACTTTTGTGACGTGCGATTTATCGTCATGGAAGTGGACACTTCCGTGATGATAATTTGGGCAATGTCATGGAACACTTCTACGACAGCATAGGTATGACTATCTTGATTCTGTCATAAATTTGTCATGGATGTACATGCATGACAGAAAACGCGACCTATTCTGACAAACACGTATCATCACGGAAGTGTATTTTTTTTGTAGTGACTCCCCCGGCTGGTTGGGACCCACCTTGGTGGGAGGCTGACTTCTGGGCCTACTAAGTTGACGGGGACAGAGTGCTTTTTCAACTTAGTCAACACGAACGATTCTAGCTCCTGTGACTGTATGATGTCTATCCAACGACCGTAGTGCTTTTTCAACCTCTGGTCTTCCTGCTCCAGCCGCCCAAAGCAGCGCCGGTCGTGCCGCATGCTCCTGCCTCCCGTGGCGGGTCAGGTGCCATGAGGCCTCACCGCCCCTACTATTCCCACCGCTGGCCAGGCCATCCATCTACTCACCCACACCCCCTGTTATTCTGCGGCGATGGTAGCCTCACACCGTAGCAAACCTGTGAACCCTCATACTCCTCTATGCGTGGACATCCACTGCCGCGTTTCCCCGGCTCCACATCGTCCCCTTCCTAGGCCTCGCCGTCGTCCACCGCCCTGGTGCTCTCGGCGCGGTGTGGTCAACGTGGTCACGGAACGGCTTCCATCGGACGTGGACTGTACGTGGAGAGGCTGACAGCTGGGTCCATGGCCGCAGCAAGGAAGTGCCTACTTATTATGCGCAAACTAATTATTCCTCCACCTGACAGCGGGGACCCACCGGACGGGCCACCGTATTTTGCAAAAAAACGTTTCCCCCTAACTGCTGGGACCCACCAGCTACATCTTCGCACGCAAGGAAGTGCGTCCGGGCAAAAAAAAACGATTCTCCCCCCTGGCAGCTGGGACCCACCAGCTACATCCTCGCACGCAACAAAGTGCGTGACAGTCGGGACCCACCTGGTTGAAGCGTACGTAGCGTTGTCATTCTGGTCACGAACGTGTACATACATACTAGTCCATGTAGAGGCACGCACATGTCATAGCAGAGGCATGCACGTAGCATGTACACGTACGTACAACGGCCAGGGTGCAAGAATGTAAATACGGCCACGTACGTACATACGACCGTAGGAGGTCCGTTTCCTCCAGCCTCCACGGGCTACTGTTCATCCACCGCCGACCTCCTCCAGCCTCCACCTGCGACTGTTCATCCAGCCCTCCACCATCTACTGTTCATCCTGCCCTCCACGGGGTGGACCTGTTCATCCAGCCCTCCACGAGGTCCTGTTCATCCAGCCCCAACCGGCTCGATCGATCGGGGTCCTATTCATCCAGAGGCAACACCACGGGGTCCTGTTCATCCACCCCCACCGGGAACTGTTCATCCAAAAACCCCCCAGCAACACGCACTTTCATCCAGAGGCAACACCACAGGGTCCTGTTCATCCACCCCCACCGAGAACTGTTCATCCACCCCCCCAGCAACGCTTAATGTTCACCCTAAGGCAGCATCGATCGGCTTCAGTTAGCAGCAGTAGCGAAGGAATCGCTCGATCGGGTTCAGTAACGAGCCTGCAGTGCAATCGCTCGGGTTCAGTTAGAGCCCAATGCCTCGCACCCACGGGCGTGCGTGTACGAGAGAAACGCGCATCGCTCGGCCCCGACCACCCACCGTAACTGGGAACACCCTGATATTTTCCTCGCCCTCGCTTCTACCACGGTTTTTTCCATCATGCACGGCCCAAAGAATGTCATGCAGCTGCGTCTCCGGCCCGCCCAGGACGAAAAGCCCATTTTCAGTCACGATTGTTTTCATAGAAGTAGGACCCCACCACATCTATGATGATACCGTGTTTTGTCACAATTCTTGTCATAGAAGTGTCATAAGTATGACAGAAAAAAAATTGTTCGGCCCAAAATGTCACAGATGTGTCTTTTTTTTGTAGTGCAACTCGCCAGTCTCTTCCAGTAGTGCTAGTACTCCATGGCGTGATCCATCGACAAGCAGGCGGGAAAGTTATCGTATACTCGGTTTGCGGTGGGTGGCATGCCGAGCGACCGTGTGGGGTCGAGCAATGGAGGAGGGTGAGACACGAACATGACAGGCGTCATTTAAACGTTGGTTTTGTTCGATGGCGCGATCCAACAAAAAGAAACATTGGTTTCTCTCCATTTCCATTTTTTCTCCGGAAAAACGGAAACTTTCCACTCCATTTTCATTCCTACTCCAAGGTTGCCCCGTTACAACATTCCATCAAACACAAAGGAAAACTAACGCGCATGCTGATGCATCTCAATGATTCACAGATCATAGCCAATATTTACTTCACAACTAAAGACAAAAGTTGTGAGAGCGTGTACAAAAGAAAAACTACTGATGGGGTCACTACAACTTAAACCCTAAACCCTACATAGGATTTAATTTCCTGGTTAGGTAGAACCTACCGAAGGAAAGACGGCTGGCACCCTCGGATCATACGATCACTACAAAAAAATACAGTTCTGTGATGATACGTGTGGCGGCCGGTTTTCTGGGTAATAAATTCCAGAAAATGGCCGTTGTGCTCACTAGCCCCAAGATTACTGTTAGCTGATGAGGCACCAACTTGATACAAAAATTCCAAGCAAAAAAACACAATATGTAGTACAAGACCATTCTGGCCTGTGAGTACAACAAATGGTTTTCTAGTGGTTGATGGCGGAAGCGGTTTGTGGATCATCAGCGTCTATGGGACTCCATTTCCCACAGGAACAGCTGACCAGGTTAACTCCTATCTTCGCGAGGCTGCTGTCACCCTTGCGTAGGTTCCGGGGCTGTCATCGCAACGCTCCTCTCCACGCAAGAAATCTGGCCAAGACAATAGCCAGGGACAAGCCAGTGAGTACTTTGAATGTACTCGCAAACATTATGAACACAGGTATAATATAACAACCGATAATCATGCTTTGAAAATATTCTATGATCACAACATCAGTCATAAGCTGAAATCCTTGATACATGCAAGCAGGTTATTAATATGTAATGACAGAGTGGAAATAAAAAATGCACCATTCGGATGTCTGAAGCGACGCCTCGAATTGATGGTAAATAACTAGCATGCCTCAGTCGGGCGTCTGAGCGACACCACATAAAGGGCTTATAAAGTAAATGAATAACAAGCATGCCACGATTAAGGCGTCTCAAATGACACCACATAAAGGGCTTATAAAGTAAATGAATAACAAGCATGCCACGATCGGGCGTCTCAAATGACACCACATAAAGGGCTTATAAAGTAAAAGAATAACAAGCATGCCACGATCCGCGTCTCAGCGACACCACATAAAGGGCTTATAAAGTAAATTAAATAACAAGCATGCCACAGTCGGGCGTCTCAGCGACACCACATAAAGTGCTTATAAATAAACATAGTGAATATCCAGGAGGTAGAACCATCCAGGGATACTTGATAAAACAAATATAACGGGTTAGTCCATAACAATATAATAATCATGGTCCTCACAAGTCACAAGTCATGATCCTAGTTCCGGTTTAACAGTTTCTCCTCCGAAGACCGACATTAAGACCAACACTTGACCCATCCCAAACTGTAATCCTTAACCATGGACACGGCTATTCGAATAGGTTTAAACTCTGCAGAGGGTGTACTCTTTACCCACGAGTAACGGATTCCTTTAGTCCATCGGGACTAATTCCTTCTACGGCCTTTTAGTTTAAAACACACCTAACTTGCACACACAATCTTAACTTACCGGTGTCTGGAATCACCCACGACACTTGTTAAGCAAAACTCTAAGTGGGGAGGCTACAACCTCGCATAGCATGGGATCAAATATATATCGCGGCGCTCTAAGGGTGGCCTCCCTCTTGGTCTCAACCGAAACACCCATGCCCCCGGACCAGGTGGCTCGCCTACCACCAGCTACAACCGGTATCTTCCACCATGGCCTCTCTATACTGTGTGTCTTTGGAAAGGGGTTGACGACTTCTTGAACCGTACCCTACTTGTTGTAGAGCCAAGTGGTAGTACGAAAAAAGTATGGGGTTATCGAACAAGACTCGATCTATGGTCGACTCAGAGGTTTAAGTATTCCCTGCATGATTAGCATAACGAATATATTTCATCCAATGTATAGAATCACCACTCATCATACCCCTCATGCCATGGGACACACTCGTCTCGACGAGGAACTAGGGACGAGCTCGGGTCTACCCAAGACAGAGACTTTCCGTTTTCCTTCCTAGGCACGAAAGGCATACGGGGATGATTATTATCACAAGCATGTCCATTTCCAACAGCAAGGAAATTTCAAATAAGCATTTATGCAAACGATCACATCACCACATAAAATAACGAGTTCCACGTATTGAGGTGGAGCCATGATCGTGTCTAACAATGCATGCAAAATATTATGCCAGGGTTCAGAATGCTTGCCTTTAATATGTGGAAAGGCAGGGTGCTCTCCAAAACTTTTGAAAGTTTGCTTCTGTCTCTCCAAAGTCCGATTTCAAATAAATTTGAATTAACACACAAATTTAAAACAGCACAAAAAGTTGTCTTGAATTTTTTTCAAATAAATCTTAAAATAAACTAGATCAAATTTGAGAGAGGTAGGAATAGGAATCAATTCATTTGGAGTTATCATAAAAAAGGTATAGGCAGTCAAAGTTGTGGTCAAATCTGGTTTTTGAATAAAACAAAAAGGCAAAAGAAACGGTACACGTCGAAGACGTACTTTGGAATCTAAGCTTCCACTTACTCCAGCGTGGGCCAGATGCGCATCGAGTCAGCAGGTGGGCCCGGGGACCCACCGGTCGTTTGACTAGTCGACTTCCCTCCTCTTCCTCTGCCCCGAGCGAAGGCGGGACTCCGGCGATGCTCGCCGGCGAACGGTGGCACCGTTCGGGAACCGGAGGTCACCAGCGGGCTCAGGGGATCGAGCGGTCACTCTGGTGGTCGCTACGGTCTCTGGGGTGGACGGAGCTGCCGTGGCCCGAAGCTTGGCGGCCAGACGGTGGCCGTCGAGCAAAGTGATTTTTCTCCCACAAGTAGTCCCGATCAAAATCGGCGAGGATGGATTCACTACGGGGAGAGGGAGTTCTGGTGAAGAGAGTGGAGAGGGGAGGCTGGTGGCGCCGGAATGGCGGGCAGTGGCGGCGGCTGCGGTTGCGGAGGTGGGGAAGAAGACCTCCCCGGGTCGATTGGCTGCCACGGAAGAACTAGGGGAGCATGCTGAGGCTGCCTAGTGAACGGAACATGCTCGGGGGCCTCTTCTTATAGCGCAACAAGGTCGGTTTGTGGCGGCCGTGGATAAGTTAGCTGGCGAACCGCCTCCCTGTAGCGGCAGGGCGCCGTGGCGACGACGAGAGCTAGAGGACGCGCGAGAGGATGAGGCTGAGCTGTTCCAGGAGCAGGTGGTGAGCAGCTAAGGCTTGGGCGGCACCGACCAGGCAGAGATGCGCTGTGGACGCCGGCGTGCCGCCAAGGGGCTTTGTCGGCGGTGCTGCAGGGCACCAGGGCTGCTTGGCGTGATGCGGTGAGAGGGAGAGTGCGTGGCGTGGCTCTGCGGTGCAGGCAAAACCAGGGGCGCGACGTGGCGACTTGGGCGTGGCACGTGCAAAGCAGCGTGCTGCTTTCGCGCCCGAGCACGCACGGGACGTGCTCGACAAAATGCCGTAGGCGTGCTAGAGGTCTCGGGTGAGGTTGGGGTTTAACAGACCTAGGTTAGGAGTAGCTAGAAGTCTATTGGACAAGGTGGTTATGCAAGGGAAGCAAGTTCATAGTGCAAACTAAAACTCATGTCAAAACTAGTCATGCCCATAAAGTGTTCGATAGAATGCCACAGGCACCTAGGAATTTCTTGGAGTGGTCAAATCTCCCAGGGTGGGGTCTCTTTAGATGAAAGAGAGGGTGGTGAGGTTAGTTTGCCAAAAGGAGAAACTTGCTAGTGCAAGTTTTGCAAAACTTCAGTTCTGGACAGAAAGAACAGGGCATGATTGCATGTACTAGAATTGCTCCAATGAGTCCAAACTCCTGGACTTAAGGTTCTAGCAGGAAGGGCTACAAGTAGGAAAAGGAATCACAACAAAAGGAGCAAGCTAAAGTATAGCTGTAGTACAATCCATTAAGTTGGGCCAGAATGAAGATGAGGATGATCCACTCAAATTTTTCAAAGAACAGAGCTGGGTTTTTGCATAAAGTTGAATATTATGCTCGTACTGACATCCCATAATTTTGGTGGAAGCTTTAAAGAAATATTTAAATAGGTTGTAGTGCGAAACTGCCCACTGGACCAGATTTGAAAATTAGGTGTGGAACTCAAAATATTCAATGAATGGAATATATTTTTGCATAAAAGTGTTTTAAAAACATCACATGACATCTCCAAATTTTGGTGAAATTTTTGAATGAAGTTATAGAAGGGTTGTAGTGCAAATGGGATCCTAAACTTATGAAAAACCCTTTTGGAGAAATAAAGCTCAGGGAAAGAATAATTATATAAATAATCCTACTGATAGAAGAATTGTTTTATTCGAGAGGATAAAAGAGTCCATTAAAATTGGGAAGTTTTTCACTAGAGGTAAAAATTCCACAAAAAATAAAGGGATGGAAGATTCTGAAATCTAGAAAACAAAAGTTTAAGTTCCTGGCAAAATTTTAATTAATAAAACAAGACTAAAATTTTTGGGGTGTTATAACACTACCCCCCTTAAGAAAAATCTTGTCCTCGAGATTTGCTAAGAGATGTTTTAATGAAGATATATGCATTAAAAAAAATGCGGCTACAGTGAGAGGGCAATGAGTGGTGCAAAACCACAATGTGGAACACTGGCGTGATGTGGAAAAATCCACGGTTTTGGGGAAAAACAGAGCGATTTCTATGCTGGATATAAATTTAGAATAAATTCTAAATTTAAAAATATGCTGGCCATACCCGAGAGAACAGTGCTCCCTCTGGCTGACAGGTGGACCCAGGGTCCACTGTCAGTCTCTTCTTCTTCCTCTAGCTCTTTCTTCTTCCTCTTTCTCGCGCGCTTTCCCACGCTTTCTCCACCGGCGCCGTCTAGCTCGTAGGGCATCTAGGCCGTACCGCGGTAGTGCGCGGCGTGCTAGCTGCCGGTGCAGCGTGCACTCACTTCGCGGGCCAGTGCGCTGTCGGCACTGCTCGTGGATTCGCCTCCGAACACCGGCGATCGGGCGACGGGCGGCGCTGGTGGACCTTGCCCACCGTACGCCGAGCTCGAGCTATAAAACGGCCGAGGTGTTCTTCTCTTCTTCGTCCCACCTGACCTTGCTTCTCCTCCTCCTCCTTTCTCCTCTGTCTCCGTTTGCCGGAGCTCGAGGCGAGGCTCTAATTGCGGAGGTGGTGCCGGACTGGTACGTGATCCTGTTGTGCGGAGGGCTGGCAGCGGTGCTGGGGCTCTCCGTGCTCCTGTGCGCCATGATCCTCGATGATCGTCGCGATGCTGTTGCTCGGGTGTTGGCTCTCCGCGCTGGCGGTGATCACGAGGATTAGGTGGGGTGTGTCGGGTGCTAACTGTTGTCGGGAGGTGCTCAGTTAGATGTAACACAGTTGCAAGGTTTTGCAAACTATGTATGTGTTCGAATGATTATGGTTGTGAGTCTGCTACCGTGCTGCTGTGTGAAATAACATAATCCACGTCGTGAGAAGATATACGATGTAGCAACTCAGGGAAAAGAAATCTCACTCCATGATTTTTCGCGAGGAAAATCGGTTAATTTCAAGGAAGAATAAACTATAACAAAAACTACACACATTAGTAGAAGCCAAATAATTGACTCGTCGCACAAATTCAGGGTACCACGCATAGGTTACAACACATAAATAAATGTTACAACAATAAATACAGCGGCGACGCCTAAAATGGAAATGGTAATTGGACTGGGTCCCGAGAAAACGTCTCTGGTACTGGGGTACACTCCTCTTCTATCGGGGAAAGTGGATTGACCAGTCGATGAATGTGTCTCTCCTGGTCGGGCCTCAGTGATCTCCCCATGGCGATCTGAGGATTTAAATCATGAGGCTCGGAGATAACCCATCACACGTTGGTTAAACACTCTTGAGCGATGACGTACTGGACAAGGTTGGCCAGGACTGGGTCTCTCTCAATTCGTCCACCGGGAAAAGATGTTACTCCTCCGGGTGCTGCACGGCTCGGAAAGTAATAATACCCTCGTTCGCTGGCATAGGGTACCGCGAATCGAAGGCGAGCAAGCGCTTTGTATGCAGCAGCTTCTACAGCCATATGTGGGGTCGGCATAGATTTCCCCACAAAGGAGACCTCTGTTGGGTCTTGGTTTGGGTTTACTGGAGGGATGTGCACTTCTGCCCAATATCTCGAGGTGGAAGGGGTGATTCTCGATTTGAGCAGCTCGTACTAGGGTGGCTGGGTAGCACCCATGGTACTACAGGTAAAATCCCACAATATCTTGACAAAACTACCCGGGGTTGCATCTGGAGTTCTCAGATAAATACTAGGGCTCGGCATGGGAAGAAATGGTTGTGAGGAGGGTGCACAGGTGAGGGGTGCTTGGCAAGGTGACGCGGTGGCCTTTTATAGCATTGGAACTGGGTCATTTTACCGTGGTGAAAGGTAATTAATTTGCCAGCTCAGCTCAAAGGGTCGGGGTCAATGCCACAGATACATATCTCACCAAAGTGACGTATCACTGTGGGTGTTGTCGGGGTGGTTTTGGTAGCTGTTCCCAGGATAGAAATTTATACCGCATGCTGACATATCCATGCAAGGCTACCATTTAAAATAGAGGCACGACGACAGGCGGCGTTTATAGACAACGTCACACGATTACGAAGCGAGGATACACTGAGACTCGACACTACTTGAGTGACTTAGTCTACCTCGTTTACATCCAAGCGGGCGTGCCTTGTGGATGTCGAGGCTTCTCCACGGTTCTCACCGTCGGAATTAGCTGGAGAGGGTTGAGGGGCTACAGGCTCGGGGTAGCGATGATGACCATCTCGGGGATTATTTGCCACAACCCCGTTGGAGTGTGCTCCCAAGAGACGACGAAGCACTTCTGGGGTCATCAAAGCGCCTTGGCCGATGGCTGGGGCAATCCTCAGGGACTCGATCGGGTGTCCGAACAGCACGACTGGGTTGTCGGTGCTGGGCTCATTTTCTTCTCTTGCCGGGGCTCGACGAACCAACTCTCCACGAGCTGCGATCAGATCAATTGTGATTTGATCGAACAGTTCCTCTAGTGCACCCACATAGCGCACTAGGTGCAATAGTGTAGGATCCGTCTCGTGATCTCCGTTGGCAACCTGGGGTGGTCTACCATACCCTTCTCGTCTTGGGTAGTAGTGGAACGAGCGACAGTTAACTCTGGGATGCCGGAGATGAACTATAACCTCTCGAGGAGCTAGCTGGATGGCTTGTGGCTCAAAGGAAGTTGTTCTTCGGTGAACTCAGAAGGCGCCAGGCGCTAGACCCCTACCGTAGATGTGTACAGTGGCCCAGAATTGACGGCTCTCACCGCTCATGGTTCCTTGGTACACAACATATTCGGGAGGCTCTTCTAACGCATAGGCACAACAGGTGAGGTTTGTGAGTATGGTCACAAAACCTCCAAGGTTGGTTGCTGTGGTCTCGTTGTGCATGACGGGGCCAGGCATTATGGCTCGGTTTGGGGTAGAGGCTGTGCTGTGCTGGGTTGGGGCTAATGTGCCCTTTTTATAGAAAAAGGGGACGAAGTCTTCCTTCCTACGCTTGCGAATGAGACACTATAGGCGTCTGTCACTGGCGCGTGATTGACAGGCTAGGTTGATAGGTTGGGCACCGACTGCCAAAAGTGTCGGGGTCACTGTGTGGCTATCTTGCACGAGAAGCTTGGCTGGGTTTAGGTTAAGGTCTGGTGGTTTGGCTTACCTAGGTTTATTGACCCGGCTAAGATAGGATTAGCCATTGGTCAGCCTGGCTCTGATACCAAGTCTGTGCCGACCGCTTTTCCGGTAATAAATTCGGAAAATGGCGTTGTGCTCACCAGCCCTGTGATTACTCAAGGCGATGAGGCACCAACTTGATACAAAAATTCCAAGCAAAAAAACACAATATGTAGTACAAGACCATTCTGGCCTGTGAGTACAACAAATGGTTTTCTAGTGGTTGATGGCGGAAGCGGTTTGTGGATCATCAGCGTTTATGGGACTCCATTTCCCACAGGAACAGCTGACCAGGTTAACTCCTTCGCGAGGCTGCTATCACCCTGGCGTAGATTCCGGGGCTGTCATCGCAACGCTCCTCTCCACGCAAGAAATCTGGCCAAGACAATAGCCAGGGACAAGCCAGTGAGTACTTTTGTAACACCCCAAAAATTTAACCAGGTTTTAGTTATTAAAATTTTGCCAAGAGTTTAAAATTTTTGCCTGCAAGAATATCTCTGCTGATTTCAAATTTTCCTTTAATATTAAGGAATTTCTTACGTTTGTGAGTGGTTTTCTTCGTGAGCAACCTGTGTAACCGCGAAAAATCCTGGAATGAGATTTTCTTCTTCCAGAATTTGCTGCATCTTTTATCCTCTCACTACATGGATTTTTTTATTCACGCAGCACCACGGCAACAGACTCACCACCGCTCGAACGCGTATGGGTATTTGTTTTCCTCAACGGCTCTTAGCGAATCTCGAGGACGAGATTTTTCTTAAGGGGGGTAGTAACTGTAACACCCCAAAAATTTAACCAGGTTTTAGTTATTAAAATTTTGCCAAGAGTTTAAAATTTTTCCGCAAGAATATCTCTGCTGATTTCAAATTTTCCTTTAATATTAAGGAATTTCTCCCAAGTGGATCCTTCCAAAACATATTGGACTTCTATGCCATCTCATTAAAACAATTTCCTAATCAGTAGGTTTATTTATTAAATTATTCCACCCTGAGCTATATTCATTAAAATGACTTGTTTTTAGTTTTGGAGCTCTTTTGTACTACAACCATTTGATTAATTTAACTAAAAATCCAACCAAAATTTGGAGATGTCATGTGATGTCTCTAAATCACTTCTGTGCAATAATATATTTCATTCATTGCATATTTTGAGTGCTACACATGTTTTTCTTCTCTGGTCCAGTGGGCAATTTTACACTACAACCCTTTTAAATATTTGTTTATAGCTTCCACCAAAATTATGGGATGTCAGTAGCAGCATATGATTCCATTATATGCAATAATCCAAGGATGTTCTTTGAAGATTTTGTGTAAATCAACCCAATCTTCATTCTGGTCCATCAAGATGGTTTGTACAGGATCCCTATTATTGCTTGCTCTTTGGCCCTTGATTCCTTCTCCTACTTGTAGTCCTCCATGCTAAACCCCTAAGTCCAGGAGCATGCAACCATTGGCATATTTTTGGTTCATGAAATAATGCCACTCACATCCAGTCCAGATTTGAAGTTCTCGCAAAACTTGCACTAGCAAGTTTGTGCTTTTCACCATCTAACCTCACCACCCTCTTGTGCACCCACAGAGACCCCACTGGAAGTTTTGGTCACTCCAAGAAATGCCTAAGTGCATCCGGCATTTTGTCAAACACCCAATAGGCATGAACAGTTTTGACATGATTGTAAGTTTGTGTTGTGAACTTTCCCATCTGTCCAAACCAAGTTGTCCAAGATGCTTTGCTAGTGGTCTCTCACCCAGACCTGTGGATTTGCATTTGTTCTCTAGCAGTTTTGGACACGCTGGCATTTCGTCGACCAGACGCCGTGCATGCCCGGAGCGCGAGCAGAGCACGCGTTTTGCACGTGCCCGCGCCCGAGCAATGCGCGCCCCTGGATAAACCTCCCCGAGCTCATCCTGATCCTTTCCCCCTCGCCGCGTCGCGGCAAGAGCCCCGACCGCCCCTGGCTCGCTACAGTGGAGCCGCAACAAGATCCTTGGCGGCACGCTTGCGGCCGCATCCATGGACGGCGCCGCCCAAACCTCCTCCGCTCGCCAGCTGCCCCCTTAAGCATCTCCAGCTCGGCCGCAGCTTCGTCCTCTAGCGCACGTCGCCGCCACGTCGCCATTGCTACAGAATGACGGTTCGCCGCCATCCTTATCGCCGGCTTTCTCAGAACCGACCTCCACCGCGTATATAAGGGCCCCGGAGACCAATCGAGTGCTCGGGCAACCTCTTCTAATTCCCCTAGAGCTACCACGGCCAGCAACCGAGGAGGGGAAGGCTTTCTTCCCCGAGTCCGGCCGGTTCGGTCGCCGCCTCGCTCCGGCCGATTCCGTCGCCACCAATGCCCCTCCCTCTCCATTCTCTCCACCAAGAACTCCCCCTCCCTCTCGTGAGTACAACCCCGCGCTCAATTTTGGTCGGAGACCACCGTAGCCCCAAACCCACTACCCACCCGAACGCCGGCTCCACCGCGAAGCTCGTCGCCGGCAACTCCGTCCACGTCGGCGACCATGGCGTGTACCCACAGACTCGTCTCGACCCCCTGAGCACACCCATATCCTCAGATCGCCAAGAGACGCCCCCGTTCGCCGGCGAAACCTCACCGGAGCTCCGCCTCCGTTCGGTCAGAGGGGAACGGCGCGCGCGTGACTGGTCAAACCTGACCAGTGGGCCAGGCGGGCCCACCGTCACTGACCCAGTGCCTGTCCGTGCAGGATTAAGTGGAAGCGCACTTCCGAAGTATGCTTTCGACGTGTACGTTTTTATCTGGAAAGTTTTTCTTTTCTATTTTATTTTATATAACAGATTTTGACCAAACTTTGACCTGCTGTATCTTTTTAAATATAACTCCAAATGAATTGATTCTTTTTCCTACCTCTTTCAAATATTGTCTAGTTTATTTTAAGATTTATTTGAAATTTTTTCAGAACAACCTTTTGTGCTGTTTCTATTTTTGTGTTAATTCATTTATATTTCTAAAATAGGATTTTTGAAGAGAGGAGAAGTATTTTAAGAGTTTGAAATGCACCCTGCCTTCCCATGACCTGAAGGCAAGCATTCTGAACCCCGGCATAAGTATTTTTGTGTGCTTGATGGCACGTTTATAACATCACCTCACTTTGGAGACACTTGTTATTTCATGTGATATAATCATACGCATAGGTGCATGTTAGTGATTTCCATGCTGTTGGAAATGAACACACTTGTGATGATAATCATCCTCATGTGCCTTGCATGCATACCGACAAGGAACCCGGGAAAACCTCTGCCTTGGGTAGGCATGAGTTTGGCTCCGGTCTCCGTCGGGACGGTTATGTCTGGTATGGCATGGTAAGGTAATATGAGCGGTGACTCTGTTGGTTGAAATATATTCGTTATGCTACTCATGCAGGAATACTTAAACCTCCCCGAGTCGATCGTAGATCGAGTCTTGTTCCAAGAACCCCCATACTTGTTTCAGTACCACCACTCATCTCTACAACAAGTAGAGTACGGTTCAAGAAGTTGTCAACCTCTTTCTAGCACACACCGTCTGAGAGGCCAGGTGGAAGATACCGTTGTAGCTGGTAGGCGTGCCACCTGGTCCGGGGCATGGGTGTTTCCGGTTGAGACCGAGAGGAGGCCACCCCTTAGAGCGCGATATAAATTTGATCCCATGCTACAGCGAGGTTGTAGCCTCCCCACTTAGAGTTTGCACGACAGTGTCGTGGGTGATTCGGATATGTGTGAGATAAGCTGGTGTGTGCAAGTTAGGTGTGTTTTCAACAAAAGACCGTGAGACGGAATTAGTCCCGATGGACTAATGAAATCCGTTACTTTCAAGGGTAAAGAGTACACCCTCTGCAGAGATTAAACCTATTCAATAGCCGTGTCCATGGTTAAGGATTACGATGCAGGATGGGTTAAGTGTTGGTCTTCGGAGGTGAAACTGTTAAACCAGAATTGGAATTATTACTTGTGACTTGTGATAATTATGATTATTATTGTTGTTGACTAACCCATGAATATTATTGTTATCATCGAGTATCTCTGGGATGGTTCTACCTCCGGGATATTCACCGTGATTGTTTCTTTTAAAGCCCTTTATGTGGTGTCGCCGACGCCTCGACCGTGGCATTTCTTTTTAAAGCCCTTTATGTGGTGTCGCTCAGACCCCGATCGTGGCATTTCTTTTAAAGCCCTTTATGTGGTGTCGCTCGAGGCGCTCGATCGTGGCATTTCTTTTTAAAGCCATTTATGTGGTGTCGCTCGACGCCCGACCGTGGCATTTCTTTTAAAGCCCTTTATGTGGTGTCGCTTAGAAGCCCGACCGTGGCATTTTTTGAAAGCCCTTTATGTGGTGTCGCTCAGACGCCTGATCGTGGCATTTCTTTTAAAGCCCTTTATGTGGTGTCGCCAGACGCCCGACTGTGGCATTTCTTTTAAAGCCCTTTATGTGGTGTCGCCAGACGCCTAATCGTGGCATTTCTTTTAAAGCCCTTTATGTGGTGTCCCTTAGACGCCTTGACTGTGGCATTTCTTTTAAAGCCCTTTATGTGGTGTCGCTCGACGCCCGACCGTGGCATTTCTTTTAAAGCCCTTTATGTGGTGTCGCTCGACGCCCGATCGTGGCATTTCTTTTAAAGCCCTTTTTGTGGTGTCGCCGACGCCCGATCGTGGCATGCTTGTTATTTATTTCATTATACCTTTTAATACTTCTTTGATATTGCATATTCATATATAACATGCTTACACGCATCGAGTTATATTTATATTGTTGTGACCGACGTCATGAGTATAAATATTTTTAGCACATCAAGACAATATTATCCTCAGTTCATAATGTTTGCGAGTACATTCAAAGTACTCACCGCTTGTCCACAGCTATTGTCTTGGCCAGATTTCTTGCGGAAAGGAGCGACCGTGTTGGCAGCCCCGTAACCTAAGCAACGGTGATAGCAGTCTCGCCAAGATAGGAGTTAACCTGGTCACTGTTCCGTGGGAAATGGAGTCCCATAGACACCGATGATTTTCAACCCGCTTCCGCCATCAACCACTAGAAACCATTTGTTGTACTCACGCACTGAATGGTCTTGTACTACATATTTTATATTTGCTTGGAATTTCAGATCAAGTTGGTGCCTCATCATACTTGATTATCCACAGGGCTGATGAGCACAAGGGCCATTTTTCTGGGAATTAGTACCCGGAGAATCGGTCGCCACAAACTTGGTATCAGAGCCAGGCTGACCATTGGCTAATCCTATCCTAGCCAGGTCCTTAAACTTAGGCAAACCAACCCACCAGACCCTAACCAAACCCCAGCCAAGCTTCCTGTACAAGATAGCCACACAGTGACGCCGACACATTTGGCGTCGGTGCCCAACTTATCCGCCTAGCCCGTCAATCACGCCGCCAGGACCGGTGCCCATAATGTCTCATTCGCAAGAGTGCGAAGGAAGACTCCGTTCCTTTCTATAAAAGGGCACGCTTAGCCTCAAACCAGCACGACACAGCCTCTACCCCAAACCGAGCCATAATGCTCGGGTCCCATAGTGCACAATGAGACCACAAGAACCAATCTCGGAGGCTTTGTGACTATACTGCAAACCTCACCCGTCGTTCACGCTGCTAGAAGAACCCCGTAATATGTTGTGTACCAAGGACCCATGGGCGGTGAAAGACGCCAATTTTGGGCCATCAGGCACATCTACGGTAGGGTCTATCTCCTAACGCCCTACAGGTTCACCGGAAGAACAACTTCCTTCGAGCCACAAGCCATCCAGCTAGCCGCCGAGAAGCTATAGTTCAACTCCGGCAGCTTGTCGCCAGAGTTAATCGTCGCTCATTCTACTACTACCCCAGCGTGAAGGGTATAGTAGACCACCCCAAGTTGCCAACGGAAATCATGAGACGGATCCTCAAGATTGTTGCACCTAGTGCGCTATGTAAGTGCACTAGAGGCCTTGTTCGATCAAATCAATATTGATCTGATCACAGCTCGAGGAGAGATGGCTCGCCGAGCCCTGGTAAGCAGAGAGACCGAGGCCGACACCAACAACCCAGTCGTGCTGTTCGGACACCCGATTGATATCCTGAGGTCAGCCCCAGCCATCATCCAAGATACTGTGATGACCCCAGAAGTGCTTCGTCGCCTTTTGGGAACACACTCCAACGGGATTGTGGCCAACAATCCCCGCAATGGTCATCATAGCTACCCCGACCCTGCAGTTCCTCCACCATCTCCGGCTAATCCCGACAGTGAGACCCGTGGAGAAGCCTCGACATCCACCAGACACGCCCATTTAGATGTAAACGAGGTAGACTAAGTCACCCGAGTAGTGCCGAATCTCGGTGTATTCTCTCTTTGTAATCATGTAACCTTGTGAGTAAGCGCTGCCTGTCGTTGTGCCTCTGTTTTAATAGTAGCTTTGCGTGGTTTGTCAGCACATAGTTGCACATTTTCCAGGCACAACTACCAAGACCAACCCCGACGACACCCACAGTAACACGTCTCCTTATGAGATATTTGTACCCCCTAAACTGACCCGATTCTTTGAGGTTATCTGGCATATTTATTACCTTTCACCATGGTAAATAAATCAGCCTGTGTGTTATATAAGGAGGCCACCTTGTGACCTTATCAAGCACCCCACACCTTGTGCACCACCCTCACAGCCTTTTACCTACCATGCCAAGCCCCAGTATTTATCTGAGAACCCCATATGCAACCCCAGGTAGCTTTGTCAAAATATTGTGGGACTTTACCTGCAGTACCATGGGTTCTACCCAGCCACCCCAGTACGAGTTGTTCAAATCGAGAATCACCTCTTCCACTTCGGAATATTGGGCAGCAGTACACATCCCTCCCGTAGACCCCAACCAAGATCCAACGGAAGTTTCCTTCGTGGGGAAATCTATGCCAACCCCACGCCTGGCCATAGAAGCGGCTGCGAAGGAAGAAATTGCTCGCCTTCGGTCCGCAGTACCCTATGCCCGCGAATGAGGATATTATTACTTTCCGAGCCGTGCAACGCCCGGGGGAGTAACATCTTTCCCCGGTGGGCGGATTGAGAGAGACCCAATGCTAGCCAACCTTATCCAGTACATCATCGCTCAAGAGCATCTGAACCAGCGAGTAATGGATTATCTCTAGAGTCTCACTGATCTGAACTCCCAGATTGCCATCGGCTGACCACTGAGGCCCGATCCGGAGAGACTCATACATCGACTGATCAGTCCACTTCCTCCGATAGAAGAGGAGTGCGTTCCACTACCAGAGACTTTTCCTCGAGACCCTGACCAATTACCATTCTCATTTTAGACGTCACTGCTGTATTTGTTATTTCAGCATTTACTATTATGTGGTAATTTATGCGTAGTACCTCGAGTTTGTGCGACGAGTCGAATATTTAGTTCTTACGTTTGTGAGTGGTTTTCTTCGTGAGCAACCTGTGTAACCGCGAAAAATCCTGGAATGAGATTTTCTTCTTCCAGAATTTGCTGCATCTTTTATCCTCTCACTACATGGATTTTTTATTCACGCAGCACCACGGCAACAGACTCACCACCGCTCGAACGCGTATGGGTATTTGTTTTCCTCAACGGCTCTTAGCGAATCTCGAGGACGAGATTTTTCTTAAGGGGGGTAGTAACTGTAACACCCCAAAAATTTAACCAGGTTTTAGTTATTAAAATTTTGCCAAGAGTTTAAAATTTTTTCCTGCAAGAATATCTCTGCTGATTTCAAATTTTCCTTTAATATTAAGGAATTTCTCCCAAGTGGATCCTTCCAAAACATATTGGACTTCTATGCCATCTCATTAAAACAATTTCCTAATCAGTAGGTTTATTTATTAAATTATTCCACCTGAGCTATATTCATTAAAATGACTTGTTTTTAGTTTTGGAGCTCTTTTTGTACTACAACCATTTGATTAATTTAACTAAAAATCCAACCAAAATTTGGAGATGTCATGTGATGTCTTTAAATCACTTTTGTGCAATAATATATTTCATTCATTGCATATTTTGAGTGCTACACATGTTTTTCTTCTCTCGTCCAAGGCAATTTTACACTACAACCCTTTTAAATATTTGTTTATAGCTTCCACCAAAATTATGGGATGTCGGTAGCAGCATATGATTCCATTATATGCAATAATCCAAGGATGTTATTTGAAGATTTTGAGTAAATCAACCTAATCTTCATTACGGTCCATCAAGATGGTTTGTACAAGATCCCTATTATTGCTTGCTCTTTGGCCCTTGATTCCTTCTCCTACTTGTAGTCCTCCATTCTAAACCCCTAAGTCCAGGAGCATGAAACCATTGGCATATTTTTGGTTCATGAAATAATGCCACTCACCTCCTGTCCAGATTTGAAGTTCAGCAAAACTTGCACTAGCAAGTTTGTGCTTTTCACCTTCTAACCTCACCACCCTCTTGTGCACCCACAGAGACCCCACTGGAAGTTTTGGTCACTCCAAGAAATCCCTAAGTGCATCCGGCATTTTGTCAAACACCACATGGGCATGAACAGTTTTGACATGATTGTAAGTTTGTGTTGTGAACTTTCCCATCTGTCCAAACCAAGTTGTCCAAGAGCTCGCTAGTGGTCTCTAACCCTGCACTGTGGATTTGCATTTGTTCTCTAGCAGTTTTGGCCACCCCGGCATTTCGTCGACCCGACGCCGTGCATGCCCGGAGCGCGAAAGCAGCAGCGTTTTGCGATGCCCGCGCCCGAGCAATGCGCGCCCCTGGATAAACCTCCCCGAGCTCATCCTGATCCTTTCCCCCTCGCCGCGTCGCGGCAAGAGCCCCGACCGCCCCTGGCTCGCTACAGTGGCGCCGCAACAAGCTCCTTGGCGGCACGCTTGCGGCCGCATCCATGGACGGCGCCGCCCAAACCTCCTCCGCTCGCCAGCTGCCCCTTAAGCATCTCCACGGCCGCAGCTTCGTCCTCTAGCGCCGCGTCGCCGCCACGTCGCCATTGCTACAGAATGACGGTTCGCCGCCATCCTTATCGCCGGCCGCCTCAGAACCGACCTCCACCGCGTATATAAGGGCCCCGGAGACCAATCGAGTGCTCGGGCAACCTCTTCTAATTCCCCTAGAGCTACCACGGCTAGCAACCGAGGAGGGGAAGGCTTTCTTCCCCGAGTCCGGCCGGTTCGGTCGCCGCCTCGCTCCGGCCGATTCCGTCGCCACCAATGCCCCTCCCTCTCCATTCTCTCCACCAAGAACTCCCCCTCCCTCTCGTGAGTACAACCCCGCGCTCAATTTTGGTCGGAGACCACCGTAGCCCCAAACCCACTACCCACCCGAACGCCGGCTCCGCCGCGAAGCTCGTCGCCGGCAACTCCGTCCACGTCGGCGACCATGGCGGGTACCCACAGACTCGTCTCGACCCCCTGAGCACACCCATATCCTCAGATCGCCAAGAGACGCCCCCGTTCGCCGGCGAAACCTCACCGGAGCTCCGCCTCCGTTCGGTCGAAGGAACGTCAGCGCGTGACTGGTCAAACTCGACCCGATGGGCGGCGGGCCCACCGTCAAGGGGCCCAAAGGCCTGTCCGCAAGAGGATTAAGTGGAAGCGCACTTCAATGCGCTTTTCGGCGATATGCGTTTTTATCTCGAACGTTTTCTTTTCTGCTTTTATTTTATATAACAGATTTTGACCAAACTTTGACCTGCTGTATCTTTTAAATATAACTCCAAATGAATTGATTCTTTTCCTACCTCTTTCAAATATTGTCTAGTTTATTTTAAGATTTATTTGAAAAAAATTCAGAACAACCTTTTGTGCTGTTCTTATTTTTGTGTTAATTCATTTATATTTCTAAAATAGGATTTTTGAAGAGAGGAGAAGTATTTCAAGAGTTTGAAATGCACCCTGCCTTCCCATGACCTGAAGGCAAGCATTCTGAACCCCGGCATAAATATTTTTGTGTGCTTGATGGCACGTTTATAACATCACCTCACTTTGGAGAAACTTGTTATTTCATGTGATATAATCATACGCATGGGTGCATGTTAGTGATTTGCATGCTGTTGGAAATGAACACACTTGTGATGATAATCATCCTCATGTGCCTTGCATGCATACCGACAAGGAACCCGGGAAAACCTCTGCCTTGGGTAGGCATGAGTTTGGCGCCGGTCTCCGTCGGGACGGTTATGTCTGGTATGGCATGGTAAGGTAATATGAGCGGTGACTCGTTGGTTGAAATATATTCGTTATGCTAATCATGCAGGAATACTTAAACCTCCTGAGTCGACCGTAGATCGAGTCTTGTTCCAAGAACCCCCATACTTGTTTCAGATTACCACTCGTCTCTACAACAAGTAGAGTACGGTTCGATAAGTTGTCAACCTCTTTCTAGCACACACCGTCTGCAGAGGCCAGGTGGAAGATACCGGTTGTAGCTGGTAGGTGCCACCTGGTCCGGGGCATGGGTGTTTCGGTTGAGACCAAGAGGAGGCCACCCCTTAGAGCGCGCGATATAAATTTGATCCCATGCTACGCGAGGTTGTAGCCTCCCCACTTAGAGTTTGCTTGACAGGTGTCGTGGGTGATTCCAGACATGTGTGAGATAAGCTGGTGTGTGCAAGTTAGGTGCGTTTTCAACAAAAAGACCGTAGACGGAATTAGTCCTGATGGACTAATGAAATCCGTTACTGTGGGTAAAGAGTACACCTCTCCGCAGAGATTAAACCTATTCGAATAGCCGTGTCCATGGTTAAGGATTACGATGCAGGATGGGTCAAGTGTTGGTCTTAGTGTCGGTCTTGGAGGTGAAACTGTTAAACCAGAATTGGAATTATTACTTGTGACTTGTGATAATTATGATTATTATTGTTGTTGACTAACCCATGAATATTATTGTTATCATCGAGCATCTCCGATGGTTCTACCTCCGGATATTCACCGTGATTGTTTCTTTTAAAGCCCTTTATGTGGTGTCGCCAGACGCCTCGACCGTGGCATTTATTTTAAAGCCCTTTATGTGGTGTCGCTCGACGCCCTTGTGGCATTTCTTTTAAAGCCCTTTATGTGGTGTCGCTCGGGACGCCCGACTATGGCATTTCTTTTAAAGCCCTTTATGTGGTGTCGCTCGGCGCCCGACCGTGGCATTTCTTTTAAAGCCCTTTATGTGGTGTCGCTCGACGCCTGACCGTGGCATTTCTTTTAAAGCCCTTTATGTGGTGTCGCCGACGCCCGACCGTGGCATTTCTTTTAAAGCCCTTTATGTGGTGTCGCCAGACGCCCGACCGTGGCATTTCTTTTAAAGCCCTTTATGTGGTGTCGCCGACGCCTCGACCGTGGCATTTCTTTTAAAGCCCTTTATGTGGTGTCGCTCAGACGCCCGATCGTGGCATTTCTTTTAAAGCCCTTTATGTGGTGTCGCTCAGACGCCTCGGATCGTGGCATGCTTGTTATTTATTTCATTATACCTTTTAATACTTCTTTGATATTGCATATTCATATATAACATGCTTACACGCATCGAGTTATATTTATATTGTTGTGACCGACGTCATGAGTATAAAATATTTTTAGCACATCAAGACAATATTATCCCTGTTAATAATGTTTGCGAGTACATTCAAAGTACTCACCGCTTGTCCTCGGCTATTGTCTTGGCCAGATTTCTTGCGCGGAAAGGAGCGACCGTGTTGGCAGCCCCGGAACCTAAGCAACGGTGATAGCAGTCTCGTGAAGATAGGAGTTAACCTGGTCACCGTTCCCGTGGGAAATGGAGTCCCGTGAGACACCGATGATTTTCAACCCGCTCGCCATCAACCACTAGAAACCATTTGTTGTACTCACAGACTAGAATGGTCTTGTACTCCATATTTTATATTTGCTTGGAATTTCAGATCAAGTTGGTGCCTCATCGACCAACTTGATTATCCTCAGGGCTGATGAGCACAAGGGCCATTTTTCTGGGAATTAGTACCCGGAGAATCGGTCGCCACAACTTTGAATGTACTCGCAAACATTATGAACACAGGTATAATATAACAACTGATAATCATGCTTTGAAACTATTCTATGATCACAACATCAGTCATAAGCTGAAATCCTTGATACATGCAAGCAGGTTATTAAATTGTAACAATGAATATGTAATGACAGAGTGGAAATAAAAAATGCACCATTCGGATGTCTGAAGTGACGCCTCGAATTGATAGTAAATAACAAGCATGCCTCAGTCGGGCGTCTGAGTGACACCACATAAAGGGCTTATAAAGTAAATGAATAACAAGCATGCCGCGATAAGGCGTCTCAAATGACACCACATAAAGGGCTTATAAAGTAAATTAATAACAAGCATGCCATAGTCGAGCATCTCAGCGACACCACATAAAGGGCTTATAATGTAAATGAATAACAAGCATGCCACAGTCGGGCGTCTCAGTGACACCACATAAAGGGCTTATAAGTAAATTAAATAACAAGCATGTTACGATAAGGCGTCTCAAATGACACCACATAAAGGGCTTATAAATAAACATAGTGAATATCCAGGAGGTAGAACCATCCAGGGACACTTGATAAAACAAATATAACGGGTTAGTCCATAACAAAATAATAATCATGGTCCTCACAAGTCACAAGTCATGATCCTAGTTCCGGTTTAATAGTTTCTCCTCCGAAGACCGATGCTAAGACCAACACTTGACCCATCCTAGACTGTAATCCTTAACCATGGACACGGCTATTCGAATAGGTTTAAACTCTGCAGAGGGTGTAATCTTTACCCACGAGTAACGGATTCCTTTAGTCCATCGAGACTAATTCCGTCTACGGCTTTTTAGTTGAAAACACACCTAACTTGCACACACCAGCTTAACTTACCGGTGTCTGGAATCACCCACGACACTTGTTAAGAAAAACTCTAAGTGGGGAGGTACAACCTTGCATAGCATGGGATCAAATTTATATCACAAGGCCTAAGGGGTGGCCTCCTCTCGTCTCAACCGAAACACCCATGCCCCCGGACCAGGTGGCCTTCCTACCAGCTACAACCAGTATCTTCCACCATGGCCTCTCTCAGACGTGTAAAATGGAAAGGGGTTGACGACTTATCGAACTGCACTTACTTGTTGTAGAGCCAAGTGGTAGTACAAACAAGTATGGGGTTACTGGAACAAGACTCGATCTATGGTCGACTCAGGAGGTTTAAGTTTCCCTGCATGATTAGCATAACGAATATATTTCATCCAACAGATAGAATCACCACTCATCATACCCCTCATGCCAGGCTGGACACACTCGTATCGATGAGGAACTAGGGACGAGCTCGGGTTTACCCAAGACAGAGACTTTCCCGTTTTCCTTCCGGTAGGCACGAAAGGCATACGAGGATGATTATTATCACAAGCATGTCCATTTCCAACAGCAAGGAAATTTCAAATAAGAATTTATGCAAACGATCACATCACCACATAAAATAACGAGTTCCACGTATTGAGGTGGCGCCATGATCGTGTCAAACAATGCATGCAAAATATTATGCCAGGGTTCAGAATGCTTGCCTTTAATATGTGGAAAGGCAGGGTGCACTCCAAAACTTTTGAAAGTTTGCTTCTCTCTCTCCAAAGTCCTATTTTAAATCAATTTGAATTAGCACACAAATTTAAAACAGCACAAAAAGTTGTCTTGAATTTTTTTCAAATAAATCTTAAAATAAACTAGATCAAATTTCAGAGAGGTAGGAAAAGGAATCAATTCATTTGGAGTTATCATTAAAAAGTTATAGGCAGTCAAAGTTGTGGTCAAATCTGGTTTTTAAATAAAACAAAAAGGAAAAAGAAACGGTACACGTCGAAGACATACTTTTGAATCTACGCTTCCACTTACTCCAGCATGGACGGCGCGTGAGTCAATGACAGTGGTCCCGGGGGACCGACTGGTCAGGTTTGACTAGTCGACTTCCCTCCTCTTCCTCTGCCCCGAGCGGAGGCGGGACTCCGGCGATGCTCGCCGGCGAACGGCGGCACCGTTCGGGAAACGGAGGTCACCCGCGGGCTCAGGGGATCGAGGCGGTCACTTTGGTGGTCGCCCCGATCTCTGGGGTGGACGGAGCTGCCGACGGCGAGCTTTGCAGCGGACAGTGGCCGTCGGGCAAAGTAATTTTTCTCCCGCGGCGAGTCCCGATCAAAATCGAGCAGGGGGATGGATTCACTAGGGGAAGCGGGAGTTCCTGGTGAAGAGAGTGGAGAGGGGGAGGCTCTGGTGGCGCCGGAATGGCCGGGCAAGGGCAGCGCTGCAGCTGTTGCGGAGGTGGGGAAGAAGACCTCCCCGGGTCGATTGGCTGCCACGGTAGAACTAGGGGAGCATGCTGAGGCTGCCTAGGGAACGGAACGTGCTCGGGGGCCTCTTCTTATAGCGCAACGAGGTCGGTTTGCGGCGACCGTGGATAAGTTCGCCGGCGAACCGCCTCCCTGTAGCGGCAGGGCGTCGTGGCGACGACGAGAGCTAGAGGACGCGCGAGAGGATGAGGCTGAGCTGTTCCAGGGGCAGGTGGCGAGCAGCTGAGGCTTGGGCGGCACCGACCTGGCAGAGATGCGCTGCGGACGCCGGCGTGCCGCCAAGGGGCTCTGTCGGCGGTGCTGCAGGGCACCAGGGCTGCTTGGCGTGATGCGGTGAGAGGGAGAGTGCGTGGCGCGGCTCTGCGGTGCGGGCAAAACCAGGGGCGCGACGTGGCGACTCGGGCGCGGCACGTGCAAAACGCGTGCTCTGCTCGCGCCCAGAGCACGCACGGGACGTGCTCGACAAAATGCCAGGGCGTGCTAGAGGTCTCGGGTGAGGTTGGGGTTTAACAGACCTAGGTTAGGAGTAGCTAGAAGTCTATTGGACAAGGTGGTTATGCAAGGGAAGCAAGTTCATAGTGCAAACTAAAACTCATGTCAAAACTAGTCATGCCCATAAAGTGTTCGATAGAATGCCACAGGCACCTAGGCATTTCTTGAAGTGGTCAAATCTCCCAGGGTGGGGTCTCTTTAGATGAAAGAGAGGGTGGTGAGGTTAGTTTGCCAAAAGGAGAAACTTGCTAGTGCAAGTTTTGCAAAAAACTTCAGTTCTGGACAGAAAGAACAGGGCATGATTGCATGTACTAGAATTGCTCCAATGATTCCAAGCTCCTGGACTTAAGGTTCTAGCAGGAAGGGCTACAAGTAGGAAAAGGAATCACATCAAAAGGAGCAAGCTAAAGTATAGCTGTAGTACAATCCATTAAGTTGGGCCAGAATGAAGATGAGGATGATCCACTCAAAGTTTTCAAAGAACAAAGCTGGGTTTTTGCATAAAGTTGAATATTATGCTCCTACTGACATCCCATAATTTTGGTGGAAGCTTTAAAGAAATATTTAAATAGGTTGTAGTGCAAAACTGCCCACTGGACCAGATTTGAAAATTAGGTGTAGAACTCAAAATATTCAATGAATGGAATATATTTTTGCATAAAAGTGTTTTAAAAACTTCACATGACATCTCCAAATTTTGGTGAAATTTTTGAATGAAGTTATAGAAGGGTTGCAGTGCAAATGGGATCCTAAACTTATGAAAAACCCTTTTGGAGAAATAAAGCTCAGGGAAAGAATAATTATATAAATAATCATACTGATAGAAGAATTGTTTTATTCGAGAGGATAAAGGAGTCCATTAAAATTGGGAAGTTTTTCACTAGAGGTAAAAATTCCATAAAAAATAAAGGGAAGGAAGATTCTGAAACCCTGAAAACAAAAGTTTAAGTTCCTGGCAAAATTTTAATTAATAAAACAAGACTAAAAATTTTGGGGTGTTACAATACGTGTTTGTCATAGTAGGCCACGTTTTCTGTCATGCATGTACATCCATGAAAAATTTATGACAGAATCAAGATAGTCATACCTGTGCTGTCGTAGAAGTGTTTCATGACATTACCAAAATTATCATCACAGAAGTGTCCACTTCCATGACGATAAATCGCGCATCACAGAAGTGCTTTCCTCAAGGATGACCGACACGTGGCATCCACCGTAACTGAACGCCGTTAAGCTATCGGGTCCGGTTTTGGATCCGATAACCCGTTAACAGCCCCGACCAATGGGGATTTTCCACGTGTAAAATCATCATTGGCTGCAGGAAACACGTGTCGGCTCACTATTGGGATAGATGGCATCCACTCATTGGACCCAAAGCGCCTATGATACGTCAACACGTGGCACGGCCCAACAGAGGCCCATTCCTGTGAAAAGGCCAGCCCGTTTGACTTGGTCAAAAGGTGGCGGGTCGGCCCACGGCAAGCCTGTTAACGGCATGTTCGCATATAGCCCATTTATAGCCCGCTAACCCAGGGCCCGTTTATGGCCTATCCGAATTAGGCCCAGTAGAATCATCTGGGCCATCCAATATAATTCCAGCCCGTTTTAACTTCCGGCCCATGTATGGCCCATGACATCTTTCAGCCCATATGAGGCCCTTATTACTCTCGGCCCATTAACGGCCCGTGGTAAAACTGGCCCGTAATGAATAGTGTATCACTTTATACCCATTAACGGCACATGGTGGAACTGGCCCGTAATGAACAGTGTACCACTTTATACCCATTAACGGCCCATTATTCCATTGGGACGTTTCCAGCACATGTTATCTTTCGGCCTTCTCGGGGCCTATTTATTCTTGGGCTCATTTCCACATTCGTTTACTTACCGCCCGTTAATGTCATTTTCTGCTTGTGGGCCAAATTCAGCCCGTGGTTACAGTTGGTCAGTTTGTGGCCCGTTAGTACGTTGGGCCATTTTCATAGCATCATCAAAATACGGTCGATTAACGACGGCCCATTATGGTCGGCCCATGAGCGAACGATTTCAACTCTAGCCCATTTACGGCTATAATGTGGTCTGTTATTGGCCCATGCTTGGCCAACCGATCACACGGCCCGTAGAAGGCCCATTGATGATACGACCCATAGAAGGCCCATTGTGTCTACGGCCCGTATAAGGCCCATTGTTTCTATGCCACGTAGAAGGCCAATTGTTTCTACAGCCCTTAGAAGGCCCATTATTTCTACGGGCCGTAGGAGGCCCATGTTAACTACAACCGGTGGGCATCAAAGTTCGCCATCAGTGCAAATATAGGGAACACCCTACACAATACAAAAATGGCTTGCTGTTTTCTTCAGCCGGTGGCTGCACGTTAAGAACAAATTTTGTATCGCACCAAAACAAATTACAACTATAAAACAAAAGGAAGGTTGGCATAAAAGTTAATAGTCTAGCAGATAAATGCACCACCAGAAGTTCAGAAGCTCAGTTCATTTGACCTGACTGTTACGTTTTCATGTTGTATTGTCCGATGGAGCACCATAACCTTCGCCTTCAGTTCTCCTAGGCTCCTGAACAACATAGCAAATGTCTGATAGTCTGGTTTCAAAACCATGCATATCTTGACAACATCGAACAATGTCTCTCCTTGTTTCACAAAGGGTCTCCATTAGGGAATGGACTTGTGTCTGGAGCATAGATACAACATTATTTTGAGCTTGCATATCTTGATCATGAGGCAGTTTGAACGACATTGCCTTAACAACCAAGCCAATATTACGCAGGAACGTGCTTTTGGCACTCTTAGTGGTCACGTACTGACCCACCGCAGCAAGAGCTGACATTGCGGTTATAGTTGCTTGCCTTGCCACCTTCAGAAGGTGGCGGTTCCACCATTTTTTCCATAGCTCACTGAAAAGTTGAGGTTTTACATTAGTAGTACCAGAACAGAAGATATTAAGGAGGCAGTGATACGTCCATTTTGCATCATGCTTTTATATCATTATTTATTGCATTATGGGATGTTATTCCATGTTGTGTCACAATACTTATGGCTATTCTCTCTTATTTTACAAGGTTTACCATGAAGAGGGGGAATGCTTAAAATTTGGAATTCTGGAAAAGGAGCAAATATTGGAGACCTATTCTGTGCAACTCCAAAAGTCCTGAAACTCCATGGAATATCTTAAAATAAATAAATAAAAATCATCGCCAAAGATGAAGGCTAGGGGGCCCACACCCTGCTCACGAGACTCCGCCCATCTTCTCCTATATGAGCTCTTTCGATGAGAAAAAAATCATAAGCAACCTTTCGGGACGAGACTCCGCCGCCACGAGGCAGAACCTTGGCGGAACCAATCTAGTGCTCTGGCGGAGCTGTTCTGCCGGGGACACTTCCCTCCGGGAGGGGGAAATCATTGTCATCATCATCACCAACGCTCCTCTCATCGGGAGAGGGAAATCTCCATCAACATCTTCACTAGCACCATCTCATATCCAAACCCTAGTTCATCTCTTGTATCCAATTCTTGTCTCCAAGTCAGGGATTGGTGCTAGTAGGTTGCTAGTAGTGTTGATTACTCCTTGTAGTTGATGCTAGTTGGTTTATTTGGTTGAAGATCATATGTTCAGATCCTTTATGCATATTATTACCCCTCTGATTATGAACATGATTATGCTTTGTGAGTAGTTACGTTTGTTCCTGAGGACACGGGAGAAGTCTTGCTATTAGTAGTCATGAGAATTTGGTATTTGTTTGATATTTTGATGAGATGTATGTTGTCTAGCCTCTAGTGGTGTTATGTGAACGTCGACTACATAACACTTCATCACTATTTGGGCCTAGAGGAAGGCATTGGGAAGTAATAAGTAGATGATGGGTTGCTAGAGTGACAGAAGCTTAAACCCTAGTTTATGCGTTGCTTCGTAAGGGGCTGTTTTGGATCCATATGTTTCATGCTATGGTTAGGTTTACCTTAATACTTTTGTTGTAGTTGCGGATGCTTGCAATAGAGGTTAATAATAAGTGGGATGCTTGTTCAAGTAAGAACAACAACCAAGCACCGGTCCACCCACATATCAAATTATCAAAGTACCGAACGCGAATCATATGAACGTGATGAAAACTAGCTTGACGATAATCCCATGTGTCCTCGGGAGCGCTTTCCCTATCATAAGAGTTTGTCCAGGCTTGTTCTTTGCTACAAAAAGGATTGGGCCACCTTGCTGCACTTTATTTACTTTTGTTACTTGTTGCTCGTTACAATTTATCTTATCACAAAACTATCTGTTACCACTTATTTCGGTACTTGCAGAGAATACCTTGCTGAAAACCGCTTATCATTTCCTTCTGCTTCCTCGTTGGGTTCGACACTCTTACTTATCGAAAGTACTACGATAGATCCCCTATACTTGTGGGTCATCAAGACTCTTTTTCCAGCCGTTGGCGGGGAGTGTAGCGCCTTTGGTGAGTGGAATTTGGTAAGGAAAAATTTATATAGTGTGCTGAAATTTTCTGTCACTTGTTACTATAGAAAGTGATTCTCTGAGGGGCTTGTTCGGGGTATCTTCACCCCATCCAGTAGAGCAAAGAGTTTCTCCTCAACCTACTGAACCTATTGAAAATGCAACTCCTTTTGAATTTCCTTCGGGTATGATGGAAAAACTGCACGCTAATACTTTTACAGGAGATGGAACAAAGCATCTTGACAAGCATCTACGTTATGTGGATGATATTTGTGGACTATTTAAGCTTGCAGGTATACCCGATGATGTTTTTAAGGAGAAGGCTTTCCCTTTATCTTTGGAGGGAGACGCATTGACATGGTATAGGCTATGTGATGATACGAGATCATGGAACTATAAAAGAGTGAAATTGGAATTTCATCAAAAGTATTACCCTATGCATCTTGTTCACCGTGATCGCAATTATATATATAATTTTTGGCCTCACGAAGGAGAAAGCATCGCTCAATCTTGGGGGAGGCTTAAATCAATGTTATATTCATGCCCCAATCATGAGCTCGCAAGAGAAGTGATTATGCAAAGTTTTTATGCTCGGTTTTCTCATAATAATCAAACCATGCTCGATACTTCTTGTCTTTGGCTCTTTTATGATGAAGCCTATTGAATTTAGATGGAATTTATTGGATAGAATTAAACGCAACTCTGAAGATTGGGACCTCGACGAAGGTAAGGAGTCAGGTGTGACACCTAAGTTTGATTGTGTTAAATATTTTATGGATACCGATATTTTCCGTAAGTTTAGCACTAAATATGGACTTGACTCTGAGATAGTAGCTTCTTTCTATGAATCTTTTGCTACTTATGTTGATCTCCCTAAGGAGAAGTGGTTTAAATATCATCCTCCCATAGAAGTAAAAGTAGCTGCACCTATTAAAGTTGAAGAAAAGACTATCACTTATAATGATCCTATTGTTCCCACCTCTTATGTTGAGAAACCACCTTTCCCTGTTAGAGTAAAGGATCATGCTAAAGCTTCAACTGTTGTTTGTAAAAGCAATACTAGAACTTATACACCTCCTGATCAAGTAAAAGTAGAACCTAATATTGCTATTGTTAAAGATCTATTGTCTGATAATATTGATGGGCATGTCATTCAATTCTCTGGTGAAACTGCTAGAATTGCTAAACCCTGTGATAGAGACAAACATAGACCTGTGGTAGGCGTGCCTGTTATTTCTGTTAAAATAGGAGATCATTGTTATCATGGCTTATGTGATATGGGTGCTAGTGCTAGTGTTATACCCATTGACTTATATAAAGAAATTATGCACAAAATTGCACCTGCTGAGTTAGAAGAAATTGATGTCACAATTAAGCTCGCCAATAGAGATACTATTTAACCAGTGGGAATTGTTAGAGATGTTGAAGTCTTGTGTGGGAAAACTAAATATCCTGCTGATTTCCTTGTTCTTGGTTCTCCACAAGATAGCTTTTGTCCCATTATATCTGGTAGACCCTTCTTGAATACTGTTAATGCTAAGATAGATTGCGAAAAGAATGTTGTTACTATTGGCTTGGATGATATGGTTCATGAGTTTAGTTTCTCTAAATTTAGTAAACAACATCGTGAGGAAGAATTGCCTAGTAAGGATGAAATTATTGGTCTTGCTTCTATTGCTATACCTCCTAGTGATCCTTTAGAACACTATTTGCTAGACCATGAAAATGATATGTTCATGAATGAAAGAAGGGAAATAGATGAAGTATTCTTTAAACAAGAACCTCTTCTGAAACACAATTTTCCTGTTGAAATCCTAGGGGATCCTCCTCCACCCAAGGGTGATCCCGTGTTTGAGCTTAAGTCGTTGCCTGATAATCTTAAGTATGCTTATCTTGATGAAAAGAAAATATATCATGTTATTGTTAGTGATAACCTTTCAGAGCATGAAGAAGAAAGATTATTGAAAAATCTGAAGAAGCACCGTGCCACTATTGGATATACTCTTGATGATCTTAAGGGCATTAGTCCCACTCTATGTCAACATAAAATAAATTTGGAAGCAGACGCCAAACCAGTTCGTGATCCTCAACGACGTTTGAATCCGAAAATGAAAGAAGTGGTAAGGAAAGAAATACTCAAGCTTGTGGAGGCAGGTATAATTTATCCCCTTGCTGATAGTCAGTGGGTAAGTCACATCCCTTTGTGTCCCTAAGAAGGGAGGTATTACTGTTGTCCCTAATGACAAAGATGAATTGATTCCGCAAGAATTATTACAGGTTATAGGATGGTAATTGATTTCCGCAAATTAAATAATGCTACTAAGAAAGATCATTACGCCTTACCTTTTATTGATCAAATGCTAGAAATATTATGCAAACATACACATTATTGCTTTCTAGATGGTTATTCTGGTTTCTCTCAAATACCTGTGTCGGCTAAAGATCAATCAAAGACTACTTTTACATGCCCTTTTGGTACCTTTGCTTATAGGCGTATCGCCTTTGGTTTATGTAATGCACCTGCTACCTTTCAAAGATGCATGATGGCTACATTCTCTGACTTTTGTGAAAAGATTTGTGAGGTTTTCATGGACGACTTTTCTGTCTATGGTTCCTCTTTTGATGATTGCTTGAGCAATCTTGATCGAAGTTTTGCGTAGACGTGAAGAAACTAATCTTGTCTTGAATTGGGAATAGTGCCACTTTATGGTTAATGAAGGTATTGTCTTGGGGCACAAAGTTTCTGAAAGAGGTATTGAAGTTGATAAAGCCAAGGTTGATTGTCACAGCCCCAGATTAGCCTTGCTTGACTTTGCTTGCTCATCATGTCATCATGTTTAAATTCCTAACGAACTTGAAATGGGGATGTTGAAACCCTAGCACCAAATGAATTCAACTAGGTTCAAACTTAAAACTTTTCAATGAACCCAAATTGCCCTTCATAAATGCTCACCATCTTTGGTCCTGGCTAAACCCTCTGCCAAAAATGGTTTCATATTTTTGGAAGCTATTCTGGATTTTTGAATTAAATCATTATGTATTTGAATTTGAGCATTTAATTGCTATAATTATTTTAAGTGCTCAAATAATTGTGAAATTAAATGAGGGCTAATGGAAAAAAATTTACAAGTGCCCACAATTAATTTCAGCATTTTAACAAATGGTTTAGTATTTTTACTAAATCAAAACTTACTGCAGAAAATAGAAAACAGAAACTTAAATAAAGAGAGAGAAAGAATTACCTGGCTTACCTATCGCGCCCACCGGTGGCCAGCCAGCAGCCCAAGACTATGTCGCCAATGGCTGGCCACCGCTTCCTCTCGCCAGGCAGGCAGAGAGGTGAGCACCGGCGTGCCCGAGCTCGCCACACAGCTCCCTGGCCGCCTGCCTTGCTTGGACAGCACGGCGACGCCTCGAAGCCACTCCTCGGCGCCGCCCCGACCCCGGCGACACCCCATTATTTCCCTTGCTCTCTCCCTCGCTCCCTGGACGCCATGGCCGACGCAGCCGCGCCCGTGCCGTCGTAAAGCTACAGCCACTGCCGCCCACTCATCGCCTCTCCGTGCCCAGAAGCTTCACCGTCGTCCGATGCTTTGCCTCGACCGAGCCCCGAAGCGCCGCCGCCTTCGCCGGAGACGCTGCACCGAAGCCATCCCGATCCGCTGCCGGAGATCCCCCTCGCCGCCGTGACCACTCCAGCTCTTCCCTGACCTCTCTGACCCGCTCGTCGAGACCACTGTGAGCTGCTGCCCGTCCTCCCCCTCTCCGTTCCCTCTCTCGTGCACCGCACGCACCACACCGAGCTCATCGCACCCGCCGCCGTCTGTGCTCACGGCCGGCGTGGCTCCCGCCACGAAATGGCTCCGCCGTCACATCCATCTTGTTCACCGCGCTGTGTAGAGCACGTAGGTGCCCCGCACGAGCTGCCCCGACCGTCGTAGCGACGACCCCAAGCTCACCCGAGCTCTGGCAGCCGTCGAAGTCGTCGCCTGCGACGCTTCCGTCCACCCCCGGTCCAACCACCACCACCACTCGATGCGGGGGAGCGCCCGCATCACGTAAAGCCCCTCCGCCGCTCTTTTGGTCATCGGAGGGCGAATCCCGACGCTCTCCGCCGTCTCTGGCTCCGCCGGCGACGAGCCGCGGGTCAACTCCGGCGAGTTGACCCGGGTTTGACCCTAGTTTGACTTCCCCAGAGCCACTGACATGCGGGCCCCGCCCGGCTAATTAAGTTAGGTTAGTATTAACTAAGCTAGGTTAGTTTAGTTAGACATCGACACTGGGACCCACCGGTCAGTTTGACCTGGGCCGCCGTTGACCTGCTGGACGTCACTAATACGTCATCGACGCGATGTTGTTTACGGGATTTTAATAAATCAGAAATGATTTATTATTTTCAGAAAATGCCGAAAACTTCTAAAAATCATATAAAATCAACCGTAACTCCAAATTAAATAAATTATATATGAAAAATGATCAGAAAAATCCAATCTATCCATCTGTAACATTTTCATGCATGTTAGAACAACTTATAGCTGCTGTTTAGAACAATCATATAAAGGGCATTTAAACCATCACATATGGAGTTTGAATTTGAATCTTGCGTTCAAACCAACTCCATTTAAATCATTGCTAGCTGCATTAGCTCAAATCACAGCATATTGACATGTCATGATCTTGCATCATATTTTGCATTACATTGATTGAGTTCTTTCTCTGTTGCCGGTGTTGTTCCCCCTCGGTAGACGTTGTTCCGATGCTGTGATCGATGACACCGATGAAGAACTATATTATCTTCAGAAGTGCCAGGCAAGCAAAACCCCCTTGTTCATTTCGATACAATCCCACTCTCTCGCTCCTGCTCTCTTTTACTGCATTAGGACAACAACGATTCATCTCGCTACTTGCTGCGGTAGCTGAACCCCTTTATCCTCTCGTGCATGGCCTGTCATTGCCACAGTAAATAGATGAAACCCACTAGCATGAGTAGGAGTTGTTTGAGCCCTGTTGTGCCTACTCATTCATGCTTGATTGTCATGCCTACTACTGCTTAGAGTTGAGTCAGGTCTGATTCATCGGGAATGAATTGGAATGGTGTGCGAACATTTCCTACTGTGTGTGAGCTAAGTGTGTGAACACGATTTGGTAAAGGTAGCGGTGAGAGGCCATGTAGGAGTACATGGTGGGTTGTCTCATTGAAGCCGTCCTCAGGAACTGAGTTCTGTGTTTGTGATCCATGAACAGTTACTACCACACATTGGGTTCCGGTAACTCGACCCCTCTCGGCTTATTAATCGCCTCGATCTCTGTCCAGGAGTTGCAACTAGTTTCTGGTGTTTGTAGGATATGTGTTGGGGGCCGTGCGTAGTGCTGACCCTAGGGGTGGGCTATGTTGCGGTAGAGACACGAGGCACGGTGTACCGAGACGCCCGTTTGGTGCCTCGGGAACCCTGCTCTCATAGTTTGGGGCCGTGAGCGACACCCCGGCCGGATCTCCTCGCGGATGGAACCCGAATAGGCGATAAACCTGGACTAGAGACTTGTGTGGTTAGTCAGGTGGTGGCCGACTCCCTCGCCAAAGCTTCGCTTGAAGGTTTCGAGATACGAGGTGTACATGGCGGTAAGTGGCGAGAGCGTGTGTGAAGAAGTACACCCCTACAGTGGTTAATATGATCTATTCAATAGCCGTGTCCGCGGTAAAGACTTCTGGGTTGCCTATAACAGTTCATAGACAAGTGAAAGTGGATACTCTAAAATGCGCAAGATAAGTGTGAGTGCTATGGATGGCATTCTCGTAGGGAGACGGGAGCGGGTCCATAGTGGTGTATTGATATGGTGAATTTGTGGACTCGTTGTGCGCCACCTCAAAAGAGTTACTTGTAGTCGTAGTTCAGGATAGCCACCGAGTCAAAGCTGGCTTGCTGCAGTCAAACTCCACCACTCCCTTTGTTGATAATGATGCATATGTAGATAGTTCTGATGTAAGTCTTGCTGAGTACGTTTGTACTCACGTTTGCTTATTTTATGTTTTGCAGAGAGACGTCAGTCTCGCTAGTAGTTCTGCTTGGACTTGACGTTTAGCTTGTTACCTCAGCTACGATCTTGTGCCCTCGGCGAGATCATTAGATAGTTAGGCTTCTCGGCCTCTTTTTCATTTGTAGATGTCTGTACTCGGACATGTTAAGCTTCCGCTTGTGTTTTGACTTGTATGCTCGAGTGTTGGGTCATGAGACCCATGTTTGTAATATCTCGCTCCTCGGAGCCTAATGAATAAATATTTGAGTCGTAGAGTTATGTTGTGATGCCATGTTGTATTTACACATATTGAGCATATTGTGTGTATGTTTGAAATGCTTGGTATGTGTGGGATCCGACAATCTAGTTGTTTATCCTTGGCAGCCTCTCATATGGGGAAATGTAGTCTAGTGCTTCCTGAGCGATAGTAGTCCGCTACAGCCGGTTCACCAGAGTCCTGCTAGCCCAAAGACTACTGCTTTGGACATTTGACTGGCCGGCACGTGTTTCACTTCGTTCCTATGTCTGTCCCTTCGGGGAAATGTCACGCGGTGATATCCGGAGTCCTGCCTAGCCTGCTACAGCCCGGGTTACCGGAGTCCTGTTAGCCCAGTGCTACAGCCCGGATTCATATGTTGATGACCGACATGTTCGATGTGATTCATGTATGCCTGTCCCCATGGGTTAGCGCCGCTTTGGGTTCACGAATAGCCATGTCGGCCCGGGTTCTCTGTCATATGGATGCTAGCGACACTATCATATACCTTAGCCAAAAGGCGCAAACGGTCCCGGGCCATGGTAAGGCGACACCCGTGGGAATACTGTGCGTGAGGCCGCAAAGTGATATGAGGTGTTACCGGCTAGATCGATGTGACTTGGAATCGGGGTCCTGACAGCGTTGGTATCAGAGCCTGACTGCCTGTAGGATTACCAAGCCAAACTGGTGGAAGTTGTGTCTAGAAATGCTTTTGTTATGTAAGGGAATTGATTGTGGAAGGGAACATAAGGCTCTTTTTACTCCTTATACCTCATGGCCTTCTGATCTGAGTCATCCTCTTCTCTTCTACGGGGTTAAGAACTAGGCTTCTCATCTATCTATCAGGATGACGTGTTACTAATCCATAGACCTTTAAGATTGTTGGTTTTAAGCCTCAGTTAAGTTCCTACTATTTATGTATGTTAACTGTTGATCTCGGAACCTTGATATTGCGTTGTTGAGTGGTCATGCCACCATTTTTGCAGGATGTCTCTAATCATTTTGAGCATTTTCAGCCGTTATGCTGTCCGAGTCATCCCAGGTCTCTAAATAGTCTGATGCATTTGCAAATCCTTTCCTTCCATTCCCGATGTCCTTTTTGGTCAGAATAAGCACACTAATCGGTAAGTTGAGGTACTTTGTTGCCTCGGCGTAGATGTTGGAGCTATTATTATGACCCTAGGTGTTTAGGAAGTCACCTAGGAATTTAGCAATGCTTTTGTATCCCCAGTGTGATGATTCTGGCCATTATTCTTGAAAGCATCCCATGATGTTATTAGTTAGTAGGCATTCTATTCCTGGGTTCTTGAACCCGAGATTCACCCTACTTCATGTTGTTAGTATTTGCTAGTTCCTTTAGGATATTAGTAACTTTGCGATAGTCCTCGAGGTCCATGGTATTTCCTTCTTCCAAATACCATGAACTAGTTATGGCAGAAGTTCCTCTTTGAGCCTAAAGATCGCAATTAGAGTACTCTTGAAGAGTTCTCCATTCATAATTGTGACTCTGCCAGTTCTACCTTCTCTGCATGGGTTATCCGGAGAAATGTTGAGCTTTGCTCGATATACTAATCCATGCCTCCACAACTCGAAAAGTTATATGTTCCTCGAGTTGTTCCTCCTTAGTTGTATTCCGATCCCCGTCTATCGGTTGATAGTCAGGAGTAGTCGTGCTCTCGTCCTCATCGATGCCCATTTTTCTTGTGGTCCGTCAAGCCATTCTGTTCTGGAATGACTAGGAGAAACAAACTCCAGTACCTCATCCATATCATGGATTGGGTCAAAGCAGTCGTAATCCACAGATCAAATGCAATCAAGCTTTTGATTCTGTTCTATCCTGAAGTATTACCCACTTTATGTCAGGAACATCATGAGAATTGCACCTTCTCTTATGAATTCTTGACGCAGTGATACTTCTCACCATCACTATTCATTCCCCGGTCCCGAGTTGTTGTAACCGGAATGCCGACAAGTGTACTGTGATGTGTGAAATCAATACTCCTAGCACTGAGTTGCTTGGTAGTAAATGGACAATATTCTCATTCTTAGCGTATTGGTTGTTAAATCATCATCCTAAGGTTGATCGTGCCACCTAGTCCTTATTTCCGGGTGCACTCTTCGATCAATGAGTTGGGATTATATCGGCTCCTCGCTCTTTTGATCATATCGTCTTGCCGTGAAAAGCAAGATTGTTCTCGAGCTTAGCAACATATTGGTGGTTCGTGATTTTCCGGATATCCTCTCGGAAGTATCATCAGGTCGTCACCTGACCTCTATGTTGAGCTCGTGATCAAGTTGGTTTATCCCTATAAACCACCCCTTTTCCAAGAAGCTGTGTTGGATACCCCTGAGCTAGTTGGTTAAGCTAAACAACAACTTGGAGAGTTGGAAGATAAAAGCTTACCTGACTTAGTTCATCTCTAAGGGATATCCTTGTGTATGTGTGTGTGTGTGTGTTGAAGAAACATGATATCTTCGTTGATTGATCTTCGTGATCAGTTGTCGGTGCTATTATCTTATCCAACCCTTGATTTGAGTATGGGCTATCGTCAAATCAAATCAGAACCAACGTTGTTCGTAATGTTGTCTTACTCGTGGTTGATCCCTCGAGCATACACCATTACATCTTTTGGTCTGACCAATGCTACCACCGTGTTCACATGATGGTGGAAGTCCAGTGATATGGAAATTCCGATGAGTTGCTGTTGAGCCCATTAGTAGCATTTTGTCTCCCCCATGATTCATGTTGAACATCAACCTAGCGTTGGAAACTTTGTAAGCAATGCCTTCGTGTTCCACTCATGAAGTTTATGCTTGGATGGTAGAAGTGACTTTCTTGAATTCATGTGCATTTCATGCAAGTTGCCGCCATGAGTTTGAGAAAGGTTGTTTTGTTTCCTCTGGAATCATCCCAAGTCAGTCATGCAAGTGCGAAGTATTCTATGGTCTGATAGACTAATCATCTTCATTCCATATGAATTCCCTAGCACACCAAGCCACTAACTGATTTGTTCAAGGAGAAGAAGTTCCTTCTTAAGAGCATGCCTTATGCAAGGACTATGTTATCCTTGATGATGGTTCCCCACCTGAACTCGGTAATGTTTTATTATAAGACTACTAAGTGGTCATGCTTGTCTTGGACAGCGTGTTCATGGGTTTGTAGCAGAACCAGCTCATGTTCTGGAGCTTGCTATCGTAGTTCATCTCCCGAGAGTCTCGCAACATTATCTCGTCGATTTGTGTTGCAACTTTTCTTTTCAGACATGTGAGTCTGAAGTATCCTGTTTCTAACCAGATCTGAATCTCAGGCAGATATGATGGTTGGAACATTCCCAACAGTTGCATCTTGTTCCCAGCTTGCACCGCCATCGTGCCAATTCCCCATGGGCTGGCCCTCTCAGTAGTTGCTGTCCATTATCATCTTCAAAAGTGGACTTACCATGGGTCCCCTCCACCTCCGAAGATAAGAAAATCATCCATTGCGTTGTCTTCAACAAGGTAGTCCACATCATCCATTCTAATCTTAGTATGTCATCTTCTCGAACCCCTTCAAATGATCGATTGTGATTGCCTTAGGCTGGTATGAAGGGTTCCAATGATCTATGGATCAAATGTAATTCTTTTTTGCCACCTAAGGGCACAGCTCGACGAGTCACCTTTCTCGAGGTGCCCTGTTACGGGATCTTGGTAAATATTTCCTCGCCACCTTGACACCAGCCACCATCTCTCTAAGTGTGGAATTGATGCCCACCAAATCAAACCTCGTTGTTTGTTCTTCCATCCCTCTCGATGTGTTTTGTGTCTCAACTCGAGATGTTTCTACATCTCATTCCGTGAGTTGATCATATTTAGTTGATCTTCGTGAAGATCGAATCATGTAGAGCCTCCCTCTCTTTCCATTGTCGTGTTGGATGGAGTTCTCAAAGCAAGATGTCAATATCATGATGATGTTCGAGTCAATGTTCTTATGAAGTGCAACCTGGATCATGAAGACCGTGATAGTTTGTGCCCCCCCTCTGTCTTCTTAGCTCATGTCTTGAATCTCGGGACGAGATTCTTGTTTAGTGGGGGTGAGTTGTCACAGCCCCAGATTAGCCTTGCTTGACTTTGCTTACTCATCATGTCATCATGTTTAAATTCCTAACAAACTTGAAATGGGGATGTTGAAACCCTTGCACCAAATGAATTCAACTAGGTTCAAACTTAAAACTTTTCAATGAACCCAAAATGCCCTTCATAAATGCTCACCATCTTTCGTCCTGGCTAAACCCTCTGCCAAAAATGGTTTCATATTTTTGGAGGCTATTCTGGATTTTTGAGTTAAATCATTCTATATTTGAATTTGAGCATTTAATTGCTACAATTATTTTAAGTGCTCAAATAATTGTGAAATTAAATGAGGGCTGTTGGAAACAAATTTACAAGTGCCCACAATTAATTTCAGCATTTTAACAAATGGTTTAGTATTTTTACTAAATCAAAACTGCGCAGAAAATAGAAAATGTAAACTTAAATAAAGAGAGAGAAAGAATTACGGCTTACTGTCGCGGCCCAATGGCCAGCCCACTGGCGGCCCAAGATCTTGGCAGCCCATGGCTGGCCACCGCTTCCTCTCGCCAGTGTGCAGAGAGGTGAGCACCGGCGTGCCCGAGCTCGCCACGCAGCTCCCTGGCCGCCTGCCTTGCTTGGGCAGCGCGGCGATGCCTCGAAGCCACTCCTTGGCGCCGCCCCGACCCCGCCGACACCCCATTATTTCCCCTTGCTCTCTCCCTCGCTCCTTGGACGCCATGGCCGACGCAGCCGCGCCCGCGCAGTCGTAAAGCCACAGCCACTGTCGTCCACTCATCGCTTCTCCGTGCCCAGAAGCTTCACCGTTGTCCGCTGCTTTGCCTTGACCGAGCCCCGAGCGCTCGCTCGCCCCAGAGATGCTGCACCGAGCCACCCCGATCCGCCGTTGCCGGAGATCCCCCTCGCCGCCGTGACCACTCGAGCTCTTCCCCGACCTCTCTGACCCGCTCGTCGAGACCACTGTGAGCTGCTGCCCGTCCTCCCCCTCTCCGTTCCCTCTCTCGTGCACCGCATGCACCACACCAAGCTCACCGCACCCGCTGCCGTCTGTGCTCACCGTCGGCGTGGCTCCGGCCACGAAATGGCTCCGCCGTCACATCCATCTTGTTCACCGTGCTGCGTAGAGCACGTAGGTGCCCCGCACGAGCTGCCCCGACCGTCGTGGCGGCGACCCGAGCTCACCCGAGCTCCGAAGCCATCGGGTCGCCGCCGCGACGTTCCCGCCACCCCGGTCCAACCACCACCACCACTCGATGCGGGGCGCCCGCATCACGTAAAGCCCTCCGCCGCTCTTTTGGTCATCGGAGGCGAATCCGACGCTCTGCGCCGTCTCGCTCCGCCGGCGGCGAGCAGCGGGTCAACTCCGGCGAAGTTGACCGGTTTTGACCCTAGTTTGACTTCCCCGAGCCATCGACATGCGGGCCCGCCGTCTAATTAAGTTAGGTTAGTATTAACTAAGCTAGGTTAGTTTAGTTGAACATCGACACTCGGGACCCACCGGTCAGTTTGACCTGGCCGCCCGTTGACCTGCTGACGTCACTAATACGTCATGCTGATGCAGTATTTGTTTCTTGGATTTTAATAAATCAGAAATGATTTATTATTTTTAGAAAATGCCCAAAACTTCTAAAAATCATATAAAATCAACCGTAACTCCAAATTAAATAAATTATATATGAAAATTGATTAGAAAAATCCAATCTATCCATCTGTACCATTTTCATGCATGCTAGAACAACTTATAGCTGCTGTTTAGAACAAATCATATAAATGGCATTTAAACCATCACATATGGAGATTGAATTTGAATCTTGCGTTCAAACCAACTCCATTTAAATCATTGCTAGCTGCATTAGCTCAAATCACAGCATATTGACATGTCATGATCATGCATCATATTGTGCATTGCATTGATTGAGTTCTTTCTCTGTTGCGGTGTTGTTCCCCCTCGGTGAGACGTTGTTCGATCTTGTGATCGATGACACTGATGAAGAACTATATTATCTTCAGAAGTGCCAGGCAAGCAAAACCCCCTTGTTCATTCCGATACAATCCCACTCTCTCGCTCCTGCTCTCTTTTACTGCATTAGGAAAACAACGATTCATCTGTTACTTGCTGCGGTAGCTGAACCCCTTTATCCTCTGCATGACCTGTCATTCCACAGTAATTAGATGAAACCCACTAGCATGAGTAGGAGTTGTTTGAGCCCTGTTGTGCCTGCTTGTTTGTCATGCCTGCTACTGCTTAGAGTTGAGTCAGGTCTGATTCATCGGGAATGAATTGGAATGGTGTGCGAACATGTCCTACTGTGTGTGAGCTAAGTGTGTGAACATGATTTGGTAGAGGTAGCGGTGAGAGGCCATGTAGGAGTACATGGTGGGTTGTCTCATTGAAGCCGTCCTCAGGAACTGAGTTCTGTGTTTGTGATCCATGAACAGCTACTACCACACATTGGGTTCCGGTAACTCGACCCCTCTCGGCTTATTAATCGCCTCAATCTCTGTCCAGGAGTTGCAACTAGTTTCTGGTGTTTGTAGGATATGTGTTGGGGGCCGTGCGTAGCGCTGACCCTAGGGGTGGGCTATGTTGCGGTAGAGACACGAGGCACGGTGTACCGAGACGCCCGTTTGGTGCCTCGGGAACCCTGCTCTCATCGTTTGGGGCCGTGAGCGACACCCCGGCCGGATCTCCTCGCGGATGGAACCCGAATAGGCGATAAACCTGGACTAGAGACTTGTGTGGTTAGTCAGGTCGTGGCCAACTCCCTCGCCAGGCTTCCGCTTGAAGGTTGCCGAGATACACGAGGTGTACATGGTGGTAAGTGGCGAGAGCGTGTGTGAAGAAGTACACCCCTACAGGGTTAATATGATCTATTCGAATAGTCGTGTCCGCGGTAAAGGACTTCTGGGTTGCCTATAACAGTTCATAGACAAGTGAAAGTTGATACTCTAAAATGCGCAGGATAAGCGTGAGTGCTATGGATGGCATTCTCGTAGGGAGATGGAAGCGGGTCCATAGTGGTGTATATATATGGTGAATTTGTGGACTCGTGTGCGCCACCTCAAAAGAGTTACTTGGAGGCGTAGTTCAGGATAGCCACCGAGTCAAAGCTGGCTTGCTGCAGTCAAACTCCACCACTCCCTCTGTTGATAATGATGCATATGTAGATAGTTCTGATGTAAGTCTTGCTGAGTACGTTTGTACTCACGTTTGCTTATTTTATGTTTTGCAGAGAGACGTCAGTCTCGCTAGTAGTTCCGCTTGGACTTCGACGTTTAGCTTGTTACCTCAGCTACGATCTTGTGCCCTCGGCAGGATCTGGTAGATAGTCAGGCTTCTCAGCCTCTTTTTCATTTGTAGATGTCTGTACTCAGACATGTTAAGCTTCCGCTTGTGTTTTGACTTGTATGCTCTGAGTGTTGGGTCATGAGACCCATGTTTGTAATATCTCGCTCCTTGGAGCCTAATGAATAAATATTTTAGTCGTAGAGTTATGTTGTGATGCCATGTTGTATTTACACATATTGAGCATATTGTGTGTACGTTTGAAATGCTTGGTATGTGTGGGATCCGACAATCTAGTTGTTTATCCTTGGCAGCCTCTCATATGGGGAAATGTAGTCTAGTGCTTCCTGAGCGATAGTAGTCCGCTATAGCCCGGTACACCAGAGTCCTGCTAGCCCAGCACTACTGGTTTGGACACTTGACTGGCCGGCATGTGTTTCACTTCGTTCCTATGTCTGTCCCTTCGGGGAAATGTCACGCGGTGACATCCGGAGTCCTGCCTAGCCTGCTACAGCCCGGGTTACCGGAGTCCTGATAGCCCAGTGCTACAGCCCGGATTCATATGTTGATGACCGACATGTTCGATGTGATTCATGTATGCCTGTCCCCATGGGTTAGCGCCGCTTTGGGTTCACGACTAGCCATGTCGGCCCGGGTTCTCTGTCATATGGATGCTAGCGACACTATCATATACATGAGCCAAAAGGCGCAAACGGTCCCGGGCCATGGTAAGGCGACACCCGTGGGAATACCGTGCATGAGGCCGCAAAGTGATATGAGGTGTTACCGGCTAGATCGATGTGACTTGGAATCGGGGTCCTGACATTGATGCTATTGAAAAGATGCCATGTCCCAAGGACATCAAAGGTATAAGAAGTTTCCTTGGTCACGCCGGGTTTTATAGGAGGTTCATTAAGGACTTCTCAAAAATTTATGGGCCTCTGACTAATTTATTACAAAAAGATGTACCATTTGTCTTTGATGATTATTGTGTAGAAGCATTTGAAATACTTAAGAAAGCATTAGTCTCTGCACCTGTTGTTCAACCACCTGATTGGAATTTACCCTTTGAAATTATGTGTGATGCTAGTGATTATGCTGTAGGTGTTGTTCTAGGGCAAAGAGTTGATAAGAAGTTAAATGTTATCCATTATGCTAGTAAGACTCTAGACAATTCTCAAAGAAATTATGCCACTACCGAAAAGGAACTTTTAGCAGTTGTATTTGCTTGTGATAAATTCAGACCCTATATTGTTGATTCTAAAGTAACTATTCACAATGATCATGCTGCTATTAAATATCTTATGGAAAAGAAAGATGCTAAACCTAGACTTATTAGATGGGTTCTCTTGCTGCAAGAATTTGATTTGCATATTATTGATAGAAAAGGAGCTGAGAACCCCTGCTGCGCATAACTTATCTAGGTTAGAGAATGTTCTTGATGACCCACTACCTATTGATGATAGCTTTCCTGATGAACAATTAAATGTCATAAGCGCTTCTCGTAGCACTCCATGGTATGCTGATTATGCTAATTATATTGTTGCTAAATTTATACCACCTAGCTTCACATACCAACAAAAGAAAAATTTCATTTATAATTTGAGACATTACTTTTGGGATGATCCACATCTTTATAAAGAAGGGGTAGATGGTGTTATTAGACGTTGTGTACCTGAGCATGAACAGGAACAGATCCTACGCAAGTGTCACTCCGAAGCTTATGGAGGACACCACGCTGGAGATAGAACTGCACATAAGGTATTGCAATCTGGTTTTTATTGGCCTACTCTCTTCAAGGATGTCGTAAGTTTGTTTTGTCTTGTGATGAATGTCAAAGAATTGGTAATATTAGTAGACGTCAAGAAATGCCTATGAATTATTCACTTGTTATTGAACCATTTGATGTTTGGGGCTTTGATTATATGGGACCTTTTCCTGCTTCTAATGGATACACTCATATTTTAGTTGCTTTGTTGATTACGTTACTAAGTGGGTAGAAGCTATTCCAACTAGTAGTGCTGATCATAACACTTCTATTAAAATGCTTAAGGAAGTTATTTTTCCGAGGTTTGGAGTCCCTAGATATTTAATGATTGATGGTGTTTCACATTTTATTCATGGTGCTTTCCGTAAAATGCTGGCTAAATATGATGTTAATCATAGAATTGCATCTCCTTATCACTCGCAGTCTAGTGGTCAAGTAGAATTGAGTAATAGAGAGCTCAAATTAATTTTGCAAAAGACTGTTAATAGGTCTAGAAAGAATTGGTCCAAGAAACTTGATGATGCATTATGGGCTTATAGAACTGCATATAAGAATCCTATGGGTATGTCTCCGTATAAAATGGTTTATGGAAAAGCATGTCACTTACCTCTTGAACTAGAACATAAGGCATATTGGGCTATTAAAGAGCTCAACTATGATTTCAAACTTGCCGGTGAGAAGAGGTTATTTGATATTAGCTCACTAGATGAATGGAGAACCCAAGCTTATGAAAATGCCAAGTTATTTAAAGAAAAAGTTAAAAGATGGCATGACAAAAGGATACAAAAGCGTGAGTTTAATGTAGGTGATTATGTATTGCTATACAACTCTCGTTTAAGATTTTTTGCAGGAAAACTTCTCTCTAAATGGGAAGGTCCCTACGTTATCGAGGAGGTCTATCATTCCGGTGCCATAAAAATCAACAACTTCGAAGGTACAAATCCGAAGGTGGTAAACGGTCAAAGAATCAAACATTATATCTCAGGTAATCCCATAAATGTTGAAACCAATATTATTGAAACCGTAACCCTGGAGGAATACATAAAGGACACTTTCCAGAACGTTCCAGACTCCAAAAAGGAATAGGTATGTGGTACGGTAAGTAAACCGGCTCCAAAACAATTTTTAAGGCAATATTTCTTCGTTTTGGAATATTTAGAAAAATAGAAAAATAAGTAGCAGTCCTGGGAGGACACGAGGCCTCCACGAGGGTGGAGGGCGTGCCCTACCCCCTGGGTGCGCCCTCCTACCTCGTGAGCACCTCGTGTGCCCTCCGGACTCCATTTTCTTGCACGATACGTATTTCGGTCGGTAAAAATTCATTATATATTCTCCCGAAGGTTTTGACTCCTGTATCACGCAAATATCCTCTATTTTTGTTTCAAGCTGTCCTACTGCAGGATAGATCAACATGTCGTTTCAAGATTTAGAGAAGGGCAAGCCCGCATCATCGACGACACCTCCACCTTCTTCACCAACAATAAAGGAGACATAATCACATGGGTATGGGCACTCCCCTTGGCAACTGCCAAGCTTGGGGCAGGTGCCCCGGTATCGTATCACCATCACAACTCCTATCTTTACCGTTTTTCTTAGTTGGATCCTATTAGTAGTATCTTGAATTAGTAGAATAAAGTCATGGCATGATCTAGTTTTGAAGTTTTGCTTTATTATCCCTCTATGCAATCGAGTCCGTGAGCTATATATATATATATATATATATATATATATATAATAAAGATTAGTGTTGAGTCAAGGGCTTGATTACTTTGCCATGATCTTGGCTGAATAAAGAAAAGAATAAAAAGAAACAAAGAGTTCATATTGATCTTATTGAGAGTAATTACTTCACATAAAAAGAGTATGATGATTAAAAATTGTTGGGAGTTGGCAAATATAGTTTTGGTCATCATTGCAATTAATAGGAAGTAATAAGGAGAGAGAGGTTTCACATATAGATATATTATCATTGACATCTTTTATGATTGGGATCACTCATTAAAATATGACATATTAAAGAGTTGATGTTGGACAAGGAAGACAACGTAATGAGTTATGTTTTCTTGTATCTGAGATAAAGTATGTTTTCATGGATCCTCTAACATGTTGAGCTTACCTTTCCCCCTCATGCTAGCCAAATTCTCAGCACCAAGTAGAGATACTACTTGTGCTTCCTAATGCCCTTAAACCAGTTTAGCCATGAGAGTTCACCATATCTACCTATGGATTGAGTAAGATCCTTCAAGTAAGTTGTCATCGGTGCAAGCAATAAAAATTGCTCTCTAAATATGCATGACTTATTAGTGCAGAAAAATAAGCTTTGTACGAACTTGTTGTGGACGCAATAAAAGCGACGGACTGCATAATAAAGATTCACATACAAAGGGCAATATAAAGTGACGTTCTTTTGCATTGAGATTTTGTGCATCCAACCATAAAAGCGCATGGCAACCTCTGCTTCCCTCTGCGAAGGGCCTATCTTTTATTATTATATTCTATCTTATGCAAGAGTCAATGTGATCTTCACCTTTCCTTTTTCATTTTATCCTTTGGCAAGCCCAGCATGTTGCAAAGAACATGATATATATATATATATATATATCTAATTGGATGTAGGGGAGCATGAATTGTTATTGTTGACATTACCCTTGAGGTAAAAGGTTGTGGGGCAAAACTATAAGCCCCTATCTTTCTCTGTGTCCGATTAAAACTCCATAACCACAAGTATTACATGAGTGCTAGCAATTATGAAGGACTAAGTGATAGTTGAGTATGTGGACTTGCTTTTAAGCTCTGACATAGACTCTTTCCGATGTTATGATAAATTGCAATTGCTTCAATGACTGAGGTTATAATTTGTTGGTGCCCATTAAAGTTTCTGATTCATACTTTTACATTGTGAGAAGATCATCACTTGAACATAAGTAATCATATGACAAATCTATATATGTTGCTGTTATGAGAATAATAATGGTGCCTTCATGTCCGTATTTTATTTTTATCGATGCCTCTACCTCTAAACATGAGGACATATTTATTGTTATCGGCTTTTCGCTTGAGGACAAGCGAGGTCTAAGCTTGGGGGTGTTGATACGTCCATTTTGCATCATGCTTTTATATCATTATTTATTGCATTATGGGCTGTTATTCCACATTGTGTCACAATACTTATGGCTATTCTCTCTTATTTTACAAGGTTTACCATGAAGAGGGGAATGCCGGCACCGAATTTCGGCCGAAAAGGAGCAAATATTGGAGACCTATTCTGTGCAACTCCAAAAGTCCTGAAACTCCACGGAATATCTTAAAATAAATAAATAAAAATCGTTGCCAAAGATGAAGGCCAGGGGGCCCACACCCTGCTCACGAGGGTGGGGGGCGCACCCTCCCCCTGGGCGCGCCCCCTACCTCGTGGGCCCCCTGGTGGCTCTCCGATGCCCATCTTCTCCTATATGAGCTCTTTCGATGGGAAAAAAATCATAAGCAACCTTTCGGGACGAGACTCCGCCGCCACGAGGCGGAACCTTGGCGGAACCAATCTAGGGCTCCGGCGGAGCTGTTCTGCCGGGGACACTTCCCTCCGGGAGGGTGAATCATTATCATCATCATCACCAACGCTCGTCTCATCAGGAGAGGGCAATCTCCATCAACATCTTCACCAGCACCATCTCATCTCCAAACCCTAGTTCATCTCTTGTATCCAATTCTTGTCTCCAAGTCCGGGATTGGTGCTAGTAGGTTGCTAGTAGTGTTGATTACTCCTTGTAGTTGATGCTAGTTGGTTTATTTGGTGGAAGATCATATGTTCAGATCCTTTATGCATATTATTACCCCTATGATTATGAACATGATTATGCTTTGTGAGTAGTTACGTTTGTTCCTGAGGACATGGGAGAAGTCTTGCTATTAGTAGTCATGAGAATTTGGTATTCGTTCGATATTTTGATTAGATGTATGTTGTCTAGCCTCTTGTGGTGTTATGTGAACGTCGACTACATAACACTTCACCATTATTTGGGCCTAGAGGAAGGCATTGGGAAGTAATAAGTAGATGATGGGTTGCTAGAGTGATGAAGCTTAAACCCTAGTTTATGCGTTGCTTCGTAAGGGGCTGTTTTGGATCCATATGTCTCATGCTATGGTTAGGTTTACCTTAATACTTTTGTTGTAGTTGCGGATTCTTGCAATAGAGGTTAATCATAAGTGGGATGCTTGTTCAAGTAAGAACTTCACACAAGCACCGGTCCACCCACATATAAAATTATCAAAGTACCGAATGCGAATCATATGAACGTGATGAAAACTAGCTTGATGATAATCCAATGTGTCCTCGGGAGCGCTTTCCCCATCATAAGAGTTTGTCCAGGCTTGTCCTTTGCTACAAAAAGGATTGGGCCACCTTGCTGCACTTTATTTACTTTTGTTACTTGTTGCTCGTTACAATTTATCTTATCACAAAACTATTTGTTACCACTTATTTCAAGATTTGCGGAGAATACCTTGCTGAAAACTGCTTATCATTTCCTTCTGCTCCTCGTTGGGTTCGACGCTCTTACTTATCGAAAGGACTACGATAGATCCCCTATACTTGTGGGTCATCAGGCAGCAAAACCAAACAAAATAGCTTTGGTCTATATACAGAACTTATTCTGGTGAACCCATGTAAAATAATAGTTGTATTTTATTGCAAAGTACATAATAAAACCAGGTTCCAAACATATGACCATGTACCATCGCTAATGTATTGTCTATTTCTTCACATTGTATTGAGGGCTAAGGATAAAGAGACGAAGTTTATAATACGGTAAGCATAGTATGACATCATTTATATCACAAAACAACTGAGAACAGACAAACATGCAATTGTAGCGTTGTGTGGGCAAGTCCAGCATGGAACTAGATTATAGGTCAAGATCAAAGGAACATCACTCCTCTCTTTTAAACCTTGTAAGGTGCAATGATACGCTAAGACAATTGTGTATAAAATTGAAAATAGTAATAGACATTGGCTGCAATCCATACAGTTCATGCACAAGTCAGAGTAAGTAGTAGTTAAAAGGCATGAGGATTAAGGACTTACAACAACAGCTTTGACTGGTGTAGTCATGCCCTTCTTCTTGCAGGTGTGACAGTCGTTGAAGATTTCCACAGCATTTGGTTCAGGTACTTTTTGGTCCTTGCGGGCTTTCCTCTGCATTTGGAACAAGTCAATATAGATCTGATAATATGGTACGGTGAAAAGAGTGAAACAGCAGCTAATTACAAGAGCCTCGCAGTGTGCAATATAGCTACGAGATCTTGTCGTCTGTTGGAATTTCACTTTCGTATGTTTGGCCTTGTTCTTTGAACAGTTCACCTACAAGAAGATAGATTTGTGTGGCACATACGTAAATAGGACTTCAGCATGTGATCTGATCACATATATATAATGTACCTAATACTTCGGATTGGACCAGTGTTTAACGAGGCCTCTCCAGTCTTCATTAGATATATTTTCCACTGGAGATTTTTGGGCAAGTTCATTGTTAGCCTTGCCTTCAAAGTGAGTTTTCCTCAAGTTATACCGATACTATCGCAGAGCAGACTTGAAAACATGGCTGCAAGGTTCTCTGGTTGCATCATCTTGGCCATCCAACTTGAACCTCATCTGTTGAAAATTATGGGAGTCTCATTATCAGCAACCTAGAAAGTATTGGACAAAGCAAGTCGATATTACTAGTTTCCATACATAACCATACTTACAGATAAATGGTCGAGGAAGGTGTTGAACTGGGTTTCGTCTTTGTCATTCCTGTATTGAATCCATGTTGGGAGGATACGTACATGACACCTAACAGCAACCGCTGCCTCTGATACTAACTTGGCTGACTCTGTAGCATCACGTGGCCTTTCTAAACCTGCCTCAAAATGGATCTAGATTTAGTTAACCTATCGAGCATTATCAATGATGTTTATTTCCTCTTGCCCCTAGGTACTAGTCCAACAACAAACATAGGAAGTGTTAGTGTACATCAGACTGTGAGACTACATATAAAGAAGCATTCAACTGTAACCTGAGTCCCGCAACTACCTTCTTGCTGTTGAAGGTCACAAAGTTCATCTGAGCTTACCAAGTCATCTTGTGTCAAGAGTGCTTCAGAAGTAGTGTCAGGTGGCAAGGGAGCTTGGGAACGTGCTGCTAGCTGAGTTGACCAACGAGTAAATCATGCAGCTGGTGGTACTGTGGAAGGTGTTGCAACAACTACGGTTGTCTCTGCTTGTTTGGTGGCAGCTATTTGTTTCTGTTTGGCTTGTTCTGCAGCTCGTGTAGCACGGGATACCATGTCGGTACAATTTTCCGCTCGACTTTGACCTTCTATTGCACCATCAGTACTAGCAGAATCTGCAGGATTGTTCCGCTTCCCGTTCCCTGTCGTTCTGTCTTGCTACCTCTTACTCTGTGCCATGTTAAGTCAAGTCGACAAGAAAAACGAATAACAATTTAGTTCTTCAGAACAAATGTACTTTGATGTAAGAACATGGTGTGATAGACAGATATTGTATGTTCTAGAAGCAGGAACACGTGTAAGAGTCACAAGTATAATGTGTAAAGTAAGCAGATGAAATTCAACACAATTAGAAGCAATACAAGCTAGACATCATACATAACTTGAAACCACATATAACAGTGCCAAGTTAGAGGGAGCACCTGTGATGGTGCACTAGGGGAGACGTGCTGATCACCAATACGGCTACGTTGAGTGTCTATGCATGTGTTGTCTTGGAAATCATCTTGGGGGGATGGAGGAGTAGAATCTGTAGAAGCCCTCCATTTGGAAGGAGCACCTTCATCCGCTGCCTTGCTTACATCCTTACACTTTATTGATTTTGAATTGTCAAGTAAAACCGACAAGAAAAAGCAATAAAATTCACTCTTCAGAACTCATTCGTGCATGATACTGACAATCACTACTTTGATGTAAGGCAAACACATGATTCCAGGATGGAATAATACGAAAAACAGGACGGCATGGCATATTCACAATTGTTTGTGTAAACTAAGCAGAAACCATTTCACCAAATAAGAAGCAATTGATACGTCTCCAACGTATCTATAATTTTTGATTGCTCCATGCTATATTATCTACTGTTTTGGACATTACTGGGCTTTATTATCCACTTTTATATTATTTTTGGGACTAACCTATTAACCGGAGGCCTAGCCCAGAATTGCTGCTTTTTTTGCCTATTTCAGAGTTTCGCAGAAAAGAATATCAAACGGAGTCCAAACGGAATGAAACCTTCGGGAACGTGGTTTTCTCACCGAACGTGATCTAAGAGACTTAGACCCTACGTCAAGAAACAAAGGAGGAGGCCACGAGGTAGGGGGCGCCTACCCCCCAAGCGCGCCCTCCACCCTCGTGGGCCCCCTGTTGCTCCACCGACGTACTCCTTCCTCCTATATATACCTACATACCCCCAAACGATCAGATACGGAGCCAAAAATCTAATTCCACCGCCGGAACTTTCTGTATCCACGAGATCCCATCTTGGGACCTCTTCCGGAGCTCCGCCGGAAGGGGTATCGATCACGGAGGGATTCTACATCAATACCATAGCCTCTCCGATGAAGTGTGACTAGTTTACCTTAGACCTTCGGGTCCATAGTTAGTACGTAGATGGCTTCTTCTCTCTTTTTGGATCTCAATACAATGTTCTCCCCCTCGCTCGTGAGATCTATTCGATGTAATCTTCTTTTTGCGGTGTGTTTGTTGAGACCGATGGATTGTGGGTTTATGATCAAGATTATCTATGAACAATATTTGAATCTTCTCTGAATTCTTTTATGTATGATTGGTTATCTTTGCAAGTCATTTCAAATTATCAGTTTGGTTTGGCCTTCTGGATTGATCTTTCTTGCAATGGGAGAAGTGCTTAGCTTTGGGTTCAATATTGCGATGTCCTTTCCCAGTGACAATAGGGGCAGCAAGGCACGTATTGTATTGTTGCCATCGAGGACAACAAATGGGGTTTTTATCATATTGCATGAATTTATCCGTCTACTTCATGTCATCTTGCTTAAGGCGTTACTCTGTTCTTATGAACTTAATACTCTAGATGCATGCTGGATAGCGGTCGATGTGTGGAGTAATACTAGTAGATGCAAAGGTGAGTCGGTCTACTTGTCTCGGACGTGATGCCTATATACATGATCATACCTACATATTCTCATAACTATGCTCAAATCTGTCAATTGCTCAACAGTAATTCGTTCACCCATCGTAAAATACTTATGGTCTTGAGAGAAGCCACTAGTGAAATCTATGGCCCCCGGGTCTATCTTAATCATATTAATCTTCCAATACTTATTTATCTCCTTTGCTTTTTTACTTTCCTTTATTTTACTTTGCATCTTTATCACAAAAATACCAAAAATATTATCCTATGATATCTATGAGATCTCACTCTCGTAAGTGACCATGAAGGGATTGGCAACCCCTTATCGCGTTGGTTGCGAGGATTTATTTGTATTGTGCAGGTGCGAGGGACTCGCGCGTAGCCTCCTACTGGATTGATATATTGGTTCTCAAAAACTGAGGGAAATACTTACGCTACTTTGCTGCATCACCCTTTCCTCTTCAAGGGAAAACCAACGCAGTGCTCAAGAGGCAGGAAGAAGGATTTCTGGCTCCGTTCCCAGGGAGGTCTACGCAAAAGTCAACATACCAAGTACCCATCACAATCCCTATCTCCCGCATTACATTATTTTCCATTTGCCTCTCGTTTTCCTCTCCCCCACTTCACCCTTGCCGTTTTATTCGTCCTCTCTTTTCCGTTTGCCCTTTTTCTCGTTTGCTTTTTGTTTGCTCGTGTGTTGGATTGCTTGTTTGTCACGATGGCTCAAGATAATACCAAATTATGTGACTTTACCAATACCAACAATAAAGATTTCCTTAGCACTCCGATTGCTCCTCTTACCAATACTGAATCTTGCGAAATCAATGCTGCTTTGTTGAATCTTGTCTTGAATGATCAATTCGCCAGCCTTCCTAGTGAAGATGCCGCTACTCATCTAAACAACTTCGTTGATTTTTGTGATATGCAAAAGAAGAAAGATGTTGATAATGATATTGTTAAATTGAAGCTATTTCCTTTTTCGCTTAGAGATTGTGCTAAAGCTTGGTTTTCGTCTTTGCCTAAAAATAGTGTTGATTCTTGGAACAAGTGCAAAGATGCTTTTATCTCTCAGTATTTTCCGCCCGCTAAGATCATCTCTCTTAGAAACGATATTATGAATTTTAAGCAACTTGATCATGAACATGTTGCACAAGCTTGGGAGAGGATGAAATTAATGATACGTAATTGCCCTACTCATGGTTTGAATTTGTGGATGATTATACAAATTTTTTTTTGCCGGATTGAATTTTTTCTTCTGGAACTCTTTTAGATTCGGCCGTGGGAGGCACTTTTATGGAAATCACTTTAGGAGAAGCTACTAAACTCCTAGTTAATATTTTGGTTAATTATTCTCAATGGCACACTGAAAGATCTACTAATAAAAAGGTGCATGCGATAGAAGAAATTAATGTTTTGAGTGGAAAGATGGATGAACTTATGAAATTATTTGCTAGTAAGAGTGTTTCTTCTGATCCTAATGATATGGCTTTGTCCACTTTGATTGAGAGTTATAATGAATCTATGGATGTGAATTTTGTTGGTAGGAATAATTTTGGTAACAATGCGTATAGGGGAAACTTTAATCCTAGGCCTTATCCTAGTAATTCCTCTAATAATTATGGTAATTCCTACAACAACTCTTATGGAAATTTTAATAAGATGCCCTCTGAATTTGAGACTAGTTTTAAAGAGTTTTTGAATTCGCAAAAGAATTTCAATGCTTTGCTTGAGGAAAAATTGCTTAAAGTTGATGAATTGGCTAGGAACGTTGATACAATTTCTCTGGATGTTGATTCTTTGAAACTTAGATCTATTCCTCCTAAGCATGATATCAATGAGTCTCTCAAAGCCATGAGAATTTCCATTGATGAGTGCAAAGAAAGAACCGCTAGGATGTGTGCTAAGAAAGATTGCTTTATAAAACCGTGTTCTTCAAATTTCTATGAAAATAAAGATGAAGATCTAAAAGTTATTGATGTGTCCCCTATTAAATCATTGTTTTGCAATATGAATCTTGATAATGATGGGACTGAATATGATCCACCTTTACCTAGAAGGCGTTCCAAAAATTTAGAGTTTTTAGATCTTCATGCTAAAATTGATAAAAGTGGGATTGAAGAAATCAAAACCCTAGATGTTGCTAAACCCACTATTTTGGATTTCAAGGAATTTAATTATTAAAATTTCTCTTTTATAGGTTGTATTTCCTTGTTGCAATCCGTGCTAAATTCTCCTCATGCTTATAGTCAAAATAAAGCGTTTACTAAACATATAATTGATGCCTTGATGCAATCTTATGAAGAAAAGCTTGAGTTGGAAGTTTCTATCCCTAGAAAACTTTATGAAGAGTGGGAACCTACTATTAAAATTAAGATTAAAGATCATGAGTTCTATGCTTTATGTGATTTGGGTGCTAGTGTTTCCACTATTCCCAAAATTTTGTGCGATTTGCTAGATTTCCGTGATTTTGATGATTGCTCTCTAAACTTGCACCTTGCGGATTCCACTATTAAGAAACCTATGGGAAGAATTAATGATGTTCTTATTGTTGCAAATAGGATCTATGTGCCCGTAGATTTTATCGTTCTTGACATAGATTGCAATCCTTCATGTCCTATTATTCTTGGTAGACCTTTCCTTAGAACGATTGGTGCAATTATTGATATGAAGGAAGGGAATATTAGATTCCAATTTCCATTAAGGAAAGGCATGGAACACTTCCCTAGAAAGAAAATAAAATTACCTTATGAATCTATCATGAGAGCCACTTATGGATTGCCTACCAAAGATGGCAATACCTAGATCTATCATTGCTTTTATGCCTAGCTAGGGGCGTTAAATGATAGCACTTGTTGGCAGGCAACCCAATTTATTTTTCTTTTTTTTCTTTTTTCTTCTGTTTAGGAATAAATATTTGTTCTAGCCTCGGGTTAGACTTCTTTTTATGTTTTAATTAGTGTTTGTGCCAAGTTAAACCTATAGGATCTTCTTGGATGATAGTTATTTGATCTTGCTGTAATTTCCAGAAACTTTCTATTCACGAAAACAATTGTTTAAAATCATCAGAACGTGATAAAATAGTGATTCCCATTTCTGCTGATCACTAAACAATTTTTCTAGGTCGTCCTATTTTGGTTAAAAAAATTTGAGTTCCAGAAATTTTCGTTAGTTACATATTACTCATCTCATCTTGCTTAAGGCGTTAATCTGTTCTTATGAACTTAATACTCTAGATGCATGCTGGATAGCGGTTGATGTGTGGAGTAATAGTAGTAGATGCAGGCAGGAGTCGGTCTACTTGTCTCGGACGTGATGCCTATATACATGATCATACCTAGATATTCTCATAACTATGCTCAATTCTATCAATTGCTCAATAGTAATTCGTTCACCCACCGTAAAATACTTATGCTCTTGAGAGAAGCCACTAGTGAAATCTATGGCCCCGGGTCTATCTTAATCATAATAATCTTCCAATACTTATTTATTTCCTTTGCTTTTTATTTTGATTTTATTTTACTTTGCATCTTTATCACAAAAATACCAAAAATATTATCCTATCATATTTATCAGATCTCACTCTCGCAAGTGACCGTGAAGGGATTGACAACCCCTTATAGCGTTGGTTGCGAGGATTTATTTGTATTGTGCAAGTGCGAGGGACTCGCGCGTAGCCTCCTACTGGATCGATATCTGGGCTCTCAAAAACTGAGGGAAATACTTACGCTACTTTGCTGCATCACCCTTTCCTCTTCAAGGGAAAACCAACGCAGTGCTCAAGAGGTAGCAACAATGTAAGCTAGACGCCACGTGAAAGATGCAACCAATATGTCTCTGCCAATTTAAAAGTGTCCCGTCATAAATGGCATTTCAACAAATTAGAAGCAGCGCATGCTATAAAATCATATCAAAGATGCAACAAATATCACACTGCATATACGGAAGGTGTCTCGTCATATTGATTTATGCGGGATACGAAAAAAATAGTTTTATGTGAGGACATGCTTAATAGACAGATGTACTATGTACTAAATACAGGAAGGCATGTCACATTAACATGTATAATGTATAAGCTAAGCAGAATAGCACATGCAGTTTAACCAGATTGGAAAAATTACAATCTAGACACCATATGCAACATGCAACCACATATCATGCTGCCAAGTTAGAGCAAGCACCTGCGATGCTAGTGTAATGAAAATGCGGTAATCAACTACAGAGCTACGTTCACTATCTTCATCTAGCCTTGCTGTTTCTTGAGAATCATGTCGGGAGGCTAACGCTGCATTATTTAAATGAGGAGTAATCCACTTGCCTAACTGCCTCATCATAACTGATTGATGAGGGATACACAAGAACATTAGTTTGACGTAAGAACATGGTTAATACAGAAATGTACTAGTATGTACCAAAAACAAAAAGGCGTGTCATATTCCAAGGTATAATGTGTAAGCTAAATAGATGCAATTTAACCAGATTGGAAGCAATACAAGCTAGACATCCGGCTGGAGTGGTGAGCATGATCATCTAGGACCAAAGAGCCTGGTGGGAGGCAGGCTGGTTCGCCACCATCGCGGCTTTTTAGTTGGCTTCCAGGTGATGCCTCTCTTTGCTGGGCTTGTCACTGGCTCGGCCGGTCTCGACTAGCTATTTGTCTTCCGGGTGCTCACGGGATGGTGGTTCATGTAAAAAAGATATTTCCTTATCTTAATAAAGACCGACTTTGGCCTTTCGAATACAAGCTAGACACCATATGGAACATGCAACCACATATGACACCGCAAAGTTAAAGTAAGCACCTGGGATGGTGGTTCATTGCGAGCGAGGTCATCAACTTCGGAGCTATGTTTACCGTCTCCATCTCCTGACACTGCACCTATTATAAGGCTGAAACGTGTCAGGCCTATCCGCGTACGTCGCTGGAGTGACTTCTCTCTTTTCTTTTTTGCTTCTCTCATAGCAGTAGAGTCTAAAATACCCTTGCATAGAAACACAATAGTGAGAGAATGGGTGAAGTGTGTGCAGAACTAGTGCACTGTAAAAGTAGCAGATAGCAGGTGGCTGAAAAATAAATGACAGGAGACATATGATAGCTCGACAACATTGCATGGCAAACAAAATTAGATTCTACTCGGTATGATTTTATAATATATGAGCATAGGAAATGCAGGTACTCCACCAGCACACCACCACATACGGTCATATCAAGATAACAGTCGACTAAAAATAAATAGTTCTGTCGATTTTTTAATGAACCGTCCGATCTATAAGGAACGGGCAGATGGCCTTCGTCTACCTCCCGCCAGTCACTGTTGATGATCTTTCTCGAACCGCCAGCGACCACCGGCCCAGACCCCTGCCTCCACCGCCCCGCCCTCCCCTTGACCTCACACCACCGCCGTGCGTGGCAGCGCCCCCAGGCCATCCCTTTAATCCCGGTCGACCTCCAGATCGGGCGCCAGTAGCTCTAGGCCCCACACGCCCCTAAGATAAACACCGAGGCGTTGTGTCGGTGTACTAGAGTAGGGGTACCCTAGTATCCCTAACTTGTGCACGGGCAGTTGCAGCACCCCGCGGCAAGGCTTGCCTGGTCACCGCCAAGATCCTCCGTGGTTCCTTTGGAGCCATTCAAGAACAAAGTATTTGACCAAGAAGACAAGGCCCCGGCAAGAGGAGCTTGCCGGGAAGGCCACTTAAGGCACGCAGAAGACAAGACCCCGGCAAGAGGAGCTTGCCGGGAAGGATCGGAGAGCGACAAGCCTCCGGACGCGACAAGGATTAAGCCGCAGCAAGGCACTTGCCGCGGCCGGCAACCTCTCTTCATCTCCGCTCCAGCTCATCCACCAACGTGTCGCCATGGGACCATTCCATGCGCGCGTGTCAAGAGGCTGTGCAGCCAGCGGGGAGCAGCGATAAGCGGCGCTGACAAGCTTGCCATCATGGCGAACGGTGGCGCTCCTGACGGTCCCTGTTGCACTGTTTAGGCGACAGGGACGGGCATTTAATGTTTTTGTCCCTTGCCGTCAGGGTTAGGTAGAGTACACTGTACACTGTACAAGTAGGTGTACCAACTACTGTTTTTCCATTTGTACCCTCATCTACGTTGCCACCTGTCGGAGCCCCTTTGAGCATATAAAAGGAGGCCCATGCGCAACGTAGAGGGGGTTCGATTCCAACGTAACCAGAGAACACCCACGCTAGGTCTTGTAGCTCTCATCGCTCCCTAGCAAGAACACAATACAATCAGACAAGCAGCAGTAGGAGTATTATCTCTCCGGAGAGCTCCGAAGCTGGGTAAAAATTGCTCGTGTGCTTCGCCTCGATCCGCTCTTCGTGCGATCTCCGCCCCCCTCCGAACCAAAAGGGACCCGGTCCGCCGGTCCCATAGGTGTTCGTGGGTTGCGATCAGCCTCCCCAACATCTTTGGCGCGCCAGGTAGGGGGCGTCGAGGCCGTGTGAACCCGATCCGGTGTTCATACGAGCGACATCTTCATCATCTTCAACATCTTCATCAACATGCCACCGAAGAAGAAGGCTTCGGCGGCAGCGGAGCCGTCCGCGTCGAACCCACCACCACAGGAGCAAACAGGTGGTGGGGTAGACGCCGGCGAAAGGATAGACGGCGACGGGGGAGCTCACGGTGCCACCAAGTCCAAGGACAAGGCCGCGCAGACCTCGGCGTCCGTACACGTACCGCGCCCGTCTCAGGAGGCGCGGGACCGACAGCGTCATGGCATTCACAATGCCATACGCTCGTTGGACCGAGACCAAGCTGGAGGATCTCGGGACCCTCAAGACCAGCATGCGCGCCAACATGCTGGCACGAGCGAGATACGGTCGCCTGGACGAGATGCTGCTCCTTCTAACATAGTTAGAAGTCCGAGCATATCCCGATCCTCGCACCGTTCACCACGGCCACCCACCACTCCAGCGGAAGCCTTGGCGAGAGCTCAACTGCTCCTCGATTACCCTCCAACGGCCGACCAGGTCGACGAGTGGAGGGCCACCATACAGAGCCTCATCAGCTTCGCCAACGGCGACGCTCCGCGGCAATCGAGTGCGTCGCTGCCGCGGCAGGAACGCCAAGCGCGAGCCGGTGGCGACGAGACCGGTGGGGGTGCAACCACTATGCACTCTCCGCCCCGAAGGCCAGGATCTCCGACTCGCCGGATCCACCTCGACAGTGACTCCACTGCGTCATCGGATCCACGAGCTCACAGCGATCAGCGCCAAGTGCTGCACGATCGACAGCAAGAGGACGCTCGAACTCGCATCGAGCGCCGAAGAGAAGCGCGACATCAATCCGACAAGCGCGCCGGGCCCTCTGTCGACATGCATGCGCCAGAGGAACCAGGCGTCTTGCCGTACGCGGTAGGTTGCCCTGCGTTCACTCGTGAGCTGCGGCAAGTCCGCCCAAGAAGAAAAACTTCAAGCCGACGTGCAGGAGAAGTACGACGGCAAGACGCATCGATCGGAGTTCCTCAGCATCTACACCATTGCAAAGTGCAGGCTGCCGGGGCGAGACGACAAGATCCTTGCCAACTACTTCCCGCTGGTGCTCAAGCCCAACGCGTCAGTCCTGGCTCATGCACTTGCCGGACAACTCCATATCTTCTTGGGCAGATCTATGCCATCAGTTTGTTGGCGCCTTTACGGCGACCACAAACCCCATGGCCAAGAAAGCGACCTTCATCTGCTCGCCCAGAAGGAAGGAGAGCCCCTGCGCAAGTATATTCAGAGATTCAGCCGTGTACAACACAACATCCCAGATGTCCACCCCGCCGCGGTGATCAGCGCGTTCCATCAGAACGTGCGAAACCGCAGGATGCGGGAGGAGATGGCGATGTGCAAGATCAGAGACGTCAGTGAGCTATACGCCCTGGCCGACAAGTGCGCACGCGCTGAGGAGGGGAGGAGACTCCCCGGAGAGAATACCGAAGCAGGAGGATCTGACAGTGAGGAGACCGCCCCGGCAAAGAAGAGCCGGCGGCGGGGCAACAGGAAGAAGAAAGGCAGAGATGTGCTAGTCGTCGAGCAGTCCGGCAACGGAGGTGGCGACAAGAACGCCAAGGCTGGTAGCTCCGGCAAGGAGGTTGCCGGCACCAACCACCGACTGTGGCGGCCGCCGGACAAGCGGGGCCGGCTCCGGCAAGCGATCTTTGCAAGATCCACCGCACCAAGGGCCATGACCTCCAGAGCTGCAAGAAGGTAGAGCAGCTTGTCGAGCAACAGAAAGCTGAATACGAGCGACGCGACAAGGAGAAGGCCCAGGAAGTTGCTGGGGGAGCAAGCAAGAAACGACCCGGCCAGGGAGGACGCCGCGGCAAGGCCAAGCAGCGGCAAGGAGACAGGCCTCCCCGCGGCCGCGACAAGGATGAAGACGAAGACGACGATGAAGATATGGATGATGACGACGCCGATGAGCAGGAGTTTCAGAAAGCTACAGAGGTCCTCTGCGTTGACGGAGGTGCTTCCCTGCATACTTCCCACCGCCAACTCAAGCAGTGGATGCGGGAAGTTAATGCAGCTAAACCATCCGTAGAGTCACGCAAGCCTCTGAAGTGGTCCAGCACGCCTATCATCTTTGATATTGAGGATCACCCGATCGCATAACTGCGGTCGGGTGCTTGCCGATGTTGGTCTCACCAACTATCCGCAACCTCAAGGTCACCAAGATGCTAGTTGACGGCGGGCCGCTTAAATCTGATCTCCTCCGCGGTGCTCCGAAACTCCGGATCCCCGACGGTGAGCTCAAGAGACCGCACATTCCAAGGAATCAATCCGGGAAGGAGCAAGTCGGAGGGGAAGATCACGTTGCCGGTAACATTTGGCAGTGAGCTGAACTTTAGGACTGAGAGGGTCACATTCGACATTGCTGATTTCCCATTGCCTTACAATGGGATACTTGGCCGTCCAGCACTCGCCAAGTTCATGGCGGCCTCTCACTATGCCTACAACCTCCTGAAGATGCCGGGCCCGATAAGTGTCATCTCTGTCCATGGCGACAAGAAGGATGCAGCAGCTGCAACAGAAAGCAAAACACTTGCCGCTGAAACTCCCGGGGGGAAGAAGACCAAGTCCAAGTCCGGCAAGAGCTCAGATGCCCACTCCGGCAAGCGCACCTCTTCAGAGTGCTGCGCTACCGTCGAGGACGCACCATCGAGCTCCATCGGCAAGTGCAAGAAGACGATGACAGCTCCGCCAAAGACCAAGAAGGTGTCCGCCAAGGAGGACGGCACTGGTGGTACCTTCACCATCAGTGCCACTCTCGACCCTAAATAGGAAGGTGCGCTCGTTGCTTTCCTGCGGGCGAACGTCGACGTGTTTGCATGGCAACCGTCTAACATCCCCGGTGTTCCCAGGAAAGTAATTGAGCACCGTCTTGCCGTTTGTCCTCATGCGCGCCCGTCAAGCGTAAAGTCGAAGCGTGCAAGGAACGCCAAGAATTCATCGCAGAAGAGATCAAGAAATTGGAAGCAACAGGCCTTGACAGAGGAGTGCTCCATCCTACGTGGTTGGCCAATCCTGTAGTTGTGCGCAAGGCAAATGGGAAATGGAGACTTTGTATTGACTTCACGGATGTTAATAAAGCTTGTCCCAAAGACCCGTTTCCCTTGCCACGCATCGACCAGATTGTTGACTCCACGGCTGGATGTGATTTGCTTTCATTTCTTGATGCATACTCAGGATATCATCAGATCTTCATGGCAGAAGAGGATGAAGAGAAAACCGCATTCATTACTCCATGTGGCACATACTATTTCATACGGATGCCTTTCGGTTTGAAGAATGCTGGTTCAACGTTTGCGAGAGTAGTCCATGACGCTTTTGAGCCGCAAATGCACAGAAATGTAGAAGCCTACATGGATGACATAGTGGTCAAGAGCAAGGACAAAGCAACTCTGATTCAAGATTTAGATGAGACCTTTGCAAATCTGCGCAAGATCAACCTCAAGCTCAACCCTGAGAAGTGTGTGTTTGGAGTCCCTTCCGGCAAGCTTCTCGGGTTCTTCGTGTCTCAGCGGGGAATTGAAGCCAATCCTGACAAGATCAAGGCCATTGAGCAAATTGAAGCACCAAAACACGTCAAGGATGTACGAAGACTTGCCGGTTGCGTAGCTGCTCTCAGTAGGTTTATCTCTAAGTCTGCTGAGCGTGCCCTGCCATTTTTCCAAATCTTGAAAAAGGCAGGTCCGATGCAATGGACTCCGGAAGCGGAGGCAGCGCTGCAGGACTTGAAGAGATACCTGTCCTCCACTCCAACACTTGTCGCACCTACGCCACAAGAGAAGTTGCTGCTATATATAGCGGCAACCAATCAAGTGGTTAGTGCTGCGTTAGTAGTGGAGAGGGAGGCGGATGATGAGCTAACAACCACGGCAGACACATCCAGCGACAAGCAGGGGGCCTCGCCGGCAAGCTCTAGTCCCGACTAGGACGGATCTGCGCAGACGCAAGAGCAGATGCAGAAAAGGATGGTGCAGCGCCCAGTTTACTTTGTCAGTTCCCTTCTGCAGGGGGCTAGGTCAAGGTACTCTGGTGTGCAAAAATTGCTTTTCGGCCTCCTCATGGCCTCGAAAGCTGCGCCATTACTTTCGAGCACGAGATCACAGTTGTCACTCGCTTTCCGCTGAAGAGGATACTGCAGAATCCAGAGGCGACAGGCAGGATTGTCGATTGAGCACTGGAACTGTCAAGCTTTGGCCTCAAGTTTGAAAGCACATCAACTATCCAAAGCAGAGCATTGGCAGAGTTCATAGCAGAATGGACCCCTACGCAAGATGAAGAAATTCCAGAGACGAGCATCCCCGTCAAGGAGGCGAGCAAAGAGTGGCTGATGTACTTTGATGGTGCCTTCTCGCAAAGGCGCCGGTCTTTGGCGTCTTGCTTATAGCACCCACCGGAGAGCACCTCAAGTACATAGTCCATATGCACTTTCCCAAGGAGCAAGCGACAAACAATACAGCAGAGTATGAAGGTTTGCTTGCCGGTCTCAGGATCGCAGTGGACCTTGGGATCAAGAAGCTCATTGTCAGGGGTGACTCACAACTTGTTATCCGCCAAGTGAACAAAGATTATCAGAGTCCATTGATGGAAGCCTACGTTGATGAAGTGAGAAAGCTAGAAGAACACTTTGACGGCCTACAAATGGAACATGTTCCAAGAGTTCGTAATGATATTGCCGATGGTTCGCCAAAGTGCGCTGCACTTAAGTTGCGTGTGGAACCAGGGATTTTTGTGCTCAAGCTAACTCAACCAACCGTAACACCATCAACTGGACAGAACAAGAAGAGGAAGTTGATCTCTGGTGACTACTTTCCGGCAGAGCTTCCCGAAGCCGCCGCCAAGAAGGTCCCCAAGATCGGCACCCACAGAGCTGAGGGGCAGTCTGCTCCGACAAGCCCCAGGGTTTGTTTCGTTGAAGCAGACGCTCCCGACAAGCATTGCTCCGGCAAGCTTGCTGGGGAACATCAAGCTCCGGCCGAACCACATGTTCTTGCCGTAGAAGCGGATGTTCCCGCAGCAGCAGATGTGCCTTTAGTCCTGGTTGTCGAGCCGCAAGCTCCAGCATGGGCGCAGCAGATTGTCCATTTCCTTCAGACAGGAGAACTTCCCGAAGAGCAAGAAGAAGCTGAAAGAGTAGCCCGGCAGTCAAGTATGTACCAGTTTGTTGACAAGACACTGCATGTAAGAAGACTCAACGGTGTGAAATTGAAGTGTATTTGCCGAAGATGGACAAAAGCTGTTGGCGAGAGATACATGGAGGCATATGTGGTCACCACATTGGCGCCAGAGCACTTTGGCAAAGCTTTCCGGCAAGGTTTCTTTTGGCCGACAGCCCTCCGTGATGCAATCGCACAAGTAACCAAGTGTGAAGCGTGCGGTTCCATTCCAAACAGATACACCGGCCAGCTCAAGCTCTCCGCACGATCCCTTTATCCTGGCCATTTTTGGTCCGGGGGCTCGACATCCTCGGCCCCTTCCCCGAAGCTGTCGGGGCTTTGAGTACTTGTACGTCGTGAATCGACAAGTTCACAAAGTGGCGGAAGTGGAAGCGATGAGGAAGGTGGACGCGATCGGCGATCAAGTTCTTCAGGTCGATTGTTTGCCGTTTCGGAATCCCTAACAGGATCATCACCGACAACGGCACACAGTTCACAAGTCGCACCTTCATGCAGTACGTCCAAGATCTTGGCGCCAAGGTCTGCTTTGCTTCTGTTGCTCATCCGAGAAGCAACGGTCAAGCAGAGAGGGCAAATCTTTGAAGTCTTGCGCGGGCTCAAGACCAGAACTTTCGACAGGCTGCACAAGTGCGGAAGAAGCTGGATTGAGGAGCTACCGGTGGTTCTTTGGTCGATCAGAACGACGCCAAATCGAGCCACTGGCCAGACACCTTTCGCTCTAGTCTATGGAGCAGAGGAAGTTCTCCCCACGGAACTCGTATACGGATCGCCTCGAGTGCTCGCTTATGATGAGCTTGAGCAAGAGCAGCTGCAACAAGATGACGCGCTGCTCCTTGAGGAAGATCGTCTTCAGGCTGCTGTACGAGCTGCTCGGTACCAGCAAGCTTTGCGCCGCTACCATAGCCGCAAAGTCAATGCCTGAAGTCTGGAGGAAGGCGACCTTGTTCTTCGGCGCGTTCAGTCCGCCAAGAATTCAAACAAGTTGACGCCGAAGTGGGAAGGCCCTTATCGGGTGAAACGAGTCACTAGGCCTGGCGCTGTCCGCCTTGAGAGCGAAGATGGCATCCGGTGAGCAACTCCTGGAACATTGAGCATCTTCGTAAGTTTTACCCGTGAAGCGCGATTTGCGGAACCTGTTCGGCAACCACCTTTTGTACAAGTCTTGCCGCTGTTGCATGTAATCCTTTGTACAAAGCCCGGCGCAGAACCGCGCATCAAGAAGCTCATGTGTTGCGCACAACTTGTCAAATTCATGCTTTCATCATTTTATTGCATGTTTTGGCTAACACTTTGTGCAGCACCCACACCCGGTAAGCAATATCGAGCCGCTGGGCTCCATAACTTTATTTTCTCTTCTTTCTCTTTCTCAAAGAAAGGAAGGTTCCCTCGCGCACAAGTTAACCAGGGGGGAAGGAGAAGATAATACTATGGACCAAGCGTTGCTCGAGGAAGTTTCGCTATATCGTGAAGCAAACGATGTAAAAGCTAAGTTGCCCAAATTTGAGCAATCAGTTCTTAAATTTTTAAGTTATCTTCCTCGAACGATAGTACTTTGTATGGAAAAACCTGTGCATAAAGGAACGAACTCATGACTAGTCGCGCCCTTACTTTGTTTCGAGTCCGCTCAACAACTTAAGTGAGCTGCAGCTAGTCGCCACAAGGTTGCTTGTCGGAGGCGACACCGCCAGCAGGCTGCTGACGTTCCGCACTCAGCGCTCGCGGCAATGGTGCCTGCACCGACAAGTTCCCCAAAAGCGTAGGGCAAAAACGTACAAAGGAAGGAATCAAGTAAAGGAGATAACATTGCAATCATCGCCTAAGATAGAGTTATATTACAAAATAGCTTGTCGCAGATCTAATAAATTGTTCTAAACATGATCAGCAGCGACAAGGGAAAGATAAAATTGGCGGCCTAGTCTACGTGGTCGCCATCAACCCGCTTGATCTTGCCCACCTTGTCCACAATGGGTGCGACAAGGGCTTTGAGCGCCTCCACATCGGCGTCTGGCGGCAAGGATCTGAGGACGCCGCTGAGGTTGAGACCTGGATTGCGGAAGGCCACCTTCATCAACACCTTCTGGAGGGCTTCTGCACAGATCTTGCGTGATTCCTCGGCCAGCTGCTTTGGGATCTCTTCCCGGAGTCGCTGGAGAGCCGTCACCACGCCCTTGAAGAATAGGCTAAGCTTGGCGCTGGGTTGGAGGTGCTCGTCGGTGGAGTATCCAAGATCCACCATCCCCAGCTCCATCGACTTGTTGTGGATGGCGGCAGCAGATATCCACAAGACCTTGATCGATGCTCCACACTCTCCCTCAAGGCGCCTGGGTGGCACAAGATTCGCCAACAGCTCCTCGTTGGCCTTGATCTTCTCCAACAGGCCCGTCTCCCGTTCCTTGGCGCCGTCCAGCGTCTGCATCAGGGTGGTCAGCTTCAGCTCAAGGTCTGCCTTGGAATCCTTGGCGGCGTCGAGCTCCTTGCTCCTACTGGCGAGGCGGCCCTGCAGCTCGCCAAGAGTGTAGGCGTCCTTCTCGCGCTCGTGCTTGAGCGCAGCGAGCTCCTCGCCGCTCTTCTGGAGACTGGCCTCCAGCTGCGCCACCTTCACCTCCAACTCTTTCTTGGCGGCCTCTGCGGCTGCGGCAGCATCCTTCGCTTCCTCTAGAGCCCCGCCACGTGACTCCTCGCGCGCGACAAGCTCTTCCTCGTGGCTTTCCAGGTTGACCTTCCGCTGCGAAAGCTCGCTTTCTTGCGCGGACAGTTTCTCGGCGGCGAGCCGCTGCTCCTCCTCAGCTGCGGCCTTCTCGAGGATGAAGGCCGTGCGCTCTTCAGCAAGTCGCTCCCGCTCTTCCGCTACGTTCCGGAGAGCTTCTTGGTTGGCGCCCCGGAGCTCTTCTGCGCTCTTCTCCATGTCTGCTCCTGCCCTCGCGACAAGTGCTTCCGGGACTCCAACTTGGCTTGTCGGGCGCGGTAGAGCGACAAGAGCTTCTTCAATGCTCCTCCTCAGACTTCGCCGCTGCTGCTTGGCGCGTCCACCAAAGATCAGCCCAATGGGCGAGCAGCTCTCCGTCGAAGGTCTCTCCTTCGACCGGGCGCCTGAGCTCGACTCCCATGGGAGTTTGATGAAGACGCCGTCGCCGGCCTTCAAGTAGGCGCCGGGCTGGGGCTCTTCAGAGCCTGACGCTGCAACAGCGGCGGGGGAGTCGGCGGTCGGTGTAGCGCCTGGCGCTCCTGTGGCCCCAGGGTCGTCAGTGCGATCGCCAGGCCCCTCGCCAGCTTCTGCGGCAGCAGCCTCGGTGGCCTCCTCGCCGGCAGGCTCGTCAGTGCCGGCCTCTTCTTCCACGACGGCGGCTTCGTCAGTGTTGCCGCGCGCGTCCTCCTCGCCGGCGACCTCAGTCTCCATCGGCTCTGTGGCGGACAAAGAAAGAACAGTCAAGCAAATATTCAAAGAAAAACAGAAGAAAACTAGCCCAAGGGAAATTTTCGCGCAAGAGGATTACCCGCAATGGGGTCTGCAGCCATGGTCTCGACCACTGGAGGATCACTGGTGCTGTCCCTTGCCAGAGTTGCCTCCCTTGCCGGAGAACGCTCCCTTGTCGGAGATTCCTCCCTTGGCGGCGTAGTCGAAGAAGATATAATTTCGGGGGCGGCTTCCGAATTCCTCCTGATGAGGCTGCTCTGCTCCTACACAAACCAACAGTCAGATATCAATGAAGAAGGAGCGCCCATGCACACCTGACAGTAAGGTGAAAACCGCATACTTACTCGGGGCTGTCTTGGGGCTGCTCTGAGGAAGGGTTGCCGGGTCCGGCAAGGGGGTCTCAGACGCGCCTCCTGTTGCCACGGGTGGATCGTCCTCAACGACGACCACCGGGGTCTTGGCTCTCTTCGACGCTCTCTGGGCCAGCGTCCTGAAAAGGAAAGAGTTCAGAATGAAGCAAATCAGATTCAAGATGAAGCAACAAAATTGAAGAAATACAAGCACAATATTGAAGCTTACTCTTCTTCCTCGTCGGAGCTTAGTGCGGAGAGATCAAACTCCGGCTCGCCTCCAGTGCGACGAGGCGGAGGAGTGGGCTCTCTTGGCCGCTTAGCGGAGGCGTCGCGGTGGCTGGGAGGATCCCGCCCAGCTTGTCGCAGCGGTGTGGGGTGCTCATGACAACATCGCTTACGCATGATGAAGCGCGTCGCCGGCGCTTCTGTTGTGGGCCCGTCTGCCGCCCGTCTCGTCTCCGGCCTTGCGGAGGCGCTTCTTTGGCGGAGCCGGGGGCTCCGTTTGCGGCAAGCTGCTGGATGGTGGGGAAGAAGCGCCCTCAGCTGGTTCGCTCGACTCGGCCTCGGGTTCGGCAAGCTCTTCCTCACCGGCGAACTCCTTTCGCTCGGCAAGGCTTGCCGCCTCTGCTGCATCTGCCTCCTCCACGGTGTACCCGAAGACGCCAGGCAAGCTGCCGCCTCCTCCAACCTTGTGGCGATGCGCACCATCTCTTCGTCGGTGGTGTTGCGGGTGAGCTTCTTCTGCTCGTCGGGGCGGATCGGCGCTTCTTCCAAGCTGTCAAAGAACTGCCGCACGATGTCGTCGGAATGCTCTTGCCAGGTTGGAACGATCCCATGAGAATCGCACAACGGCATCATGGCGCGGATTCGGTCGAGCACAGAGTTGTTGCACAATGGGATGACCCCCCTCGGCAACCTAAACCACTCGGGGTGATCGGGGTCATTCTTGAACAGCTCTAGCAGCATCGCATCCAACTCCAAGACTGTGAAATTCCAATTGAGGCCCGGGCGCAACCTCATGATGTCCGCTGCGTTTTGGAACTCCCAAGCAGGCCTCCTCCTCTCCTGCAAGGGAGCGATGCGGCGACGAAGGAAATCTGCGCCAACCGCTACACAAGTGAGTCCGGCAAGCCTGAGGCGCAAGATCCGGGTCACAACTATCTTCAACCTAGCATCCTCCGGCGCCAAGTTACTCCAATCGTTGCCGCGCACTATTGGGGTTTGACGCAGGGCAGTGAAGGGCCGCGGGTTCTCCTCAACGATCCTACACCAATTGGCTCTCCACTCCTCCCACTTGCTGCGGAACTCTCCTTCCAGATAGGCCTCCTTCTTGCCGACCCTAGAGACCCAAGCAATCCCTCCGGCAAGCGGCTCCCCTCTCTCAACGCGGGGCATGAAGAAGTGGCGGAAGAGGGCTACGTTTGGGTGGATCCCGACAAAGTTTTCGCAAAGGTGTGCGAAAACTGCCATGGTCAGAACAGCGTTGGGGGTGAAATCAAGGAGGCGAAACCCGTAGGTGTTCATAATATCGCAGAAGAACTCAGAAAAGGGCGGGCAGAGCCTGCAATAGAAGAAAAGCGCAAAGAAAGGGTACCCAGTTGGGGCTAGTTCCGAAGCGATGGCGGGGAGTACCTTCGTGCGCGGATGCGCACGCGTCTCCGTCGACCAGAAGAGGTAGAAGCTCTCCCTCAGCTCCTTTGCGTCGAGCTGGGGGGAGAAGATGGCCCGCTCCTTTCGCAGCGCGGCGAGCCGCTGCGCCGATTTCACGCCCTTCCCCTTGTCGGCTTTCAGAGCCATGGCGGAGGCGGTGGAGGAGACCGACGGCGTTGATGGCGCTGTGGCGAAAGCGGAGCGCTGCTCTCTTCGCACTAGAGAAGGGGGGAGCGGCGGTGGTTTTCGAGACGAGACAACAATGGCGAGGTGGGCGACCTGCCCCTGTTTCCCCTGTTTATAAGGGGGAGAGGGGGCGGACGTTCCGCTTTTCCTAATAAAGAAACCCCCCGACCTCGCCCACGATCTGTCACACGACGCCACGTTCGGTGCGTGCCGTTAGTGGGGCACATGGTGGGTCCGGGGTGAGTTACGGCGTGATCAAGGCCGCGTGTGACCGTGCACTATTTTGGGCCTGGCCTGACAGCGCTCGGCACCGTGTGCGGCCCAGGCCCGGGGCTCTGCCGGTGTACTAGAGTAGGGTACCCTAGTATCCCTAACTTGTGCACGGGCGATTGCAGCACCAATGACAAGGCTTGCCTGGTCACCGCCAAGATCCTCCGTGGTTCCTTTGGAGCCATTCAAGAACAAAGTATTTGACCAAGAAGACAAGGCCCCGGCAAGAGGAGCTTGCCGGGAAGGCCACTCAAGGCACGCAGAAGACAAGACCCCGGCAAGAAGAGCTTGCCGGGAAGGATCGAAGAGCGACAAGCCTCTGGACGTGACAAGGATTAAGGCACGGCAAGGCACTTGCCGCGGCAGGCAACCTCTCTTCATCTCCGCTCCAGCTCATCCACCAACGTGTCGCCATGGGACCATTCCATGCGCGCGTGTCAAGAGGCTCTGTAGCCAGCGGGGAGCAGCGATAAGCGGCTGACAAGCTTGCCATCGTGGCGAACGGTGGCGCTCTGACGGTCCCTGTTGCCTTTGTTTAGGCGACGACGGGCATTTAATGCTTTTGTCCCTTGCCGTCGGGGTTAGGTAGAGTACATCGTACCTTTGTACAAGTAGGTGTACCAACTACTGTTTTTCCATTTGTACCCTCATCTACGTTGCCACACCGCCGGAGCCCCTTTGAGCATATAAAAGGAGGCCCATGCGCAACGTAGAGGGGGTTCGATTCCAACGTAACCAGAGAACACCCAAGCTAGGTCTTGTAGCTCTCATCGCTCCCTAGCAAGAACACAATACAATCAGACAAGCAGCAGTAGGAGTATTATCTCTCCGGAGAGCTCCGAAGCTGGGTAAAAAATGCTCGTGTGTTCGCCTCGATCCGCTCTTCGTGCGATCTCCGCCCCCCTCCGAACCAAAAGGGACCCGGTCCGCCGGTCCCATAGGTGTTCGTGGGTTGCGATCAGCCTCCCCGACACGCTGCTTCCCCGGCGTAATAGGCGTACTAGCGCCTGTTACGTTGGGGAATGCTTCCGTTAATTGGGAATCAACTGACCAGAAATTGAAATTCAGGGGGGCAACGGACCTCTAGCTAAGATGAAATATTATATGAGGAGAAACCTTGTGCATCGCGAGTTACTAGGAACATCTAGTATCAAGAAGAAGCGGTCAACTAGTGTCTTCTGTGGGATGAATACCATGTAAGCATACACGTAAGATTTGCATGAATAAGGGAAGAGGAGTACCATTTTCGGTTACCGGTGTGGTCGCCTCCACATGTCGCGCCGATCTTCTTCTTTTTGCCGGGGAATCCGATGTTCTGGAGGAGGGTGCAGGCTTGGACGAGCCCATGGCCAAATTGTTGACTGTGTTGTCATGACCGTATGTCCGCGGAGGGGAAGCACATCCGAGGCGGCGAAGGACGGCGTAGCAGGAATAGCTCCGATGCTGTGGAGGGTGGCAAAGTTGGAGCGGTAGCGGTAAGGCGCAGCACGGCATGTTTGAACTAGCTCGGGTAAGGACGGCTCGGCCTTGGCTCCAACTACTAGCCGTGGAGGGCGTTGCGGTTGAGGTTGCAGTGGATGACGACGTCGGGGTATCGGCTCCGGCGTGATGGAGGAGGGCGGCGGTTGATGGGAGGAATGGGGTGGTGGACGGAGGACACAGGGGTTTCGCGGCTGGTGGAGAGGTAGTTTTTGCACCCACGGAGTACAAATGGGGAATCGGACGGGTGGGCGGGGGAGAACCATGTTTGATGCAGGGACGCGCTTGTTTTTGGCTTTTTGAATGTAAGATGGGACGCGCTTGTTTGAAATTTGGGGAAAGTACAAACTTTGCCCCCTCTTAAATTTTGGACCTATTATGGTCGGGGTAGGATGGTAATCCCAGGTGTCCCAAATAGTGGGCGGGAGCGATTTCGGCTGCGCGCATGTGTGCTTAGGCGGCCATTGTGTATGAATGTTTTTCGGAGGCGGTTGCATGGCGTCTAGATGAAGCTACAAACCTACCCCGGTTTAGACATTTGGACGTCGGGCCGGTAGGTTTCATGGGTCGGAGTTATTAGGAAAGTAATTTCCTTGCACTACCAAACATTGGCCTCACGCGGTTTCGGGGGAGTAGAGGGTCTTTTGGTGCTTCGTTCAAAATTTTGAAACACAAGCATTCACGTTTAGAGTACTCTTGAACTTTGAGGATTGACCTAAATAGACGACGTTAGATTTGACCTTGTATGTTTGAAAGCCTCATTAAATTATCCGCTTCTTTTTGAAATTTTGACACTTGAAAATACTATAACTACGATTATTTTGGAATGGAGGAGCTAAATTAGAATCTATTTTGGACACGACTACATATTCTATTATGTCCAAAATCTGAGCAAAGACTGGTGCCCCCATAATTTAGGAATGATTTACAAATGCCATGATATTAAATTCAAATAATTGAATGGACTTCATGTTGAATTCGATTTTTTAAACCAACTTAAGTTGAATTCAAATGTATGCTAGTTCATAGGTAGCTATTTATAATGTTCATTTTGTAACTTTCGTATGTATAATGTGCTTTACACACACAACATGAACTATACTCACGTTTATGTTCGATTGCTAAAGCGATGCATTGTCTAGAGTTTAAAATACTAACTATGTAGATCAATTGTGTCAAATAATAATTAGACATGAGAAAATTTGATAGAATCTAGATGTATCATGGATCAATGACCGTTCCTTACGCGAATTGCAAATATCATGATCCCATCCTAATATTTGGATACAATTTATATCTTTAATCAATGTGTACAGCAGTCTTTTACGTGTAGATTCACTCTCCATCGGTGGTCTCTAACACATGCTCACACACTCTCTCCCGAGGTGTCTTTCTCGCACACATGCTCTTGATATAACCCTCCCTCCCTCTCGTAACCATTTACGACTGTTTTCACTAACCTTTATCACAAGCACTCGCCCTCTCGCAAGCATACACACGCACAATCCCCATCGACCCTTTCTATATACATATACCTGCCTACGTGTCTCCTGTACGCACATTATCTTTAGGCCTGTCTCTCACTCATTGTCTCACACCTCTCTTCCTAATCGATGAGTATGATTCTAGCAGAGCATTCTGTAGGATGCCCCTTAAAGTTAGGTTTGATAATATCAGAGATAAAGGGGTTACCTTAGTCAGAGAACCTAGGGTTACAAATCCTAGCAGGCTTTGTCAGTGGACATAGAGTCCCTCACAATTATGCTATCTTTGTGTTGTACAACTAGTCATCCATGGATCTCCCTAAATGCGTCACGGGCCGACCAATGTGGTGCAGGACGGAACCGAACGAAGGGCCTCACCTCAACCCACCGGACCTCACGCAGTGACACACCCTCCGCCCCCACATCTCGTTATCTTCTCATACCCACACATACCAACACAGACACCACACACAAAAAAATATTCTCCTGGTGCCTCTATCCACTCCCCCTTGCATATACACACTCAAGGGAATCTCTAGCCGTGACGTCATATTCGTCTCTCTCTATAGACCACTCTCATTTCTCGTGCTATCTCTCCCACGCAACCCCCTGCCGGCCCCTCTATCCATGCCTCTCTCGAATATGTAATACACACACATACCTCTCTAGGCCCTGCCAAATTCATCAACTACACATTCGCACATGTTACATCACATACCCCATTGATCTAAAAATCCCTCTCTTCACGTTTATTTCGCATACAACATTCCTTTTGAATAAAGTGTGGCCAAAAAAATATTTTAGAATTTCTACATATATACAACATTACAATGTTATATGGAGGAGTATGCACGCTTGTATTGCATGGTGCCCACAATGATATTTATTCCGCACTGTGATTCTATATTTTTATACTATATATAAAGTTAGTCATAATAAATAGAAACGAAGAGCATCTCTCTCTCTCCATCGCATACCCCCCTCTACGCCCCTTTCACGTATGCACACAAACTATCTCCAGGGCCTCTAAAAGTAAGCCCCCAGCACATTCACACATGTTTTCATCTTTCTCTCGCGATATATACAGTGACGATCATTGTATTTGAAGATAAAGCACGATAGGTACATTGGACTTTAGAATCCACTCATTATGGTCACCATTTATGTTCTGTGGTTATTATACAGTCATGGGCTCACAATACAACTCTGTATTTGCTCAAGACACGACTAGTTGACCATTTAAATGCTCCACGTGGCACCTCTAGTGTTGCATCACATTATCTCACTACCATCAGTCCCACCTGTCGCCTTGTATCTACTCTACATCTACACTCTTATAAAATACTAGCAAGATGCCCATGCGTTGCACGGAACATCAAGATGCATTTGTATGAGTAGTTTATCTTGTGGGAGAAAAGGATGAACAAGGGAAGGCCTCATTTGCAAGTGTGGAGAGGGGTCATTTTGCAAAATTGCCATAGTTCCTTCCTATCTTTCAGATATAGATAGGACGGCCTATATTGCAGGAGGGTAGGCACACGATCATCACCGACTATGCTTTTTGTAAGAGTAGGGATAAAATACACTCTTATAAAAAACTGAGTTGGTGATGATGGTGTGCCTACCATCCTGCAATATAGGCCGTCCGATTTATATCTGACGGATAGGAAAGAAACAATGACAATTTTGCAAAAAGGTACCCACACACCTCTCCACATTTGCAAATAAGGCCTTCCCTCGTTCATCCTTTTCTCTCACAAGATAAACTAGTCATAGAAATGCATCTCGATGTTAAGTGCAACGCACGGGCATCTTGCTAGTAAGAATGAAAACAAATGACAAATAAATATTGGACGGTGGTTCGAAGTCATGACCGCGGGCACATCGGACAAGGTGGCCTTGTATTGGTATGTTGAGCCGTCTGTTTTATACACACACACTGACACAGAAGCTGGTGTGGTAATTATACACACACACACACACGCATGCACACGAACTGCATGCACGGAACACTCACACGAACACATGCACCCACGCACGCACGCAACACTCACACGTACACACGAAGCCACGCACGCATGCAACACTCACACGGACACACGCGCGCATGCATGCACACACCAGTACACCACACGACCAACACACACTCTCACGCTCAACTGCTCAACCTACACGTGCATGCGCACACATCGAATACGACAAACACATACACAACCAGGTGATTCCCGCGCATGGGGTGGAGTCTTGTCGCGCCTGCGTAAATTTGTGTTTATCTAACCTTTTCCCTATGCGAACTGACAGGTGGGACCCACTAGGAATGTGGTCAATTTAACTAGTCAACAAGGTGCCACGCAGACTATTTGGTCGGTCAACAGAGTGCAATCCAATGCTGAACCGTGAGCAAGTGACCGTATAATCACCGCAAAATGTATATCGTGACCGTAATCAGCTTATTCTGAAGTTTGGTATGTCAATTCTAAAGTGGCCGTAATAGGAACGTATTATGCTTTTCTCTCTAGGCCCTCCAAAACTACATCTCTACACATTCTCGCATGTTACATCTAATAACTATGCAATAAAACACTACTACTACACTCTAAGACAATAAATCATATGTGTTTTTAGTTTTACTAGATATCATATTGTTACTTAATTATTCAGTTTGCATACATTAAAATTGCCTTTGAAATGTATGGCCAGTATCATATACCGCGAGGGAAAAATCCCGCCCTTTCCTGTTTAATCGGGTTTGTATCGATGGATCGTGCGAAACAGCAAATCTATAGTACTATATACAGTACAAGTGACAGTTCACTAGGCCGTCGTGTCGTGTACTCATCTGTCGTAAGAGTGGAGCGCTCGCTTTCATAAATCTTCTAGTCCCTTTCGCCGACATGTGCGGCATCAAGCTATCGGGTCCATGTGCCATACCGGAATACAGTGCAGAGCAGCCGGGGTGAACCACCTAGTCATGGCACCGGCGTAGTAATGAGAAATGAGCCGTCAAATCACAAAGCTGCACCTTTCCCGCAGTTAAGTTGGAGGGATGAAGTAATAATGCTAAAAAAAGAAGTTGGAGGGACGAAGCAACCATCATTTCACTCGTTGCTGAATCCGCTTCTCCCTCATCTTCTTCAAGTTAACCACTTGTTGCTTCTGCCGTTGTTCTTACTCATGTGGGAAGCGGATAGGCTTGGTAAAGCACTGGCACGTTTGACCGCATGTTAGCAAACGCCAGGATAACATCCTCTAAAAATAAGAAACCTCCCCCGCCATCCGCGCAGCAAAATCACCTCCTTTTTACTAATCTTGATTCTATAATTATTTAGATGAGTATAATTGAGATTTGTATAGATAGTACATAGGAGCAAAACCAAGTGGTACGGTTAAGGGCATCCACAATGTGTAGCCAAATGTGAAAATAACTTTTGGCATTGTGGGAACCATTGTGGACGGTGTTGCCAAAGCCAAAAGGATGGAATCGAAGCTCCCTGATTGATTGATTGAAGGAATAGAAAAATCACAAGGCACGGATGAAGCAACCATCGTTTCACTCTTTGCTGACTCCGCTTCTCCATCGTCTTCTTCGAGACACCATCTCACCGTACTAAGCTGGACGGACGACGCTATTGTGTACGAGTAGTACTAGTACATTTACGCATCCTTTGGTTCAACGGACTTCCTGGATACAAATAACACGGTTGTCTCGGCTTGTAGGCGACACTTGCGAATGACTTACCGTGGTCTCCCTCAATGGTGTTCTCCGTCGAACGGACTTCGCCAAACCACAACGTTCGATATATCGTTGACATCACCTCAATGGGGAAGGAAGTCAAATATAGTTACTACCTCCATTTTTTACACAAGGCCAGTATATCAAAATTACAATTTCCAAAAGGCCACTAACAATAATCGAGGAAAAATTGATGGGGTTTGCCTCGTACTAGCAACCAAGGACATTAATATGCCCTGCAGGCATGCGGATGTGAGAAGGTTGGTTTGCATGGCGCTGCATTAATCAAGCGATGATGAGTGAGATGGTTAGCTCTTTGGGCTTTGGAGAAAAAATACGCATTAATTGACACGTGAAACGGGGATTTGTATCGATTAATCCCGCGAAGGAAAACCCCGCCTTTCTTTTTTAACACTAGTACTCCTAATACGTAGTACTACGTAGTTATCCTGTTTGGGTCTAGGCCTTGCATTGCCATACTTTGCCACACATTTTGGCCAAGCTTGCCTAAAGTTTTCAAAATGAAAAGGAGGTACACTTGCGCACGGCTGTCGCAGTCGCACCGCACCCTCACACGGTCTCTCCTGCACGCCGCGGTCGCACCGCACCCTCACATGCACAGTCGCTCCTGCATGCCGCAAACCCAACCAAGGGAACACACCCTCACTGACACGTGTTGTCGCATGTGAACAAACCAAACTCAGCCATCCAACCGCTGACACATAATTTTCGTTCATAGAGTATGTTTATCCAACCGAATGTTGGGGAGTATCCGTACGGCCCGTGCGGTGGTTTGTTGGGGAAGAAGAAGAGGTGAGGAAAAAGGGTTAGGAGACGTACGATATTCATCCAACTGCCTGAAATGGTAGACTGCCCCAAGTTAGGTGACTTGCATAACAATATATGTTTTTAGACAGCAAAAGATCCATAAAAACAACATAAAGAAAAACTATCACTGCTCGCGGAAAGAGATGGCCTTGTCGTCTCTGGCTGCCGGCGCGAACCATCCGTAGCTGCCGACTTGTGTGTCCGCACCGTGGTTGTCCTCGGCCTCCAGCTACTCGTTCATGCGGAGCGTGCGGGCGTTCTGCACGGATGAGAGCACCGCCCGGTTCAAGTCGAGGATGTACGATTCCGCCTACAGGAGTGCCTCGATGGCAGCGGCATCCGCGCGCTCCGCGTCGAGTCGAGCCTCCGCCGCCCGGTTCAAGTCCAGGACATCTGGTTCCGCCTGCAGGAGGGCCTCAATGAGAGCGGCATCAGCATGCTCCGTGTCGAGTTGAGCCTCTGCCACGCGGTTCAAGTCCAGGACGTCCAGTTCCGCCTGTAGGAGGGCCTCGATGGCAGCGACATCCACGCGCTCCGCCTCAAGTTGAGCCTCCGCCGCCCGGTTCACATCCACGACATCCGGTTCCGCCTGCAGGAGAGCCTCGATGGCAGCGGCATGCGCGCGCTCCATGTCGAGTTGAGCCTCTACCTCCCGGTCCTCCTTTAGTATCGCCAGGTTGAACCGCCGGTCCACCTGCACCATGGGGGACTCGGACGCCAGCACGAAGTTGACGTCCATCGTCTCATACCCATCGGGGATCTTCTGCGCCGCGACCTCCGCCGTGAACATTGGATCGGCTTCCTCCTCCTCGTAGCTTGGCTCCAGAGAATTTGGGGATTGCCCCATTGCAAAGCGAGCTTGGGAATGGAGGTCTCTGGCGCCAACCGCTGCTGTGATTTCTGCGCGGCACTCCGGCGTCAGTATCTTGTAGTACGTGATCTTGCGGCGCACCATGGCTTTCTGGAAAACTAGGGGACGCTTAATGCGGGCTAGGGGATCGAAAGGTGGGGGAAGGGGCTGGAGATTAGGTGCGGTTTTAGGGCAGTGGCTGGCGCAGGCCGAGCAGCGATGGTTCTGGTGTGAATAGTGGTTTCGGTGACGACCGGTCAATCGGTTTTGACTGTACATCGTTCTTGTCGCGTTCGCGTTGCAGCCCGGCACGCTGTACCCTCCATCTCGCTCACCGAATGGAACGCACAGTTGAGAGCAAACCGACGTCCCTCCCCCTCCCCCGCCCACGTCATTTTATGCGGAGTAAATAAAAACAGAGGGAGTATACTACGGATGAGGATCCCCTGACATGGCCGAACCCATTGAGTAACTGACATGCGGGGCCTAGCAAGCATGGGGTCCACCAGTAAGTGATCAAAAGGGAGGGTAAGGCAGGGATATGTATGTGGAAGGAGCTTCCAATGATATAATTTTCACATTATACATCTCATGTACTATTAATCTTGTCAATAGTCAAATGCGATTTTGAAAAACGCATTAGAGCATGGTTAATAATATAGCCAGTCAATGGCTATAAGGAACTGCCATGCCATCTATAACCATCATCTATTATATGCACTCATACAGTAGGTGGGCTATAAGGTTGGCTATTTCCCGCAAATTTTTTTATAAGGTTGGCTATTGTATTAGTACTTTTTTCCATCTCCTCTCCATCTCTTTCTTCATATTTATTGTACGTATTTAACTAGGAATGCATATAGCTGGGCTCTTGCATGATAGCTCACTCCCCTTACTTTTTCACATCTCTCTCCTCCACATAGGCCCTATATAAATTGAAGGAGGGAGTACAACTATGAGCACTACATACTATAGTGTAGATGTTGTCAGTACTCCACTACAATTATTGGACAGGGAGCTTAAAAAGGTTACTATTGGACTGGCTATACGTACGAAATCCTAGTAGGAAGAGCATGCGTGAGAACAAGCACATTCACGTGGTTGAAAACAAATTGGAAACCATCTCGAGTACAAATATAGGAGTACGTACGAATCTAACAATATTGATTGGGAGTTGTTGAATGTTGATACTTTTTTATCAAAGTAGAGATACGTTGACTACACAATAAACTTATACGTAAACTAGAAATGAAACGAACATTGAATACCATTTATATATGATTTGCGGATGCTATGATCAGCGGTTCATAATTTTGAATCCGCCTTAGGTATCACACATGCCCCCACTCGTTCTCTCTTGATTTAATCTCGGGGTCCGGAGGTCGATTGAAAGAGGACTATGGTGGGTACGATATATTCGTTTCGCTTATGAACGTACAATATACTCCCTCTGATCCCCACAGACCCCCCCAGCGGGTCATTTCTATCATAGAAAGAGACCAAACCTTTATCTCCTTGCATGACACGCAATTGATCTCTGAACATCAATCGATCTCATCAACATGTGTCGGGGCATGAAACGAATGGGATGTCAAAACTAAGATACGAAGCGACACGTAGTGGAGGCAAAGTGAAACTTCAAACGAACCATTTGTTTGTATGCATGTCGGACAAATTACAAATAAACATTGGAAATACAAGCATGGTCTAGGCCCACATGCGAATGATACTCGGCGGAATGTTCAAACGAGGCATGCGGGAGGATGGACTCGACCGAAGGGCGACATGATCGATGGAGAAGAGGGTTGGAGAGGAATGAGAAATAAGCACCACATGATTATACTTGAACGGCTCAAATAAACAATAAGTTGTCTTGCTTGGCCTACATAGTTAAAGTCCTAATGTGCAATACGGAGCACTGACGCTCGAATATGGCCGGGAAAAAAGGGAAACCGACATGTGGGGCACACCTCTCGGGATGATGTAGCGCAAACTAGTCCAATGGAGGAGCTGGCCCACGACCTCCTCGCCACCGGCAACCGTTCATGTGGGCCGTGGGGGCCAACAACGTGGCGCAGCTCCAGCACCGCCTCTGGACACGACAACTGTGGTGAGCGACACACTCATCATCGCTAGACACGGTCGGTTTCAGAGTGCCGAAGGTGGCATTAGTGCTATGGCACGACCAACAGTATGTTTTGTTTTTGCCCAAGGTTGCCCCATCAAAGCATTGGGTAGCCAAAATTTTGGTTGAGGTTTTGGTTGCACATGATTTGGCCGACATCAGCAAGAAACATGAACTAGAGTTGGCTAGAGTTCATTGGCATGCCAAAAAAATGGCAACCATCCAAACAAAGACCAATCTTTGGGTCATGACCAAAATTTTGGTAAGGTGCACTTTGGCCACAATCCAAACACACCCCAACACACGGCTGGTCGAGGATGCACGGGGCACCGGGACGCGTCCCCGGAGTGGTGTAGCGCGGCCAACTGCATCCTCAGGACCTGAGAACATGCCGGGTCGTCTTGCTTTTTCAATGACATGCGTCAATCGCATGTGAGCAAAGGGCATCTCCAACGTTGCGACGACCGCAGCTAACTACCCTGGCACACCAAAAACCCTCGTCCCTCGCGCCGTCGCGCGGTGCGTTCCCAGCCGTTTCCAGCTTCCCACATTCATGTCGTCCACCCGTATGCCGTCGTTAAGAGGCTCGGTGCCCGAGGAACCAACTCCGGCGACTTAATGACGCACCTGGACGCTTGGCCTCACCGGAATGCGCTACTTAAAGCGGAAACGCCCAGCTAACCTCCACACCATAGCGCATCGTCCTCCTACCTGGCACCACATCCGCCATGACCGCAAGCGTGAACGCTCTGCGGGAGAGCTTGTCTTCGGGGATGGAGCTCGAGGTCGCCGCCCTCGCTCAAGTCGGCGCACAAGCAGTTGCCACGCTGGCGGCCGATGACGAGAGCACCGTCAGCCAGGCGTCCTACTTGCCGCCGTCCAACGTCCGGCACCGCCGAGGTCGGGGACTCCTCCGAGGATGAGTAGGGCATGGGAGGCGGCAGGGCATCGTGTGCCAACTAGCAGGTCCGTCTCCCGTGTTCTACTTTTCCTCGCTAGAGACCGCACCTTCACTTCACGGGTCTTGAACCCCGCCCCCGTACATGGAGATCGCAGACGGAGGACGTCGGTCGCTGCCGTAGAATAGGTTTAGGGTCGGGTTTCCTTTATTTTTCTATGCTATAAAAGTTTGAAATGTAATATAATCTGCCGTGTTTGCAATAATCTCCGCCTGTGTATACGAACTTACACAGTAATATAGTATATTGTAGGAGTACTAGCAAGATGCCCATGCGTTGCACGGAAGAACAAGATCTTGTGGGAGAAAAGGATGAATGAGGGCCTTATCTGCAAATCCAGATTCACGCATTTCACATCTACGGGAACCTACGAAAGGGTTAACGTAAATTGCCTCTCTCTCTCTACTCCCCTGATTTTCATGGTGGTGGGCCCCTCCCTCCCCCCAATCTACAATCAACAGCTCACACGTTTCACGTTATGTTAATTACGTAACTGGGACTACGTAGGTGTAGCATTACTCGTCCTAAAAAACCCAACTAAGCCAACCTCCAAGCATATCGCGCGGGAAAAGACCCAGTCGCGCCGTTTTAGTCGGGATTACTAGTAGCATTATTGATGGATCGCGCGAAGCAACAAGTTTTTTTAGGGGGCGAAGCACCTAGTTTAAAAGGAAAAAAGGCCGTACAATCACAGCACCCCTGTCGTGGTCCCATTGCACCCCACACACGTTCAGTCCTGCACACGGCTCACACAAACGGAACGCGATTCAGCTTGCCTCTTCACTGACACGTGGGACTGCACTTGGAGAAACCGACCATGCGCCAAACTCCCCCCGCCCACCGCGCGAAAATCCTCCCCCACTCAAAAATTCCCCCCAAATCCTAGATTCAACAGCCCTTCGGCCAACTAGCCAATAATATTCCCCAAACCCCCCTCCCCCCGTCCCCCTCCACTCCATTCACTCTGCCAAAGCCGCCCTCCCTGCCACGCCGATACATCGGTGCCGCGGTTCGTCGAGGGGACGCATGGCGATCCTCTCGCTCCCACAGTACGCTCTCGTCGACTGCCGTCCTCTAGCCGCGCCGCCACCGCTGGCGATGTTCATGTGGAGACGCATGGCGGTTAGCTTCTCGCACGGTACGCGCATTCTAGACTGAGGGCTCTTGCATGTCGGTGTAGCGCTGAATGTTAGCTGATAGACGCTGTTAATCTCACTGTTTGCCGAAGTAGTTTACAGTCAATATGCTCTGCTTAAGAAGCTTCCTTGCCCTGTTCTGAACTAAATATTCTTAGCTGAGATGGCATGCCAAGGACGATTAGTTGCTAGAATATCCTGCCATATATTTATGGTGACGTAGATTGCCATGGTCTAGTAGCTAATTTGTTAGGTGAAATAGCTATACACCATTTTATACTCGATCTTTGTTGCTGCGATGGCCTTCGATAGTTTGATGGCTGTGTGCTCGGCCTCATTGACTGCTGAAATAGCCTGCCATAATTTAGCACTCAAACCTGTTTGCTGAATTAGCTTTACATATATTTCGTTACTTAAATCTACTCGTCCAAATATCTTGCCATAGCTTTAGACATCGACCTAGGAATTTTCTTCTGGACTTCATAAAAAAGCATATATGTTTTTCCTGTAATATCTAGTACAAGAACTAATTTGTATGTCTAACAGATGGACATGACTTGGATAACTTCTGCTCGAAGATTCTCCACTGCATATGTCAAGGGGGTTGAAAACTTCATGAACTTTATCAGAGCTAATTACGCACTACAAGAAATATGTCAACTTGTGACCCTCACTATTGGCCGCTGAAAGGTCATAGTTTTTCATTTGCGGCCTTTTTTGGCCAAATTTAGAAGGTGAAAAGTTGGCGGTCGTAAACTGAAATTAACGACCTTCTGTAAAAGGTCGTTGGTTCTTCAACCAAAATTTTGGTCACTAGTAGCCTCCCCAAGCCACGTAGGATCCAGCGTGGCAAGCTGACGTGGATAAGATTCAACCCGGTCCGATTAGGTGTCTATATGGGCCGAGCCCATTAATTCAACCCATTTAGTATATTTATTTCTGTTCATTTTTGTCTGCTACATGGGCCAAGCCCAACTGGTCAGCCCATCAATTTTTATGCACGTTTGGCCTTTCAAGAATATATTTACAATTTTGTGCAGCCCATTTCTGGTTTACATTCGACCTCTTTATACATTCAAATATTAATTCAATCCTGGAGTTGGTCCAATACTCTTTTCAGCCCATTCACATATTCATACATATCATCCACCTTTTCGACAAATTTTGCAAATAATTTCATATTTCAGCACTAAATGTGTTTACATCACACGCCATAAAGCCCTACAGAATAGTATCACTTGTTCCTATATAAACTATCAAATGATATGTACAACAAAATAGAATACAGAAAATTTAGTTCAACAAAAATATGTTTTCTTCCTCTTTCATCTTCCAGAACACACAACACCTGTGAAAATAAAGATGCCACAACAAAAATGGAAGGATCAGCCACTAGAAGCATATTGAATACAAGGGAAACAATCAAACTGTGTTGTAAGGATGGTTCTTTACAACTTGCATCAATGCAACAGCCATACAAGGAATTGATCATATCAATGAGAGCACAAATTGAGAGAAAGTTACTGTCCAGGAGCTGACCTTCCAATGGATAATCCTGGTGCGTCGTGGTGTCTTCATCTGGAGTCACAGGTCGGGTTGTGGGCTGCTGCTTTTCTTACCCATATGGCACACCAGGTTCTCCTAAGATAGCAAACTGAAAACACAATACATGATTAGGGAGTTGGTACATAAGAAAAGGAATTCATGCACAAATGGCATGTACAACTAAAAAAATCAGGCATAAAAAATTATTAGAATTGCATATTAGATGGCTGCAAGGTAACTGTTTCTTCATATAAAGTAATTAGAAATACGTAGCCCGTAACTGTGCTGTAAGGATGGTTCTTTACAAAAAAAGATTCCGTAAGGAGCTTGGCTGGAGCGGCTGATCTAATTGTTATGATTTGTTGCTTATGAATCACCGCAGCGCTCAAACGGGAATCAAAACAGTGCATGATAGTTCAACTTCTGGTTATGATGTTTCTTGTCCATTTTGCTGACTTGTACAAATAAATTTGAACATGTTGCTGGATGGCTTGCAACTTATAAAAAAGCACTTGGAGCAACAATTAAATCACCGTATATAATTGAAGGGCTTGCCATATACTTACTTCCTGGCTTCAAGCAACGAATCACTCAAAACATACGAGTACTTATTTAATATAAGGAAATAAGAATGCCAGGAATGATTGATGACATGGATCCGCCTGAAATATGGTTGTCTGGTATGGTGTTTCTATGATAGATTCAGGGATTCTTGTACTAGGTAGTAGCTCATTGGTTTTTCAGGCAAACAAAAAATAGTAATACATCCGCAGAAAACAGAGAAGGGCGCTCCAGCCAGTAGCAAAGGGATTTGAGGTTCAGGTTCAGGAGCAAAGTCTAGCAATCTACTGGAAGGTAGTACTAGTACTCCGTATGTAGTAACTGAGCAGAAAAGGACTAGTAGAAGGCGTTGACTTTACAGATCACATCTTGGGTGTCAATTCAAGCAATTGCTATAGAGTGAAAGAATGACATGATGTTACATGGGCATTGACTTCTGCAACCGTGCCAGAGTTGGATGTGTCACTGTTGGCCTTTTTCTACCTCTCAATGGTGGCTTTTGTTAGCCAAAACCCACTCTAATCTCTCCTGCCCTGTTTTCTCTCGTCACGCACGCGAGGTGTTTGAGGGTATGAAGAACGAGAAGTGAACGGTTGGTTTCTCCCGATGCAACACATGCCCTTGATTTTCTTTTGGCTTCACAGGCCTGCAACACATACAGGCCTTGACCTTTGATGGCGGTTACAAACCACCCACCGACAACTTACACTGTGCACACGCAGTTCACGCCGTGCCCATTGCCATGACGGTCTCTTGCAACACATACAGTTTTCACTCTCACACACACTATGCACCAACACATGGGCACTTCTTTGTACTCAAACTAACACATGACAAGATTAACATTAACATTCTCCCCTTAATCTTGGCGATTGTCTTTGGCGTTCACCACTCAACTTCTGCTTGAGTTCTTCAAACTTCACACGCGAAGGCTTCGTCGAGGTCTGCAAGTTGGTCATTAGATGCCACATGCTTTACCTTCACCTTCCCTTCCTCCACACATTCACGGATGAAATGGTGGCGAATATCAATATGTTTACTTCCGCTCATGGTGGACAGGATTGTTACTCGGATGATATTGCTGCCTTGTTGTAGCCGACCAACAACATCACCTTCTCGGGTTCTCTCGACCATCTCAGCTAGCAGTGCGCTCCAACCATACTCCATGGGGACGCAACAATGGCAGCAGCATGTATTCAGCTTCACATGAAGATTGTGCCACCACTCTTTGCTTTTTGAGACGTCCAAGCAATTGGATTTTTATCAAGGAGAAAAACCATGCCGGTTGCTCTTTCTATCATCGACATCTCCAAAGATGATCAACATCCTTTGAATCCAAACAAGCTCGGTTTCTCAGCTTCTCCCTTCCATAGGAACATCCATAGTTCAGTACCACGAACATATCCGAGGATTTGCTTTCTATGACTAAGTGTTGGGAATTTGGCTTCTCCATGAGCGACTCACCAAGCCAACGAGAAAGGAGAGATCAGGTCTTTGTATTCACCAAGTATCCGAGACTCCCAATCAAGCTTCTGTGGGTTGTAGGATCCCAACAAATGAGCCTTCACAATTTCTTACTCAGCTTCATCCTTTGCTCCATAGGGATATGGACAATGTTGCAATGGACATTCCAATTCTCTCAAGGATTTTCATGGCATAACCTGATTGGCACAATGTTATCCCTTTTTTTGGACTGGTCATTGACTTCATGCCAAGGTAATATGTCGATAACCCAAGGTCACTCATCTTTGAACAAATCTTTCATTTGCAATTTGAATTTCAGTTAGCTCATCTTCATTTGACCCAGAATGATCGATCGTCAACATAAACACCTACAAACAAACGAGTACTTCCGGTCTTGCGTTTGTAAACTGCATGTTCTAGAGGACTTCTCTCAAAACCAAGTGACAAGAGAGTCTCGATCTAGTTTCACATTCCATGCTCTTGGGCGTGATGAAGCCCATACTGGTTTCTTTAGCCTTAGAACTTTGTTCCCACTGCTTCTTTCCTCAAACCCCGGAGGCATTGCAACAAATACTTCCTCCTCCGATTACCGTTGAGGAATGCAGATTTTACATCCATATGATGAACTTCCCAATTTTCATGAGCTGCTAGTGCAATCAGCAGTCTTACTTGTATCCATCCTAGCAACTGGGCAAAACTTCATCAAAGTCTAACCCTTATTGTGCACATACCCTTTTAGCAGCGATTCGAGCTTTGTGCTTCACAACATTTCCAATTGCATCCTTTTTTAACTTGAAAACCCATTTCAAGCCAATTGCTTTTGCACCTGCGGAAGAGTGTCCAGTTGCCATGTTTCATTCTCATGGATGGACTTCATTTCTTCTTCCATGGCTTGCTTCCATGAGTCATGTTTCAATGCTTCGATGTGACTTCCTGTGTTCATCGGCACCAAGCATGCACAACTCAAGATCCTCCATATGATCAAAGTCCGCTGGACTCCATCTTGGTGAAGTAACATCATATAATTCATCAAGGCTTCTAGTTTTCTCTTGTCGGTGTTTGTGCAGATTCACTAAAGGTGCTCCACAGTGCTTCAAGCTCAATATTCGGTGAGTCTGACTTCTTGCATGTCCGGTTCATCGAGGAACTCATTGGTTAAGTTCAAGTATGAACCGTGAACCAATTTTTCGTCCGTGTTGTCTACATGCTTTCTACACCTTCCCAATTCCACCCCTTTGCTTCTTCAAACACTACATCCCGAGACATAAACTTTCCACAGAATCAAGTTATATAATCTATATGCCTTGGAGCCCTTTTCATACCCAATCAAAACCATAGGTTTGCTTCTAGACTTGCCACGAGGGTCACCTGTAACTTCACATGAGCCAAACAACCGAAAAGTGCGGAGATGTTTCACACTTGGCTTGTGGCCATGCCATGATTCATAAGGTGTCATCCTGCGACACTTTTGGTAGGAGCTCGATTCAACAAATAAATCGGCGTTACTGCCTCCCCCAAAAACTGCAGGTAAGTTTTGACTCTTGATGGCTTGTCATCGCCATTGCAACCACGGTTTGATTTCTTCTTTCTACTACACCATTTTGTTGGAGTATCACGGTGCGATGAGCTGCCTTCTTATCCCATGAGATCCTCACCGGAAAAATTAAAGTCAACAGAGGTGAACTCGCCACCTGACCGATGCACTTTAACATTTTCAGATTCAGACCACTTTCCAATTCATTTGCAACCTTGAACTTTCCGAACGCCACAAAGGCTTGGTCCTTGGTTCTCAAAGAGTACACCCACATGAAGGCGACTCTTGTCATCGACAATTAACGAGTATCTATTTCTAGTGGTGTGGGTGAGATTGACCACAATTCGACATGCACAAGCTCTAAACCATTTCCTTGCGATAGACCGATTGTTTAGGAAATGGAGCACGCCATTGTTTTCCAACCAAACACCCATCACACACCTTGTCAACTTGTTTCACAAGAGGGAGACCATCCACCATGTTGTGTTGTGCAAAGGGACCTCAAAGCATCAAAAGTTCGAGATGCCCATAACGAGCATACCACAGCCAAGCAACATCCATGATTGAGGAAAGTAGACACCACAGCATTCGAGGCTAATATTGGAACATATAGCCTATTCTGCCCCTTGGTACTTTTACTAGCAATTTACGCCCTTTGTCAAAGATTCTCGGTGACCATCTTCCAAAACAATTTTGCAACCGTGCTCCTCCAATTGACCAAGACTAATGATATTACTTCTCAATTTTGGAATGTAATAGACATCAGTTAGTCCTTTATGAGCCCCATCTCTAGCTGTTATGAGCACGGTGCCTCGCCTTCAATTTCAACTAAGGAACCATCACCAAACTTATTGTTGACCTGTTATGGATTTGTCAAGACTAGTGAACATCGCCCTAGAGCCCGCTCATGTGATTACTAGCTCCGGTGTCAAGGTACCAAATCTTAGTGTCATACCTCACATCGTTCCTGTGCTTGGCTTCACTTTCTCTTCATTGAGGAAAACTTCTGCCATGTTCCCTTGTTGCATTGCATGCCATGACACAACTTCGTGACAACAACGGTCTTGGGTTCTTCATCCCCCTTCTCAGCCATCAAGGATTTCTCACCTTCTTCTTCTTGGGTTCTTTACATTCTCTTGAAAAATGTCCCTTTACACCACAGTTGTAGCACTTGAATTTTTTTCTTGGTTGATTCAGTTCTAGAGCTTGATGGCTGGTTCTCGCCTCTTCCATAGCTGCTGCCACGGCGCCTCCTTCACCACCACCACTTGCTCCGTGACCATCCTAGGTCTTCTTCCCCATGTAGCCTTCCCATTGTTTCTGCTCGGCATTAGTCTTGTCACCATCAACGAGATCGCCGAAAGCGTTTGCGGATCGCTCCTCATATGGCCTTTGAAGCGCCCAATTAAATCCTCCATGGTTGGCGTCTTCAAGTCCACGCCTTTGCTCCAGCGGCACAAGGTCTGAGGGTCGCTTGGCGCCGCTGAAGAATTTTCTGGACCACCGTGAGCTCCTTCACCTCGCCGCGGCGCCGTGATGGATGAAACCATCTTGTTCACCGCCAAGGCTTCTATCGCTCGTCGTCGCCCATCTCCAATCCTCGACGCCTTCCTTAGCGACCGAAGATTGGACTCACGTACGCGTGCGTAACGCGCGTACATCTTGATGGCTTCGAGCTGACTTTTGCCGTGTCCTTGCGGCAGTGATGCCAGCCACGTCCTCGATGCATACTGGTAGATGGCTATGCAGCGTCGCGGTCCATCTCGAAGAGACATCTTCAGCTTACCGCCTCCCAAACTCGTCTTGGTACGCCACCCGCATCTCTGACGCCCACGGCGTGTAATTTGTCTTGGTGAGCTGCGGAGTAGATTATAGAATACCTCACCGAAGCGCCTACCGCCAGCTGGAATCAAAGCCTCCTGCTTCACCTCCCTTCCGACTTCTTGCCTTTCAGCCGCCGCTCCTCCCTCAACGCATACGCTTCCCGCTCACGCTGGCTGTCGCGGCCTCCGCTGGCTTTCAACGCTTCCTCCGGCGCCATAGCTATTTCCGCCGATCAAAACCTCGTTGGCTCTGGTGCCAAATGTTAGCCAAAACCCACTCTAATCTCTCCTGCCTGTTTTCTCACACGCACGCGAGGTGTTTGAGGTATGAAGAACAGAAGTAGACCGCAGGTTGGTTTTCTCCCGAGCAAATACATGCCCTTCGATTTTTCTTTTGGCTTCATACCGCAATACATCTGAGCCTTGACCCTTTGATGGCGGTTACAACCACCACCCGACAACTTACTTTGCACCGCAAAGGGATTCGCTGCTGCCATTGCCATGACGGTCTACTGCAACACATACAGTTTTCCGTCACTCTCACACACACTATGCACCAACACATGGGCACTTCACTGTGTACTCAAACTAACACATGACAAGATTAACATTAACAGCTTTCACACTGCAAGTAACCGTTCAATGTCTAATTAGTACACATATATCCACACTCTGAAGAAAATTATACTAGAAATTAAGCAGAAGTATAATCACATGTATGCAAGGCAACTATATTGGATCACACGTTTCCTTATATCAATAATGCCATACTAGTAGGTTACAGTGTAGTACTTGTTGTCTTACCAGATCCGCCGGCCGGCAGCTTCTCCCACGCCCCATTCCGTCCTGCAAACAAACCAAGATAATTTCGTGTCACATTTGTCTGCACAGCACCAACACAAACTGATGTATGCACTACTGTACACGAGTGAAAAATACTACTCTATAACACTGGATAACAACAGACAAAGATCTCGCCAAGATATCTAACCGAGACCTGTGCGGTTACGAATCTAGCCACTCTGCATCTCTGCAGAGATTGCTTTTTATGAGACACAGCTAGCTGCTAGTGCTTGATATAAACAACTGAATATGGCTAGGTGTTAACTGAAATATGGCGCGCTCTAAACCTAAGCTAACTCTGCCTCTTTGTGAACATGTGGACCTTCATCTAGAAAAGGAAATCCCCTTTTTATCTATTTCTGGGAACGATTCCATCAGTTTATGAGTTTTTGTCATTTTTTTAGAGTGAGAGAGTCAGTTGATGAGTTAACTTAACAAACATCCACACAAATAAATCCACATCCTGTGGCTAACATTTCTATACTCAGTGAGACGGGATGCGTTGTTACCCCTAATTAGCTCAAAATCTTACTCAACTAAAGAAAGATGTAGATTGTTAAGTAGGCAGATAATAACGTTTGTGACGGGGAGGCAGTCATGCAGGTAGATTTTCCCTCCACCTAAGGTTCACCTAAGTGCAAGAAACATGAAGAGAGATCCATTTTCAGAGAATCATTACCCAGTCACGGTCACCACGGGCCCTTTCCACTCCATACTCCATGCCTACATACACCCCAGCAACAACACCTGCAGATTAGTCACACAAAAAAGCATCTGAATCTGTCAGCGAGAATTAGAAGAATGGATGAAAGAGTAGGGTGGGGGTGCGTACGGCGCCGATCTTGAGGAAGCCGTCGACGGTGCGGTTGGGGAGCGGGTTCTCGAGGTCGATGGCCCCTGTCGGTGTCAAAACCGGCGGATCTCGGGTAGGGGGTCCCGAACTGTGCGTCTAGGTGGATGGTAACAGGAGACAAGGGACACGATGTTTTTACCCAGGTTCGGGCCCTCCCGATGGAGGTAATACCCTACTCCTGCTTGATTAATATTGATGATATGGGTAGTACAAGAGTAGATCTACCACGAGATCAAGGAGGCTAAACCCTAGAAGCTAGCCTATGGTATGATTGTTGTTCCTCCCTACGGACTAAAACCCTTCGGTTTATATAGACACCGGATAGGTTAGGGTTACAGAGTCGGTTACAATGGTTGGAGATCTACATATCCGTATCACCAAGCTTGCCTTCCACGCCAAGGAAAGTCCCATCCGGACACGGGACGAAGTCTTCAATCTTGTATCTTCATAGTCTTGGAGTCCGGCCGTGACGATAGTCCGGCTATCCGGACACCCCCTAGTCCGGGACTCCCTCAGTAGCCCCCGAACCAGGCTTCAATGACGACGAGTCCGGCGCGTTGATTGTCTTCGGCATTGCGAGGCGGGTTCTTCTCCAAATTCCATATACTTGTCGAATAGTGTCCGGCTTCTGATAAATGCTGCGCTCCTCGGCTTCTGCGCCCAATAATGGCCATCTTCCACGTGTTTGAATGAAAGCGCAAAGCCAGGGTATTTTTACAATATTCCCCCTAGCCGTGCAAAGGAGTCGCTTATAAAAGGGGCAAGGATCTGGATCTGAGTCACACCATCCCCCTTTGCGAGCTTTCATCGGGCGCCTCGACCAAAGCCCATTCCATCATGGACAGTCGACGCTCCTCCTCTCGCGCTCCCAGCCCCCAGCCAGGAAATTGGGAGAGATGCTCAGTCCCGCATAGCGAGCTAGTTATACTCCAAGACAAGGGATTTCTCCCTCCGGCCTTCATGGTTCCGGTTCGAGCCGGACATGGCACCTACAAGGGCGGAAAGCAAGCGGAGAGCGTCCCCGATCCCTCTAAAGGAGAGCGGGTGTGCTTCATCTCTTATCTAGTAAGAGGGCTCGGGTTTCCAATCCATCTGTTTCTCCGGGGGCTCTTGGAGTTATACGGCCTCCAACTGCACCATCTTACTCCTGCCTCCATCTTGCACATCGCGGGCTTCGTGGCCCTTTGCGAACTGTTCCTGGGCGTCGAGGATCATTTCGGGCTGTGGAAGAGAATATTCTGCCTAGTTCCCCATTCTAATGAGGGGTCAATATATCAAGTGGGCGGAGCCGAGCTATGGCGTATCGCCGGGACCGGATACCTGTCCGGAACCCCAAAGAAAGCGTCCGAAGACTGGCCTTCGGAATGGTTTTACATGGAGGACGTCCCGCTACCGGATCCTGTCCGGATCGGCCTGCCGGAGTTCAGCAATGCTCCACTGAAGAAGCGCCTAAGCTGGCGCCCTCGGAGCCCCCGGAGAGAAGATGACCGGGATGTCCATTATTTGATGAGCCAAATAAGGTTACTGGCCCATGCCGGACTGACCATGACAGGAGTCATGGCAATCTGCATTATGAGGGGAGTGCAGCCGCTCCAATACAGGGGCCAACCCATGTGGGACTTCAACGGGGAGGACGATGCCACCCGCCATGGCTGCAAAGGGCCAGGATCGGTCACCGAACTGGTGAAGATCTTGTCTGCCATGTACAAAGGAGAGGAGGAGGATTTCCTCCGTGTCAACCCACTGAAGGAGTTTTCTTCGAATAATCCTCGAAGCTGGGTAAGCAAACATCCCTGTGATCTGTCCGATCCATGTTCCCGTAGTTAAATATCTCATTTTATGATTTTTGCGCAGGAATTGCGCCGGACTGTGGAGAAGATACACAGCCCGCCCCCACAACTCGAGGATCCGGAGCGGTCCCTCGATCCGACCTCCGAAGAAGATCCGAATATAACGGTGGAGTTGATCGACGGGGTGTTCTACCAACTTAGCATCGACAATGCTTTGGTAGCCATTACGGCCGATTACCCCGGAATACTTCCAGCCCCACAGGTAACTGAGACCAAGATCCCAAAACCCTGATAATGACCTATCCATGCTTATTTTTGATCATCGTATACCAATGGCGCTTCGCAGGGGGTACCTTCAAGGCAGGAAGCCGAGCCCGCGGTGACTGGCCAACCAAAGGCGATCTGGCCCCGCTAAAAAAGAAGTGCGGTCCGGATCGAAACTCCGCCGCAACGGTATGGCATGTCACCATACTTCCAGAATTGATTCTGGGAAGGCGTACTAATGCTAATGCTCTTTTCAGGAAAAAGAGCGCTCGCCGGACTGAGCCGGAGAGGATGCCGATCGAACCTTCACCGGACAAGCTTCAAAGCCGGGTCCGGAGGCTGAGGTGAGCACGAGACGTGCGTCGGATGCTCCTCCGACAGAGGATGCCGACAGGTTGTCCGCCACCAATTCCGAGGTGGAGAGCGCTTTGAATCACAGGCGCCGCCGGACAGTTCTTCGTGACGCACGTTTCTCCCCAGAGGCCTTGAATGCATTCGATTCGGGAGCTGCGCATCTCCGTGCCGCTCAAGATGGTCTAGCCAGAGCCACGGAGCAGTATGTGAAGGACATATGGGTAAGGAAATTTGACAGTTATATATGCCAAGAGTCCCGAGACTTCAAATAGTTAGAATAACTGATTTAAGGATCATTTGTTATGCAAGATCTTCTGAGAAAAGAATACCCGACTGTCCCGGGAGCTGGAAGAGTGCAGGGCCCAACTTGAGGCCGCACAAGCCGCTCTGAGGGAGCCACAGAGACCCCCTCTGGTAATATACGCTTCAGAAGATAAATAATTTATGAAGTGCGGCGGGTGTTTAAATCTGACAAAAACATTGCAGATGGCGCCGGACTAGATCCGGATAATCAACAGCCCTTACGCCGGTTAAAGGCCGGCGAGAGCATGCTTACGAGGGTGCGGCAGGAGAAGAATAACCTCCAAGATGCCAACACCAAGCTGGGTGAGGAACTAAAGGACGTTCGTGCCCAGTTAGCTGACTCCGTAAAGGAGAATCGGCGGCTTCGTCGCGGCATTTTCAGTAAGTGCTTGAGCGAACTTTGAAAAGAGTTCGGCAAGGAAGGCCATTAACATAAACATGTTTGTAGGTTTGCTCACAGGTCATCCTGAGGAGGAGATGCCCAGTTCTTTGGGTGATCTTCTTCCCGAGTTGCCTCAGCTGCACGAACGAGTCCGGCAGGTGATGAAAGGCATCGGCCAAGCCTTGTGGCCATCTATCTCCCTGCCCGAAGGCGTTGGGGAGCTGGCGGAGCGGCTTCAAGGAGCACGGCGGCGCTTCCGGCTATGGACGACATCGGCCTGCCGTCAAGGCGCCAGGGAGGCCTGGGCCATGGTGAAGACGCGGTACACAAAGGCTGACCCAAACCACATGGCCGAGGTCGGACCTGCGGGGTCGGATGGGATGGAGATCCCTGTAAGCTTAGTGTACGGCCAAGTAGAATTGGCCGCCAAGTATTCCCAGCAAGATTGTAAATTAGATAGCCTATTAGATGGCATTGAGGAGGAATACAATGAGTCGAGTTGACTATGTAAGAATATGACATGAAAGAATGTCTTCTAGCCGGATTGTAGATCGTTTGTCATAGCGGACCTTTTCCGACCTCCGGACCCAATAGTCCTAAGGTGTCCGAATACCTTCGTGGTTATATAAGAACCGTGGTATGCATGGAGACCAGACGTAGGGGTCATTGTTGCTGTATCGCATAAGTGCCCAACTAGTTATGTTATACTACATGGGTAGTAAGAAACATCTTCCGTGGAGAATAGTTCCGTTAGGGGTTCCTTTCGCTGGGATGCATGCCCTAAAGTGCATGTCAAAGCTGCTATAAAGCAGAAAATCATCTGGGGCAGATGTGTAAATAGTTAAAATCATCTTTCAGTTCACCGAATCGAATATTCCCTTAAGAACGCTTAGCTTTCGGCTTCACCCACCGAGGTACACATCCGGTCAATTCGGCAGTAACAATCGTAGAGGTGCTCCCTTTACCTCCTAGCCGAACAATCGGGAACGTAGGGGTAAGCACAGGAGCCAGGCTACCCAGCTTGGCCAAAACGTAAGTCATATTGATGCATATAATGGTGAATAAAAGGCACATGCGGAAGTTTAACGCATGTGTTGGGCATGAAAGCCCGTATAAATAAGCTTCTGTTAAAGAAGCCCCCAGGTATAATGAGCGCGGACAGCGCGTCAAGTGTGTGCGAAAAAAGCGCAAACGAGCCTCTAGAGGCTACAAGAGGAAGAAGGGGGAAGGAAAGAAATAGAAGACAACAAAAAGCAAAAAAAATAAAGAATGCAGACGGAGGAAGGAGACGAACTTGGAGTCCGGCACTTAGGCGTAGAATCTTCGTAGACGGGCTGCGTTCCATGGGTTCGGCTCGAGTCGGTTATCCGATGCATTTCGCAGACGGTATGCTCCGTCGGTCAGGACCTGGTCGATGATGAAGGGACCTTCCCATTTGGGCTTGAGTTTGTCCTTTTTCTTGTCCGGCTGGCGTAGAACTAGTTCGCCAACATTATAAGCTTTGGCCCGTACTTCCCTGCTTTGATATCTTTGAGCCTGCTGGTGATAGAATGCGGAACGAGCTTTTGCCACGTCGCGCTCCTCCTCCAATGCGTCCAAACTATCCTGCCGATCAAGCTTGGCTTCTCTTTCTTCGTACATGCACACTCGAGGTGAGTCATGTATTATGTCGCAGGGCAAGGCTGCCTCTGCACCGTATACCATGAAGAATGGTGTGAATCCGGTAGTACGATTCAGCATGGTCCGCAGCCCCCAGAGTACGGAGTCGAGCTCCTCAACCCAGTGCGTGTTAGATTCCTTGAGGGACCGCACTAGTCTGGGTTTAATGCCGCTCATTATTAGACCATTTGTCCGTTCGACTTCGCCGTTGGTTTGAGGGTGATAGACTGAGGTGTAATCGAGCTTGATCCCCATGTTTTTGCACCATGATTTGACCTCATCGGCCGTGAAGTTGGTGCCATTATCGGTGATGATACTGTGGGGGACACCGTATCGGTGCACTACCCCTGATATGAAGTCTATCACTGGTCCGGATTCAGCCGTTTTAACAGGTTTGGCCTCTATCCATTTGGTGAATTTATCCACCATGACCAATAGGTATTTTTGCTTGTGGGTTCCTCCCTTGAGGGGTCCAACGATGTCAAGCCCCCAGACCGCGAACGGCCAGGTGATGGGTATAGTTTTAAGGGCGGTGGGTGGCATGTGGCTTTGGTTAGCAAAAAGCTGGCAACCAACGCATCGTTGGACTAAGTCATGCGCATCTGCCCGGGCCTTCGGCCAATAAAATCCTGTACGGAAGGCCTTGCCTATAAGGGCCCGGGCTGCGGCGTGGTGCCCACCTAGTCCGGCATGAATTTCAGCCAGGAGGTTTCGCCCTTCCTCTTCGAAGATGCACCTTTGAAGGACTCCGGTAGTGCTTTTCTTATAAAGCTCTCCCTCATGGACTTTATAGGCTTTAGAGCGCCATACTATGTAGCGAGCCTCATTTTGGTCTTCGGGAAGTTCCTGCCTAGTTAGGTAGGCTAGGAATGGTTCCGTCCACGGGGCGATAACCGCCATTATTTCGTGAGCAGAGGGTGTTATCTCGGGGGTGGAGCCTCCGGTTGTGTCAGAGTGTTCGGCGTCAGCGGTGCGGTTGGGTCCGGATTGTTATTGCTGGACTCCTTCCCATAGTACGGATGGCTTGAACAGCCGTTCCAAAAAGATATTGGGTGGGGCGGCATCGCGTTTTGCACCGATGCGTGCCAATATATCCGCCGCCGGTTGTTGTCCCGGGCTATATGATGAAATTCAGCCCTTGAACTGCGTGACATTTTTAGGACCGCATTGCGGTATGCTGCCATTTTCGGATCTTTGGCGTCAAAGTCTCCGTTTATTTGGGATATTGCGAGGTTTGAATCCGCGCGCAGCTCTAGGCGTTTAATGCCCATGGAGACTGCCATCCGGAGGCCATGCAGGAGGGCCTCGTATTCGGCTGCGTTGTTGGAGTCCGTATACATTATCTGAAGGACGTATTGGACTATGTCCCCGGTTGGGGACGTCAGGACGACGCCAGCCCCCAGGCCAGCCAACATTTTGGAGCCGTCAAAGTGCATGATCCAATTGGAGTATGCGCCGTACTCTTTAGGGAGTTCGGCTTCAGTCCATTCGGCCACGAAGTCGGCCAAAACCTGTGACTTGATAGCTCATCGTGGCTTATAAGTTATGTCGAATGGGAGGAGCTCTATGGCCCATTTAGCAATCCGGCCCGTCGCGTCGCGGTTGTTTATAATGTCAGTAAGAGGTACTTCAGAGGCTACTGTTATCGAACACTCTTGAAAGTAGTGTCGCAGCTTCCGGGATGCCGTGAACACCGCGTATGCTATCTTTTGATAGTGTGGGTACCGGGACTTGCATGGAGTTAGGACAGTGGACACATAATAAACCGGTTTTTGAATAGGGAACCGGTGTCCGTCCGTTTCTCGTTTGACAATGAGCACCGCGCTGACAACTTGATGTGTTGCGGCGATGTATAATAGCATTGGTTCGCCCATGTTGGGCGCGGCCAGGAGCGGATTTGTTGCCAAAATGGCCTTTATTTCTTCGAGTCTGGCCGTGGCGGCATCCGTGCACTCGAAGTGTTCGGTGCGGCGGAGGAGGCGGTAAAGAGGTAATGCATTTTCTCCTAAACGGGAGATAAAGCGGCTTGAGCCGCTACGCATCCCATCAATTTTTGTATTTGTTTGAGGTCTTTTGGAATATCCAATTGTGACAGAGCTTGAATCTTGGCTGGGTTTGCTTCAATTCCTCTACCGGACACAATGAAGCCCAGGAGCTTTCCGGCTGGAACGCCGAAGACGCATTTTTCGGATTGAGCTTGATGTCATATTTTCTAAGATTGTCGAATGTGAGCCTCAAGTCGTCTACCAGAGTTTCGACGTTCTTGCTTTTGACGACCACGTCATCTACAGATGCTTCCACTGTTTTGCCGATCTGGTTTGCTAGACATGTCTGAATGATGCTCTGAGATGTTGCGCCGGCGTTTTTGAGCCCAAAGGGCATTGTGTTGAAGAAGAACGGGCCGTATGGAGTGATGAATGCTGTTGCAGCTTGGTCTGGCTCCGCCATCTTGATTTGGTGGTAGCCGGAGTACGCGTCGAGGAAGCACAATGAGTCGTGTCCTACTGTAGCGTCAATGATTTGATCAATTCGAGGGAGGGGGAAGGGATCCTTTGGGCAAGCCTTATTAAGGTCTTTGAAATCAACACATAGGCGCCAGGATTTATCCTTCTTTGGTACCATAACCAGGTTTGCTAGCCAGTCCGGATGTTTTATATCTCTGATGAATCCGGCCTCAAAAAGTTTGGCTAGCTCCTCTCCCATGGCCTGTCTCTTGGGTTCTAAAAGCGCCAAGAGCCTGTTTGACCGGCTTGAATCCTTTTAGGATGTTTAGGTTGTGCTCGACCACGGTGACGTGGGATTCTGGCATGTCTGAAGGGTGCCAGGCAAAGATGTCCCAGTTTTCTTGTAGAGATTCTCGTAGTGCGGCGTCTACATCAAGGTTTAATTGTGCCCCGATGGAGGCCGTCTTTGCCGGGTCCGTTGGGTGGACTTGGAGTTTGACTATTTCGTCCGCTGGTTAAAAAGAGGTGGACTTGGATCTTTTATCAAGTATCACATCGTCCCTGTTAACCGTGGATCGCATCGCATGAGTTCCTCGGCCGCTAGGGCTTCGGATAGTGCTTGAGGGCTAGTGCGGCCGTCTTATTCGGTAGCGAGTGCTATGTTCAGATCACTAGCGAGAGTGATGATTCCGTTGGGACCGGGCATTTTAAGCTTCATGGGCCCATAATGGGGTATAGCTTGAAAAAATGTGAATGCCTCTCGTCCTAATAAAGCATGGTATCCGCTGTTGAACGGGGCCACTTGAAATGTGACCTCCTCGGACTGTAATTGTCCGGCGAGCCGAACACTACGTCCAGCGTGATTTTTTCATGCAGCATGCTTCCCGGCTGGGGATTATTCCTCTAAAGGTTGTGCTGCTTCGCTCAATGCGGTTCCAGTCTATTTCCATTTTTCGTAGGGTTTCCTCATAGATGAGGTTTAGTCCGCTGCCGCCATCCATGAGTACCTTAGTAAGGCGAAAGCCGTCTACTATCGGGCTGAAGACCAATGCGGCTGGTGCCCGGGCAGTTCGGAATTTAGGTTAAATCGCGGCATTGAAGGTAATAGTTGTGTCACTCCATGGATTTATTGTTGCTACTTGGTAGACTTGACAAGGTTGCGGAGTTGTCGTTTCGCATGTTATTTGATGCGAAAGTCTCGAAGACTATTAACACCGTCTTTGGTGTTCTTTGGGCTGGGATTCTGAAGCTAGAAGCTCTTCGCCACTTTTGGCCACCTGCCGTAGTATCCAACATGCTCGAAGGCTATGGGTTGGAGTGGCGCCCTCGTGCTATGAATTTTGCAGGTCCATTTAGCCAACCCTCCAAGACGGTTCCGCACTTTTAGGGGGTTTTGGTTTTTTGGTATTCAACCCAGGTGCTCTATAATGATGCACCATTTTGTTCCGGACTAGGGATGTATTCGGGGCCGGATTGTCCCAAAATTTACTTTTGGTTTTCCAGGCGCTCTCCATCGCACAGTACTTTTGTACGATGGTCACCAAGTCATAAAAGCGTGTGATTTCGTGACGCCTTATGGCGTTTAGGATTCCCTTGTCCGTGCAATTATTGCAAAAGATTGGTATTGCGTCCTCCTCTGGGCAGTCCTTTATCCTGTTCATAGCCAGGAGGAATCTGGCCCAGTAATGATGTACTGTTTCGGCGGGCTCTTGCCGAATTCGAGAGAGATTGCTAATGTTAGGGTGGGCGGGTGGCACTAAATCCGGAACCCCGTCCAATTTAGGACTCAAGGCCCGGGAAGTTTTCGAACTCGGAAGCTTGGATCTTTGAGTGCTATCCGATGAGTCCGACCCGCCGCCTGACTTTAAGTTCAGGGCTTGATCGACATCCGTCCCTCCGCAGGAATCCGGCATGGAGGGATCGGGAATCCAGACGTAGCTAGTCCTTAAGATAGGAGAAGAGTCGCCGCATTGCTCCTCTATCACAACAACATGATGGGTAGCCTGGGGAGAGGTGATCTCTCTCGGATCGGTTTAGGCCCGATCCGATCGTGTCTGTGGCGACTCTCGAGCGGCGATGCGATCCAAGAGCTCGTTTATGGAGGAGAGCTCGATCGGATCTAACTGCTCATCAAGTTCGAACGACATGGAGATTGGTTTCGATGACCCAAGAGGTCATCGTCGGTATGACAACCCGAACTAGCGGTCATGAGAAAACTGCCTAGCCGAAGATCTGACCAGTGGCCAAGGCTTCTTTGGCGATGGTATCGTCTTTAAAGACGAGACGAGGCATCCTACCTAATGGCGACGGCACAGAGGAACTCTCAATGAAAGCACCAATGTCGGTGTCAAAACCGGCGGATCTCGGGTAGGGGGTCCCGAATTGTGCGTCTAGGCGGATGGTAACATGAGACAAGGGACACGATGTTTTTACCCAGGTTCGGGCCCTCCCGATGGAGGTAATACCCTACTCCTGCTTGATTAATATTGATGATATGGGTAGTACAAGAGTAGATCTACCACGAGATCAAGGAGGCTAAACCCTAGAAGCTAGCCTATGGTATGATTGTTGTTCGTCCCTGGGACTAAAACCCTTCGGTTTATATAGACACCGGATAGGTTAGGGTTACACAGAGTCGGTTACAATGGTTGGAGATCTACATATCCGTATCGCCAAGCTTGCCTTCCACGCCAAGGAAAGTCCCATTCGGACACGGGACGAAGTCTTCAATCTTGTATCTTCATAGTCATGGAGTCCGGCCGTGACGATAGTCCGGCTATCCGGACACCTCCTAGTCCGGTACTCCCTCAGCCCCCATCTCCTACGGCAACGCTGCTGGAGCAGAGGTGAACAAGGACGACCGCGATGGGGTGGCGCCATGGTCCCGTCCCGGTCCGACGTGGCCTAGCTTCAGATGATGGCCGCCCGTTCCATCCCCCTCCAGATCACGTAGGAGAAGAGGGAGGAGGACGTCGACGGGGGATGCCGGCCAGCCCCTCCCGCGCCAACTCCGGGGACGCCGACGGTTACGAGTGCGTCTGTTAGGAACTGCAGGAGAGGGAGGGGAGGCGCGGAGTGCCGTGCGCGTACGTGGTCGCTGCGGGGCACGCCGCCATCCTGGCCGTGGACTGCCTGCCTGTGGTCGCCGGGCCGGCGATATGAGGAGCCGCGCGGCAAAATCCTAAGGACGGGGTGGTTGGTTGGCTCGCAGCGGATAAGGCTGAGGAAGAACATGAGGGAGGGAGGAGCTCGATCTCGTCTATAGGGAGGGTCATCGATGGTGGGTGGCGGCGGATCGGGGATCTGGGATCGAGGGGCGTGGGAGATGGTGGAGCAACGGCGAATGGGGGTGTGGGTCGAGCTCCGCCGGAGGGAGGTGTCCGATGCACGCAGGAATGGAGATGGAGGCCGAGGGCGGGAGGGCGAGGGGTTCTGACTTGGATTGGATCTGGGAGGGAGAAGGGAGCAGCGGCAGCTGGAGTGGAAGGGGATCTGGGTTAGGGTTTGGGTGGTTGGGCTACGGGTGGGACGAGGGGTGAGAGCGTGAGGGGGTGTGGGCCGTCGGATCGTTGAATATCCAATGGTCTCTGATGCTTGATCCGCTTGACATATGTAAATTGGTCTTAATCGATTAACAATAAGCAAAGAACTACGAGTCAGTCAGATGATTTTGTCTAGAAATCATCCGCCTAGCTAGCCGCCCGATCTGTGCATTGGCGGTCGTTCGATTACATCAATATGTCACGACAATGCCGAGCGTGAAAAAGCTTCAACGCAACACCGATGACATCCCCATGAAGCTCCATTACAGCTCTCAACGTCGTTCTAAGAGCTCCAACGCAGCACCACGGTGCCCTATGAAGCTCCATTGCAGTGTCGGTGAGATCCAACGCAGCACCACAATGCCCGGCGGTAAGTTCCCTTCTCTTTTTTTGACAATGTTTACGCATGGTTCCCTCAAATAACTAGAGGTAGTTTCATACTAGGTTGGGTTGAAACGATCAATCTTATGGCCACATTCATGGCATAGTTTGTTCAAACGATCTCATATATTGCACAAGGGTGTATATTGGAATGGCAAACAATGTTGCCTAAGGAAGTTTTCATTTTCTTTGGACGAAAAAATCATTTTCCATTTTCCAAGTGCCCAAAATGATTTTTTTGCGAAGGACCTACCTAATATTTGTTGCAAATTTGGACCAAATCAATTTTATAAAATACAAGGCCATATTTAATGCACAATTGACCAAATGGTTGGGTGTCAAATGGTTTTGATCCACCTCTGGTGAAAACGACAAATTTCCGCCGTTTCAGCTGGAAGCGGGACAAATTTGAACTGCGACTGCCTTATAGTTTGCTATTTATTTTTTACAAAAATCATTTCTAGGGACAAAGTCTCTATTTAATCAGAGAAACATAAAAAATTCCAAGATTCAACCACTAGCTAGGAACGGTCATGCCCGCCATTTTGACCACATTTTCAAACGGGCATAAGAAATTCAAAAAAATAAAAAAATTGGAAAACCTTGGCATTGTGACCAAGTTACCAGGAAAAATAATAAACTTGAAATACAGCAATTCTTTTGAAAAGTGTTCTCAGAAACGAGCTATCATCTGTAGAGATCAATGGCTTTCAAGGCAAATGATCAATCTTATGGCCACATTCATTGCCTAGTTTGTTCAAATAATCTCATATTGTGCACAAGGGTGCATATTGGAATGGCAAACAATGTTGCCTAAGGAAATTTTCATTTTCTTTGAACGAAAAAGTCATTTTCCATTTTTCAAGTGCCCCAAATGAGGTTTTTTTGTGTGAAGAACCTACCAAATAATTGTTGCAAAATTGGACCAAATCATTTTTCTAAAATAATAGCCCAAATTTATGCACAATTGACCAAATTATTGGGTGTAAAAAGTTTTGATCCAGCTCTGGTGAAAAAGACAAATTTCCGCCGTTTCAGCTGGAAGAGGGTCAAATTTGAACTGCGGCTGCCTCATAGTTTGCTTTTTATTTTTTCCAAAAATGATTTCTAGGTACAAAACTATCTATTTAATCAGAGAAACACCAAAAAAATTCCAAAATTCAACCACTAGCTAGGAACGGTCATTCCTGCCGTTTTGACCGCATTTCGAAATGGGCATAATTTCTTTTGAAAGAAATCAAAAAATTGGAAAACCTTCGCATTGTGTCATTATATGTAACCAAGTTACCAGGAAAAATAATAAACTTGTAATACGACAATTCTTTTAAAAAAGTGTTCTCAGAAATGACCTATCATGTGTGAAGATTCTTGGCTTTCAAGCCAAATGATCAATCTTATGGCCACATTCATGGCATAGGTTGTTCAAATGATCTCATATTGGGCACGAGGGTGCATCTTGGAATTTCAAACAATGTTGCCTAAGGGAGTTTTCATTTTCTTTGCACCAAAATTCATTTTCCATTTTTCGAGTGCCCGAAATGAGTTTTTTCTGTGAAGGAACTACCAAATAATTGTTGTAAAAATGGACCAAATCAATTTTATAAAATACTAGGCCATGTTTAATGCACAATTGACACAATGGTTGGGTGTCAAAAGCCTTGATCCATCTCTGGTGAAAAAGACAAATTTTGGCCGATTTAGTAGGAAGCGGGTCAAATTTGAACTGTAGCTGCCTCATAGTTTGCTCTTTATTTTTCCAAAAATCATTTCTAGTTACACAAGTATCTATTTAATCAGAGAAAAACCAAAAAATTCCAAAATTCAACCACTAGCTAGGAATGGTCATTCCCGCCGTTTTAACCGCATTCTGAAACGGGCATAAAAAATCAAAAAATTAAAAAAATTGGAAAACCTTCGCATTGTGTCATTATATGTGACCAAGTTACCAGGAAAAATAATAAACTTGTAATATGGCAATTCTTCTAAAAAAGTGTTCTCTGAAATGACCTATCATGTGTGAAGATTCATGGCTTTAAGGCCAAATGATCAATATTATGGCCACATTCACGGCATAGTTTGTTCAAATGATCTCATATTGTGCACAAGGGTGCATGTTGGAATTCCAAACAATGTTCCCTAAGGGAGTTTTCATTTTCTTTGCACGGAAAATCCATTTTCCATTTTTTGAGTGCCTGAAATGAGTTTTTTTGTGAAGGAACTACCAAATAATTGTTGTAAAAATGGACCAAATCAATTTTATAAAATACTAGGCCATGTTTAATGCACAATTGACACAATGGTTGGGTGTCAAAAGCCTTTGATCCACCTCTGGTGAAAAAGACAAATTTTCGCCGATTCAGCAGGAAGCGGGTCAAATTTGAACTGTAGCTGCCTCATTGTTTGCTCTTTATTTTTTACAAAAATCATTTCTAGTTACATAAGTATCTATTTAAGCAGAAATACATGGTTTGATGGCGATACATCAAGGTTTGAACGGTGGACCAAGGCCCCAACTCCAAAGCGCGTATACTCGCATGCCCGTCGCATTGTCACCGCATGACCCTGGTGCTGACATGCGTTCTGGGAGGGCTAGGCATGTCTAGTGGGTTGTTCACTCTCCAGGTAGGTGCTAGGAAGAAAATTACAACATAATAATCTTAAGGAGACCGACCTATGCTCAAAGATGAATTAGCAGCCAAGTGTTTGATTAGCGGTACAGGAAATGCACATGGCCAATGGGCGTGAGTTTTGGCTGAGGATGATCATCTACTAAGAAGAAAGTCTTCACAAATTTTTAGCTTAAAAGGAGTTGCCTAGGTGGCACTTGCTTTGCAAAGTACCACACTGGACATAAATACGAATGTTGAAGCTGGGCTCAAAATAATGAATGGATTGAGCTGGCATTTGGTGGAGGATGGTTATTTGGGCATAGGAAAGCACCGTAGAAAATGGATACTATTTGGACATGCCAAAGTGGTACTTCCTTCACGAAGTGTTGTTCTGAACAGAATAGGAAAATGAATATTGTTGAATTATTTTTGAACTAGGCAAGGAAGGTTTTTACATATTTGACGAAGATATGACCCAAAGAATTTATTAGATTTTTTGGGAATTTTGGGAATAATAGAAATATAGGTTGCTTCACAACCTGGGACAAAAATTGCCACATGGACATGACACATAGGCAAAACTGACGAGGTGGCGCCTAGTCATAGCAACCCACCACAATTTACAAGGTTATGACCATCTATATTGGTCGTGATCAGCTAGAAATAAGGCAACGGACCAGTGCTATCTGCTTTATGACCATTTTGTGTAAGGAAATTACGACCTTTCTGACCAAAATGGTCGTTATAGTTTAGGGTTTGGAGCCCCCGAACAACTTTTGACCAATTGGTCTGAAATGGTCATAGATCTATGACCAATTCTTCCAGGGTCACTGGCAGAAGGTCACTAGTTGACATATTTCTTGTAGTGACAGTGGTCCAAAAGCAGATGTGCTCTGCCCGTGTAGCAGTTGTATGAATTCAGCTACAAGACCCCAGTCAACTGTGCAAAATCGTCTACACTTGTATGGGATGTCGGTCACATATACTAGGTGGGTTCATCATGGTGAAGCTGTGAACGTCAATGTTATTGACTACGTGGAAGCAGTAGATCACCATCTTGATCTGCCTGATGCTCAGGTGGAAGAGGAGGAGGAAGTGGTGGCGGAGCCAGTGAGTTTGACCAACATTGAAACAATGCTACGAAATGCTCGTGCATTCCGTGAACTTTCACTTGCAGAACAAAAACGGTGGGCCCGCATGTTGGAACAATGCAACGTGGATGTCACCCCAGGAAATAAGCTGTCAGTATTCTCAGCTATGGTCACCTTTCTTAGGGTGAAGACATCTGAGCGGATGACCAACAAATCATTCGATGCGGTGTTGGCTGCTTTCCGCAAAGCTTTTCAGAGAATCGTCGAGCTGCCACACACCTACAGTAAAATGAAGAATTTCCTTCATGCAGTTGGAATTGGATATGATATGATCCATGTTTGTAAGAATAATTGTGTTCTATTCCGGAAGGATTATGCCAACTTAAGTGAATGCCCGAAATGCAAATCATCAAGATGGAAAGATGGCGATGCTGTGAAGAGGATTCGTCATAATGTTCTGAGACATTTTCCAATTACACCAAGATTGCAGAGGTTGTTTCATGATGCTGAAACAAGAGAGGATGTACTGTGGCATTCTAGGAACCAGGAGTACAGAGATCAGAATTTAATGAGCCATCCATCACATGGTAGTGAGTGGAAAAGCTTCAATCAGAAGCACGAAAAGTTTGTTGCTGACCCGAGAAACATTAGACTTGGCTTAGCTTCAGATGGATTTAACCCATTTTTCCACCAGAGCGCCACATATAGCATGTGGCCAGTGCTTGTTATCCCTTACAACATGCCTCCAAATGTCTGCACCAAAGAATCAAACTACATGATGGCCTTGCTCATCCCAGGTCCAAAAAGTCCTGGAAAGGATTTTGATTTGTTCATGGAGCCTCTTGTGGAGGAACTTCAATAGCTATGGAGGGGTGTTCTCACTCGAGACCTATATAACATCAAACCAGCTGATTTCTTTCTGCGTGCTGTTATAATTTGGTGCATCCATGATTATCCTGCTTTGGGCACTATGTCAGGGCGAATGACACATGGTTACAATGCATGTGTTCACTGTGACAGGAATCCGCTGTCATACGCAATACTTAGCAAGATCTGTTACATTGGACACCGTCGTTTCCTTGCCAAGGACAAGCCACATCCTAGAAAATACCGAAGACATGTGTTCAATGCAAAGCATGAAAACCGTGATGCACCAAAGAGGCTCACCGCCGATGAGTTGCAAGTGGAATTAGAGAAGGTCAGGCATATTACACCACGAAACACTACAAAAAAAATACACCTCCGTGATGATACGTGTTTGTCAAAGTAGGTCGCATTTTTTGTCATGCATGTACATCCATGACAAATTTATGACAGAATCAAGATAGTCATACCTGTGCTGTCGTACAAGTGTTCCATGACATTACCAAAATAATAATCACGGAAGTGTCCACTTCCATGACGATAAATTGCGCGTCAAAGAAGTGCTTTCGTCAAGGGTTACCGACACGTGGCATCCACCGTAACGGAACACCGTTGAGCTATCGGGTCAGGTTTTGGATCCGATAACCCGTTAACAGCCCCGACCAATGGGGATTTTCCACGTGCAAAATCATCATTGGCTGGAGGAAACACGTGTCAGCTCACCGTTGGGACAGATGTCATCCACTCATTGGACACAAAGCGCCTATGATACGTCGACACATGGCACGGCCCAACAGAGGCCCATTCCTGTGAAAAGGCTGGCCCGTTTAACTTGGTCAAAAGGTGGCGGGCCGGCCCACGGCAAGCCTGTTAAGGCATGTTCGCATATAGCCCATTTACAGCCCGCTAACCCAGGGCACGTTTACGGCCTATCCGAATTAGGCCCAGTAGCGTCATCTGGGCCGTCCAATATAATCCAGCCCGTTTAAACTTCCGGCCCATTTATGGCCCATGACGTCTTTCGGCCCATATGAGGCCCTTATTACTCTCGGCCCATTAATGGCCCATGGTAAAACTGGCCCGTAATGAATAATGTATCACTTTATACCCATTAACGACACGTGGTAAAATTGGCCCGTAATGAATAGTGTATCACTTTATACCCATTAACGGCCCATTATTCAGTTGGGCCGTTTCCAGCCCATGTTATCTTTCGGCCTTCTCAGGGCCCATTTATTCTTGGGCTCATTTCCAGCATTCATTTACTTACGGCCCGTTACCGTCATTTTCTGCTTGTGGGCCAAGTTCAGCCCGTGGTTACAGTCGGCTCGTTTGTGGCCCGTTAATATGTTGGGCCGTTTTCATAGCGTCATCAAATACGGCCGATTAGTGACGGCCCGTTATGGTCGGCCCATGAACGGACGATTTCAACTCTAGCCCATTTACGGCCATAATGTGGTCTGTTATTGGCCCAGGTTTGGCCAACCGATCATACGGCCCGTAGAAGGCCCATTGATGATACGACCCGTATAAGGCCCATTGTGTCTACGGCCCGTATAAGGCCCATAGTTTCTACGCCACGTAGAAGGACCATTGTTTCTACGCCACGTAGAAGGACCATTGTTTCTACGGCCCTTAGAAGGCCTATTGTTTCTACAGCCCGTAGGAGGCCCATGTTAACTACAGTAAATATGTAGGCCATGGTTAATGTGGCCTAGTTTTAAAAAATAGGTTATCGCGGCCACTAGCAAACCACGGAAGAACTGCACTGACTACAAGAAAACGAATAAACAAGACAATAAGAAAAATAAATAAGCAAGCAAATTACGGTAGGCTATTACGGCTATTACACATATTACATCCACTGGGCATCAAAGTTCTCCACCAGTGCAAATATAGGGAACACCCTACACTATACAAAAGGAAGGTTGGCTTAAAAGTTAACAGTCTAGCAGATAAATGCACCACCAGAAGTTCAGAAGCTCAGTTCATTTGATCTGACTGTTACGTTTTCATGTTGTATTGTCCGATGGAGCACCATAACATTCACCTTCAGTTCTCCTAGGCTCCTGAACAACATAACAAATGTCTGATAGTTTGGTTTCAAAACCATGCATATCTTGACAACATCGAACAATGTCTCTCCTTGTTTCACAAAGGGTCTCTGTTAGGGAATGGACTTGCGCGGATACAACATTGTTTTGAGCTTGCATATCTTGATCATGAGGCAGTTTGGACGAGATTGCCTTAACAACCAAGCCAGTATTACGCAGGAACGTGCTTTTGGCACTGTTAGTGAACAGGTACTGACCCACTGCAGCAAGAGCTGACATTGCGGTTATAGTTGCCTCGCCACCTTCAAAAGGTGGCGGTTCCACCATTTTTTCCATAGCTCGCTAAAAAGTTGAGGTTTCTCATTAGTTCTACAACATTGCATGGCAAACAAAATTAGATTCTACTCCGTATGATTTTCTAATATATGAGCACAGGAAATGCAGGTACTCCTCCAGCACACCACCACATGTGGTCATGTCAAGATAACAGTTGACTGAAAATAAATAGGTCAGTCGATTCTTTTAATGAACCATCCGATCTATACGGAACGGGCAGATGGCCTTCGTCTACCTCCCGCCAGTCACTGTTGACGATCTTTCTCGAACCACCAGCGATCACCGGCCCGGACCCCTGCCTCCGCCGCCCCGCCCTCCCCTCGACCTCACACCACCGCCGTGCTTGGCAGCGTCCCTAGGCCATCCCTTTAATCTCGTCCGACCTCCAGATCGGGCACCAGTAGCTCTAGGCCCCACACGCCCCTAAGATAAACACTAAGGCGCTGCTTCCCCGGCGTAATAGGCGGACTAGCGCCTGTTACGGTAGGGAATGCTTCCATTAATTGGGAATCAACTGACCAGGAATTGAAATTCAGGGGGGCGACGGACCTCTAGCGAAGTGAAATAGTATATGAGGAGAAACCTTGTGCATCGCGAGATTCCAGGAACATCTAGTATCTAGAAGAAGCGGTCAACTAGTGTCTTATGTGGGATGAATACCGTGCAAGAAGACACGTAAGTTTTGCGTGAATAAGGGAAGAGGAGTACCCTTATCGGTTGCCAGTGTGGTCTCCTCCATATGTCATGGCGATCTTCTTTTTTTCTCCCGGGGAACCGATGTTTTGGAGAACCGTGGATTCTTGGACAAACCCATGGCCAAATTGTTGACCGTGTGTTGCCGTGGCCGATGTTTTGGAGAACCGAGGATTCTTGGAGAACCGGCGGAGGGGAAGCAGATCCGAGGCAGCGAAGGACGGCGTAGCAGGAACAGCTCCTATGCGGTGGAGGGTGGCGAAGTTGGAGCGCCAGTGGTGAGGCGCAGGACGGCGTGGTTGAACTGGCTCGGGTACGGACGGCTCGCCCTCGGCTTCAACTACTAGCCTTGGAGGGCGTTGAGGTTGAGGTTGTGGTGGACGACGATGTCGGGATATCGGCTCCAGCGTGATGGAGGAGGGCGTCGGTTGATGTGTGGAATGGGGTGGCGGACGGAGGACGCCGGGGTTTCGCGACTGGTGGAGAGGTAGTTTTTGCACCCACGGAGTACAAATGGGGAATCAGACAGGTGGGCAAGGGGGGAGGGGGAGAACCATGTTTCGGTCTGGGACGCGCTTGTTTTGGCTTTTTTGAAAAGAAGATGGGATGCGCTTTTTTGAAATTTGGGGAAAGTACAAACTTTTCCCCCCACTTAAATTTCGGACCTACTGCGAGTCGGGGGTAGGATGGTAATCCCAGGTGTCCCAAATAGTGGGCGGGAGCGATTTCGGCCGCGCGCATGTGTTCTTAGGCGGCCATTGTGTATGAATGTTTTTCGGAGGCGGTTGCGTGACATCTAGATGAAGCTACAAACCTACCCCGGTTTAGACCTTTGGATGTCGGGCCGGTAGGTTTCACGGGTCGGAGTTATTAGAAAAGTAATTTCCTTGTACTACTAAACATTGGTCTCACGCGGTTTCGGGCGAGTAGAGGCTCTTTTGGCGCTTCGTTCAAAATTTTGAAACACAAGCATTCACGTTTAGAGTACTCTTGAATTTTGAGGATTGACCTAAATAGACAACGTTAAAATTTGACCTTGTATGTTTGAAAACCTCATTAAATTATCCACTTCTTTTTGAAATTTTCACACTTGAAAATCCTATAACTACGATTATTTTGGAATGGAGGAGCTAAATTAGAATCTATTTTGTACACGACTACATATACTATTATGTACAAAACCAGAGCAAAGATTGGTGCCCCCATAATTTTGGTATGATTTACAAACGCCATGATATCAACTTCAAATAATCGAATGGACTTCATGTTGAATTCGATTTTTTAAAACCACCTTCAGTTGAATTCAAATGTATGCTAGTTCATAGGTAGCTATTTATAATGTTCATTGTGTAACTTTCGTATGTATAATGTGCTTTACACACACAACATGAACCATACTCACGTTTATATTCGATTGCTAAAGAGATGCATAGTCTGGAGTTCAAAATACTAACTATGTGGATCAATTGTGTCGAATAATAACATAAACATGCTCAAATTCAATATAATCTAGATGTCTGATGGATCAATGACCGTTCCTTATGCGAATTGCAAATATCATGATCCCATCCTAATATTTGGATACAATTTTATATCTTTAATCAATGTGTACATCAGTCTTGTACGTGTAGATTCACTCTCCATTGTTGGTCTCTCACACATGCTCACACACTCTCTCCCGAGGTGTCTTTCTCGCACACATGCTCTCGATATAACCCTCCCTCCCTCTCGTAACCATTTATGACTATTTTCACTAACCTTTATGACAAGCACTATTCCTCTCGCAAGCATACACACGCACAATCCCCATCGACCCTTTCTATATACATCGACCTGCCTACGTGTCTCCTGTACGCACATTATCTTTAGGCATGTCTCTCACGCATTGTATCACACCTCTCTTCGTAATCGACGAGTATGATTCTAGCAGAGCATTCTGTAGGATGCCCCTTAAAGTTAGGTTGGATTTATAGTAATATCAGAGATAAAGGGGTTACCTTAGTCCGAGAACCCAGGGTTACAAATCCTAGCCGGCTTTGTCAGCGGACATAGAGTCATTCACAGTTATGCTATCTTTGTCTTGTCTGACTATTCATCCATGAGTCTCCCTAAATGCGTCACGGGCCGACCAATGTGGCGCGGGACGAAACCGAACGAAGGGCCTCACCTCGACCCACCGGACCTCACACGATGACACACCCTCTGCCCCGATGTCTCGTTATCTTCTCACACCCACACATACCAACACAGACACCACACACAAAAAATATATTCTCCTAGAGCCTCTATCCACTCCCCCCTTGCATATACACACTCAAGGGAATCTCTCGCCGTTAAGTCATGTTCGTCTCTCTCTCTCTCTAGACCACTCTCATTTCTTGTGCTATCTCTCCCACGCCCCCCTGTCGGCCCCTCTATTCATGCCTCTCTCGAATACGTAATACACACACATACCTATCTAGGCCCTGCGAAATGCATCAACTACACATTCACACATGTTACATGATGTACCCCATTGATCTAAAAAGCCTTCTCTTCATGTTTATTTCGCATACAACATTCCTTTTGAATAATGTGTGGCCAAAAAAATATTTTATAATTTCTACATATATACAACATTACAAAGTTATATGGAGGAGTATGAATGCTTGCATTGCATGGTGCCCACAATGATATTTATTCCACAATGTGAATTTGTATATTTTTATACTATATATAAAGGTAGTCATAATAAAGAGAAACAAAGAGAATCTCTCTCTCCATCGCATACCCCCCTCTACGCCCCTTTCAGGTACGCACACAAACTATCTCCAGGTCCTCTAAAAGTAAGCTCCCAGCACATTCATGCATGTTTCATCTTTCTCTCGCGATATATAAAGTGACGATCATTGTATTTGAAGCGAAAGCACGATACGTAAATTGGACTTCAGAATCCACTCATTACGATCACCATTTATGTTTTGATGTTATTATACAATCACGGGTTCACCGTGCAACTCTGTATTTGCTCAAGACACGACTAGTTGACCAGTTAAACGCTCCACATGGCACCTCTAGTGTTGCATCACATTATCTCACTACCATCAGGCCCACCCATCGGCTTGTATCTACTGTACATCTACACTCTTATAAAATACTAGCAAGATGCCCATGCATTGCACGGAACATCAAGATGCATTTGTATGAGTAGTTTATCTTGTGGGAGAAAAGGATGAACAAGGGAAGGCCTTATTTGCAAGTGTGGAGAGGGGTGTGGGTATCTTTTTGCAAAATTGACATAGTTTCCTTCCAATCCGTCAGATGTAGATCGAACGGCCTATATTGTAGGATGGCAGGCACACGTTCATCACCGACTATGCTTTTTATAAGAGTAGGGATAAAATACACTCTTGTAAAAAGCAGAGTTGGTGATGATGGTGTGCCTGCCATCCTGCAATATTGGCCGTCCGATTTATATCTGACGGATAGGAAGAAACTATGACAATTTTGCCTAAGATGTACCAACACACCTCTCCACATTTGCAAATAAGGCCTTCCCTCGTTCATCCTTTTCTCTCACAAGATAAACTAGTCATACAAATGCATCTTGATATTACGTGCAACACATAGGCATCTTTCTAGTAATAATGAAAACAAACGACAAAAAAATATTGGGCGGTGATTCGAAGTCATGACCGCAGGCACAGCGGACAAGGTGGCCTTGTATTGGTATGTTGAGCCATATGTTTTAACACATAGGAGCTGGTGTGGTGATTATACACACACGCACGCATGCACACGAACTGCATGCACGCAACACTCACACGAAAACACGCACCCACACACGCACGCAACACTCACACGTACACACGCAACCACACACGCACGCAACACTCACACGCACACACGCACTCATGCATGCACACACCAGTACACCACATGACCAACACACACTCTCACGCTCAAGTGCTCAACCTACACGTGCATGCGCACCCATCAGGCCCTGACAAACACATACACAACAAGGTGATTCCCGCGCACGGAGTGGAGTCTTGTCACGCCTGCGTAAATTTGTGTTTATCTGACCTTTTCCCTATGCGAACTGACAGGTGGGACCCACAAGGAATGTGGTCAATTTAACTAGTCAACATGGTGCCACGCAGACTATTTAGCTGGTCAACTGAGTGCAATCCGATGATTAACCGTGAGCAAGTGACCGTATAATCACCGCAAAACGTATATAGTGACCGTAATCAGCTTATTCTGAAGTTCGGCGAACATATTACACTTTTCTCTCTATAGGCCCTCCAAAACTACATCTCTACACGTTCTCGCATGTTAAATCTAACAACTATGTAATGCAACACTACTACTACACTCTAACACAATAAATCATACGTGTTTTTAGTTTTACTAGATACCATATTGTTACTTAATTATTCAGTTTGCATACATTAAAATTGCCTTTGAAATGTATGGCCAGTATCATATACCGCGCGGGAAAAATCCCGCCCTTTCCTGTTTATTCGGGTTTCTATCGATGGATCGTGCGAAGCAGCAAAACTATAGTACTACATACAGTAAAAGTCACAGTTCACTGGGCCGTCGTGTCGTGTACTCTTCTGTCGTAATAGTGGAGCGCTCGCTTTCATAAATCTTCTAGTCCCTTTCGCCGATATGTGGGGCATCAAACTACCAGGTCCACGTGCCATACCAGAATACAGTGCAGAGTAGCCGGGGTGAAGCACCCAGTCATGGCACCGGCGTAGTAATGAGCAATGAGGCGTCAAATCACAAAGCTGCACCTTTCCCGCAATTAAGTTGGAGGGACGAAGTAATAATGCTAAAAAAACAAGTTGGAGGGACGCAGCAACCATCATTTCACTCGTTGCTGAATCCGCTTCTCCCTCATCTTCTTCAAGTTAACCACGTGTTGCTTCTGCCGTTGTTCTGCCTCATGTGGGAAGCGGATCGGCTTGGTAAAGCACAGACACGTGGGACCGCATGTTAGCAAACTGCCAGGACGAAGTCCTCTAAAAATAAGAAACCTCCCCCGGCATTCGTGCGGCAAAATCACCTCCTTTTTACTAATCTTGATTCTATAATGTTTTGGATCAATATAATTGAGATTTGTATAGATAGCACACAGGAGCAAAACCAAGTGGTATGGTTAAGGGCATCCACAATGTGTACCAAATGTGAAAATAACTTTTGGCATCGTGGGAACCATTGTGGACGGTGTTGCCAAAGCCAAAAGGATGGAACCGAAGCTCCCTGATTGATTGACTGAAGGAATAGAAAAATGCAACGTCTCTCCTCTTTCTCCCGTGCTTGGATGCATGTACAGTATAGAGGACAGAGTCCACTCCAATGTCCCTTCGTTCATAAATCACAAAGCAGTGTGGCGTCAAATCACAAAGCACGGACGAAGCAACTATCATTTCACTCTTCGCTGACTCCGCTTCTCCATCGTCTTCTTCGAGAAACCATCTCACTGCACTAACCTGGACGGACAACACTATTGTGTACGAGTAGTACTAGTACATTTACGCGTCTTTTGGTTCAACGGACTTCCTGGATGCAAATAAGGCGGTTGTCTCGGCTTGCAGGCGGCACTTGCGAACGACTTACCGTGGTCTCCCTCAATGGTGTTCTCCCTCGAACGCACTTCATCAAACCACAATGTTCGAGATATCGTCGACGTCACCGCAATGCGGAAGGAAGTCAAATATATTTACTACCTCCATTTTTTGTACACAAGGCCGGTATTATCAAAATTACAATTTGCAAAAGGCCACTTACACTAATCGAGGCAAAATTGATGGGGTTGGCCTCGTACTAGCAACCAAGGACATTAATATCCCCTGCATGCATGCGAAAGTGAGAAGGTTGGTTTGCATGGCGCTGCATTAATCAAGCGATGAGGAGTGAGATGGTTAGGTCTTTGAGCTTTGGAGAAAAAAATACACATTAATTGACATGTGAAACGAGGATTTGTATCGATTAATCCCGCGAAAGAAAACCTCGCCTTTCTTTTTTAACACTAGTACTCCTAGTACGTAGTACTACGTACTCATACTATTTGGGTCTAGGCCTTGCATTGCCATACTTTGCCACACATTTTTTCCAAGCTTGCCTAAACTTTTCAAAATGAAAAGGAGGTACACTTGTGCACGGCTGTCGCGTTCGCACCACACCCTCACACGATTACTCCTGCACGCTGCGGTCGCACCGCACCCTCACATGCACAGTCGCTCCTGCACGCCGCAAACCCAACCAAGGGAACGCACCCTCACTGACACGTGATGTCGCATGTGAACAAGCAAAACTCAGCCATCGTACCGCTGACACATAATTTTCATTCATAGAGTATGTTTATCCAACTGCATGTTGGGGAGTATCCGTACGGCCCGTGCGGTGGTTTGTTGGGGAAGAAGAAGAGGTGAGGAAGAAGGGTTAGGAGACGTAGGATATACATCCAACCGCCTGAAATGGTAGACTGACCCAAGTCACGCGACTTGCATAACAATATATGTTTTTACACAGCAAAAGATCCACAAAAACAACAACATAAAGAAAAACTATCACTCCTCGCGGAACGAGACGGCCTCCTCGTCTTTGGCTGCCGGCGCGAACCAGCCGTAGCTGCCGACGTGTGTCTCCGCACCGTGGTTGTCCTCGGCCTCCAGCTACTCGTTCAAGCGGAGCATGCGGCGCTCTGCACGGACGAGATCACCGCCCGGTTCAAGTCCAGGACGTCCGGTTCCGCCTGCAGGAGGACCTCGATGGCAGCGGCATCCGCGCGCTCCGCCTCAAGTCGAGCCTCCGCCGCCCGGTTCGCATCCACGACATCCGGTTCCGCCTGTAGGAGAGCCTCTATGGCTGCGGTATGCATGCGCTCCGTGTCGAGTTGAGCTTCTGCCTCCCGGTCCTCCTTTAGGGCGTGTTCGGAAGCCCTCTGGCTTCTCAAATCCTCATCTCCAGCCCGGAGTCGAGCCGAACGGGTCAACTCCTGGCTTTTGGAACGAGAAGCTGGTTAGAAACTGCGTGCAAAATCGAAGGAGTCGTGGAGTTGGGAAAACGTGGCTCCGTAGAAACTGGGAAGCGGGATTTGAAAAGAATTACATGCTTGTGCCACCGCCAAGTGACATTGCGTACCAGTTCACGAGCAACTAATCGTATTCTCTCTCTCCCTCCTGACTTGTACGCCATCCCCTCTTCTCTTCTTGTTGGGCTGAAGAGGAGAAAACGAGCTAATTGGGCTGCAAGACCATCTCTCTTCGTACCAAGCCTGGCTACATCCAAGCCTAATGGGCTGGCAGCCCATGCGAGCGCTAATGATTGAGAAGCTCTTGTCGAACGGTTTTCAAACTCCAGGATTTTTACGAGAAGCTAGCAGCTGGTTACGGGCTGAGGAGTCGAGGAGTTTGAGGCTGGGGAGGACTACCGAACAGGCCCTTAGTATCGCCAGGTTGAACCGCTGGTCTGCCTGCATCATGGGGGACTCGGACGCCGACACGAAGTCAACGTCCATCGTCCCATACCCATCGGGGGCCTTCTGCGCCGCGAGCTCCGCCATGAACGTTGGATCGGCTTCCTCCTCCTCGTAGCTTGGCTCCAGAGAACTCGGGGATTGGCCCGCTGCAAAGCGAGATTGGGAACGGAGGTCTCTAGCACCGACCGCCGCCGCAATTTCTGCGCGGCGCTCCGGCATCAGCATCTTGTAGTACGTGATCTTGCGGCGCACCATGGCTTTCCGGCGAACTAGGGGAAGGGGATTGAAAGGTGGGGGGAAGGGGCTGGAGATTAGGTGTGGTTTTAGGGCAATGGCTGGCGTAGGCCGAGCAGTGAAAGTTCTGGTGTGAATAGTGGTTCCGGTGAGGACCGGTCAATCGGTTTTGACTGTAAATCGCTTTTGTCACCTTCGCGTTGCAGCCCGGCACGCTGGACCCTCCACGTCGCTCACCGAATGGAACGCGCTTCGTCTTGCGTTTTCGCTCGCTTGTGGGACCGCAGTTGAGAGCAAACCTACGTCCTTCCCCTCCCCCGCCCGCATCATTTTATGCGGAGTAAATAAAAACAGAGAGAGTATACTACGGATGAGAATCCCCTGATGTGGCCGAACCCATTGAGTAACAGACATGCGGGGCCTAGCAAGCATGGGGTCCGCCAGTAAGTGACCGAGTGGGAGGGTAAGGCTGGGATACGTATGTGAAAGGAGCTTCCAATGATATAATTTTCACATTATACATCTCATGTACTATTAATCTTGTCAATAGTCAAATGCGGTTTTGAAAAACGCATTAGAGCATGGCTAATAATATGGCGAGTCGATGGCTATAAGGAACTGCCACGTCATCAATAGCCATCATCTATTATATGCACTCATACAGTAGTGTGGGCAATAAGGTTGGCTATTTCCCGCAAAAAAATATAAGGTTGGCTATTGTATTAGTACTTTTTCCATCTCCTCTCCATCTCTTTCTTCATATTTATTGTACGTATTTAACTAAGAACACATATATAGCTAGGCTCTTGCATGACAGCTCACTCCCCTTACCTTTTCACATCTCTCTCCTCCACATAGGCCCTATATAAATGGAAGGAGGGAGTACAACTATGAACACTACATACTCTAGTACAGATGTTGTCAAGACTCAGGAGCTTAAAAAAGTTACTATTGGACTGGCTATACGTGGCGAAATCCTAGTAGGAAGAGCATGCGCGAGAACAGACACATTCACGTGGTTGAAAACAAAATGGAAACCCTCTCGAGTACAAATCTAGGAGTACGTATGAATCGAACAATATTGATTGGGCGTTGTTGAATGTTGATACTTTTTATCAAAGTAGAGATACTTTGACTACACATAAAACTTATATGTAAACTAGAAAGCATAGGAGGGAGTATATTGTATGTTCAAAATTTGAAATGAACATTGAATACCCTTTATATATGATTTGTGGATTCTATGATCACTGGTTCAAAATTTTGAATCCGCCTTAGGTATCACACATGCCCCCACTCGTTCTCTCTCGATTTCATCTCTGGGTACAATGTGTTTGTTTCGCTTATGAACGTACAATATAGTCCCTCTGATCCACATAGACCCCCCTGCCCGTGGGTCATTTCTATCATAGAAACAGACCAAACCTTTATCTCCTTGCACGACACGCAATTGATCTCTGAACATCAATTGATCTCGTCAACATGTGTCGGGGCATGCACGAATCGAATGGGATGCCAACACTAAGACGCGAAGCGACACGAAGTGGAGGCAAAGTGAAACTTCAAATGAACAATTTGTTTGTATGCATGTCAGAAAAATTACAAATAAACATTGGAAATACAAGCATGGTCTAGGCCCACATGCGAATGTTACTCGGCAGAATGTTGAAATGAAGCATGCGGGAGGATGGACTCGACCGGAGGGCGACATGATTGATGGAGAAGAGGGTTGGAGATGAATGAGAAATAAGCAAATGCCACATGAGTATACTTGACCGGCTCAAATAAACAATAAGTTGTCTCGCTTGGCCTACATAGTGAAAGGCCTAATGCACAATGCGGAGCACTGACGCTCGAATATGGCCCGGAAAACGGTGAAACCGACAAGTGGGGCACACCTGTCGGGATGACGTAGCGCAAACTAGTCCAATGGAGGAGCTGGCCCACGACCTCCTCGCCACCGGCAACCGTTCATGTGGGTCGTGGGAGCCAACAACGTGGTGCAGCTCCAGCACCACCTCTGGACACGGCGACCGCGGTGAGCGACTCACTCATCGTCGCTAGACACGGTTGGTTTCAGTGTGCCGAGGGTGGCGTTAGTGCTGTGGCACGACCAACAACTAGTATGTTTAGTTTGTGCCCAAGTTTGCCCCATCAAAGCATTGGGTAGCCAAAATTCTGGTTGAGGTTTTGGTTGCCCATGATTTGGCCGACATCGGCAAGAAAAAATGAACTAGAGTTGGCTAGAGTTCATTGGCATGCAAAAAAATGGCAACCATCCATTTTTGGGTAATGACCAAAACCTAAAAAAATGGCAACCTCCAAACAAATACCAATCTTTGGGTCATGACCAAAATTTTGGTAAGGTGCACTTTGGCCACAATCCAAACACACCTCAACACACGGCTCGTCGAGGATGCACGGGGCGTCGGGACGCGTCCGCGGAGTGGTGTAGCGCGGCCAACTGCATCCTCAGGACCTGAGACCATGCCGGGTAGTCTTGCTTTTTCAATGACATGCATCGATCGCATGTGAGAAAAGGGCATCTCCAACGTTGCCACGACCGCAGCTACTACCTTGGCACACCAAAAACGCTCGTCCCTTGCGCCGTCGCGCGGTGCGTTCCCAGCCGGCGCCAGATGCCCGCATTCATGTCGTCCGTCCGTATGCCGTCATTAAGAGGCTTGGTGCCCTAGGATCCAACTTCGGCGACTTAGTGACGAACCAGGACGCTTGGCCTCACCGGAATGTGCTACTTAAAGCGACAACACCCAGCTAACCTCCACACCATAGTGCATCGTCCACCTACCTGGCACCACATCCGCCATGACCGCAAGAGTGAACGCTCTATGGGAGAGCTTGTCTTCGGGGATGGAGCTCGAGGTCGCCACCCTCGCTCAAGTCGCCGCACAAGCGGTGGCCACCCTGGTGGCCGACGATGGGAGCACCGTTACCTACGCGTCCTACTTGCCGCCGTCCAACGTCTGGCACCGCCGAGTTCGGGGAGTCCTCCGAGGATGAGTAGGGCAAGGGAGGTGGCAGGGCATGGTGTGCCAAATGGCCGGTCCGTCTCCCGTGTTCTACTTTTCCTTGCCGGAGACCGCACCTTCACTTCATGGGTCTTGAACCCCGCCCCCGTACATGGAGTTCACAGATGGAGGACGTCGGTCGCCGCCGTAGAATAGGTTTAGGGTCGGGTTTCTTTTATTTTTCTGTCCTATAGAAGTTCGATATGTAATGAAAATCTTCCTTGTTTGCATTAATCTCGGCCGATGTATATGAACTTTCACAATAATGTAGTATATTGCAGGAGTACTAGCAGGATGCCCGTGCGTTGCACGGAAGATCAAGATCTTGTGGGAGAAAAGAATGAACGAGGGAAGGCCTTATCTGCAAATGCACATCTACGGGAACCTACGAAAGGGTTAACGTAAATTGCCTCTGTCTCTCCTCCGCTGATTTTCATGGTGGTGGGCCCCTCCCTCCCACCAATCTACAATCAACAGATCACACGTTTCACATTATGTTAATTATGTAACCGGGACTATGTAGGTGTAGCATTACTCGTCCTAAAAAACCCAACTAAGCCAACCTCCCAGCATATCTCGCGGGAAAAGACCCAGCCGCGCCGTTTTAGTCAGGATTACCGTATTACTAATAGCACTATCGATGGATGACGCGAAGCAACAAGTTTTTTTGAGGGGGCGAAGCACCTAGTTTAAAAGGAAAAAAGGATGTACAATCACAGCACCACTGGCGCGGTCGCATTGCACCCCACACACGTTCGGTCCTGCGCACGGCTCACGCAAACGGAACTCGCTTCGGCTTGCCTCTTCACTGACACGTGGGACTGCACTTGGAGAAACCAACGATGCGCCAAACTTCCCCCGCCCACCGCGCGAAAATCCTCACACCCCCCCCCCCACCCAAAAATTCCCCCCAAATCCTAGATTCAACCGCCCTTCGGCCAACTAGCCAATAATATTCCCCAAACCCCCCTCCCCCCATCCCCCTCCACTCCATTCACTCCGCCAAAGCCGCCCTCCCTGCCACGCCGATACGTCGGCACCACGGTTCATCGAGGGGACGCACGACAATCCTCTCGCTCCCACAGTACGCTCTCGTAGACTGCCGTCTTCTAGCCGCGCCACCACCGCTGGCGACGTTCTTGTGGAGGCGCAGGGCGGTCAGCGCCGCCCCCGCTGGGGACGTTCGTGTGGAGACGCATGGCGGTCAGCTTCTCGCACGATACACGCATTCTAGATTGAGGCCCCGTGCATGTCGGTGTAGCACTGAATGTTAGCTGATAGACGCTGTTAATTTCACTGTTTACCGAAGTAGTTTACAGTCAATATGCTCTGCTTAAGAATCTTCTTTGCCCTGTTCTGAACTCAATCTGCTTAGCTGAGATGGCATGCCAAGGCCGATTAGTTGCTAAAATATCCTGCCATATATTTATTGTGACGTAGATTGCCATGGTCTAGTAGCCAATCTGTTAGGTGAAATAGCTATACACCATTTTATACTCGATCTTTGTTGCTGCGATGGCCTTCGATAGTTTGATGGCTATGTGCTCGGCCTCATTGGCCGCTGAAACAGCCTGCCATAATTTAGCACTCAAATCTGTTTGCTGAATTAGCTTTACATATATTTCGTTACATAGATCTGCTCGTCCAAATATCTTGCCATTGCTTTAGACATCGAATTAGGAATTTTCTTCTAGACTTCATAAAAAAGCATATATGTTTTTCTTGTAATATCTAGTAGAAGAACTAATTTGTATGTCTAACAGATGGACAGGACTTGGATAACTTCTGCTCGAAGATTCTCCACTGCATATGTCGAGGGGGTTGAAAACTTCATGACCTTTATGAGAGCTGAGTACGGTGGTCCGAAATCAGATGTGCTCTGCCCGTGTAGCAGTTTTATGAATTCAGTTACAAGACCCCACCCAACTGTGCAAAATCATCTACACTTGTCCCAGTTACATCATGGCGAAGCTATGAACGTCAATGTTATTGACTACGTGGAAGCAGCAGATCACCATCTTGATCTGCCTGATGCTCAGGTGGAAGAGGAGGAGGAGGAGGTGGTGGCGGAGCCAGTGAATTGGACCAACATTGAAACAATGCTACGAAATGCTCATGCATTCCTTGAACTTTCACATGCAGAAGAAAAACAGTGGGCCCGCATGTTGGAACAATGCAACGTGGCTGTCACCCTAGGAAATAAGTTGTCAGTATTCTAAGCTATGGTCACCTTTCTTCAGGTTAAGACATCTGAGCGGATGACCAACAAATCATTCGATGCGATGTTGGCTGCTTTCATAAAGCTTTCCTAGATGCATCTGAGCTGCCACACACCTACAGTAAAATGAAGAATTTCCTTCGTGTAGTTGGAATTGGATATGATATGATCCATGTTTGTAAGAATAATTGTGTTCTGTTTCGGAAGGATTATGCCAACTTAAGTGAATGCCCGAAATGCAAATCATCAAGATGGAAAGATGGCGATGTTGTGAAGAGGATTCCCCATAATGTTCTGAGACATTTTCCAATTACACCAAGATTGCAGAGGTTCTTCCATGATGCCGAAACAAGAGAGGATGTACTATGGCATTCTAGGAACCAGGATTTCGGAGATCAGAATGTAATGAGCCATCCATCTCATGGTAGTGAGTGGAAAAGCTTCAACCAGAAGCACGAAACGTTTGCTGCTGTCCCGAGAAACATTAGACTTGGCTTAGCTTCAGATGGATTTAACCCATTTGGCCACCAGAGTGCCACATATAGCATGTGGCCAGTGCTTGTTATCCCTTACAACATGGCTCAAAATGTCTGCACGAAAGAATCAAACTACATGATGGCCTTGCACATCCCAGGTCCAAAAAGTCCTGGAAAGGATTTTGATTTGTTCATGGAGCCTCTGGTGGAGGAACTTCAACAGCTATGGAGGGGTGTTCTCACTAGAGACCTATATAGAAGCCCACCAGCTGATTTCTTTCTGCGTGCTATTATAATTTGGTGCATCCATGATTATCCGGCTTTGGGCACTATTTCAGGGCGAACGACACATGGTTACACTGCATGTGTTCGCTATGACAGGAATCCGCTGTCATACGCAATACTTAGCAAGATGTGTTACATTCGACACTTTCGTTTCCTTGCCAAGGACAAGCCGCATCCTAGAGAATACCGAAGACATGTGTTCAATGCAAAGCATGAAAAGTGTGATGCGCAAAATAGGCTCAGCGCCGATGAGTTGCAAGTGGAATTAGAGAAGGTCAGGCATATTACACCAGGAAACCATCCTGATAATGGTAGCTGGAAAAGGAAGCGTGGCAGGGCAGAAGAGAGATTATTGTTTACCCGCTGGTCCACTTTGTGGGACTTGGATTATTGGAAAGATTTGGATCTGCGGCATAATCTTGATGTGATGCACATCGAGAAAAATATATGTGACAGCATTATCGGCACACTTCTTAATATTGAAGGCAAGACGAAAGATACCTTAAAATCTAGGATTGATTTGACACACACAGGTATCGAGAAAGGATTTGCGGTGCAAGATGAAGTTAAACCACGGGATATGGCACCAGCTGTGTACGTCTTGGACAAGGTAAAAAGAAAAGAATTCTGCAAGGTCCTGTCACGTGTGAGATTCCCACATGGATTTGCTTCCAACCCTGAAAGGAGAGTCAGTGCAGATGGAGATAAGGTACAAGGGTTGAAAACTAATGACTGCCACGTCCTACTTCAAAGGGTTTTACCTGTTATCCTTCGAGGATTGGTCCGCTCGACTTATACTGAGGCGATTTGCGAGTTGGGACAATTCTTGAGGAACTCTAAAGTAGAAATATCGGGATAGATGCTTTGGAGGCGTCTTAGAGACAAGATACCAACTATCCTATGCGACCTTGATAAGATATATCCTCCAACCTTCTTTGATGTGATGGTGCATTTGGCTGTTCATCTACCTGATGAGGCACTACTTAGAGGTCCAGTATAGTATGGCTGGATGTACCCTATTGAAAGGCGGCTAGGCACTTTCAAGGGCTATGTTAGGAACATAGCTAGACCCGAGGGTTCCATTGCAGAGGCCTACATTGCTACAGAAGCGTTGACATTCTGCTCAAAATACATTGAAACAGCTGATCAGCTTAGCAAAGACGTGGATCAAGACAATCCCGGGCTCAATATTTTCGATTATTCTGTTTGAGTTACAGGGAAGAGTCCACAAGAGGACAAACCTAAAGATTTGGACAAAATGGTTTGGTATGTGTTGAATAATTGTCCTAAGATACTACCTTTATATCAAGTAAGTGCTAAGTACTGCAGCTTATACATCATAATCTACTAAACTTGCAGCACATTCTTATATATTTAGATGTTTGACGCGATCACTATGTTGTGCAGCATCTACAAAAAGGAGTTACTACCGCAAAATCGAAGAAACATTGACAAACTGGTTATGGCAGGATATGCGAAATGGTTCAAGAGCCATGTAAGTTTTTGAATTGCACTGTCAGTTTTTTTAATATATTGAGTACATAAGATGATCAGCTTGTCTATTTTCTAACCATAGGTTAAGAAGATGCGGGAGGATGGGCAGGCAGTTGATGATGCCCTTTATTTTCTAGCAATGGGTCCTGGTACTCGGGTAAGACATTATGATTGTTGGAGATGTGCGCTACAACACCCTTGCACGAGACGAAGGCAGGAAGACACAAAACAATGCCATCATGAGCACGGATACGTATGACAAAGGGACAACTGAAATGTATGCTAACATAACAGACATTGTTCAGTTGCAGTATATCTCCAGTTTCGAGGATCATTGGTGCGTGGTTCTTTTGTGTTGTCGTTGGTATAACCTGTTTTCCAGGATCGCAAAACCCACAGCTGATGATTATTTCAAATCCATCAATGTCAAGGTGGCGTACCAGACCAACGAGCCTTTTATTTAGGCAAATCAAGCAACACAGATATTTTTCTTGGAAGACACGTTTGCACGTAGCGATGACTGGAGAGTATTGCAAAGGTTTGAGAAGAGGAATTCATTTAATGAAGTTGCAGAACAAGATGGTGCTTACATCGCTCACGATGTACAAGATAACACCGATGTTCCTAATATCTTTGAGAACCATCACGTCAATGACGCCGCGAAAAAGGTTACTGTTGTCTTTGTGGACATACAAGAGTTGATCAAGAAGAAGCCAACATTCTAGGACGTTGAGGACGAAGAAGAAGATGACACCGTGGGGAATTACGTTTCAGACTGATACACATGGCGAAGATGTTGACGCTGCTGCTGCGGATGATGATTACATTGCTTTTGTCATATTTGCCTGTCAGAAGACGTTTTTTTATCTACTATGTGAAATTGTGTTTGCTATGACAACTGAAACCTGATGAACATGTTGTTTAGTATTTTCGTGTGAGAACATCACTTATTATGTATGCTGATTTGTGTTTGGTGATTGTATGACGACTAAAACATGATGACATTGTTGTTTAGTTGTACTCATATTTGGCTGTGAAACTTGAATTTGATGACATAGTTTGATGTTGTACAGCAATTTGCTCGACGTCTTCGAATGAGAACAAAGCTGACCCAACAGGGCCTCTGCTAATTTATTTATTTGTTACCAAAAGGGCCTCTGCTATTTATTTATGAGCAAAAGGGGATACCCCCTGATTTCCGTTAATATAAATCATTAGATGTTCACAACACTATGCCAAGCCTGCTACACAGGTTTCATTCATTACTAGTTTCAGCAAAGTGCTCATGTGATAGCCACTGAATACATCACGAGTGCTACATACACTTCAAATAAAGAGACAATCATCCTACATAGCACATCGATTTTGCCCATTATCTTCCCAAGCTCTTTCGTCTCCTCATTGCTGTCAAGGCCGTTCAGCTTGCTTGGCCATGATCAGAGGAACTGCATCTTTAACCTTCTGCTCTGCATCTTCCTCTTCTGCCGTTCCTTCAGTTACTTGTCCAACATCCAAACCTGGTGGTATTGGGATTCCTCGGCTAACCAAATAATCAGCGTAGTTGCACTCCCCCACATCAGCAACTTCCCAGAAGTACAAATCACACGAATCTTTCCTTTTATGCACGAATCAAATTGGAAGATCATCACCCAAACTATTAAAAAAATCAGCAACTGAAAAGCAGCAGAACAACACTTAAACATACTACTACCCCATGATGCGGGCATTTGTAGAAGACTCGGCCAGGGTTGAGGATTGTGGTTGAGACGCAACGGATGACTCTGCGCGATTTGCAGCAGTGGCACCACACCAACAACAGCGGGGTTGCGATGAGCAACCGGCTGCGGTGCGCATGCCAACGGGGGTGTGATGAGACCTACAGGCGATGGTATGGGTGGCGACTTAGCGCATATTTGGTTGTTGCCTGCTGAAGAGCAGGTGGACAAGCAACCAGCGGACATGGTTGCTGCGGCCAGAGCTTCTGATGCTAGGCAGAGTAAGTAGAGAAGAGGAGAAGCGACCGTTGGATATGTCAGTTTCATTACTTGCAGAGTAGCATAGCACCATATATTGGCATAGTCTAGGTTTGGATTCGAACCAGCTACAGGAGCACGTCTCTCTTTTTTCTAAAACTCAGCAACGTCTCTTTACTGGTACACTAGCTTGTTTTGTATGCCTTCTCAAGTCTTTGATTCCTCCACCTGACATCTCGGACCCACCGGCAAGGTCTCTGTATTTCATGAAAAAAACGTGCCCCCCGCTGACAGGTCGGACCCACCAGCTATCTTCGCACGCAAGGAAGTGCCTCCTTATTACGCACAAAAAAAATGAATACTCCCCACCGGTGGAAGCCAGCATCGTGGGAGGCTGACTTGTGGGCCTACCAAGTTGGCGGGGACGGAGGGCTTTGTCAACTTAGTAAATATGAACGATTCTAGCTCCAGTTATCGTACGATGTTCATCCAACGGCAGTGGTGCTTCTTCAACCTCTGGCCTTCTTGCTCCAGCCCACAAAACCAGCACCGGTCGTGCCGCGTACTCCTGCCTCCTGTGGCCTGCTGTGATGCCGCGGAGGCCTCACCACCCCCTACTACTCCCAGCGCGCGCCAGGCCATCCCTCTACTCACCCACACCCCCTGTTATTCTGCGGCGACGGCAGCCTCAATCCGCAGCCGAACCAGTGAACCCACGTACTCCTCTCTGCCTGGGCATCCACTGCCGCGTCTTCCCCGGCTCTGTGTTCGTCCCCTTCCTAGGCCTCGCCGTCGTCCACCACCTTGGTGCTCTTGGTGCGGCATGGTCAATGTAGTCAACGACCGACTTCTATCGAAAGAGTACTGTACATGAAGAGGCTGACAGCTGGGTCCACGGCCGCAACTGGGTCCCCGGCCATAGCCCAGTCTTTTTGTGATTTGCCAAGTAAGTCGCTTTGTCAGGCCTGTTGGGCTGCAAATCTTTCAAGACGAGGAGAGCTTCATTCGGTTGGCTGAGAAAATGGCCTATCAATAATGAGAAATGGGCTGTACATTTTTAAAACCCATCAAATCGACAATTAGTTTCAAATTTCTTTTTTTCATTTCGAGATTTTAAATTGCATTGATTTTTATGTGTGGACAATTTGTTGGATTTTATATTGATATACATTTATTTTTAAAATCAGTTTGGATGTGACTCGAAATTTCAGGATTAAAAACAGTTCGGACCGCACACAAATATGCAAAATTTCGTAGAATTTTTTAACCATGGCCACAATATGGGCTGTAATGCTAACAAAAAGAATATGGGCTCCAAAAAAACCTTAAGAATTAGCAAATGGCCTGTAAATTATTAGAAATAATGGCAGATGGGATGTATGCTATTTTCCACATATTTGAGGCTTTCCTTCAAAAAAGGTTAACTTACAAGCAGTGACTGTTGGATGTCCATCCAACGGCCGTCATGCTTCTTCAATCTCTGCTCTTCCTGCTCCAGCCGCTCAAACGAGCACCGGCGGGACTGCCTGCTCCCTCCTCCCTGCGGCTGGTTGTGCTGCCGCGTAGGCCTCACCGCCCCACCGTATTCCCATCGCTGTCCTAGCCATCCCTCTACTCACTCAGACCTGCTGTTATTCTCCGCTCCAGTAAATCCTCGTATAGTCGTACTCCCCTCCGCGTGGGAAACAACTGCCTAGTCTTCCCTGCCTCCATGGCGTTCCCTTCCTAGGCCTCACCGTCGTCCACCGCCCTGGTGCTCTCGGCGCGGCGTGGTCAACGTGATCAAGGAACGACATGCATCTGAAGTGGACTGTACGTGGAGAGGCTGACAGCTGCGTCGACGGCCGCACGCAAGGAAATGCTTCCTTATTACGCGCAAAATAATGATTCCTCCAGCTGACATCTGGGACCCACCGAAAGGGCCTCTGTATTTCATGAAAAAAACGTTACCGCCGCTGACAGTTTGGACCCACCAGGTATATCTTCGCACGCAAGGAAGTGCCTCCTTATTATGCACAAAAAAATGAATAATTCCCCTGCTAGCTGGGACCCAGTATAGTGGGAGGCTGACTTGTGGGCCTACTAAGTTGACGGGGACGGAGGGCTTTGTCAACTTAGTCAATATGCACGATTCTAGCTCCATTGACCGTACGATGTCCATCCAACGGCCGTAGTGCTTCTTCAACCTCTGGTCTTCTTGCTCCAGCCGCCCAAACCAGCGTCGGTCGTGCCTCGTGCTCCTGCCTCCCGTGGCCAGCTGCGATGCGGTGGAGGCCTCACCGACCCCTACTACTCCCACCGCTGGCCAGGCCATCCCTCTATTCAACCACACCCCCTGTTATTGTGCAGCGACGGCAGCCTCACACCGTAGCGAACCAGTGAAACCTCGTACTCCTCTACGTGTGGTCATCCACTGCCGCGTCTTCCCCGACTCCGCGTCGTCCCCTTCCTAGGCCTCACCGTCGTCCACCGCCCTGGTGCTCTAGGCGCAGCGTTGTCAACGTGGTCAAAGAATGACTTCCATCGGAAGAGTACTGTACGTGGAGAGGCTGACAGCTGGGTCCACGGCAGCCGCAAGGAAGTGCCTCCTTATTACGCGGAAAATAATTATTCCTCCACCTGACAGCACGGACCCACCTGACGGGCCACTGTATTTGGCGAAAACAACGTTTCCCCCTGACTACTGGAACCCACCGGACGGGCCACCGTATTTCGCAAAAAAAAATGCTCGCCCCGCTGTTAGCTCGGACCCACCGGAAGTGCCTCCTTATTACGCACAAAAAAAATGAATACTCCCCCTGCTAGTTGGCACCCACCTTGGTAGGTGGCGGACTTGTGGGCCTACTAAGTTGACGGGGACAGAGTGCTTTGTCAACTTAGTCAATATGAACGATTCTAGCTCCAGTGACCGTACAATGTCCATCCAATGGTCGTAGTGCTTCTTCAACCTCTGGAATTCTTGCTCCAGCCGCCTAAAGCAGCGCCGGTCGTGCCGCATGCTCCTGCCTCCTGTGGTCGGCAGTGCTGCCGCGGAGGCCTCACCGCCTCCTACTATTCCCACCGCTGGCCAGGCCCTGCGGCGATGGCAGCCTCACACCGCAGCCGAACCAGTGAACCCTCGTACTCCTCTTCATGCGGGCTTCCACTGCCGCGTCTTCCCCGGCTCCGCGCAGTCCCCTTCCTAGGCCTCACCGACGTCCACCGCCCTGGTGCTTTCAGCGCGGCGTGGTCAACGTGATCAAGGAACGACTTCCATAGGAAGAGTACTGTATGTGGAGAGGCTGACAGCTGGGTCCACGGCCACAGCAAGGAAGTGCCTCCTTATTACGCGCAAAATAATTATTCCTTCACTTGACAGCGGGGACCCACCGAACAGGCCACCGTATTTCACGAAAAAAAATGTTTCCCCCTGACTGCTGGGACCCACCAGCTACATCTTCGCATGCAAGGAAGTGCGTCCGGGCAAAAAAAATGATTCGCCCCCCTGACTGCCGGGACTCACCAGCTACATCTTCGCACGCAAGGAAGTGTCTGACAGTCGGGACCCACCTGGTCGAAGCGTGTGTAGCATTGTCATTCTAGTCACGAACGCGTACATACATACTGGTCGATATAGAGTGATACGTCTCCAACGTATCTATAATTTTTGATTGCTCCATGCTATATTATCTACTGTTTTAGGCAATATTGGGCTTTATTATCCACTTTTATATTACTTTTGGGACTAACCTATTAACCGGAGGCCCAGCCCAGATTTGCTGTTTTTTGCCTATTTCAGTGTTTCAAAGAAAATGAATATCAGACGGAGTCGAAACGGAACGAAATCAACTGGAGAAGTTATTTTTGGAAGGAAAGCCACCGGATAGACTTGGACTCTCCGTCAGGAGATACAGTAGGTGCTCACGAGGGTGGGTTGCGCACCCCCCCTAGGGCGCGCCCCCTGCCTCGTGGGTCCCCGTAGCTCCACCGACGTACCCCCTGCACCCATATATACCTACGTATCGAAAAACTTCCAGAACAGAGATTAGATCGGGAGTTCCGCCGCAAGCCTCGAGCCACGAAAAACCAATCGGGACCCTGTTCAAGCACTGCCGGAGGGGGAACCCTCACCGTGGCCATCTTCATCATCCCGGTGCTCTCCATAACGAGGAGGGAGTAGTTCACCCTCGGGGCTGAGGGTATGTACCGATAGCTATGTCTATGATCTCTCTCCCTCTCTCTCACACTCACGTGTTTTTGATTTGGCATGATCTTGATGACTCGCGAGCTTGGCTATTATAGTTGGATCTTATGTTTCTCCTCCCCCTCTTCTCTCTTGTAATGGATTGAGTTTTCCCTTTGGAGTTATCTTATCGAATTGAGTCTTTAAAGACTTGAGAACACTTGATGTATGTCTCGCCGTGCGTATCTGTGGTGACAATGGGATATCACGTGCCACTTGATGTATGTTTTAGTGATCAACTTGCGGGTTCCGCCCATGAACCTATGCATAGGGGTTGCACACATTTTCGTCGTGATTCTCTGGTAGAAACTTTGGGGCACTATTTGAGGTTCTATGTGTTGGTTGAATAGATGAATCTGTAATTTTGTGATGCATATCGTATAATCATACCCACGGATACTTGAGGTGACATTGGAGTATCTAGGTGACATTAGGGTTTTGGTTGATTTGTGTCTTAAGGTGTTATTCTAGTACGAACTCTAGGGCTGTTTATGACACTTATAGGAATAGCCCAACGGATTGATTGGAAAGAATAACTTTGAGGTGGTTTCGTACCCTACCATAATCTCTTCGTTTGTTCTCCGCTATTAGTGACTTTGGAGTGACTCTTTGTTGCATGTTGAGGGATAGTTATATGATCCAATTATGTTATTATTGTTGAGAGAACTTGCACTAGTGAAAGTATGAACCCTAGGCCTTGTTTCCTATCATTGCAATACCATTTACGCTCACTTTTACCACTCGTTACCTTGCTGTTTTTATATTTTCAGATTACAAAAACCTATATCTACCATCCATATTGCACTTGTATGACCATCTCTTCATGAACTAGTGCACCTATACAATTTACTATTGTATTGGGTGTGTTGGGGACACAAGAGACTCTTTGTTATTTGGTTGCAGGGTTGCTTGAGAGAGACCATCTTCATCCTACGCCTCCCACGGATTGATAAACCTTAGGTCATCCACTTGAGGGAAATTTGCTACTGTCCTACAAACCTGTGCAATTGCAGGCCCAACAACGTCTACAAGAAGAAGGTTGTGTACTAGACATCAAGCTCTTTTCTGGCGCCGTTGCCGGGGAGGCTAGGTAAGCGGCACTCACACCCCGTCAACTAAGCTCTTTTCTGGCGCCATTGCCGGGGATCGAGTGCTTGAAGGTATATCTTCAGATCTTGCAATCGAATCTTTTTGTTTCTTGTTTTAGCACTAGTTTAGTTTATAAAAGAAAACTACAAAAAAATGGAATTGAGTTTGTCTCATATGCATCATCTTTTTAATAACTTTCGTGAGCATGATGGGAAGGAAAATTGTGCCAAAGTGTTAGAAGAAGAATGTATTAGAATGTTTGGCACTAAATATTTCAATGATGAGCATGATTGCAATGTTGTTAGTATGAATTCCTTGAATATCCATGATGCTAATGATATGCAAAGCCACAAGCTTGGGGAAGCAATGTTTGATGAAGATGATATTTTTAGTCCCCCAAGTTTTGATGAGCAAATTTACTATGATGAAAGCATGCCTCCTATCTATGATGATTATTGTGATGACACGTATGCTATAAAGAATAATGATAACCATGAAACTTGTCATCTTGATCTTAAATTTCAATCACATGATAGTTATTTTGTTGAGTTTTCTCCCACTATTCCGAATGAGAATAATTTTTATTATGTGGAGAGTAATAAAATTTCTATGCAAGTAGATCATGAAAAGAATGCTTTAGGTGTTTGTTATATTTTTGAATTCATTCATGATGCTACTGAAAATTATAATGAGAGAGGATCATATGCTACTACATATTGCAACAATATCAAGTTTCCTCTCTATGTGCTTAAAATCTTGAAGTTATGCTTGTTTTACCTTCCTATGCAAGTTCATTCTTGTTCCCATAAGTTGTTTGCTCACAAAATCCCGATGCATAGGAACTGGGTTAGACTTAAATGTGCTAGTCATATTTCTCATAATGCTCTCTTTATGTTTCAATTCTTATCTTTTATGCAAGCATCATTCAAATCATCATGCCTAGCTAGGGGCGTTAAACGATAGCGTTTGTTGGGAGGCAACCAAATTTTATTTTAGTTTCTTCCTTTTTCGTTCTGTTTAGGAATAAATAATCCATCTAGCTTCTGTTTAGATGTGGTTTTATGTTTTAATTAGTGTTTGTGCCAAGTAGAACTTTTGGGAAGACTTGGGTGAAGTCTTTATGATCATGCTGTAAAAAAACAGAAACTTTAGCGCTCACGAGATTAGCTAGAACTTTTTACAGGAGAGTGCTATTTAGTTGATTCTTTTTGCAGATGATTACTAGAAAAATTCCTCAGGACCACAATTTTATTTTAGAATTTTTGGAGTTCCAGAAGTTTTTGTTAGTACAGATTACTACAGACTGTTCTGTTTTTGACAGATTCTGTTTTTCGTGTGTTGTTTGCTTATTTTGATGACTCTATGGCTAGTAAAATAGTTTATAGACCATAGAGAAGTTGGAATAAAGTAGGTTTAACACCAATATAAATAAAGAATGAGTTCATTACAGTACCTTGAAGTGGTGTTTTGTTTCCTTTCGCTAACGGAGCTCATGAGTTTTCTGTTATGTTTTGTGTTGTGAAGTTTTCATGTTTTGGGTAAAGATTCGATGGACTATGGAATAAGGAGTGTCAAGAGCCTAAGCTTGGGGATGCCCAAGGCACCCCAAGGTAATATTCAAGGATAACCAAGCGTCTAAGCTTGGGGATGCCCCGGAAGGCATCCCCTCTTTCGTCTTCGTTCATCGGTAACTTTACTTGGAGCTATATTTTGATTCACCACATGTTATGTGTTTTCCTTGGAGCGTCATTTTATTTCCTTTAGCTTTGCTTGCTGTTTGAATAAAATACCAAGATCTGAAATTCTTAAATGGGAGAGTCTTCACATAGTTTCATGATTATTAGGCTACTCATTGATCTTCACTTATATCTTTCGGAGTAGTTTGTTATTGCTCTAGTACTTCACTTATATCTTTTAGAGCATGGTGGTGGATTTGTTTTATAGAAACTATTTATCTCTCATGCTTCACTTAGATTATTTTGAGAGTCTTAAATAGCATGGTAATTTGCTTAAATAATCCTAATATGCTTAGCATACAAGATTTGTAAGAATTCTTATGAGTGTGTTGAATACTGAAGAAAAGTTTGATGCTTGATAATTTTTTTGAGATATGGATATGGTGATATTAGAGTCATGCTAGTTGAAGTAGTTGTGAATTTGAGAAATACTTGTGTTAAGGTTTGTGATTCCCGTAGCATGCACGTATGGTGAACCATTATGTGATGAAGTTGGAGCATGATTTATTTATTGATTGTCTTCCTTATGAGTGGCGGTCGGGGACGAGCAGTGGTCTTTTCCTACCAATCTATCCCCGTAGGAGCATGCGCGTAATACTTTGCTTTGATAACTTGTAGATTTTTGCAATAAGTATATGAGTTCTTTATGACTAATGTTGAGTCCATGGATTATACGCACTTTTCTTCCTTCCACCATTGCTAGCCTCTCTAATACGGCGCACTGTTCACCGGTATCATACACCCACCATATACCTTCCTCAAAAAAGCCACCATATCTACCTATCATGGCATTTCCATAGCCATTCCGAGATATATTGCCATGCAACTTTCCACCGTTCTGTTTATTATGACACGCTCCATCATTGTCATATTGCTTAGCATGATCATGTAGTTGACATCGTATTTGTGGCAAAGCCACCGTTCATAATTGTTTCATACATGTCACTCTTGATTCATTGCATATCCCAAAGACATCACGGAGGCATTCATATAGAGTCATATCTTGTTCTAAGTATCGAGTTGTAATTGTTGAGTTGTAAAAAAATAAAAGTGTGATGATCATCATTATTAGAGCATTGTCCCAAGTGAGGAAATGATGATGGAGAATATGATTCCCCCACAAGTCGGGATGAGACTCCGGACGAAAAATAAAAAAAGAAAAATAAAAAAAGAAAAAGAAAAAAGAAAAAGAAAAAAAGAGGCCATAAAAAAGGAGAAAAGACCCAAAAAATAATAATAATAAATAAACAATAAAAAAAATGAGAGAAAAAGAGAGAAGGGACAATGCTACTATCCTTTTACCACACTTTACCTTTAAAGTAGCACCATGATCTTCATGATAGAGAGTCTCTCATTTTGTCACTTTCATATACTAGTGGGAATTTTTCATTATAGAACTTGGCTTGTATATTCCAATGATGGGCTTCCTCAAAATTCCCTAGGTCTTCATGAGCAAGCAAGTTGGATGCACACCCACTTAGTTTCTTTTGTTGAGCTTTCATATACTTATAGCTCTAGTGCATCCGTTGCATGGCAATCCCTACTCACTCACATTGATATCTATTGATGGGCATCTTCATAGCCCGTTAATACACCTAGTTGATGTGAGACTATGTTCCCTCTTTTTGTCTTCTCCACAACCACCATTCTATTCCACATATTGTGCTATATCCATGGCTCACGCTCATGTATTGCGTGAAGATTGAAAAAGTTTTGAGAATGTCAAAAGTATGAAACAATTGCTTGGCTTGTCATCGGGAGGTGCTCATGAGGGTGGGGGGCGCACCCCCCACCCCCTAGGGTGCGCCCCCCTGCCTCGTGGGGCCCCCGTAGCTCCACCGACGTACCCCTTGCACCCATATATACCTACGTACCGAAAAACTTCCAGAACAGAGATTAGATCGGGAGTTCCGCCGCCGCAAGCCTCCAGAGCCAGGAAAAACCAATCGGGACCCTGTTACGGCACCCTGCCGGAGGGGGGAACCCACACCGGTGGCCATCTTCATCATCCCGACGCTCTCCACAATGAGGAGGGAGTAGTTCACCCTCGGGGCTGAGGGTATGTACCAGTAGCTATGTGTTTGATCTCTCTCTCTCGTGTTCTTGATTTGGCACGATCTTGATGTATCGTGAGCTTTGCTATTATAGTTGGATCTTATGTTTCTCCTCCCCCTCTTCTCTCTTGTAATGGATTGAGTTTTCCATTTGGAGTTATCTTATCGGATTGAGTCTTTAAAGACTTGAGAACACTTGATGTATGTCTTGCCGTGCGTACCTGTGGTGACAATGGGATATCACGTGCCACTTGATGTATGTTTTGGTGATCAACTTGCGGGTTCCGCCCATGTACCTATGCATAGGGGTTGGCACACGTTTTCGTCGTGATTCTCCGGTAGAAACTTTGGGGCACTCTTTGAGGTTCTATGTGTTGGTTGAATAGATGAATCTGAGATTTTGTGATGCATATCGTATAATCATACCCACGGATACTTGAGGTGACATTGGAGTATCTAGGTGACATTAGGGTTTTGGTTGATTTGTGTCTTAAGGTGTTATTCTAGTACGAACTCTAGGGCTGTTTGTGACATTTATAGGAATAGCCCAACGGAGTGATTGGAAAGAATAACTTTGAGGTGGTTTCGTACCCTACCATAATCTCTTCGTTTGTTCTCCGCTATTAGTGACTTTGGAGTGACTCTTTGTTTCATGTTGAGGGATAGTTATATGATCCAATTATGTTATTATTGTTGAGAGAACTTGCACTAGTGAAAGTATGAATCCTAGGCCTTGTTTCCTATCATTGCAATACCGTTTACGCTCACTCTTACCACTTGTTACCTTGCTGTTTTTATATTTTCGGATTACAAAAACCTATATCTACCATCCATATTGCACTTGTATCACCATCTCTTCGCCGAACTAGGGCACCTATACAATTTACTATTGTATTGGGTGTGTTGGGGACACAAGAGACTCTTTGTTATTTGGTTGCAGGGTTGCTTGAGAGAGACCATCTTCATCCTACGCCTCCCACGGATTGATAAACCTTAGGGCATCCACTTGAGGGAAATTTTCTACTGTCCTACAAACCTGTGCACTTGTAGACCCAACAACGTCTACAAGAAGAAGGTTGTGTAGTAGACATCATAGAGGCACGCACGTGTCGTAGCAAAGGCGCGCACGTAGTATGTACACGTACGTACAACGGCCAGTGTGCAAGAAAGTAAATATGGCCACGCACGTACATACGGGGGGGTCTCGAATGCCTACTCACGCGTACGTACGGCCAGGGCTCGTGTACATGGCTGGGTCGAAACAGAGAAACAACGTCGTCGTCATGTTCATGGGGAGCCAACCGGCTGGGTCGGAACGGAATGCTTCGTCGTGTTCATCGGGAGGGGTTGGACGGAACAACCGACGGAAACGAGGCCTGGCGTATCGCAGAACAGAGGAAATGGCCTTGTGTTTGACTGGCCACGTTCGAAACGGGATCCTATTCATCGGGAGGGGTCTGGTGTACCGCAAAATGGAGGAAACGGACCTCCTACGATCGAAACGGGGATCCTGTTGATCGGGAGGGGTGTGGCGTACTGCAAAATGGATGAAACAGACTTGTGTTGGAGCGCTACGGTCGAAACGGGGGTCCTGTTCATCGGGTGGGGTGTGGCGTACCGCAAAACGGGACTCCACGGGATACTGTTCATCTCCACCGTCGACCCCCTCCAGCCTCCACGGGCTACTGCTCATCCACCGTCGACCTCCTCCAGCCTCCAACTGCGACTGTTCTTCCATGGGCTCCTGTTCATCCAGCCTCCACCGCGTGCTACTCCACCGGCTACTGTTCAACCAGCCCTCTCCATGGGCTCCTGTTCAACCACCCCTCCACGGGCTACTGTTCATCCAGCCCTCCACCATCTACTGTTCATCCTGCCCTCCACGGGGTGGTCCTATTCATCCTGCCCTCCACGGGGTCCTGTTCATCCAACCCCAACCGGCTCGATCGATCGGGGTCCTGTTCATCCAGAGGCAACACCACGGGGTCCTATTCATCCACCCCCACCGGGAACTGTTCATCCAACCCCCCCAGCAACGCTCACTGTTCATCCAGAGGCAGCATCGATTGGCTTCAGTTAGCAGCAGCAGCGAAGGAATCGAGAGCCCCAACCGGCTCGATCGATCGAGGTCCTGTTCATCCAGAGGCAACACCACGGGGTCCTGTTCATCCTCCCCCACCGGGAACTATTCAGCCAAACCCCCCAACAATGATCACTGTTCATCCAGAGGCAGCATCGATCGGCTTCAGTTAGTAGCAGTAGCAAAGGAATCGCTCGATCGGGTTCAGTTAACAGCCATCGATCGATCGCTCGGGTTCAGTAACGCGTAGCCTGTAGTGCAATCGCTCGGGTTCAGTTAGAGCCCAACGCCTCGCTCGGGTTCAGTTAGAGCCCAACGCCGCACTCCACGCTGCGGCGTGCGTAATGAGAGAAACGTGCATCGCTCGGTCCTGACCACCCACCATAACAGGGAACACCCCGATATTTTCCTAGCCCTCGCGTCTACCATGATTTTTTCCGTCATGGACGGCCCAAAGATTGTCATGCAGCTGCGTCTTCGGCCCGCCCAGGATGAAAAGCCCATTTTCTGTCATGACTTTTTGTCATAGAAGTAGGACCCTGCCACATCTATGATGATACCGGGTTTTGTCAAAATTATCATCAAAGAAGTGTCATAAGTATGACAGAAAAAAAATTCAGCCCAAAATGTCACGGATGTGTCTTTTTTGGTAGTGGATGCTGTTGTGTAGTTCCACTAAAATCGAGCTGAGCATCCCTGATGGCAAATATATTGAAGAAGTGTGATTAGAATAATAGTACTGGCACTAGTTCATGAGACATAAATTCATCACAAATAGAAGCCGGTAGAAGTAGAGAAAGATCAACATGGAGATGGAGCTACGTGGGGAGCTGCGGCAGTGAAGCAAGCCGGCTCCAAAAGGAAGATGTACTACCTGGGACATCGGGCTGTAGGTAGAAGGGCAGTTGGGATGCGGCATCAGGCCATACCGCGGGGACCCCCGATTGGGACGCACCGACTGTGGGTTTTCTCCATTGCTGATGTCGACCGCGTCTACGCAGAACATTCTTCCCTTCCTCCAGCTGCGGGCAGTCCGGATATGTGACCAGCGGTGTGGCCACCGTCGTTCTATGCTTCTGAGGAGAGCAACCCAAGCAAGCAGGCTTGTAGCTTAGCCTCCTGCTAGTGTATATATAGTGGTTTTCTTTTTCTCTCCATATCAACCATTTTATATTGCGTACGTGTCATTGAAGAGTGAAATGATGGTTGCTTCTTCCGTCTACCTTACTGTGTGATTTCACTGCTCCTTACTGCCCCCTACACGTACTCACCTTACGTGTATGACCGTTCCTGAGTCTCACTTGTACTTATCTCTATTTTTCTTGCATGACATGTAGACAGGATGCGCATAGAGGAATTTTGTTACTGCACGTTATTATGTAGTACTGTACTACTAGTACCTACTCCCTCCTTCCGGTTCACTACTGGTACTCCCTCCGTCCTGGCTTATTGGTCCCCTTTGTACTCAATTCATGGGCTCGTTTTCCTCAAGAAATTGTCTTTACCAACGTATTAATATCGGGAATGCATGCGTGAACAACGAATGATTAAACCTTGCATGCAACATTTTGACAAAGCATTGACTGATGAACATGTGAATGTAAGGGACTACAACCTCGTGCATGCATGCAACAGTCAAACGTACACATGGACGCAAAAATGTGCGCGACGCCCTAATGCATGCATGTCCGAGCACACGATGGAACATACAGGGTCACGCACAAGTGCTCAACCTACACGTGCATGCCCACACATACTCAGCCAGGGTGAGCTAGTGACCGTATAAACACCGGAAAATGTATATATTGCGCGCAATGAGCGTATTATGAAGTCCACTAACCGTATTTTTACAAAATACAATGACAGACAGTGTATTTATCTCGTTTGAGATTAAGCCATATTAACTGGAAAGGAGGCAGTATGGACTAGCATTACTTTGCTATGTCCCGTCAACTTGCCGAACTTGGAGAAGCTTGCAGGACGGGAGAAGCTTGCGTGCGGTGGCTCGCAGGACAAGGAGAAACTTTTGACTAATGCAAGCTCTCCCTCGCTCAGGCGGTGGACGTGCAATAGTTAATTCGGTGTTAGATTGCCAGAAGCATACACTATACTGGTACTATTATTGTTTGACTACCCGAAGAGGCGAACAGCCAAGCGCAAAGTTTACTAGTACTAGTACTACTACTATAGAGGTATGTACTATACTATACTAGGAACCGGATGGAGGAGCGTCTGCACTCTTACTATATTTTAAAAATGTGATAAAGCAATCTTCAACACATTTGGTTCTCTTCGAGGGTTCTCGCATGTGATAATGGAAGTTGATTGCATGGAACAATCGCCACAATTCTCGCTTAATTCTGGCACATATCCTGTTACAAATAGGAGCGCTCGGTAATATTTCCTCTTTTTTTGGTTATTCAGCATGTAAACAGGTCAGCAAACCTTGCGGCGCATCTTTGTGCTAACCGTGCTTGCTGCACTTTGAATGTGGCCGAGAGCTAGTTTGATGAAACACCTTGCTTCCTTCTTCTTTTTTACGGGGTACCTCGCTTCCTAGTGACCAGTCTCTTGGCTGATCGTCCTAAGAATGCTTATATATGAATAAAGCTCTCTCATTTACCCGCAAAAAATATTAAGCCATATTAACCGGAAAGGAGGGAGTATGGACTAGCACTACTTTTTGGCGTGTCTCGCCAACTCACAGAACGAGGAGAAGCTTGTATGACAAGGTGAAGCTCGCTTACGCCGTTTGACTAATGCAACCTACCCTCGCCCACGCGGTGGACATGCAGTAGTTCATTCGGTGTCAGATTGCCACAGGCATACACTGTAGTACCCAACATGCGGAGTACCATCATTGTTCGACTTCACGAAGAGGCGAAGAGCCAAGTGCAAGGTCTAGTTGTACGAGTAGTACTGCTACTAGAACCGCATGATGGAGCGTCTGTACTCTTATTTTATTTTAATCTCTCATAAAACACACATTTATTCGGGAGAAGGGCGGAAAACGGCAGCCCAATGGTAGTGTTGAAAAACATCGAACATGTAATGGTGATATCGATCAACCATGCTCGAATATATCTTGGCCTCCATGCGAGCCCGTCTGTGTGTTCTCGCTCCTCGTCTCTCTCATGGAACGGCGGGTTGGCCATTTTTCCATCAATTGAGATCGGTTTGCTCACACTCTGGTCCCACATGTTAGGGATATGCCAAGAGGAAGTGCATTAACCGACTGGCCATACGCATACTAGGTTTTGCACCTTCAGGCCATGCTTGGAATGGTTGTATTTCAATATGGAGGTGTATAACTTACACTTGTAAGTTACTGGCCGCTGTGCAAATTCCAGCCGGAATTGTAATGACGGGCGCAGGTGTGTATTTTTTACAAGTGTATTCAAAAGAGAAACGGTGATCCAAACAGGGCTTCATACTACTCCTCCCTCCGTCACAGTTTACCGGCCGCGCTTCATTCTGATGCATTTCTCTCCATGCATTTCCACCACCATAGAGACTTTAGAGCGCATTGATGGTTGCTTCTTCCGAGAAACTTATAATGGGAAAGGTGGGGCTTATGAATTGACTGCTCATTACGACTCACTATTAGTGCGGCGCAACAACCGGGCTGAGTCTCCCATGCGGTTGTGCACTACTCCCTCTATTCTTAAATATACTATGGAGTATTTGTCTTTCTTGAGATTTGAATGAGTGACTACATACGAAGCAAAATGAGTGAATCTACACTCTAAAATATGTCCATTTGAAATTTGTAAAAAGACAAATATTTAGGAACAGAGGAAGTATAATTTTGTGCATGGCACATGGACCCGGATGCTGAAGAGGTTTCTGGCGATGCTATCAAGATTCCAGCATTTGTTTACATATAATTGACATACTATACAAATAATTTTCCAACGACATGAAATTGCACAATGCTCTGAGCTTTCAGCTTTTGTTTCGTGTGTCTTGCCATCGATGCTCTTTCGGAAACAATAAAAAACTAACTTCCTTGGTAATGCATCTCAATGATTAGCAGATCAGAGCTAATATTTACATCACAACTGAAGACAAAGTTGTGAGAATGTGTGAAATTAAAATTGATCCATGTTATCATTGGCAGCAACGTCTCACCTGTCGTGGTTCTAAGCCTAACAGTAGAATAGGGGGGTAGGAATGGAGAGGCAAGATCCTAGCTATGGAGAAGTTGTATACGCAAGATGTTTACGAGTTCAGGCCCTTCTCGGAGGAAGTAAAAACCCTACGTATCGGAGCCCGGAGGCGGTCGATCAGTATTATGTGCGTATGAATTCTTTGGGGTGCCAACCCTTTACACCGAGGAGGGGGTGGCTTATATAGAGTTCGCCGGACCCTCCAAATTTCCCTCGCTATGCAGGGATTAAAGTACATTAAGATCGGGGATTACTGGTAACGCCCCACATAAAGAGCTATGATGACCTTAAAAGCTACTTAATGACCGACCGTTTGTGTGCAGACTGACTTTAGATCTCCTGGCGGTCGAGTGGTTGGCTTCATGGTCGAGTATCTTCAAGTCCGTCGAGTGGAACCCTTCCAGGTCGACTGAAAGGTGGTTTCTTCTAGAGATATCCTTGGGGAGGGTGTCCTGGACAGGTCCATGACCCTACCCTAGGTACATGACTTCATCATTTGCCCCCGAATGGATCGAGGTTTGGGTGGGGAAGAAGTCGAACATACTTCCGACCCATTCTTGTGCTGCGAGTGTGTCTTGTTTTGGATCAATGAACTTAAATGAAGGCATCAACTTCTTTTTCAGTCGCCTTGATCCATTCTTTGTATCCGTCGAGTGTGTTTTCTGTACTTGGAGAACTCCGAATGACAGGACGGAGGAAATCTTCCGTCTGACGATTTGCTCTGCGGCGCGCGGATTTAGAGGGATTTGAATTTTGGGAAGCGCGCGGGGCGGAGGGAGCCACAGTAACCGGATGGGATAAGGCAGTTACGCCTCGATCTCCGTGCCACCTTTTTCTCCACGTATCGCGCCCGCGACTGTTGCGGGATTTGACAGGATCGCCCGGGCCTACAATGTCAGTCACTCGGAAGCAACCTCATATAAGGCTCCAGATGGGGGTTTTCGAACAGTGCGCTCTTATTTTCTCCTCTCTTCCTCAGACTTATCTCCCGCATTCGCCTCCATCTCAGTGCTGCTGCTCTGTGTGCGTCTCGCCGGCGACGATGGTGAAGGAGAAGACGGCGGCCATGGAGCGAGCGAAGAAGGCGACGGCGAAAGCGAAGGGAAGGGCGAACAGTCGGGGTGGATCCTCATCGAGGGCCGGCCTGCCGCATGGCTGGATCCAGGGCGACTGGATCCGCTCGACGATTCGTCAAGTGGATCTTGACGACCTGGCCAATGGAGGACTGATCCCCCATGGATCGGCGCGGCTCCCGCGGAAGGAGTCTGAGCCGCAGCCTGAGGAGGGTGAGGTCGTTCCCTTGGCCACTCATGTTGACCGTGGGTTTTCTTTGCCACCACATCCTTTCTTTCGGGGATTTCTAAACTTCTTTGGTGCACAACTCCACCACTTCACACAACACCATCGTGTACCTCGCTGCTTTTGTGTCTTTGTGCGAGAATTTCTTGGGTTGTCGACCTCATTGGGGTCTTTTCAAGCACATTATCAGTTGTCGCTCTCACACGGTGAAAAAGGCCAATCCGAGTGACGAGAGAACGCAAGTGATTCAGATGTGTCGGGTCTTGGGGTTCAGATGAGGGGAAAATGTGCCTTTCCAGCCATGAGCCTTCCCGACTCGGTCCGTGGATGGCAGTTGACCTGGTTTTACTGCAAAGACCAGCCGACGCCAGGGCAGTCGACCGGACTTCCCCCTTTATCTATGGACCGAGTGATGAAGCCTTCCTCTTTGAAGATGATCCCAGAGGAGAAGGCGCAGGTTAAGGTGTTGGTCGAGCGTGTAGTCCATCTTATCTGTGACAGGGTCACCGGCGTGGATCTCTTAGAAGTCTTCCTCTGACGACACATCCAGCCGCTTCAATATCGAGATCATCCGATGTGGATGTATTCTGGCACCGAGGACACCACTCGGATCCACCCAGAGGAGGTCGAGGAGGCGACGCTGGAGAGGTGGCTGGCTGCCATCACCGGGAAGAAGGACAACCCTCGATAGGCCAGGAGGATTCCCCCGCTCGACCAATCATATGAAGTAGATAAGGTCTGACTCTGCATCTCCGACTGTGACTTTGTTTTCATTACTCTGGTCGACTGACTTTTGTCTTGTTCGTTGTCTTCCAGGCTACCACTGAGATGTACTCGATGCCCAACGGGGTGCAAGAACATGTCGAGGAAGAGGAGGGGAGCGGAGGTGAAAGTCAGGAGGAGTGGCAATCTGATGGTGAGGAGGGTGAAGATGACGACGGCTCCGGTGAGGAGGAGGAGGAGGAGGAAAAGGAGGAGGAAGTCGACCCTCCTCGCACGGAAAGGCGATCCAAACTCGCCCATGACCCCGCGGTCGAGCGTGGCAAGGCTACCACGCATGTCGGGCATTCGACGAAACACCCTCGGACGACCTCCCCGGCGCCGACTGAAAAAGCGCCAAAGCAACCCCGAGCGACGCCATCAAAGCCGACGAAGGCTCTGCCGAAGATGAGGATGGCTATTCCCACCATTTCCGGGTAACAACAGAACTTGTGTTTTATTGTTTAGCATGGACATACTTTTGGTCAACTCGTTGACTGATCAACTGATTTCTGAAATCTGCAGCGCTGCTACCTCCGAGACCTCAGCCAGGAACGAAGACCAGGAAATGGAAGATGCTGCCACCTCTAACCTTGGTATGATCTCTGTAGTTTCGCTTTTGGTCGATTGGATTTCCGTTTTTAACTTTGAATCTTTCCTGTAGTGCCCGCGGACGAGGAGTGCGTCGACGTCGAGTGGAGCCTCCTCAAGCGAAGCGGAGTCGTCAGCGATGAACGTGAGCGCGCCGAGACGGATTTCGCGGCCCTCAACCAAAACTCCACCTGAAACCATGATGAAGGAGATCAAAAAAATCCCAACTTCTCCAATAAATCGCTAAGACACCTGCCCCATGGTGGGCGCCAACTGTCGTGGTTCTAAGCCTGACAGTAGAATAGGGGGTAGGAATGGAGAGGCAAGATCCTAGCTATGGAGAAGTTGTATACCCAAGATGTTTACGAGTTCAGGCCCTTCTCGGAGGAAGTAACAGCCCTACTTCTCAGAGCCCGGAGGCGGTCGTCTGTATTATGTGCGTATGAATTACTGGGGTGCCAACCCTTTACACTGAGGAGGGAGGTGGCTTATATAGAGTTCGCCGGACCCCTCCAGCCCTCAGTTATGCAGGGATTAAAGTACATTAAGATCGGGGATTACTGGTAACGCCCCACATAAAGCGCTATGATGACCATAAAAGCTACTTAATGACCGACCGTTTGTGTGCAGACTGACTTTAGATCTCCTAGCGGTCGAGTGGTTGGCTTCATGGTCGAGTGTCTTCAAGTCCGTCGAGTGGAAACCTTCCAGGTTGACTGAAAGGTGGTTTCTTCTAGAGATGTCCTTGGGGAGGATATCCTGGACAGGTCCATGACCCTACCCTAGGTACATGACTTCATCACCCCCAGCTCGATCTTTCTAAATCAACAAGGCATGTTGGGAAAAATTAGCTGTCTGGAGCATGCAATATTCCAATCATTTTGTGCAGTTCCACTAAAATAGAGCTGAGCGTCCCTGTTCCAAAGATATTAAGTGTGCTTACGATAATAGAGGACTGCTGATGAAACAACAAACACACAAATAGAAGCTGGTCACCTTTGTAGTGTCTCTTAAGACTAACTAGTTGGAAAAGATTAAGCAAATAGTTGGAGAAGATTAGGCTCAGAGTTGGATGAGGAGGATAGAGCAAAACCAATCTCCCTTTCGCAGTTGCACTAAAATGTAGAGACGTTGCCTGTGTGACATTTTAGTACAACTGCACAAAACACTCTTAAGAAAAAAGTGATTTGTGCAGTTCACCAAAAGGTCACAATAGCAACGAGGTGAAATGGATAGCCCTGTTTGCAAAAAAGAGGTAGAAAGGAAACAATTACTGGCCAATAACAATTGATGACACATGCGACGACAAAAAAGAAGCATATTCCTTGTCCTAAGGGAAGAGAACAACCCGGTTGTGTTTGTCTAAAATGATGTGAGGACGAGATTGCAATATGGAAAGTACGTCGGACGAGCTATGTTTTGGGTAAAGAACTATGGAAGATCCACATGCAAGATTTTCCACATGCAGCAATGTGGGAAGACAGGCAGTGGAGCAAGGCCAGAGGGGATACCTGGGGGTCATCAGGATGTAACTAGGTGAGCAGTGGAGGGCGGGATCTACCCATACTGCGGCAGCGAGCAGGTGGCGTAGGCCCAGCCGTGCCGGAGGTTGGTCAGAGAGAACGACGGGTACCACATATCAGGACGTGCTGCCTCGGCGCCGTTGAACGGAGAAACAATGCACAACCTCCCTTTCCGCCGGTGGATAGGATGCAGCCGGATCAGTGACCAATGGTGAGAGAGAGGGAGAGGCCACCGCCACCTTGTGTGAGATACTCTAAAGAGAGACAAACCCAGGCAGGCTCCATTGTATATAGTGGAGCGGACTAGCTTTTTCTCCATAAAAGTCTTTTTATATTTTGTGTACGTGCCATTGAGGGATATAACTTTATTTAAAAATAACGTGCCAATGCATCAAGTCAAACTTTATTTCGTGCACGCGTGGTACAGGACCTCCGTAGGTAAACAACCACTACACGCATTCAAATTAGCACGTGGGCTGCCATTTCGTACAGAAATGAGCTCCACCGTGTACCCGCGCGGGTGTGGCTGGGCACGAATTGTGAGTACGTGCACCTATTCTCTTCGTGTATGTACACCACCTACGTGGGGTTGTGTGAGAGAGATACAAATTAGAGAGATATAGTGTGTGGGTTCGTAAGTGTTTTTTGGGGGGGTGTCAATCAAAAAATGTAACATATGCAATGTGTGTGAAATAGTCCTGGAGATATCATATAGATAGAGGGGGCGATCACGAGAAGAGAGTGGAGGTATCATCGGCTTGATGTATCCATAGAATCGAATAGAGGGATGATGATGTGTGTGTGTGTGCATGCGCGCGCGATTGATAAAGAGTGCCATCGAATTTGTGTGTGCCCACGTTAAAGATATAGGGTGGCTGGCCTACTGGAAAGTGAGAGGGGACAGGTGCAGTTTGTCTCTATGGCATGGACCCTACCTACAGCACTCGACTATCGGTGTGTGGTGGGGGGAGGCCTTATTAACTATAGAGGTACAATGGCTGGTATATGTGTGGAGGAGGAGAGAGGCCTACATTATGTATTAAGGGGGATCGATCGGCATCCATTCATATGTGTAGGAGAGGAATAAGGTTGGGAGAGAGACAGAGCTAGAGTTATGGAGGGGGTGGTAGGAGTTGTGTTAGGGCCGGTTTTCCAATAAAATATTTATTTGAAAAACCGACCATTATATCAGACCAGTATAGAAGAATCCTCCTTACTGGAAGACAAATCCTTGATACAGGAATCCAGAAGTACTAAATATTATACAAGGTTGAGCTGAGGCTGCTCAATAATTTATTACAAGCATGCCGATATTATACATAAAGGCGGATATGACACAAAGGGCATGGTGGCATAACTACTGACTTGTAATAAAAGTGGTGGTGGATATGTCACAGTGAAGTGGGTGACATGACTCCAAAATCTTACAGCTCATCAAGCGCCGGAGTGAGGCTCGATGATTCTATTAGGGTAGCGTAAGCGGGTATAATACAAGTGACCAACTACAGGATTGCACGAGACTGACTGGGACTCCTCTACGTGTCGGACTCTCTATTGTACTCTTCATCCATAAGATCGCCTTCGTCAACATCTGGCCAAATCAACAAGCCAGGTGAGTACTTTGAATGTACTTGCAAGACAGTTTGGACATAAAATATAACAAATGCAAACATGATGCACATGAGCAGACTAGTAATGCGCACTCAGATAATAGATTTGCCCTACATGTTAAAAAGGAAGTCAGGCGGTAGTCCTCCCGAAATGCCTAAAAAATAGCTGAAGGCCGATTGGGTGTCTGAAGCGACGCCTCAAAAGGTAAAATATATTGACATGCCGCAGTCGGGCGTCAGGGCGACACCACATAAAGGGCTTATAATGAAACGTAAATGAAAGTACATGCCACAGTCGGACGTCTAAGCGACATCTCGAAAAGGGCTTATAATGAAAGTAAATAACAAGGATGCCACAGTCGGACGTCTGAGCGACATCACATAAAGGGCTTATATCAACAACAAATAACAAGAATGTCACAGTCGGACGTCTGAGCGACATCACATAAAGGGCTTATATCAAAAGTAAATAACAAGAATGCCACAGTCGGACGTCTGAGCGACATCACATAAAGGGCTTATATCAAAAGTAAATAACAAGAATGCCACAGTCGGACGTCTGAGCTACATCACATAAAGGGCTTATATCAAAAGTAAATAATAAGAATGCCATAGTCGGACGTCTGAGAGACATCACGTAAAGGGCTTATATCTCAACATTCGAATTCAAGTAGCTCATGAAGGTAACATCATTCCACGGAATACTCGGTTCATAATAATAAACTTGTTAGTCCATCCATAGGAATAACCTTCAGTCGGGTTTACCATTTTCATTTTCATGCTTATTCTCTGGAGATCACATCGAGACTCCATAATCGACACATTATCGATAATCGACATCGACATTGATGTGATGATCGAGGTCCTTGACCATGGACATGGTTACTTGAATGGTTTTGACTTTGCAGAGTTTGTACTCTTTACCCACAGCCAACGGATTTCAATAGTCACAAAGGACTAGTTCCGTTTATGGTATTTTAGAAGAAACACATCTAACCAGTACACACCCATTCCACATTCCGCTGCCAGGAATCACCCTAGGCAACGTTCAAGAAAAATTCTAAGACAGGGAGGCTACAACCTCGAATAGCATGGGATCAAATTTATATCGCGCGCTCTAAGGGGTGCCCCCCTCTCGGTCCCAACCGGAAACACCCATGCCCCCTGACCGAATGATGGGCTTTAATCCAGGGCCATGGAACCCTCATCACGGCCCCTCTATTTGGTGTGTACAAGGAAAGAGGTTTGCAACTTACTAAACCACATTCTTTGCAGAAAACATGTGGTCGTCCCGCAAGAGGTCCATATGGGCCAAGGAGGATGCGGAAGCCGCGAGTCTGGGCATCCCAGACCCCTTGGCGGAGTTCACCGTCCCGCAAGAGCATGACGTCCTCAGGGCTCGACACAGTTGGGACCCGGTGAAGAAGGTTTTTGATATGAACGCGGTCACGACGGAGTTCATGAGACTACTGGTAATTTTAGTTTCTGATCAATTCGACTGCATGTTAGTCATATTTGTAAACGATCCTTGTGCCTTTTGCAGAGAGAGCAGCACAGGATTGCGGCCGAAAGCGACTCGCCGTCTGAGGCGCTGGCGAGGCCCAAGTCGGACAATCCATTCAACCGGGCGTTGAACATATTGAAACGACTCCCGATGGAGACTCGACCATCGTATGGACGTGTGCACGGTGTCGGAGATGGCGGCACGTGGAAGAAGTACTACCGTGAGACCACAGAGGAGAGAAAGGAAAGACGGATGTTAACTAAATAAAACATCGACAAGAAGGTTGGGATTGCGGTTGAGAAGAAATCATCGGAGACAGTCACAACAGCGGTAGCTGTGGCAAAACAGGTGCTTGTAGATATGTCTACATCCTTGGTTCCGGCTGTTTTCAATTGGACCAGGAAAAATCCAGAAAAAATGCAGCTGACTTTCCCCTTGCTGACTTCTTGGGGAGAAGCCCGACTAGCGTTGCACCAGCACCTGCAGCTGCACCGGGCTCCCGCACTGGCTCTAGCACTTGCTCCGGCATCAGCTCTGGCACCGGGCGTGCTCAGCGGTGCTTCGTCTTTGGCTGAGCTCGACGCCCTCACGGTATCTGTCACCCCGGCCCCCTTCAATAAATGTATAATCTCACGTTTTCATTGCCTTCCAGATGTCTCACGTCGCATACTTTTCTTTGCAGGCCGATAAAACCCCGTGCACCATATTGTACACCACCGGTGACCAGAAGGTGGACGTGGGGAAGGCGACGATAATGGAGCCGAAGGAACCATTGTTTCACAGCCGGCCGATCCCCCCAGACGTCTTCAAGGTTTCCGTGGCCAGTGCCAAACCGAGCCACGATCCACTACTAGGGAAAAGCCTATACACAGAATCTTAGCAGCAGCGCGGGTCAAAAACGAGCGCTGCTGCTAATTAGTAGTAGCGAGTGTGCGGGAAACTCGATGCTGATAAGTTTTTAGCGATGGCGCTCTGTGTAAACCGCCTGCTACAAATATCCACGGCGGTGTTCACCGAGCTCCATTTAGCAGAGCGCCGTTGCCCGAACCGCTGCCATCGCTACGGATATAGTAGCAACGCCGCTTTTCGATCGCTGCTGCTACATTTCAAATTGGCAATTTTTTTGTCACTATTAGCAGTAGCGTCGTTGCCCAAAGCGCGCTGCTGCTAATTCTTTAGCAGCAGCGCGTTTCTTCTCCCGCGCTACTACTAACCCGCACCAACCCACCACCTTTCCCCGCCCGTGCCTCCCTCCCCCTCCTCTCTTCCCTTCCCCCTACCTCCCTCACTTGCTCCCACTCTCACTCTTCTTCTTCCTCAATACTTCTCCCCCATTACTCTTTCTCTTCTATCCACCTTTCTTTCTCTTCATTACTCCTACCTAACTACACCACCTCCATTAATGCATCTCCTTTCTCTTTTTCCTTTCCCCTCCACTAGTTGAAGTTGTCTCCTCCCAAATTAGCTAGCTAGGTAGATGTAGCATTTAGTTAAGTGACCTATTTGCCCCCTAACTAGATCTATCTTTGTCAACAAGAGCTTTGTGCACTTTTGATCTCCCTACAACATCATCTCCACCGTGTGCTCGATCTCGATCGAGGTGATGAAAATTTCTGTTTATGTGTGTGTGATATGTTTGTGGAAATTGTGTGTGTGGCATACCAAATTGTGCTTTTGAGTTGCCTATGTTTTGCCGAAATGTCGGTTTATTTCCGTTTCGGCGAATTCCGGGCAAACTCTAGATCCATATATGTCCAATTTTTAGGGAAGGTCATGCCAAATTTTTGTATGACTTTGATGCATGCATGCATTTTTATAATCAATTTGTTTATTATTACCGTGCAGAGTTGACGATGGTCGATTGGAACGATGGTGGACAGGTGGTTGCGGTCGGCGGCAGGACATGAAAGAAAATAATCGGACAGAGGTTTTATGTCCATGTCGAAAATGCAAAGGAATAGTTTGGCTCGACCCCCATGACGATGGTCGTGTCGAAGCGCACCTGCTCATGACTGGTGAGGGAGTTCCGGACTAGGGGGTGTCCGGATAGCCGAACTATCATCATCGGCCGGACTCCAAGACTATGAAGATACAAGATTGAAGACTTCGTCCCGTGTCCGGATGGGACTTTCCTTGGCGTGGAAGGCAAGCTTGCCAATACGGATATGTAGATCTCCTACCATTGTAGCCGATTCTGTGTAACCCTAGCCCTCTCCGGTGTCTATATAAACCGGATGGCTGTAGTCCATAGGACGAACAACAATCATACCATAGGCTAGCTTCTAGGGTTTAGCCTCTTTGATCTCGTGTTAGATCCACTCTTGTAACACACATCATCAATATTAATCAAGTAGGACGTAGGGTTTTACCTCCATCAAGAGGGCCCGAACCTCGGTAAAACATCGTGTTCCTTGTCTCCTGTTACCATCCGCCTAGACGCACAGTTCGGGACCCCCTACCCGAGATCGCCGGTTTTGACACCGACATTGGTGCTTTCATTGAGAGTTCCTCTGTGTCGTCACCAATAGGCCCGATGGCTCCTTCGATCATCAACAACGACGCAGTCCAGGGTGAGACCTTTCTCCCTGGACAGATCTTCGTATTCGGCGGCTTTGCACTGCGGGCCAATTCGCTTGGCCATCTGGAGCAGATCGAAAGCTACGCCCCTGGCCATCAGGTCAGATTTGGAAGTTTGAACTATACGGTCGATATCCGCAGAGACTTGATCTTCGACGGATTCGAGCCACAGCCGAGCGTGCCGAACTGTTTCGATGGGCATGATCTAGCTCTGCAGCGAGCGATTGCCACGGAGGCCGCACCAAGATCCGCTCGACCCTTAATCCGGGCGGATTCCCCGATCGAGGACGAGTGGTTAGACACCGCCTGGGGCGACAATCCCTCTGGCGATTGAGCCGAACTCTATCCCTGTCGCTGCGAAGACCTCGACTCCTGTGCGGGACTCCTCTCCGGACTCCGGACCCCAGCGCCCTTAATCGAATCCGATTGGGCGCCCGTCATGGAGTTCACTGCCGCGGACATCTTTCAGCACTCGCCCTTTGGCGACATCCTGAATTCACTAAAGTCTCTCTCTTTATCCGGAGAGCCCTGGCCGGATTACAGTCAGGAAGGTTGGGATGCGGACGACGAAGAAATTCAACGCCCACCCACCACCCACTTTGTAGCTACTGTCGATGATTTAACCGACATGCTAGAATTCGGCTCCGAAGACATGGACGGTATGGACGACGATGCCGGAGACGATCAAGACCCAGCGCCTATAGGGCACTGGAAGACCACCTCGTCATACGACATATACATGGTGGACATCCCAAAAGATGGGAACGACGATGGAACAACGAAGGATGACCCCTCCAAGAAGCAGCCGAAGCGCCGACGTCAGCGGCGCTGCTCTAAATCCCACCACAGCAAAAACGGTGATTCCGGCACGGGAGATAATAACACCCCGGACAGTGCCAAAGAAAACCCCCTCCAGCAGGACTCAGCGCAGGAGGAGGGAGAAGCAAGTCCGCACGACAGTGCGGTAGAAAGAGAGGCCGAGGACGATAATTATGCGCCTCCCTCCGGAGATGAAGCAAGCCTCGACGACGATGAATTAAATGCGTGCACGAGGATCCCGTCAAACAAGAGCGTTTTAGACGCGGGCTTAAGGCCACGGCGAACAGCCTCAAGAAAAAGCAGCAACAGCTTAGAGCTGATCAGATCTGCTAGCCCACGATGGATCAAGTCCTCGCGGCGAAGAGCATGAGCTCGAACGCCTCCAAAAGCTTCCCTAAACGCAAGCTGCTCCCCCGATTAGAGGAGGAGGCTTACGAACCCGCATCACCAGGAGACAATACGGCTGACCGACCACCCCGTGGTCGCGACAGAGAGGCCTCTAGGCCCTTCACTAGAACCATACCCCGGCATCGCTCAAAAAGCACACGGCCACAGGGGAACGCTCCGGATCTGCGGGATATATTGGAGGACAAGGCAAGACAATCAAGATCGATCTATGGATCGTGTGGGCGCCCCACGGTACGTGACGACAACCGTCGCGCCGGACACAGTAAGTCCGGCCGGGCCGAACAAAACAGACAAAGCTCTTTTGAGCTCCGTCGTGATATCACCCAGTACAGAGGCGCCGCACACCCACTATGCTTCACAGACGAAGTAATGGATCATCAAATCCCCGAAGGGTTTAAACCCGTCAATATTGAATCCTATGATGGCACAACAGACCCCGCGGTTTGGATCAAAGACTATCTCCTTCACATCCACATGGCCCGCGATGATGATCTTCACGCCATCAAATACCTCCCCCTCAAGCTTAAAGGACCAGCCCGGCATTGGCTCAGCAGCTTGCCAGCAGAGTCAATTGGGAGCTGGGAGGACCTGGAAGCCGCATTCCTCGATAACTTCCAGGGCACTTATGTGCGACCACCAGACGCTGATGACCTAAGCCACATAATTCAGCTGCCAGACGAATCGGCCAGACAATTCTGGACACGGTTCTTAACCAAGAAAAACCAAATCGTCGACTGTCCGGATGCGGAGGCCCTCGCGGCCTTCAAGCATAACATCCGCGACGAGTGGCTTTCCCGGCACCTAGGACAAGAAAAGCCGAAATCCATGGCAGCCCTCACATCACTCATGACCCACTTCTGCGTGGGTGAGGACAGCTGGCTAGCACGCAGCAACAACCTCAGCAAAAATTCTGGCAGAACGGACTTCAAGGACCGAAATGGCAGGCCGCGTCGTAACAAAAACAAACGCCACATTAACGGTGACAATATTGAGGATACGGCAATCAATGCCGGATTCAGAGGCTCTAAACCCGGTCAGCGGAAAAAGCCATTCAAAAGAACTACTCCGGGTCCGTCCAATTTGGACCGAATACTCGACCGCTCGTGCCAGATACACGGCACCCCCGAAAAGCCAGCCAACCACACCAACAGGGACTGTTGGGTATTCAACGAGCAGGCAAGTTAATTGCCGAAAACAATGACAAGGGGCTGCATAGCGATGACGAGGACGAGACCCAACCGCCGAACAATAAAGGATGTAAGGTTTCCCCACAAGTGCGGACGGTGAACATGATATACGCAACGCACATACCCAAAAGGGAGCGGAAGCGTGCACTCCGGGATGTCTACGCGATGGAGCCAGTTGCCCCGAAGTTCAATCCATGGTCCTCCTGCCCGATCACTTTTTACCGAAGGGACCATCCCACTAGCATCCGCCACGGAGGATTCGCCGCACTGGTCTTAGACCCAATCGTCGATGGATTTCACCTAACCAGAGTCCTGATGGACGGCGGCAGCAGCCTGAACCTGCTTTACCAGGATACAGTGCGCAAAATGGGCATAGACCCCTCAAGGATTAAACCTACCAAAACGACCTTTAAAGGCGTCATACCAGGTGTAGAAGCCAATTGTACATGCTCAATTACACTGGAAGTAGTCTTCGGATCCCCGGATAACTTCCGAAGCGAAGAGTTAATCTTCGACATAGTCCCGTTTCGCAGCGGCTATCATGCCTTGCTCGGACGTACCGCGTTTGCAAAGTTCAACGTGGTGCCGCACTACGCATACCTCAAGCTCAAGATGCCAGGCCCTCGAGGAGTCATCACGGTCAACGGAAACACTGAACGTTCTCTCCGCACGGAGGAACATACAGCGGCTCTCGCGACGGAAGCGCAATGCAGCCTCTTAAGGCAATTCTCGAGTCCGGCCGTTAAGCGGCTGGACACAGCTAAGCGCGCCCGGAGTAATTTAGAACAAGACCACCTGGCACGTTCCGAGAACGCGTAGCAGTGCGGCCCCAACCCCAGCTCCTGCGAAACGTCAAAGCAGGTCCTTCGCGTACACCATTACGCTCTGAAGATACCATGGGCATGGGGAGAGGGGCACGACCGCGATAAACCCAGACTGCGGCTCAACCACACCAGGGGCTCTCAAGTGTGTTGTTCCTTTTTCTTTTCTTTTTTACCTTTTAATTTTTACCCACGGGACTCCGTTTGTCAGAAGCCCTGTCCGGCAGCAGACCTGCCGAACTCACGATGCAACAGCCAGGGAAGGATGAAGGCTACAACGAATACACAGGTGGTCTCCATTACAAGCATTTTTATACACCAATCTGCAGCCTACCCCTGGAGGGGGACATGTTTAAACAGTCCCATACCTTGCTTATCGCACTATTTGTATCGTTCCGCATTCGTAGCAGCACTTATTGAATAAAACAATGCAGCACCTTTTTGCTTATAATTGCATTTCTTTTTCATACATATGTTCATTCACGGAATGTTGCATCCGTATACTTTGGTACGGCTAATATACACCAGGGGCTTATGTTTCCCGCATTATGGTATGATGATTCCGAACACTTTCACAAGTGCGGCACCCCGAACTTATAGCACTATATGCATCGGCTCCGAATCATGTCTTGGGTCAATAGTTGGGTTTGCCCGGCTCCCATGTTTTGGTACCTTACGTTCTGTTATATCGGCTAAGGTAGCACTGGGAGAACCACTGCGATTCCGCCCCAGTTGAGCTGGGTTAACGCCTCAGTGGAGAAAGCTAAAACTGACCGTCATGATGAGGCGAGAGCCGGTCGCTGTTCGAGAGGTTTTTTGTGAGTCCTTAAAGACTTATGCCGCTTAGAGCGAGGAGCCGGATACTGTCCGGCCAAGGCGTGGATAGCGCCCCAAATTGACCTTCCGAAGACTAGGGGCTTCGCCAAATTTAAAATTATAGAATTCTATGGCTAAGTGAGAGTGTTCAAGCATTATAAGTCCGGTTGCCTTGTTCGTTGTGTTGAGCGCCTCCCTAGATGGACCCAAAAATGGGAACAAGAGCGCTCAAGTTTATCCCAAACACCCCAGCACTCGTGGCATTGGAGCTGAAGCCGACGACTTGCCATCTCTCAGATTTGATAAACAGCCGCACAGAAGGTAATATTTTAAATTAACAAGCGTTGCTTAGCGCATATGAACTAAGTTTTCAGCGCACAGGATAACAAAATGCGAGTCTACTCAAATATTACATCTTTGGAGCACTCACCCGCAATAGTGCGGGCGCCCTTCAGGACACTCTTGTAATACATCTCGGGCGTGCGATGCTCCTTGCCCTCTGGTGGCGGGTCCGTCACAAGCTTCTGGGCATCCATCTTGCCCCAGCGCACCTTTGCGCGGGCAAGGGCCCGACAGGCACCCTCAATACAAGCGGAATGCTTGATGACTTCTACCCACGAAAGCACGCATCCATCACCACGCCGCACTGGGCCGAAGTAGCTCCTGTGCTTGGCCTCCTTAGGCCACGCACCGAACTATGAGGCCCTTCATGGCCTGTTCGGCCGCCTTGTGGAGCTCGACCACCGGCTTCACCTGGTCGCTAAAACACCGGATGTCCGGCATCAAGATACCGAGACCGAAGACCTTCTCCATCGAGCTCCCCTCCTCGGCCCGGTAGAATGCGGCAGCATCGGACACGCTGCAAGGAAGATCTGCGAACGCTCCTGGAGAGCTCCAAATTCGGGTAAGTAACAGGTAATTAACACTCACATGCTTACTTTGGATGGAAAATGCCTTACCCGCTGCTATTTTCTTCACCGCCTCAATCTCCTGGAGGGCCTTGTAGGCCTCGGCCTTAGCGGCTTTGGCACTCACAAGAGCCGTTGCAAGCTCAAACACTCGAGTCTTCGAGTCACGCTCCAAGCTCTCATGTTTTTTCACGAGATCCTGGAGCTCTTGTTGTACCTCCTCCACCCGCGCCTCCTGCTTCTCTCGCTCGGTGCGCTCATGTCACGCATTACGTTCGGCCGCTGCCACCGCCTCCTTCAGGTCGCCACCTCGTTCTGGCCCCTACAATACCCACGTTATCCTTGTCATTTTTCTTGCAACCAAATCCTTTTCTGTAAGGTACAATTTTCATAAGGTCTTACTCACCTTCTTTTTCCTCGAGCTGCTTCTTGGCATGGCCGAGCTCATTCTCGGACCGCTCGAGGTTTTTCTTCAAAGTATTGACCTCCATGATCGGTCTTGGCCGGAGGTCAAGACATCCTGCAATCCCATATTGACATAGTTTTTATGACTCCTGCGTTTATCTTTCTAAAGATCCTCAGTCCGGCTTTTCTTTCCGAACAACAAACCGAGCATCAGGGGCTACTGTCTATGCGGTACCATTTTACATATATTGATATTCTTACCTCAAAGCCTGTTAGAAGGCTGTTGCAGGCTTCGGTCAGCCCGCTCTTGGCGAGCTGAACCTTCTGAATCACCGCACTCATAACAGTGCGGTGTTCCTCTTCGATGGAGGCCCCATTGAGCGCCTCCAGCAAATTATCTTGCCCTTCTTACGAAGGGGTCGCCCGCCGGACTCCGGAGCCACTGTGGCCTCCGGGGCTGAGTCCGGTGCACAGTCCGGGAGGGTGTCCTGTGACACCTCCGGGGCCTCCTCCTCCTGGTGGGTCCTTTTCTGGGATCCCACCTCGGCGTCGTCCGCGGCACGGGGGGTGGAGGCAGTCGGAAGGGAATCCATATCCGACGCACCCAAGGACCCGCTCGATGAAACGGGAAGATCATCATTGGGCGGACTGCAGGGTTGTATGCGGCATTAGAAAGACATTATGAGGCGAAAAGGAAAACCTTGAAGTTATTCGGGAGTCCGGATACTTACGATCTCGCCAGGGGCTTGGCCCTTGGAGGCCAGTCCTCGTCGTCACTGGCGTTGGCGGAGCAGTCCGGGGGAAGAGTTTTTCCCTTCTTGGACCCTTCGGCCTCCCTTGTTGGGGAGGCCTTCCTTTTCTTCCCTCCCCCCGCTGGGGGAGAGGCTTTCTTCTTCTCCTCCTCGCCTTGGTGGGAGGAGTCGGCCTCGAATTCATCATCCGATAGCACCTGAAAACGGGAACTCTTCCGAGTCCCCGTGGCCGTCTTCTTGGCCTTCTTCTCCGGCACCACGTGGGGTGCCGGAGCCAGCAGCCCCGTTAGGCGGGCGTCTGTTGGGTCCTCTGGCAATGGGGCCGGACAGATAATCCGTTCGGCCTTCGCCAGCCATTCCTGTCAAAGGTAAAGGGAGTTTAGATCCCGCATAGAGCCAAGCTATGGAAAACAAGTGGTGAAATCACTTACCTCGTCGACCGGACGCTGCGAGCGGAATCCATGATCTTGATGGCGGATGCGGCGCTCAGCGCCCTTGAACAGCACCTTCCAAACATCTTCGTACGTAGTGTCGAAGAGCCCTCTCAGGGTCTGGTGCTGCGCCGGATCAAACTCCCACATGTTGAAGCCCCGTCGCTGGCACGGGAGAATCCGGCGGATGAGCATGACCTGGACTACATTGACAAGCTTGAGCTTCTTGTCCACCAGCTTCTGGATACAGGCTTGGAGTCCGGTCAGCTCCTCCGAATCCCCCCAAATCCGGCCACTCTCTTTCCAGGAGGTGAGCCGTGTAGGGATGCCAGATCTGAATTCGGGGGCCGCTGCCCAATCGGGGTCACGCGGCTCGGTGATGTAGAACCACCCCGATTTCCACCCCTTGATGGTGTTGGGGAACGTAGTAATTTCAAAATTTTCCTACGATCACGCAAGACCATGGTGATGGCATAGCAACGAGAGGGAAGAGTGTCCGTCCACGTACCCTCGTAGACCGTAAGCGGAAGCGTTATATCAACGCGGTTGATGTAGTCGTCGCGTCTTCACGATCCGACCGATCCAAGCACCGAACGTGCGGCACCTCCGAGTTCTGCACACGTTCAGCTCGATGACGATCCCGGACTCCGATCCAGCAAAGTGTCGGGATGAGTTCCGTCGACGACGGCGTGGTAGCGATGATGATGCTCCACCGACGCAGGGCTTCGCCTAAGCTCATGACGATATGACTTCTCCGGCGCAGGCTTCAGCCTAAGCTCATGACGATATGACCGAGGTGGAATATGGTGGAAGGGGGCACCGCACACGGCTAAGGAAAGATCCGTAGATCAACTTGTGTGTCATGGGGTTCCCACTGCCCCTTTTTTTAAAGGTGGGAAGGGGGGGGGCTGGCCGGCCAAGGGAGGTGCGCCCGGTGTCCTACTCCTACTAGGAGTAGGATTCCCCAATCCTAGTCCAACTAGGTTTCCCCAAGTGGGAAGGGAGAGAGAGGGGCGCCTTCTCCTAGTCCTAATAGGACTAGGGAAGGGGGAAGGTGCCAGCACTTGGGCCCCTTCTCTCCTTTCCACTAAGGCCCATGTTGGCCCATTAGTATTCCGGGGTTCCGTAACCTCCGGTACTTGGTAAAATTCCTAATTTCACCGGAACACTTCCGATGTCCAAACATAGACTTCCAATATATGAATCTTTATGTCTCGACCATTTCGAGACTCCTCGTCACGTCCGTGATCTCATCCGGACTCGAACAACCTTCGTACAGAAACATCATAACAACTCATAGTAACTGCCATCGAAGCGTTAAGCGTGCGGACCCTACGGGTTCGAGAACTATGTAGACATGACCGAGACACCTCTCTGGTCAATAACCAATAAGCGGGACCTGGATGCCCATATTGGCTCCTACATATTCTACGAAGATCTTTATCGGTCAGACCGCATAACAACATACGTTGTTCCCTTTGTCATCGGTATGTTACTTGCCCGAGATTCGATCGTCGGTATCCAATACCTAGTTCAATCTTGTTACCGGCAAGTCTCTTTACTCGTTCCGTAATACATCATCTCACAACTAACTCATTAGTTGCAATGCTTGCAAGGCTTATGTGATGTGCATTACCGAGAGGGCCAGAGATACCTCTCCGAGCAATCGGAGTGACAAATCCTAATCTCGAAATATGCCAACCCAACATGTACCTTCGGAGACACCTGTAATGTACCTTTATAATCACCCGATTCACGTTGTGACGTTTGGTAGCACCCAAAGTGTTCCTCGAGCAAACGGGAGTTGCATAATCTCATAGTCATAGGAACATGTATAAGTCATGAAGAAAAGCACTAGCAACAAACTATACGATCAGGTGCTATGCTAATGGAATGGGTCATGTCAATCAGATCATTCAACCAATGATGTGATCCCGTTAATCAAATAACAACTCCTTGTTCATGGTTAGGAAACACAACCATCTTTGATTAACGAGCTAGTCAAGTAGAGGCATACTAGTGACACTCAGAGGTTTATGTATTCACACATGTATTATGTTTCCTGTTAATACAATTCTAGCATGAATAATAAACATTTATCATGATATAAGGAAATAAATAATAACTTTATTATTGCCTCTAGGGCATATTTCCTTCAGTCTCCCACTTGCACTAGAGTCAATAATCTAGTTCACATCGCCATGTGATTTAACATCAATAGTTCACATCTATATGTGGTTATCACCCATAGTTCACATCGACATGTGACCAACACCCAAAGGGTTTACTAGAGTCAGTAATCTAGTTCACATCGTTATGTGATTAACACCCAAAGAGTACTAAGGGATGATCATGTTTTGCTCGTGAGAGAAGCTTAGTCAACGGGTCTGCATCACATTCAGAGCCGTATGTATTTTGCAAATATTCTATGTCTACAATGCTCGCACGGGCTACTCTAGCTAATTGCTCCCACTTATAATATGTATCCAGATTGAGACTTAGAGTCATCTCGGATCAGTGTAAAAAGCTTGCATCGATGTAACTCTTTCTGACGGGCTCTTTTATCACCTCCATAATCGAGAAATATTTCCTTAGTCCTCACTAAGGATGTTCTTTACCAATGTCCAAAGTGATCTACTCCTAGATCACTTATTGTACTCTCTTGCAAAATTTCAGAGCAAGGTATACAATAGGTCTGGTACATAGCATAGCATACTTTATAAAACCTATGGTGAGGCATAGGAATGACTTTCATTCTCTTTCTATCTTCTCCGTGGTCAGGTTTTGAGTCTTACTCAATTTCACACCTTTGTAACACAGGCAAGAACTTTTCTTTGACTGTTCCATTTTGAACTACTTCAAAATCTTGACAAGGTATGTATTTATTGAAAAACTTATCAAGCGTCTTGATCTATCTCTATAGATCTTGATGCTCAATATGTAAGCAGCTTCACCGAGGTCCTTCTTTGAAAAACTCCTTTCAAATACTCCTTTATGCTTTGCAGAATAATTCTACATTATTTCCGATCAACAATATACTTATCAGAAATGCTGTAGTGCTCCCACTCACTTTCTTGTAAATACAGGCTTTTCCACAAGTCTCAGATAAAACTATATGCTATGATCAACTTATCAAAGCATGTATTCCAACTCTGAGATGCTTGCACCAGTCCATAGATGGATCATGGAGCTTGCATATTTTGTTAGTTCCTTTAGGATTGAAAAACCTTCTGGTTGCATCATATACAACTCTTCTTTAATAAATCCATTAAAGAATGTAGTTTTGACATCCATTTGCCAGATTTCATAAAATGTGGCAATTGCTAACATGATTTGGACAGACTTAAGCATCGCTACGGTTGAGAAAATCTCATTGTAGTCAACACTTTGAACTTGTCGAAAACCTTTTGTGACAAGTCGAGCTTTGTAGATAGTAACACTACTATCGCTGTCCGTCTTCCTCTTGAAGATCCATTTATTTAACATGGCTTGCTGATCATCGAGCAAGTCAATCAAAGTCCATACTTTGTTCTCATACATGGATCCTATCTCAGATTTCATGGCCTCAAGCCATTTCATGAATCTGGGCTCATCATCGCTTCCTCATAGTTCGTAGGTTCATCATGGTCTAGTAACATGACTTCCGAACATGATTACCGTGCACCACTCTGGTGCGGATCTTACTCTGGAAGACCTACGAGGTTTGGTAGCAACTTGATCTGAAGTTTCATGATCATCATTAACTTCCTCACTAATTGGTGTAGGAATCACTAGAACTGATTTCTGTGATGAACTACTTTCCAATAAGGGAGAAGGTACAATTACCTCATCAAGTTTCTACTTTCCTCCCACTCACTTCTTTCGAGAGAAACTTCTTCTCTAGAAAGGATCCACCTTAGCAACGAATAACTTGCCTTCGGATCTGTGATAGAAGGTGTACCCAATAGTTACCTTTGGGTATTCTATGAAGACGCACTTCTCCGATTTGGGTTTGAGCTTATCGGTGAAAACTTTTTCACATAAGCATCACAACTCCAAACTTTTAAGAAATGACAGCTTAGGTTTCATCGTTAAACCATAGTTCATACGGTGTCATCTCAACGGATTTAGATGGTGCCCTATTAAACGTGAATGCAGTGTCTCTAATGCATAACCCCAAAACGATAGTGGTAAATCGGTAAGATACATCATAGATCGCACCATATCCAATAAAGTGTGGTTACGACGTTCGGACACACCATTATGCTGTGGTGTTCTGTGGCGTGAGTAGTGAAATTATTTCACATTGTTTTAATCAAGGCCAAACTCAGTAACTCAAATATTTTTCCTCTGCGATCATATCGTAGAAACTTTTATTTTATTGTTACGATGATTCTTCACTTCACTCTGAAATTCTTTGAACTTTTCAAATGTTTCAGACTTGTGTTTCATCAAGTAGATATACCCATATCTGCTCAAATCATCTTGTGAAGGTCAGCAAATAACGATACTTGCCATTTAGCATCAACACTCATTGGATCGCATACTTCTGTATGTATTATTTCCTATAAGTCAGTAGCTTGTTACATTGTTCCGGAGAACGGAGTTTTAGTCATCTTGCCCAAAATGCACGGTTCGCAAGCATCAAATGATTCATAATCAAGTGATTCCAAAAATCCATCAAGATGGAGTTTCTTCATGCGCTTTACACCAATATGACCTAAACGGCAAGTGCCACAAATAAGTTGCACTATCATTATTAACTTTGCATCTTTTGGTTTCAATATTATGAATATGTGTATCACTATGATCGAGATCCAATGAACCGCTTTCATTGGGTGTGTAACCATATAAGGTTTTATTCATGTAAATAGAACAACAATTTATTCTCTTACTTAAATGAATAACCGTATTGCAATAAACATGATCAAATCATATTTACGCTCAACACCAAATAATACTTATTTAGGTTCCACACTAATCCCGAAAGTATAGGGAGTGTGCGATGATGATCATATCAATCTTGGAACTACTTCCAACACTCATCGTCACTTCCCTTCAACTAGTTTCTGCTCATTCTCGCAACTCCTGCTTTCAAGTTACTACTCTTAGCAACTGAACCAAGATCAAATACCGAGGGGTTGCTACGAACACTAGTAAAATACACATCAATAATCTGTATATCAAATATACCTTTGTTCACTTTGCCATCCTTCTTATCCGCCAAATACTTGGGGTAGTTCCGCTTCTAGTGACCAGTTCCATTGCAGCAAAAGCACTTAGTCTCGTGCTTAGGTCCAGACTTGGGCTTCTTCACTCGAGCAGCAACTTGCTTGCCGCTCTTCTTGAAGTTCCCCTTCTTCCCTTTGCCCTTTTCCTTGAGACTAGTGGTCTTGTCAATCATCAACACTTGATGCTCTTTTCTGATTTCTACCTTCGTCGATTTCAACATCACGTAAGAGCTCGGGAATCGCTTTCGTCATCCCTTGCATACTATAGTTCATCACGAAGTTCTACTAACTTGGTGATGGTGACTAGAGAATTACATCAATCACTATCTTATCCGGAAGATTAACTCCCACTTGATTCAAGCGATTGAAGTACCTGCATAATCTGAGCACATGCTCACTAGTTGAGCGATTCTCCTCCATCTTTTGGCTATAGAACTTGTTGGAGACTTCATATCTCTCAACTCGGTATTTGCTGGAAATATTAACTTCAACTCCTGGAACATCTCATATGGTCCATGACGTTCAAAACGTCTTTGAAGTCCCGATTCTAAGCCTTTAAGCATGGTGCACTTAAACTATCAAGTAGTTATCATATTGAGCTAGCCAAACGCTCATAACGCCTCGCATTTGCTCCTGCAATAGGTCTGCTACCTAGCGGTGCATTAAGGACATAATTCTTCAGGCAGCAATGAGGATAAACCTCAGATCACGGATCCAATCCGCATTATTGCTACTAACATTTTTCAATACAATTTTCTAGGAACACATATAAAAACATAGGGAAGCAACAACGCGAGCTATTGATCTACAACATAATTTGCAAAATACTACCAGGACTAAGTTCATGATAAATTTAAGTTCAATTAATCATATTACTTAAGAACTCCCACTTAGATGTACATCTCTCTAGTCATCTAAGTGATCACGTGATCCAAATCAACTAAACCATGTCCGATCATCACGTGAGATGGAGTAGTTTCAATGGTGAACATCACTATGTTGATCATATCTACTATATGATTCACGCCGACCTTTCGGTCTCCGTGTTCCGAGGTCATATCTTATATGCATAGCTCGTCAAGTATAACCTGAGTATTCCGCGTGTGCAACTGTTTTGCACCCGTTGTATTTGAACGTAGAGCCTATCACACCCGATCATCACGTGGTGTCTCGACGAAGAACTTTCGCAACGGTGCATACTGTGGAGAACACTTCTTGATAATTAGTGAGAGATCATCTTATAATGCTACCGCGTCAATCAAAGCAAGATAAGATGCATAAAGGATAAACATCACATGCAATCAATATAAGTGATATGATATGGTCATCATCATCTTGTGCTTGTGATCTCCATCGCCAAGCACCGCCATGATCACCATCGCCACCGGCCGACACCTTGATCTCAATCGTAGCATCGTTGTCGCCTCGCCAATCTTATGCTTCCACGACTATCACTACCGCTTAGTAATAAAGTAAAGCATTACATCGCGATTGCATTGCATACAATAAAGCGACAACCATATGGCTCTCGCCAGTTGCCGATAACTCGGTTACAAAACATGATCATCTCATACAATATAGCATCACGTCTTGACCATATCACATCACAACATGCCCTGCAAAAACAAGTTAGACGTCCTCTACTTTGTTGTTGCAAGTTTTACGTGGCTGCTACGGGCTGAGCAAGAACCGTTCTTACCTACGCATCAAAACCACAACGATAGTTTGTCAAATAGACTCCGTTTAACCTTCTCAAGGACCGGGCGTAGCCACACTCGGTTCAACTAAAGTTGGAGAGACAGTCTTCCGCAAGCCATCTATGTGCAAAGCACGCCGAGGAACCGGTCTCGCGTAAGCGTCTGGCGTAAGGTTGGTCCGGATCGTCTCGTCCAACAATACCGCTGAACCAAAGTATGACATGCTGGTAGGCAAGATGACTTGTATCGTCCACAACTCACTTGTGTTCTACTCGTGCATATGACATCTACGCATAAAACCAGGCTCGATACCAATGTTGGGGAACGTAGTAATTTCAAAATTTTCCTACGATCACGCAAGACCATGGTGATGGCATAGCAACGAGAGGGAAGAGTGTCCGCCCACGCACTCGTGAGACCGTGAAGCGAAGCGTTATATCAACGCTGCTGATGTAGTCGCACGTCTTCACGATCCGACCGATCCAAGCACCGAACGACGGCACCTCCGAGTTCTCGCACACGCTCAGCTCGATGACGATCCCGGACTCCGATCCAAAGAAAGTGTCGGGATGAGTTCCACAAGACGACGGCGTGGTGACGATGATGATGCTCCACCGACGCAGGGCTTCGCCTAAGCTCGCGACGATATGACTTCTCCGGCGCAGGGCTTCGCCTAAGCTCCGCGACGATATGACCGAGGTGGAATATGGTGGAAGGGGGCACCGCACACGGCTAAGGAAAGATCCGTAGATCAACTTGTGTGTCATGGGGTGCCCTCTGCCCCCGTATATAAAGGAGGGAAGGAGGAGGGGCTGGCCGGCCAAGGGAGGTGCGCCAGGGGTGTCCTACTCCTACTAGGAGTAGGATTCCCCCAATCCTAGTCCAACTAGGTTTCCCCAAGTGGGAAGGAGAGAGAGGCGCTTCTCTCCTAGTCCTAATAGGACTAGGGAAGGGGGAAGGTGCGACCAGCACTTGGGCCCCCTCTCTCCTTTCCACTAAGGCCCATGTTGGCCCATTAGTATTCCGGGGTTCCGTAACCTCCGGTACTTGGTAAAATTCCTAATTTCACCGGAACACTTCCGATGTCCAAACATAGACTTCCAATATATGAATCTTTATGTCTCGACCATTTCGAGACTCCTCGTCACGTCCGTGATCTCATCCGGACTCGAACAACCTTCGTACAGAAACATCATAACAACTCATAGTAACTGCCATCGAAACGTTAAGCGTCACGGACCCTACAGGTTCGAGAACTATGTAGACATGACCGAGACACCTCTCTGGTCAATAACCAATAGCGGGACCTGGATGCCCATATTGGCTCCTACATATTCTACGAAGATCTTTATCGGTCAGACTGCATAACAACATACGTTGTTCCCTTTGTCATCGGTATGTTACTTGCCCGAGATTCGATCGTCGGTATCCAATACCTAGTTCAATCTTGTTACCGGCAAGTCTCTTTACTCGGTCCGTAATACATCATCTCACAACTAACTCATTAGTTGCAATGCTTGCAAGGCTTATGTGATGTGCATTACCGAGAGGGCCCAGAGATACCTCTCCGACAATCGGAGTGACAAATCCTAATCTCGAAATATGCCAACCCAACATGTACCTTCGGAGACACCTGTAATGTACCTTTATAATCACCCGATTACGTTGTGACGCGTTTGGTAGCACCCAAAGTGTTCCTCGTGCAAACGGGAGTTGCATAATCTCATAGTCATAGGAACATGTATAAGTCATGAAGAAAAGCACTAGCAACAAACTATACGATCAGGTGCTATGCTAATGGAATGGGTCATGTCAATCAGATCATTCAACCAATGATGTGATCCCGTTAATCAAATAACAACTCCTTGTTCATGGTTAGGAAACACAACCATCTTTGATTAACGAGCTAGTCAAGTAGAGGCATACTAGTGACACTCAGAGGTTTATGTATTCACACTTGTATTATGTTTCCTGTTAATACAATTCTAGCATGAATAATAAACATTTATCATGATATAAGGAAATAAATAATAACTTTATTATTGCCTCTAGGGCATATTTCCTTCAGATGGTTTCCATGAAAGTGCCCTCCAGCCACGTAATGTGCGACATCCTGCCCACCATGGCGCCTCCGCACTCCGCTTGGCTGCCCTTCACAACCTTCGGCTTGACACTGAAGGTCTTGAGCCACAAGCCGAAGTGGGGCTGGATGCAGAGGAAGGCCTCGCACACGACGATAAATGCCGAGATGTTGAGGATGAAATTCGGGGCCAGATCATGGAAATCTAGGCCGTAGTAGAACATGAGCCCCCGGACAAAGGGAAGAAGCGGGAAGCCCAGTCCGCGGAGGAAATGGGGAAGAAATACTACCCTCTCATGAGGCCTGGGGTTGGGGACGAGCTCTCCCTCGTCGGGGAGCCGATGCACGATGTTGCTGGACAAATATCCGGTGTCGCGCAGCTTCTGGATCTGCCCCTCCGTGATGGAGGAGGCCATCCACTTGCCTCCCACTCCGGACATAGTTGGAGAAGGTTGAGGTGAGAAGTGCAGACTTGGGCGCTGGAGCTCGAGTTTGCGGAGATGGATAAGCCAAGGAGGAAGAAGGCGCAGTAAAAGGTTGGATCTTTATCCCTTATATGGGTGGACAAAACATGTGTCCCCACCGCCTGGTAAAACTCGCTTATCTCCCAAGCGTCACAATCAATGGTGCGGTTGGGTTACCCACATCCGTATTGATGGGAATCCCGAATAAGGGGAACACGATCTCTGCTCGACAAGACGTGCCAAGGAAACCGCCGCTAAACGCTACCGAGGTGGAACAATAAAACAATTTGAGTAAAGGCTTGGTAGTGGTGCGACGTCACGCCCACGTATACGCCGCCAGATTGATCTTGTGTAATATTATTCTCTCTACGGTGGTATGTGGAATTTATTTTTGCAGAGCCGGACACTATCCTGGTGTTCACGATCTTCTATAAATTATTCGGAGGAAGAACCCGCCTTGCAATGCCGAAGACAACATGCGCACCGGACTCATCGTCATTGAAGCCTGGTTCAGGGGCTACTGAGGGAGTTCCGGACTAGGGGGTGTCCGGATAGCCGAACTATCATCATCGGCCGGACTCCAACACTGTGAAGATACAAGATTGAAGACTTCGTCCCGTGTACGGATGGGACTTTCCTTGGCGTGGAAGGCAAGCTTGATGATACGGATATGTAGATCTCCTACCATTGTAACCGACTCTGTGTAACCCTAGCCCTCTCCGGTGTCTATATAAACCGGATGGCTGTAGTCCATAGGACGAACAACAATCATACCATAGGCTAGCTTCTAGGGTTTAGCCTCTTTGATCTCGTGGTAGATCCACTCTTGTAACACACATCATCAATATTAATCAAGCAGGACATAGGGTTTTACCTCCATCAAGAGGGCCCGAACCTCGGTAAAACATCGTGTCCCTTGTCTCCTGTTACCATCCGCCTATACGCACAGTTCGGGACCCCCTACCCGAGATCCGCCGGTTTTGACACCGACAACTGGTTTCATGGATGGCTATACGCGGTGGATAATTGAAGATGAGGATGAAGATGTTGAGGATGCCGACGGGGCAGGAAATGATGACACGGGGCAAGACGAAGAGATGATCGATAATGGAGGCGGGGAATAGGCCGGACATGGCGTCGGAGAAAGGGCCGGACATGGCGGAGGAGAAGGGGCCAGACATGACGGCGGAGAGAACGACATGGACTCCACGCAGCAGAGTTCGTCGGTACTAAGTTCAATCGTGCGGGACCCTCATGTTCAAGCATTGCTTCGCAAGGAGACGAGTACTGAGAGAGTTGCTTCTAGAGAGGGGGCTAAGCTGGAGCAACTGGTGGTAGACTCGAACACTCCATTGTATGATGGTTACAATCCTGAGGTGACCCGCTTGAGTTTCACGCTCCAACTCCTGAAGACGAAGGCTAAAAACAAATGGACCGACACTAGCCTCGATGAGCATCTCAAGTACCTAAAGGATGTTCTTCCCCCGGGTAATCTATGTCCTACTAGTGTTGATGAGGCCAAGAAGATCGTGTGCCCTCTTGATCTGCCACACGTTAGATACCATGCATGCATCAACGATTGCATAATTTATCGGAAGGAGCACGCGGAAAAAACAAGCTGTCCGGTGTGCAATGCTTCTCGATACAAGAAGGCCAGGAAGAAATGTCCCCGTAAAGTTGTATGGTACTTACCGATCACTCCCCGCCTGCAGGTATTTTGTAGATCCCAAGGAAGCAAAGCTAATGCTACCGCACGCGGAGAGGAAGAAGCCTGACGATGGAGATGATCCGAAGCTGAGACACGTGAAGGATGGAAGCCAGTGGAGAGCGTTGAACAACTTCTATCGGTATTTTGAATGTGATGCAAGGAACATCGTGCTCGATGCGTGTACCGATGGCATGAATCCGTTTGGCAACCAGAACACCAACCATAGCACATGGCCCATGTTTGTATGGATGTACAACCTCCCCCCTGGTTGTGCATGAAATCGAAGTACATTCACATGAGCATGCTTATTCAAGAGCCGAAACAACCAGGAAATAATGTTAATTTGTATCTGGGGCTACTTCAAGAGGAGTTAGACACGTTATGGAAAACACCGGCCAAGACATGGGACGCCAAAGAAGGTGAGTATTTCAACATGAGAGCCACGCTGATCACGACAAAGGTCAGGACTATCTCGATTACGGATATGTGGCAGGCTAGGTGTGCCATGGATATTATGGATGCACGCGGTGCATGGATGATCTGACGCCTCAAAGCGCCTAACATCAAGGAAAGATGGCGGGTCTGGAAAAATCGTGTACATGGGGCATCAAAGATGGCTTGAACAGGACGACCCGTGGAGAAACCGTGGAGATCTATTCAATGGTCACGCTGAGCATCGAGGACCTCCACGTAAGCGGAGCGGTGCCGAAATCGATGAGCTGTTGAAAAACTGGAAGGTGTGCCTGCTACCGAAAGACGATGAGAAAGGCGCCGAGCCGCTGAAGGTATGGAAGACGAGGTTTGTGTTTTGGGACTTGGAGTACTGGCACAAACTCGATACACCTCATTGCCTTGATCAAATGCATATCTGTAAGAATGTCCTTGAGAGCTTGCTCGCAACACTGATGAATATGCCGGATAATACCAAGGATGGGCTGAAGGCAAGAAAAGACTTGCAAGATTTGAAAATTAGGGAAGATCTGCACATGCGGCCCCGTAAAATGTCAGACGAGACAAAGATGGAGACAGAGGCACGGGAGAAGAAGGGCAAGAAAATAAAGAAAGAGGATTATTGCCCCCCTTCTTGCTTCACCTTAAGTCAGGCTGAGATCAATGCCTTCTTTAAGTGCCTTACCGGAGTCAAAGTTAGTTCCGGTTACTGTGGCAAGATAACCAGATATCTAGACACGGACAAGAAAAGGTTCAGCGGGATGAAGTCTCATGACTGTCATGTGATGATGATGCAGATACTACCTGTTTTACCTAGAGGGATAATGGACAAGCACGTCCGTGACACGCTTATTGGTCTCTGCAACTTTTTCGACGTCATCTCTCGAAAGTCAACCAGTGTGAAGCAGCTCCAAAGGCTACAGGAAGAGATCGTTGTGATACTGAATGAGCTTGAGATGTACTTCCCGCCCGCGTTCTTTGACGTGATGGTGCATCTGTGTGTCCATATTGTGGATGACATAATAGACATGGGGCCGTCATTCCTGCACAACATGATGCCATTTGAGAGGATGAATGGGATCATCAAAGGATTCGTTCGTAACATGCCCCGTCCGGATGGAAGCATCATCCAGGGCTATTTGGCACAAGAGTGCATCTCTTTCTGTGAGAATTTTCTATAAGGCGCAGACCATCCGCCTGGTGTTAGTGTTGGTTTGCCCGTTAACAAGCACGATGGGAGGCTCGAAGGAGATGGTCACTGCAACGGTCGCAGGGAACTGCACGTGGCATACTCAGATCGACGCAATGACTTTGACAGAGCAAACTTGGTAGTGCTACAACACCTAGACGAGGTAGATCCTTTCGTGGCAATCGCACAAAGAAATTATCGCAAAGAAGTATCGTGACTGGGGTATGCGGGGCCGGACACCGGGTTACTATAGAGCACAACTCCACTTTCCTGCATTGGTTCAAAGAGCATATTATTGCTAATCCTCTGGAGGAGGGCTCTAAGGACGGATTACTCATATACGCCTTAGCACATGGCCCCTCGCCCAACCTCGTAACCTATCAGGCATATGATATCAACGGATACACATTCTACACGGAGGCCAAAGATATGGACAGTGATGATCGTAACTCGGGGGTGACGATGGAATGCATGACCGGCAGCGACAACGGCGCAATCGAACGATTTTATGGAAGGGTCGAGGAGATCTGGGAGCTTGACTACTCGACTGCACAACACGAAGATGTTCCGTGTCGATGGGCTAAGAATGTCGAAAGAGAAACCCGGATTTTCACTACCATGACTATACCGACGCCAAGAGCGCCACCGTGAACGCTTATCGCAAAAAACAAGCCATGGGTACACGCTAAGCACGTGACACAATGCTTCTTCATAACCGACCGCATAATCCCAGCCGTGTTGTCCTCAGGAGAGGTAAAAGGAACATCATTGGAATGGATGGAGTCGCCAACGAGGAAGACTATGATCAGTACGGCAACCCAATGAGGGAAGATGACGATGATGATGAAGTATACGTCAAAAGAAGAATCAATACTACGTTACCTAAGAAAAATCGTACTCCATGGAAAAGCCAAAGTCACAATGAGGGGCTCAATTATTCTTCGACGAACAAGAAGGGAAAGAAGCTGACTCAAAAACGAAAACGTCAGCAGTGAGGAAACTTATGTTATCGGTCAAATGATGTAATATATATATATATATATGTTCCTATTTTGTATACACACTTAGCCATTATTATGCATGGGTCCAATGATGTGTAATATACATGTTCCTATTTTGCGTAAATATTTAACCGTCAAATGATGCAATATATATTGCCCTCCCTTCGCTCAACGCCTCTCGAAATAAAAGTGGGGTAAAATAAAGGAAAAGGAAACTGGCGGCAAGCGAAGGTAGTAGCAGACGCTTTTCCTAAACCGCCACAGATATTGAAGGTAGTAGCAACGCTTTTGTCCAAATGCGCCATCGCTACGTCCACTTAATCCAAAATTCTCACCCGCCTGCTTCATCCCGCCTCCCCCAAATCCCCACTCTCCCCGTCGCACTTGACCCCAGCCCGGCGCTCGCCCGACTCCGGCCAGCCTTCTTCAGACCCGGCCGCCCTGACCAGCCCTCGCCCCGACCCCGGTGCTCGCCCCCGACCCAGCCCTCGCCCCCGACCCCGGCGCCGGTGCTCGCCCCCTACCCCAGCGAGCTCGCCCTCGACCCGTCGGCCCTCGCCTCCCTCCTCTCCCCTCCCGGCCGTCGTCGGGCCTGCCTCCTCGCCCCTGCACCCTCTGTAAACCCCCCTCTCTCTCTGCTAGGGTTCTTCGGTTAATTTACTTAGGTTTTAGTTAGGGCAGGATGTTAATTAGGTTATCTATGTAGTTATGAATTTAGCTAGGTTTCAAAATTTGAACTGGGCATGTGATATGTGCAAATTTGAATCGACATGTGATATGTGCATATGTCATGTTTTGGACATGTCATGTTTGGAAAATGATCTGAGTGGCCTATGTTACGCCGGAATGTTGATTCATTTCCATTCCGGTGAATTTCAGGCGCTCGATATGTCCATTTTTTAGCAAAGGTCATGCCAAAATTTCCCGTGAATAAAGGCATGATTTTGTGCTACATAGTTGGCATATCGAGTGCTGGCACATAGATTTCTTTTTATGTCATTTATCATTTATTCATACTTTTAGAAATAAATGAGGACACTTAATCATAGGAAACATGTCGAATGACGAAGAAACTGGGCCTTTTGACCAAGATGCAGACGAGATGGATTATGAGGGTGAACAAGAGTACCTCAACTATTTGACTGCTAAGCAAGGTTTGCAGGTCGGCCTCGATGATGGTACTGACGCCGACATCGACACCGACAGCGCCGGCACCGATGGCGGCACCGAGACCGGTGGGGAAGGTACCGTCCCCGATGCCGCTACCGAAAAGAGGAAGCATAAGAAGCAGAGGATACGAAAACCTAACAAACTAGGGATTGGATGACTTGTGATCACAAAGATGGCACTTGGCAAGTTTGAGCCGTTAGAGACGGAAGAACCTCGCAAGTGCTATGGGAACCAAGTAGGATGCATCCCACGGAATGCGCGAGCATCAACGACGATGACTTAAGGAGTAAAGAACATTTGACACAGCTTGCTCCTAACAAAGTTGCACAAGAGATTCAAGTTCCCGACCGGGATGATAACATAGAACAATCGTGGGATGATCCAAGATGAAAAGATTAACAATCACGCCATGGGCATGTTCAGCAATGATTTGGCCTCCGGAAAACGAGGGTGAAACGAGCTATTGAGGCTGATGAACCCCTGTCCAAGATTCTGGAGGAAAATCCGACACTTACGTGAAGAGGAGTTTGAAAAGTTCAAGGACACTTGCGCTTAACGAGGCAGCCAAGGCTAAGGCTGCGAAATTCAAGAGCCTTCAGCAAAGGAACACGGGGAAGCATCGCCTCGGAAGCCGTGGCTACCTCGGTAAAAGGCCCATATGGGATAAGGAGGACGCGGAACGTGAAGCCGCGGGTCTCCTAGACCCCTTCGCGAAGTTCACCAACCCCTTGGAGCATGACTTCATCAGGGCCCGCTACAAGTGCGACAGGGAGAAAAAGGTTTTTTACACGGACAAGATCACGAGGAAATTGATTAGACTACTGGAGAAGCAACACCAGCTTGCAGCCGAAGGCCCTACTTCTCCGATGAGGCCCAAGTGGGACACCCCTCTCAACCGGGCCTTGAACGAACTTAAGGGACTCCCTTTGGATCAGCGGCCGCAATATGGTCGTGTGCACGGCGTTGGAGACGGCGCCACGTGGAAGGTGTTTTACAACGAGGGCCCGGAGGCCAAGAAGCTGAAAATGAAGTTTAGTCAGGCGGACATCGACGCGAAGGTGAAGCTTGCGGTCGAGAAAAAGCAGCCGAGGACGCCAAAAAGCAGCCGAGGACAAATATGAGTTGCTACAAGAGGCAGTCAATGCAGTCAGAATCGCCTGCAAAAATGATTTTGCTACTAACTTGGTTCCAGTTATCATCAATCGCGAAGGAAAATCTGCATAAGACGGTACATGATTTCCCGATGCCCGTTTACGGGAGCAACTCCATGAACAACAACACCATCGCACCATCACTTGCTCACGCAACCGGCCTCCTCTCGCAGCCGCCTCCCGCCATAGCAGCCCGTCCTCAATCTCAGTGCGCTAGGTGGGCCTTCGTCTTTGGCTGAGCTCGACGCCACGGTAATTACATGTCGCACCAACATATATATATATATATATATATATATATATATATATATATATATATAATATTCCATTTTTGTTGCCTTTCGGTTGTTTTACGCCACAGACATATGTGTTTGTAGGCGAAAGAAACCCCGTGCACCATACTCTACTTGATCAAAGGCCAGAAGGTGGACGTGGGAAAAGGGATGATAATGGACCCCTCTTAACGCACGTTCCACAACCAGCCGATCCCCGCTGGGCACTTCAGGGTTAGCTTGACCAGTGTGAAATCGGGGCACGAGGATTTGCCTCCTCCAAAGACAAAGCATGTGGGAGCGACGACGAGACCCCGCCGCTGATTGAAGTCGCAAGAATTGGGTGCTGCTATGGTCAAGAATCTTATTAAATGCGGAGCCGCCGAGAGCACACCAACAACTACCACACATCAACAAGCATGTGCAAAGACCACCACCCCGCCTACGCAATTACCAGCTCCTGTTGTGCCGGGTGAGAGCGGCGGACGACATGATGAAGGGGGTGCAATAGTACTGGTTGATGTAATTTCTCCTGTTGAACAAAGAATGGATGATGAGACGGAGGTCGGCCCTATGGATTGCCTCAATACAAACGTGTATGACTGTGACATAGATATGATGAGTCGACCATATGACGAATCGGGCTATCAGCTTGCTAATGAGGATATGGATGATATGCCCGGGCAAGGTCGTACCATGGATTGCAAAAAGTCTCTCTTCATGAAATCCTCACAGGACACGCCTGAAGATGCCGCCTCAACACAGACTCAACTAGCCGGGCGCGAGGGTCGTATAGTACTTAGCCCGGGAACACTGGGGCAGGGGTTAAGGAAGGGTCTGGAAAGTGTGCCTAAGAAAAAGGAGAGGAAGAGATCGGGGAAGGTAACTGTCTCCAAACAAGCCAGAGCACATAGCAGCCAGACGATGCATTCTGAAGAGCGTGTACCCGTGAAAAGTGCGGTCATGTTCCATCCCACGGGCGAGCCGATGCTACCGCCGAAACCGCTGGAGGCACTATCAAGTGATCTCAGGAGACTGCACGACCATGTGCTGTCGACTGAGAAAAGCCTACTAGCCTCAAAGGATGCAGGATATCCGACATACGCGGCTCGTGTGCCTGAGGGGAAGTGCTACGTCGACACACAGCCCGCGGAGGTGTTCTTCCTACGGTTTGACCATATCTTTGAGATATTTCTAACAAGGCGGCTTGATTTTACTATCGTCCGCATTTTTGCGCTACATATGAGTTCCGTCATGAAGAGTGAAGAAGTCTCGCAAATCTGTGTGGCGAATCCGTACTACATGCACGAGTCTTTCTTGAGTCTCAGCGACTTTGAGCGTGAAACTGCTAGGGAGTACCTCCAAAACTTCATGGTACAGAATAAGGATCGGGAAATTGTCCTCGTGCCTTATCATCCAAAGTAAGTGAGTTCCGGACAACCCTTTCGTACATTTCAATCATTCCTTCTCTCTCATATGGGGAATAATTTGAGGTGTCTTTTTCCTCAGCAGCAAAGCGCCGTCCTTATCGTTCTTTACCCGCAAGTCTCCCACGCCGTGTATTTTTACCCTTCCAGAGACTACGGGAAAAAGACTACACCCACATAATGAATATTCTAGATGATGCTCTCCAAGGCTTCAGCTTTAGAGGTGGCCACGTGCAGATCAAGAAACAAAGGAATAAGAAGATGGGTTTCGCGCATAAAACTAACTTCTCCAGCATCCATGTCCCAAAACCAAGCAAGAAGGATGGATTCTACATCGTCCATCTCAAGATTCAGTTCAACACGGATCACCAAAAGCTTCGCATTAACAGCAGAAATGATGATCGTATCCACAAGTGGGTAGAATGTCAAGGAGAAGCGGATTATAAACTTATAGATGACTTCTTTCGCATCGAAAGCGACATTGTGATGATCATCATGAAAGAAGTCGTCGATGAGAAGGGGATGTTCCACCACGGCCCTATATCGCGAGCTGACGTCCGAACTCGCATAGGCATGCAACGTCTAGACCTCACGTCGTTCAAGAAGCTAGGGTTCGTCCTCGATGATATGGATGGATGGAACTTCTAGTGATTTATGATGCCGATGATGATGATATGTGTCGGTTGAACTTGTATACTTCTTGTAGCGATGAAACTTTGTGATGTCCACGGTCCATGTGCCGAACTTGCGTAACGCTACTTTGTTAGTTTGCTTACGATGACCTGCGTACCTCTAGTTAATTAATCTGCATACTGTATGTTGCATCTAGTTGCTAACCCTTTCTTTTTCGGTGTTGCTCTAGTATATTTTGTTGCATATATATGATTGTACATCCTCTTCATGAACATGCATCTCTAAGAGGTACCTAGTTTCTTGATGGCGAGATGGAATTGCTATGTCGTGTACAAAGGGAAGGTTCGGGGGGTGTACAACGAGTGGCATGAGTGTCAGCATCGTGAATGGGTTCACGGGCGCCAGCCATAAAGGCTTCAAAAGCGCATAAGAAGGAGAAGCTAGTTACTTGAGGTTCACGCTAGCGAGAGAGGACTCAGAATCGCCACCTCATGTATCAAGATAGTTTTGCTCTCACTCATAGTGATAGCACTTCTTGTGTATACCTTTTGTTTAGATGGATGACGCTAGAAGTTGCAAGTATTCTAGACTTGCATGTATCGCTATTTTTGAGATGATGATAAGATATCACTTTGTGTTGGATGATGATTATGATGAGACTATTTGTATGTACATGCTATGATTACATTTGTGGTCTCAAGAGACATTTGTATGTGTATCATGATGACATTTCTATGTGCTAAAGATTCTTCTATAAATCCTGTTCAAATACAAAACAAATATGCCAAAAAAATAACAAAAAAACCTACTTAAATTAGCAGTAGCAAGTGTACAAAAGTTAGCAGCAGCGCCGCGATAGCAGTAGCGCATCAAGGTAAAGCACGCTAGAGAAACTAGCAGTAGCGAGCTTCCGCAAACAGCGCTGCTGCTACACTTGTGTAGTAGTAGCGCCGGTGAGCACACGCTACTGCTATATGTTAGCTGTAGCGCCTTATTAGTAGCGCCTATCCCCGCGCTACTGATACATCTAAAACCCGCGCTGCTGCTAGCCTTTTCCCTAGTAGTGAGCATTTGGCTCCTCTGGTACTAGTGGGGGATGACGACAAGACCCCGCGGCGGTTGATACGTCAACAACGTATCTATAATTTATGAAGTATTCATGCTATTATATTATCTGTTTTGTATGTTTATGGGCTTTACTAAACACTTTTATATTATTTTTGGGACTAACCTATTAACCAGAGGCCCAGCCCAAATTGTTGTTTTCTTGCCTATTTCAGTGTTTCGAAGAAAAGGAATATCAAACGGAGTCCAAACGGAATGAAACCTTCGGGAGAGTTATTTTTGGAACGGAAGAAATCCAGGAGACTTGGAGTAGACATCAGGGAAGCTTCGAAGTGGTCCATATTGCACTTGTATCACCATCTCTTTGCTGAACTAGTGCACCTATACAATTTACCATTGTATTGGGTGTGTTGGGGACACAAGAGACTCTTTGTTATTTGGTTGCAGGGTTGCTTGAGAGAGACCATCTTCATCCTATGCCTCCCACGGATTGATAAACCTTAGGTCATCCACTTGAGGGAAAATTGCTACTGTCCTACAAACCTCTGCACTTGGAGGCCCAACAACGTCTACAAGAAGAAGGTTGTGTAGTAGACATCAGCGGCTTGGTGATTGTTGCAATGGGTGGGTCCTGTTGTGGCAAAAGAGATTGCTTCGTCTGGAGGCGGCTAGGAGCACACCCACGAGTACGTAGTTAGGTATGAACATCAACACCTCACCTAACCAATTAGCGTCGGCTGTCGTGCTGGGTGATAGCGGAGGGGTTGAGTAAAAGGCTCCATTAGTCGCTGGTGACGTCGCCATAGATGAGGATGAGGATGACGATGGCACTCAACAGTATGTCAATACTGGTGCCTACTTAGGGTTTGAGCATCATGAGTCGGTGCCTGAATTGCTGTCTCCTGAGGCAGAACGTATTATGGACGACCTTTCGGTAGTAAAGAAGTCTAGGAAGAGACCGAGGAAAGGCAACAACAAAGCTGCTTCTACGATCCAGCCGCCTCAGCAGCCTCGGGTTCAAGACCATATAGATATCCCCGGTGCGACAAAATGGCTTATCCCCGGTCAACGATTCATACCGGAAGCAGCGCTAGGGGCTAGATTCGGCGATCTAAGGAGACTTCATGAGGATGTGCTGCGGATAGAAAAGGCCTCATCGCCTCGAAAGATCCAGGATACCAACTCTACGTGGTTAACGTTCCGCGGTGATTTTCATACATCGACACATTCCCCTTGGAGAAGTTCTTCCTTCGATTCGATTACATATTTGACATGGTTCACGTGAAGAAGCTGGATATTACGTTTGTCCGCCTTTTTGCCTTGCACATGAACTACATCATCGGGGTTGAGCAGATACCTCATATATGTGTCGCTGACCCATACTTCATGCACGAGGGCTTCTTGGGAGTCTGCGCAAAGCACCGTGAATACGCGAAGGAATACATCGTCAATTTCATGCTTGCCAATAAGGACAAGGAGGAGATTCTCGTGCCTTATCATCCCCTGTAAGTCATCCGCGCGGATCTACTTCCTTCGATTTCAATCAATCATTTGCACGGTGGAGGCTAATTAATTTGTGGTGTACTTATTTTGCGCAGCGGCGGGCGTGCCGTCCTCATCATCCTCTACCCCCGATACTCCCACGCTCTTTACATGGACTCGTCGAAGAACATTAACAAAAAGGATTACACCCACATCAAGTCTGTTCTCGGCAGTGCTATGTTTTACTACGACGCACGGGGTGGAGAGGTCAAGGACAAGAAGAGAAGGGACGACAGGCCCGCCTTCGGCCATAAGACCGACTTCTGCTGCATCCAGCAACCGAGTGATTCTCTTAATGATGGATTCTATGTCCTACACCACATGCTGGAGTACGACAGGATCACCAGTAACCTTCAGATGTCACCTACATCCGGTGATGCCCATATTCTGCAATGGGCAAAGAACGTAGGAGATATCGAGGATCATCGACTTCGAGCTGAGTTCTATCACATCCAGCGCGAACTTGCCCAAATCATCATGAAGGAGGTCGTCGAAAAAATAGGGATGTTCTACGAAGAAGGACAAATGTCGCGGGAAGACGTCCGAACACGGGTAGCCGCTCAACGTCTCGACCTGAAGCCTTTCACTAGGCTCGGGGACTATCTCCCTGACTTGGATGGATGGAAGTACATGTTGGAGTGATTGTCGATATATGACAATGTGTCCGTTTAGTCCATACTTTTTGTATGACGAAACTTTGAGTTATGCACGCATTTAAACTTTATTTGTGATGTAATTAAACCGCCCTCCTCGACTAGCGACGATCACTCTAGTTAGGGCATTTTGGGTACGATCAACTTTGTTATTTATGCTTATGATATGTTGATATTTTTTGCCAAGTCTGTCTCTTTCTGTTTCTCAACTATATATGTTGCATATCACCGACTCATGTAACGATGCAGGTGCATAGATCATCGATGGCGAAGAAGTGCTACGCCAGGAGTATATGTACGACGAGTGGCCGGAGTGTCAGGCCCAGGTGTACTGGTTTCCGGTTATCGAGCGACAGGCAGTAGTTAGTTTAGGTTCACGTTAATGCGAGAGAGGGATACGAACTCATGTACTACATAGTTCCGCTCTCATTCAAAGTGATAGCTCTTCTCGCGTATATCATTGTTTAGATGGATGACGATGTAGTTGCAAGTAATCGACACTTGTATCGCTATTTATGAGATGATGACGAGAGACCACTTTGTGTTGGATGATGAATATGATGATGACATGATTTGATGAGCCTATTTGTATGTATATGCTATGATTACATTTGTATGTGTATGATATGCTAAAGATTATTGTATAAAGCCTATTCAAATACAAAACAAATATGCAGAAAAAAAACTAATAAAACTAGCAGTAGCGAGGGGAACAAAGTTAGCAGTAGTGTTGCCTTACCAGTAGTGCTTCCTGCAAAAAAGCGCTTCAGATATTAGCAGCAGCGCTCTGCACTAAAGTGCGCTGCTGCTAGCCATGTATAGCAGTAGCGTGGGATGACAGGTGCTACTGCTACATGTTAGTTTTAGCGCCTTATCAGTAGCGCGACATCCCGCGCTACTGATAGGCAAAATACCCGCGCTACTGCTAGGGTTTTCCCTAGTAGTGGGGCATCTTGCTAGTACATAGAACATTGATTATAATTTGGGCTAATATGTGGCTTTTAAGAAAAAGGGTTTCCCCCCGCTTTATATTATGAAGCAACAAACCAAGCATCCAACACAGCAGTACAAAGTACAGTCAAGTCATAATGTGTGGCTTTTGCAGCTCAGGGCTAAATACTTGTCATAATTTAGGGGGCGGGGCACTATACTTTGTGTGGTAAACACGGTGTACATATGGAACATGGTTTAGATTATGAATATATAGTTAGTACATCAAATGTACTATTATTTGGAATCAACCTCAAGTGTATTCAAAAAAATTGAATTCGAGTTCATATAGTACACATAGTTCGTATCTATCTCTATAGTAATCATGTGGTGTGTTGTTAAGGCAATACATGAATGATGGTTGAAGTTGGCACCAATCATGATTGTAGATTCTTATTGAAATAGAGAAACAAATTAAAATTTAGTTCAAATTGCAGCGGTAGTATAAACATTTGGAATGCACTAAAATGTTGGTATGAGTAGGTTACATGTATTATATAGCCAGCGAAAAAATTATTTTGACATAACATGGATTCATACTCCCTCCTTCCATCTATATAGGGCCTACTGCGTTTTTACGACCGTCTTTGACTATTGACAAGATTTATAGTACATGACATGCACAATGTGAAAATTATATCATTGAAAGCTCCTTTCACACACGAATTTAACGGTGTGCTTTGTGTAAGTTGCATGTCATATATTATTGCTCTAATATTTGATCAAAGTTAGTCTCAAAAAACGCATTAGGCCCTATATAGATAGAAGGAGGGAGTAAGTTTGAATAGCATTTGTTATAGTAAAACGGGACAAGACTCTCTCTTTGTGTGGTGTGAATAGTTTTATTTTTTTCGTTTTTTTTCGTTGAGGGAAGTGCGAAATGATTTGGTATGTACAAGTACAATATTACACATTAGGCTTGTCCCTAAAATTCAACCCGCACCTTGTTATATCCCGAAAATTCTGATAGCGTGCTCCCAAAACTGGTGCCTTCGCAACCCGCGCCTTGCTATCCAGAAATTACAACGCGCGCGAAAAATCCCTCTAGTTGCCAAATCACGACACGTGAAATCCCCCTTCTAACCCTGAGCCAAAATGGCCGCTAGTTCCAATCGGTGGGGGTACTTTTGTAACACACCCTACATTTTGGACAAGCGCGTCCTAAGTCATGGTCCCCCCTCCCATCGCCTCCTTTTCGCCATTCGAAATCCCAGGCCGGCATAACCTCTCCGCTCCAGCCGCGAAACCCCACCCTCATCCGTCCGCCACCTCACCGCTGCCCAGCCGGAGCCTCTTCCCCGACAACGTCGTCCACCGCAACAGCTCGACGTCCCTCATCCACCTCCCCGGATGAGGATCCGTCGTCCATCTCATCGTTCCACCGGTTCAGCCGCCTCGTCTCCACCTCCAAGGAGCTGCTCCGACAATCGCCTCGTCTATTGCGGCTGCTCCATCCCCACAGTGCCGCCTTACCTGCTCCACCAGAACCGCAGCATCCTCACCGACTCCTCGGACGAAGCCGAGGCCTACTCGGTGCCACCAAAGAGGTTCTACACTCATCGCATAGCACCTTCTCCTTAACTCGACCTCCCGGCGCCAACGGTGCTCCATCTTGCACCCCCATGGAGCGGCTACCTCGAAGCCGGTGCCGCGGGCGACATCTCCATGGCGGCTCTCCCCCAGTGCGAGGCCCCTTCGGCGGTGGCGGCCATACCAGCCGGATCTGCTGCTGCTACTCCGGGTCTCGCTCGCTCGCGCTGCTGCAGCTGCTCCGACTCTTGCTTGCTCGCTCGCTCGCGCTGCTGCTGCTGCTCCGGCTCTCGCTCGCACTACTGCTGCTGCTCCGGCTCTCGCTCGCTCGCGCTGCTGCTGCCACTCTCCCCCTCGCTCTTGTTGTTGCTCTACTCTGATTTAGCTACACTTCAGTCGACTGAATCGAATTCTAGGTCAGTCGATTTTCAGGGGGTGGGGGTGGGGGCTCGCCGGAGTTAAGGAAGAACCACCCACATCAAGGAGGGGGGTCTCCAAAGAGGTACCCCACTATCTACCTTAGGGTTCTGGGTGGGGGCGGTGCTTGCCGGCCATGGGGGGCGCGGTGGTGGGGCGGTGGCGTGGGGATCACCGGAGAAAGAGCTTGTCATGGGGGGAGGGGGCTAGAGAGCTGGCAGGGGCGGTGTCAGACTGACGGTGGGGAGTTGTTTCGGGGCGGCGAGGCGGCGGCGGACCGGCGGTGGGGAGTTGTTTCGGGGCGGCAAGGCGGCGGTGGACCGGCGGTGGGGAGTTGTTTCGGGGCGGCGAGGCGGAGCGGGGTTCGGCCGGTGGTAGCTGGCGGCTCAGGGGGGTGCAGGTTGAAGATGAACTGCAAGCCCTCCCTAAACTATCCCATGTGAAGTGCCTATCTGCTACCATTGCGTTCAGTTTCGATAGTAACATTCAGATTCCACAGTAAATTTAAGCTTCGATAGTTAAGTTCAGAGTCAACAGTTTTTACCTCTTCCGTTGTAGCCAGTTGGTTTTTGGTGATGTAAATTTTACATCTATCACTTTTTGGTAATGCATTTTACATCATCTATTGGACATGCTATTAGAATCCCACTTGAAATTAACGATGGCAAACCCTCCCCCCTCTCGAGATTGTAATCCAGAGGAAGATATCTGTTCTGAGGCGGATTCAGACGCAGATGACCACTCCTATTTGCCCCCCTCCCCAAGGTGTTTGCTCTAACTTGGCATGATGATGTTAGTCATATCATGCATATGTTGCCTTGAAGTGCCAAATTTCGACATCATATATGTCATCTGCTTAGTTTAGACATGTTCTGTAATATATCTAGCCCATCCTTTTCTTCATTAAATTTCCATTTGTCGACAATGTTTGTACATTAAACTACTCTTCCTGTGAATCAGCCATTTGAGTGGGTGGTGGAAAAATATGGAGTGAAAATAAGGCCTTCAGAGCAGACAATGCTACCTGTCGAAGAAGATCTCTTGCTGGGCCCCGATAGCTCCTTAGAGATGGATTCAGAGACCCGCACGCAGCTCTCGCTTGGTCGTGGCATGTTAAATAGCCATGTTGCTTTTCACACTACTTGTACAAATACGCTTTGACGTATTAATCAAACTATAATGGTAACAACTTGCGGCCCAACTTCTGTGGCACTAGATTACTACTTCATTTTTTTCTTGATAATCTTATCAATTGCACCCGTACACTTTGGTACGCTTTAATTCGCGAGGGGCTTCATTGCGCTCGATACTATGTCAATAAAGTCCAAACACTTTTTACAGTACAGTTCGGCACCCCGAATTTTAGCATTATATGCATCGACTCGAATCATTTCTTTGGTCTATAGGTGGGTTTCCTGGCTCCTGTGCTTAGTACCTTACGTTCCACTATATCGGCTAGGGTAGTAAAGGGAGAACTACTGTGATGGTGTACTGGTTTATCAGGATGAGCACCTCGGTAGAGAAAGCCAAAAACAGACTGTCATGATGCGGCGAGAGCTGGTCAGCTATTCGAAGGTTCAAAATCATTTGCGATTTTCTCCGCCTTGTGCGACGGATCAGTCTTTATCCGATCAGGTGCTTATAGAACCCTAGTTTGGACTCACGAATACTAAGGGATGTGCCTAAATTCTATTTTCAGACTCCTATGGCTAAGTGAGGGTGATAAAGCCACATAGTCCGATTGCCTGGTTCGTTGCGCTAAACACCTCCTTCAAGGACCAAACCTTTGGATCAAGAGTGTCTAGATTTATCCCGAACAGCCCCGTACTACCTACGTGGAGGCTGAAGCCGACGACTGGCCAACTCTCAGACTTAAAACTAAACGGCATCACATGAGGTAAAATCTTAAATAATAAACAATTATTATAATGGCTTTATTTCACCATACAAGACAAGATAAGATGAAGGTATTCATTTGAAGATAATATCTTTTGAACGCTGGGCCTCTACAATGCGGGATCCCTTGAGGATGTCATCAAAATACCGCTCCCGCGTGCGGTGCTCCTTGCCAGCGGGCGGTCCCTCGGTCGCGAGCTTCACGACGTCCATCTTTGACCACTGTATCTTGACACGGGCGTAGGCCATCCGCGCACCTTTGATGCAGACCGACCGCTTGATGGCATCAAGCCGGGGGCAGGCATTGACCAGACGCTGGATGAGCCTGAAGTATCTGCTGGGTATAGCTTCGGCATGCCACAGTCGGATTATCAAATCCTTCATGGCTAGTTCGGCCACCCTATGCAGTTCGACCAGCTGTTTCAGCTGGTCGCTATAGGGCACCGGATGTTCAGGCGCAAGGTACTGCGACCAGAACAGCTTCTCCATCTAGCTCCCCTGTTCGGCTCGGAAGGACTTCGTAGCGTCAGAAACACTACACGGCAGATCCGCAAACACCCCTGGAGAACTCCAAATCTGGGTCAGTAAGAAGTACCTTCTCTTCACATGCTTGCTCTGCATAATAAAAGCCTTACCCGCCGCGATTTTCCTGGCCTCCTGGATTTCCTGGAGGGTGCCCTGGGCTTCGACCCGGGCATCTTGTGCGCTTTGCCGGTCCTTGGCGAGTTCGGACTCTCGATCCGTTATGTAGCGCTTCAAGGACTTGCATTTCTTCACGGTGTCCTGGAGCTCCTACTGGACCTCACGAACCCTGGCCTCATGCTTTTCACGAGCGGCTTGTTCCTTTGCCGCTCTCTCCTGAGCCTCGGCCAACGCCTTCTTGAGGGTCTCCACCTCAGACGCCGCTCCTACAAAATATCACAGCACTATGGTCAACATAAACTATTCATCATTCTTGGATCTCCAAAGGGCCATTACATACCTTGCTGGTCCTCCAACTGTTTTTTCACTCAACCGAGCTCTTCCTTGGTCCGCTTTAGACTCTGCTTTAGTCCGGAGACTTCGGCAGAATAAGAGGTCGCAGCCTGCAACGACGCCTACTTATTCACATAGGCACATATGGTTAGTCTCCTGCGAAAATTGTTTGATCCTCTGTTCGGCTTTTCTTTCCGAACACCGGACAGTGTCTCAGGGGCTACTGTCTCTACTATGACATTCTTTTTACATAATTGTGTCGCTTACCTCAAAGCCTGTTAGAAGGCTGGTGCAGGCTTCGGTCAGTCCACTTTTTGCAGACTGAACCCTCTCAATCACCGTACCCATAAGGATATGGTGTTCCTCAACAATGGAAGCACCTTGCAGCGCTTCCAAAAGAGTATCCGATGCCTCTGGTTGGACGGAGGTCACCGGCAGAACAGGCGCACCCCCTTCTTCCGAAGGAGGCTGCTTGCCTGATTCTGAAGCCGTATAGGTATCCGAAATCATATTCGGCTGGGAGCCGAATTGGATATGGCCCCCATCGCCAGTCTCCAGAGGGGACTTGCTCCCCCATGCGTCCGGCGGTCGAGGGGTCACCCTCTGGCGCCACCCAGACAGCCTCCTGAACCTCACCTTGGCCTAGGAAGGTCCTTCAGGAAAGCACCTCGGCGTCGCCCTTGGCCTTGGGAGATGAAGGTGCCGGCGGCGACTCGTTGTCCATCGCCTTTGAATCCAGCGAATCCCTCGATGAGGATCGCTAGGAGCTGTCATGGGCCGGACTGCAGCACGTGACTCAACACATTAGAATTACGAGATAAAGAATTCAGACATACGAGTGCATCAGAGCCTTCGGATACTTATGATCCGGTCGTGGGCTTATCCCTAGGGCGCCACTCCGAGCTGCTGTCAGTATCCGACGCGTTGTCATCCGCAATGGAGGCTCTCCCCCTCTTGGACGCTTCGGCCTCTAGACACGTGGAGGCCCCCCTTTTCCTCCTTCCCCCCTTAGGCGGGGAGTTGCTTTCTTCCTCCTCCTCCTCCTCCTCCTCCTCCTCGTCGGTGGCGGGTGAGGAATGGGTCTTGGTGTCTTCGGACGTTACGTCCGAAGTGCCCTTGTGGCGGAGACCACCTCTGGTCCCCTTGGCCTTCTTCTTGGCCTTCTTCTCCGGCGCCTGGTAGGGCGCCGGAACCAGCATCTTTGTCAGAAGTGGAATTGTTGGGTCTTTGGGCAGCGGAGCCGGACTCTTGAGCAGCTCCGCATTCTTTGTCCAGCCCTAAAAAAGTAAGATAGGGAAGGTTAGACATTCTCCTTGAGTAAAGGATACACCTTGAAAACGCCAAAAAACTTACCGGACAAGCAGGGTGGGTCAGGTTGTACCCACGGTCTTTGATCTCCTTCGGCCACGACTCGTTGGCCTTTAAGAGGACCTTCCAAATGCCTTCATGCGTAACGCCGAAGAAGTGTTGCAGGGTCTGGTGCTCGGCCGGATCGAACTCCCAAAAATTGCAGGCCCGACTTTGGCATGGAAGGATCCGGTGAAAGAGCATCACCTGGATCACATTAACAAGCTTGATGTTCTTGTCGACCAATCCAGGCCCTTCTTTAGCCAGGAGGATGAGCCGCATTGGGGCCCCGGACCTGAACTCGGGAGCCGCGGCCCAGGAGGTGTCGCGGGGCTCTATGACATAGAACCGCTGCTTCTGGCAGCCTTTTACGGTCTCCATGAAAGTACCTTTGGGCCATATGACGTTGGGTAGCTTGCTCACCATGGCGCCTCCGCACTCCGCGTGTTATCCGTGCACCACCTTCGGCTTCACATTGAAGATCTTTAGCCACAATCTGAAGTGGGGGGATATGCGGAGGAAGGCTTCGCACATGACAATAAATGCCAAGATGTTAAGGAAGGAGTTGGGGGCCAGATCATGGAAATCCAGCCCGTAGAAGAACATGAGTCCGTGGACGAATGGGGAGTGGAAATCCCAACCCACGGACGAAGTGGGTAATGAACACTACCATCTCAAGGGACTTCGGGGTAGGGACGATCTGTCCCTTGGTCAGAAGCCGGTGGGCGACTTCCTTGGCCAAATATCCGACTTCCCGGAGCTCGGTGTTGTCCTTCTCCTTGACGGAGGAGACCATCCATTTTCCCTGCGCTCCAGATCCGGACATGGCTGGAGTGCTTTTTGAGGCGGAGAGGATGAGATTTTTGGGCGCTGGAGCTCGAGAATGGATGGGCAAGGAGAAAGAAAGCGTGGGTGAAAGGGGTGAATCCTTATCTCTTTATAAAGGCAGCGAATATCAAGCGCATCCCGACTCGCCTTAAAACTTGCCTATTCCCCAAGAGCCGTGCAGACGTCACGGTTGGATTACACACGCCCGTATTGATGAGAATCCCGTTATAAGGGGACACGATCTCTGCTTTGACAAGACGTGCCAATGAATCCGCATCTTAAAACATGGAGCGGCAGGCCGAAAAATGGTTTGAAATAATGACCGGGTGGTGACGTGGCATCACGCTACAAAAGTTGTCAGTAGATTGGACTCGTGAAATATTATACTCTCTGCAGATGTGTGTGGTACTCTTTTTTGCAGAGCCGGACACGTTCTTTGTGTTCGGTGGCTGTTTTGGAGTATTCGGAGAAGGTACCCGCCTTGCAATGCCGAAGACAATCTGCGCGCTGGACACATCGTCATTGAAGCCTGGTTCAGGGGCTACTGAGGGAGTCCTGGATTAAGGGGTCCTCGAGCGTCTGGACTATGTAAAGTGGGCCGGACTGATGGGCTATGAAGATACAAGACAGAAGACTCTCACCCGTGTCCGGATGGGACTCTCCTTGGCATGGATAGCAAGCTTGGCGTTCGGATATGAAGATTCCTTTCTCTGTAACCGACTTTGTACAACCCTAGTCCCCTCTGGTATCTATATAAACCGGATGGTTTAGTATGTAGGGGCAATAATAATAATACATGCTAGGCTTCTAGGGTTTTAGCCATTACGGTCTCGTGGTAGATCAAATCTTGTAATACTCATATTTAGCAATATCAATCAAGCAAGAAGTAGGGTATTACCTCCATAGACGGGGTCCGAACCTGGGTAAACATCGTGTCCCTTGTCTCCTGTTACCATCGACCTTAGACGCACAGTTCGGGACCCCCTACCCGAGATCCGCCGGTTTTGACACCGACAAGGAGCCCTTCATACTCTATTGTATTGTTAGTTGCTTCTTCCCGGGCAAAATGCATTTGGACGACATACTTCAAGTGCTCCCCGGAGGGGGCGACAAGAAGCATGCCAGCCCCTGCACCTTGTAGGGAAAAAGCACCATCAAAATACATAATCCATTCTTGGGCGATTCCTTGTCGGGGATAACTATCTCTGTCACTTCCTCATCAGGGTTTTTTTTTTGAAAATGCACGACAGTGGGAGAGGCTCCCAGTGAATTTTGTATTACTCACAAGGGACCAATTACAACATTTTTACAAGATGGGGTGTGAGGCCCCCCGGCCATGTGTTCCAGGATACTATCAAGGCAGTAGCTACAAACTTTGTATGTAGTTTTCTAGGGAGGGACGCAGGGTCTCTTTGCAATTGTGACCTAATAAAGCCAAGAGCTCTTTAAACCTAGCTAGCCACGAATGAAAAGAATGTGGGATCCCCCTGAAATAAAGGTTGTTTCTCTCCTTCCATAAACTCCATGCCGCCAGCATGAAAATGTCCATGAACAACGGCCGGCGCCAACTCTCTTTGCCAGCATGTATCAGGGTTAGTCTATTACCAGAGCTTCGCCAAAGTATGCCAACTTTGTCCCAACAATGTTGGCTGAACGGGCAATCAAGAATAGATGCTCGATAGCTTCCTCGGGGGCTTGGGCAGAGCATGCACGTGTATATGTTCCCTACCACGTTAAAACGACAACGCTTCAAAGATATTTCTAGTGTTCAATCGATCAACCATCAACAACCAGCCAAACATTTTGAATTTGATCGACTTTTGGCCTTCCACAACCACCCAAAAGCCTTGTCAGCAACCGTGTTCCTGAAACAGTGATCATAGTATCTCTTGGAGGAGAAAGACCCGCCAAGGTTGCAAACCCAAGAATCATTGCAAGCTCTGTCAAGCACAACATGCATGGATACCTGCTGAATATCTCTGATTTCCTGTCTGGCTTGCGGTGAAAGAGGTAGGTGGAAGATCAAGATGGGATCAGAGGCAGTCAGAATATTAGCCACGGGTTCATCTTCATTCAGGCAAAAAAGAGAAGGCTCTGGGTAGAGCTCCATAAGAGGGATGTCACGATCATCGAACCATGCATCTTTCCAGAATAGGGAGGAGGATCCATTGCCTAGTACAACCTTGGTGATCCCGCGGAACACATCACTGAACTGCATCACGTCGCGCCACCAGAAAGAACCCAACTGATCCACAGCTTGTGGAACCCTGTCAGAGTAATACGTGTCCCAGATCAAGGTCACCCAGGGAACATCATGGTGATTATAAAATTTAAATAGGTGTTTTAGAAGGAGAGCCGTGTTCTGGGTCTTGATATCAATGACACCGAGCCCTCCTTTCTTTTTGGGTCTACAGACCAACTCCCAAGCAGCGAGGGAATTGTATTTGACGCCATCCTCAGAATTTTTTGCCCAAAGGCAGTACCTGCGCAACTTGTCGAGGTGTTCAACAACCTTGGGATGCAGTTTGATCGTGCACATGGCAAAAATCAGCATGGAGGTGACTGCAGAGTTGACCAAGGTCAATTTGGCCCCCGAAGACATCAACGCAAGAGCCGTTGACATTTTCCTTTCCACCCCGTGCACCAACGGCATGAGATCGAGTAGCGTCGGCCTTGTCGTGCCCATGGGGAGGCCAAGGTAAGTGAACGACATAGAGCCAACAGAGCAACCGAAGATGTTAGCCAAGTCAACCGCTTCATGTTGGTCAAGGTTAATGGGTATAAGCGTGGACTTATGAAAGTTTATTTCAGACCCACAGAAGTTGCATAGTCTTCCAGGATAGATTTCATACGGGTAGCTTGGACAGGGCACGCCGGCATCACCAGGATGGTGTCATCAGCGTACTGCACCACCGGATAGTCACCTTCCCAACTGCAAGGGATGGGCAGCTTGAGAAAACCTCGGGCAAAGGCATCATTGACCACAGCCCGGAGAAGGTCTGCAGCGAGAACAAAAATCAAAGGAGAAAGGGGGTCGCCCTGGCGCACCCCGCATTTGCATTGGAATTTTCTACCCAGGACCCCATTGAGCAAGACAGAGGACACACCAGAGCCAAAAATAGAGTTCATCCACCCCAGCCACTTGTCATCAAAACCCATATGTTTCATTATCTCCATCATCGGGGCATGTTCAATGGTATCAAAAGCTTTGGCAAAGTCTAGCTTGAGCAACATTATCTCACGCGACGATCTCTGACACTGGTGAATGTACTCAAACGACCAAGCAAGGCAGTCTTGTATAGTTCTCCCCTTAATGAAACCATACTGGTTTCTGTGGATGATCGTCAGAATGACTCTCTGCAAACGGTTAGCCAGGATCTTGGTGATGATTTTTAGACAACAGTTCAGGAATGTTATTGGTCTATAATCGTTGGCAGTTTCAGGAGAAGAAGATTTTGTAATCAAGGTTATAAACCCGTCACTGATGCTGCCAATATCCAGGTTGCCATCATGGAAGTCCTGGCACATTTTGTAAAAATCCTCTCTAATGACCGGCCAACAGGTCTTGAGGAAACAACCATTAAAACCATCGGGGCCCGGGGCACGGTCAGTTGGCATTTCTTTCACTACTGCGTCAATCTCCGCCGTAGAGAAAGGCTCGGATAGCACTTCCAGCCCAGGGATTCGTCTGATAATCCGTGGGAGATCAAAACGCATGGTAGTAGGCTTGGAAGATCCCACTCGTTCCTTGTAAGTTTTGTACAAAATTCCTTCTTTGCCGACGTGGTCACTAACCACGACGTCGCCATCCCGCAGGTTAGCGACAAAATTATGCCTAAACCTCTCAGTTGCTAGGGATTGAAAAAGTTTGGTATTTTCATCAGCGAACCTGAAATATCTTACCGTGCACCGTTTCCTCCAATATTCATTCTGATACTTCAGCAGCCTGTTAAGATGTAATTTCAGAATGCATCTGAAATTCTTTTCCTGTATGAAAAGAACTCTTTTATCCTCGATACTGTCTAGATGCAAAAGAGCTTCATTGCTGTTCTGGATCATGATTCTGAGTTTGGAGATGCCACGGCTCCATCTCTTAAGCTCATAACGAAGCTTTTTCATTTTTTTGCATATGTGTGCAGCAACATTTGGAGCATGACAGGGTTTGGACCAGGAACGGGCTACCACATCAGAGAAACCCACCTGTTGGACCCAGTAGTTTTCAAACCGAAACAGCTTGGATTTGGGGATTTTTGACTCAATGGCTACTACGCACGGTACGTGATCAGAGACTGGTTTACCAAGTGGCAAGACCATCGTGTTAGGAAAAATAGTGGTCCAGTTTGACGATGAGAAGAACCAGTCGAGCTGCTCAAGCAAGGGATCATCTTGCATGTTACTACTCCAAGTGAATGATCGACCCTTAACAGGCAATTCCATAAGTGATTGTGCACGAATAAATTCATTAAACAAGAGCATATCAGTAGCATCTCCACCCGGTTAATTTCTATTAGTCGGAGAGCGAATGAAATTAAGATGCCCCAGAATCAACCAATTCTCATTACTAGGTATGTTGAGATCAAATAACCACGAGCGGAAATCCACCCGGCGCTGACCAGAACAAGGGCCATAAACATTAACTAAATTCCAGGCCTGATTCGATTGGGTGGAAGTAAAAGAGACTCCCACATAAGACTCAATCAACCAAGGTGAGCCCACAAAGAGGGAGCTATTCGGCATCGTGAGGATACCAATTCAAGCACCCACCGAGGGGGCAAACACAAACTTATCAAATCTCTTAGGACAGAAAGTTTTAATAAAAGCAAGATCAAAAAGATTCATGCTTAGTTTCTTGAATGCATAACACCGAACAACCACTAGAGTCTATCTCATTACGAAGAGCCAAAAGTTTGCTGTCAGAGTTGATTCCTCTGACATTCCAAGACAGCACATTCCAGGATCTATTCATGGCGACAGGGGGAGATCAGTCTTCAGAAGAAGGCACCAACTGCTGTCCATCAAGCAGCTTCTCCTCCGAAAGATCATCAGGAGCAATTCCACGGCGGCTACCCACCAGTTGAATTTGTTCAATTGAAGTAGGAGGTGGGGTCGTAGTAGAAACGACCTGCACAGGAGCAGCAGCCGTAGAAACAGCCAGAACAGAGGGCACAACACGAGCTCTCACTTTCGATTTAGCTTGCTTTATGTATGAAGTCTGGTTTACCTTGAAGCCATCGTAGTTGTTCAATATGGTACTCCTCCTGACAGCAGTGGTTTCCAGCAGCACATTAGCCTTGCGCGAGTTGGTGGCCACAAAGAGGGAAGACGAGGCAAGCGCTTGAAGGGCCGTACCACAAGAGGGGACATCCAAACACAGATGATCCGTGTCAGCAAGCAGATTCGCAGTGATGGCCTTAAGCCCTGGAGATCGATCAGCCATAATCCAGTCCATATCAGACATGTCAGCCTTCTTAGGTGCTATCTCCTGCAGTAGACTGTAAGGAATGATGCAAGCACCCAGCTGAAAGTTAGCACCAAAGTAAACGGATGGAAAATCCGGTTCAGGCGACAGCATAGAGATCCACATAGCAAAGACTGAGTCCAAGGCCTTCTGAATCAGATTGAAAGGGTTAAGAGCGAGCATCACTGAGTCGGACTGCAAACCAGGAAGAGCCCGAGTGTAGATGCGTTTGAGCATGCCACCAAACCAGCAGAGAAACTCATGGTCAAGAGCAATCGACACGTTAACTGAACTGCCACCAGCTCTAAAGAAAGCGGTGCGCGCCAATGGGTTGCCAAGAACAAAGTTGTTTGCCAGTGCCTCCACCTGCTCAATTTCCTCTTCCGAAACCCAAACATCAGACATCGTGTCCTGGATATTGTGCTCAGGGTCCACCCCATCCATCAGAGATGGTCCATTGTACTGGAAAAAATTTCTGAAGCTGAAACCGTGGTATGGCGGGGGAATGACAGGCCAGGCATGCCACCTATTCTCCTGAAGATGCTCAGGTTCCTGGGCCGGTGGGTTCCAAGCAGCCTCATTCTGCGCATCCTGTGCAGCCATCTCATCAATCCTGGCCTGCTGCATGAGCGTGTAGTATGGGAGCTGGTACGGATGTGGTGAAGCATTGAGAAGGGGAGGAGCTTCTTCTGAGCCAACCAGACCAAGGATTGTATTTCTGCCATTGAGTACATATACAGGCACACACCATGAACGGCCCAGGCCCGGTAACATACCAACACGAGTGACTAACAGTCCGTGTGGCACTTCAGCGACATCTTTGATATGGCACTTGACAAGAACACGCGCTTTGTTACGCCCGGTATGCGGCGGACCAGCAACTTGCCAAAGTTAGAAACAGCTTTATGGATGTAATGCTCTGTCTGGTAGTCCATGGGGAAAGCAAGAAACATTATCCAAACTTCATATTCAAAAGCAGGCATGCGCATATTTATCCCCTTGTCATGGGGAACCAAAGAGAATGTGGAATCATCAGTAAGAGCATGCGGCCCCTCTGTAATCGCAGCATCTCTGCTCTCCATATCCTCGAAAACCACACACCCAATGCCAAGCGGATAGATGAAATCATCAAGAAGTTCATATTCCAAATCACCAACAATGATGCGGCAGACCTCAGCAAGCCAATACTCCTTCAGGTGATCCGGGACAGGGGGGTCAACAGAGACTATGGCGTACCTATCATGATTCAGTGGAGGATCATCCACCACCATGACCTGGCGTTGAACGCGGTGGCCTGGGCCTCTGTCAAAGGTCGATCCAACTGGAGCGAACTCGAACGGGCGCACCGGAAAGTTCGCCATGACAGCAGTGCATCGGTGAAGAGCACGCGCTGGAATCCCCGGCGGCGAGGAGTCGATGGTGGTTTTTGGTGGAGGTGACAAGGGTGGCGTGCTCGAGGGAGACGGCTCTGCCGACGATTGGTGTTTTTGGCAGGTGGAATTGACTACGCGAGGCGGGGAGTCGACGACAAGCAATGGGAGGCGGCCACGCTCAATGGGCTGGAGATATTCTGCTTCCGAATCCAAACTTTGTGTACCCGTATCCCGAGTAGTACGGGCCATACCAACCTTCGCAGGATTATCTCAGTAGAAGATAGCACGGTTTTCCTAGGTAGGATCTCATCGTAAACCGGTGCATTCAATCTAGTATGTGTCCATCTTACTTTGGGCAGCCGGCGGCGATTCGGGCCGATGGGCTCTATGGCCAAGGTGATGACAAAGCGAGCAACGCGTAAGCCCAGGGCATTGAATTGTTGTGTGACCAGCAGATAAGCAAGCTAAGCACGTAAATGGAGGTGTCTAGCGGCCCAATATGCATGGCTCATGACGTGAATTGATCGGAACAGCAGGCCGTGTCGAGACTGAGGAGTAACACAAACAATTTCCAGACTCATCCCCACATCTTTGACAGAAAACACCAGAGCAAGTTAAGGGTGAATGACCAAATCTATCACAATGAGAACAATGTTTCAGCCGATCATAGATATATTCCTTAGTGGGTATGAATGGAACATTCACCATTAGCTTGACAGAATCATCATCATACCCAGCTTGCCAACCATCCAGGATATGGAAAAGAGTTTCATCAGGAATATCATCCCATAAACCCTGGAAAAAACGATGGCCACGGAAGGAAGGAAGTGTGGAATTAGAATCCGCCAGGTGCGGAAAATTGAAACCTCCAAAACGGAAACAATTATTCGGTTCCTGAGAATCTGGACCAGAAAAACTGCCACAAGAAATATCCGGTGGGGTGACCTCGCCGGAATGTGTTGCCGTCGGCGAGGGTAACAATCCCAAAGAATGAAAAACCTTGAGAGAGGCTGAATCAATACCAATATTGGATGAAGATGCCACTTGGATTTAATAGCCGGACCAGGCGAAGATGCCAATCCACCTAACTCAGTGTCCGCATGCCAACCAACACTCGGAGGCCTAGATTTGGCACCACGGTGCAGGTGAAAATGACATATGAAGTCCGGCCAGATGCGATCTCGTAGCCCAAAAATGAAATGTCCCACACGGTTTGAGGCCACTGAGAACCGAAAACGGCGATCACCCAAATGTAGAAACTTGAAACCATCACTGAGTCCTCTAATGCAGGATTGTAGAGCCAATCCCGCAGATTCCACCGAGAGAGGAAAAGAGGCCGAAGAGAAAGAGACTTCAAGGTAGAACTCCTTGAATTTAGGGTTAGGGACGAAGTGGACCGTAGATCCAAAATGTTTACGCACCTGATCCTCGACCCTGAGGCCAGGGGAGAAATCCCAATGGAGAAGGCCATCCATTGGGGGAGCCGGGAGGTGCAATTAGGGCCGGAGGCCGAAATCGCCATTGGAGTCGCCATGGGGTGGTGGGGAGGAGGGAGTCGCCATGCTCTCAGTTAATTAGGTTAATTAGGGCCTCTACTCACCAGGGGTTGGTGTCCATTCTGCAATAAACTCTGCCAACACCCTGCTCTAGATAGTTGATGTGCTTTCAAACTTCAAACCAAAGATGGATAGCTCCAAATCTCACTCCACTATTCTGCCGGTGGCCTTAGGGTATCGAAGTATCCATTCCAATGGGAAACGAGTGACAAACTTGACCTAATTGGCTTGGAAGTAGTGGCGCGGTTTCCTTGAAGCCATGATGAGACCAAAGATGAATTTTTGTGTCACATCCTAGCTAGTCCATGCATTAGTGTGTTGCATCATGTTTAACTTTCATCAGAAATTTGAAATGGGGAAGACGGAACCCCCAGAACCCCTTTGAATCCAACTAGGGCTTACTAAAATTATTTTCAATGAACCTGAAATGCCCTTCTAAAATGCTCATCACCTTTGCTTTGGTTCAGAGCTTCTGCCAAAAGTGGTGCACAATTTTCTAGGTCATCCTAAGGTTTTTGAATTAAATCATAAGTATTTGAGTTTGGGCATTTAAATTATATAAAATATTTCAAATGCCCAAATAATCCCAAACTAAAATGTTCCATGCTGGAAATATTCCAACTAAGGACCAGGTGCAGTTTGGTGAATTTTGGAGTTGTTTAGGTATTTTTAGAAAGTCCACAAAGTTACAGAAAATAGAAAAAAGAAACAGAAATGAAAAAACTTACCCGGCGCCACCCAACGGCCCACCTGCCGGCCCAGCCCAGCCGCCACAATGAGCTGCTTGGCTTGGCCAGTAGTAGTAGTGCTCGACGGCGAGCACAGCATGCGTGCCACGCAGCTGGCCGCCGCCTCGCCGCTTCCCTCACCGAGCTGCCGACGCAGAGCGCTCTCTCTCTTCCCCCCCGAGTCCTCAGACACATTTCCTCCTCCCCAGCTCCTCTCCCTCGCTCTCACACGCCATGGCTCACGCCACCGCAGCCGCACCGTCGCCGTAGTCGCGCTCCCCGTCGTCCTTGCGCCATCCCGTCTTGTCTAGGAGCTCCGCCGCCCTCCTCTTCTTCGAGCTAACCGAGCCCTGAGTGCTCGCGTGGCCCGAGGCCTCTGCACCGACCTCGCCCGACCCCGCGGTCGCCGGAGATCCCCTTCGACGTCATCGCCGCACCAGCTCGTCCCCGACCGCACCGTTTGCTTCCTCAAGATCGCCGTGAGCCCAGCTACCTCCCCCTCCTTTCCTTTCTCGCTCCCGAGCCTTGTAGCAACTGCATGAAGCTCAGCCGGACGCGCCGCCGCGGAGCTCGTCGCCGACGTGCTTCCGGCCATCCACCGGTCACCCCTCGGTGTGTAACATGCTCACCGCATCGCGTAGAGTCTAACCCACCACTTCACGCACCTCACCGCACACCGTAGCCACGAGTTCGTCATCACCCGAACTCCGGCAGCCGCCAAGGTCGTCGTCGGCGCCGTTCCCGACCACCCCGAGCCCAGCCAACGCCACCAAGAGCTGCGGCTTGCTCCCAGCCACACGTAGACGCCCTCCGCGGCTCATTTGGTTGCCAGAACGCCCAAAACCACTCTCGTCGCCGCGTCTGGCTCGCCGGCGGCTAAACGCCGGCGTAGTTGACCCTGACTTTGACCAGGGCAGGCCCTGGTTGACTCTCCTGAGTCTATGACAGGTGCCCCCCCTACTAACTAACTTAGTTAGTTTAAAACTAATTCTAATTAGTTAAGTTAATTGCTGACATGCGGGACCCACTGGTCAGTTTGACCTGGATGTCCCCATTGACCTCTGACGTCACCCTGACGCATTGCTGACGCAGTAAATGAATTACTGGAATTATTCTGTTATAGGAAATTCCAGAAAATAGTTCAAACTTCAAAAATTCATAGAAATTAATCTGTAACTCCAAATGCAAAGATTTATATATGAAAATTGATCAGAAAAATCCATTCTATCCATTGGTAAAGGTTTCATGCATGATAGAACAAGTTAACCTTTCTGTTTAAACAGATTAAGATAATACACCTTTATGGCTATGTTAAATGAGCTAACATTTGAATCTTTGATTCAAATGAGTTCATCCCTTTTTGTTCTAGTTTGCATTAGGCCAACACTGACGTCACCCTGACGCACTGCTGACGCAATAACTAATTTCTGGATTTATTTGTTTTCAGGAAATTCCAGAAATTGTTGCAAACTTAAAAAATTCATAGAAATTAATCTGTAACTCCAAATGCAAAGATTTATATATGAATTTTGATCAGAAAAATTCAATCTATCCATTGGTAATGGTTTCATGCATGACAGAATAAGTTAACCTTACTGTTCAAGCAGAATAATATAATGCACTAATATGGCTATGTTAAATGAGCTAACATTTGAATCTTTGATTCAAATAAGTTCATTCATTTCTGTTCTAGCTTGCATTAGGCCAACACACATTCATATTGCCATGTCATAGCATGCATCATATTGTTGCATATTGCCATGTGTGTTTATTTTCGGTGTGTCTTTCGTGATAGGTTTTGCCTCCGAGGATAATCCCAATATCCGTCTCAAGGGCGATCCTACCACCACTACATCGTGCAAGCAACTCATTGATCATTCCGATACAAACCCATGTTCTCGCTTCAGCTCTCGTTTACTGCATTAAGACAACGCGATTCAAATTGTTGTGTGCTGCGGTAGTTGAACCCACTTCCTTTGCATGACCTGTCATTGCCACAGTAACTAGATGAAACCCACTAGTATGTGTAGGAGTTGATTGAGCCATGTTTGTGATTCCTACCATGATATGCTTGCTATGCTTAGAGTTGTGTCAGTCTGGCTCATCGGGATGATGAACTGGAGTGAAAGGTTGTGTCGGGTTCGAGAGTGAAAGTGTTGAACACGCTTTTGGTAAAGGTATCGATGAGAGGCCATGTAGGAGTACATGGTGGGTTGTTTCATTGAAGCCGTCCCTAAGAACTGAGATATGTGTGTGTGATTTAAGACTTAGCTACTACCACGCATTGGGATCCTTAATTGACCCTCTCGACTTATTAACCACTCTTGTCCTCAGTCCGGGAGTTGCAAGTAGCTTCTGGTGTTTGTAGAATGTTGGGGGCCGTACGCAGCACTGACCTTAGGGGTGGGCTGTGTTGCGGTAGGCACGTTGCCCGGTGTACCGATTCGCCCGTTTGGTGTCTCGGGAACCCTGCACACATCGTTCGGGGCCGTTAGTGGAAACCTCGGCGGACTCCTCATGATGGAACCCGAATAGGCGATAAACCTGGACTCGGGACTCGTGTGTTTAGTCAGGTCGTGGCCGACACCCTCGCTGGGCTTCCTCTTGAAGGTTGCCGAGTACATGTCGTGTAGCAGCGATAAGTGGTGAGAGCTTTTGTGAAGAAGTACACCCCTGCAGGGTATAAAACTATTCGAATAGCCGCGTCCGCGGTAAAGGACTACTTGGTCACCTATACAGTTCATAGACAAGTAAATGGGTACTACTAAAAGCCTCAAGATAAGTGTGAGTACCGCGGATGGCCCTCTCGTGGGTTGACGAGAGAGGATCCACGGTGGAGTATTGTGATGGTGATTAGTGGACTCGTGTGCGACAAATGCTTTTCAAGTGGTGTCACGTAGGATAGCTTAGCCAAGAGTCATAGCTGGCTTGCTGCAATAACTCCACCACCTTCTTGAGAATGTGCATGTATAACAGGATTCTGTTGTAAGACTTGCTGAGTACCTCCGTACTCATGTTTGCTTAATTAATGTTTTCAGACGACAACACTGCCCCCTCCGATGGGTTTTATGTAGACCTTGACATCGACGAGTGAACTAGCCACCCAGGTGGTGATCCAAAGCTTGTGAAGGGCCACTGTAGATAGAAGGGCTTCAACAAGCTTTCTTTCTTTTTAGAGTCCGTACTCAGACTAGTTTGCTTCCGCATGTGCTTGTATGTTTGAATGACTTGAGTGTTGGGTCATGTGACCCCTACCTGTATGGATATGTTATGTATGGCTCCTCGGAGCCTCTTAAATAAAGTACTTTGAGTTGTAGAGTTTTGTTGTGATGCCATGTTGTATGTACTCATATCGGGCATATTGTGTGTATGATTGAAATGCTTGGTATGAGTGGGATCCGACAAACTAGTTGTTTATCCTTGGCAGCCTCTCATATGGGGAAATATAGTCTCGTGCTTCTGAGCGATAGTAGTCCGCTACAGCCCGGTTCACTGAGTCCTCGCTAGCCCAGACTACCGCTTGGACACTTGATCGGCGGCATGTGTTTCACTTCGCCTTATGTCTGTCCTTCGGGAAATGTCACGCGGTGATATTCGGAGTCCTGCCTAGCCTGCTACAGCCCAGGATACCGGAGTCCTGTTAGCCCAGTGCTACAGCCCGAATTCATACGTTGATGACCGACATGCTCGATGTGATTCGTGTATGCCTGTCCCCATGGGTTAGCGCCGCTTTGGGTTCACGACTAGCCATGTCGGCCCGGGTTCTTTGTCATATGGATGCTAGCGACACTATCATATACGTGATCCAAAAGGCGCAAACGGTCCCGGGCCATGGTAAGGCGACACCCGTGGGAATACCGTGCGTGAGGCCGCAAAGTGATATGAGGTGTTACCGGCTAGGTCGATGTGACTTGGAATCGGGTCCTGACATTTTGCACGCTAGAGTACCTCGATCTAGCCCCCCGTAACAAAGAGCTGACGAAGTACACTGATGCTGCACCACTTTCTTTCTCGCCACATCCTTGGGGTTGCTCTTGTTGCCGTGCTCACTACTGTCATGATCCTTATCTGACTCTACCGGCCTCTGCTCACTCTCTGACTCATCCACTTCTCGTTGTGCTACCAAAGCTGCACTAACCACGTGGTTGGTTGCCGCAAAGTACAGCAGCAGCGGCTCCTGGGGTTTGGGAGCAACCAAGGTATGAAAAGAGGATAGGTAGGACTTCAACTCTTGCAAAGCTGCACCTGCTTCCGGGGACCTCTTCATAGGACCTGCCATCTTAAATTTTTTGAAGAACGACAGGGCACGCTCGGTAGATTTGGATATGAATCTGCTTAGCGTGGCAACACATCGTGTTAGGCGCCTCACATCCTTAACTGTCCTTGGCGCTTGGATCTGCTTAATGGCCTCAATCTTGTCGGGATTAGCTTCGACCCCCTGTGGGACACAAAGTACCCAAGTAGCTTGCCAGAGGGAACGCCAAACCTGCACTTCTCTGGGTTGAGCTTCAAGTTGATCTTGCGTAGATTTGCAAATGTCTCCTCCAAATCCTGGATAAGAGTTGCTTTGTCCTTGGTTTTGACCACAATGTCATCCATATAAGCTTCAATGTTTCTGTGCAGCTGAGGTTCAAAACCAATCTGGACTGCCCTTGCAAAACTGGACCCGACACTTTTTAATCCAAATGGCATGCGGACAAAGTAGTACGTACCACACGGAGTGATGAACGACGTTTTCTCCTCATCTTCCTTGGACATGAATATCTGGTGATATCCAGAATAGGCATCCAGAAATGAGAGCAAATCACACCCTGAAGTGGAATCCACGGTCTGACCAATACGCCGCAAGGGAAACGGGTCCTTTGGGCCAGCCTTGTTGAGTTCTGTGAAATGAATGCACAACCTCCACTTCCCGTTTGCCTTCCGGACTGGGTTTGCTAGCCAAGTGGGATTTAGCACTCCTTTGACCAAACCAGCTGCCTCAAGCTTCCTGATCTCTTCCGCAATAAACTGCTGCCTTTCCAAGGCCTGCTTTTGGACATTCTGTTTAACAGGTCTAGCGTGTGGGTAGACAGGAAGGTGGTGCTCGATTACCTCCCTGGGAACACCGGGGATATCAGATGTATGCCAAGCAAACACATCAATATTTGCCCGCAGGAAGGCAATGAGCGCGCTTTCCTACTTGTCCTCGAGGGTGGCACTGATGTTAAAGGTACCATCAACGCCAACCAGCCCTACCAGGACCTTTTTCACTTGTGGAGTAGCAACCTTGGATCTCTTGCTGTTGGAACACTCCGGCACGTCGTCAATGGGTGCCGTGTGTCGGCGTTCTGGGAACGAGAGTCCCCAGACTTGCCTGCCTACGGCCCACAGTGTGGCTCCACCATCGGGCCCGTACGACCCATCTTCACCAGCAAGCACTCAAGACCCTCGAGAAGGGCCAAGCCTTGCGAGGCGGACAACGCAAGACCTCCTTAGGAGCGTCCTCGCTAGGCTGGCTCGCGAGGAGCAGAGAGATCGATGCAGGGCGAACCTCGCGAGGTTCCAATGACGCAAGCAATGACGACCGCAACCAGGCGGGCGCCCGCACGTGCAGTGTCCTTGTTCCCTCTTTGGTGCTAAAGTGGCAAGCGCAGGCGCGCAGTCCCGAGGCGTCAGGAAAAGGTTTCCATATCGGTGCAACGAGACCAAGACCAGCAGGGCGGAGGTCACTGTGGAGCCCAAGACGGTGTCACCACCAGAGCCTTTGGCAGGCGAAGACCGCTTTTGTCAGGATAAGCTATATTAGTTGTTCCCCTTCGAAATTGGCCGTTGTGGGATCCCTTCCTGCTCAATATTTGGGAAGAGGACCTGGGCCCCTATAAATAGGACTAGCTACCACAGAAGAGGGGGACTGACCCTTCTCCAGCTCACGAGCAGAAGAACACCTCGCCTTAGGAGGCCGTTCTTCCCCTTGTACTATTCATCCCCAGCCCAAGAGGCAATCCACCACGCCACACTGGAGTAGGGTATTACACCACATTGGTGGCCCAAACCAGTATAAATCTTGTGTCTCCGTGTTCTTTGGGATCGGCGAGTTAGTCCGCTAGATCGTGGAGTGCGAGAGCTTGGGAGAGGAGAGATCTTCGCGCGCACCCCAGTGTTTGAACCTTTAGGGTTTGGCCGGAATCCTTGATCCGACATTTGGCGCGCCAGGTAGGGTGCGCCGAATCTTCTCTTCCGCCAGTTGATCCGCCGACACTCCACGGTCTAGAAGTCCGGTGACCCGAGAACCAACGCCGGCCGATGGGCAGCTTGGCCAGCCCGAGCGGCGTCATCCACCCAGGAAGACCTCAACCTCGTGCTCCAGGCGGCACGCGCGCCTCCAAATGTTGCGGGGCCTCCGCGCTCCACCCTTACTCCACGACAAGCTCGGGCCGCTGCAACAGCTTCAAGCCACGCTGCGGCAACGACGTCGCACACCCGGAGGTAACATGCGAACATGAGAGCTGCGCTCACAGTGGCACGGGAGCTGCTGCGGTGTCAACGGATGGAGAGTGGCCGGGATGCGTTGCTGGAACGCGTCGCCGAGCTGCTAGACGCTGCGGCCAAGGGAGCACCAACCTTCTGCTACCAGCTTACACCTCAGGCCGCGGCCGGATCTCACGGCGGGCCTCGTTGCGCCCGCGTGCCCCCGGGCCTGCCGGGGTGTTTCGTTGACATCAGCATGGCCAGCAGCGCCGGGCACCCCATCGCGCCCACGCCATCTCCGATGGGCGTGGGCACGAGCGTTGCCGCACACGACCCCAGCAGGGCGCTACCTTACCCACCTCAGGACGACGCGATGGGCCGGGCGACATGGAGCGTGGGGCACTTCGGCGAGGTCTTCGGGGCCATGGCCTCCGAGGCCTACGTGCCCTGCATGATGAACCAAGAGTACACACCGAAAGACGACACTAGCTCGTTCCTCGAGCCAGGCTGGGAAGAAGAGGCGCTAGGGCCTGAGGCCTTTCAGGAACCGCCTGAGAGCCCCGCCAACCGTGCCATCAACAACAGCTATAGGGTACCGCTAATCTCTCAGGAGCAAGCTTACGCTAACAACGGGTCATAAGTCAATCAGGTCACGGCGCCAGGCCAGGGTCCCAGCGTGGCAGCACCGCTTGCACCAGGAGAGGCACACTGGGGGCTACGCGTGAGGGGCCAGGAGCAAGGACCTTCCTCGCGTCGCACGGAGCAAGGTGTCACCCAGAGGTAGGCCCTCTACCGGGGAGGCGCTGGCGAGCCTTCCCCCCGGCAGAGGACCCGCGGTCACCGAGGGCGCCGCTGGTGTCCCCTTTGTGCCCTTTGGCGTCGTCCTGGTTTCCAGTTGTCCCAACGGTGGTAAAGGGTGGCGCAAGGCGGGGACCTCGTCTGGAGATATGAACTAAGGCTCACGCCTATGAAGGTCTCTGCTCGTGACACTCTCACGTAATAATGAGTGGGGCTGTTGTTACAGCCTGGTTTTTGCCCTCTCTTATTTGCTTGATCTTTATTTGAAATTTTTCTGAAACTTGGAGTTTTTGAATCTTTTCATATGGACTTAAACACTTGGGCATCCTTAGCTTTCACCCAAGTGCTTCATTTCCCTCCTAAATCATCATTTCTTTTCTGATCCACCCCAAAATAATCTTTGGAATATTTTTCTTAAATCAAAAATATTCATTTTCTCTGAAAAACCCTAGCAAGATAAGTATGCTCCAAAGCAACCCTAATTTTTATGGCTCAGAAAAAACTGAGATAATTCACAAATATTCTGTGAACCCTAGGGCACCTCCCTCTGCAAAAACATTTCATCACTTTTTGGAATATTTTTGCTACAAAAAATATATTCTTTTCTGGACAGAAATGGTGGTTTCTACAGCAACTACCATTTTACTTGCTCCATTTGGCCCGAACTTTCTTGTGCATCTTCACCTTAGTAACTCATGACTAGCCTCCAAAGCACAGCCTCCAACTCCAAGCCATTTGACCTCAGTAACCTCTCAAAGTTACTGATCAGAACCTTACCTGGCTTCTAAAAACCACTCTACTGCGCCTGGATCCATACCAAACCATGGTCAACTTCAAAACCACCACGAACAACCTGTCAGACATGATTTTCGGACTTAGGCTGGCCTGAGGAGAGAGTTCACGCGGTGACCAAACATGTCCACGATGCCAGACATGCGTGTCGACACGCTCTGGGTGCCGCCGAATGCTCTGTTCCCGCGTGCTCGCTTCCCTCGTCTGCCCGAGCGTGCCAAACCGTGCCACAGTCTTCGTCTCAACGCCGTTAACCTCCTCTGGTGCTCGCCGACGCCGGAGCTCGCCGCAGTGAGCACGGGCAAGGTCCGGCCAGCCTAACAGTGCGAAGCACACTTTGCTCGTCGCCTTCCCCTCGATCATGTGCTCGTCTTCATTCGCCCAAAGTTGCCGCGTAAGCTGCGTCGCCTTCTCCCCCTCTCACTAACGCCGCTCGTGGCCGGGCGCCTTGGACAGGTGTCCACCGATGGAGCCCGAACCCCCCTCGCCGCTCGCCTATAAAAGGATCCACCCCCAGCCTCCTCAAGCACCAACCACCACTCCCACACACCCCACAAAATGAGGAGGAAGCCGTAGCCCGGCCGGGAAGGCCGCGGGCCGACGTCCCCGAGCTCGAGCTCGCCGGCTATCCCCTCCGGTCGCCTCGGTAGCTCCAGCCCCCCCCCCCCCCAGGCCTGGGCGACCCCTCCAGGGTCTCCGCCTCTCTTTGGTGAGGCCGTCTCGCCCGCTTGGAGCCCCTGGAGTGGCCTCCGTTCGCCGTCTTCCTCACCTCCGACAACCAACGTGTTCTGCCTCCGCTTGCGAGGTTGGTTCTGACACCGTCCGACCACCCCTAGCCACGCTACGGGTTCGGGCACGTGCGCCACCGTCCCCTCTCTAAATCCCTCCCTCTCGTTTTGGCCAAGAAGCCCTCGTCACCGGCGAGAGCTCCAGCGAAGCGGCGGCCGCCTCTGTTTCCTTCTCCCCTCCCCCTCACCTGACTAGCGGGGCCCGCTCGTCAGCCACTCAGACGCTGCTGTGGCCACGAGTGGTGGCGCCCCTGAGGTTTTACGCCTTCGATGTCACCCCCCTCAGCTGTTTATTTAAATTCAAAATCATTTAAACTCCAGAGAGCTTCAAACAGTTATAACTCTTCAACCATAAGTCCAAATGAGTTGATTCTATTTGCATTGTGTTCTTTGAAAAGAAATCTAGCAGCTCAACAGATGAGATTTTTCTGAGCTGTTTAGAATTTTTGGTGAATTTCGGAAGTTTTCTTGATATTTGCTTTTTGTGCTTAAATTTATTTTCAGAGGGTGAGGCTTGTCTTGAGGATCACCAGAAGGCTTGTGAACCTCATCTGCACTAAGGCAAGCCACAGCAACATTTTCATGGTGTCATTTCAATATTTATGATTTTCTTACTTGAATGAAATGATTTGTCCATGCATTTAAATAACTATTGTGTTATTTATATTATGTTAAGTGTTTGCTAGTTAATATGCTTGATTTACCAAATGTGGAAACTAGCTTAGTTGGTGAAGAAAGATAGGATCTATTTATGGTGATGATAGAAATAATTTTTGTTATGCATGTTAGTAATTATTTAAAGTTATGTTCTTGCATAAATAAATTGATAAAAATTTGCGAGGAAATATTCTGTTAAGTACTTGTTTAGTCTTTTTTACTTGACTTACAGAAGGTTTGCACCTCACTTGGTTGATAAAGAAATTAGGAATTGTTTGTGGTAAAATCTTTGTTATTCATATGAGAAGTTAATCGGAGTTACATTCTTGTGTGAAAAAATTATAAAACTTGCTGCAAAATATTTTGGTTAATATGTGAGTTATATTGATCAGCAAAGTAATATGAGTTGTTGATGTTTATGCTTGGTGTAAATATGGATGACATCGGTCATTTTCATTATTAAGCGATGCATGTGTAGTTTTGCATTTCATGGCATGCTATGACACCGGTCATTTTCCTTTTAAGTTGAACCTTATTATAACTCAACTTGAATATAATGTTGACTGGGTCATGGTGCCGCTGAATCGAGTTTTTCCCAGTGCAGCCACGTTTGCCTTTTTGGGAAGGCCTTGATTCGGTCCATTGACATTGCCTCTGGTCGGTGCCTCCAACTAGGGAAGGTTGTGTCGTGCTCACCCTAGTCTGGTAACCAGGCATAACCTTGTGTGCCCGTTGTTGAGATTATGGTACCGGGTCCCCGAGTGGGATTGTTTTGGCCACGACGGTGGTCGGTGTGTCTTTGGTAGACACGAGGCCACCCAGGACTAGCCCATTGGGGATTGGGTCGGAGTGGCCGGGAGAGTGTCATGGCAATGGAAGGGTTTTGTCGGAATGTCGTTGGTCCACCCAAATGGGAGTGCGAGGCCATGGGTTCCGTGGTGTGGGTACAGTGTGCTACCTTTGCAGGGTGTATAATCTATCGATAGCCAAGTCCAGGGTCACGGACACCTCGTAGTAGGTCCCACCATGAGTCAACGTTTAATAAAATTTGCACACTAAGCTATGAACTTTGCATTTATGAGGATGGCAGAAAGGCCATCAAGATATTCGGGACCAGAGATTGGTCGTGGTTGTGACCGCCGTAAGGATCACGATTTACTCTTGTTAAGACCACGATGGTGGTTTGTTTGTGATCCGGGAATGATCACGGTTGGTAAGTTGTCCCGAGGGACGTTCGAGCATGAATCACAGCATGTTTGACATATAGTGTTGCATTATTAATAATTGGTTAAGTATCATGATATTATTTTCCATTATGATTATGCCTGTTGTGAGCTTGGAAGTACATTAAATGTACCCACCTGGCGTGTCATGCCAGATTTCAGGAAAGTCTCGTTGGAGAGGAACGCTGCTCGAGTCTAGACCGTGTCCACATCGATGTCCCTGTGATATGGAGCTTCCTCTACGATGTTATTCCGCTGCCACATAGTTGTCTTGATCGAGGCCCCTTTATGTTCACTAACTAATGTACATATTGTTCAACCGCAGGCCTCGACAACTGTTGTAATATAAACTCTGTTCCGCTAGCATCAATAAAGCGGTTGTTTTCTGTACCAAGAGGTTGTGTGTTGCCAGAAGACATGGTCTCTGGGCTGGCAATGCATGGTAAACCGGTCGCTCTGAGCCGGGGTGCCATAGTTGTACATGCCCCGGAGTCTCAGGAGGACCACCCTCGGGCCTCGGGGGCTCCCTCGCACGTCCAAGTGGTAGCACTTAGCACCGCGCTGGTGAGAAGACTTGAAGACAAGAAGACTAGACTAGGCGCCGCACGCGGCCATTTGCTTTGAACCTCTTTTCTGTAGCCCTGCTTTCTGGCTTTGGATTTAAGTTGGAGTTGAATTTTCATTGACGTGCGCGGGGGGTGCCTTTTCACATTTGTGTTGTTTCTTACAATCTAGTTCTTGCCTTAATTCAGAGCTTGCGCTTGCCGCATCTTCCTTGTGATCCCCTCACAAGCGAGGGCTGGGCATGACACACAAGCGCTGCCTGTATGACCTATCGTGACTGGCGCTTGCTTTTTGCGAGGCCCCTTCAAACGGATCGGCAGACTCCTCCGAGGCACCACAGGAGCTCGCGACGTCGCGAACCAGTTCGGGAGCTATTCTGGCTAAGGTAAATTGCAACAGCGAACTCGTCGCAGGACTCATAGACTCGTGAAGATATATGTTCAGCTCGGCCTAAGGAATAGAGATAGTAATCTGTTTACATGAGGGGCGCCCCCTCCCAAAATGCTCTTACAACTTCTAGGGTCGCGCCCAAGCTTTTGCATGCAGGATAGACAACAGGGAAACACGAGATCAATCGGACATGTCGCCCTTGTCGGCGTCACCTTCAACGCTGCCAGCGCCACCGTCACTGTCGTCCACCACGTCGCCTCCATCCGCCGCGAACACCACCGCGTCGTCGTCGGAGGCAAAGGCCCTGATCAGCGCATCCACATTATCTTCCACCCACCAAGCCAGGTCACCCAGGATGGCCTCAGGTGCTAGGGCAATGGCGGCGTCAAAATCAAAGTTAGGGTAGGCGTTTTGGAGATGGCCGAAGACGCGGTAGAACGCGCGCCCGAGCAGGCCACGGCTCCTCTCTTTGACAAGCTGGCGAGCTCTCTCAGAACGGTTCTCCAGGCGCGTCACCACGTCAGCGAAGAAGCAAAGGTGGTTGGCTTAGTCGTTCGCATGGGGGTGAGGGGCATTTTCATCACACGTGTGGCCTAGCGCCGCGTTGGCCCTGATCCTGTGGCCTTGGAGCATGGGGGCATGCTCACGCTCCAGCGTCAGCCGGCGGAGCACTTCCTCCATGCTCTCCCGCGCAAGGTACTTGGCCGTGGTAACACACTGCTGGAGGAGGAGCAATTCAGCGCGAGCAGAGGCCAGCTCGACCTGCACAGAAACCAGGGCGACGGCGGCAACTTTCTCACACTGCTTCGCGTCCACCAACCTCGACCTCAAGCTAGAGCTCCGGGCATCGGCTCCAGCTCCCACAAGCTCGTGAGCCTCTGCCACCTTGCTTTCGACCTCCTCTTGGATCCTCGCCTCGCATGTGTTAGCGGCATCCTCCGCTTGGGTAACCTGGCGCTCCCTTGTCTCCAACCTCTCAAGGTCAAGGTTGCGCTCCGTAGCTTCCAACACCATCGACTCCTCGCACTTCCGGATCTCTTCTTCCTCGGCAGGCACTCCCTTCATCGACAGGAGCTCCAGCCTACTTCTCCAAGGAGGCATTCAAAGCAAGGAGCTCCCGCCTGCACTACTCTACGATCGCGGGGCGACGATCAGCCTCCCTGGCCTCCTCCAAGGCTCGGACACTGGCTTCTCGCGAGGTCGCTAGGGATGCCTCGACTCCGCATTGGCGTGCTCACGCTGGAGGTGCCTGAAGTTGATGGCTACCTTCAGGTGATGCCACTCCTTCTTGAGCTGGAGGCCCTCAGCCTCAAGGCGCGCGTCGACATCCGCGAGTTCTCCTCCAAGCCGCCTCATCGCTCCTTCCAGCTCGGGACAGGGCCGTGCGCGTTGCAGTCCGGCATCATAGAAATGATCTCGGACCGGCGTGAATTATTGCACAACAGGACCACCCCCACTGGCAACTTGAAGAACGGCCCCTTGACGGCCTTGCCGACCTTTGCGGCAGCCCTCGCTGCCTTGCCGGTCCATTCGACCTTGCCGTCGCGACCCACATCAAGCTGGAAAAGCCGCTGGCAGAAGTGGGCATGCGCCATCACCGTGAAGTTGTGGTCGAGGCCAGGGCGGAGCCGCATAATGTCAGCCGGGTTCGTAAAAAGCCAGGCTGGCCTCCCCTTATTATGCAACGGGGCGATCCGGCGGCGAATGAAGTCCGCCCCGATCATCTCCAGGGTGAGCCCAGCCCGGGTCAGCCGGAGGATCCCGTGGTGGTGACGAGAAGCCTCCCGTCGGCAGCATCGACATCACTCCAATCGCTGCCGCAGACCGGCGGTGCTCGCGGACCTTGCAGAATTCCGGCGGGTCTTTGTCTTCAATCCAGCACCACCAGCCATGCCATTCCTCCCACCTCTCCTTCATGGCACCGTCCGGGTACGCCCCCTTGGATCTTGGGATCCAGGCGACGCATCCGGAGACGGCGCCTCCGGGCTGGATTCGAGGGGAGAAATAATGGCAAAAGAGTGCCGTGTTGGGCTGCACTCTGGCAAAGCCTTCGCAAAGATGCGCGAAGAGAGCCAGGCATGCCACCGCATTCGGAGTGAAATCCAAGAGGCGAAAGCCGAAGGTGTGCATGATGTCACAGAAGAAATCGGAAAAAGGGGGCATATCCCGCAAGAAAGGTAATCGACAAAAAAGGGATACCGATTGGGAGCAGGATCGGCGCAAGCGGCAGGAATGGCACGCGTCGCCGGGTGCCCCGAATTCTCTCCCCCCGTCTTCACTCCCCATAAGGGCTTGAAGGAGGCCCGGAGCTCATGAACATCAACCGACGAGGGGAAGAAGAAGGAGGACTTCGTCCGGTCCCCCGACAGCGCGCTCTCCGGCGGCTCCACGGTCCCAGAGCCCTTAGCCACCCCCTTTCCCTTGGCGGATTTGGGCGCCATGGCGGCCGAGAAGTCTAGAGGATTGAGGAAGAGGGGTGGCAAAGCGGCGACGGCGAAAGCTTAGGAAGGAAGGAAGAGAGCAAACAACGGCTCTCAGATTGGAAAAGGTACGAGAGAAGAGAAGAAAGTGAGCAACGCGGCCACCGTTATTCCTTCTTATGGGGGAAAACGCGGGCCGCCTCCTTTCACATTAACTGTGATGTGACGCATGCCCGCGGGAACCGACCCCACGCTTGCCACCCACGTCACACGCGCCTCCCCACTCCGCGCCACGCGCGGGAAGCATGGGAAGCATAGCGCGCGAAGAAAATTACCGTGGTAAAACCGCCCGCTCACAAGACCGCTTTTTGGGCCTAGCCTAACGACGAGATTATGCGCTTACATGTGGCCCAGCCCGGGCTCCTGTCACAGACAAAAAGAGGGGTACACTTTTGTACCCCTATAACTGCAGCACGGGCAGTCCGAGCCGCTGGCACCACCGCACCGAGCAAGGCAAGGGAGGTGAGCCAAGGTAAGGCCGAAGCTCGAAAGGAGCAGAACGACGCCAAGACCAAGACCACGAAGAGCAAAGGAGACGAAGCAGACTCCCCCGGCAAGATCGTTGCCAGGAGGCGGTTTTAGCAAAGCCGGCAAGACCCTTTCCGTGGCAATTCGCCCAACACCTACGTAGCGAGTCACCCTTGAGTCCACTGCCCCCATGGGGCAAGGATCCGGGAGACAACCCCGTGGTGGCATGCAGATCTTTATGAAGACATTCAAGATCAGATACACACTATAGAAGATGACGACCCTTGGCGGGATCCCAGCCAAGGTGGAACACAAGGCCCCCGGCAAGAGCCTTGCCGGGATGATATGAGCGCCACGGCAAGACCCTTGCCGGGCCCCGCAAGACCTTGCCGGGCTACGGCGAGGCCCTTGCCAAGAACACCCGTAGGGCCACCATCAGGCCCACGCCAATCAAACCTCCACCACCGTTTGCATGCAGCTGCCGACCCAACCAGTTGGGCAGGTACTGCGTGGCAAGCGGATCTTCATGCAGACTCCACCATCGCGCCACCTCAGCCTCGGCCGCCTACATGGCACCATGGGCACCGCTGGCCGTATGCCGTGTCGACACGAGAGGGAGCAGCGACGGACGAGACAGGGCTCTCCCCCATCCCCGATAAAGCAAGGACACCTAAGCAAGATTTATTGAAGGCCCTTGTCATGTAATGCGAGGGATAAACTCGCATCAATGTACCCTTTCCACCTCCTGTGTGCCACTGTGGCACCCCCTTTCCCTATAAAAGGAGGCCCAAGGCGACCAGGAGGGGGATTCGGCTTTTGGAGCTCCTCACGCCCCATTGCTAGTTCAAGAACACATATAAACAAACCACCAAAGCAGGAGTAGGGTTATACGCATCCTCGCGGCCCGAACATGGATAAGGAAACCATGTGCTATCTGTTTGATCCGCTCTTCTCACGACCCCGCGCCCCGCGATCATAGTAGGGATTCTTGTGATCCCATAGGTGTCGTTCCCACCGACATGCGCCGATCATGGAGTTCACCTCCGCAGATATCTTTCAACACTCGCCCTTCAGCGACATACTAAACTCTCTGAGATCTCTCTCCTTGTCAAGAGAGTCCTGGCCGAACTATGTCCGGCAGGATTGGGATGCGGATGACGAAGAAATTCGCCGCCCAACCACGACCCACTTAGTAGCCACTATCGATGATTCAACCGACATGCTCGACTTCGACTCCGAAGACATCGACGGCATGGATTACGATGCAGGAGAGGAACAGGAACCACTGCCCATAGGGCACTGGACAGCCACCTCATCATATGACATATACATGGTGGATACACCCAAAGAAGGCAATGGCGAAGGAATAGCAGGGGATGACCCTTCCAAGAAGCAACCTAAGCACCGAAGTGAGCGGCGGCGCTCTAAATCCCGCCAAAGCAAAAGCAGTGATACCGACACAGGAGATAATAACACCCCAGACAGTGCCGAAGACAACGACAACCCTCTCAAGCAAGATCCAGCGCAGGAGGATGGAGAAGCCAACCCTCCGGAGAGAGCGGCAGATAAAGAGGAAGAGGATGATAATTACATGCCTCCTTCCGAAGATGAGGCAAGCCTCGACGATGACGAATTTGTCGTGCCTAAGGATCCCGTCGAGCAAGAGCGCTTTCAGCGCCGGCTTATGGCCACAACAAATAGCCTTAAGAAAAATCAACAGCAGCTTAGAGCTGATCAAGACTTGCTAGACGACAGATGGACTGAAGTCCTTGCGGCCGAGGAATACGGACTCGAACGCCCGTCCAAAAGCTACCCAGAACGCAGGCTGTGGCCGAGGAAGCACTAAAACGCACATCTCCACCATATGACGCGGCTGATCGGCCACCTCGTGGCCGCGATAGGGAGGCTTCTCGACCCAAAGTTCAGGCCGCACCCCGGCGTCACTCAAAAAATACCATGGTACGGGGAGATGCGCTAGACCTGCGAGACGTATTGGAGGATAAGGCAAACAAGCAAGATCGATCTACGGATCACGGGGGCGCCCGACTACACGAGGCGATAACCGTCACGCTGGATACAGTAAATGTAAATCCGGCCGGGCCGAACACAGCAGACAAGACTCATTTGAGCTACGTCATGACATAGCCCAATACAGAGGCGCCGCACACCAGCTATGCTTCACAGATGAAGTAATGGATCATCAAATCCCAGAGGGTTTCAAACCCGTAAATGTTGAATCATATGATTGTACGACAGATCCTGCGGTATGGATTGAGGACTATCCCCTACATATCCACATGGCCCGTTGCAATGATCTGCACGCCATCAAATACCTCCCGCTTAAGCTCAAAGGACCAGCTCGGCATTGGCTCAACAGCCTGCTAGCAGAATCCATTGGCTGCTGGGAAGACCTGGAAGCCGCATTCCTCGACAACTTCCAGGGTACTCATGTGCGTCCACCAGATGCCGATGACTTGAGCCACACAGTTCAGCAGCCATAGGAATCGGCCAGGCAATTCTGGACACGGTTCCTGACCAAGAAAAATCAAATCATCGACTGTCCAGATGCAGAGGCCCTAGCAGCTTTCAAGCATAACATCCGCGACGAGTGGCTCGCCCGGCACCTTGGCCAGGAAAAGCCGAAATCTATGGCAGCCCTTATGACACTTATGACCCGCTTTTGCGCGGGAGAAGACAGTTGGCTGGCTCGCAACAATAACATATCAAAGTACCATGGTACTTTGGATACCAAGGACAGCAATGGCAGGTCACGTCGCAACAAACACAAGCGCCACATCAACGGTGACAATGCAGAAGATATGGCAGTCAACGCTAGATTCAGAGGCTCTAAACCGGTCAGCGGAAAAAGCCATTCAAAAGAAACACTCCGGGCCTGTCCAGTTTGGACCGCATACTCGATCGCTCGTGCCAAATACACGGCACCCCCGACAAGCCAGCCAACCACACCAACAGGGATTGTTGGGTGTTCAAGCAGGCCGGCAAGTTAAATGCCGAAAACAAGGACAAGGGGTTGCATAGCGATGACGAGGAGGAGCCCAGACCGCCAAACACCGGAGGACAGAAGAGGTTTCCCCCACAAGTGTGGACGGTGAACATGATATATGCAACCCACATCCCCAAGAAGGAGCGGAAGAGTGCGCTGAGGGACGTATATGCGTTGGAGCCAGTCGCCCCCAAGTTCAACCCATGGTCCTCCTGTCCGATCACTTTCGATCGCAGGGACCATCCCACTAGTATCCGTCACGGCGGATTTGCCGCATTGGTCTTAGACCCAATCATCGACGGATTTCACCTCACTCGAGTCCTTATGGACGGCGGCGGCAACTGAACCTTTATCGGACACACGGTCGCAAGATGGGTATGGATCCCTCAAGGATGAAACCCAGAAAAACGACCTTTAAAGGCGTCATACCTGGTGTAGAGGCCCATTGCAGAGGCTCGGTCACACTGGAAGTGGTCTTGGGATCCCCGGATAATTTCCAAAGCGAAGAGTTAATCTTTGATATAGTCCCGTTCCGCAGTGGCTATCATGCACTACTCGGGAGAACCGCATTCGCAAAATTCAATGCGGTGCCGCACTACGCATACCTCAAGCTCAAGATGCCAGGACCTCGGGGGGTCAACACAGTCAATGGAAACACAGAACGCTCCCACCGAACGGAGGAGCACACTGCGGCCCTCACAGCCGAAGCCCAAAGCAGCCTCTCAAGGCAATTTTCCACTCCATCGATCAATCGTCCGGAAGCCATCAAGCGCTCTCAGAGTAACCTGCAACAAGACCGCCTGGCTCGTTCCGAGCAAGCGTAGCAATGCGGCCCCAACACCAGCCCCAGCCAAGCAGCAAAAACGGTGCCACACGTACAGAACTACGCTTTAAAAATACCATGGGCACATGGGGACGGGCACGACCACGGCACGCCCCTAAACTGCGGCTCAACCGCACTAGGGGCTTCCCACTTTCTTATTTTTTCTCTCTTTCAGGACCTTACTCTCCAGAAGACCTTTTCGGCAGCATAATTGCCGAACACATGATACAACAACCAGGGAGGCAGAAAAGCTACATCATATCACGGAACTTCCAGGTGGTCTCTATAATGAGCAAAATACCTGTTTTCGATACCACTTCGCAGCTTGTCCCTGGAGGGGACATGTCAAATAGTCCCATATTTTTTCTTTTGCTTATCGCACTACTTCTATCGTTCTGCCTTAATGCACCTTTTCGAATAAACAATGCATGGCTTTAGTCTATTATTGCATTCTCTATCCCTTCCTTTTTATATATATGTTCTTCAAAGACATCTAGCAACCGTACGCTCTGGTACGGCAAATACGCGAGGGGCTTACGTACCCCATAATACGACGTGATAAGTCTGAACACTTTCACAAGTGCGGCACCCCGAACTTATAGCATTATATGCATCAGCTCCGAATCATGTCTTGGGTCAATAGTTGGGTTTGCCCAGCTCCCATGTTTTGGTACCTTACGTTCCGCTATATCGGCTAAGGAAGCGTTGGGAGAACTACTGCAATTGTGCCTCGGTTCAGCTGGGCTAAGCACCTCAGTAGAGAAAGCTAAAACTGACTGTCATGATAAGGCGAGAGCTGGTCGCTGTTCGAGAGGTTTTCGAGTCCCTAAAGACTTATGTCGCTTAGAGTAAGGAGCCGACTCTGTCCGGCCTAAGGCGTGTATAGCGCCCCGAACTGGGTCTTCCGAATACTAGGGGCTTCGCCGAAATTTAAAATTATATAATTCTCTGGCTAAGTGAGAGTGATAAAGCATTATAGTCCGATTGCCTTGTTCGTTGCGCTGAGCACCTCCCTCGATGGACCCAAGCATGGGAAAAAGAGTGCTCATATTTACCCCGAACACCCCAGCACTCGTGACATGGGGGCCGAAGCCGACGACTGGCCATCTCTCAGATTTGATAAACGGCCGCACAGAAGGTAATATTTTAAATTCAAACAAGCGTTGCATAGCGCATATGAAACAAGTTTTCGTAAACATAGGATCACACGAGCAAGTTCACTCAAATATTACATCCTTGGAACACTCATCCGCCATAAGGTGGGCACCCTTCTGGACGCCCTCATAATACATTTCGGGGCAGCGCTGCTCCTTGCCCTGCGGTGGTCCGTCCGTCACCAACTTCTCAGAATCCATCTTGCTCCAATGCACTTTAACACGGGCAAGCGCCCTGCGGGCTCCCTCGATGCAGACGGAGCGCTTGATGACTTCAAGCCAAGGACAGGCATCCACCAGCCGCTTCACCAACCCGAAAAAGCTCCCGGGCATTGCCTCTCCAGGCCATAGCCGGACTATCAGACCCTTCATGGCCTATTCGGCCGCCTTGTGGAGCTCGACCAATTGCTTCAGTTGGTCGCTCAAGGGCACCGGGTGTTCGGCCTCAGCATACTGGGACCAGAACACCTTCTCCGTCGAACTCCCTTCCTCGGCTCGGTAGTACATGGCGGCATCCGATACGCTACGGGGCAAATCTGCGAATGCTCTTGGAGAGCTCCGGACTCGGTCTCCTAGAGGGCTTTTTGGGCTTCGGCCTTGGCAGCCTTGGCACTCTCGAGGGCTGCAGCGAGCTCGGACTCTCGAGTCTCCGAGTCAAGCTCCAAAGTCTCATGCTTCTTCACGAGAGCATGGAGCTCTTGCTGCACCTCCACAACCCGTGCCTCTTGTTTCTCACGCTCGGTGCGCTCCGTGGCCGCCTTGTTTTCGGCCTCGGAAAGCGCTTGCTTCAGGGCCGCAACTTCGATTGTGGTCCCTGGCACATTCATGATGATCCTATCATATTTTTTGCAATTGCATATTTTTAATATATATACACATATGGACAAGGCATTACTTACCTTGATTTTCCTCGAGCTGCTTCTTGGCAAGGCCGAGCTCTTTCTCGGACCGCTCGAGGTTCTGCTTCAGCAAATCCACCTCTGCAGTCAGTGCGACAGAGGTCAGCAGCGAAGCCTACATACGCATATTGACATATTATTATTAGACTCCTGCGAATGTTATTTTGATCCTCTATTCGGCTTTTCTTTATGAACGCCAAACAGAGCATCAGGGGCTACTGTCTATGCGGTAATATTTTCATATATTTTAAATACATACCTCAAAGCCTGTTAGAAGGCTAGCACGGGCTTCAGTCAGTCCGCTCTTGGCGGACAGAACCTTCTGGATCACCTCACTCATAATAGTGTGGTGCTCCTCGTCGATGGAGGCGCCGTTAAGCACCTCCAGCAAACTATCCGGCGCCTCCGGTTGGACGGAGGTCGCCAGCATGGTAGGCTTGCCCCTCTTAGTGGGGGGCCGCCTGCCGGATCCCGGAACCACTGGAGGTTCTGGTGCGATGTTCGGCCCGGGGCAGGACTTGCCCTTGGGAGCCTTGCTCCCTTTGCGACTGCAGTCCGGAAGGTCGCCTTTGGCGCCTCCAGGACTACCTCCCCTCGGTTTGATGCCCTTTGTGACAACACCTCGGCGTTGTCCGTAGGGCGAGGGGTGGAGGCGGTTGGAAGTGATCCTCCGCTGCTCATGGCTGACGGGTCCAAAGAACCGCTCGACGAGGATACGTCGATACAGGCCCGGGACGGACTGCATAACCGTGTCCGGCGTTAAGAGAAGCTATGCAATGAAACGGAGCCACGAGTTACTCTGGTATCCGAATACTTACGATTTTGCCAGGCGCTTGACCCTGGGTTGCCACTCGTCTTCGCTGTCGGCGGCGGTGGCGGAGTAGTCCGGAGGGAGAGTCCTTCCCTTCTCGGACCCTCCAGCCTCCCCAGTTGGGGCGGCCTTCCTCTTCTTATCTTCCCCGGCTGGAGGGGAAGAACCTTTATCTGCCTCCTCCTCGTTTCCGCTGGAGGAGTGCGCCTCGGAATTGTCGGACGATGAGTCCGATAACACCTGGTGCCGGGAACTCTTCCCAGCTCCCGTGGCCTTCTTCTTGATCTTCTTCTCCGGCGCCTCGTAAGGGGCCGGAGTCGGCATCTCCGTCAGGAGAGCATCTGTTGGGTCTTCGGGTAGAGGAGCCAGGCAGTCAATCCGCCCCGATGTCTCTATTCATTCCTATCAAAGGCATGGAAGCTTAGATCCCGCACACAGTTAAACTCTATGAACACCCTATAAAAGATAAAATGGCTTACCGCGCTGGCTTGACGCTTCGCATTGAATCCGCGATCCTCGGGAAGGGGAGGGCGGACCTCGGTGCCTTTGTATAGCACTTTCCAGGCATCCTCATGAGTGGTGTCGAAGAGCTGGCTCAGAGTTCGGTGCTGGGCCGGGTCAAACCCCCAAAGATCGAACGCCCGTTGTTGACACGGGAGGATCCGGCGGATGAGCATGACCTGGACTATGTTGACAAGCTTGAGCTTCCTGTTTACCATGTTCTGGATACAGGTTTGGAGTCCGGTCAGCTCTCCCGCACTGCCCCAGAGCAGGCCCTTCTCTTTCCAAGAGGGGAGCCGCGTGGGGATTCCGGATCAGAATTCGGGGGCCGCGACCCACTGGGTGTCGCGCGGCTCGGTGATGTAGAATCACCCCGATTGCCACCCCTTGATAGTCTCCATATAGGAGCCCTCGAGCCATGTGACGTTGGGCATCTTGCCCACCATGGGGCCTCCACACTCCGCCTGCTGGCCACTTACTACCTTCGGTTTTACATTGAAGGTTTTCAGCCATAAGCCAAAGTGCGGCTTGATGCGGAGAAAGGCCTCACACACGACGATAGACGCCGAGATGTTGAGGATGAAATTTGGGGCTAGATCATGAAAGTCCAGCCCATAGTAGAACATGAGGCCGCGGACGAATGGATGGAGGGGAAACCCAAGTCCACAGACGAAGTGGGTGAGGAAGACCACCCTTTCGTAAGGTTTCGGGGTGGGGATGATCTGCCCAGCAGCTGGCAGCCGGTGTGCAATATCTTTGGATAGATATCCGGCTCCCCTCAGCTTCTTGATGTGTCCCTCCGTGACAGAGGAGACCATCCACTTGCCTCCCGCTCCGGACATGACTGGAGAAGGTTGAGAAGAAAGATGTGGACTTGGGCGCTGGAGCTTGAGTGCGGAAGAATGGATGAGCAAGGAGGAAGAAGGCGTGGGTAGAAAAAGGTGGATCTTTATCCCTTTATATAGGCGGACAAAACTATGCACCCCCACCAGCCTGGTAAAACTCGCTTATCCCCCAAGCACCGTAATCAATGGTGCGGTTGGGTTACCCACATCTGTATTGATGATAATCCCGTAAATAAAGGGGACACGATCTCTTCTTTGACATGACGTGCCAAGGAAACCACCCCGCGAAACGCGATAGGTTGGTAAAAAATGATTCAAATAAAGGCTTGGCTGTGGTGTGGTGTCACATTACGGAATACGTCAGCAGATTAGATTTGTGGAAATACTATTATCTCTATGGTGGTGTGTGGAATTTGTTTTGCAGAGCCGGACACGACCCTCGTGTTCAAAATCTTCTATGAACTATTCGGAGGAGGAACCCGCCTTGCAATGCCGAAGACAATCTGCGCGCCGGACTTATCGTCATTGAAGCCTGGTTCAGGGGCTACTGAGGGAGTCCCGGACTAGGGGGTATCCGGACAGCCGGACTATAACCTTTGGTCGGACTGTTGGACTATGAAGATACAGGATTGAAGACTTCACCCCGTGCCCGGATTGGACTCTCCTTGGCATGGAAGGCAAGCTTGGCAATACCGATATGTAGATCTCCCTCCTTGTATCCGACTCTGTGTAACTCTAGCCCCCTCCGGTGTCTATATAAACCGGAGGGTTTAGTCCGTAGGACAGAAGAACAACAATCATACCATAGGCTAGCTTCCAGGGTTTAGCCTCTTCGATCTCGTGGTAGATCAACTCTTGTACCACCCATATCATCAATATTAATCAAGCATTAGTAGGGTTTTACCTCCAACGAGACGGCCCGAACCTGGGTAAAAACATCATGTCCCTTGTCTCCTGTTACCATCCTCCTAGACGCACAGTTCGGGACCCCCTACCCGAGATCCGCCGGTTTTGACACCGACAGAATCCTTCATAGAATCTTCCAACTTATGGCAGCGCGAGTGGTTCTATATCACCGAGCCCCGTGGTTCCAAGTGGGCGGCTATGCCTGCATTTCGATCCGGCCCTTCGATTCAGCTCACATAATGGATTAATAAGGGATTGGACTGGGGATCAGTTGATGAGGTGCAGACTCTGCAGAGCCGCATCCAGAGCCTCCTCGAGAGGGACATTGATCTCATCAATGTTATTCAAGTAATGCTGGTCCGTCGGACTTTGCCGTGCCAGAGACGGCCTCTCCGCATGTGGGAGTTTAATCCAGAAGGGCCACGGATACATCAACACTTCTTCGGCACTACGCACAAAGGGATTGTGGAAGTTATTTTTCGGGAAACGAAAACAGTGGCCGGATACCACCGGAGACATCGCCCTTGACTGCCACCATCCGAACACCGCGGTAAGTACCGGTCTGCCGAACACCTCCTAGTCAGATATCCTGTAGTAAGATACTGAGAAAAACATCTCTTTTCAGGGCTGGATAAAGAAAGAGGAGCGGATTAGGTGTCCGGCCCCCTTCCCGAAGACTCAGCGGACCCTGTGCTAACAAGGATGCTGGCACCAGCACCATTCCAGGTGCCGAGGGAGGAGGGCAAGGTGGAGAGTGGGAAGACCAGAGGCGGCCTTCATTCCGAAGGTAAATTACACACCAAGTCCGGAGAAATCGAAGTTTCCTTGCCCGAAAACAAAGGTGAAGGAGAAGCAAGCATCTCTTCTCCCCATAGCAAGAAAAGGGCCACCTCCGAAGGTTGTGAGGAAAAGGCTCCTAAGAGAGGCAGAATGCCATCATCGGGCGGCTCGGGATTGGAAGGCGATGCCGCCGCACAGCCCTGCCATGAGGACAAGCCTTCAACAAAATCGCAAGTGGACCAGGGGGCTTTAAGCACATCCCGTTCCTTTCCTGTTACCGAAGTAACATCTTCGTAGCTCGGCGCACATTTTTCCTCAAAAATCCTCTTCCTCGTGAGATCTTCTCCCAGAGATGATGGAAAGCGAGACACCTCCCCCGGCCTCCTTGCCCAATAAGGTGGACGACTCCGAAGTGTCCTCTTGGAGGGTTTTTCTTGATTGACAAGTGGCGCGAGGGATGAAGGACGCAGTACCCGAAGGTGAGCCTCCGATCATCCGGGATTCGAGGGCCCACAATGAAGGCCCCGGACTATCCGGTTTTCAACCAGCGGTGATTCTGGAGACGAGTGACCAGGTTCCTTCAAAGGATGATCGTGATCCTACATCGGCTTCCGGAGACCCAGCGGCGCCGGATATGTTGAGGGATATGCTGTGAAAAGCATCTGTCTTGGAGGAAGAGCGTACCTTGATGGGTACAGTGGTTGAGAGGATTATGTCCGCAAAGCGCGGATTTAATGAAGCCTTCATGAGCCTGCTAAGAGGCTTCGAGGTTTGCTATGTAATATTTTCTACTATATTTTATTCACAAAAATGTACCTGTGTATAGATAGTAGCCCCTGAGACTCGGGTTGGCTTCCTGTGGGAGGCGATCCGAGGATCAAAAAGACATGCTCAAAGAATAATCTGGTAAATTTGAACACAGGCTGTTTCTCCCATGACAACTGCCCGGACTGCAGAGGTTGCTGAGCTGCAGCGGAAGCTTGATGTGGCAGGGGATGACATCATGTTAATCAATAGACGTCTTGATGAGTCACAAGGTATGTATTCGGAGCAGTCATTGCACATACGTGTTTATAATATAAGAGTGACGCTAAAAATTGCATACCGGTATATGCATGGCTGCAGATGGTGCTGCCGCCGTTGAGATTCTTCGGGCGGAGCTAGCCCGGGCCAAGGAGCAGGCCCGGTTTAGTAATGCGACTGCCAAAAAGGCATTGGTCGAGTTAAAGGTCGAACAGGCAGCTCGGTGCCAAGACGAGGAGAAAATATCAGCGATGGATCTCAAACTAAAAATGCCACTAGCCGATGTGAATTCCTCAAGAAGGAGAATAAAGCCAAGACGGCTGATTTTAACAAGGCTTTGCGAGAGGCGAAAGAAGTGCGGTCCGAATCTAGAGCGGCCCGTGAGGAGATCCGGCAGGATGGGGAGATTTCGGATGGTAAGCCCTTTTTATTACAGACTAAGTTTGGCGATCCGAATTATGCTCAGCTTAACCAAGTGTGGAGCTCTCTAGACGTGTTTTGGGACTTGCCGAAGAGCTCTTTCGATGCGTCACAGTTTTACCAAGCGCAAGAGGGATATGCAACGGAGAAGCTTTTCTGGTCACAGTTTGGTGCATCAAAACGCCCTCTACTGCTGACTGAACAGATGTCCCAATGGGTCGAGCTTCATAGGATATCCGGCGCTGCCATGAAGATCGTCATAATACGGCTGTGGCCGACTAAGTTGTGTAATAATATGCGGTTCCACGTATCGATGCTGTTAAGCAGTCGGCGTGCATTCACTAAAAAAATGACACAACTGTGACATTTTGGGCCGAACGAATTTTTTTGGTCATATTTATGACACTTCTATGACAATAATTGTGACAAAACACGGTATCATCGTAGATGTGGTGGGGTCCTACGTCTATGACAAAAGATCATGATAGAAAATGGGCTTTTCATACTGGGCGGTGCAGAGACGCAGCTGCATGACATTCTTTGGGCCGTCCATGATGGAAAAAACCGTGGTCGAAGCGAGGGCGAGGAAAATATCGGGGTGTTCCCGGTTATGGTGGGTGGTCGGGGCCGATCGATGCGCGTTTCTCTCGTACACGCACGCGCGTGGGTGCAATGCGTTGGACTCTTACTGAACCCGAGCGAGGTGTTGGGCTCTAACTGAAGCCAAGCGATTGCGCTGCAGGCTACGCATTACTGAACCTGAGCGATCGATCTATGGCTGTTAACTGAACCCAATCGAGCGATTCCTTCGCTACTGCTGCTAACTGAAGCCGATCGACGCTGCCTCCAGATGAACAGTGAGCGTTGCTCGGGGGTTTGGATGAACCCATCCCGGTGGGGTGGATGAACAGGACCCCGTGGTATTGCCTCTGGATGAACAGTGAGCATTGCTGGGGGGTTTGGATGAACAGTTCCCGGTGGGGGTGTGATACGTCTGCAACGTATCTATAATTTTTGATTGCTCCATGCTACTTTATCTACTGTTTTGGACTATATTGGGCTTTATTTTCCACTTTTATCCTATTTTTGGGACTAACCTATTAACCGGAGGCCCAAATTTAATTGCTGTTTTTTTTTCCTATTTCAGTATTTCGAAGAAACGGAATATCAAACGGAGTCCAAACGGAATGAAACCTTCGGGAACGTGATTTTCTCACCGAACGTAATCCAGGAGACTTGGACCCTGCTCCAAGGAACAACCGAGGTGGTCACGAGGGTGCCCCCCCTAGGGCGCGCCACCTACCTCGTGGGCCCCCTGTTGCTCCACCGACGTACTCCTTCCTCCTATATATACCTACGTACCCCCAAACGATCAGAGACGGAGCCAAAATCCTAATTCCACCGCTGCAACTTTCTGTATCCACGAGATCCCATCTTGGGGCCTGTTCCGGAGCTCCGCCGGAAGAGGGCCGTCATCACGGAGGGCTTCTACATCATTATAGCCTCTCCGATGAAGTGTATGTAGTTTACTTCAGACCTTTGGGTCCATAGCTAGTAGCTAGATGGCTTCTTCTCACTTTTTGGATCTTAATACAATGTTCTCCCCCTCTCTCGTGGAGATCTATACGATGTAATCTTCTTTTTGTGGTGTGTTTGTTGAGACCGATGAATTGTGGGTTTATGATAAAGATTATCTATGAACAATATTTGATTCTCCTCTGAATTCTTTTATGTATGATTGGTTATCTTTGCAAGTCTCTTCGAATTATCCGTTTGGTTTGGCCAACTAGATTGGTAGTTCTTGCAATGGGAGAAGTGCTTAGCTTTGGGTTCAATCTTGTGGTGTCCTTTCCCAGTGACAGAAGGGGCAGCAAGGCACGTATTGTATTGTTGCCATAGAGGATAACAAGATGGGATTTATTTCATATTGCATGAATCTATCCCTCTACATCATGTCATCTTGCTGGAGGTGTTACTCTATTTTTAACTTAATACTCTAGATGCATGCTGGATAGCGGTTGATGAGTGGAGTAATAGTAGTAGATGCAGGCAGGAGTCGGTCTACTTGTCTCGGACGTGATGGCTATATACATGATCATACCTAGATACTTTCATAACTATTCTCAATTCTGTCATTTGCTCAACGGTAATTTGTTCACCCACCGTAGAATACTTACGCTCTTGAGAGAAGCCACTAGTGAAACCTATGGCCCCTGGGTCTATTCTCATCATATCAATCTCCATCACTTTAATCTTGCTTTGTTTTTACTTTTCTTTTACTTTTCACTTTGCATATCTATACCAAAAATACCAAAAAAATATTATTTATCTTCTCTATCAGATCTCACTCTCGTAAGTGACCGTTAAGGGATTGACAACCCCTAATCGCGTTGGTTGCGAGGAGCTATTGTTTTTGTGCAGGTACGAGGGACTTGTGCGTAGCCTCCTACTGGATTGATACTGTCACATCCCAGTTAGACCATGCATTAGTGTGTGCATCATGTTTAAATTTCATTTGAATTTGAAATGGGGAAGACAGAAACCCCCAGAACCCCTTTTAAATCCAACTAGGGTTTACTAAAAATTATCTATTATATACATAATACAGAAGTAAAACGAGCCACCACGTTCGTCCACATGTGCTAAAATTATTTCATCCTTTGATTAGGACAATAACGGTTGAGATTTAAAAGTTTCACGTAACATGCCAACGCGTATGTAGCAGCATATCCCAACACAATGGACTGTCACACGTATGCACGATACATGTGTGAACCATATTAGGAGTCCAACATTGGTGGATAGAAAAGTAGACCGCCAATCCGGCTGGCCAACGTCCGTAGGCGGCACAAAATAGGTAGCCAACCGGCAACTCAAACCAAAATTAGCCTCTTCTAAAAAAGCCAATCCGATTCAACATGCACTTTGGGTAAACACGTAAGGAAGTCGATGCATGATGGAAGTCCAAAAACAATGCATCTTAATACAACGTGACCAACAAGGATACATACGTCTTTTATACCCGTTTAATATATCCATGATCTGCCCGTTGCAATTTTGTAGGATATGCTTTGAGTTTTTCTTCGTGTATATTTTCATTTTGTTCTAAATGCTATCCTATGATAAATTTTTATTAATAACTAAATAATTACGGGAGGAAAAATAACAGGTCTCAAATTCTTTTTTTAAAGATATTTTGTCACAGTTTTGAATCAAATTCAAGTGTATTTACCATGGAAAAAATCAAGTATATTTATTATCTCCAAATGATGTATGCATTAATTTATATATATATATAGCCCTGTCCATAGAATAAATCTATATAAATATATATTATGTATTTTTATTTTCCAAAAATAATTAGCCAAAGGAAAAATCCCAATTGTTTAAATTAATATATATGCTGAAATAAATTCAAGTATAGTTATAATCTCCTAATGACAAATTAACACATATGTCAAATACAACTATATATGTGTGCCGGGATACATCTATGTATATAATCTACTTTTTGTAGACTGATATGTTCGCATCCGAGGGTTTGATTGAGAATCAAGGAACAAAAGAATTTAGTCCAAAATACCAAAAATAAGTAGGCCGGTTTTTTCATTTCAAGATATAAGAACTTCATATCTTGCCAAGATATTCATCCCTAAGTATACTTGACAATAGTATTATTGGAGTGGATACACAACTCACAAAAAATACAAGAAGTCGACTAGGCGAATTGGTTCGAGTGAAGAGAAAAAAGGCATACGGAACTCAAAACATGCATGTGCGTTGATTCATGTGTTTTTGTGTATTATTTGCACCCAATCATCCATATGTTCCATGTGCCTAGGCGATGGCGGATCGATAGTGCCCCAATGGCATCCATGATCATCGATGAGGCCATCTAATGGACTTTAACGGTAGCCGGCTACCGCTACAATATTATAGTGCCATGGTCAATATGATTTTTACTATATACTCTAAATCAACGAGGAGGGCCTCACGATACCCAATGTGCTCGCTGAAGCATGAGCTGCTTAGCGTAAACCCAATGCGCTAGACCCATCGCACCGATCACAAACGCACAAGGAATAATACCCATTGTTCAGTGTTTACTCCATAGCGACACACGGGCATTGTGCCATAGTATGATGAAAATCACATCGCCTTAGATTGATGACGTTCGTAACGATTAGATGGACAATATGAGCAACATCGATGATGGTGACGAAGAGGAGAAATGCCAACATAATCGAATGGGTTACTAGGGGCATGCGAGAATTTATTTCTCCCGTTGAAATGCACGGGCACATTTCCTAGCATACGCAGTGTATAATCAAAATAAAATATTTGATTTGGGTCATTCAAACATAGATAAAAACATATAATACATGTGGTTCATGTGTTCTAAATTTGTCTGTAAATATAGAAGAAATATTTGGATTGGGCAAGTAGCATATCATTATAGTAATATACTAGAGGCCATCTCAAATTGTAAAATAATTCAGAAGATAACATGAGCAATTATGAAGTTTTTACCCATAAACATAAAATCAACCTCATAAATACGTGTTAAAAAATTATTTTAAAATTGGCATCCGAGGACATGTACAATTTAAAATTAAAAGGACTATTTTATTTGATTTCCATTTGGTAGCACCAAATATGCATCGAAGGAGAACCCGTGCTAAAATAACACACTTAAAAGTACAAACATGAGTATATTTCGTAGTATGGAAAGTGGTTGATGAACTAATAGTCACAATCGAATTAATATCACTCTTGGAGACCACAGTAGGTGGTACCAACAAGAAGTGTTCAACTTTGAAAAATCAAATTTATGTGCATGTATGAAAATACCATAGTAGACATACATTGCAACAAATATAAATAAGAAAGTACAGCCAATGTTCAAGGTATAACGAGAGTGACCAAGCTATAAATGATTTTTATTTTTTCTAAGGACAAGTGCGCAAGATGGGTAGAGGAAGATACAAAAAGCCTTTAAGTATATGTCACCCGGGTTGATTTAACTTTGTGTAGAAAATTATCAAAAAATGTGAAAATATAAACACCGTGGGTTAGTAGTGTGCAAGAGAAGGATGTATATTAGCAAGAAATGCTATATTTTCATGGCAGGCTAAGCATATCAGATTTTCAATGTCACACGACAAAGTCAATACCAAAAAAAGTCACAACAAAACAAACAAGTTCAACATGGTGTAGTTGTGGCATGCCACTATCTGTAATATCTATAATTTCAAATCTCTAGCTAATAAGTACACCAACATGTAAATCTAAATATAGTACACATGTAAATATAAAAGGAAGACAATACATAATAAATCTAGCCGCGCAAATGCGCGGGTCACACTACTAGTTTCAATGAACCTGAAATGCCCTTCTAAAATGCTCATCATTTTTGCTTTGGTTCAGAGCCTCTGCCAAAAGTGGTGCACAATTTTCTAGGTCATCCTAAGGTCCTTGAATTAAACCATAAGTATTTGAGTTTGGGCATTTAAAATTATATAAAATATTTCAAATGCCCAAATATTCCCAAACTAAAATGTTTCATGTTGGAAATATTCCAACAATGGACCAGGAACAGTTTGGTGATTTTTGGAACTGTTCTAGTATTTTAATAACTCCACAAAGTTACAGAAAATTAGAAAACTAAAACAAATAAAAGAGAGAGAGAGTGAATAACTTACCTGCAGCCACCTAGCGCCCCATCTGGCCCAGCACTGTGGCTGAGGCCCAGCCCAACTCCCCACCGTCTTCAACCTCTGCCAGTAGGCAGAGGCGTGTCGATGCCATCGCGCCCGAAGCCTCCACCTCCTCCCTCCCAGCCTGCCTGGCTCCTCCTCGACGCCCCGGAGACGCCACGCGCCTCCCCGACCCCCCTCTCACTTCTCCCTCGCTCTCTGGACCTCCCTCCCCCTCGCTCCTCTGCTTCCCCCCCCCCCCATGACCGAGCACGCCCGTCGCCGCCGTTTGGTGTTGCCACGGCCACCAGTCCTCCCTCGCCCATCCAGCGTGTTCGAGAGCTCCGCCACGTCGTCCCTGTATACCCCATCGAGCCACGTGAGCTGGGAAGCACCGCAACGCCTCGACGTCGTCGTCTTCTACCTCGGGCCAACGAGATCGCCGGCGCCGATTCGCGCCACCCCGGCCGTCCCCGACCTCGATCTAGCGCTCATTGGACTCGCTGTGAGCCCCTTCCCCAAACCCCTCTTCTCCCCCTCGCGTTTGCATGCTCTAGCCCCATTCCCCGCCATGGCCGAGGCTCCCCGTCGCCGGCCGTGTCGCCGCCGTGGCTAGAGCTCAAGCACGTCGCGTCTGAGCATACCACCATGCTCAGCGTGATGCCAAAATCCCAAAACCCCCACCCACCGCTCCTGCCGTGCACCGTAGCATCGACACCGTCGCGCCCGAACTCCGCCGCCGCCATGCGCTCGCTTCCGTGACGCCGGCCACCCCCGAACCTCCCGTTAGTCTTCCCAGATGCGCACGGGCACGGGCTACCTTCTGGTGCCCCTGGCGCGTCGATCCGTCGCCTCCGGCGAGGTCCGAGCGAACTCCGCCGCGGTTCGAGGTCGCCGCCGGCCTAACTCCGGCCACGCCGACGTGGCACACCTAGTTAGGGCTAATCACCCACTAATTAACCCCTTGACCGACTTACACATGGGTCCCACCGGTTTAATTAGCCAGCTAACGAAATTAGTTAGAACTAATCCAACCCGACTGGACCCACGTGTCAGCTTGACTTTGACTTAGTCAACATTGACCGGACCCACCTGTCGGCGACCTAACCAGCCCTGGGTCACTGACCAGTGGACCCCACTGGTCAGTTTGACCTGGACCGCCCTGTTGACTTGCTGATGTCACACCGACATCATGCTGACGCAGTTAATGATTTTCTGGAATTTAAATAATTCAGGAAATTCCAGAAAATACCCCAAACTTCTAAAATTCGTAGAAATTCAACCGTAGCTCAGAATTAAATAATTTATATATGAAAAATTATCAGAAAAATCCAATCTATCCATCTGTACCATTATCATGCATGTTTGATCAAGTTAACTTCACTGTTTAGGATGAAACATGAACAGGGCAACTTTGATAATAGTTTTGGAGTTGGGATTTGATATAGTTTTGAATTCCACTTCAATCAAAATGACTTGCTGTTGCATTAGCCCAAATCACAGCATATTGCCATGTCATGATCATGCATCATATTGCTGCATTGCATTGATTGTGTTTCTTCCTTGTTTGTCGGTGCTTGTTCCCTCTCGGTAGGCGTATCCCGACGATGAGTTCGATGACACGGATGAAGAACTATATTATCTTCAGAAGTGCCAGGCAAGCAAAACCCCCTTGTTCATTCCGATACAACCCCACTCTCTCGCTCCTGCTCTCTTTTACTGCATAGGACAACATCGATTCATCTGTTACTTGTTGCGGTAGCTGAACCCCTTTATCCTCTGCATGACCTATCATTCCACAGTAAATAGATGAAACCCACTAGCATGAGTAGGAGTTGTTTGAGCCCTGTTGTGCCTACTCATTCATGCTTGTTTGTCATGCTCGCTATCGCTTAGAGTTGGGTCAGGTCTGATTCATCGGGGATGAATCGGAGGTGTGTGAACATGTCCTAATGTTGAGAGCTAAGTGTGTGAACACGATTTGGTAAAGGTAGCGGTGAGAGGCCATGTAGGAGTACATGGTGGGTTCTCTCATTGAAACCGCCCTCGAGGAACTGAGTTACGTGTTTGTGATCCATGAATAGCTACTACCACACATTGGAATGCTTAAGTGCCCCTCTCGACTTATTAATCAACTTGATCTCTGTCCAGGAGTTGCAACTAGTTTCTGGTGTTTGTAGGTAGTGTTAGTAGTCTACCAAGTGGCACCCGGTACAGGTGGGCTTGGGACAGACTAGGCACCATGGCACGGTGTACCAAGCATAGATCCACCCGTCGAGGTGGGCTTGGGAACCCTGCTCACATCGTTTGGGGCCGTGAGCGACACCCCGGCCGGATCTCCTTGCGGATGGAACCCGAATAGGCGATAAACCTGGACTAGAGACTTGTGTGGTTAGTCAGGTCGTGGCCGACACCCTCGCTGGGCTTCCGCTTGAAGGATGCCGAGTACATGTCGTGTAAACGGCGATAAGTGGTGAGAGCGTGTGTGAAGAAGTACACCCCTTCAGGGTTAATATGATCTATTCGAATATCCGTGTCCACGGAGAAGCACTTCTGGGTTGCCTATATCAGTTCATAGACAAGTGAAAATGGATACCCTAGAATGCGCAAGATAAGCGTGAGTGCTATGGATGGCGTTCTCGTAGGGAGACGGGAGCGGGTCCATAGTGGTGTATTGATATGGTGAATATGTGGACTCGTGTGCGCCATCTCAAAAGAGTTACTTGCAGTCGTAGTTCAGGATAGTTACCGAGTCAAAGCTGGCTTGTCAGTAGTCAAACTCCACCACCCCCTTTGAAAATGATGCATATGTAGCTAGTTACGATGTAAGTCTTGCTGAGTACGTTTGTACTCACGTTTGCTTATTTTATGTTTTGCGAGAGAGACTTCGTTCTCGCTAGTAGTTCCGCTTGGACTTGACGTTTAGCTTGTTACCTCAGCTACGATCTTGTGCCCTCGGCAGAGATCTGGTAGATAGTCGCTTCTCGGCCTTCTTCATTTATAGTTATGCTGTACTCGGACATGTTTAGCTTCCGCTTGTGCTTTGACTTGTATGCTCGAGTGTTGGGTCATGAGACCCATGTTTGTAGTATCTCGCTCCTCGGAGCCTATTGAATAAATATTTGAGTCGTAGAGTTATGTTGTGATGCCATGTTGTATCTACACATATTGAGCATATTGTGTGTATGTTTGAAATGCTTGGTATGTGTGGGATCCGACAAACTAGTTGTTTATCCTTGGCAGCCTCTCATATGGGGAAATGTAGTCTCGTGCTTCCGGCGATAGTAGTCCGCTACACCCGGTTCACCGGAGTTCTGCTAGCCCAAGACTACCGCTTGGACACTTGACTGGGCGGCATGTGTTTCACTTCGTTCCTATGTCTGTCCCTTCGGGGAAATGTCACGCGGTGTTATTCGGAGTCCTGCCTAGCCTGCTACAGCCCGGGATACCGGAGTCCTGTTAGCCCAGTGCTACAGCCCGAATTTATACGTTGATGACCGACATGCTTGATGTGATTCATGTATGCCTGTCCTCATAGGTTAGCGCCGCCTTGGGTTCACGACTAGCCATGTCGGCCCGGGTTCTTTATCATGTGGATGCTAGCGACACTGTCATATACGTTAGCCAAAAGATGCAAACGGTCCCGGGCCATGGTAAGGCGACACCCGTGGAAACACCGTGCGTGAGGCCGCAAAGTGATATGAGGTGTTACCGTCTAGGTCAATGTGATTTGGAATCACGGTCCTGACAGCGTTGGTATCGTGAGCCTCGATTGCTCAGAGGATTACCAAGCCAAACTGGTCGGGTTGTGTCTAGAAATGCTTTAGTTATGTAAGGGAATTGATTGTGGAAGGGAACGTAAGGCTCTTCTTTACTCCTTATACCTCATGGCCTTCTGATCTGAGTCAACCTCTTCTCTTCTACGGGGTTAAGAACTAGGCCTTCTCATCTATCTATCAGGATGACGTGTTACTAATCCATAGACCTTTGAGATTGTTGGGTTTAAGCCTCAGTTCGGTTCCTACTATTTCTGTAAGATAATTGTTGATCTCGGAACCTTGATATTGTGATGTTGAGTGGTTATGCCACCCTTTTTGCAGGATGTCTCAAATCATTTTGAGCATTTACAGCCATTATGTCGTCTCGAGTCATCCCGTGTCTCTAAATAGTCCGATGCATTTGCAAATCTTTTCTTCCGTTCGGCGTCCTTTTTGGTCAGAATAAGCACATTAATCGGTAAGTTGAGGTACTTTGTTGCCTCGGCATAGATGTTGGAGCTATTATTATGACCCTAGTTGTTTAGGAAGTCACCTAGCAATTTAGCAATGCTTTTGTATCCCTAGTGTGATGATTCTGGCCATTATTCTTGAAAGCATCCCGTGATGTTATTAGTTAGTAGGCATTCCACTCCTGGGTTTCTGAACCCGAGATCCACCCTACTTCATGTTGTTAGTATTTGCTAGTTCCTTTAGGATATTAGTAACTTTGTGATAGTTCTCGAGGTTCGTGGCATTTCCTTCTTCCGAATACCATGAACTAGTTATGGCAGAAGTTCTTTGAACCAAAAGATCACAATAAGAGTGCTCTTGAGGAGTTCTCCATTCATAATTGTGACTCTGCCGGTCTCACCTTCTCTCGCATGGGTTATCCGGGAGAAATGTTGAGCCTTGCTCGATATACTAATCCATGCCTCCACAACTCGAAAAATTATATGTTCCTTTGAGTTGCTCTCTTTAGTTGTATTCCGACCATCCTCTATCGGTTGCTAACCAAGAGTATGTGTGCATTCGTTTATCGATGTCTATTATCCTTGTGGTCCGTCAAGCCATTCTGCTCGAATGACTTGGAGAAACAAACTCCAAAGGCCTCATCCATTTCCGAGATTGGGTCAAAGTAGTTGTATCCCGCAGATCAAAATGTCAATTCAGCTTTTGATGCTGTTCCACCGGAGTGTTACCATCTTTATGTCAAGAATGTCATGAGAATTGCACCTTCTCTTATGAATTCTCGATGCAGTGATACTTCTCGCCATCATTATTCATTCCTCGGTTCCGAGTTGTTGAAACCGGAATGCTGACAAGTGAATTGTGATGTGTGAAATCAATACTCCGAGCAACTCGTTGCTTGGCAGCTAATGGACAATATCCTCATTCTTAGCGTGTTGGTTATTAAATCATCATCCTAAGATTGATCGTGCTACCTAGTCCTTATTTACGGTGCACACTTGATTGATGAGTTAGCATTATATCAAGTCCTCACTCATTTGATCATATCGTCTTGCCCTCAAAAGCAAGATTGTTCTCGAGCTTAGTAACATACTGGTGGTTCGTGACTTTCCAAATATCTTCTTGGAAGTGTTACCGGGTTATCTCCTGACTGTTATGTTGAGCTCGTAATCAAGTTGGTTTCTTGTGAACCACCCTTTCTCCAAGAATCTGTGTTGGATGTCCCTAAGCTAGTTGGTTAAGCTAGACAACAACTTCGAGAGTTGGAAGATAAAAGCTTGCCTAACTTAGTTCGTTCCAAAGGGGATATTCTTGTGTAGTGTGTGTTGAGGAAAGATGATATCTTCATCAATTGGTCCCTGTGATCAGTTGTAGGACCTATTGTCTTACTAATCCCTTGATTTGAGTGTGGGCTATCATCAAATCAAATCAGTACCAACGATGCTCGTAATGTTGTTTTACTCGTGGTTGATTCCTTGAGCATACACCATTACATCTTTTGGTCTGACCAATGCTATCACCGTGTTCACATGATGGTGGAAGTCCAGTGATATGGAAATTCCGATGAGTTGTTGTTGAGCCCATCAGCAGCATTTTGTCTCCCCCATGAGTCATGTTGAACATCAACCTAGTATTGGAAACTTGTGTAAGCATTTCTTCGTGTTCCGTTCATGAAGCTTATGCTTGGACGGAAGAAGTGACTTCCTCGAATTCATGAGCTTTAGGTGTAAGTTGCCGCCATGAATTCAAGAAAGGTTTGTTTTGTTTCCTATGGTACCATCCCAAGTCAGTCATGCACGTGCGAAGTGCTCTATGGTTTGATAGGTTGGCCGCCTCCACTCCATATGTATTCCTGGCACACCAAGCCACTGATTGATTTGTTCAAGGAGAAGGAGTTCCTTCATAACAACTAGTCATGACTTATGTTGGGACTTCGTTATCCTCGATGATGGTTCCCAACCTGAACTCGGTAGTATTTTTATCATAAGACTACTACGTGGTCATGCTTGTCTTGGACAGCGTGTTCATGGGTTTGTAGCGTAACACGCTCATGTTTCGGAGCTTGCTATCGTAGTTCATTCCCGAGAATCTCGCAACATATTCTCGTCGATTTGTGTCACAAACTTTCATTTTTCTTCTAGACTCGATGAGTCTGGAATATCCTAACACCAATCGGATCTGAATCTCAGGCAGATATGATGGTTGGAACATTCCCAGCATTTGCATTTTGTTTCCAGCTTGCACCCCACTGTCCCATTTTCACTATGGGCTGCCCTCCTCGGCAGTTGTTGTTTAGGATCATCCTCAAAAGTGGACTTACCAAGGGTCCCATCCATTTCCGGTGACAAGCAAAAATCATCCATTGCGTTGTCTTCAACAAGGTAGTCCACATCATCCATTCTAGTCCGGGTGTACCATTCCTTTGCACTCCGCCAAACGATCGTTGTGAATTGCCTTAGGCTGGTATGAAGAGTTTCAATGATCTCTGAATCAAAAGTAATTCTTTTTGCCACTTAGGGGAATAGCTCTTTGCGTCACCTTTCCTAAGGTGTCCCGTTATGGAATCATGGAAATCATCTCCTTGTTACATTGAACCATGCACCATTTTACTTAAGCGTGGAATGGTTGCCTACCAATTTGAACCTTCGTCATCCATTTATTCTCCATCATTTCTAATGTGTGTTTGGTATCTCAACTCAAGAGTTGTTCTTACGTCTCTCCATGAACTGATTTTGAATTGCTCGATCTTCAAGAAGATTAAATCCTGTAGGGTTTCTCCCTTATTTCTGTTGTCGTGTCGAGTGAAGATCTCGAAAGCAAAGACGTCAAGACCAAAATGATGGAATGAATCAACATCTTCGAGAAGGGCAAATGTATCATGAAGACTGTGATAGTTTTGTGACTTCCCTTTTCCTCTTACCTCACGTCTTGAATCTCGGGGCGAGATTCTTGTTTAGTGGGGGTGAGTTGTCACATCCCAGTTAGACCATGCATTAGTGTGTGCATCATGTTTAAATTTCATTTGAATTTGAAATGGGGAAGACAGAAACCCCAGAACCCCTTTTAAATCCAACTAGGGTTTACTAAAAATTATTTCAATGAACCTGAAATGCCCTTCTAAAATGCTCATCATTTTTGCTTTGGTTGAGCCTCCGCCAAAAGTGGTGCACAATTTTCTAGGTCATCCTAAGGTCCTTGAATTAAACCATAAGTATTTGAGTTTGGGCATTTAAAATTATATAAAATATTTCAAATGCCCAAATATTCCCAAACTAAAATGTTTCATGTTGGAAATATTCCAACAATGGACCAGGAACAGTTTGGTGATTTTTGGAACTGTTCTAGTATTTTTAATAACTCCACAAAGTTACAGAAAATTAGAAAACTAAAACAAATAAGAGAGAGAGAGAGAGAGAGAATAACTTACCTGCAGCCACCTAGCGCCCCATCTGGCCCAGCACTGTGGCTGAGGCCCAGCCCAACTCCCCACCATCTTCAACCTCTGCCAGTAGGCCGAGGCGTGTCGACGCCAGCGCCCAAGCCTCCATCTCCTCCCTCCCACCGCCTGCTCCTCCTCGACACCCGGAGACGCCACGCGCCTCCCCGACCCCCCCTCTCACTTCTCCCTCGCTCTCTGGACCTCCCTCCCCCTCGCTCCTCTGCTTCCCCCCCCCATGACCGAGCACGCCCGTCGCCGCCGTTAGGTGTTGCCACGGCCACCAGTCCTCCCTCGCCCATCCAGCGTGCTCGAGAGCTCCGCCACGTCGTCCCTCAGATACCCCATCGAGCCACGTGAGCTGGGAAGCACCATAACGCCGACGCTGCCGTCTTCTACCTTGGGCCACCGAGATCGCCGGCGCCGATTCGTGCCACCCCGGCCGTCCCCGACCTCGATCTAGCGCTCATTGGACTCGCTGTGAGCCCCTTACCCCAAACCCGCGTCTCCCCCGCGCGGTTGCATGCTCTAGCCCCAATCCCCCCCAAGGCCGAGGCGCCCCGGCGCCGGCCGTGTCGCCGCCCTGGCGAGAGCTCAAGCACATCGCGTCTGAGCATACCACCATGCTCAGCGTGATGCCAAAATCCCAAAACCCCCACCCACCGCTCCTGCCGTGCACCGTAGCATCGACACCGTCCGCGCCCGAACTCCGGCCGCCGCCGCGAGCTCGCTTCCGGCGAACGCCGGCCACCCCCGAACCTCCCGTTAGTCTCCCCAGATGCGCACGGGCACGGGCTACCTTCTGGTGCCCCTGGCGCGTCGATCCGTCGCCTCCGGCGAGGTCCGAGCGAACTCCGCCGCGGTTCGAGGTCGCCACTAACTCCGGCCACGCCAACGTGGCACACCTAGTTAGGGCTAATCACGCACTAATTAACCCCTTGACCGACTTACACATGGGTCCCACCGGTTTAATTAGCCAGCTAACGAAATTAGTTAGAACTAATCCAACCCGACTGGACCCACGTGTCAGCTTGACTTTGACTTAGTCAACATTGACCGGACCCACCTGTCGGCGACCTAACCAGCCCTGGGTCACTGACCAGTGGACCCCACTGGTCAGTTTGACCTGGACCGCCCTGTTGACTTGCTGACGTCACACCGACGTCATGCTGACGCAGTTAATGATTTTCTGGAATTTAAATAATTCAGGAAATTCCAGAAAATACCCCAAACTTCTAAAATTCGTAGAAATTCAACCGTAGCTCAGAATTAAATAATTTATATATGAAAAATTATCAGAAAAATCCAATCTATCTATCTGTACCATTATCATGCATGTTTGATCAAGTTAACTTCACTGTTTAGGATGAAACATGAACAGGGCAACTTTGATAATAGTTTTGGAGTTGGGATTTGATATAGTTTTGAATTCCACTTCAATCAAAATGACTTGCTGTTGCATTAGCCCAAATCACAGCATATTGCCATGTCATGATCATGCATCATATTGCTGCATTGCATTGATTGTGTTTCTTCCTTGTTTGTCGGTGCTTGTTCCCTCTCGGTAGGCGTATCCCGACGATGAGTTCGGTGACACGGATGAAGAACTATATTATCTTCAAGTGCTGGGCAAGCAAAACCCCTTGTTCATTCCGATACAACCCCACTCTCTCGCTCCTGCTCTCTTTTACTGCATAGGACAACATCGATTCATCTCACATTTGCTCATGTAGCTGAACCCCTTTATCCTCTCGCATGACCTATCATTCCACAGTAAATAGATGAAACCCACTAGCATGAGTAGGAGTTGTTTGAGCCCTGTTGTGCCTACTCATTCATGCTTGTTTGTCATGCCTGCTATCGCTTAGAGTTGGGTCAGGTCTGATTCATCAGGGATGAATCGGAGGTGTGTGAACATGTCCTAATGTTGAGAGCTAAGTGTGTGAACACGATTTGGTAAAGGTAGCGGTGAGAGGCCATGTAGGAGTACATGGTGGGTTGTCTCATTGAAACCGTCCTCGTGAACTGAGTTACGTGTTTGTGATCCATGAATAGCTACTACCACACATTGGAATGCTTAAGTGCCCTCTCGACTTATTAATCAACTTGATCTCTGTCCGGGAGTTGCAACTAGTTTACGGTGTTTGTAGGTAGTGTTAGTAGTCTACCAAGTGGCACCGGTACAGGTGGGCTTGGGATGACTAGGCACCATGGCATGGTGTACCAAGCATAGATCCACCCGTCGAGGTGGGCTTGGGAACCCTGCTCACATCGTTTGGGGCCGTGAGCGACACCCCGGCCGGATCTCCTTGCGGATGGAACCCGAATAGGCGATAAACCTGGACGAGAGACTTGTGTGGTTAGTCAGGTCGTGGCCGACACCCTCACTGGGCTTCCGCTTGAAGGTTGCCGAGTACATGTCGAGTAAACGGCGATAAGTGGTGAGAGCGTGTGAAGAAGTACACCCTGCAGGGTTAATATGATCTATTCGAATATCCGTGTCCACGGAGAAGCACTTCAGGTTGCCTATATCGGTTCATAGACAAGTGAAAATGGATACCCTAGAATGCGCAAGATAAGCGTGAGTGCTATGGATGGCGTTCTCGTAGGGAGACGGGAGCGGGTCCATAGTGGTGTATTGATTGGTGAATATGTGGACTCGTGTGCGCCATCTCAAAAGAGTTACTTGCAAATGTAGTTCAGATAGCCACCGAGTCAAAGCTGGCTTGTTGTAGTCAAACTCCACCACCCCCTTTGAAAATGATGCATATGTAGCTAGTTACGATGTAAGTCTTGTTGAGTACGTTTGTACTCACGTTTGCTTATTTTATGTTTTGCGTAGAGACTTCGTGCTCGCTAGTAGTTCCGCTTGGACTTGACGTTTAGCTTGTTACCTCAGCTACGATCTTGTGCCCTCGGCAGATCTCGGTAGATAGTCAGGATTCTCAGCCTTCTTCATTTATAGTTGTCTGTACTCAGACATGTTTAACTTCCGCTTGTGCTTTGACTTGTATGCTCTGAGTGTTGGGTCATGAGACCCATGTTTGTAGTATCTCGCTCCTCGGAGCCTATTGAATAAATATTTGAGTCGTAGAGTTATGTTGTGATGCCATGTTGTATCTACACATATTGAGCATATTGTGTGTATGTTTGAAATGCTTGGTATGTGTGGGATCCGACAAACTAGTTGTTTATCCTTGGCAGCCTTTCATATGGGGAAATGTAGTCTCGTGCTTCCGAGCGATAGTAGTCCGCTACAGCCCGGTTCACCGGAGTCCTGCTAGCCCGGCACTACTGCTTGGACACTTGACTGGCCGGCATGTGTTTCACTTCGTTCCTATGTCTGTTCCTTCGGGGAAATGTCACGCGGGGTTATTCGGAGTCCTGCCTAGCCTGCTACAGCACAGGATACCGAGTCCTGTTAGCCCAGTGCGCTGACCGAATTTATACGTTGATGACCGACATGCTCGATGTGATTCATGTATGCCTGTCCTCATAGGTTAGCGCCGCCTTGGGTTCACGACTAGCCATGTCGGCCCGGGTTCTTTATCATGTGGATGCTAGCGACACTGTCATATACGTGAGCCAAAAGACGCAAACGGTCCCGGGCCATGGTAAGGCGACACCCGTGGGAACACCGTGCGTGAGGCCGCAAAGTGATATGAGGTGTTACCGGCTAGGTCAATGTGATTTGGAATCGGGGTCCCGACAGATACCTTCGTTCTCAAAAACTGAGGGAAATACTTACGCTACTTTGCTGCATCATCCTCTCCTCTCCGGGGAAATCCAACGCAGTGCTCAAGAGGTAGCAATAAGAATTTCTGGCGCCGTTGGTGGGGAGGCTTACGCAAGAGCAAGTCAAGACTTGGACTACTAACAACAAGCCACTTCTGGCGCCGTTAATGTCTACATACCAAGTACCCATCACAATCCCTATCTCCCGCATTACATTATTTGCCATTTTCCTCTCGTTTTACTCTCCCCCACTTCACCCTTGCCGTTTTATTCGCCCTCTCTTTCCCAATCTCCTCCTCTCTTTTCCGTTTGCCTTTGTTTGCTCGTGTGTTGGATTGCTTGTTTTTCACGATGGCTCTACCTAAATTTTGTGATCTTCACCTTAAAAGGTTAGAGGAGATCGAAAACAACGTCAGGAAGTTTATGGTTTTGGAATTTAAGCATAATAATTTCTTTAGAAACGAGCTTAAGGAACAAAAATGTTTTACGAGTTATATGAATAAAGAGCTCGATGATATGTCTAAAGAATTTGATGGTATAAGATCCCAAATTGCTCGTCTTGAAAGGTTGACTGCTGAAATTTCGGATATGCAAGCTACCTTAGTTAATAAGATGGCCGCTAAACCGAATTCCTATGAAAATCAAGATGAAGATCTAAAAGTTATTGATGTGTCCCCACTAAATCTTTGTTTTCCAATATTAATCTTGATGAAACTGAATATGATCTTCCTTTACCTAGAAGGCGTTCCAAAAATCGGAGTATTTAGATCTTGATGATGAAATTGATAAAAGTGGGATGGAAAGAAATAAAAACCTAGATGTTGCTAAACCCACTATATTTGATCTCAAGGAATTTAATTATCAAAATTGCTCTCTAATTGATTGTATTTCCTTGTTTCAATCCGTGCTAAATTCTCCTTATGCTTATAGTCAAAATAAGGCCTTTACCGAATACATTGTTCATGCCTTGATGCAATCTTATGAAGAAAAACTTGAGTTGAAGGTCTCTATCCCTAGAAAGCTCTATGATGAGTGGAAACCTAATATTAAAATTAAAATTAAAGATTATGAGTTCCATGCTTTGTGTGATTTGGGTGCTAGTGTCTCTAGTATCCTCAGAACCTTGTGTAATTTGCTAGATTTCCGTGATTTTGATGATTGCTCTCTAAACTTGCATCTCGCGGATTCCACTATTAAAAAGACTATGGGAAGAATTAATTATGTTATTATTGTTGCAAATAGGAATTATGTGCCCGTAGATTTTATCGTTCTTGATATAGATTGCAATCCTTCATGTCCTATTATTCTTGGTAGACCTTTCCTTAGAACGATTGGTGCAATTATTGATATGAAGGAAAGGAAATATTAGATTCCAATTTCCCTTAAATAAGGGGATGGAACACTTCCCTAGGAATAAAATAAAATTACCATATGAATCTAGCATGAGAGCCACTTATGGATTGCCTACCAAAGATGGCAATACCTAGATCTATCCTTGCTTTTATGCCTAGCTAGGGGCGTTAAACGGTAGCGCTTGTTGGGAGGCAACCCAATTTTATTTTAGTTTTTTTGTTTTTGTTTCTGTTTAGGAATAAACAATCAATCTAGCCTCTGTTTATATGTGGTTTTATCTTTTAATTATTGTTTGTGCCAAGTTAGACCTATAGGATCTTCTTGGATGATAGTTATTTGATCTTGCTGTAATTTCCAGAATCTTTCTGTTCACGAAAACAATTGTTAAAAATCACCAGAACGTGATAAATTACTGATTCCAATTTCTTCTGATCAGTAAACACATTTTCTAGCTCGTCCTATTTTAGTAGAATTTTTGGAGTTCCAGAAATTTGCGTTAGTTACAGATTGCTACAGACTGTTATGTTTTTGACAGATTCTGTTTATCATGTGTTGTTTGCTTTTTTTTGATGAATCTATGGCTAGTAAATTAGTTTATAATCCATAGAGAAGTTGGAATACAGTAGTTTTAACACCAATATAAATAAAGAATGAGTTCATTACAGTACCTTGAAGTAGTCTTTTGTTTTCTTTCTCTAACGGAGCTCACGAGATTTCTATTGAGTTTTCTGTTGTGAAGTTTTCAAGTTTTGGGTAAATTCTTTTGATGGATTATGGAACAAGGAGTGGCAAGAGCCTAAGCTTGGGGATAACCATGGCACCCCCAAGATAATCCAAGGACACCAAAATTCAAAGCTTGGGGATGCCCCGGAAGGCATCCCCTCTTTCGTCTACTTCCATCGGTAATTTACTTGGAGCTATATTTTTATTCACCACATGATATGTGTTTTCCTTGGAGCGTCTTGTATTATTTGTGTCTTTGTTTGCTAGTTTACCACAATCATCCTTGCTGTACACACCTTTTGAGAGAGCCATACATGAATTGGAATTTTATAGAATACTCTATGTGCTTCACTTATATCTTTTGAGCTTGATAGTTTTGCTCATAGTGCTTCACTTATATCTTTTGAGCGTGATAATTTTTGCTCTAGTGCTTCACTTATGTATTTTAGAGCACGGTGGTGGATTTTTTTTAAAGAAACTATTGATCTCTCATGGTTCACTTAGATCATTTTGAGAGACATTAATAGCATGGTAATTTGCTTAAAATTAATATGCTTGGTATTCAAGATATGTGAAATTTCCTTTTGAGTGCGTTGAATACTAAGAAAAGTTTGCTGCTTGATAATTGTTTTGAGACATGAAGATGGTGATATTAGAGTCATGCTAGTTGAGTAGTTGTGAATTTGCGAAATACTTGTGTTAAGGTTTGTGATTCCTGTAGCATGCACGTATGGTGAACCATTATGTGATGAGCTCGGAGCATGATTTATTTATTGATTGTCTTCCTTATGAGTGGCGGTCGGGGACGAGCGATGGTCTTTTCCTACCAATCCATCCCCCTAGGAGCGTGCGCGTAATACTTTGCTTCGATAACTTCTAGATTTTTGCAATAAGTACATGAGTTCTTTATGACTAATGTTGAGTCCATGGATTATACGCACTTTTCCCATCCTTCCACCATTGCTAGCCTATCTAATACCGCACACTTTTCGCCGATATCATACACCCACCATATATCTTCCTCAAAACAGCCACCATACCTACCTATCAGGGCATTTCCATAGCCATTCCGAGATATATTGCCATGCAACTTTCCACCGTTCCGTTCATTACGACACGCTCCATCATTGTCATATTGCTAGCATGATCATGTAGTTGACATCGTATTTGTGGCAAAGCCACCGTTCATAATTCTTTCATAGATGTCACTCTTGAATCATTGCATATCCCGGTACACCGCCGGAGGCATTCATATAGAGTCATAATTTGTTCTAAGAATCAAGTTGTAATTGTTGAGTTGTAAGAAAAATAAAGTGTGATGATCATCAATTTTTAGAGCATTGTCCCAAGTGAGGAAAGGATGATGGAGACTATGATTCCCCCACAAGTCGGGATGAGACTCCGGACAAAAAAAAGAGGCCATAAAAGAAAAAAGAAAAGGCCCAAATAAAAAAAAGAAAAAAAGAAAAAAAAGAAAAAAATGAGAGAAAAAGAGAGAAGGGACAAGGCTACTATCCTTTTACCACACTTGTGCTTCATACTAGCACCAATTTCATGATAGAGAGTCTCCTATGTTGTCACTTTCATATACTAGTGGGAATTTTTCGTTATAGAACTTGGCTTGTATATTCCAATGATGGGCTTCCTCAAAATACCCTAGGTCTTCATGAGCAAGCGAGTTGGATGCACACCCACTTAGTTTCTTTTGTTGAGCTTTCATATACTTATAGCTCTAGTGTATCCGTTGCATGGTAATCCCTACTCAGTCACATTGATATCTATTGATGGGCATCTCCATAGCCCGTTGATACGCCTAGTTGATGTGAGACTATCTTCCCTCTTTTTGTCTTCTCCACAACCACCATTCTATTCCACATATAGTGCTATATCCATGGCCCACGCTCATGTATTGCGTGAAGATTGAAAAAGTTTTGGAAATGTTAAAGTATGAAACAATTGCTTGGCTTGTCATCGGGGTTGTGCATGATTTAAATAGTTTGTGTGGGGAAGATGGAGCATAGCCATACTATATGATTTTGTAGGGATAACTTTCTTTGGCCATGTTATTTTGAGAATACATAATTGCTTTGTTAGTATGCTTGAAGTATTATTATTTTTTATGTCAATATGAACTTTTGTCTTGAATCTTTCGAATCTGAATATTCATACCACAATGAAGAAGATTTGCATTGAAATTATGCCAAGTATCGCTCCGCATCAAAAATTCTCTTTTTATCATTTACCTACTCGAGGACGAGCAGGAATTAAGCTTGGGGATGGCTGATACGTCTCCAACGTATCCATAATTTTTGATTGCTCCATGCTACTTTATCTACTGTTTTGGACTATATTGGGCTTTATTTTCCACTTTTATATTATTTTTGGGACTAACCTATTAATCGAAGGCCCATCCCAGAATTGCTATTTTTTGCCTATTTCAGTATTTCGAAGAAACGGAATATCAAATGGAGTCCAAACGGAATGAAACCTTCGAGAACGTGATTTTCTCACCGAACGTGATCCAGGAGACTTGGACCCTGCTCCAAGGAACAACCGAGGCGGGCACGAGGGTGGGGGCATGCCCCTACCTCGCGGGCCTCCTGTTGCTCCACCGACGTAGTCCTTCCTCCTATATATACCTACGTACTCCCAAACGATCAGAGACGGAACCAAAAACCTAATTCCATCGCCGCAATTTTCTGTATCCATGAGATCCCATCTTGGGGCCTGTTCCGGAGCTCCGCCGGAAGAGGGCCATCATCACGGAGGGCTTCTACATCATCATAGCCTCTCCGATGAAGTGTGAGTAGTTTACTTCAGACGTTCGGGTCCATAGGTAGTAGCTAGATGGCTTCTTCTCTCTTTTTAGATCTCAATACAATGTTCTCCCCCTCTCTCGTGGAGATTTATTCGATGTAATCTTCTTTTTGTGGTGTGTTTGTTGAGACCGATGAATTGTGGGTTTATGATCAAGATTATCTATGAACAATATTTGATTCTCCTCTGAATTATTTTATGTATGATTGGTTATCTTTGCAAGTCTCTTTGAATTATACGTTTGGTTTGGCCAACTAGATTGGTAGTTCTTGCAATGGAAGAAGTGCTTAGCTTTGGGTTCAATCTTGCGGTGTCCTTTCCCAGTGACAGAAGGGGCAGCAAGGCACATATTGTATTGTTGCCATCGAGGATAACAAGATGGGGTTTATTTCATATTGCATGAATCTATCCCTCTACATCATGTCACCTTGCTTAAGGCCTTACTCTGTTTTTAACTTAATACTCTAGTTGCATACTGGATAGTGGTCGATGAGTGGAGTAATAGTAGTAGATGCAGGCAGGAGTCGGTCTACTTGTCTCGGACGTGATGCCTATATACATGATCATACCTAGATACATTCATAACTATGCTCAATTCTGTCAATTGCTCAACAGTAATTTGTTCACCCACCGTAGAATACTTATGCTCTTGAGAGAAGCCACTAGTGAAATCTATGGCCCCCGGGTCTATTCTCATCATATCAATCTCCATCACTTTAATCTTGCTTTGTTTTTACTTTGCTTTTACTTTTCACTTTGCATCTCTATACCAAAAATACCGGAAAAAAATATTATTTATCTTCTCTATCAGATCTCACTCTCGTAAGTGACCGTGAAGGGATTGACAACCCCTAATCGTGTTGGTTGCGAGGACCTATTGTTTTGTGCAGGTACGAGGGACTTGTGCATAGCCTCCTACTGGATTGATACCTTGGTTCTCAAAAACTAAGGGGAATACTTACGCTACTTTGCTGCATCATCCTCTCCTCTTCAGGGAAATCCAACGCAGTGCTCAAGAGATAGCAGGGTGGATGAACAGGACCCCGTGGTGTTGCCTCTGGATGAACAGGACCCCAGTCGATCAAGCCGGTTGGGGCTGGATGAACAGGACCACCCCGTGGAGGGCTGGATGAACAGTAGACGGTGGAGGGTTGGATGAACAGTACCCCATGGAGGGGTGGTTGAACAGTAGTCGGTGGAGTAGCGCGCGGTGGAGGCTGGATGAACAGGAGCTCGTGGATGAACAGTCACAGGTGGAGGCTGGAGGAGGTCGACGGTGGATGAATAGTAGGCCGTGGAGGCTGGAGTAGTCGACGGTGGAGATGAACAGTATCCCGTGGAGTCCCATTTTGCGGTATGCCACACCCCTCCCGATGAACATGACCCCCGTTTCGACCGTAGCGCTCCAACAGAAGTCTGTTTCCCCTGTTTTACGGTACGCCACACCCCTCCCGATCAACAGGACCCCCGTTTCGACCGTAGGAGGTCCGTCTCCTCCATTTTGCGGTACGCCAGACCCCTCCCGATGAATAGGATCCCGCTTCGACCGTGGCCGGTCGAACACAGGGCCGTTTCCTCCATTCTGCGGTATGCCAGGCCTCGGTTCCTACGGCTGTTCCGTCCAACCGGTTGGCTCCCACGCATTCCGTTGCCTCACGATGAACACAACGCATTTCGTTGCCTCCCCATGAACACGACAACGACACAGTTTCTCTGTTCCGACCCAGCCATGTACATGAGCCCTGGCCGTACGTACGCGCGAGAAGGCGTTCGAGACCCCGCCCATATGTACGTACGTGGCCATATTTACTTTCTTGCACCCTGGCCGCTGTAAGTACGTGTACATGCTACGTGCGCGCCTCTACTACGACCAGTATGTACGTACACGTTCGCAACCAGAATGACAATGCTATGTACGCTTCGACTAGGTGGGTCCCGACTGTTAGGCACTTTCTTGCGTGCGAAGATGTAGCTGGTGGGTCCCAGTAGTCAGGGGGACGAATCCTTTTTTTTTTGCCCGGATGCACTTCCTTGAGTGCAAAGATGTCGCTGGTAGGTCCCAGCAGTCAGGGGGGAAACTCTTTTTTTTTGTGAAATACGGTTGCCCGTCCGGTGGGTCCTTGCTGTCAGGTGGAGGAATCGTTATTTTCCACGTAATAAGGAGGCCCTTCCTTGCTGCGGCCGTGGACCCAGTTGTCAGCCTCTCCACGTACAGTCCACGTCCGATGGAAACCGTTCCTTGACCACGTTGACCACGCCACACCGAGAACACCACGGTGGTGGACGACGGCGAGGCCTAGAAAGGGGACGACACGGAGCCGGGGAAGACGCGGCAGTTGATACCCACGCGGAGAGGAGTATGAGGGTTCACTGGTTCGGCTGCGGTGTGAGGCTGTCGTCGCCGCAGAATAACAGGGGGTGTGGGTGAGTGGAGGGATTGCCTGGCCAACGGTGGGAATAGTAGGGGCCGGTGAGGCCTCCGTGGCAGCACAGCCGGCCATGGGAGGCAGGAGCAGGCGGCACGACGGGCGTTGGAAGGTCATCGTACGGTCACTGCAGCCATAATCGTTTATATTGACTAAGTTGACAAAGCCCTTGGTACGCGTCAACTTAGTAGGCCCACAGGTCAGCTTGCGAAACTTTGCGCCCCAGATATCAAGGGGAGGAATAATTTTTTGGGCGGGTGAAGCTAGAATATCCGAGATTGAAGAAGAAGCACGGCATTCGTTGGATGGACATCCAACTTTCACACCCTGATTTTCATGCCACAACACTTAAGCTCATCAATCATGATAAAATGTGGTTTGCAAAAAACTTTTGAGTGTTTTGGTCTTTGCTTGATTTGATTTTTTTGTGTTGGTTGCAAGTGCTCTAAAAATCAAATAAATCCTCCAACTCTTATACTCCTTCTCCTTGGTCAAAAACCTTGCCCAATGATCATGCCATGTGTATAGGACAGAATAGTATTTTCTTACAAAAATATTTTGGCTGAAAAGTATTTTCTAAAATAGCTTTTCAAAAATCCCCTGAATTGGGACTTAAACTACAAGTACTTAATTAAGGGTGTGAAAAATGTTTAAAAAGTTATATTTGAATCCTATTAGATATAGGACTCCCAGAAACTACAAAAATATTATTTTAAAAGTTGTTTTACTATTTTATTTAAAGGCCTTTTCTTAAGGCCAGAAATGGTCTTTAATAGGTTAAAATTATTTTAATATTTCAAAAATAATTGAAAAAATTTAGGGAGACTCAGTGGACATATATTGTCCATATATATGAGTTTGAACACAGATCATGACCAAAATATTGGTCAAATCCCTCAGAAACCCTTCCTGGACATTTCAAGCTTTTGAAATATTTACATAGGAAATATTATCCATTAAAACCCGGAAATTCTACAATGTCATAAATGACCTACTTGAGGATCCTACATAGTCTCATGTCATGGAGAACAACATAGCACCACGAAACCCTCTCAAAACCATTTTTGTTCTTTTCCAAGTTTGAACAACTTTGCATTGCCAAACATGTCCAAATGCTCTCAAACTTGGTGCACATGCTAAAATGGTGTAATTATGCATCTAGACAAAATAGCACAAGTTGGAGAGAAGTATATCTTGATCAAAATGCCCCAAAACCCTTTCTGTCCAGAACCAAATTTGAACAACCCTACATTGCCAAGTGTGTCTTTTTGATCTGCATTTTTGTGGACATGTTCAAATCCTCAAATGATGACACTACACCAAGTGGTGCATCAAGGAGAATAGATTTGCCTGACTAAATATTGGAAAATCCATTTCTGTTGATTTCTAGGGTTTACCAAAGTGACATTGGCCACTTTGCCCAAATGAGCTCAAATTTGGTGGAACACCCTAATTATATGTTCCATTTCACCCTGTTAATCCTCGTGTCAAGTGGAATCCATTTGGTTGACCAAACTAGCATCAAACACCTTCTGACAGAATGTCAAAATGCATATTTCAACCCCTCCCACTAATCTCCATGAGCTGAACTTTTTCCCACGGCCTCACCTTATCCTCCTCTACCTCTTGCATGCTTTGTTGCCCAAGGAGCAATGATTAAGGGGGGAAGAGACCCATTTTTCTTCCCTGGACAGCATTTTTCCCTCTCTCTCTCTCTCTCTCTCTCTCTCTCTCTCTCTCAACCCCACCGCTCCCCAAGTGGCTTCACAGGGCATACAATGCCACTTTCCCATTGTTTACTGCCCCAGCAGCTGCCAGACATAAGTGGACGCACTGGTGCATGCGAAAAGCCGCCAACGCCGGCCAAAGACGCGCTCTGGACCATGTCATCGTGCTCCCGACATTTGATGCCGCGTCCCCCAACCACCTCGAGCCTCCCCCTCACGCTAGTCGAGGTCCTCGACGTCCACAACATGACAACCGTGCAGGCCCCCTCCTCTCCCCCTCTCTCTCACCGACTGCTGTCCGTGCCCAATGCCGCCCGGCTCGGCCTATGGGCACACGAGGTCGGGACCCTCCTGGAGCACGCCCGCTCCCCCATTCCTTCTCCCCGACCTGGTCCACATCCACGAACGCCCATGACATGGCCTAGGGTGCCAATTCAGCCCCTGGCATCGCCTAGTCCGCAGCAGTGGTCGCCGTCCATGGTGAGCCGTGGCCTCGCCATATAAGGCCGCCCCCGACCTCACCTTGGATCCCCTTTGCCCTCTCTCCCTCCCATGCACCCCCTGGACCGACCCAATCCACTCCTCATGCTCTCCATAGCCCTCCATGGCCGGAGAACCGCCGCCGGCCCCTAGCTAAATTCGGGCTTTCCCGAGCCTCCCTTCTCCCTAGCCACTCCAGTGCCCTCATACCACCACCTCGAGGCCTTCCATCGCCGTCGTTCATCCCTGGGAACACGGCACGCTCGTGGCCAAAGATGGCCGATGGCCTCTTCCGTGGGCGTCCAAGCCGTCGCCGCTACGGCCCTCGTCGGCGTGCGCAGCCTCCTGAGCTCATCCATAGCCAGAGTGTCGCTGGAGGTGCCCCGTAGCGCCGGCAGACGTCGTCGGGGCTCTCTACTCCCTCAGCCAGGCGAGCGCGCGGGAGGAAGAGGAAGACGAAGGCCCTGCAGGCGTTCCCCGGTTGTTAGTGGCCCAGCCACCGGGCCACGCTGGCAAGTGGAGGCGGGTTCTCTTTCTCCCGCGTCCCCGCAGCAAAGGAGAACTGTGATTGGGCGCCTTCGACGCCATACGCCTCGCGTGGCGAGCATGCAGGCGGCCCGATGCTGTTCTTGATGGTAAAGCTGGGCCCCGTGCACGCTTTAGGTATAACCCAAATCTTTTTCTTTTCCAGTGAGCTTCTTAAATCCATAGATAATTCATTTCATGCCCTAATTTGATGATTCAAATTTCCAGAGACTCCGTAGATTTAGATCTATTTAATGAGCCATAGTGAACATTTTTGCTCTGCTTGGTGTTCACTGGATACATTAAATAGGTCATTTATCCACATAAGTCCACTTCAAAAATCCATAGGATATTAATTTGGACTCAAAATCCAGTGAAACCAATTTCTAAATGTTTCTAAAATCATGCTTGATTTAATGGGTACTTTTACTCATTTTTATAAAAAGGCATTTTGTGGACAACTTGCAGATCCATTAAATCCATTGATTCCATCATATTGAAATGCTCAGAAATATCCACTAATCCAATCCCAATGAAACCACTCTGGTTATTTTTCATATAACCAGGGATGTCCTAGAAAAGTCAAATTAATATTTTTAGGGCACTTTTATTTCCTGCCTTGTTGTGTTTCTTACTATGATTGTTTCCGACGTTAGTTGACGAAGTAGACGAAATACTCGGAGATGGACTAGAAGATTTGAAGACTCTGATGTACCAGGCAAGCAGCCCTTTGACCATGATGAACCCTTTTACATCATAAAAGCATTTCCATTGTTTGATCGAGTGCATGATATATCTTGAATGGCAACCTTGCTAGCCTTTCCTCCGTTGCATACCCCGTTGGTACTTGCATTGTTCATCACTCTGTCCTTGTTTAGAGTTGTGTCGATGGGTTGTAGAAATATGCTATAGTAAATGGCTACGCAAAGTGGGTCAAGGTTATGCATGGAATGAAACAAGTGTGGCTTGACATACTTGCAAACAGCCCCAGTGGGTGCCACTAATGCCCCTGGGAGATGGTGATGAATTAGGTCACTACTTGGTGGAGAGGTTGTGTACCGAGGCATAATGAAAGTGTTGTTTACAGATATGGATTAGATTTAGGTGTGATTACCGTCCCAACCAAACATGTGAAACCACTCTACCCCTTATGGGACGGGGCGTTATTCATTACCTAGGCCGATACTAGCATGGTGCCCACATTACTAGTTATGGGGGTGACGTGAGGTCACTCTCGGGACGGGGTCGTGCTCGGTTAGGCGGCCATGACTGTTTTCACAGGGAACCGGACACACCGTTGGTCCCTTCGGGTATGCGTAATAATGTAAAAAGGGAAGAGTCCCATGATCTTTTGCTTATACACGAGGACCGTGTACCAACGAGTGGACCCTATGTTAGTGTCGTCTAGGGATAGATAATGATCGGGTGCTTCTCTCGAGTACTTGAGGTGCTGCGGGATCGTGGATGACACCAAAGCTTACCAGATCTTGTGGGTAAATTGCACAACCTCTGCAGAGTGTCAAACTATTCGAATAGTCGTGTCCACGGTCAAGGACAGTTGGGTGGTTCTGCTTAGACTATGTCCATATCTTTCTGGAAAACAACGCGGTTTGGTAATTATGTTGACGTGAATTGTGAGGAAGTCACCATGAGCTTGAGCATGAGTTGTTCATAACTCCTTCTCCATGTGGATGCCTGTAACCTCCTAATACTTGTTGCAGACGCATTCATATCCTTGATAAAATGTTGATCATACTTGCATGAGAAAAACTAGCTTTCCAAAAAACTGGCAATTTAGCAGTAGAGTCTTGCATAATTATTTTGTTATCACTCTTGGGTTGCTTGCGAGTACATTCAAAGTACTCATTCGCTTGCCGCCAATTATTTTATTGGCCAGGCGCGAAAGCACGGGATATAATGAAGAGTACCTTGGTGACGAACATGCGAGCTAGGATGCTTCCTAGTCAGAATGCATGTAGGGTTAAGGCATATGGCATGGGTCCAAGTTATCGATGAAGGTTTCCGCTGCGAAGTTATACTCAAGACTCGACCATAATGGTCATAATTTATGTAAGACGGTATGTACGGATGTAAGACTCTTGTTATTCAGCTTCTGTGTGTTCAGTGAGCATTGATCTCTGGGATCACTGTACACGTGCAATTGGTGATCACGACTTATGAGTCAGTTCCCCACAGAGCTGGTATTAGAGCCATCCTGACTGTAGGAAGCCTTAGTTAGCATGGTCGTCAGTTAGGGTAAAACTATTTTCAAAACTATTACTAATCTTCAAAATTATCTATACTTCTCTTCCCCTTCTCAGTTTTTCAAAAACTAAGATATACTTTCCTTATTGATCTCTTTCGCTTCAAATTTGTTAATGGTCGCTAGAGTCCTTATGCCCCTGACCACGGGATCCTTTGTAATCCTCGTGGATAATGTAGAAGGAAGACGCCTTGCCAGACACTCACCCACCTCTTCTGAACACAAGATTGGCGACACCAAGACAAGACGATACATACAGAAGATACCTCGAGGAATGAGGACATCAAGACCTAGAAGATGGTGACACCCTCGACACTGCCCCAGGATGATGCAACCTTGTCTTGTGATGAACAGGGCATAAGATATGCACGATCATGAAATACATCGCTAATAGAGCAACCTTGTCCTTGTCGTTGTTGTATCGGCAACCACCGGTGGATGAGAACCTTGCCACTTGGTCCGCCTCACTATAGTGAGCAGGAAAATGGTTCTCTTCATTCCCCTATCTTGGTGTCGATGTTTTCATCAACATAACCGACAGGTTGGACCTCTACTATGCCTTGTTAATGTCGTTGCATAAAAGATTACCTACCTGGTACCCTCCACGCCTTAGAAGGCAAAAGGGATCGTCAATATTAAGAAGACAATAGAAGATTGAGTCAATGCCAGCTACGAGAAACCACCTCCACCCCGTCATCTCATCAGGTGAGAGATTGTTGAAGATTCTTCAGGCCAACCCGGATCATTTCATCGAACAACTACAAAAGACATAGCGACACCTGAGGAAAATCCAGAAGACTGCACGAGACTCGGAGCAAAGCACGACTATTGAGTCCGAGAACCCCTACGATAGGATGAGTCGTGTAGCCATATGCGCAATCGAGTCCGTATGATGGTTCGAATAGAACCATGATTGTGTGTTGCTTGTTTTTATTTGTTGTGTTTTGATATAGGTCGCACTTTTTCCCTAGGCAACAAGTATGCAACTATATCACCTTCCTTATCTTGTTTCCTTTGTTTGGCCCTTTTTGCACCTGTTTGCACTACCACTATAGAACCCCCTTTAGGCATTCCCCTCCTCTATGCTACTGTTCCCCTCTCATCTCTCTCATCAACTTAAGAACAGCAAGACAAGATGCACTGGGGATTCTACCACGGCAACCAGCTAGCACTTAAGACTTTTGCTATAGCCTCCTCGACCAAGTGCAACCCCATAGAGTTATGTTTACCCCTCAAGACTGGAAACACGTCCCTAGACCTTCGAGACTTCACGAGATACCCCAGCTCAAATCCTTAACCATGTGCTTAAACCACAAAATTGCAAGAGAACAAGTTAAGCCTCCGTAATCTTAATCAGCACTGGGTTCATTATGGAACTAGTGGATGAAGTGAGCAAGCACGTTGTCATCCTAACATAGCACAAGAACTGGTGATGCCATAGGAAAGACAAAGTTGAGGATATAGTAATAGAGGACAAATGACTTGATGGAGCTATACTAGTAACCCTAAGGAATTATCTGAGACACTTAAGGGGATTATGAGGCGTTCATGTTGGTAGATGAACTTGGTGGGATCATGTGGATAGTGTAGCATAGCTTTCATCACCCCAGAGTTAATTCGGATTTTAATAGGTGATCCTATTGGAGTATAGATGTTGAGTAAGTCTACATGGTTCGGAGTAAATTGGATTTAGACTGATGATCGCGATCATGATACCATGTTTCTCGATGGACAATAAACTAGGAGATTGGATTAATTGTCGGAGTTGATTTTGGGATCTAAATAAGCCTGGCCTTGGAGTTTACTTGACCATGATAATGGAAATTGGTGGACTTACTATAGTAGAGATAGCCCTTTCAAGTATTTGCAGATTATAGGGACTTTAGGGGATCATGTGGAACACCATAGACATTGGATTTGTAGGATAAATGGATTATGTAGTGATTAATGGAAGTTAAAGGGCTATTGGAGTTGATTCATAGAAAGGAAACAAGATCTTGGACTGGCATACGACGAGTTTCCTTAGGATAGAGATGCACTATCTTGGACCTTAGAAGAATAGGCTGAACACTTGGATTTTGGTGTTTAATTCAAGTTTGGCAGTTGTATGTTCTACCCATGGATATTTACATGAGGATAGCCATACACATGAGTTTGGGGATAGTTGACATGTATGATTTTGTTAGACCTCCTCTCGGGAGCCATGAGGATATGAATAGCATGAGTGATGATTGGAGTTGACCTATAGGAGATAATGCTATCGATGGTATGATGTGATTTTTATAGGACTAGATAGAACAACTGGCATCTTAGAAACTGTGCTCAAGGATAAGATGATAAACGTTCACTCGCACCCTAGAATCGTTGAAACCCTTAAGACCTACCAAGCCACAACATGGTTGGATCATGACCATTGGCCTTGACTCTAGGTTGAGATGACCTTGGACAACACTCAACGTGACCACCACAATGCCCCATCCTACTTTATGTACCTCGTGAACTAAGTCTTCATGTGGTACTTGGACACATTGGTTGTCATCTTTATTTTGGTAACGTACTTGTCTACAAGAAGACGAAAGAAGAGTCATTCAGTTGGTCAAGGAATATCTGAAGATCGCCATGTCAAGGAGGAAGAACTATATCAACCACCGTCGTCAAGAAGTATACTTCCGCGTCAAAGACCATGTGTATCTACAAGCCACCCCTCTCAAAGGAATCGAGCATTCCCATGTCAAAGGAAAACCAACACCAAGATTTATCGGCCCTCTCCAAGATCACTGCAAGACAAAGAGTAGACGGCTACCAGCGGAAGTTACCACTTGAGTCAACCACTGTGCACAACGTTATCCCACACAACACAACCTCGGGAGTGTTTCCAACTTCCTAACTAGCCCGTCCTCGACCAGAACATCGGTCACCGAGCCATCGACCCCTGGCCCAACCTGACTTACGCAAGAGACCCCTTAGCAACCTGGGTCAAGAAGAACGGCATACACAAAGCCACATCGTCAAGTACTTCAAGGGTTAATGGAGCACCACTCAGAAGCAGAAGCAGTATGAGGACGTGAAAACTACCCCGGATCCAAGTTTCTATATTCCTTTTCACGCCTAGTTTGGGAATCTCGGGGACGAGATTCTTGTAAGGGGGTAGGTCTGTCACACCCTGATTTTCAGGCCACAACACTTAAGCTCATCAATCATGATAAAATGTGGTTTGACAAAAACTTTTGAGTGTTTTGGTCTTTGCTTGATTTGATTTTTTTATGTTGGTTGCAAGTGCTCTAAAAATCAAATAAATCCTCCAACTCTTATACTCCTTCTCCTTGGTCAAAAACCTTGCCCGATGATCATGACATGTGTATAGGACAGAATAGTATTTTCTTACAAAAATATTTTGGCTAAAAAGTATTTTCTAAAATATCTTTTCAAAAATCCCCTGAATTGAGACTTGAACTACAAGTACTTAATTAAGGGTGTGAAAAATGTTTAAAAAATTATATTTGAATCCTATTAGATATAGGACTCCCAGAAACCACAAAAATATTATTTTAAAAGTTGTTTTACTATTTTATTTAAAGGCTTTTTCTTAAGGCCATGGTCTTTAATAGGTTAAAATTATTTTAATATTTAAAAAATATTTGAGAAAATTTAGGGAGACTGAGTGGACATATATTGTCCATATATATGAGTTTCAACACATGGTCATGACCAAAATATTGGTCAAATCCCTCAGAAACCCTTCCTGGACATTTCAAGCTTTTGAAATATTTACATAGGAAATATTATCCATTAAATCCCAGAAAATTCTACCATGTCATAAATGACCTACTTGAGGATCCTACATAGTCTCATGTCATGGAGAACAACATAGCACCACGAAACCCTCTCAAAACCATTTCTGTCCTTTTCCAAGTTTGAACAACTTTGCATTGCCAAACATGTCCAAATGCTCTCAAACTTGGTGCACATGCTCAAATGGTGTAATTATGCATCTAGACAAAATAGCACAAGTTGGAGAGAAGTATATCTTGATCAAAGTGCCCCAAAACCCTTTATGTCCAGAACCAAATTTGAACAACTCTACATTGCCAAGTGTGTCTTTTTTATCTAAATTTTTGTGGACATGTTCAAATCCTCAAATGATGACACTACACCAAGTGGTGCATCAAGGAGAATAGATTTGCATGACTAAATCGTGGAAAAGCCATTTCTGTTGATTCTAGGGTTTACCAAAGTTACATTGGCCACTTTGCCCAGATGAGCTCAAATTTGGGGGAACACCCTAAATCTATGTTCCATTTCACCCTGTTAATCGTCATGTCAAGTGGAATCCATTTTCTTGTCCAAACTAGCATCAAACACCTTCTAGCAAAATGTCAAAATGCATGTTTCAACCCCTGCCACTAATTTCCATGAGCTGAACTTTTTCCCACGGCCTCACCTTATCCTCCGCTACCTCCTGCATGCTTTGCTACCCAAGGAGCAATGATTAAGGGAGGCAGAGACCCATTTTTATTCCCTGGAGAGAAGTTTTCCCTCTGTCTCTCAACCCCACTGCTCCCCCAGTGGCTTCCCAGGGCATACAATGCCACTTTCCCATTGTTTACTCCCGCCTGTAGCTGCCAGACACAAGTGGACACGCTGGTGCGCGCAAAAAGCCGCGGACGCCAGCCAAAGACTCGCTCTGGAACACGTCATCGCACTCCCGACCGTTGACGCCGCGTCCCCCGACCATCTCGAGCCTCCCCCTCGCGCCAGTCAAGGTCCTCGACGTCCGCAATACGACAGTCGTGCAGGCCCCCTCCTCTCCCCCTCTCTCTCACCCCCTGCTGCCCGTGCCCAACGCCGCCCGGCTCGGCCAATGGACGCACGAGCTCGGGACCCTCCTGGAGCACGTACCTCTCCCCCTTTCCTTCTCCCCCGACCTGGTCCACGCCCACGAATGCCCATGACATGGCCTAGGGTGCCAATTCAGCCCCTGGCATCGCCTAGTCCACAGCCGTGGTAGCCGTCCACGGTAAGCCGTGGCCTCGCCATATAAGGCCGGCCCCGACCTCACCTTGGATCCCCTTTTCCCTCTCTCCCTCCCGTGCACCCCCTGGACCGACCCAATCCCCTCCTCGTGCTCTCCATAGCCCTCCATGGCCGGAGAATCGCCGCCGGCCCCTGGCTAAATTCGGGCTATCACGAGCCTCCCTTCTCTCCCTAGCCACTCCAGTGCCCTCATACCACCACCTCGAGGCCTTCCATCGCCATCGTTCATCCCCAGGAACACGGCGCGCTCGTGGCCAAAGTTGGCCGACGGCCTCCTCCGCGGGCGTCCAAGCCGTCGCCGCTACTACCCTCGTCGGCATGCGCAAAGCACCTTGGTGGATGCGGCGCAGCCTCCTGACCTCATCCATAGCTAGAGCGTCGCCGGAGGTGCCCCGTAGCGCCGGCAGTCGTCGTCGGGGCTCTCTACTCCCTCGGCCAGGCGAGCGCGCAAGAGGAAGAGGAAGACGAAGGCCCTGTAGGCGGGCCCCGCTTGTCAGTGGCCCAGCCACCGGGCCATGCTGGCAAGTGGAGGCGGGTTCGCCCTCTCCCGCGTCCCAACAGCGAAGGCGAACTGCGATTGGGCGCCCTTGACGTCTCCCTGTCGTCCGCTTGGCCGAGCCTCTGGGCAGGCCCAGTATGCTGCGGTGTTAAACTAGGCCCCGTGTAGAATTTAGGTATAACCCAAATCTTTTTCTTTTCCAGTGAGCTTCTAAAATCCATAGATAATTCGTTTCATGCCCAAATTTGATGATTCAAATTTCCAGAGACTCCATAGATTTAGATCTATTTAATGAGCCATAGTGAACCGTTTCGCTCTTCTTGGTGTTCACTGGATACATTAAATAGGTCATTTATCCACATAAGTCCACTTCAAAAATCCATAGGATATTAATTTGGACTTCAAATCCAGTGAAACCAACTTCTAAATGTTTCTAAAGTAATGCTTGATTTAATGGGTACTTTTACTCGTTTTTATAAAAAGGCATTCTGTGGAAAACATGTAGATGCATTAAATCCATTGATTCCATCATATTGAAATGCTCAGAAATATCCACTAATCCAATCCCAATGAATCCACTCTGGTTATTTTTCATATAACAAGGGATGTCCTAGAAAAGTCAAATTAATATTTTTAGGGCACTTTTATTTCTTTCTTGTTGTGTTGCTTACAATGATTGTTTCCGACGTTAGTTGAGGAAGTAGACGAAATACTCGGAGATGGACCAGAAGATTTGAAGACTCTGATGAACTAGGCAAGCAACCCTGTGACCATGATGAACCCTTCTGCATCGTAAAAGCATTTCCATTGTTTCATCGAGTGCATGATATATCTTGAATTGCAACCTTGCTAGGCTTTCCTCCGTTGCATACCCTGTTGATACTTTCATTATTCATGACTCTATCCTTGTTTAGAGTTATGTTGACGGGTTGTAGAAATATGCTATGGTAAATGGCTATGCAAAGTGGGTCAGGTTTATGCATGGAAAGAAACAAGTGTGGTTTGACATACTTGCAAACAGCCCCAGTGGGTGCCACTAGTGCCCCTGGAATATGATGATGAATTAGGTCACTACTTGGTGGAGAGGTAGTGTACTGAGGCTTGACGAAAGTGTTCTTTACAGAGATGGATTAGATTTAGGTGTGATTACCGTCCCAACCAAACATGTGCAACCACTCTACCCCTTACTAGTGACGATACTAGCAAGGTCGATACTAGCATGGTGCCCACATTACTAGTGGCGGGGGTGACACGAGGTCACTATCGGGACGTGGTCGTGCTCACTTGTTGCTCATGACTGCTTTCACAGGCACCCGGACACACCGTTGGTCCTTCTGCATGCGTGATAATGTAAAAAGGGCAGAATCCCTTGATCTTTTGCTTATACATGAGGGTCGTGTACCAACGAGTGGACCCTATGTTAGTGCCGTCTAGGGAAAGATAATGATCGGGTGCTTCTCCCGAGTACTTGAGGTGTTGCGGGATCGTGGATGACACGAAAGCTTCCCGAATATTATGGGTAAAGTGTGCAACCTCTGCAGAGTGTCAAACTATTCGAATAGCTGTGTCCATGGTCAAGGACAGTTGGGTGGTGCTGCTTAGACTATGTCCATATGTTTCTGGAAAACAACACGGTTTGGTAATTATGTTGACGTGAATCGTGAGGAAGTGACGATGAGCTTGAGCATGAGTTGTTCATAACTCCCTCTCGATGTTGATGTCTGTAACCTCCTAATACTTGTTGCAGACGCATTCATATCCTTGATAAAACGTTGATCATACTTGCATGAGAAAAACTAGCTTTCCGCAAAACTGCCAATTTAGCAGTAGAGTCTTGCATAATTATTCTGTTATCACTCTTGGGTTGCTTGCGGGTACATTCAAAGTACTCATTGGCTTGCCACTGGTTATTTTATTGGCCAGGCACGAAAGAACAGGATATAATGAAGAGTACCTTGGGGACGAACATGCGAGCTAGGACGCTTCCCAGTCAGACTGCCTGTAGGGTTAAGGCATATGGCATGGGTCCAAGTTATCGACGAAGGTTTCCGCTGCGAAGTTATACTCAAGACTCGACCATAATGGTCATAATTTATGTATGATGGTATGTATGGATGTAAGACTCTTGTTATTCAGCTTATGTGTGTTCAGTGAGCATTGATCTCTGGGATCACTGTACACGTGCAATCAGTGAGTGAAAGGATCGAGAAGAGGTGTCTAAGGTGGGGTGATTGGACACTAAGTACCAAAGGTTGCAGTTTTTAACTTCTTTAAGTTCAAGTTGAGTTTTGGCACAAGCTTAACAATCACAATACATAATAAGCAAGCATGCAAAGAGTATATGAGCAATGGTAAGTAAAGCATGCAAATTGCGAGAATGTAAAGGGAAGGGTTTGGAGAATTCAAACGCAATTGGAGACACAGATGTTTTTGTCGTGGTTCCGATAGGTGGTGCTATCGTACATCCACTTTGATGGAGATTTCAACCCATGAAGGGTAACGGTTGCGCGAGTCCATGGAGGGCTCCACCCACGAAGGGTCCACGAAGAAGCAACCTTGTCTATCCCACCATGGCCGTCGCCCACGAAGGACTTGCCTCACTAGCGGTAGATCTTCACGAAGTAGGCGATCTCCTTGCCCTTACAAACTCCTTGGTTCAACTCCACAATCTTGTTGGAGGCTCCAGTGACACCTAGCCAATCTAGGAGACACCACTCTCCAAGAAGTAACAAATGGTGTGTTGATGATGAACTCCTTACTCTTGTGCTTCAAATGATAGTCTCCCCTACACTCAACTCTCTCTCAGGATTTGGATTTGGTGGAAAGAAGATTTGAGTGGAAAGCAACTTGGGGAAGGCTAGAGATCAAGATTCATATGGTAGGAATGGAATATCTTGGCATCAACACATGAGTAGGTGGTTCTCTCTCAGAAAATGTGTATTGGAAGTGTAGGTTCGTTCTAATGGCTCTCTCCATGAATGAAGAGTGGGTGGAGGGGTATATATAGCCTCCACACAAAAACTAACATTACACACAATTTACCAATCGCGGTGAGACCGAATTGACAAACTCGGTCGGACCGATTTAGCAAATCTAGTGACCATTAGGATTTTTCGGTGGGACTGACATGCAACTCGGTAGGACTGATATGGTTAGGGTTAGGGCATAACGTAATCTCGGTGAGACCGATTACACAAACTCGGCGGGACCGATTTTGGTAATAAGCTAACCAGAGAGTTTGTCAGGCAAACTCGGTGAGACCGATTACACAAACTCGGTGGAACCGATTTTGGTAATAACCTAACCAGAGAATTTGCACTGTAATATCGGTAGTACCGATTGCTCAAACTCGGTAAGACCGATTTCGGTAATGGACATACACAGAGAGATTACAATCCCATCTTGGTGAGACCGAGATCCCTATCGGTGAAACTGATTTGCCTAGGGTCTGTGGCAGTGGCTATGACATCTGAACTCGGTGGCGCCGGATAGAAAGAATCAGTGGGGCCGAGGTAGACTTTTGGTTTAGGTCATATGTGGATGTGGGAAGGTAGTTGAGGGTTTGGGAGCATATCACTAAGCACTTTGAGCAAGCAAGCCATTAAGCAACACCTCATCCCCTCTTGATAGTATTGGCTTTTCCTATAGACTCAATGTGATCTTGGATCACTAAAATATAAAATGTATAGAGTCTAGTACTTGAAGCTTTAGCCAATCCTTTGTCATTAGCATCTTGATGGGGTTCCACATCCTTTAGTCCATGCCACTTAATTTGTTGAACTTGTCTGAAACATACTAGGTAAAAGTGTTAGTCCAACAAGAGATATGTTGACATTAATTACCAAAATCACCCAGGGAGCACTTGTGCTTTCAATCTCCCCTTTTGGTAATTGATGGCAACATACATCAAAGCTTTAGATAAAGATATAGAGAATATCAAGTAAAGCTTTGGAAAGACATGTAACATGCATAGGCTCCCCCTACATGTATGCAATCATGTGAATATGGAATATAGAAGCATGTGAGAGCATAACCATGGCAGAGTAGGCAATGTGTTACATGTATCTTGGCTATATGCATCAGAGCAAAAGATGTGAATATGGGAAATGTACCTTCATGCTCATGAGTCCTTCTTGCAAACAATATGTACATCAGCAAGAATTCCTCATACACATGATTGTGATGCATATACTTACCTTGTGGTCTTGAGTTGGCTTAGGATGGAATGAGCCTGTGAAAATAAGGTTAGATAACACAGATGCACCTACTAGGCATAGCAAACAAAAGAAACCACAAGAGTACCAAGACTGGGATGACATGTAGAGTGAGCACTGAGTACCACAATAGATATTGACATGTCCCCAAAGGTATATATATGCAATGAATTTAAGAAATTTCATTCCCTTGGATGTCTTGCTCCCTCTGAATCTAGCATGAGATACTAGGAGAAGATAGGGAACACAAAATCAGAGCTCAAAGAAACAAATGAACAGAGCTAATGCAAATAAGCACATATGAACATGTCTTTCCCCTCAAGAAGACACATGGCATCTCTCCTCTTGAACACCAAGCATCTGGGATCCTTGAAGATTACTCTTTCCTGGAGTATTCCCTCCCCCTAGAGATCTCTCCCCCTAGAGATATGATTAAGCTTTGATGTGATCTCTCTCTCCCCCTTTGACATCAATTTCCAAGAAGGGTCTTCTGGAATTTGTCGTGAATGGATTTGGTCCTTGAATCACAACACAAAACATTAAGGTAAATGTGATGCTTTTAGAGGACAAGATTCATTGAGTGGAGCAGGATCAAGAGTAAAGTAGGAATAAATGGCAAAATGTTTTTCCAGTAGTGAAATCGGTGGCACCGAGTTGGATGATTCGGTTTCACTGAAAAACTTCGGCTAGACCGAAAACATGAAACCGGTGGAACCGAGTTCATCACAGAGAAAAGGACTTGTCACCTCAGCTCACTAGACAAGTAAGATCTCACAAGGATTTGCAAGAAATTAACTGAAAGATTTGCATTGAATTGGATTTAGGGAATGCAAAACAAAAAGAAAAGAAAAGAAAAAAAAAGAAATCTAGATGAAAAAGGGGAAACAAATATGCATGAGACAAATGCAAGGGCACAGAAAAGAACACAAGAATAATTCATCTAGAGATGATCAGCGACAAAGTCACCTATGTTAGAGTATATTGACTTAGGAGTCAAGTGAGATCACTTGATCATAGGTCATACTCATCATTTAAGCTCAAAAATGGGGTTGCCATTTTTCGTTTAAGCATCTTGATGTATTCACATCTTGTCAAGTTGTTTTGACTCATGACTTGGAGTAAAGCTTCTCTAAGATGGAATAACATACCTTGGGTGGTGGTGTTGATCGTGATCATGTAGTTGAACTTGTGTGGGTTGCTCAAGGTTGATGTAGCACATCAAGAGTTGGGAGCACCACTTGGAATTTGAGTTCATCTACCTACATGGGTTAGTTTTCGCAAGGAAGAGCACTTGTGTATCCAAAATGACAATCATGAAACTCAACATAGAATTTGTCAAAGGATATGTTTGAATGGTTTCGTGCTTCCTTGTCTTCAACCACCATTGTGTAGAGACTTGGTGATGTAGAGATTGCTCAAGACGTGAGTGAGTTACAATCTCATATGTTTAGATTCATGCAAGTACCTACAAGGGTTAGATAACATGCAAGATGCAAATTTATACAAGACATAAGATAATCATCATAAGAGAAATATCAAGGATTAGTCATAAGCTCAAGTCTTGCATGTATCCAATGGAGTTCCTACTCCAAGTTTGAAGCATCAGTGATGTTCAATTCACCTCTTAACCTGCAAAACACTTTCTCGTCAAGTGGTTTAGTGAATATATCCGCTAATTGCTTATCAGTGCGAACATGCTTATGATTTATGTCACCCTTATCAACGTGATCTCAAATTAAATGATGACGTACTTCAATATGCTTAGTTCGAGAGTTTTGCACGGGATTGTGAGCAATCTTGATAGCACTTTCATTGTCACAAAGTAATGGAACATGTTTCACATATATCCCAGAATCTTTAAGAGTTTGGGTCAGCCAAAGCAATTGAGCACAACATGAACCAGCGGCAATGTATTACGCTTCGGCGGTGGATAAGGATACTGAGTTTTGTTTCTTGGAAGACCAATACACAAGAGATCTACCAAGAAATTGACAAGTACCCGAAGTGGACTTTCTATCAACCTTGTCATCGGCATAGTCCGAGTCGGAGTAGCCAACAAGATCGAAAGAAGAACTCTTAGGATACCAAATGCCAAAATTTGGTGTATGTATTAAGTATCTCACTATCCTTTTCACGGCCTTAACATGACATTCCTTAGGAGCAACTTGATATCGTGCACACATGCACACACTTAGCATGATATCGGGACGTGAAGCACATAGATATAACAATGAACCAATCATAGAGTGATAAACCTTTTGATCAACCGGTTCACCATCTTTGGTCAAATCAAGATGTCCACTAGTAGGCATGGGTGTAGTCATACCTTTGCATTCTTGCATATTGAACTTCTTGAATAAGTCCTTGGTGTACTTCGTTTGAGAGACAAAGGTACCTTCTTTAGTTTGCTTGATTTGCAAACCAAGAAAGAATTTGAGTTCACTCATCATAGACATCTCAAACTTCTCCCACATTAGCTTCCCAAACTGTTCACTAAAATGAGGGTTAGTAGAACCAAATATAATATCATCGACATAAATTTGGCATACAAATAGTTCTCCATTTACCCTTTTTGTAAAAAGAGTAGAATCAAATTTTCCAATTTCAATCCCTTTTTCAATAGAAACTTGGTCAAGCATTTATACCATGCTCTAGGAGCTTGTTTAAGACCTTAAAGGGCTTTGTGAAGTTTGTAGACATGATCAGGTTTCTTAGGATTGACAAAGCCGGGAGGTTGCTTAACATAAACTTCCTCCTCAATTTCACCATTTAGAAAAGCACTTTTAATGTCCATTTGGTACAAGGTGATATCATGGTGATTACACTAGTGCAGAACCGGGCAATAGCACCGATTCATAAGGCCCGTTAGTGCCGGTTCGGTAACCGGCACTAAAGTGTGGGCACTAAAGCCCCCCCCCCTTAGTAACGGTTCAGCACGAACCGGTCCTAAAGGGCAACCACGTGGCACGAGCCAGCTCCGGGGGCTGGGAGCCCTTTAGTACCGGTTGGTGATACCAACCAGTATTAAAAGGTTGGGGGGTTTTGGGTTTATGATTTCTTTTTCATTTAATTTTGTGTTTTCCATTTAATTCTTTTTCCTTTGCTGGTATTTTACGATACTACATATTGTAAATGTTATGCATATATATAAATAGAATTTCTAGTAGAACCGATCATATATATATATATATATATATATATCATCGAATGTCTCACAACCACCATTAATTAATTCACACATATATACACACATGTATATATATATACATATATATATATATATATACAATTAGGTAGCTATATACAATTTCTCCTAATTGGTGCCTTTGGAGCCAGTGGCATTAGCGTAATTGGTGCCTTCGGAGCACGATTGGGCGGTAGTGGGTAATAGTATTATCCTTTGGGATCTATGACCTGGTCAAGCAAAAATCCTGCTATTTCCTCTTGAATTGCTTCTATGCGCTCCTCTGCTAGGAGCTGCTCCCGCACCTCTCTGAACTGTTAAGAAGGAGATCAATATGCATGTGTATTAGTTGTGTGACTAGATATCGATAATGGTGTAAAAATTGTGAATAGTGTCTTGACAAACGTACCCAGTCCTGTCTTCGAGATCTGCTCCTTTCGGACGCCATCATGTGAATGTTCTCGCAAACGTATTATGCACACAAATTATTCCCCGGCGCCTGCTTCAGGGCCTTTACGAGAATGGAATTTGATCAGATAATAATTAATCAAGCATGATAATTAAAGAGATGGCAGCTAGCTAGCTAGTACTACTTAATTACTTACCTTGGGTCAAAACCATTTCAGATTTCGTTTCCATTGGCCTGGAGGGACGCTGATGAACTTTACCCAAGCCCTGCCCGCCGACAAAGAAAATGAATAAATGAGTTATTAAATAGTTGTTATCAGGAAATGAGGAACTAATTAAATAGGCTGAGATATAGTTAATAATGATTGAAATTACCTGTTGACTATCCCCTGCACGATGGTGTAGTCACTTGCTTTCCTAAGTGTATATAGTGAGTCCAGTACTTCAACTGTTCGTTCATCAACTTTAATGATTAACAAGATCCAGTGAAAACTGCATGCACACACGTTTGCATGTCTTAATTAAGCGGGCATATGTAAGCAAAAACATGTAGCTAGCTAGCAGGAAAAACAGAATTTGTAGTACAAGACAGTGTGACTCACTCGAAGTTGTAAGGAAGTAGTATATCTTCATTGGTATTGAGGCGCTTGAAGAACTCTAGCATGCTTTCCTCTACACTTTTTTCATGATATGCATCTAATTTCCATGTGTATTCATTAACGGTATTTGGGTCAATGAACCCAATGCCATAGCGTCCACCTTTTTTCATTTCATACATCTTCATCCTGCATAATACCACAGAAAAGAATATAGTGAGGATAATTACAGGTAATGATTGATCAAAATGATCACTACAGCTAGCTTGAGACATAAATTACAGAAAGAAATCACTTACAGACAATAGCAACTAACAATAGATTTGTCGAGTGCGTCTTGATTGTATAACTGAAATAGTTCTGAATACTCAACGGACAGAGCTTTCTCATGGAAGTAATGATCCTTCTTGACATTCACCATGAGGGACTCTTGATTGGAAATCTTGCTAATTTTCATGTACCATTGATGCAATTCATACATTCTCGTTGGGAGCTTCTTGACCTCGTCTGGCTCGACCAAAGGTTGGCCCCAGACAAATTTCAGTTTTATTTCCTCCTCTCTAAGCGGAGACATGGGTTCCATCTCGAGGAGTTGTCCAACAGTCATCTTGAGGATTTCAGCCTGCCTTATATGCTCCTCGGTTATTACCACATTGCCCAGCTGGGGAACGTTAACGGTTTGCCCATGATAATATTGGGCGCGCGTACTCTCATGTGTTGTTGGCACAACAAGTGGGGGGATTGATTGCGCCGCCTATTCTCCCAGCTGGGGAACGGTTTTCCCGCATTTTTTGCCAGCTGATTTGCTCGAGCTCGAGCTCGCCTCTTTCTGTAGACGTGCTCGATTTAACTTCCTGAGGTGGAGCTCATAGTCTGTATCAACAGACTTGGGAGCTGGTGGTCTAGCCATACGAATGAAGTGGTCAATCTTTTCCTCAGGCACTTTCTCCCTTGCCGGCGGTGGCGGTTTCGGTATGGCTGCATTTTCCACCTCAGACTTGTCGTAAGGCCTCTGAGGAATAGGCGCGAGGCTTGGACCATATTGAAATCGCTTGCCTCCACCTGTACCTCCTGTAGTACTACCTCGACTTGTACCTCTACGCACCATAGCTGCGGCGGCTCTCTTCCGTGATTGCTGAGGCGGCGGAGACAGCTGACGTGGCTGAGTTGGATGAGGAGGAGTGGCCTGAAGTTGTGCCGGACTTGGAGGAGGAGTGGACGTCTGACGCTGTGTCGGACTTGGAGGAGGAGTGGCCTGACACTTTGCCGGACTTGGAGGAGGATTGGCCTACGCGTTGGTGGACTTGGAGGAGCGGGAGTCTGCTGACTCAGTGGCGGACTTCAACGAGGAGTCAGATGACGCGGTGTCGGTGGCCTTCGAAAGATGATGCACTCCTTTCTCCATAGGATGATACGATGTTTGGCCTCTCCCAGTGTGTGCTCCTAGTCACCTCCAGGAATGTCAAGCTCTAGCCCCGAATATTGGTCCACCACCTCATCAACCAAGACACGAGCATAGCCCGCTGGAATCGAGTTGCAATGGAAGGCTGCCTCATGGATATGTTCTTCATTTTGATATGTAGCTCACAGTTAGTGTTCTCCATGATGTCATCCACGGGGTATCTATCCAGCATTGCATCGCCCGGGGCGGAACCCATGCTGCTTCTCAGCATGGATGGGATGGTGCTATCCAATGCTGGATCATCCGCTAGCTGCTGCAGCTGCTGAGACCCCTTTTGCTGGCTAAGTGAGTCGATTTGCTCCTGCTGCCGCTGGAATTTGACTGCCAAGTCTGCGTGCGCTGATTCTAGGCCTTGAAGGCGTTCATAGTCCAGTTTCCTCTGCTCCTCCTCCATCTTCCTCTTCTTCTCCTCCGCAATCTTCTTTCTCGCACAGGTTGTATAGTCGGCGTTCCAGTCTGAAAACCCCTCATACCACGGAATAGCGCCCTTGCCTCATGCTCTTCCCGGGTGTTCAGGATTTCCCAGGGCACACGTAAGCTCATCGTTCTCTCTGTTGGGCTGGAACAACCCCGATCGAGCCTCTTCTATTGCAACAAGTAGCTTATCTTCGGCTCCGTCCAGACATGCCTTCTTCGAAACTTTGCATGTCTTCAGGTCCAACTCCCCTCATGCGCATAGAACCAAGTTCTGCACCTGGGGGGCCATCTCAATGTTTCTGGAGTGACACCTGCATCCTCCATCTCTTTCTCAGACTTATCCCACTTAGGCATTGCCACCGTGTAGCCACCTAGCCCCACCTTATGGAACTTATCCTTTTTTTCGGCATTGGCCTTGTTTATTCTCGACCGTTGCATAGATAATTCTGAATCCTTGAATTTCACAAAATCATCCAAATGAGCACTTTGCTTCTCTAATGTTCCCTCGAATACTGGAGCATTCCTTCCTCCCTTGACGTACTTGTCCCATACACGGTTCTTGTGGTTTTTGAATGCAACCGCCATCTTCCTAAGAGCAGCGTTCTTGACTTTCTCCACATCTGCATCTGTGAAATGATCTGGTAGGGTGAAATGTTCCATGAGACTTTCCCAAAGCAGATCTTTTTGTATTTCGTCGACAAAAGTAACATCTGGACGTGGCTTTGTTGGCTGTCTCCATTCTTGAAGGGAGATCGGGAGTGGTTCCTTCACAAGAACTCCACACTGACGAACGAACTTTTCCGCAATCTTCTTAGGCTCTAATGGTACGCCATTAGGTTTGATGGCCTCGATATTGTACTTTATGCCCTCCTTCAACTTTTTGTTCGGGCCTCGTTTCCTACTGCCTGAAGATTTGCTCGATCCGAATGGTTGAAAGAAGAAAGATCGATTCGTTAATATATCTTCAAGTCATTTAAAACATGTGATGATCACCAGATGCCTGCTTATATAAATATACATCGCCGGTATTTGTAGTTTCAAGATCAACATTTTCTTCGTCATCATCATAATCATAGTTCATGACTTCATCATCAATTCGGTCGTCGCGATCGAATATCATATCACCCTCCCTGGTGTTGTTTAGAAATTTGGAGCCGTCATAATCTTCTTCATTCTGATCATCATCTGGCCCGCGAGGATGGCGTATGATATTGAACATGGCCTCTTCACCCTCTCTGCCGGTATTGTCCGCCATAGCTTTTATTTAACTAATCCAAAACAAATATAAAACAATTTAGTATTCAAATTACAATGCATGGATGCAATCAATTAATAAGGAAAAATTGAATCAATCATAGTACATAATAAGCATCATCGAATATAATCTCGAATACATCCTCTCGAATAATAGATATAATCTCGAATACATCGTCTCGAATAATATATATAATCTCGAATAAATCATCTCGAATATTATATATCGAATACATCACTAGCTAGCTAGCTAGCTAATAAATATCGAATACTAAAGAGTAATTTAGGCCACTCGCGGTTCCTGAGGCGCGGGTGGTGGACAAACAAAGTGAAGGAACCATCACTGGATCATAGCTCGGGTGATCTGCCCAAAGAACCTGCCAGGTATTGGAGAACCTGACGTCCATAGCAGCCATGTAGCGATGGACGTGCTCGTCCTCCTTCCTGACACGGTGACGTACCACCTCCGGCGGGGCCGGCTCCCTCCGCACCGAAAGTGTCCCACGCGAACGCCACCAAAGGAGATCAGGGTCGACGACCGGACCCGGCGCCGGGTTCCTCACCAAGCGTCGCGCCCCTGAAGGTAGCACCTCCCAGTGCCAGCCCGGCGGAGCCCAGTCCCGGACATGGGTACTCTGAAGCAGGACGTCGTGGCTAACGGGTTGACGATGAGGATGCGGGCCGGGCATCGTCGACAACAAATACTATATGCCCGCCAAAAGTAACATTTTTTAAATGTGATTGGATTGTGATTACTAAAATTCTATATGCAAATTCTAACAATTTGACATTAATCTAATTCATATAGCTAAAACTAACTCTAAAATTTCTAATATTTGTATATATATAACTAACATTTCTAATATTTCTATAACTAAAAAAAAGAAAAATTGCTAACATTTCTATAAATTTTTCTATAACTAAAAAACAGAAAAAATTGCAACATTTCTATATAACTAACATTTCTAATATTTCTATAACTAAAAAACAGAAAAATTGCTAACATTTCTATAAATATTTCTATAACTAAAAAACAGAAAAATTTGTAACATTTCTATATAACTAACATTTCTAATATTTCTATAACTAAAAAACAGAAAAATTGCTAACATTTCTATAACTAAAAAACAGAAAAATTTGTAACATTTCTAATATTTCTATAACTAAAAAACATTTCTAATATTTCTATAACTAAAAAACAAAAAAATTGCTAACATTTCTATAACAATGTGTGTGTGTGTGTGTGTGTGTGTGTGTGTGTGGACATGTACAGGAGCTCACCCCGATCGAGGCACGGCAACAGGCGAAGGGGCGGAGACAAAGGGGACGACGCAGCGATGGGGACGGGCGGCGACGATGATGGGGACGGGCCAAAGGCGGGGACGACGGAGGTCAGGCGGGCGTGACGGGAAGACGGGACGGGACGGGACGGCGAGGCGACGGGACGGCGACGGGGACGGCCATGGGGGCGGTGACGAGGGGCGGCGGCGACGGGGCATAGGAGAATAAGCAGAGGGAGAATGCAAGTGTCGAATTTTTTTGAAGGGTTTTCTTATATAGAACATACCTTTAGTACCGGTTGGAGCCACCAACCAGTACTAAATGTCTGTTTTGGCCAGGCGAAGCGGCGGGAAGATCCCACCTTTAGTACCGGGTGGTAGCACCAACCGGTACTAAAGACACCCACTACTAGGGAAAAGGCTAGCAGCAGCGCGGGTTTTAGGTGTATTAGTAGCGCGGGGTGTGGCGCTACTAATAAGGCGCTACAGCTAACACATAGCAGTAGCACGTGCTCACCAGCGCTACTGCTACACAAGTGTAGCAGCAGCGCGCTTAGTGGAAGCTCGCTACTGCTACTAGCTCTAGCGCGCTCTGGCTGGACGCGCTACTGCTATCGCGACGCTGCTCCTAACTTTCATACACTCGCTACTGCTAATTTTAGTAGTTTTTTTTTCTGGCATATTTGTTTTGTATTTGAACAGGCTTTATAGAAGAATCTTTAGCACATACAAATGTCATCATGATACACATACAAATGCCTGCGAGACCACAAATGTAATCATAGCGTATACATACAAATAGTCTCATCATAATCATCATCCAACACAAAGTGGTCTCTCGTCATCATCTCGAAAATAGCGATACAAGTCTCGATTACTTGCAAATACATCGTCATCCATCTAAACAATGATATACGCGAGAAGAGTTATCACTTTGAGTACATGAGTTCGTATCCCTCTCTCCCATTAGCGTGAACCTAAACTAACTACTGCCTGTCGCTCGGAAACCGGAAACCGGTACACCTTGGCCTGACACTCCGGCCACTTGTCGTATATATACTCCTGGCATAGCACTTATTCACCATCGATGATCTATGCACCTGCATCGTCACATGAGTCGATGATATGGAACATATATATTTAGTTGAGCAACAGAAAAAGACAGACTTGGCAAAAATAGAAACAACATTTCATAAGCATAAATAACAAAGTTCATCATACCCCAAAATGCCCTAACTAGAGTGATTTTCTCTAGTCGAGGAGGAGGACGGTTTAATTACATCACAAATAAAGTTTCACCGTGCATAACTCAAAGTTTTGTCATACGTAAAGTATGGAATAAATGACACATTGTCATATATCGACAATCACTCCAACATGTCGCTCCATCCATCCATGTCAGGAGATAGTCCCCGAGCCTAGTGAAAGGCTTCAGGTCGAGACGCTGAGCGGCTACCCGTGTTCGGACGTCTTCCCGCGACATTTGTCCTTCTTCGTAGAACATCCCTATTTTTCCGACGACCTCCTTCATGATGATTTGGGCAAGTTCGCGCTGGATGTGATAGAACTCGGCTCGAAGTCGATGATCCTCGATATCTCCTACATTCTTTGCCCATTGTAGAATATGGGCATCGCCGGATGTAGGTGACCTGCGAAGTTTCTGGTGATCCCGTCTATACTCCAGCATGTGGTGTAGGACATAGAATCCATCATTAAGAGAATCATTCGGTTGCTGGATGCAGCAGAAGTCGGTCTTATGGCCGAAGGCGAGCTTGCCGCCCCTTCTCTTCTTGTCCCTAACCTCTCCACCCCTTGCTTGGTAGTAAAACATAGCACTGTCGAGAACATCCTTGATGTTGGTGTAATCCTTTTTGTGAATGTTCTTCGACGAGTCCAAGTAAAGAGCGTGGGAGAATCGGGGGTATAGGATGATGAGGACAGCGCGTCCACCGCTGCGCAAAATAAGTACACCTCAAATTACTTAGCCTCCACCGTGCAAATGAATGATTGAAATCGGAGGAAGGATAGCAGCACGGATGACTTACACGGGATGATAAGGCACGAGAATCACCTCCTTGTCCTTATTGGAGAGCATGAAATTGACGATGTATTCCCTCGCGTATACACGGTGCTCTGCGCAGACTCCCAAGAAGCCCTCGTGCATGTAGTACGGGTCACACAGATATGAGATATCTGCTCAAACCCGATGATGTAGTTCATGTGCAAGGCATAAAGGCGGACAAACGTAAAATCCAGCTTCTTCACGTGAAACATGTCGAATATGTAATCGAATCGGAGGAAGAACTTATCCGCGGGGAAGCTGTCGACGTATGACATTTGCCGCGGAATGTTAACCGAGTGGGTATCCTGGATCTGTCGAGGCGATGAGGCCTTTCTCTACCCGCAGAACATCATCATGAAGTCTCCTTAGATCGCCGAATCTGGCCCCTAGCGCTCTTGCAGGTAGGATTGGTTGACCAGGGATATGCCATTTATCCGCATCGGGGATATCTATACGGTCCTAAAGCTGAGGCTGCTGAGGCGGCTGGATCATAGAGTCAACTTTTTTGCCTTTCCTCACTCTCTTCCTAGACTTCTTTACTACCGGAAGGACATCCATAATACGTTGAGACGGCAATTCAGGCACCGACTCATCACGCTCAAACCCTGAGGAGGCGCCAGTATAGACATACTGCTCAGCGCCACCGTCGTCCTCATCCTCATCCATGGCGACGTCATCAGCGACTAATGGAGCCTCCTCCTTACCCCGTCCGCTATCACCCAACCCGACACCAGACGCTAATTGGGTAGGTGGGGTGTTGATGTTCATACCTTGATGAGGCTGCGTGCTCGTGGGTGTGCTCCCGGCGCCTCCAGGCAAGCGGACTCTTTGGCCACAACAGACCCACCCATTGCAACAATCACCAAGCCGCGCGGTGTCTCCTCGTCATCCACCAAAGAATATTGAGGAGGCAAATTCTCATGGCCCGGTTCGACATCGCCACGGAAACCTTGAAGACGTTCGGGGATCGGCGGCTGTCGAACAATGGTTCCTTCGCTCCATTATATCGCCTTCTCCACGTCCACCTTCTGGTCGCCGATGGTGTACAATATGGTGCACGGGGTTTCGTCGGCCTGCAAAGAAAAGTCTGCAACGTGAGACATCTGAAAGGCAACGAAAATGGGAGATTATACATTTATATTGAAGGGGGCTGGTGTGACAGATACCGTGAGGGTGTCGAGCTCAGCCAAAGACGAAGCACCGCCGAGCACGCGTCCGGTCTGGGAGCAGTCTTGAGGAGCAGGTGCGGGAGCCGGTGCGGGAGTAGGTGCGGGAGCTGGTGCGGGAGCAGGTGCTCCCAAGAAGTAAGCAAGGGGAAAGTCCTCTGCATTTGCTTCTGGATTTTGCCTTGTCCAAGTGAAAATGCCCGTCACCAAGGAAGTAGACAAATCTGCAACCACCTGTTTGCGGCAGCTACCGCTGTTGCGACTGTCTGAGATGATTTCTTCTCAACCGCAATCTCAACCTTCTTGTCGATGTTTTCTTCAGTTAACCTCTGTCTTTCCTTTCTCTCCTCCGTGGTCTCACGGTAGTACTTCTTCCATGTGGCACCGTCTCCGACACCGCGGCACGCTGGCCCATACGATGGTCGAGTATCCACCGGTTGTCGTTTCAATATGTTCAACGCCCGGTTGAATGGAGTGTCCCACTTGGGCCTCGCCAATGCCTAAGACGGCCAGTCGCTTTCGGCCGCAATCCGGTGCTGCTCTCTCCGCAAAAGGCACAAGGATCATTTACAAATATGACTAACGTCTGCAGTCGAATTGATCAGAAACTAAAATTACCAGCAGTCTCATGAACTCCGTAATGACCGGTGTTGTCTCGTAAACCTTCTTCACTGGGTCCCAACGTTGTCGGGCCCTTAGGACGTCACGCTCCTGCAGACGGTGGAATCCGCCAAGGGGTCTGGGATGCCCAGACTCGCGGCTTCCGCGTCCTCCTTGGCCCATTTGGACCTCTTTCCGCCGTAACCACGGCTTCCGAGGTGGTGTCTCCCAATGTTCCTCTCTTGAAGCCCCTTCATGTACTTAGACTTTTTTTGGCAGCTTCGCCTCGCAAGCCTCCTTGAATATTTGAAACTGCTCTTCCGTGATTGTCGGATTATCCTTTACAATCTCGGAGTAGGGTTCCTTCTTGTCGATGATCTTTGCTTTCACTCGAGTTTTCCAGGCGGCCAACGAGTCGCTAAACTTGGTCATGGCGTGTTTGTTTATCTTCTTCATTGCCGGGTCCTCGTCTGGATCTTCATAATCCTTCTCATTCCGGCCTGGGAACAAGAATATCTGGTGAAACTTCTTTAGGAGGGAGCTCCTCATATTTTCTATCTTCTGTAGTTTCTCATCGTTGATGGTGGCGGTTGTCCGTACGATGTAGCCTATTTGATGACCGTAGCATCGACGCGCTTCCTCGTGCGCCTTTGGCTCAAAATTGCCGTCGTCCACCTCTGTGACCACCAGTCTAGTAGTCCTGAGTTTGTTAGGAAGCCGCTGCATCTTTGCTTTCAGTTCTACAGTACCGGCTCCGCTCCCCGAGGCAGCACCGGTCTCAGTCTCAGCGCTGGTCTCGACGCCGGTCTGAGTCTCAGCACCGGTCTGCGTGTCGGTCTCAGTCCCCGATGCCACCGGTGGGCCCAGCAACAACATCGGTTGATCATCGGTAAGGCTAAAAAAATCGTCTGCCGCCCGGTAGACGTCGTCGCAATCTCCAGAACCCTGTCCTTCATCGTTGCTAGCCATGTTTCCTATGATTAAATCTAGTCAACTAATTCTAGACCTAATAAAATGAATAATGACATAAAAAAGGCCTATTGTATTGCAGGAACGTTGACTCCTTCCTGGTGTGGCAAATCCCGGGCACTAGGTATGTCCTAGTTTGTAGCACAAGTCATGCTGAAATTCACGGAAAATTTCGGCATGACCTTTGCTAAAAAGTGGACAAATCGAGAAACTGAAATTTGCCGGAACGGAAATGAATCAACATTCCGGCAAAACATATATAGGCCACTCAGCTTCATTTAAACAACAAAGCCACTTGGGCACAATCGAACCACTTCAATGAAAAGATATAACATGACCACTTCAATGAAAAGATATAATCAACAATAAAAGTCTAGGAAGGGATCATCTTTAAAATAAAACATGCCTAAATAACCTAGATAATTAACCTAATTAAACTAGTTAACCTGACTAGTTCTCTGTCAAAGCCCTAACTAAATTTTTGCCTAAATAACCTAGATCATTTACCTATGCATGAGAGAGAGAGAGGAGGGGTGGGGGCTTACAGAGGATAGCTCCGGTGGTGGCGAGGGAGGCAGTGGCGTCTCCAGTGACGGCGAGGGAGGCAGTTGTGGCGAGGGAGGATCCGGTGGCGTCGACGGCGGCTCCGGTGGCGTTGATGAGGCCGTGCGGCTCTATGGCGTTTGGGGCGGCTCCGGTGGCGTCGACGGTGCACGGCTCTGGTGGCTCCGGGGGCGTCGACGTCGGCAGGAGACGACGGCGAAGTGGGGCGATGGCGAATCGGGGAGATGGCGGCGGGGTGGGTCGAAAGATTTGGGGGGCAAGTGGTGGCCGGGGGGAAACGGTTTTTTGGTTAAGTCAAAAGTAGCGGTAGCGCGTTTTAAACAGCTATAGCTAATGTAGCTATAGCGCTTTTTACAAAACGCGCTACTGCTATAGCTATGTAATTTTCTCCCTTTTTTATTTCCTTTTCTGTTTCTATAGCGGGGGTCCAGGAAACGGGCTGCAGCTACGTTAGCTATAGCGCCTCTTTCGAACTCACGCTACAGCTATGCCTTTCTATGTTTTTTCGCTTTTTCATTTATTTTGCTATACATTTTATTTTTTTCTTTCTTCTTTTTGTTTCTTTCATTTTCATTTACTTTTCTATTTGTTTTTCATTTTATTTTATTTCCGTTAGCAGTAGCGCTCTTCTTGTGAAACACGCTGCTACTCATGCCCTAGCGGTAGCGCGCTTCCTCCAAGCCCGCTAATGCTATGCGTAGCCTATCTTTTCACCAATGGGAATATTAGTAGTAGCGCTTTTACGGCCACACGCCGCCATCGCTACAATTGTATCTCAGCATGTTTTTTCTCAACCGCTACTGCTATCTAGCACTAGCGCCCTTTTTTGACCCGCGTTGTTGCTAAATTTCTATGTATAAGGTTTTCCCTAGTAGTGACCCCTTTAGTACCGGTTGGAGCCACGACCCGGTAGTAAAGGGCGTGCGCTACCAGGCGAGGGGCGCAGAAGTTTAGTCCCACCTCGCTAGTTTAGGAGCGCAAGGACCAGTTTATAAGCCCCGGCGCGGGTACTGCATTGATCTCCTCTCAATAGCAGGCCGTCTGGGCCTACCTCTCCTACTCTGCCTATGGCCCTACTGGGCTTGCGGGCCTGCATCCTAGCCCAACTACAGGTTGGGTTTCTAGTCGTCTGCAGGCCGCTGTGGCGCAGTAGGCGTGCTTTTTTATTTTCTTATTTTTTTGCTTTATTTATTTTTGTTTTATTTATTTTGAGTTGTTTTTTTGTTGTATTTATAGTTTCTTTGTGAATATTTTTGCTTTAGGTACAAAAAATTACAAACTTTCTATTAGGTGCCGGTAGTTTACAAATTTGAATAGTTTACATTTTGAATTATTTGAAATATGTGTGAATCACTAGTTTGTGAATAACTTAAATTTGAAAATAGATTTTTCAGTGATTCTTTTTTCTTATGTTTAATATTGGTGTGTTTTATCATTATATTCAATTTGGTAATGCTTAGGTTATTTAAAAAATGAAATGCCTTTGTAACGGATGAGTTTTCGTCCGAAACCCTGGTACTTCGAAAGAGATTGTTTGCACATAAAATTTCTTCGCGTTTCAAATGGCAAAACACATAACTACCCTAACTATTACAGAGATTCCCTCCTGGGTGTGAAACACAGAAGAAAGTGATGATATATAGTGAAGCCGGTCACATCCCAGATCTATGGGTGTGAAACTTTTTCTTCGCGTGTGTCCCTTTGCGCCGTAACCATGGAAAATCTTCATCATTTAACGGGATGCTTGGGTAAATATTCACTGTGAATGGAGCAATATCATCAAACTTTTCATAATCTCCTGACATGTCTGTCTTGTCATCCACTCCCACGATGTTTCTCTTCCCAGAAAGAACTATGTGCCGCTTTGGCTCATCACATGATGCATTCGCTTCCTTATCTTTTCTTTTTCTCAGCTTGGTAGACATGTCCTTCACATAGAAAACATGTGCCACATCATTGGCTAGGATGAATGGTTCATCTACATACGCAAGATTGTTGAGATCCACTGTTGTCATTCCATGCCGCGGGTCTTCCGTTACCCCGCCTCGTGTCATATTGACCCATTTGCACTGAAACAAAGGGACCTTCAAACCACGTCTATAGTCAAGTTCCCATATGTCCTGTATATAACCATAATATGTTTCCTTTCCGTCTTGGTTTACGCATCAAAGCGGACACCACTGTTTTAGTTGGTGCTCTTCTTATCTTGGGCGATCGTGTAAAATGTATTACCATTTATCTCGTACCCTTTGAAAGTCATTATATTCAAGATGGTAATCGGGACAACAAGTACAGGTCATCTTCAATAGAGGCGTCATGCATGGTACGTGGTTCCGCAACCAGCCAAATGAAACTCCTGGTTTGTTCACGTGTAATCCAGTCATCAGACCGCTCCAGGTGTTTGGAGCATAGCAAATTCTTGTGTTCGTCCATATACAGAGCCACCAAGGCGGAATTATGTAGAACTGTGTAGTGTGCTTCAGTGAGAGAATGTCCGCCATACATATTATTTGTCCCCCTCCTATCGTGCCTTTTCCATCCAGTCTGCCCTCATGCCGCGATTCAGGAACACCAATCGGCTTAAGGTCAGGAATAAAGTCAATACAAAACTCAATGACCTCCTCATTTTCATGGCCCTTTGGAGATGCTTCCTTCTGGCCTAGCTCAGTTATGAACATATTTCTTTAAGACTCCCATGAGCATCTCAAAGGGGAACATATAGTGTAGAAATACAGGACCCAAAACGTTAATCTCTTCGCATAGGAGAACTAGGATGTGTGTTATGATGTTGAAGAAGGATGGTGGGAACACCAACTCGAAACTGACAAGACATTGCACCAAATCATTCTCTAACCTTGGTATGATTTCTGGATCGATTACCTTCTGAGAGATTGCATTGAGGAATGCACATAGCTTCACAATGGCTAATCGAACGCTTTCCGTAGAAGCCCCTCAATGCAACCGGAAGCAGTTGCGTCATAATCACGTGGCGATCATGAGACTTTAGGTTCGAACTTTTCTCTACCATGTTTATTATTCCCTTTATATTCGACGAGAAACCAGACGGTACCTTAATACTGAGCAGGCATTCAAAGAAGATTTCCTTCTCTTCTTTGGTAAGACCGTAGCTTGCACGACCCTGATGTATGTCGTCTTTTCCTTGCATACGTTGCTGGTCCTCCTGCGCCTCGTGTGTATCTTTTGTCTTCCCATACACGCCCAAGAAGCCAAGCAGGGTCACACAAAGATTCTTCGTCACGTGCATCATGTCGATTGCGGAGCGGACCTCTCGGTCTTTCCAATAGGGCAGGTCCCAAAATATAGATTTCTTCTTCCACATGGGTGCAAGTCCGTCAGCGTCCTTCGGAACAGCTTGTCCGCCAGGATTGTCGGTGTCAAAATCGGCGGATCTCGGGTAGGGGGTCCCGAACTGTGTGTCTAGGCGGATGGTAACAGGAGACAAGGGACACGATGTTTTTACCCAGGTTCGGGCCCTCTCGATGGAGGTAATACCCTACTCCTGCTTGATTAATATTGATGATATGGGTAGTACTTGAGTAGATCTACCACGAGATCAGAGAGGCTAAACCCTAGAAGCTAGCCTATGGTATGATTGTTGTTGTATATGTCTATCGACTAGCCTGGCCTCGGTTTATATAATGCACCAGAGGCCTAGGATAACAAGAGTCCTAGCCGAATCGCCCGGTGGGGAGGAGTCCTTGTCTTGATCGCCAAGTCTTGTGGAATCTTCCTTGTATGCGGCAACCGTCCGGATCGCCCATGAGTATACGGCCATGGGGGTCCTCGGCCCAATCCAACTGATCGGGAGACGATGTGGTGAGTACCCCCTAGTCCAGGACACCGTCAGTAGCCCCCTGAACCGGTCTTCAAGTTGGGGACGCTCCTCGATTCTTCCGAACTGTTCTTGATTTCGGTTGTCGGTCTTGAAAACTGGTTCAACAAATCTTCTCATCTTCGATCTTGAGGATCGCCAAAATGCATTCAACGAGTTTACACGTCGGGTATCCGAGGAGCCCCTTTAAGTTTCCGGCCTTTATCAATGCCTTGTTATTTTTATGCCACACCTCGGGTTTAAAGTTGTTCCCGGGCGGCAGTGTCCTCTTGCGTACGAGCTCCAACATCGGACTGCATTCGAGGTATCTTTTGCAGCCGAGCACCAATGCCGGACTGCTTCCCAGCTCGAACGCCAGACTATGTATCCAAGCTCCAACGCTAGACTATATCCGAGCTCCAACATCGGACTATGTATCCGAGGTGTCGTAAATCACCTTGGTTCAAAGAAGCTTGAAAGATTTTAGCCGAGCTTAATGCCGGAAATGCCCTCTATGGAGCCAGCCACTAGCGTCCGAGCTTTATGCCGGACTACTTCCGAGGTGGTGCACCACCCCAAATGTGGGCCGATTTTTGTCAATATTTTTTATTGGTGCAATTTATTCTCTGCTGAGATACACAGCCAGTAGCCCTCAAGGTGGGTATCGGTCTAAAACCTGAGATGCACATGAAGGATGACATAAGACCGCTGATCCCCATAGTCACCGAGACTCAAAGTTGATTTGCAAAATCAGTCTCGAGGATCAAGTCCTAACTCGGCGTAATACTTCGGGACACAAAAAGCGCCGTGCTCAGTCCTCGAGACTCGGGTTGGGTGCGGCCGACCAACCCGAGGATCAAAATCTCCTCGAAATCAGATTGCACTTAAAATTTTCTGCATAGAACAGGCAATGCAAGAGCCCCGAGACATCGGGTCGGGTGGCAACACCAGATCGTGGGATTGATGTGCCCCTTTAATATTTGTAAATAATAAGCCCGAAGCCTAGTAGCCCCGAGCCTTAATGCGGGCACGGGTGGCGAATTAAGGATCAATATCCATAGTAAAATCACAAATTATGTGTAATGACTCAATGTATCCAAGTACTTTATGTCATTAATGCTCGGATCCGCATTGTACAAAACTTTGTTGACCGACCATCGGCTTCAACCTCCTCGGCCAGGAGCCGAGGAGTGTTTGTCCTACTTTATAAAGCCTTTATGAGGGCAAAGATTTACGACAAACAAGGCAATCTGGCCATACGGCTTTATAAACAAAGGTACGCAGAGAGATATGTTATATTACTGTTTAACAGAAGAAATGTCTTCCAAAGAAAATAGTCCCGCTATCGGTTCCTTTCTTTGGGTTGTCATGCTAAGCATGATCATGAAACCTCATCTCCAATGTAAGAGCAAAATATTGAGGATTTAGTTTGGGAGGCCAGTTACTAGCCCCCGGTAGTGTTCGGTGACAGTTGAGGTCAAGCCGGAAACACTTCGGCCAATGTTATGAATGGCCCGTCATTTAATATAGTCATCGGATCACTGACCAGTTTACACCTATTGTGATGGGCCGGCTTTCTTCACTGAGGTGCTTGACCATGCGAGCTGGAAGCACAATCGCAGTGGTTCTCCCTTTGCACACCTAGCCGAACAAAGCGGAACATAGGAGGCAAGCGCGGCAGCCGGGCAACCCAACTATTGACCGAAGACACAATTCGAAACTGATGCATATCTAGCAATATCCGAGAATGTTTTTGCCGAATCTCTAAAGGTGTCCGGCGTTGCACTGCGAGACTTGTGCTGAAAACACACATATAGTTTAAAAGTGCCAAAGTCTTGGAAAACCAAAAAATGTCAGTAAAAACATGACATCCAAACAAGAGCAAGTGTTCGATGCCAATCTGAAAATTGGACTTTAGAAAAAAAAAGTGCTTCTGTCGTGCTTTAACATGACACATCCTATCTCAAGACTTCAAGCGGGTCAGCCTACGGCTTCATTCTCCCATCCCGAAGGCGGAGTACTTCTCATTAGGCCAGTTTAGAAAACTAAACTCTAGCGGTTTTGAGAGAGAAATTAGGCTCCCCGGCTAGTGACCGCACACTCGTGTCGAGAAAAGGAGTGATAAATGATAATAAAAACTTTGCAACGACTAAGAAGAAAAACACTTATTATAAAACGGCTCAAATAAACATAAGAGCCCCCAAGTGACTTGGGTAAAAGAATGATTGTATGTACCGAAGTACTTATATCATATCTATGTTGAACCGAACTTTAAACGCGTCTTAACCGACCGTCGGCTTCTCCCTCTTCGGTCAAGGACCGAAATGTGTTATGTACTCCATCTGTCGAGAATATTGATGGTGTTTCCAATAACCAGGCAATCAGGTCATAAGGCTGTAACAGACAAAGCGCGCTCAGGGAACTTATGCTATATTACTGATAAAGTGTAAGAAGCATCTTCGAAGAAAATAGTACCCCCACCGATACCTTTCTTCGGTGCTCATGGTTAATATGAGACTTGTGCAATAGATTTTTTGTAGTCATGAGTTCCGTTGTGTGCCGACCATGATTGAAAACAATAAGAGCTCTAGATTTCGGCTTCACCCAGTCTGAGGTCAGAGCTCGGAGGACCCGGTCGTGACAATCGCAGAGGTGCTCCCTTTACTCCCTAGCCGAACAATCGGGAACGTAGGGGTAAGCACAGGAGCCAGGCAACCCAGCTTGCAAATCGCTTAAGTCAATATGGTGCATATTGTGGCGTAATACACGAACAAGGAACGAAGCCGTACAAGTATAATCATATGCAAGAGGAAAAAGCTTCATGAAGGAAGCCCCCAAGTAAACGGGGTATTTGAATTTGCACGTCACAAACAAAGTTTGGACAAGGAAAATTTTTACAAGCAACTTTTTTCCAAAAAAGTATAATGCTTGGTCGAGTCGAACACAAGTTATTAATTAAAGCTTTAAGCATGAAAGCGACTTAGCTGGTTAATGTGTTCCGTATTGATGACGCGGTCCGAGCCTGATACGGGACAATGTTCCATCCCCCAAGCCGGTCCCGAGGTGGCGGAGCAAAGAGCTCGGCACTCCGAAGTGGTGACATAGCACGGTCAATGCAGGACGGCAGAGTGATGCCGAAGTCCCCTGCATGGGGTAATGAAGTGTTGACGAAGCCCCCCGTCCAGCCGAGGTGACGCCAAAGGATATAGTCCAGCTGGATCATTTTCCCGTGCACAAAAAATAGTGCAAACCAGAGATAATAGTTATAAAAAAATCGTTGCATAATAAATAATTTATGCAAAGTGACTAATAAAAGAAATATGGCCTGGCGCCGAAGTCAATGTGGATGCAGGGCGGCGGCGTGATGCGGCAAAGGCATGGCAAGGCCTGAATTCACATGTCGGTTTGAGTTCTGGATGCGGCGTTCGCTGGACTATGTACGGAAACTGACCAAACCACCATGCGACCGTTGTTAATGCGGCCACCATTTGATAGACCTGCGTACATATGATGGACAAACCAGAGTAATAATTCGTCGGGAAAATGAACCCAAACAAGCAAAAAATACTAGGATTAATAGCACCTGGTTTATTTGTTGTAACAATCTGAAGAAAGGTGATTCCCAAAATTGGGACTCGATCCACACACCCATTGCCTGACGGGTGATAAAGCGACGGCATGACGATGCTGACAAGGGTTGGCTCGCCGAGGCAAAGCCCTCGCTCCAGCTAACGTGATGAAGCTGGTCGGCTAGTGACGCCGAAGTCTCCGGAGTAGGTTGATGAAGAGTTGATGAAGCCCCCGGTCCAGCTAACGTGATGAAGCCTCGGTGCCAGCCGATGAGTCGTAGTAGGTCGGCATGATGGACACCAGCTTGAAGAAGCAATAGTGCGGGCCTGCCGATGCAGGTCGTGACATGGTCGATGCCGGCTTGATGAAGCAACCGTGCAGCGATGCAGGTGTGCCCGCTCCGTGTAATCCGTGGGGCGGTGATGTTGGGGTGTTATTATCTCCCGTGCCGGAATCACCGTTTTTGATGTGGCGGGATTTAGAGCGGCGCCGCTGACGCCGGCGCTTGGGCTGCTTCTTGGAGGGGTCATCCTCCGTTGTTCCATCGTCGTTCCCATCTTTTGGGATGTCCACCATGTATATGTCGTATGACGAGGTGGCCTTCCAGTGCCCTGTAGGCGCTGGTTCTTGGTCGTCTCCATCATCGTCGTCCATACCGTCGATGTCTTCGGAGTCGAAGTCGAGCATGTCGGTTAAATCATCGACAGTGGCTACAAAGTGGGTGGTGGGTGGGCGTTGAATTTCTTCATCGTCCGCATCCCAATCTTCCTAACCGTAGTTCGGCCAGGGCTCTCCTGATAAAGAGAGAGACTTTAGTGAATTCAGGATATCGCCAAAGGGCGAGTGCTGAAAGATGTCCCGGCAGTGAAATCCATAACCGGCGCCCAATCGGATTCAATTGGCAGGGGCGCGGAGGGTTCGGAGTCCGGAGAGGAGTCCGGCACCTTGGAGTCACGGTCTTCGCAAAGGACATGGATGGAGTTCGGCTCAATCACCGTAGAGATCATAGCCCCCGAGGCGGTGTCCAACCACTCGTCCTCGATAGGCAGAGTCGGCTAAGAGCTAAGGGTCGGAGCGGACGTTGGTGCGGCCTCCAGGACACTGTTCGGCGGCAGAGCTAGATTGTGCCCATCGAGACAGTGCGGCACGCTTGGCTGTGGCTCGAATCCTTCGAAGATCAAGTCTCCGCGGATGTCGGCCGTGTAGTTCAAACTTCCAAATCTGACCTGATGGCCAGGGGCGTAGCTTTCGATCTGCTCCAGGTGGCCTAGCGAATTGGCCCGCAGTGCAAAGCTGCCGAATACGAAGATCTGTCCGGGGAGGAAAGTCTCACCCTGGACCGCGTCGTTGTTGATGATCGAAGGAGCCATCGGGCCTATAGGTGACGACACAGAGGAACTCTCAATGAAAGCACCAATGTCGGTGTCAAAACCGGCGGATCTCGGGTAGGAGGTCCCGAACTGTGCGTCTAGGCGGATGGTAGCAGGAGACAAGGGACACGATGTTTTTACCCATGTTCGGGCCCTCTCGATGGAGGTAATACCCTACTCCTGCTTGATTAATATTGATGATATGGGTAGTACAAGAGTAGATCTACCACGAGATCAGAGAGGCTAAACCCTAGAAGCTAGACAATGGTATGATTGTTGTTGTATATGTCTATCAACTAGCCTGGCCTCGGTTTATATAATGCACCAGAGGCCTAGGATAAGAAGAGTCCTAGCCGAATACGCCAGTGGGGAGGACTCCTTGTCTTGATCGCCAAGTCTTGTGCAATCTTCCTTGTATGCGGCAACTGTCCGGACTTGTCCATGAGTATACGGCCATGGGGGTCCTCGGCCCAATCCAACTGATCGGGAGACGACGTGGTGAGTACCCCCTAGTCCAGGACACCGTCAAGGACCCTTTCCAAAGACTAACTTCAAATCCTTGACCATATCATATACAACACTAGTACGATGGCGAGGCTTCGTCCGGTGATCCGCCTCACCATTGAAATGCTTGCCTTTCTTTCTTACAGGATGCCTGCTCGGAAGAAGTCGACGATGTGCCAGGTACACATTCTTCTTACAACTATTCAAATATATACTGTCGGTATCATCCAAATAGTGCATGCATCCGCGGTATCCCTTGTTTGTCTGTCCTGAAAGGTTACTGAGAGCAGGCCAATCATTGATGGTCACGAACAGCAACGCCTTTACGTCAAATTCTTCCTGTTTGTGCTCATCCCACGCACGTACACCTGTTCCATTCCACAGCTGTAAGAGTTCTTCAAGTAATGGCCTTAGGTACACATCAATGTCGTTGCCGGGTTGCTTAGGGCCTTGGATGAGCACTGGCATCATAATGAACTTCAACCTCATGCACAACCAAGGAGGAAGGTTATACAAACATAGAGTCACAGGCCAGGTGCTATTGTTGCTGCTCTGCTCCCCAAACGGATTAATGCCATCTGCGCTTAGACCAAACCATACGTTCCTTGCGTCATCTGAACAATGACATTAATTTTCTGATGAAAGTGGCAAAATACGTGCCAACAGTTGTGAAATATCCTTATCTTACCTCAATGGGATATTGCGGTGCACATACAGATTGGAAGTCTTGTCTCCATTTGTGCAGTTCACTAAAATCAAGCAACATTACCGTACAAGTAGCACAACATACGAAAGCGCACTGCAGAATCATGTGAAAGAAGGCTAGTACTAGCCTCTCATGACGCGAAATTCAAACAACTCACAAGAAGAAGATCTCAACCAAATTTGCCAACACGGATAGGAAGTAAGATCTCCTCTTGTGCAGTTCCACTAAGATCAAGCAATCAAGCAACGCTGTTGGTGTGACATTTTGGTTGAACTGCACAAAACACTCTTAAAACAAAAGTGTTTTGTGCAGTGCAATAAAAGGTCACAATGGCAACAGGTGAAGTAGATAACCCTGTTTACACAGAGGTGCAAAGGAAACAACTAGTGGTCAATAATGGTGGCTGACACGGAAGCCAATGAAAAGAAGCAGCTACCTTATCTAAATGGGAAAGAAAGCAAGACAGTAGCATTTCTCAAACAGTGGCATTGATTAATATTAACAGAGAGATTATATTACCAATAAAATTCATTAAACATGTAATTTGCTTTTAACTATGGCATTACATCAATTTTCCAGCGGCATTATTAGAGGGTGTTTGTTTATAGGGACATTTTGGTGGAGGGACTACAAAAACTCCGTGTCAGTCCCATCTAAACCAAACAGGAGGGACTTTTAGGGACTAAAAGTGGGCATTTGGGACTAAAGAAAGAAGACCCCGAGTGAGAGTTTTTTTGGGACTTTTTCCAATAGTTGCCCCTGCCACGCATCGCACCTTGTCTCTATTAGTTCATTACTAGGGGTAACATGGTCTTTTAGCATGTCATTTAATAACCTCTAGTCCATGTTTAGTCCCTGGAACCAAACAGTCAGGGACTAGGGAGTTTTTAACCAAACAGGGCCTTATTATCAACAGCTAAAGAGTTGCACGGGGACGGTGGGCCTTTTGAGCACCATGTGCATCTACCGATGTACTGGGGTGATGCACGGTCTGTTGCAACAAAGAACAAACAACCTAGGAGCATATTTGTGTTGGTCCCAGTTTTGTTACCTTTAGACACCTTTCCCTATGTGAGCGCAGCAAATCTATTTCTGCTCAAACTCTACAGCCTTGTCCCCCAAAACAAAAGATCAGTTTGTTACAAATGTGTGTACTGCGTTTGTCATTGTTTTTCCTTTTTGACCAACGTAGGTGCTGGATAGCCAGACTGTACTAGTACTTTCCCCACTTCCTTTCCTTTGTGAACCACGTCCTAGATTTATGCTATACAACTTTCCCCACTACTTTTCCCCATTCTTGTCCTCTTTGAACCACGTCTTAGATTCATGCGATACACCTTTCCCCACTACTTTACCCCTTCCTTTCCTTTTTGAACCACGTCCTAGATTTATGCTATACAACTTTTCCCACTACTTTCCCCCGTTCCTTCCCTCTTTGAACCACGTCCTAGATTCATGGTATACAGCTTTCCCCGCTACTTTCCTGTTTGATCCAACACCTAGATTCAAGTGCAGAAGCGGAAAAGCCCACATGTAGCTAGAGCAATGCATGTGGAATAAGTAAATTATACCTTAAGGTTCTTGGGGTGTGGTTTGGTGGGCGACCGGAGGCAGTTGGACCCACACTATGTACGGCGGCGAAGAAGAAGGGGTCGGAGGCCCTCCCGCGCCGCCGCTGGGTGAAAGTGAACAGCTGGGCCGGTAGTGGATTCGGTCCCTCACCGACGGCGATAGCGTTAAGCCTCCTTCCCTTCCCGGTGGACGGATCCTGCCGGCTCTTTGACCAGCAGTGAGGGGAGAGAGAGAGGCCAACGAAGTCTTGTTTAGATCTGGAGAGGGTGAGAGAGTGTGAAGAGAGCAACTAAAAGCAGACCAGCAGTGAGGGGAGAGAGAGAGAGGCCAACGAAGTCTTGTTTAGATCTGGAGAGGGTGAGAGAGTGTGAAGAAAGCAACTACAAGAAGACCAGCAGTGAGGGGAGAGAGAGAGGCCAACGAAGTCTTGTTTAGATCTAGAGAGGGTGAGAGAGTGTGAAGAGAGCAACTACAAGCACTGAGGCTCCAGCGTCTATATATATACTGGAGAGAGTGTGAAGAGTGCAAACCCTAGAAAACAAACGCCGAGGCTGCAGCTTATACGTGATGAGGTGATTATATGGTCACTACGAGATCGTACAGCTCTGTATCCATCCATTTTGGCCAGTCAAAGAATCCTTCTGGCGCGAATTATGCTCAAGTGTAGTTATCGAACCCGATACCTCAAGTTTGATTAGCGAACAGGCTAACCAGCTACACAACCCTCCCGTTATGTTCAACGGGAGGAAAATAACCTTTTATACATTCCTACATTCGTGTGACAAGCATGCCGTGTTTTTTGTGTGTGGGAGTCATTGGGATTTAAATCACAATCGTGTCATGTGGCTTTGGTGGTAAGACTATCCATAGTGGTGTAGAAATAATGCAGCCTTAGTCACCTTACCTCTCTCCACGTAGTACGTTGGGTCCCACGAGTCAGAGGGTGAAATAAACAAATTAATAAGAAAAATTAAAAGGTCCAGTGGTGTATCTTACCTCACACATCTCGCTACTACTCGGGAACACTGTCCAATTGATCCCTCTATTCGCTCACGCACTATATTAAGTGAATACTTATTATAACATGCACACAATTTTGGGCACTTGTATTCGACCTAAGTCAGTGTGCCACCGTATCTTGTACGACTCCCTCCATCTAGGTGTAATAAGTCACGTTAGAAGGTGCGGCGGGACCAAGGTGCAAGTAGATTGGAGGAGAAGGAGAAACTTTACCGTTCATTCCTCCAATCAAAGCCCTGATTTCTGTCTCTAAACGCAACAATTAATCCAAACTACTAAGAGATGTCGTTTTAGCTACCATGCAGGGCCACGTATTAACTCGCATGCAAGCCGACTTTGATTTCTTGACTAATCAACGCGTAGTTGCGCTCCATGCATTGGGTTTCCGGGGGAGATAACAAGGTAGAGTAAGGAGCGTTTGGTTACATTGCTTAGGCCGGTCATAGTGGTGAGTAACTTGGACTAGTAACATGCATACATTACTAGTCTATGTTACTACTATGCGAAGTTTGGCGTCGGAAGCGAGCCGATCTGGCTCTCTGAGCTAGCAAGGTTTTTCTAGCCCACCCAAGCTAGCTGGCCCACAAAAGCTAACATATTTTAACAGTTCCAAACGCCTAACCTTGCCCGGCTATGCTATAGGCTATTCTTGCTAAGGATCCAAACGGTCCCTAAGCAATAACGCTCGCTAGCAACGAGGCCAGGAGGAGATTGAGATGCGAAGTCAATGGACGACGACTAAACATTTTGGGAATATTTGATTTCCGTAGGATGACTTAACACCTAGACGGAGGGAGTACTACTCCTTAGTCCAGGTTTGATGGAATATCCGTCACCTCTTCTCTTCTTGTACGTACTCCATTTGTATCTCACTTCCCAGGCTTCGCTTTTCGCATCGATTTTCCTATTCTATGAACCTGTGTGTGCGTGTGCGTGTGCGTGTGTGTGTTTAACAGCATGTGTGTGTTAGAGAGAGCGAAAGATCGACCTACTCCTACAGAGAGATGGTGTGTAGTGTACGATTTTAGCCACGAGAGTCGGTGCATCCTCTCGTTTCCAGGCATCCAGTAGGGACAGGCGGACTGCTGCTACGCCCGCTCCTGACCAGCCTGGCCCACCCAAAGCCCCTCCATCGCCCGCGCGCGCTTCACGCCCAAAACGGCCAGCGCTGCTCCAAAGAATCGGTGTCGCATTCGTGCCCGGGCACAGCGGACGCGACCTCTCACTGGTGCCTGCGTTGAAGGGAGAAGCGGAATCAAGAGTGATGGTTGCTTCGTCTGTCCAACTTACTGTTGGGTCTATGTGATTTGACGGCTCATTGGTCATTATTACTGAGGTGGTAGGACTGCTGGATGTCCCACGCTTTTGGCGAAAGGAGGTACTACTAGATTACAATTTACTCCATTCTTACAGCGGAGGAGTGCAAGAGCAGTGAAAACACGCAGGATCAGTGATTACATGGCCCACCTCACACTATCACCATATTTTTTGGACACCGTGCGACACCTAACACTTTACATAGTACTCCCTCTGTTCCTAAATATAAGTCTTTGTAGAGATTCCACTAGGTGGACTACATACGGAACAAAATGAATGAATCTACAATTAAAATGCATCTATATACATCCGTGTGTCGTTCATGGTGAAATCTCTACAAAGACTTATATTTAGGAATGGAGGAGGTACTTGTATAGTACGTACTGTAATTTATCAGCGAGATAGTACAATGCTATGAAGCTTCCAGCTTCTGTTACATGTATCTTGCGTCCAAGGTTGCCCGTTGCAACATTTCACCAAATACAAATGAGACTAACATACATGCTATTGCATCTCAATGATTGAGAGATCATAGCAAATATGTTCTCCCTCCGTTCCAAAATAAGTGTCTCAACTTTATGCTACATACGGAGCAGAATGAGTGAATCTACACTCTAAAATACGTCTATATACATCAGTGTTTGGAGTATGTACTAGTAGTTCATATTGAAATCTACTAAACGACATATATATTCCAAACAATATGATAATCTCTCTAACCAAGGTAGTAGGGACGAGGAGTAAACGGAGGGAGTAGTAAAATTTTCTCCTCGTCCTGCGAGCCACCGCGCGCGTGGGCGAGGGAGCGGGCGTAAGGCGTACAGTAGTACTACTACTCATGCAATCCCTAGCCATTGAAACAGAGAAAACTAAAGAAAAAAACGATCCATGCAGTCCCTAGCCCTTGAACCGTAAACCCTAACCAGGCTTTAATTTGCTGGCAACGTCGGAGCTTCCTAAGAAATGAAGTTTGCAACCCTTTGACCATCAGATCATTTTGTGTGCAGTTTCACCAGAATCGGGATGAGCATCCCTGTGGCAAAGAAATTGAAGAAGCGTGATTAGAATAAGATTACTGGGACTAGTTGATAAGACATAAACTCATCACAAATATAGTACGTAGAAGCCAGTAGAGGTATGTGCGGGGCAAATAAGTAGAGAAATATCCACATGAAGTGATGTGGGCAGCTGGAGCAGTGGTGCAAGCCGGCTGCAAAGGGAGTTGTACCTGAGGGATGTCGGGGCGTAGCTCAACCTAGAGGATTGCAGCGGGAGGAGGCAACTACCCACGTCGCGGCAGTGAGCCATGGACGAAGGCAACCTCACCGGCTTTGTGAGAGAGAATGGTGGGGACCCCTGATCGGGACGTGCCGACAGTGGGTTTTCGCCGTCGGGGACAACGACCGCATCTACACTAAGCATCCACCCCTTCCCCCAGCGGACGTGATCCACCGGGATGTTAGAGATGTGGCCACTGTGGTTTTGTGCGAGAGAGTGTGAAAACTGCAGAGAGCAACTCCAGCAAGCAACCGTGTAGGCTCGTCCTGCCTGTGTATATAGTGGAGCGGTTTCCTTTTCTCTCCATATGAACCTATTTATATTGCGTACGTGCCACTAAAGAAAAAAAAATTATTTATAAATGACGCGGCACGTACTACTCATTCTCCTATAAACCTTGCGTTTGACATCTCCAAACTATTAACCTTGCGATTGGTTCTTCGCCTCTTCGGGAAGTCGAGCAATAATGGTACTGCAGTATATATCGTTCTAGCTATATGAGACCAAATGAATTGCTGCACGTCCACCACGTGGCGAGGGTCGAGTGGCGAGGGAGAGTGCGTACTATTACGTCCGTTTCAATATGGACTACATACGGAGTACAATGAGTGAATCTACACTGTAAAATACGTTTATATACATAAGTGTTTGGAGTATGTACTAGTAGTACATATTAAAATCTACTAAAGGACATATATTCCAAACAATATGATAATCTCTCTAACCAAGGTAGGGATGAGGAGTAAACGGAGGGAGTACTAGTAAAATTTTCTCCTCGTCCTGCGATCCGCCGCGTGCGTGGGCGAGGGAGCGGGCGTAAGGCGTACATACTCATTAGTAAGCAAGCTTCACCTCATCCTGTGAGCCACCGCGCCCGTGGGCAGGGCAGACGGCGTACTAAGCAAGCTTCTCCTCATTCTGCGAGTTGACGGGACACATCAAAAGTACTCCAGTGTATAGAGTCTTTCCTCTAAGGTAGGCCCCACATGGTTTGCCTCTTTTTTAACATAACGCGTCAAGTCGCAAATTGTTTGTTCACCTGTGGTAGACGATCCTCCCTCCATCTAGTGGACAACTAGTAGACGTGTCAAGTTACCACGTGGGCTGCCTTTTCATACAGAAATGAGCTCCACCGTGTACCCGCACAGGTGTGGTTGGGAAAGACACGGGAGTACGTGGGCCGTGCGTGCACCTCTTCTCTTCGTGCACGTCCCCCACCTACGTGGGTGTGTGTGAGAGATACAAACCTAGACAAATGGCTTGTGCGTTCGTGAGTGTTTTTTGTTTTGGGGGGAGGTTGATTTTGTGAATGTATTTGTGGGAATATGTGTCGATGACATCTCAAACAAAATGGAGGCCTATCCATATCATATATAGAGGGTCGGGCGATCCACGAGAAGAGAGGGAGGGGTCATAGATATTGAGAGTCGAAGAGAGGATCAAGTGGGTGGGTGCGAGATCGATGAAGAGAGCCATCGAAATTGTGTGTGTGTGCAAGTCAAAGATATAGGGCGACTAACCTAGCTACCGGAACGTCAGAGGGCACGGGTCAAGTTTGTGTGTGGCAGGGAGACATGACTAGAGCGCTCGATGTATCGGTGTGTGTGTGTGGGAGGGGGTAGGGGGAGGGGTAGGCAGAGGCCTAACTATAGAGGTAGAACGACTCGTATATGTGTTGAGAAGGAGAGACCCAGCTACGTCTTGAGGGAGATCGGTCGACATCCATACTTAACTGAAGGACGGGAAATAGGATGGGACAGAGAGAGAGAGGAGAGAGAGAGGGAGGGATAGGGGTAGAGTGCTATATGGGTGATGGAGTTGCTTCACGAAGATGGTGGGAGAGGCCTACTAGACAAACTGAGGGTGGAACTGCAATATTATCAATAAGAGTGGGGATGTGTTTCTGTGTGTGCCTGTGCGTGATAGATCTATCTGGACACGTCCATGGATGATGAAGGGGAACCATGTGTTTGGTAAGAAAACCTAACTAGATCGGTAGATCAATTGTTGTTTGTCGGAGGAAGGCAGAGATATAACTAATGAGGTAGATTGATCGACGTGTGGGGAAAAACGAGTTATAAGGACCTAGCTAGCTATATGTATAGAGGGAGATCGGTCGGTGTACGTCCATTTGTTAGAGGGCAATAAGGCCCGACGAGACGGATAGACAGAGAGATTGGAGCTACGAGGTGGTGCGAGAGGCCCAGCTACTAGCTAGATAGGGGGGAGTGTGCGGTTGTGAGATCGATGAAAAGAGGGGCGAGAGTTTACACGTGTGTGGGACCGTATGAGAGACATGAAGCAAGCACACATACAGGGGGAGATTGAAGGTGCGTGTGTATGTTGTCGGTAGACATCGCTGGAGAGGTTTATCGATCGATGTGTGTTGGAAAGGAGTTGTGGAGACTGTGGGAGAACGACCTAAAGAAAAAAATGAATGTGCGTGATGGATAGAATGCTGAGGGAGGGGAGGGCGAGGAGGGCGTGTGCATGCACGAGAGAAAGTTAGTGGTAGCTACAAAGGTTAGAGGATTGTGTGGGTGTAAGAGACTAACAAAGATCATAATTTGATATGAAAGTGGATTCATATATTTGAATAGGAGATCATAGTGTTTTAAACATATGCATGCATGAATATAGCGGTGATACGCGTGTTGTGGTTTTGCACATGTTATACCATAATGTGATAATGCATGGCGTTTGCAACTCACAGCTAAATGTCAAACAATCTAAACCATACTATACATTGAACAAACTCACATTTTATTTGAATTTGTGATAATGTGTGGCGTTTGCAGCTTACAACTAAATATGAACAATCTAAAAAATACTATATATCGAACATTCTCACATTTTATTTGAATTTGTGGTAATGTGTGGTGTTTGCAACTCACATCTAAATACTTGTAGGCGTAGGGCGGGCACCATACATAATGTGATAAACACATTATACATATGAGACATGGTTTAGTTTGTGAAGATCTAGCTAGAGCTTGAAATGTACTATGATTTGAAATCAACATAAAGTGGATTCAAAAAATCGAGTTCGAGTTCATATAGTACACATAGTTCATATGTAACTCGAGACTAATCATGTGGTGTGCTCTGATGATAATACACAAACGATGGATTAACTTGACAATAATGACGATTGTAGATCTTATTAAAACAGAGAAACGAATTGAAATGCTTTGACTTCACAGCAATCATTATTGTAGATCTTATTCAAATAGAGAAATGAATTCAACTTTAGTTCATATTGAAGTGGTAGTATATACGTTTGGAATGCACTAAAATGTTCAATTGAGTACTAGGTTGCATGCATTATACACGTAGTGAAATATTTTAATTGAACATAACATGAATTCAAAGTTTTGAATGAAATTTGTAGTGCGAATTGATTTGGTACAGTACACGTTAGGATTGTTCGGAAATTTTAACCCGTGCCTTGTTAGCCCGAAATATTTAAGATATATCTTTGTCTCGTTGTGCTCCGACAACTCCCTCCATCTCAACCCGTGCCTTGCTATTCCAAAATTACAACGCGCGTGAAAGCTCCCACCTCCTGTGAAATCCTGACACGCGAAATGCCTGTGATACCCCTGAATCGAAAGAACCGCCTCAAATCGGTGGGGGTACTTTCATAACTTACCCTACATTTTAGACATGGTTCCCCACTCCCATCCCATCTGCCCACCAATTCGTACACCGAGGCCGGGAAAACCCGCGAAGCCCCACACCCTCCTCCGTCCGCCACCGAGCCAGAGCCTCTTCCCCGACGACGTCGTCCACAGCAACACCTCGACGTCCCTCATCCACCATTCCGGATGAGGATCCGTCGTTGATCTGGTCGTCCGGCCGGTTCAGAAACCCCGTCCTCCGCCTCCAAGGAGCTACCCCGATGTTCCCCTCGTCTTTCGCGCCACCTCCATTCCCACACCGCCGTCTTAACCTGCACCACCGGAAGAGCATCATCATCACCGTTTCCTCGGATGAAGCTACGGCCAAATCGACGCCACCAAAGAGGTTGTACACTAATCGCCGCATTTTCTTCTTCATTCGATCTCACGGTGCTGCCGGCGCTCGGTTTGGAGTCGACACGGTGCGGCTCCATCCACGGCGGCGTTGCCGGCCACTTCCTCCACGGTGTCGCTCCCTCAGCGGTGACGTCCATATCAGTAGGAGCTGCTGCTGCTTTAGCTCTCGCTTGCGCTGCTGCTCTGCTCTTGCTCTCGGTCCCCTGCCTGGTCTGCTCTTGCTCGCGCTGCTGCTCTCGATCTTGCTCTTGCCTGCGATGCTGATTCAGTTTAGCTACACTTTGATCAATTGAATCGACTTTTGGGTCAGTCGATTTTCAGGGGCTGGGGGGGGGGGCTCGCCAGAGTTAAGGAAGAACCAGCCGCAGCAGGGAGGGGGGCTCGCCGGAGAGGTACCCCACTGTCGGTGTCAAAACCAGCGGATCTCGGGTAGGGGGTCCCGAACCGTGTGTCTAAGGCGGATGGTAACAAGAGGCAAGGGACACAATGTTTACCCAGGTTCGGGCCCTCACGATGGAGGTAATACCCTACTTCCTGCTTGATTGATCTTGATGATATGAGTAGTACAAGAGTTGATCTACCACGAGATCATAGAGGCTAAACCCTAGAAGCTAGCCTATGGTATGATTGTTGTTGTCCTATGGACTAACCCCTCCGGTTTATATAGACACCGGAGGGGGCTAGGGTTACACATAGTCAGTTACAACAGGAGGAGATCTACATATCCGTATCGCCAAGCTTGCCTTCCACGCCAAGAGAGTCCCATCCAGACACGAGACGAAGTCTTCAATCTTGTAACTTCATAGTCCAACAGTCCGGCCAAAGGATATAGTCCGGCTGTTTGGATACCCCCTAATCCAGGACTCCCTCAGTAGCCCCCGAACCAGGCTTCAATGACGATGAGTCCGGCGCGCATATTGTCTTCGGCATTGCAAGGCGGGTTCTTCTCCAAATCTCGAATACCTGTTAAATAGTGTCCAGCTTCTCATAAATACTTGCGCTTCTTGGCTCCCACGCCCAATAATGGCCATCTTCCACGTGTCGAACGAATGCGAGAAGCCAGGGCTATGTGAACAAACTGTCTACTTAAAGAGATGAGGATTCTCAGATCCAAATCACACCATTCTACAGCAAGCATTCATCGGAGCGCGCCTGAGCGAAACCCATCCCAACATGGCCGGCCAGCGCAACTCCTCCTCTCGGTCCCTTAGCCCTAAGCCCGGAGAGTGGATGAAGTGTTCCATCCCGCATAGCCAATTAGTGAAGCTATAGACCAGGGATTCCTCCCCCCCCCCGGCGTACATGGTGCCTATTCGAGCCGGGCTTGCCACCTATAATGGCTGAGAGCAAGCGAAGAGCTTTCCTGACCCCTCCAAGGGGGAGCAGGTATGCCTCGTAACTTATTTATTAAGGGGACTCAGATTTCCAATCTATCCATTCCTACGAGGGCTCCTGGAGTTTTACGGCCTCCAATTGCATAATCTCACGCCTGCCTCCATATTGCACATTGCTGGTTATGTGGCCCTTTGCGAGCTATTTCTGGGCTGCGAAGCTCATTTCGCGCTGTGGAAAAGGCTACCTTGTGCCCTGTACACAGAGGGGCTCAATATTTCAAGTGGGCGGAGCCGAAATATGGCACATCACCGGGACCGGATACCTATCCGGTACCCCGAAAAAGACGTCCGAAGACTGGCCTTTAGAGTGGTTCTATATAGAGGACGTCCCTCTTACGGATCCTATTCGGATTGGCCTTCCTGAGTTTAATAATGCTCCTCTGAATAAGCGCCCAAGCTGGCGACCAAGGAGCCCTCAGGAGGAAGATGATAGAGACATTTCTTACCTGATGGGCCGGATAAAGGTACTGGCTCTATCAGGACTGACTACAACCGAAGTTATGTCACTATGCATTATGCGAGGAGTGCAGCCGCTTCAATATCGAGGCCGTCCTATGTGGGATTTTAACGGGGAAGACGATGCCACCCGCTGCGGCCGAAGGGGCCGAACTCAGTTGCCGCTCTAGCAAAAAAATTGACCGGTCTATACAAGGGAGAGGAAGAGGAGTTCCTCCGCATCAAGCCACGGGACGGATTCTCCATGTACAATCCTCCGAGCTGGGTAAGCTACCACTTTTCATGCCCTTCCCTTCCGAATTTCCGAAATAAATATCTTATTTTGCCTGTTCACCGCAGGAGCTGCGTAAGGCAGTAAGGGAGATCAACATCCCACCTCCACAACCAGAGGAACCTGAACGGTCCCTCGACCCCAGCCTTCAAGAGGATCCGAATATATTCGTGGAGCTGATCGATAGGATATTTTATCAATTAAGCCGTGATGAGGCCATGGTGGCTATTACAGCCGACTATCCGGGGCTACTCCCTGCCTCGCAGGTAAGTGAGACCAGGGGCCCAACCTTTGAGAAGTATCCGTTTCCACGCACCTCACCTACCGTATTTGCACGGTGTCTTACAGGGAAGGTCCTCCAGACACCATGCCGAGCCCGTGGCGAGTTGCCAACAAGGGGTACCGAGGACAGGCAGGCTGAAAAGGAAAGCGGTTCGGAGAGACCCCAGCGCGGAGGTATGATATAAAACCTTGCTCCGTGGTTGTTGTCTTTGAAAACATAATAACACCCATGTTTCCCAGAAGGAAAAACACTCGCCGGACTATATCCGGAGATGGTGCCGATCACGCCTCCACTAGCCGGGCTCCAGGGCCGGACACGGAGGCGGGGCACACGTCGGACGATCCTCCTACAGAGGATGCGAATAAATTATCCGCTACAAATTCCGAAGTGGAGAGCGCCATGAATCACAGGCGTCGCCGAGCCGTACTCCGTGACGCTTGTTTCTCTCAACAGGCGTTTGACGCCTTCAACTCGGGAGACGCATACATCCGTGCCGCTCAAAATGGTCTTGCCAGAGCCACGGACCAGTATGTAAAGGATATACGGGTAAGAAAATTTGATGATTATATATATCGGTAGCCCCTGAGACTTGAAACAGTTGGCACAACTGATTTATGGATCATTATTGATGTAGGTTCTTACAAAGAAGAATACCCAATTGTGTCAAGAGCTGGAAGGGTCCAAGGCCCAGCTACGGGCCGCAGTGGCCACATTGAAGGAGTCCGAAATGGCCCCCTCCGGTAAAACCTGCTTTAAAGAATGACAGGTACCATATAGGATGCGGCATGTACGCAATTCTGACAATAAATATTGCAGATGACGCCGGAGTGAATTCGGATGAGCTACATGTCATACGGCAGCTAAAGGCTGGCGAGCGCGTGCTTACAAAGGTTAGGCAGGAGAAAAACGATCTCCAAGATGCCAACACCCAGCTGAGCGTGGAACTAAAGGATGTTCGCGCCCAGCTATTGGACTCCGTGAAGGAGAACAAGCGGCTTCGACGCGGCATTTTCAGTAAGTGCTTGAGCGAACTTTAAAAAGAGTTCGGTGAAGAAGCCAGCTAACAGAGTTATGTCTGTAGGTATGCTGACAGGTCGTCCCACAAATGAGATGCCCGGGTCTGCGGGTGATCTTCCACCAGAGCTCTCACAACTGCACGAACAAGTTCGGCAGGTGATGCAAGTTATCGCCCAGGCCTTGTGGCCATCCGTCTCTCTGCCCGAAGGCCTTGGAGAGCTTGCGGAGAAGCTCAAGGGAGCGCGGCGGCACTTCCGATTATGCAAGGTATCGGCCTGCCGTCAAGGTGCCAGGGAAGCCTGGGCCATGGTGAAGACGCGGTATACCAAGGCTGACCCAAACCACATGGCCGAGGTCGGACCTGTGGGGCCCGATGGGAAAGAAAACCCTGTCAGTTTGGTGTATCACCAAGTAGAGTTAGCTGCCAAGTATTCCCAACAGGATTGTAGGCTAGACAGCCTGTTGAATGGCATAGAAGAAGAATTTAATCAGGCTAAGTGACTATGTAATTTAAATGACATGTAGAATGTCTCTAGTCGAATTGTAAATCATTTGTCATGGCGGACCTTTTCGCTTCAACCTCTGGACCCGATAGTCCCGAGTGTATCCAAATACCCGCTTAGTTATGTGAAAACCGGGGTATCTGTGGAAACAAGGCGTAGGGGTCATAAGTGCTTGAATAGACAAGTACCCAACTAGTTATGTTATATTACATGGGTAGTAAGAAACATCTTCCAGGGAGAATAGTTCCGTTAAGGGTTCCTTTCCCTGGGTACGCATGCCCTAATGTGCATGTCCGAACTGCAAGAAGAGACACAGGCAAAAACATCTGGGGGCAAGTGGAAAAAATAAAAAGTCATCTTTTATTCACCGACCGAATATTCCCTTAAGAACGCTAGCTTTCGGCTTCACCCAGTCTGAGGTACACATCCGGCTGACCCGGCAGTAACAATCTTAGAGGTGCTCCCCTTATGCCCTAGCCGAATTAACGGGAACGTAGGGCATAAATACAAGAGCCAGGTAACCCAGCTTGGCCAAAACATAAGTCATATCGATGCATATAGTGGCGAAAAAAGGTACATGCGAAAGAATAACACATGTGCGGGCATGAAGCCCATAAAATAATTAAGCTTATGTACAAGAAGCCCCCAGGTATAATGAGCACGGCTGGCGCATCAAGATTGTGTAGTCAAAACACATTTTAGACCTTCAAAGCTTCGAAAGGAAAGGGGAAGGAAGAAAGAAAGAAAAGACAGATAACGAATGTATAAAAATTTGACAAAGGTAAGGAGACGAACACGGAGTCCGGCACTAGGCATAGAATTTTCGGAGTCTGTCTGCGTTCCATGGATTTGGCTCGAGTCGATTGTCCGATGCATCCCACAGACGGTACGCTCCACCGGTTAAAACTTGGTCAATAACGAAGGGACCCTCCCATTTGGGCTTGAGCTTGTCCTTTTCTTCTCCGATAGGCGTAGAACGAGTTCACCAACATTATAAGTTTTGGCCCGTACTTCTCTGCTTTTGTATCTTCTAGCCTCTTGCTGATAGAATGCGGAATGAGCTTTTGCCACGTCACACTCCTCCTCGAGGGCGTCCAAACTGTCCTGCCGATCGAGCTCGGCCTCTCTTTCTTCATACATGCGCACTCGAGGTGAGTCATGAATTATGTCGCAGGGCAGAACCGCCTCTGCGTCGTACACCATAAAGAATGGTGTATCGAGTAGTGCGATTCGGCGTGGTCCGCAGCCCCAGAGTACGGAGTCGAGCTCCTCTACCCAGTGCGTGTTAGATTCCTTTAAGGACCGCACTAATCTGGGTTTGATGCCGCTCATGATAAGACCATTTGCTCATTCGACTTGACCGTTAGTTTGCGGATGATAGAAAGAAGCATAATCGAGCTTGATGCCCATGTTGCTGCACCATAGTTTCACCTCGTCGGCAGTGAAGTTCGTGCCATTGTCCGTGATGATGCTGTGGGGGACAATATAACGGTGTACAACCACGGATATGAAGTCTATCACTGGTCCGGATTCGGCCGTTTTAACAGGTTTGGCTTCTATCCATTTGGTGAATTTATCCACCATTACCAGTAAGTATTTTTTCTGATGGGTTCCCCCTTTAAGGGGTCCAACCATGTCAAGCCCCCAGACCGCAAAAGGCCAGGTAATGGGGATTGTTTGTAGGGCGACGGGTGGCATATGGCTTTGGTTTGCAAAAAGCTGGCAACCGACGCAGCGTTGGACCAAGTCCTGTGCATCTGCCCGGGTCGTCGACCAATAAAATCCTGTACGGAAGGCCTTACTTACGAGGGCCCGGGCTGCTGCGTGGTGGCCACCGAGTCCGGCGTGGATTTTTGCCAGAAGCTTCCGCCCTTCCTCTTCGGAGATGCACCTTTGAAGGACTCCGGTGGTGCTTTTCTTATAGAGCTCTCCCTCGTGGACCTTGTAAGCTTCAGATCGCCGCACAATGCAGCGTGCCTCATTTTGGTCCTCGGGAAGTTCCTGCCTGGTTAGGTAGGCCAGAATGGTTCAGTCCATGGGGCGATGACGGCCATTATTACGTGGGCTGAAGGTGTTATTTGATGGCGGAGCCACCGATTATGTCGAAGTGTTCGATGTCTGGCGTTGTAGCCGGGTCCGGGCTGTTGTTGCTTGTTTCCCCTTCCCATACCACGGACGGCTTAAACATCCTTTCCAAGAATATGTTGGGTGGGACCGGATCGCACTTAGCGCCGATACGGGCGAGGATATCAGCCGCCTGATTGTTTTCCCGAGCCACATGGTGGAATTCGAGCCCCTCGAACCGAGATGACATCTTGAGTACGGCATTGCAATAAGCCGCCATTTTTGGATCTTTAGCGTTGAAGTCTCCATTTATTTGGGATATTGTGAGGTTCGAGTCCCCGCGCACCTCTAGGCGTTGAATGCCCATGGAAACTGCCATCCGGAGACCATGTAACAGGGCCTCGTATTCGGCAGCATTGTTGGAGTCTGTGTACAGTATTTGGAGTACATATTGGACTGTATCTCCGGTAGGGGACGTCAGGACGACGCCAGCCCCCAGACCGGCCAACATTTTAGAGCCGTCGAAGTGCATAATCCAGTTGGAGTATGCACCGTACTCTTTACGGAGTTCGGCTTCTGTCCATTCAGCGACAAAATCGGCAAATACCTGCGACTCAATAGCCCGCCGTGGTTTATATGTTATGTCGAACGGGAGGAGCTCTATGGCCCATTTGGCAATCCGGCCTGTGGTGTCGCGGTTGTTTATTATGTCATTCAGTGGCACTTCCGAGGCCACTATAATTGAACACTCTTGAAAGTAGTGTCGTAGTTTCCGGGATGCCATGAATACCGCATACGCTATCTTTTGATAATGTGGGTACCATGATTTGCATGGGGTGAGGACAGTGGATACATAAGATACCGGCTTTTTAAGGGGGAATTTATGTCCATCCGTTTCTCGTTCGACGACGAGCACTACGCTTATGACTTGATGAGTCGTCGCTATATATAGCAGCATCGGTTCGCCGATGTTTGGCGCGACCAGGATTGGGTTGGTGGCCAGTATGGCTTTTATTTGTTCCAATCCGGCCGTGGCAGCATCCGTCCACTCGAAGTGTTCGGTGCGCCGAAGAAGGCGATGAAGGGGTAGTGCCTTTTCTCCTAATCGGGAGATAAAGCGGCTTAAGACCGCAACACATCCAATTAATTTTTGGATTTGTTTGAGGTCTGTTGGGATGGCCAATTGTGACAGGGCTCGGATTTTAGCCAGATTTGCTTCAATTCCTGTACTGGAGACGATGAAACCCAGGAGCTTTTCGGCGGGCACGCCGAAACCGCATTTTTCCGGATTGAGCTTGATGTCGTATGTTCGGAGGTTGTTGAACGTAAGCCTCAAGTCGTTTATTAAAGAGTCAGCGTGTCTGGTTTTGACGACCATATCGTCTACATATGCTTCCACTGTTTTGCTGATCTGCTTTTCCACGCATGTCTGAATCATGCGTTGATATGTCGCACCGGCGTTCTTAAGCCCGAAAAGCATTGTGTTGAAACAGAAGGGGCCGTACGGCGTGATAAACATTGTTGCGGCTTGGTAGGACTCGGCCATCTTGATTTGGTAGTAGCCGGAGTATGCGTCAAGGAAGCACAATGAGTCGTGTCCTCCGGTGGCGTCGATAATTTGATCGATGCGGGGGAGGGGGAAGGGATCCTTTCGGCAAGCTTTATTGAGGTCTTTGAAGTCGACACATAGGTGCCAGGATTTGTCCTTCTTTGGTACCATCACCAGGTTTGCTAGCCAGTTCGGGTATTTTATTTCTCCGATGAATCCGGCCTCCAGTAACTTGGCTAGCTCCTCACCCATAGCTTGTCGCTTAGGTTCAGAAAAACGCCGAAGAGTCTGCTTGACCGTCTTGAATCCTTTTAGAATGTTAAGGCTATGCTCGGCCAACCTGCGTGGGATTCCTAGCATATCTGATGGGTGCCAGGCAAATATATCCCAGTTCTCGTGCAGGAACTCCCATAGTGCGGCGTCCACAGCGGGATTTAACTGTGCCCCAATTGATGCTGTTTTGGTAGGGTCCGTTGGCTGGACTTGGAATTCGACTATTTCGTCCGCTGGTTTAAAAGAGGTGGACTTGGATCTCTTGTCGAGTTTCACGTCGTCCCTGTCCACGGTCAAGCGTAGCACAGTTAACTCCTCTGCCGCTAGGGCTTCGGATAGTGCCTCGAGGGCTAGTGCGGCTGTTTTGTTTTCGGCACGGAGCACTATGTCCGGATCACTAGCTAGAGTGATAATTCCATTGGACCGAGGCATTTTGAGCTTCATGTAAGCATAATGGGGTATAGCTTGGAAGATCATGAATGCCTCCCGCCCTAGAAGGGCATGGTATCTGCTACTGAACGGGGCCACTTGGAATGTTATTTCTTCGGACCTGTAATTTTCCGGTGTGTCGAATACCACATCTAGTGAGATTTTCCCGGTATAGCGTGCCTCCCGGTGGGATGATTCCTCTAAAGGTTGTGCTGCTTTGCTCAATGCGGTTCCAGTCTATTTCCATTTTGTGAAGAGTTTCCACGTAAATGAGGTTTAATCCGCTGCCGCCATCCATGAGCACTTTAGTGAGCCGAAAGCCGTCCACAATTGGACTATGGACTAATGCGGCTGGTACTCGGGTTGTTCGACATTTAGGTTCGTCACTGGCATTCAAGGTAATAGCCATGTCGCTCCATGGATTTATTGCTTCCACCTGGCAGATCTCGGCAAGGCTGCGGAGTGCTCGCTTGCGCCTATTATTTGAGGTGAATGTCTCGAAGACTGTTAAGACCGAATTGTAATTCACGGGAGGTTGCTCGGCGGTGTTTTGAATGAGGAGATCCTCGCCGCTCTTAGCTACCTGCCGGAGTACCCAACAGGCTCTAAGGCTGTGTGTTGGTGTTGTATCCACCGTACTGTGAATTTTGCAGGGTCCATTAAGCCATCCCTCCAATACGGTTCCATGCCCTATAGTGGGCTTTTGCTTTTTTGCCATTGAATCGAGTGACTTATGAGGCTGCACCCTTTTAATTCGGACTGGGTGTTTAGCCAAACCTGGGTTATCCCAAAATTTTGTTTCGGTTTTCCAGGCACTCTCCATCGCACAGTACTTCCGTACTATGGCCGCCAAGTCAGTGAAGTGTGCTATGTTGCGGCGGATTATGGCGTTAAGGATTCCCTTGTCCGTGCAATTATTGCAGAAGATTGCGTCTTCCTCATGACAGTCCTTGACCTTGTTCATTACAAGGAGGAATCTGGCCCAATAGTGATGAACTATTTCCATGGGCTCTTGTCTAATGTGGGAGAGATCGCTTGTATCTGGGTGGGTGGGCGGATTTGAGTCCGGAGCCTGACCCGATCTGAGACCCAGGGGCATGGGAATTCCCGATCATAGAGGTTCGGGCTCTGGGATGTCGCCCATAGGTCTGGCCCACTGCCTGATTCTAGGTTCAAGGCTTGGGAGATGTCCTTCCATATATGGGTATCCGGCTTGGAGAGCTCTAGAATCTGGACATAGTTTGTCCTCAAGATTGAGGAAGAATTACCGAATTGTTCCTCCACCACCGCTATCTGATGGGTGACGGGCGGAGAGTTAATCTCCCTTTGGTCGGGTTTAAGCCCGATCCGATCATTGTCCGTAGTGACTCCCAAAGTGGCGATGCGATCCAAGAGCTCGTTTAGGGAAGAGAGCTCCATCGGATCCATCTGCTCGGCGAGTTCCGAGCCGATGTGGAGGCTGTTTTCGATGACCCGAGAAGTCATCGTCGGCGCAACAGCCGAACAGGCGATCATGATGAAATCTCCTAGCCGGAGAGTCTGGCCGACAGCCAGGACTCCCCCAGAGGTGACGCTGTCCTTGACAACGAGACGAGACATCCTTCCTTACAGTGACGACACAGTGGAACTCTCAATGAAAGCACCAACGTCAGTGTCAAAACCGGCGGATCCCGGGTAGTGGGTCCCGAACTGTGCGTCTAAGGCGGATGGTAACAGGAGGCAAGGGACACAATGTTTACCCAGGTTCGGGCCCTCACGATGGAGGTAATACCCTACTTCCTGCTTGATTGATCTTGATGATATGAGTAGTACAAGAGCTGATCTACCACGAGATCATAGAGGCTAAACCCTAGAAGCTAGCCTATGGTATGATAGTTGTTGTCCTACGGACTAACCCCTCCGGTTTATATAGACACTGGAGAGGGCTAGGGTTACACATAGTCGGTTACAACAGGAGGAGATCTACATATCCGTATCGCCAAGCTTCCCTTCCACACCAAGAGAGTCCCATCCGGACACGAGACGAAGTCTTCAATCTTGTATCTTCATAGTCCAACAGTCCGGCCAAAGGATATAGTCTGGTGATCCGGATACCCCCTAATCCAGGACTCCCTCACCCACTATCTATCTTAGGGTTCAGGGTGGGGGCAGTGGTGTGGGGATCACCGGAGAAAAAGCTTGGCACGGGGGGGCCTAGAGGGATGGCCGGGGCGGCGGCTGAGCGGCGGTGGGGAGTGTTTTCGGGGTGGGTGGGGCGGCGCACCGCCGGCCGCGGGCGGCGGGGGGCGGCTGTTTGGCCGGTGTTGGCTAGCAGCTCAGGGGGTGGAGGTTGAAGATGAACTGTAGTCCCTTGATTTCGTATACAACGGCTGCAAAATCGACTGACCAGAGATGAAAAGTCAGTCGACTGACGTGTAGCCTCACCTCTAGTGCATTCAGTTTCTAGAGTAAAATTCAGTTTCGACAGCATAATTTAGTTTCGACAGTTAAGTTCAGTTTCGACAGTTAAATTCAGTTTCGACAGTTAAGTTCAGAGATGAGCGGCTGATGTATACATCTAGCACTTTGTGGTTATTTATTTTACGTCATCTATTGGAGATGCTATTAGAATTCCACTCAGGTTAACGTTGTCTCTCTTGTCCTGCTTCAGCCTCGACATCATACAACTCACTGAGGCAGCTCCAACAACGAAACCCTCCATCACAGCGGAGCAGTACCTCGGGCTCCATCTCCAGACGCCTAAGATCTTCTTCCCCTCCTCCGACAGCCGAGTCAGCCGGAGCATCCTCACCGGCCAACCCTATCACGCTGAGATCGATATGGCTTCGCCAGAGAGGTTGTACACTTCTTTTGGTTTGACTTAATCTCACCATGCTTCTTTGCATCATGTGATCTTCCAATTCTTGGGAACCAAACCCCCAGATTGGCAGAAATCATGTGTTTTTAAATTCTCTGTTTTGCACGTGCATTCCTATCCTATTCCTATCTATTTACTATACCTGCTTTGTTAGAATTCTCAAATTCAAACAAGCCCTTACACAATTACTTCTTTTACAGATATGTGTCAAAGAAAACCTTGTGCGGTTTGTCCTGCTCCTGTGGTGCTGTGTTCCACCCCAGCTCAGCTGCTCCAATGACAAAAGGTTTCACCATAGATGGGATCCGCTCTCCAGACTGTCTTTCACCGCCTCAGATCTTCTTCCCTGCCGCCGGCAGCCACGACAACTGCATTACCATCATCAACTGAGCAGACAACCTTGAGGACTACACTGGTCTGCAAGAGAGGTCGCACTCTTCCGTGCCTCCTTACGTTATGCATCTCTTAATATGAAACATGCTACTTTATCGTCGTGTTCACCTATTAGACTCTGACTCAGGTCCAAACTTATGCTGAAACTTGAGTTTTTAAATGTTTGTGGGGTACATATTGGGGCAGCAATGAGTACTATCTGTCTACTATCTAGTTAATCTCGGGTGTCTACTATGAGTTTCATGTTGGTTGCAAACAAACATTAAAGAAGCCATTATCTGTATTTTTTAACTAAAGCTATTATCTGCCTACTATCATTGGTTTTGGGTCTATCCACAATTTGCTACCTTCACTCTAGATTTGTGCATGCACTCCTTACATAATCTCACTATGTTTTATTCCTATGCATGTCAGTTATTATACACAATGGAACTGAACATGTAGAGCAAAAGAGACGAGCCTTGCGTGGAAATAAAATTTCATGCAGACGTCGCTCCATGGTGGGTGCAAAGGCAGCCCCCCTCCACCCATTTCGGATCGTAATCAAGAGGAAGATAACTGTTCTGAGGGGGATTCAGAAGCAGAAGACCACTCCTATTTACCCCATGAGGTCTTCGCTCTAACTTGGCATGCCGATGTTGGTAATATCATGCATATGGTGCCTTGCATTGCTTACCATATACATCAAAGATGTCATCTGCTTAGTTTAGACATGCTTTGTGTCAATGCCATTTGTTTAGTTTCTTTATTGTATATGTGAATCATGCAATGCCATATTGTTTAGCCAGGCAGCATCATATATGTGAATTTTGCAATGCCACCCTGGTTAGCCAGTCATCTTACATGTGAATTATATCATGACATCATTTTTGATTATGTGTTAAATTTTTCAACAATTTTAGTACATTCAATTACTCTTCCTATGCATCAGCCATTCGGCACGGTCATGCAAAAATCTGGAGTGGAAACAAGGTCTTCAGAGCAGACAATGCTATCTGACGAAGCGCATGTCTTGCTGGTTACAGATAACTCCTCAAAGGAGGATTCAGAGACAGATGACCATTCCATTCCCCCCACCGAGGTGCATGCTCTAACTTGGCAGGGTTATGTTGCTCATATCATGCGTATGGTATCTTGCATTGCTATGTCATTTGCTTAGTTTAGACATGATTTGTGGGAATGCCACCTGTTTAGTTTCTAATTACCATATATGTGAATTATGCAATGCCATATTGTTGCAAGACATTATATATGTGAATTATGCAATGCTATCTTGTTGCAAGGCATTATATATGTGAATTATGCAATGCCATGTTGTTTAGCCAAGCGTCATATATGTGAATTATATCATGACGTCCTTTTTTTGTATTTTTCATTGCTTTTGTCGACAATGTTTGTATATTCAACTGCTCTTCTTGTGCATCAGCCATTTGAATTGGTGATGGAGAAATCTGGAGTGAAAACAAGGTCTTCAGAGCAGACAATGCTACCTGCTGAAGCAGATATGTTGCTGGTGACAGATAACCCTTCAGAGGAGGATTCAAAGGCAGATGACCAGTCCTATTATCCCCCTGAGGTGTATGCTCAAACTTGGCAGGGTTATATTACTCATATCATGCATATGTTGTATTGCAATGCTTAGTTTTTACATCATATACACGATGTTGAATGCCATTTCCTTAGTTGACACATCATATATGTGATTGCCCTCTTCTCACTTCCTTAGTATATAAATCATACATTTGAATTATGTCATGCCATGATGTTTACATAGACAGCATATATCTGAATTATGGCATGCCAACCCATTTTCTAAAGACATAATATTTGTTTGTTGTTTATATTTGATAAGGCGGTTAAAGACATTCATTGTGGTTGGTCACGTTGGTGAATTAGATGAACAATTGATATTACCATCTTGGACTATGAAGTCATCGATCCAGACATACTTCTTAGGTTAAATAGCCAAACATCTGAGTGAGTCAGTCTACCAATGCCTTGTGACTCATGACAGTAGTCCACCAGATCCCTAGTTGCAGTTTTTGTCCTGTTGGATACCACCTATTTTCATATTGAAAAGATTCCAGTACCTTCACCATAAACACAAGGCCTGCTGCTCCCTAAGTTGTAAAGTCGCCCATTTGGTAATCGGAGTGAATCTATACTAACTCAACTACTAACTCTGAATGTTCTCGCTATCGAAGGATTTCTTTCTTTGCGTATAATGATTGAGGCTCAATTCCTTCCCGAAAGAATGGTAGACTGACAAACGTATCTTACTCGTTCCCTCAACTGCTCGACTGAAAGAACTCTTCGTTCTCATTCTGTTCTTTCTTGTTTTTTCAGGATCCAGGAAAGAATTTCTTTAAAAAGAGGAATCCAGATGGATAGATTGTGAAATAGAGTATCTCCTTCGATTTAAACATCAAGGATGAAATAGAGGACTTCTAATCGAATGATTGATGGAATCACTACAAAAAAATACACTTCCGTGATGATACATGTTTGTCACAGTAGGTCGCTTTTTTTTCATGCATGTACATCCATGACAAATTTATGACAGAATCAAGATAGTCATACCTGTGCTGTCGTAGAAGTGTTCCATGACATTACTAAAATTATCATCACGGAAGTGTCCACTTCCATGACGATAAATCGCGCGTCACAGAAGTGCTTTCGTCAAGGGTGACCGACACGTGGCATCCACCGTGGAACGCCGTTAAGCTATCAGGTCGGGTTTTGGATCCGATAACCCATTAACAGCCCCGACCAATGGGAAATTTCCACGTGTAAAATTCTTATTGGCTGGACGAAACACGTGTCAGCTCGTCAGTTGGTCAGATAGGCATCTATGATACGTCGACACGTGGCACGGCCCAGCAGAGGCCCATTCCTGTGAAAAGGCTGGCCCGTTTGACTTGGTCAAAAGGTGGCGGGCCGACCCATGTAAAGCATGTTAACGGCATGTTCGCATATAGCCCATTTACAGCCCGCTAACCCAACGCTCGTTACGCCATATTCGAATTAGGCCCAGTAGCGTCATCTGGGGCACCCAATATGATTCCAGCCCGTTTTCACTTCTGGCCCTTGTATGGCCCATGACGTCTTTCGGCCCATATGAGGCCCTATGTAACTCTTGGCCTATTAACGGCCCGTGGTTAAACTGGCCCGTAATGAACAGTGTATCACTTTACACCCATTAACGGCCCGTGGTGAAACTGGCCCGTAATGAACAGTGTATCACTTTATACCCATTAACGGCCCGTTATTCCGTTGGGCCGTTTCTAGCCCATGTTATCTTTCGGCCTTCTCAGAGCCCATTTATTCTTGGGCTCATTTCCAGCATTCGTTTACTTACGGCCCGTTACTGTCATTTTCTGCTTGTGGGCCAAATTCAGCCCGTGGTTACAGTCGGCCCGTTTGTGGTCCGTTAATACGTTGGGTCGTTTTCATAGCGTCATCAAATATGGCCTATTAACGATGGCCCGTTATGGTCGGCCCATGAACGGACAATTCCAACTCTAGCCCGTTTACGGCCATAATGTGGCCTGTTATTGGCCCATGTTTGGCCATCGATCATACTGCCCGTATAAGGCCCATTGATGATATGGCCCGTAGAAGGCCCATTGTTTCTACGGCCCGTAGAAGGCCCACTGTTTCTATGGCCCGTAGGAGGCCCAGTGTCACTACAGTAAATATTAGCCCGTGGTTATTGTGGCCTAGTTTTTAAAAATAGGTTATTGCAGCCACTAGCAACCGCGGAAAAAGAACTGCAATGACTAGAAGCAAACAAATAAACAAGACAACAAGGAAATAAATAAGCGAGCAACTTACGCTAGGCTATCACGGCTATCACACATATTACATCCACTGGGCATCAAAGTTCGCCACCGGTGCAAATAAATGCGCCGACAAAAGAATATACAAGACTGAGAGCACTTCAGAAGGCACTAGGCACGGCAGTCGCCCCAAAGCAGTTGAAGAAGCTGAGTAGACCTCAGTTGTGTCAACGATAGATGCATCAACACTAGATTTAAGGCATGATGGTGCGCACGGCAGTCCTCTGACATCTTCATTGCATCTTTGACTTCAAGTCGGAGCTGAGCTGAAGCAAGCCTTTCCGCTTTAAGTTGAGACTGAAGAAGTCGAACTGATTGAGGTAGCGACTGCACAGAGGTTGTCTCACACCTGCTGGTGAGTAGCTTCAACTCACTGTGTTCATCAAGATAGGACCTTGGGGTCATATCGCTCTCTTCAAGATGGTTTGGCTCATTATCTTCCCTAAAGTTACGCTTGGCGTAAGAGATCTGAGTCTGAAGAGAAACAAGGAGACACGTAACAGGTTTTACAATTATATAAGCAAATAAATGGATCTGTTACGCATAAGGAACATGTTTTTACAACTACAATTTGAAACTGGTAGTTGTTGCAAACATCCAATCAGATGTAAACAGCAAAGCGGCATAAAGAGTGGAGGAAATGATGCCTATCCTAATCTATACTAGAACAAAGTTTGAAGGCTTGAGAAAGATGAACTTACATTACATGTTAACACGAGCTGGACAAAGCCCTTCTCCATGTTGATGGAAGGATAATTCAATAAATTCCCCAAAGAAAATTCTTTATAAGCGTTGCCATTATTCTACATTTTGCAAAGAGTAAATACAGATCAAATAATATTGGAAGAAACAGAGGATAATGAAGCTCAGGTGCAGACTAATGATACACAATCAAATAGCAATTAATTAAGTACAGCGTTACAAGGCAAAAGGGAGAGATGTACTGACAAGAGCAATGCAGAGCCCATTATTGTTTTGAGATCGTATGATCCTTTGAGCAAGAGATTCATCTGAAATTAGTTTTCATACAAGAGAGAAGGTAAGGCACAAGCAAAAATTTAGGAGTTCAAATTTTGAATTGATATCATAGACAGTACCTGACGCTGGGCTCCCTGCAGTTCTAATAGGGGTTTAGCCCTTTGGAGTAGGGGTAAAGTGTGGTACAGTTGGGCCTGTGTTTTCTGTGGCTACTGATCTATCTGATTTAACAGGTATCACTACCTTTTCCAAATACCTAGTTTGTACTCCTTGAGGATCTGCGCTCACCCTCTTCCTTTTGGACATCTATTACGAAATAACAACATTTGACTGGAAAAACATAGTGTGACGACACATGGAATAGGTACAGAAAATGGATAGGTATGGCATATACTCATATATGATTCTTAAACTAAGCAGATGGTGTAAAAAAGTAGAAGTAATGCAAGAGGTCAGATGCAAAATATGTGTGACCAATACAACTTTGCAAAGTTAGAGCAAGCACCTTGATGGGTGAATAAGATAGGCCATCCTCCACCATGCCAAGTTTGTTAAGCAGTGGATTGTTCCGCAATATTTTGATAATATTCAATATCTGACATGCATGAAAACATAAAAACAAGTGAGATTTTCTTTGTAATGCAGAAGTGATTCTAATCCAATACTGCCTCCCTGTAAACCCCTTTGTGCTATCTCTGCAATTCTTTTAAAAGATGCCATGCATGCTGTAATTTGTTGTGTGCATTAGTATAATGTGGCCTACTACTCAAAATATGAGAGCTCCAGAAGTGATGACACTTCGCAGATGATAGCCTCAACATATAGTAAAGAAAAACAAGTCGACCTGACCTGACAGATTCAAAATATACTAAGGGAGAACAACTCGACCTGACCAGTCGACCGCAAGAAAAGAGTATCATCTTAAAGAAGAGCAGAAGTGCAAGCAGATTGAAGATATTACAATTCTTTTAATACAATGTCGGTTGGCCACCCATGATGAACCAGAGCGCACAGAGAAATATTATTCTTTCCGGTCTCTCCATATGTGGCTCACATACATTTCGAAACTGAAGTAGGAACATTTGGCTAACCAATTAAACATCTCTCAGTTTTAATAATATCAACAATAATATCATATATGAATTTGTACAACTAAGATTGTTTAGCTCAATGGGTGGAGCAGTGCTATTACGACACGAACCACGTAGGCTGATTGTGGTCATCATAAAATGGGGAAAACATAAGCATGATGAGTACAGTGTTGACCATGGCAGTGGGATGGCAGATCTGAAGCTGCAAACCACGCAAAGGGTAGTTAGCAACCGATGTTTGCTTTGAAATAACAACTAAGATTTGGTATGGACAAGAAAGTACGGTCAACAAGTGACAAAGAAATGCAATTATGCTATCTCTCTATATGTCGCGACATGCATTTGGAAACTCAAGTGGGACCTTTAGCTAACCAATTAAATGTGTCCGTTAACTAATATCAGTATCATATCACAATCATATTTGAACAACTAAGCTTTGAATTCTGAGTGTTGTGTTGTTTAGCTTGAAGGGTGGAGTAATGCTAGTACGACGTAAAGCACCTCACGCAGATCATAGTAGAGTAGATAAAAGGGGAAAACCCTAAGCATCAAGAGAAAAATCAGGAAAGTGGAACTAGCTTGACCAGTGGGTGGCGCACATGCTTTTCAAAACGAATATAGGAACATTAGGTGACCAATTAAACATTCTTTGTTTCAGTGATATGAGCATCATATCAGATTCGTATTTCAACACGTAAGCTTTGGGTTGAGGTCTTGAGGAGCAGTGCTAGCACGACACGAAGCACCTACGATGATGGTAGTGAATATAAAGGGGGGAAACCATAAGCTTTACGAGTATAGTGCCCATGCCATGGCGGATCTGAAGGTGCAAACCGGACAAAGCTACTTCAAGAACCAATGTTTGCTTTCAACTAGCCACTACGATTTGGTACGGACAAGAAAAGTACAATAAACAAATTACGATCTATTTTCCGGGTGAGATCAATAACTTAAGCACATATGGAAGAGTACCACCTCTGTTGCGATGTCGTGTAGGCCTATGCTGATACGTTGAGGGTGCTGCGGGTGCGATGGCTGTCGGCGGCGGGGAAGAAGACTTTAGACAGCAGACGGCTGGGTCGGGGGATATATCCTATTGCCGTGGACGAGGCGGTCGTAGGAGCGGCAACGGCAAGGTGGACGACGGTGCCGATGAAGCGAGAGGAGGCGATGAAAGGATCCTAGTCCAGCGACATGGATGAGAGACGTCCATCTCTTGCAGTGGACGACGGGGTAGGGGTAGCGGCTCCAGCAAGGTGGAGGATGGGGTGGCGGACGGAAGAGGCTGGCCGCAGTGCGGAGGTTGTCGTGCCGCCGACGGTGAATGAATGGGAAAATGGAGGGGAGGGGGATCTCAAACTTTGGGACGCGCTTCTCTGAAATGGGGGAAAGTTACGAACTTATCCCCCGTTTAAAATTTCGGACATCGCGTTCGTTGGGGATAGGACGGTAATCTCGCATCTCCCAAATATTTGCCGGTAACTATTTCGGGCAAGGAGAGGGTGTTTTGCCGCCCACGGTTGGCACCCACGGTGTATGAACGGGGCTGACAGGTAGGGCGGTTGTGTCACGTCTGATGGAAGTTACACATCTGCCCCTATTTAAAATATTAGCCTACATCGATTTCGGGCGAGGAGAGGGTGTTTTGTCGCCCACGGTTGGCGCCCACGGTGTATGAACGGGGCTGACAGGTAGGGCGGTTGTGTCACGTCTGATGGAAGTTACACATCTGCCCCTATTTAAAATATAAGCCTACATCGATTTCGGACGAGGAGAGTTTGTTTTGCCGCCCACCGTGTATGAATGGGGAAATGGAGGAAGAGACACGTCTTTCGGACGATCTTGAATCAAATGTGTTTTGCCGCCCATGTTTCAGCCCATCGTGTCTCGAATGGGCTCGAGAGGCCGTCGTGTCACGTCGATTGAAGTTACTAGTCTACCCGTATCGACAAAGCGGTGTAAATCACAGCCGATAAGGATGTCAAGTGTCGTGGGTAGACAGTAATTTCCATATCATAAACACTTGCTTGGGCAGCCCACAAATTATAGTGGGTGTTTAGCCGCTTCGTTCAAAACTTGGGAGAATTAGCCTTCACGTTTGCCACAGGACACGGCAAACTAAATTCAAATCCAATTGTATTCGATTACGAATATCCACAGATAATTATACGTTTTGTTATTTATTTCTTCAAAACCACAACAAAGATTTATTCCACCTTTATATATGACTATGATTTAGAAATGTCGTGATATTTGACTTCAGTAGGTTGGATACACTCTGAGTCAAACAGTTATTTCATCCAATACAATACGCTCACACGAAAAACAGTTCACCTTTTGTCAATCATACTAGTACTGAGGATTACCTCACCTAAAAAATTCGGATCATTACAACACATGGAAAACATAGGGGGTCTTGCAACATAATCCATTTAGAGACATGACACAACATGCAAGTACAATAATCTAATGAAAATTTCAACTGGTATCTAAAGAAGAACCGGGATTATCTTGGGCTTCAGATTGCAGAAACAGCAGGACCTCCTCCGTATTCAAATGCAACATTCTTACTTCCTCCAATTCTTGGGTTGCTTGCATAATGCATGCCGCTAATTCCGTAATTTCCAGCCTCAAGATAAAGATTACCTCATTCATGGCAGCCACACCATCTCTCTGCCTCTAGTAGAGCCTCAAGCACTATAATATCTCGTGCTCGATCGCTCTCCGGCGGTGTTGCCTCTGAACTGCTACCATCTGGTAACATGGATGGTGCACTGCTTCCACAAATAGATTCTGGGGTTGTACATTGTGTCCTAGTGTGAATGGCATCCTGAAAGGTTTCCGCTGGACATCAGTAAGAGATAGTTATCGTATGATCCAGGTAGTCAGCTTGCATGGTAAACGACGGACGAATTACTGCCGAGCATGGCAAACTATATTTAAATGGTTCGAAGCAGCATCAGCCAAAAAGAAATTAAAATGGTAAGATGAAACTAGGTATGTAAGTGGCAAATAAACAAAATCCGCCAGTCCCACCTAGTTAGTTTTTGCTACCTCCCGAGTTCATTTTCCTCAAAAAAAACAAAAACTCTTTTGAACTATCATACCACTAGTGGACTTTAATCGGGATTAAACCGGACCCAGTTGACATCTCTAGTTGAAAGGGAGTGTACAACCGCTATATTTAAGTTTCCAAGGTATCTAAGCAGTTGAAATAATCTGAGAAAGCACTTAACAGTGTGGCCTCATATAAACTACGAAGACAAACTTGTGATGAAGTTGAGAGGAAAAGTTAAGGACTCAAATGAAATAGGCATGCATTTCTTTACGATAGTACAGCAGGCACTACTGACATATTGGCCAACTCAGGTATAGCGTAATAAAAAATAAGCATTCGAATCAAGCAATACAGCAAAGCAGACAACTGAACTATTTGTAATTCGGTAGGATTACACGTTGAGGGCAGAAGCCAAGAAAGCAGCCCACTCGCAGTACATTTCACATGTACTAAAACACACTGGCTTACCATATGTTGCTGTGAAGTCTAGCTGCTGTTGCAATGTTCGTTGAAGATGTCATCAGCATCCCATGGTTGCAAATCTAGTTGTTTTAGTTTATTCTGCACCATCTATTTAGGTAAAATTAATTTTAATCGCATGCACTGGTCAGAATTGATCATCAATGGTTCATCTAAACTAATGAAAGAAGGGTGTGTGCATACACGACAGTACTCCCTCCGATTCTTTTTACTTTGCGTATAACTTTTTCTCAGTTTTCTCGTATTAGTATGCGCGTTGCCGATCCCTAGCGCTGGTTTCCTTTTGTGCCCCGCCCCATCCGCCTCTGCCCTAATTAATTGGCAAATTAGTCCAGAAAAATTAAACTAGTGCCCTCCTTGATATGCGGGTCAAGAGTTATGCACAGAGTAAATAGAATCGGAGGGAGTATATCTGCTTCCCTCTATTTTTATGCTTGTTCGAGGTGCCAGCCCTAGAAGAACAAATATTTTGCTTGATGAGGTTGGCAGCTCCATAATTAATTGAAGCATCAAATTAGTCATGCAACTTGGGAAGATCAAGAACACACAAACAAGTAATGAACAGAGGCTCGGAGCAGTGATGTAATAGCTAGCATCGTAAAATGTAGGGTAAAACAAAGCGAGAAAGCAACGGAACCACATGCTAGTTTGCTGATGTGTAATTAAGCATAGAGAACATTAAGCAGTCTGATGGAACCAACAGGTGGCATCAGAACAAAACTAAAGCATATTAACTATATGTGCACTGGTATGTAATTTAGCACATGTAACATGTAACATGTAACATATGCACTGGTATGTAATTTAGCAGTCTGATGGAACCAACAGGTGGCATCAGAATAACGCGTCTCATGAAAAACTGAATGATGCCCTGAAGAAATTCAAAGGTGCGGTGCTTATGCTAGGAAAGAGAACGTAGGCGCCGGCCGTTGGATAATAGTACCTGATTCTCGATGGCCTATGGGTATCGTTGTCATACTTGATAGCTAAGGATCGTCGATGGTGCTCGTGTTGCGGTTGAGTTTGGGCCGGCTGTCGCCGTCGCTGAAGCGGCTCGATTACCTGATTCTTGGCGCTGTCGACATACAAGAAAACTCATCTGTGGTAAGTGAACAGTTGCACGATAAAGAGAAAAATCGAAGGAGTACAAATCGAAATAACCCGATGAGGCTGCGGCGTTGGTAAAGCAGGGTCGGTGGAGTTGAATATGGTGTCCCTGGAGCGGGTCCGGTGCAGTGGACGAAGGCTTCGGCGGGCGCGTTGTACAGTGCTTTCGGTGAGGCGGATCTGTTGCGGCGGACGAGGGCTTGTATGAAGGGCCAGCGAAGGGGCGGACGAGGGAGTCAGTGGAGGGCCTACGCTGTGGTGGACGAGGGACCCGGTTAAGCAGATCCGGTACGGTGGACCATGATGGCGGTCAAGGAGTGATACGTCTCCAACGTATCTATTATTTTTGATTACTCCATGCTACTTTATCTACTATTTTGGACTATATTGGGCTTTATTTTCCACTTTTATATTATTTTTGGGACTAACCTATTAACTGGAGGCCTAGTCCGGAATTGCTGTTTTTTGCCTTTTTCAATATTTCGAAGAAACAGAATATCAAACGGAGTCCAAACGGAATGAAACCTTCGGGATCGTGATTTTCCAACCGAACGTGTTCCAGGAGACTTGGACACTACTCAAAGAAGCTTCTGAGGAGGTCACGAGGGTGGAGGGCGCGCCCCCTGCCTCGTGGGCCCCTCGGAGCTCCACCGACGTACTCCTTCCTCCTATATATACCTGCGTACCCCCAATAGACCAGATACGGAGCCAAAAACCTAATTCCACTGTCGTACCTTCCTGTATCCACGAGATCCCATCTTGGGGCCTGTTCCGGAGCTCCACCGGAGGGGGCATCCACCATGGAGGGCTTCTACATCAACACCATAGCCACTCCGATGAAGTGTGAGTAGTTTACTTGAGACCTTCGGGTCCATAACTAGTAGCTAGATGGCTTCTTTTCTCTTTTTGGATCTCAATACAATGTTCTCCCCCTCTCTTGTGGAGATCTATTCGATGTAATCTTCTTTTTGTGGTGTGTTTGTTGAGATCGATGAATTGTGGGTTTATGATCCAGCTTATCTATGAATAATATTTTAATCTTCTCCGAATTCTTTTATGTATGATTGAGTTATCTTTGCAAGTCTCTTGAATTATCTGTTTGGTTTGGCCAACTAGATTGGTAGTTCTTGCAATGGGAGAAGTGCTTAGCTTTGGGTTCAATCGGGCGGTGTCCTTACCCAAAGGATGTAAAGGGTTTCGAGCACGTATTGTATTGTTGCCATCGAGGATAACAAGATGGGGTATTTATCATATTGCATGAATTTATTCCTCTACATCATGTCATCTTGCTTAAGGTGTTACTCTGTTTTTAACTTAATACTCTAGATGCATGCTGGATAGCGGTCGATGAGTGGAGTAATAGTAGTAGATGCATAATTGTTTCGATCTACTTGTCACGGACGTGATGCCTATATACATGATCATACCTAGATAACCTCATAACTATGCTCAATTCTATCAATTTCTCAACCTAATTTGTTCACCCATTGTAGAATACTTATGCTCTTGAGAGAAGCCACTAGTGAAACCTATGGCCCCCGGGTCTATTCTCATCATATCAATCTCCATCACTTTATTTACTTGCTTTGCTTTTACTTTTTACTTTGCATCTTTATATCAAAAATACCAAAACTATTATCTCTATCAGTTCTCACTCTCGTAAGTGACCGTGAAGGGATTGACAACCCCTAATCGTGTTGGTTGCGAGTAGCTATCGTTTTGTGCAGCTACGAGGGACTTGCGCGTGACCTCCTACTGGATTGATACTTTGGTTCTCAAAAACTGAGGGAAATACTTACGCTACTGTGTTGCATCATCCTCTCCTCTTCGGGGAAAACCAATGCAAGCTCGAGACATAGCAAGAAGGATTTCTGGCGCCGTTGCCGGGGAGGCTTACGCAAAAGTCAACATACCAAGTACCCATCACAATCCCTATCTCTCGCATTACATTATTTTCCATTTGCCTCTCGTTTTCCTCTCCCCACATCACCCTTGCCATTTTATTCGCCCTCTCTTTCCCAATCTCCTCCTCTTTTTTTTCTCCTTTTGCCTTTTGTTTGCTCGTGTGTTAGTTTGCTTGCTTGTCGCGATGGCCCTACCTAAATTTGGTGATCTTCACCTTAAAAGGCTATAGGAGATCGAAAACAATGTCAGGAAGTTTATGGTTTTGCAATTTGAGCATAATAATTTCTTTAGAAACGAGCTTAATGAACAAAAGAGTTTTATGAGTTATATGAATAAAGAGCTCGATGATATGTCCAAAGAATTTGATGGCGTAAGAGCCCAAATTGCTCGTCTTGAAAAGATGACCGCTGAAATTTTGGATATGCAAGCAACCTTAGTCAATAAGATGGCCGCTAAACCGAATCCCTATGAAAATCAAGATGAAGATCTAAAAGTTATTGATGTGTCCCCTATTAAATCTTTATTTTGCAATACGAATCTTGATGAAACTGAATATGATCTTCCTTTACCTAGAAGGAGTTCTAAGATGTCAGGACCCCGATTCCAAGTCACATCGATCTAGCACGGTATTCCCACGGGTGTCGCCTTACCATGGCCCGGGACCGTTTGCGCCTTTTGGCTCACGTATATGATAGTGTCGCTAGCATCCATATGACAGAGAACCCGGGCCGACATGGCTAGTCGTGAACCCAAACCGGCCTTAACCCATGGGGACAGGCATACATGAATCACATCGAACATCTCTGTCATCAACGTATGAATCCGGGCTGTAGCCTTTGGGCTAACAGGACTCCGGTAACCCGGGCTGTAGCAGGCTAAGGCAGGACTCCAGATGTCACAGTGACATTTCCCGAAGATGAACATAGAAAGCGAAGTGAAACACACGCCCGTCGATCAAGTGTCCAAAGCGGTAGTCTTTGGGCTAGCGGGACTCCGGTGAACCGGGCTGTAGCGGACTACTATCGCTCAGGAAGCACTAGACTACATTTCCCCATATGAGAAGTTGCCAAGGATAAACAACTAGATTGTCGGATCCCACACATACCAAACATTTCAAACATACACACAATATGCTCAATATGTGTAAATACAACATGGCATCACAACATAACTCTATGACTCAAATATTTATTCATTAGGCTCCGAGGCGAGATATTACAAACATGGGTCTCATGACCCAACACTCGAAGCATACAAGTCAAAACACAAGCGGAAGCTTAACATGTCTGAAAGTACGACATCTACAAATCAAAAAGAGGCCGAGAAGCCTGACTATCTACCGAGATCCTGCCGAGGGCACAAGATCGTAGCTGAGGTAACAAGCTAAACGTCAAGTCCAAGCGGAACTACTAGCGAGACCGACGTCTCTCGCAAAACATAAAATAAGCAAACGTGAGTACAAACGTACTCAGCAAGACGTACACCAGAACTATCTACATATGCATCATTATCAACAAAGGGAGTGGTGGAGTTTGACTGCAGCAAGCCAGCTTTGACTCGGTGGCTATCATGAACTACGACTGCAAGTAACTCTTTTGAGGTGGCGCACACGAGGCCACAAATTCACCATATCAATACACCACTATGGACCCGCTCCCGTCTCCCTACGAGAACGCCATCCATAGCACTCACGCTTATCTTGCGCATTTTAGAGTATCCACTTTCACTTGTCTATGAACTGTTATAGGCAACCCAGAAGTCCTTTACCGCGGACACGGCTATTCGAATAGATCATATTAACCCTTCAGGGGTGTACTTCTTCACACACGTTCTCGCCACTTACCGCCATGTACACCTCGTGTATCTCGGCAACCTTCAAGCGGAAGCCTGGCGAGGGAGTCGGCCACGACCTGACTAACCACACAAGTCTCTAGTCCAGGTTTATCGCCTATTCGGGTTCCATCCGCGAGGAGATCCGGCCGGGGTGTCGCTCACGGCCCCAAACGATGAGAGCAGGGTTCCCGAGGCACCAAACGGGCGTCTCGATACACCATGCCTCATGTCTCTACCGCAACATAGCCCACCCCTAGGGTCAGCGCTACGCACGGCCCCCAACACATATCCTACAAACACCAGAAACTAGTTGCAACTCCTGGACAGAGATCGAGGCGATTAATAAGCCGAGAGGGGTCGAGTTACCGGAACCCAACGTGTGGTAGTAGTTGTTCATGGATCACAAACACAGAACTCAGTTCCTGAGGACGGCTTCAATGAGACAACCCACCATGTACTCCTACATGGCCTCTCACCGCTACCTTTACCAAATCGTGTTCACACACTTAGCTCATACACAGTGGGACATGTTCGCACACCATTCCAATTCATTCTCGATGAATCGGACCTGCCTCAACTCTAAGCGATGGCAGGCATGACAAACAAGCATGAATGAGTAGGCACAACAGGGCTCAAACAACTCCTACTCATGCTAGTGGGTTTCATCTAATTACTATGGAATGACAGGTCATGCAGAGGATAAAGGGGTTCAGCTACCGCAGCAAGTAAATGTATGAATCGTTGTTGTCCTAATGCAGTAAAAGAGAGCAGGAGCGAGAGAGTGGGATTGTATCGAAATGAACAAGGGGTTTTGCTTGCAGCACTTCTGAAGATAATATAGTTCTTCATCGGTGTCATCGATCACAAGATCGGAACAACGTCTACCGAGGGGAACAACACCGCAACAGAGAAAGAACTCAATCAATGCAATGCACAATATGATGCATGATCATGACATGTCAATATGCTGTGATTTGAGCTAATGCAGCTAGCAATGATTTAAATGGAGTTGGTTTGAACGCAAGATTCAAATTCAAACTCCATATGTGATGGTTTAAATACCCTTTATATGATTTGTTCTAAACAACAGCTATAAGTTGTTCTAACATGCATGAAAATGGTACAGATGGATAGATTGGATTTTTCTGATCATTTTTCATATATAATTTATTTAATTTGGAGTTAGGTTGATTTTATATGATTTTTAGAAGTTTTGGGCATTTTCTGAAAATAATAAATCATTTCTGATTTATTAAAATCCCAGAAACAAATACTGCGTCAGCATGATGTATTAGTGACGCTGGCCGGTCAACGGCGGCCCAGGTCAAACTGGCCGGTGGGTCCCGAGTGTCAGTGTCTAACTAAACTAACCTAGCTTAGTTAATACTAACCTAACTTAATTAGCCGGGCGGGGCCCGCATGTCAGTGGCTCTGGGGGAGTCAAACTAGGGTCAAACCCGGGTCAACTCGCCGGAGTTGACCCGCGGCTCGTCGCCGGCGGAGCCAGAGACGGCGGAGAGCGTCGGGATTCGCCCTCCGATGACCAAAAGAGCGGCGGAGGGGCTTTACGTGATGCGGGCGCTCGCCCGCATCGAGTGGTGGTGGTGGTTGGACCGGGGGTGGCCGGAAACGTCACCGACGACGACTTCGACGGCTGCCGGAGCTCGGGTGAGCTCGGGGTCGTCGCTACGACAGTCGGGGCAGCTCGTGCGGGGCACCTACGTGCTCTACGCAGCGCGGTGAACAAGATGGATGTGACGATGGAGCCATTTCGTGGTCGGAGCCATGCCGGCGGTGAGCACAGACGGCGGCGGGGTTGGTGAGCTCGGTGTGGTGCGTGCGGTGCACGAGAGAGGGAACGGAGAGGGGGAGGACGGGCAGCAGCTCACAGTGGTCTCGATGAGCGGGTCAGAGAGGTCGGGGAAGAGCTGGAGTGGTCACGGCGGCGAGGGGGATCTCCGGCAACGGCGGATCGGGATGGCTCGGTGCAGCGTCTCCGGGGCGAGCGAGAGCTCGGGGCTCGGTCGAGGCAAAGCAGCGGAAGACGGTGAAGCTTCTGGGCACGGAGAGGCGATGAGTGGACGGCAGTGGCTGCGGCTTTACGACGGCGCGGGCGCGGCTGCGTCGGCCATGGCATCCAGGGAGCGAGGGAGAGAGCAAGGGGAAATACTGGGGTGTCGGCGGGGTCGGGGCGGCGCCGAGGAGTGGCTTTAGGCGCCGCTGTCCAAGCAAGGCAGGCGGCCAGGGAGCTGCGTGGCGAGCTCGGGCACGCCGGTGCTCACCTCTCTGCCTGCCTGGCGAGAGGAAGCAGCTGACTGGCCATGGGCCAGCACAGTGCTGGGCCGCCAGGTGGGCTGGCCAGCTGGGCCGCGACAGGTAAGCCAGGTAATTCTTTCTCTCTCTTTATTTAAGTTTCTGTTTTCTATTTTCTGCAGTAAGTTTTGATTTAGTAAAAATACTAAACCATTTGTTAAAATGCTGAAATTAATTGTGGGCACTTGTAAATTTGTTTCCAACAGCCCTCATTTAATTTCACAATTATTTGAGCACTTAAAATAATTATAGCAATTAAATGCTCAAAGTCAAATACATAATGATTTAATTCAAAAATCCAGAATAGCCTCCAAAAATATGAAACCATTTTTGGCAGAGGGTTTAGCCAGGACCAAAGATGGTGAGCATTTATGAAGGGCATTTTGGGTTCATTGAAAAGTTTTAAGTTTGAACCTAGTTGAATTCATTTGGTGCTAGGGTTTCAACATCCCCATTTCAAGTTTGTTAGGAATTTAAACATGATGACATGATGAGCAAGCAAAGTCAAGCAAGGCTAATCTGGGGCTGTGACATAAGAATTCTGAGTTTTTAGATCTTGATGACGAAATTGATAAAAGTGGGATTGAAAGAAATAAAAATCTAAATGTTGCTAAACTACTATTTTGGATCTCAAGGAATTTAATTATGAAAATTGCTCTTTGATTGGTTGTATTTCCTTGTTGCAATCTGTGCTAGAATCTCCTCATGCTTATAGTCAAAATAAGGCCTTTACCGAACACATTGTTGATGCCTTGATGCAATCTTATGAAGAAAAACTTGAGATGAAAGTCTCTATCCCTAGAAAACACTATGATGAGTGGGAACCTACTATTAAAATTAAAATTAAAGACTTTGAGTTTCATGCTTTGTGTGATTTGGGTTATAGTGTCTCTACTATTCCCAAAACTTTATGTGATTTGCTAGATTTCTGTGATTTTGATGATTGCTCTCTAAACTTGCATCTTGCGGGTTCCACTATTAAAAAACCTATGGGAAGAATTAATGATGTTATTATTGTTGCAAATGGGAATTATGTGCCCGTAGATTTTATCGTTCTTGATATACATTGCAATCCTTCATGTCCTATTATTCTTGGTAGACCTTTCCTTAGAACGATTGGTGCAATTATTGATATGAACGATGGGAATATTAGATTCCAATTTCCTTTAAAGAAGGGCATGGAACACTTTCCTAGAAAGAAATTAAAATTACCATATGAATCTATCATGAGCGCCACTTATGGATTGCCTACCAAAGATGGCAATACCTAGATCTATCCTTGCTTTTATGCCTAGCTAGGGGCGTCAAACGATAGCGCTTGTTGGGAGGCAACCCAATTTTATTTTGTGTTTTTGTTTTTGTTTCTGTTTAGTAATAAATAATTCATCTAGATTCTGTTTAGATGTTGTTTTATCTTTTAATTAGTGTTTGTGCCAAGTTAAACCTATTAGATCTTCTTGGAAGATAGTTATTCGATCTTTCTGTAATTTCCAGAATCTTTGCGCTCAGTGCCCGAATTGTTAAAAATCACCAGAGGGTGATAAAATAGTGATTCCAATTGCTACTGATCAATGAACAAAGTTTCCAGGCCGTCTAATTTTTGGTATAATTTTTTGGGTTCCAGAAGTTTGCGTTAGTTACAGATTACTACAGACTGTTCTATTTTTGACAGATTCTGTTTTGCGTGTGTTGTTTGCTTATTTTGATGAATCTATGGCTAGTAAAATAGTATATAAACCATAGATAAGTTGGAATACAGTAGGTTTAACACCAATATAAATAAAGAATGAGTTCATTACAGTACTTTGAAGTAGTCTTTTGTTTTCTTTCTCTAACGGAGCTCACGAGATTTCTATTGAGTTTTGTGTTGTGAAGTTTTCAAGTTTTGGGTGAATTCTTTTGATGGATTATGGAACAAGGAGTGGCAAGAGCATAAGCTTGGGGATTCCCATTGCACCCCCAAGATAATCCAAGGACACCAAAAAGTCAAATATTGGGGATGCCCCGGAAGGCATCCCCTCTTTCGTCCACTTCCATCGGTAATTTACTTGGAGCTATATTTTTATTCCCCAACATGATATGTGTTTTGCTTGGAGCGTCTTGTATTATTTGTGTCTTTGCTTGTTAGTCTACCACAATCATCTTTGCTGTACACACCTTTTGAGAGATCCATATATGATTTGGAATTTGATAGAATACTCTATGTGCTTCATTTATATCTTTTGAGCTTGATAGTTTTGCTCATAGTGCTTCACTTATATCTTTTTGAGCATGATAATTTTTGCTCTAGTGCTTCACTTAGATCTTTTCGAGCATGGTGGTGGATTGTTTTAAATAAACTTGATCTCTCATTCTTCACTTAGATTATTTTCAGAGTCGTTAATAGCATGGTAATTTGCTTAATGTTAATATACTTGGTATTCAAGATATGTGAAACTTTCTTTTGAGTGCGTTGAATACTAAGATAGGTTTAATGCTTGATAATTGTTTTGAGATGTAGAGGTTAATATCAAAGTCGTGCTAGTTGAGTAGTTGTGAATTTTAGAAATACTTGTGTTGAAGATTGCAAGTCCCGTAGCATGCACGTATGGTTAAAGTTATGTAACAAATTTGGAACATGAAGTGTACCTAGCTTGTGCGTCCTTATGAGTGGCGGTCGGGGACAAGCGATGGTCTTTTCCTACCAATCTATCCCCCTAGGAGCATGCGCGTAGTACTTGATTTTTGATGACTTGTAAATTTTTGCAATAAGTATATGAGTTCTTTTGACTAATGTTGAGTCCATGGATTATACGCACTTTTACCTTTCCGCCTTTGCTAGCCTCTTTGGTACCGTGCATTGCCCTTTCTCACCTTGAGAGTTGGCGCAAACTTAGCCGGTGCATCCAAACCCCGTGATATGATACACTCTTTCACACATAAACCTCCTTATATCTTCCTCAAAACAGCCACCATACCTACCTATCATGGCATTTCCATAGCCATTCCGAGATATATTGCCATGCAACTTCCACCATCATCATCGTGACATGCATTACTTTTGTCATATTTGTAACACCCCAAAAATTTTGCCAAGTTTTCAATATTAAAATTTTTTTTGCCAAGGGTTTTAAGAATCTTTATTTCTGTTGATTTCAGAACTTCTTTTATTGTTAAGGAGTTTTGTATTTTTCCCAAGTGGACCTTTCCAAAATACATTGGACTTCTTTGCCATCTCATCAAAACAATTTCTAAATCAGTAGAATTGTTTATTAAATTATTTCACCCTGAGCTTTATTCATTAAAATGAACTGGATTAAAATTTTGGAGCTCTGTTTGTACTACAACCATTTGATAAAATCACTTAAAATTTCAACCAAAATTTGGAGATGTCATGAGATTTCACTAAATCAATTATGTGCATTAATAAAATTATTTCATTGCTTATTTTGGGTTTTTCACCCATTTTTCTTCTCTGGTCCAGTGGGCAACTTTGCACTACAACCCTTTCAAATATTTGTTTCTAGCTCCCACCAAATTTTTGGATGTCAGTAGTAGCATGCCATTCAACTTTATGCAAAAACATAGTGATGTTCTTTGGAAAATTTGAGTGCAACAGCCTCTTTTTCATTCTGGACTAGACTTGTGTTTTCTACTACAACTCTATTATTTCCTGCTCTAATGACCTTGTGTTTTCTCATGCTTGTATTCAACCTTGCAAAACCCCTAAGTCCAGGAGCATGCTCGATTGGGAACACTTTTGGTCCATGAAATGATGCCACTCACTCCCTGCCTGCATTGAGGTTTTGCAAAACTTGCACTAGCAAGTTTCTCCTTTTGCAAACTGACTTCACCACCCTCTCTTATATCCATAGAGACACTGCTGGAAGATTTGGCCCTCCAAGAATAGCCTAAGTGCCTGTGGCATTTTGTCAAACACCTGGAGTGCATGATCAGATTTGACATAAGTTGTTGTTGGCATTGTGAACTTGGTCTCCTGACCAAGCCACCTTGTCCCCTGAGCTTCACTCTATCAACAACCTAGCCTGGTTCCTTGTCAGCCTCACCCAAGCCCTGTAGCAGGCCATGGCATTTCATTGAGCACCTTTCGTGCATGCTCTGGGCGCGCCCAGAGCTTGCGTTTGGCACCCGCCGCACCGAAGCCGCTGGCCCCACCTCAAGACTTCAAAACCCGGCCCCAGCCACTGTCGTGTCCCCTACACCGACACACCACCCCGACCAACCTGGCGCCCCACAGCGCCACCGCCAGGATGGCCGTGGCGGCTAGCTGCCGGCCGCTAGCAGGCCCGACCGTGGTCGGCGCCGCCCAAGCCACCCCAGCTTGCCACCTACCCTTGTGAGCAGTGCGAGCTCATCCGCAGCCTCGTCCGCTAGCGCTCGTCGCCGCCACGTCGCCCAAGCTACAGGGAGGCGCTTCGCCGTCGGCCTTATCATCGGCCGCCCCTGAACTGACCTCCACCGCGTATATAAGGGCCCCGGAGCTCAACCAAGTCCTGGAGCAACCTCATTTGATCCTCCTAGTGTTGCCTTGGCCAGCAGTCGAGCAAGGGAAGGCCTTCTTCCCCGAGTCCGGCCGGTTCGGTCGCCGCCAAGCCCTGGTCGATTCCATCGCCACGGTGCCTCTCCTCTCCACTCTCTCCACCAAGAACCCCCCCTTCCTCTCGCGAGCACAACCCCTCGCTCAATTTTGGCCGGAGACCACCGCAGCCCCAAACTCACTATCCACCCGAATGCCCCCTCCGCCGCGGAGCTCGCCGCCGGTGACTCCCTCCACCCCCGGCTACCCTACGACCACCGGAAGAATCGCCTAGGAGTGGCGGATCCATCCCTGCACTCGGATGCCCTCGAGGAGCCGCCTAACGCCGGCGAAGATCGCCGGAGTTCCCGCCTCTGTTCGGCCAGAGGAAAGAGAAGGAAGAAGACTGGTCAAACCTGACCAGTGGGGCCCCCTTGACCCACTGGCAGTGACTCAGGCGCCGTCCATGCTGGATAAGTGGAAGCGCATTTTCAAAATGCGCCTTCGACGTGTACGTATAATCGAAACGTTTTTCTGTTTTATTTTAAAATCAGATTTTGACCAGAACTTTGACTGTCGATAACTTTTTAAATACAACTCCAAATGAATTGATACTTTTTGCTAACTCTCTCAAATATTGTCTAGTTTATTTTAAGATTTATTTGAAATTTTTTCAAAACAACTTTTGTGCTGTTTTTATTTTGTGTGTTGATTCAAATATATTACTTTAAATAGGGTTTTTGAAGATTTCATGATGATTTGGATGCACCCTTCCTTCCCATGACCTGAAGGCAAGCATTCTGAACCCTGGTGAATTTTTGTGCGTGTTGCATAGCACCGTGGCAACACCACCCCGACACATACATGCGTCATTTTATGTGAGGATGTGATCCTATTCATGGGTGCATATTAATAAATTTATGCTAATGAAGTTGACATGATTTGGGATGGAAATCACCGTCATCGTCTTTCATGCATACCGGAAGGAAAGACGGAAGGCCTCTGTCTTGGGTAGACACGGGCTTGCCCCTAGTCCTCCGTCGAGACGGTCGTGTCCAGTATGACATGAGGGGATGTCACGTGATGTTTTCATCTGTTGTTTGAGATATATGCATTGTTGTGCTAATCATGCAGGAAATATTACAACCTCCTGAGTCGACCGTAGATCGAGTCTTGTGCCAGTAACCCCCATACTTGCTTCGTACTACCACTCATCTCTACACCAAGTAGGGTACGGTTCAGTAAGTTGTCAACCCTTTCCTAGCACACACCGTACAGAGAGGCCGTGGTGGGAGATATCGAGGCATCCGGTAGTCATACCACCGGTCCGGGAGCATGGGTGTTTCGGTTGTAGCCGAAAGGGGTAGCTCCTCAGCTTATGTGATATAAATTTTGTGATCCCATGTTACGTCGAGGTTGTAGCCTCCCCACTTAGAGTTTTGCTTAACAGGTGTTGTGGGTGATTCCAGACACATGTGAGTTAGGCTGGTGTGTGCAAGTTAGGTGTGTTTTCAACAAAAAGACCGTAGAAGGAATTAGTCCCGATGGACTAAAGAAATCCGTTACTCGTGGGTAAAGAGTACACCCTCTTCAGAGATTAAACCTATTCGAATAACCGTGTCCATGGTTAAGGATTACAGTTTGGGATGGGTCAAGTGTCGGTCTTAGTGTCGGTCTTCGGAGGTGAAACGATTAAACCTGGAAGTACGATTGTGACTTGTGATAATTTATAGTTACTATTTTGGATGTGGACTAACCCGTGATATTTTTCTGGTATTCTCGAATATCCTTGGGATGGTTCTACCTCCTGGATATTTATTGTGGCATTTCTTTTAATGCCCTTTATGTGGTGTCGCTCAAACGCCCGACTGTGGCATTTCTTTTAAAGCCCTTTATGTGGTGTCGCTCAGACGCCCGACTGTGGCATTTCTTTTAAAGCCCTTTATGTGGTGTCGCTCGGACGCCCGACTGTGGCATTTCTTTTAAAGCCCTTTATGTGGTGTCGCTCAGACGCCCGACTGTGGCATTTCTTTTAAAGCCCTTTATGTGGTGTCGCTCAAACGCCCGATCGTGGCATTTCTTTTAAAGCCCTTTATGTGGTGTCGCTCAGACGCCCGATCGTAACATTTCTTTCAAAGCCCTTTATGTGATGTCGCTCGACGCCCGACTGTGGCATGTCTTTTAAAGCCCTTTCTGTGGCGTCGCTCCGACGCCCGACCGTGGCATTTCTTTTAAAGCCCTTTATGTGGTGTCGCTCAGACGCCCGACCGTGGCATTTCTTTTAAAGCCCTTTATGTGGTGTCGCCAGACGCCCGATTGTGGCATTTCTTTTAAAGCCCTTTATGCGGTGTCGCTCGACGCCTGATTATGCATTGTTCTTGTTTCTTTATAAGCCCTCTATGCGGTGTCGCCGACGCCCGATTGTGGCATTTTTGTGTTATTTACTTCATGATTACTATACTACCATATTATTATATATCCATAAAAAATAACATGCTTGGACGCATCGAGCTTTACTTACCTCATGTGACTAACGCCTTAAGCATGATATATTTTCAATACCTCATTGTTAAATCTTGCCTATGTTCATTGTGTTTATGAGTACATTCAAAGTACTCACCGGCTTGTCCCTCGCTATTGTCTTGGCCAGATTTCATGTTTGGAGAGGAGCGCTATGCGGTGACTGTCCTAGAAACTAAGCATCGGTGATAGCCGCCACGCCAAGATAGGAGTTAACTGGTCACTGTTCCGTGGGAAATGGAGTCCCATAGACGAGGATATTTCATAAACCGCTTCCGCCATCAACCTTCAGAAACCATTTATTGTACTCAAAGGCCAGAATGGTCTTGTACTACACATATTGTATTTTCCGCTTGGAATTTCTGTATCAAGTTGGTGCCTCATCAGCTAACAGTTATCCTGGGGCCGATGAGCACAAGGGCCATTTTCTGGAAATTCTTACCCGGAGAATCGGTCGCCACAATATTGCCATTGCATGATCTTGTAGTTGACATCGTATTTGTGGCAAAGCCACCTTGCATTATTTTTCATACATGTCACTCTTGATTCATTGCACCATCCCGGTACACCGCCGGAGGCATTCATATAGAGTCATATCTTGTTCTAGTATCGAGTTGTAATTCATATGTTGTAATGAAAGTGTGATGATCATCATTAGAGCATTGCCCAAAAAAAATAGAGAGAGGCCAAAATAAAAAAGGAAAGGCCCAATATATATATATATATATATATATATATATATATATATATATATATATATATATATAAGGGCAATGCTACTATCTCTTTTTCCACACTTGTGCTTCAAAGTAGCATCTTGTTCTTCATGTAGTGAGTCTCATATATTGTGCTTAAAAATACCACCATGTTTTTTATATAGTGAGTTTCATAAGTTGTCTTGTTCATACTAGTGGGAATTTTTCATTATAGAACTTGGCTTGTATATTCCTACGATGGGCTTCCTCTAAACGCCCTAGGTCTTCATGAGCAAGCAAGTTGGATGCACACCCACTAGTTTTCTTTTGTTGAGCATTCATAGCTCTAGTGCATCTGTTGCATGGCAATCCCTACTCCTCATGTTGACATAAATTGATGGGCATCTCCATAGCCCGTTGATTATCCTCGTCAATATGAGATTTTATCCTTTTTGTCTTCCCCACACAGTCCCCATCATCATATTCTATTCCACCCATAGTGCTATATCCATGGCTCACGCTCATGTATTGCGTGAACGTTGAAAAAGTTTGAGATTATTTAAGTATGAAACAATTGCTTGGCTTGTCATCGGGGGTATAGAAGTTGGGAACATCTTTGTGTGATGAAAATGAAGCATAGCCTAACTATATGATTTTGTAGTGATGAACTTTCTTTTGCCATGTTATTTTGAGAAGACGTGATTGCTTTGATTAGTATGCTTGAAGTATTATTATTTTTATGTCAATATGAACTTTTGTCTTGAATCTTTCGGATCTGAACATTCATACCATGATTAAGAAGATTTACATTGAAATTATGCCAAAGTATCACTCCGCATCAAAAATTCTCTTTTTATCATTTACCTACTCGAGGACGAGCAGGAATTAAGCTTAGATGCCTCGATACGTCTCCAACGTATCTATAATTTTTGATTGCTCCATGCTACTTTATCTACTGTTTTGGACTATATTGGGCTCTATTTTCCACTTTTATATTATTTTTGGGACTAACCTATTAAACGGAGGCCCAATTTCAATTGCTGTTTTTGCCTTTTTCAAGATTTCAAGAAACATAATATCAAATTGAGTCCAAACGGAATGAAACCTTCGGGATCGTAATTTTCCAACCGAACGTGATCCAGGAGACTTGGACCCTACTCCAAGAAGCTTCCGAGGAGGTCACGAGGGTGGAGGGCGCCCCCCCTAGGCGCGCCCCCTGCCTTGTGGGCCCCTCGGAGCTCCACCGACGTACTCCTTCCTCCTATATATACCTACGCACTCCAATAGACCAGATCACGGAGCCAAAACCTAATTCCACCGCCGCATCTTCCTCAGATCCACGAGATCCCATCTTGGGGCCTATTCCAGAGCTCCGCCGGAGGGGGCATCCACCACGGAGGGCTTCTACATCAACACCATAGCCCCTTCGATGAAGTGTGAGTAGTTTACTTCAGACCTTCAGGTCCATAGCTAGTAGCTAGATGGCTTCTTCTCTCTTTTTGGATCTCAATACAATGTTATCCCCCTCTCTTGTGAAGATCTATTCGATGTAATCTTCTTTTTGCGGCGTGTTTGTTGAGAACGATGAATTGTGAGTTTATGATCCAGCTTATCTATGAATAATATTTGAATCTTCTCTGAATTATTTTATGTATGATTGAGTTATCTTTGCAAGTCTCTTTGAATTATCCGTTTGGTTTGGCCAACTAGATTGGTAGTTCTTGCAATGGGAGAAGTGCTTAGCTTTGGTTTCAATCTTGCGGTGTCCTTACCCAGTGACAGAAAGGGTTGCAAGGCACATATTGTATTGTTGCCATCGACGATAACAAGATGGGGTATTTATCATATTGCATGAATTTATTCCTCTACATCATGTCGTCTTTCTTAAGGCGTTACTCTGTTTTTAACTTAATGTGGCGACCGGTTTTCCGGGTAATAAATTGCAGAAAATGGCCGTTGTGCTCACCAGCCCCAGGATTACTGTTAGCTGATGAGGCACCAACTTGATACAGAAATTCCAAGAAAAAATAAAAAAATTATGTAGTACAAGACCATTCTGGTATGTGAGTACAACAAATGGTTTCTAGTGGTCGTTGGCGGAAGCGGGTTGTGGATCATCAGTGTCTATGGGACTCCATTTCCCACAGGATCAGCTGACCAGGTTAACTCCTATATTCGCGAGGCTGCTATCACTGTTGCTTAGTTTCCGGGACGGTCGTCGCGACGCTCCTCTTCAAGCAGGAAATCTGGCCAAGACAATAGCCAGGGACAAGCCAGTGAGTACTTTGAATGTACTCGCAAACATTGTGAACACTGGGTTAATATCAATGATAAACAAGCACTGGAATATTCTACAATCACATCGTCAGTCATCATTCAAATCCATTGTGCATGTGAGCAGGTTATTTATATGCAGCATGAATATGCAACGAAGGGGTGTAAACAAGATGCCACAGTCGGGCGTCTGCGCGACACCACATAAAGGGCTTATAAAGTAAATAAATAACAAGCATATCACAGTCGGGCGTTTCAGCGACACCATATAAAGGGCTTATAAAGTAAATAAATAACAAGCATGCCACAGTCGGGCGTCTTAGCGACACCACATAAAGGGCTTATAAAATAAATAAATAACAAGCATGCCATAGTCGGGCGTCTCAGCGACACCACATAAAGGGCTTATAAAATAATCACAGTGAATATCCAGGAGGTAGAACCATCCCAGGGATTCTCAATGATTTGAATAATATAACGGGTTAGTCCATAAAAAAATAATAATCATAAACATTACAAGTCTCGACTCGCGATTCTAGTTCTGGTTTAACAGTTTCTCCTCCGAAGACCGACACTAAGACCAACACTTAACCCATCCCAGACTGTAATCCTTAACTATGGACACGGCTTTATGAATAGGTTTAATCTCTGCAGAGGGTGTACTCTTTTCCCACGAGTAACGGATTCCTTTAGTCCATCGGGACTAATTCCGTCTACGGCCTTTTAGTTGAAAACACACCTAACTTGCACACACCAGCTTAGCTTACCGGTGCCTGGAATCACCCATGAAACTTGTTAAGCATAACTCTAAGTGGGGAGGCTACAACCTCGCGTAGCATGGGATCAAATTTATACCGCGCGCTCTAAGGGGTGGCCTCCCCTCTCGGTCTCAACCGGAAACACCCATGCCCATGGACCAGGTGGCATGCCTACCGGCTTCAACCGATATCTTCCACCATGGCCTCTCTGTATGGTGTGTGCTAGAAAGGGGTTGACGACTGACTGAACCGTACCCCACTTGCGGTAGGAACAAGTGGTAGTACGAAACAATTATGGGGTTACTGGTACAAGACTCGATCTACGGTTGACTCAGGGGGTTTATAAATTCCCTGCATGACATGTATCGCAAATATATATCAACCAACAGAATCAACATTCATTATACCTTACTATGCCATATCGGACATAACCGCCTCGACAGAGACCGGCGACAAACTCATGCCTACCCAAGGCAGAGGTTTTCCCGGATTCCTCCCGGTATATATGCAAGGCATATGAGGATGATTACCAACACAAGTGTGTTCATTTCCAACAACATGGAAATCACTAATATGCATCCATGCAAAAGATCATATCACATGGAATAACAAGTATTCCGAAATGAGGTGGTGCTATAAACGTGGCAACGAACACACCAAAAATATTATGCCGGGTTCAGAATGCTTGCCTTCAGGTTGTGTAGAGGCAGGGTGCATCCTAAAAACTTTTGCAAGCTTTCTTCTTCTTCAAAAGTCCTATTTCCAAAAATATTCAAATGACACATACTTTAAAAATAGCACAAAAAAGTTGTCTGAAATTTTTTCAAGTAAATCTTAAAATATACTAGACTAAATTTGAGAGAGGTAGGAAAAAGAATCAATTCATTTGGAGTTGTATTTAAAAAGTTACAGCTAGTCAAAGTTTTGATCAAAATTTGTTATTTAAATTAAAACAGAAAAATAAAATGATTCGAATAAACACGTACACGTCGAAAGCGTATTCGGGAAGTTCGCTTCCACTTATCCAGCGAGGACAGGGCGGGGAGTCACTGACAGTGGGTCCAGATGGCCCACTAGTCAGGTTTGACTAGTCCGCCTCCCCTCTTCTTCCTCTGCCCGAGAGGGGGCGGAACTCCGGCGACGCTCGCGAGCGAACGGCGGCACCGTTCGGGAAACTGAGATCACCATGGACTCGGGGGCCGAGGCGGTCACTCCGTGGTCGTTTGGCCTCGGGGTGGGCCGGAGCTACTGCGCGAAGCCATGGCGGACGGTGGCCGTCGGGCAAAGTGAATTTCTGCCCGCATGGCGAGTCCCGATCAAGATTGAATAGGGGATGGACTCATGAGAGGGAGGGGAGTTCTGGTGAATAGAGTGGAGTGGGGAGGCCTGGTGGCGCCGGAATGGCCGAGGCAGTAGCGGCGGCTGCGGTTGCCGGAGATGGGGATGGAGACCTTCCCGGGTCGATTGGCTGCCAATGGGGGTCCTAGGGAGATGGCTAGGGGCTGCCTGCCTGCGGGGACGAGCTCGTGGCTTCTTAAATAAGCGATCGGGGTCGGTTCCGACGGTGGCCGCGGATAAGGTCGCCGGCGACCGCCATTCTGAAGCTAGGGCGTCGTGGCGGCGACGAGCGCTATAGGACACGCTTGAGGATGAGCTCGCGCTGTTCCAGGGGGCAGGTGGCGAGCGCTGGCGGCTTGGGCGGCACCGACCTGGCCGAGACGCGCTGCGGACGCCGGAGTGCCGCCAAGGGCTCTGACGGCGGTGCTGTAGGGCACCAGGGGCTGCTTGGCGTGATGCGGGGAGAAGGTTAGTGAGTGGCGTGGCTCCGCAGAGCGGTGGCAAACCAGGGGTGCGACGCGTCGGCTCGGGCGCGACACGTGCAATACGCGTGCTCTGCTTGCGCCAAGAGCACGCATGGGACGTGCTCGACGAAATGCTATGGCATGTTAGGGGGCTCCAAACCACAAGAAAGCTAGCAGGGTGGGGTTATAGTCTAAGGTAAAACCATTGGACATGCTGGTCTGGTCAGGGGATTAAGTTCATAGTGTAAACAAAAACTCATGTCAAAACAGATCATGCCCATAAGGTGTTTGACAAAATGCCAAGGGCACTTAGGCATTTCTTGGAGTGGCCAAAACTTCCAGAGTGGGGTCTCTTTAGATGAAAGAGAGGGTGGTAAGGTTAGTTTGTCCAAAGCACAAACTTGTTAGTGCAAGTTTTGCAAAACTTCAATTCTGGACAGAAAGCAAATGGCATTGTTGCAAGTACTTAGAATCATCCAATGGGTCCACTCTCCTGGACTTTAGGTTTTGGCAAGGAGGACTACCAGTAGGAAAAGGAGTCATGGATCAAGGAGCAACTAAAAAGGTGGTTGCTGTACAAAACCTCAAGTTGGACCAGTATGGAAAAGAGGATGATTCACTCAGTTTTTCCAAAGGACATCACTAGGTTATTGCATAAACTTGAATACTATGCTCCTACTGATATCCCAAAATTTTGGTGGAAACTTTAAAGAAATAAAAAAATAGGTTGTAGTGCAAATCTGCCCACTGGACCGGATTTTTAAATATGGTGTAGAGCTCAAAATATTCAATGGGCAGAAGATATTTTTGCACAAAAGTGGTTGAAATACTCCATATGACATCTCCAAATTTTGGTGGGATTTTTGAATGAATTTATAAAAGGGTTGTAGTACAAATGGGACCATAAAACTATGGGAAACCATTTTTCAAGAAAATAAAGATCAGGAAGAATATTATATAATTAATTCTTCTGATAAAGGAAAAGATTTTCTTGAGAGGGTAAACAAGTCCAATATCACAAGTGAAAGGTTTTCATCTTAGGGAACAACTCCAGGATAACCAAGAAAAGAATGGTTCTGAAATCAAGAAAAACCAAGAAAAAGGAAAGTTAAATTTCCTGGCAAGATTTTAATTAACAAAACTAGGTTAAAATTTTTGGAGTGTCACAACACTACCCCCTTAAGGAAAATCTCGTGCTCGAGATTTGCTAAGAGTTGTTTTAATAGAGATATACGCATTAAAACAAATGCGGCTACAGTGAGAGGGCAATAAGTGGTGCAAAAATACAGTGTGGGGACACCGGGCGCCATGTGGAAAAATCTATGGTTAGGAGCAAAAACGAGAGATTTCTATGCTGTATATAGATTTAGAATAAATTCTAAATCTCAAAATACGCTGGCCGCACCCGAGAGCACAGTGCTCTCTCTGGCTGACAGGTGGACCCAGGCCCGCTGTCAGCCTCTTCTTCTTCCTCCGGCTCTTTCTTCTTCCTCTCTCCCGTGTGCTTTCCCGCGCTTTCTCCACCGGCAACGCCTAGTGCGTAGGGCATCTAGGCCGTCTGCGATAGTCTTGTGGCGTGCTAGCTGCCCGGTCTGCGCGTGCACTCACTTCATGGCAGGTGTCTTTGTCGGCATCGCCGAGGATTCGCCTCCGAACACCAGCAATCGGGCGACGAGCGGCGCTGGTGGACCTCGCCCACCGTACACCGAGCTCGAGCTATAAAACGGCCGAGGTGTTCTTCTCTTATCCTCACACCTGGCCTCGCTTCTCCTCCTCCTTCCTTCTCCTCTGTTTCCGTTTGCCGACGCTCGAGGCGAGGCTCTAATGGCGGCGGTGGTGCCGGACTGGTACGTGATCCTGTTGTGCGGAGGGCTGGCAGCGGTGCCGGGGCTCTCCGTGCTCAGTCGCGATGATCCTCGATGATCGCCGCGATGCTGCTGCTTTCGGTGTTGGCTCTCTGCGGTGGTGGTGATCACGAGGAGTAGGTGGGGTGTGTCGGGCGCTGACTGTTGTCGGGAGGTGCTCAGTTAGATGTAACACCGTTGCAAAAATTTTGCAAGCAGTGTGTGTGTGTTCGAGTAGTTGTGGTTGTGAGTCTGCTGCCGTGGTGCTGCGGGAAATAAAAATAACCCATGTCGTGAGGAGATGTATGATGCAGCAATCCAGGGAAAAGAAATCTCATTCCAGGGTTTTTCGCAAGAGAAAACAGTAATACACTAGAGTCAAACCACAACAGAGCTACTCACATTAACAGAAATTAAATGATTTGCTCGCCGCGCAAACTTGGGGTGCCACACATAAGTTACAACTCATAAATAAAAGTTGCAATAATAAACATAGCAACGACGGCTATAATTCAAACAGTAACTGGACGGGATCCCGAGAAAACGTCTCTGGTACTGGGATACATTCTTCTTCTATCGGGGAAAGTGGATTGACCAGACGATGAATGTGCCTCTCCTGGTCGGGCCTCAGTGATCTGCTGATGGCGATCTGAGGATTTAAATCCGTGAGACTCTGGAGATTACCAATCATGCGATGGGTTAAACGCTCTTGAGCGATGACGTACTGGACGAGGTTGGCCAGGACTGGGTCTCTCTCAATTCGTCCACCGGGAAAAGATGTTACTCCTCCGAGTGCTGCACGGCTCGGAAAGTAATAATACCCTCGTTCGCTGGCATAGGGTACCGCGAATCAAAGGCGAGCAACTGCTTCATATGTCGCAGCTTCTACTGCCATATGTGGGGTCGACATAGATTTCCCCACGAAGGAGACTTCTGTTGGGTCTTGGTTTGGATTTACGGGAGGAATGTGCACGGCTGCCCAATATCTCGAGGTGGAAGGGGTGATTCTTGACTTGAACAGCTCGTACTGGGGTGGCTGGGTAGCGCCCATGGTATTGCAGGTAAAATCCCACAATATTTTGACAAAGCTACCCGGGGTTGCATCTGGAGTTCTCAGATAAATACTAGGGCTCGGCATGGCAAGAAATGTTTGTGAGGAGGGTGCACAAGTTGAGGGATGCTTGGCAAGGTCTCGCGGTGGCCTTTTTATAGCACCGGAGCTGGGTCATTTTACCGTGGTGAAAGGTAATGAATTTGCCAGCTCGGCCCCGAGGGTCAGGGTCAAAGCCACGGATACAGATCTCACCAAAGTGACGTATCACTGTGGGTGTTGTCGGGGTGGTTTTGGTAACTGTGCCTGGGATAGAAATTTATACTGCATGCTGACATAGTCATGCAAGGCTACTATTTAAAACAGAGGCACGATGACAGGCTGCGTTAATTTAAGTGACCACAGGATTACAAAGCGAGGATACATTGGGACTCGTCACTACTCGAGTGACTTAGTCTACCTCGTTTACATCCAAGCGGGCGGGCCTTGTGGATGTCGAGGCTTCTCCATGGTTCTCACCGTCAGAATTAGCTGGAGAGGGTTGAGGGGCTGCAGGCTCGGGGTAGCGATGATGACCATCTCGGGGATTGTTGGCAACAACCCCATTGGAGTGTGCTCCCAAGAGGCGACGAAGCACTTCTGGCGTCATCAAAGCACCTAGGTCGATGGATGGGGCTGACCTCAGGGTCTTGATCGGGTGTCCGAACAGCATGACTGGGTTGTCGGCGTCGGGCTCGTTTCCTTCTCTCGTCGGGGCTCGGCGAACCAGCTCTCCATGAGCTGTGATCAGATCAATGGTGATTTGATCGAACAGTTCCTCTAGTGCACCTACATAGCGCACTAGGTGCAACAATGCAGGATCCGTCTCGTGATCTCCGTTGGCAACTTGGGGTGGTCTGCCATACCCTTCTCGTCTGGGGTAGTAGTGGAATGAGCGACAGTTAACTCTGGGCGACAAGTGCCGGAGATGAACTATAGCCTCTCGAGCAGCTAGTTGGATGGCTTGTGGCTCAAAGGAAGTTGTTCTTCCGGTGAACCTGTAGGGGCGCTCGGGCGCTAGACCCCTACCGTACATGTGCACAGTGGCCCAGAATTGACGGCTCTCACCACTCATGGGTCCTTGGTACACAACATATTCTGGGGGCTCTTCTAAAGCATAGGCTCGGCGGGTGAGGTTTGCGAGTATGGTCACAAAGCCTCCAAGGTTGGTTGCTGTGGTCTCGCAGTACGACGGGCTGCATTGTGGCTCGGTTTGGGGTAGCGGCTGTGCTGTGTTGGGTTGAGGCGAGCGTGCCCTTTTTATAGAAAAAGGGGACGAAGTCTTCCTTCGTACGCTTACGAATGAGACATAATAGGCGTCGGTCACTGGCGCGTGAGCGACGGGCTAGGTTGATAGGTTGGGCACCGACTGCCAAAAGTGTCGGGGTCACTGTGTGGCTATCTTGCACGAGAAGCTTGGCTGGGTTCAGGTAAAGGTCTGGTGGTTTGGCTTACCTAGGTCTATTGACCCGGCTAAGATAGGATTAGCCAATGGTCAGCCTGGCTCTGATACCAAGACTGTGGCGACCGGTTTTCCGGGTAATAAATTCCAGAAAATGGCCGTTGTGCTCACCAGCCCCAGGATTACTGTTAGCTGATGAGGCACCAACTTGATACAGAAATTCCAAGCAAAAATACAAAAATTATGTAGTACAAGACCATTCTGGTCTGTGAGTACAACAAATGGTTTCTATTGGTCGTTGGCGGAAGCGGGTTGTGGATCATCAGTGTCTATGGGACTCCATTTCCCACAGGATCAGCTGACCAGGTTAATTCCTATCTTAGCGAGGCTGCTATCACTGTTGCTTAGTTTCCGGGACGGTCGTCGCAACGCTCCTCTTCAAGCAGGAAATCTGGCCAAGACAATAGCCAGGGACAAGCCAGTGAGTACTTTGAATGTACTCGCAAACATTGTGAACACTGGGTTAATGTCAATGATAAACAAGCACTGGAATATTCTACAATCACATCGTCAGTCATCATTCAAATCCATTGTGCATGCGAGCAGGTTATTTATATGTAGCATGAATATGCAACGATGGGGTGTAAACAAGATGCCACAGTCGAGCGTCTGCGCGACACCACATAAAGGGCTTATGAAGTAAATAAATAACAAGCATGCCACAGTCGGGCGTCTCAGCGACACCACATAAAGGGCTTATAAAGTAAATAAATAACAAGGATACCACAGTCGGGCGTCTTAGCGACACCACATAAAGGGCTTATAAAATAAATAAATAACAAGCATGCCACAGTCGGGCGTCTCGGCGACACCACATAAAGGGCTTATAAAATAATCACAGTGAATATCCAGGAGGTGGAACCATCCCAGGGATTCTCGATGATTTAAATAATATAACGGGTTAGTCCATAACAAAATAATAATCATAAACATTACAAGTCTCGAGTCGCGATTCCAGTTCTGGTTTAACAGTTTCTCCTCCGAAGACCGACACTAAGACCAACACTTGACCCATGCCAGACTGTAATCCTTAACTATGGACACGGCTTTACGAATAGGTTTAATCTCTGCAGAGGGTGTACTCTTTTCCCATGAGTAACGGATTCCTTTAGTCAATCGGGACTAATTCCGTCTACGGCCTTTTAGTTGAAAACACACCTAACTTGCACACACCAGCTTAACTTACCGGTGCCTGGAATCACCCATGACACTTATCAAGCAAAACTCTAAGTGGGGAGGCTACAACCTCGCGTAGCATGGGATCAAATTTGTACCGCGCGCTCTAAGGGGTGGCCTACCCTCTCGGTCTCAACCGGAAACAACCATGCCCCCGAACCAGGTGGCATGCCTACCGGCTTCAACCGATATCTTCCACCATGGCCTCTCTGTACGGTGTGTGCTAGAAAGGGGTTGACGTCGATCGAACTGCACTTACTTGCGGTAGGGACAAGTGGTAGTACTGAAACAAGTATGGGGTTATGGTACAAGACTCGATCTACGGTCGACTCGGGGGTTTATAAATTCTGCATGACATGTATCGCAAATATATATCAACCAACAGAATCAACATTCATTATACCTTACTATGCCATACCGGACATAACCGCCTCGACGGAGACCGGCGACAAACTCATGCCTACCTAAGGCAGAGGTTTTCCCGGATTCCTCCCGGTATGCATGCAAGGCATATGAGGATGATTACCAACACAAGTGTGTTCATTTCCAATGGCATGGAAATCACTAATATGCATCCATGCAAAAGATCATATCACATGGAATAACAAGTATTCCGAAATGAGGTGGTGCTATAAACGTGGCAACGAACACACCAAAAATATTATGCCGGGTTCAGAATGCTTGCCTTCAGGTTGTGTAGAGGCAGGGTGCATCCTAAAAACTTTTGCAAGCTTTCTTCTTCTCCAAAAGTCCTATTTCCAAAAATATTCAAATGACACATACTTTAAAAACAGCACAACTAATTTGTCTGGCATTTTTTCAAATAAACCTTAAAATAAACTAGACTAAATTTGAGAGAGGTAGGAAAAAGAATCAATTCATTTGGAGTTGTATTTAAAAAGTTACAACCAGTCAAAATTTTGATCAAAATCTGTTATTTAAATTAAAACAGAAAAAGAAAAAGATTCGAATAAACACGTACATGCCGAAAGCGTATTCGGGAAGTACGCTTCCACTTATCCAGCGTGGACGGCGCGGGGAGTCACTGACAGTCTGTCCAGATGGCCCACTAGTCAGGTTTGACTAGTCCGCCTCCCCGCTTCTTCCTCTGCCCGAGAGGGGGCGGCACTCCAGCGACGCTCGCCGGTGAACGGTGGTACCGTTCGGGAAACTGAGATCACCCTCGGACTCAGGGGGCCAAGGCGGTCACTCCGGTGGTCGTTTTGGCCTCAGGGGTGGACGGAGCTGCCTGCGGCGAGCTTCGCGGCGGACGGTGGCCGTCGGGCAAAGTGAATTTCTGCCCGGGGCGAGTCCCGATCAAGATTGAATAGGGGGATGGACTCTTGAGAGGGAGGGGAGTTCCTGGTGAAGAGAGTGGAGTGGGGGAGGCCCTGGTGGCGCCGGAATGGCCGAGGCAGTAGCGGCGGCTGCGGTTGCCGGAGATGGGGACGGAGACCTTCCCGGGTCGATTGGCTGCCAATGGGGGTCCTAGGGAGATGGCTAGGGGCTACCTGCCTGCGGGGACGAGCTCGTGGCTTCTTAAATAAGCGATCGGGGTCGGTTCCGACAGTGGCCGCGGATAAGGTCGCCGGCGACCGCCATTCTGTTGCTAGGGCGTCGTGGCGGCCACGAGCGCTATATGACACGCTTGAGGATGAGCTCGCGCTGTTCCAGGGGGCAGGTGGCGAGCGCTGGTGGCTTGGGCGTCACCGACCTGGCCGAGACGCGCTGCGGACGCCGGAGTGCCGCCAAGGGCTCTGACGGCGGTGCTGTAGGGCACCAGGGGCTGCTTGGTGTGATGCGGGGAGAAGGTTAGTGAGTGGCGTGGCTCCGCAGAGCGGTGGCAAACCAGGGGTGCGACGCGTCGGCTCGGGCACGACACGTGCAATACGCGTGCTCTGCTCGCGCCCAAAGCACGCATTGGACGTGCTCGACGAAATGCTATGGCATGTTAGGGGCTCCAAACCACAAGAAAGCTAGCAGGGTTGGGTTATAGTCTAAAGCAAAACCATTGGACATGCTGGTCTGGTCAGGGGATTAAGTTCACAGTGTAAACAAAAACACATGTCAAAACAGATCATGCCCATAAGGTGTTTGACAAAATGCCAAGGGCACTTAGGCATTTCTTGGAGTGGCCAAAAATTCCTGAGTGGGGTCTCTTTAGATGAAAGAGAGGGTGGTAAGGTTAGTTTCTCCAAAGCACAAACTTGTTAGTGCAAGTTTTACAAAACTTCAATTCTGGACAGAAAGCAAATGGCATTGTTGCAAGTACTTAGAATCATCCAATGGGTCCACTCTCCTGGACTTAATTGTTGGGCAAGGAGGACTACCAGTAGGAAAAGGAGTCATGGATCAAGGAGCAACTAAAAAGGTGGTTGCTGTACAAAACCTCAAGTTGGACCAGTATGGAAAAGAGGATGATTCACTCAGTTTTTCCAAAGGACATCACTAGGTTATTGCATAAAGTTGAATACTATGCTCCTACTGATATCCCTATATTTTGGTGGAAACTTTAAAGAAATAAAAAAAAGGTTGTAGTGCAAATCTGCCCACTGGAACAGATTTTTAAATATGGTGTAGAGCTCAAAATATTCAATGGGCAGAAGATATTTTTGCACAAAAGTGGTTCAAATACTCCATATGACATCTCCAAATTTTGGTGGGATTTTTGAATGAATTTATAAAAGGGTTGTGGTACAACTGGGACCATAAAACTATGGGAAACCATTTTTCAAGAAAATAAAGATCAGAAAGAATATTATATAATTAATTTTTCAGATAAAGGAAAAGATTTTCTTGAGAGGGTAAACAAGTCCAATATCACAAGTGAAAGGTTTTCATCTTAGGGAACAACTCCAAGATAACCAAGAAAAGAATGGTTCTGAAATCAAGAAAAACCAAGAAAAAGGAAAGTTAAATTTCCTGGCAAGATTTTAATTAATAAAACAAGGTTAAATTTTTTGGGGTGTCACACTTAATACTCTAGATGCATGCTGGATAGCGGCTGATGAGTGGAGTAATAGTAGTAGATGCATAATTGTTTCGATCTACTTGTCACGGACGTGATGCCTATATACATGATCATACCTAGATAACCTCATAACTATGCTCAATTCTATCAATTGCTCAACAGTAATTTGTTCACCCACCGTATAATACTTATGCTCTTGAGAGAAGCCACTAGTGAAACCTATGGCCCCCGGGTCTATTCTCATCATATCAATCTCCATCACTTTATTTATTTACTTTGCTTTTACCTTTTACTTTGCATCTTTATATCAAAAATACCAAAAATATTATCTCTATCAGTTCTCACTCTCGTAAGTGACCGTGAAGGGATTGACAACCCCTAATCGCGTTGGTTGCGAGTAGCTATCGTTTTGTGCATGTACGAGGGACTTGCGCGTGACCTCCTACTGGATTGATACCTTGGTTCTCAAAAACTGAGGGAAATACTTACGCTACTGTGCTGCATCATCCTCTCCTCTTCGGGGAAAACCAACGCAAGCTCGAGACGTAGCAAGGAGATCTGGAGTGGGTGACAAGCCAGTCGCTGAAGCGGCTCCGGTGAAGTGGTGAGTTGGCAGTTGGGGATTCCAAGGTGCGGAAGGTAGATCCGGCGGGGTGTGAGGTCCAACGCTGCGGCAGAGGACAAGATTCGGCGGGTTGCCGTGGTTGGGGGGGTGGGAAAGGGGAGGGGCTCTGGGGAAGAATGTTGGGGGCAAAGAGGGGAAAACAATGGAGTTACCAAAGCAACCCTTTTCCGTTCATGCGGCAGGGATAAAACAGGAATATCGCAGGGCTAAACTTTCGGGCGCGTGATATTTCGATGTGAGCGGGAAGTTTGAAAGCTTTTGGCGCCTAAAATTATAAGTATTCCGCTCTCAGACGGCCGACTATGATATCATGGCCGACAATTTGTTTGTTTTCTTTGGCAAAAAAGTGTGCAAGTTTTGAAAATCAATGTCTCTAACTCGAAACTTAGATTGTCCATTCAATTCAAATATGGATCATTGAGCTACTACAAGAAAATACCATCATACAGTCCAATTCAAATGAAATTCCAAATGTGTTTATCCTAAATATGATGACAAAAGCAAAAATGTGTATGTCTATGAATAAAGTGGATGATTATAAAGTTTGAACATGCCCGTATGTGTATATCTCTAGGTTTTATATATGAATTTGAAATCATGAAATCCCGGCTTAAAAAATGTACCTCCGTTTAAATGAATTACAAAAGCTAATGAGGGAGTCGAATTCCAAAATTCCAATCTTAGGTTTGTAATTCTGGTACATCAAGGTATATCACGCATGTTCAAAACTATCGTTATCTCATAGTACAAACTATGAAACAAATTGATCAACCATGAGTGCACAATATCTCAATTACGCTAAAGTCCCTCAAATATAGACACCTCACTCTTTATCTGAAGTCAACCCCCCCACCACCACACACACACACACACACAGAGAGAAGTCTTTCTCTCCCCCAAACACCAACACACGAGCACATTAACACCCCTCTCTCTTGTAAAGTCCGGACCCCAACATAGGTCTCTAATCACTTTGTCTCTCGGGCATACACACATCTCTTCCCTCACTCTCTAGGTCTCCCGCTATCTCTCTTACCCAAGCACACACACTATGTAGAGTGTATATTTCCCATACACACAAAATGTTGCCCCCAAACGTCTATCTCCCTAGTTATGTGGTTCTCGCGCACTCACCTCACACACCACCCCCACTGCAAACAAGCACACTTTGTCTCCTTGTGCACCACTCTCCTCTTTCTATCTCTCCCACATGCGGATCCGCCCCAGCTCCTTCCCTGTATACATATATGTCGTGACTCTTTGCATAGCTCCCTAATGTATAATCGTTCTTGATTTCACACATTGTTCTCTACACCATCTATTCTAGATCTCTCATGAAGTCCCTATCACACACACGATGACTTGCTTCCCTTGCGTCTCCTTTCATAGGCCAATTTCGGACAACATCAACATTGTCTCCCTATCTATACGCCATTTATGGCCACAAATGACCCCTCTCGCCCCCTCTCTTCCTCCCTCTCTCTCTCTCTCTCTCTCTCTCTCTGTCGCTAGCTCTGTCTTTCTCTCGCTCTCACACCCCTCTCCCACACACACACTCGATGTCTCTTCCAAATAGTCTGCTCCCCCCGCCCGCACCAGTGCTATCTCGCTACTACACATGTCACACCATTCCCCCTTCCCTTATACTAGGTTTACATCATCAGTGGTCTCTCTACTCCACATACACTCTCTCCCTCTCACACACAAACGCGTGCACAAACACAAACAGACACGCACAAACACCCATTTACCTGGATCTTCATCTCTCCTCATGTCCGCATGTGTATCTCACACACTCACTCTCTAATTATGTATACGTGTCTCCACGTTACACAACACGAAGCCCCATGTACATGTCTCTCTCTATCCTCCACACACATAGACACAAAGAATCTGTTATCATTGCCTCAGTCTCTAACATATCACACACGCTCTCTCTCTCTCTCTCTATCTCTCTCGCAAACACGTTCAACAAGGGTTTCCCCGTGAATTACTTACCGTCTATTCATGAACAGTCGTGGTAGTACGGCGAACACGAGACGTGAAAAAGAATAAATCTACACGCGCTTAGACCACCTACTATGACTACTAGGACTAGAGCAAGCCAAAAAGCGCGCCGCCGTGACCTCCTCCTTGTCGGCGACGGGAAAATCTTCGTTTTACACAGTCGAGAAGTCATTGTGCTAAGGCCCCACATGCCGAGGCGTTGAATAGAATGTAGATGCTAGTTTACGAAAGCAAGTATCGATAATACGTTTGTATCTCCATACTTATATTTCTTCTCTTATAAAAAACCGAGGTGGTGATGATGGTACGTGTGCCATCTTGCAATATAGACCGTCCGATCTATATCTGACGGATGGAATTTAAACTAAAAGATACCCGCACGCCTCTCCACATTTGCGCATAAGGCCTTCCCTCGTTCATCCTTATCTCCAACAAACCTCATTGTTGAGCAATTAAGAAAGGAAGCCTCTAGAACAAAGCGGCACGGTGGCCATTGCGGCGTCGTCAATGCCCATTCCTCCGCTCAGTCCGACCACCAACCACCACCACACCCCACTCCTCTTCACCTTATCTCATATTTCTCGAGATATCATTAGTTTTTACACATGGGATTACTCCTGCAAGGATCAATCACAACAAGTGTTTTATAAAAAAAATGCATCTTGATGTTCCGTGCAATGCACGGATCTTGCTAGTACTCCTACACAAGACTAAGTTGGTGATGTTGGTGTGTCTGCCATCCGTCGTTTCTAACCATTAGATTTACATCTAACGATTGTGAGGTAAGTTGTTGCCTTTTCTCACCAACACCCCACTTGTCTACCAATTTGCAGAAAAACCCATAATTAGTATCTTAAAACCAACCACATCCCTCCCTGACCTCACCAAAACAGCCCAAGGAATATATTCTAATTGAAGCATAATATATCTCTAGTGACAAATGTATATCAAAATTAGAGTGTTTTGTACCAAGTTTGTGAATAAGTATTATTCTAATTATGATTCGTTGCAACGGACATGAACATTGCTAGTATTTCCAACCATGAATTTCTTTTCCTAATATTCCATAGTTTCGAGTTTTCCATCAAGATATTAGTTACTCATGGTTGATATTTACTTTCAATCATGTTCACATATGCACTATGTAACTAGCCTTGCTTATTGGCTTCCAAAGCTTAACTTTCACTCCTACTTACAATATGTAGAGTATTTAACAAAAAACTACCACTTTCAACCAGCCCTAGGAGGAATCTATTGTACAAAAAATAGCAAAAACATACCCAAAATTTCTTAATCCACGCCATAAACTACCTAGTACTCCTATCGATTAGGTTCGTTTAAACCCATTTATGACAGGGTTGGCCCACATGTCTGTGCTGACGAGGCAGCTTAAACCAACACATTTTGTATGACCGTTGACATGACGGACCCACATCTGACCTTCTATCCTGTTATTCCCCCTCAAATCGTGATTTTTCCTGAACATTACTTCAAACAGTACTGATTTGTGTTCGTCGGTGGCGTCGGTGATGAGCGAGTTGGCCGCCGCTCCGCCGGACGGGCCGGATGCCGCGCTGGCCTCCGCACGGGTTGGCAGGCTGGCCCGAGCGTGACTCACGAGCGAGCAAGCCGCCGCGCTGCTGTGCCAATCTAGCTAGCAAACCTTGCAGACAAGCAGCTGGACGGAGCTATCTTGGCTAGCTAGCGGCCGCGAGCGCCGGACGGAGCTGGCATCCGGGCTGCCGCAACATGGGCTCCGCACCGCCGGCGGTTTTGACCTCGCCTTCTGCCGGCGGCGGTAGCTGCGTCCCATGGCCGAGGATGACTAGGTGGACGGGCCAGAGGTAGGAGGTCACTCGAGGATTTTTGTTGGTAAGAGCATGTACAATGGTTGATAAGGTAGTCTTATCTTACGTCTGCCACGTATGCAAGTGGTAGTAGTTTCTTGGCATTTTAGTGGTTTCTTGCATTATTATAGCAAGTACAATAGAGCTAAGTCAGCGGGCTATAAGAACTAAACTACTAATACATGTTGGCTATAAGATGGGCTGTAGATGACATGGCACTGGCTTATAGACAGCATCTGGCTATACTATTAACCATGCTCTTAGGGGTTTCTTGTAAGGAACAATGTACGTACTACTAGCGACAAAAGGCGATTCTAGGTTGCGTTGTACTCCAACGAGTACTACTAGTGGTCGCGGGAGTGTATACCTCGTTTTCTGGGCTCGATCCCGGCCAAACGCACGGCGGACTTTTTTTTTAAAATAGTATTCTACTACTACACTTTGATGCGAGCCAATATTTTACACGGGTAGTTTGAGTTTTGAAGTCAAACGGACGTGCGGCCCCACAATCTGGGTGCACTGGACAGCCTAGCCACGTGAACGGGTTTTCCTTCCCAGCATCCCGTGGCTCGCGTGCTCGCCCTAGCCGCACCTCGCTTGCAGCTTCCAGCTAGTAGCATATTTAAACTAGCGCCTCCCAATTAAGCCCGAGGAGCTGGAAAAGCCTGGCGGGGCATTGGGAACTGTGCAATATGGCTCTGTACGTAAAGTGCTCTACTACTATGTAGCTTGTGGCATTGCATGCATGGACTTCACTCCATTATCGGCTCTACTATAATAGAAATTTCTCTTGACATGTTTTTTTAAACGGAGGCAAAAGCTTTGCTTCATCTCATTCATAAAGAAGGAACTACTAACAAAGTTCGACGAGATCCATTACACCTCCACAAATGGAAGCAAAAAGCCTAGTCTGGCTGTATCAAATAACTCAAATGTTCTGCCCCCGCAGTAACCGTCGTTGATAAATAGGCTGCTAGTGTGTGCATGAGAGGAGCGGCTGAGTAGGCCAGCTACATGAGAGGAGCGGCTGAATAGAGCACCGAGAGTACCCACTAGGCCACTACGCAGGTGTACTTCCCCTGCATTGATAGTACAACGATGGTTCTAGAGAACAGTAATACCCTCCACTTCCAACTGTAGCTCATTAGCCCTGAGATTCAAAAGTTCAAAACCGGTGCACTATACAAGACTAGTACACGGGTACGTGCATAGCACGTTCAAAGTTCAATTCGTGAATACAAATCTCCTATGGTGATTTCTCTTTAAAAAAAGTCCTTGAAAAGTCTAACAAATTAAAAAAAATTATTTTGTTTGTATGTAAAGCTATCATGACAGCTATCCTAATTCCACTAATCATACACTGTGCAAAACTTGAGAACACACAAATGTTGACGTTGTCCACCTCAGAAATTAATGCAGTGTGATACTCTAATCATAAGATGACTTAACTATTGTATATGTTGTATTCCTAAAAAATTGTTTTTTCATGGACGGACGGGATGCAACTTATAGGCTATATAAAATCATGTGATGCCTTTGGACACATGGGAAGCCGTGCAGAGAAGGATAGAGATTTTTTTTATTTTATTTGCGTCTGGCACTCTGGCGTGACTGTGAACTGCTGCGTTGCCGGTCAATGCTGGCAGCCGCTTCTATCAACGTGGTCGACCTTTCAGTGCACAAATGCAACATCCCGCAATAAACAATTCAGGAGGGCCTGGATTTCTCCAGAATGAAGTGCAGCTACATAGTGGGTACTATAGACGCGAATCCATGCACTCTGGACCATAGGATTGACCCCATCGAGGACTGAAATTAATTCTTAGGCTCAAGTTTCAAATTTTCAAAACTGGTACACTATATAGTAGTAGTAGTATAGATATAGATATAGATATAGATATAGATATAGATATAGACTATACTACAAGTACAGTACATCGCACTACTAGTACTGCTACAATACGAGTACGTACTCCTCCGTCACATAATGTACGACATTTTTTGACACTAGTTGACGTGTACAAAAAATGGCAAAAACATACCCAAAATTTCTTAATCCACGCCAAAAACTACTACCTAGTGCCAAAAATTTCTTACTAGTGCTATTATTTACAGTATAACGCAATCCCATAATGTTCCATAATGCTAGTACTAGTACTCCATGGTACCAAAAACTACTACCTAGTGCCAAAATTTTATTACTAGTGCTATTATTTAGAGTACTCCCTCCATCTAGTAAATAATATCCTCACCCCTTCGCTGAGGAACGATCTACAGTTGGAAGGGACGAGGCCCTGCGGTTACTACGCTCTTATCTCCTCCCGCCAGTTCCCCTCCCCCCGAAGAGAAGGCAGTTCGTTGTTGCTCCCATGGATTCGCCAGGCGGTTCTCCTCCTCATCGGGGCTGGGAGACCTTGGACGACGATTCTATGGGAGAAATCGCACGCCGCTCCGACGTCCTCACCGCCACAAGACTCGGTGCTTCCTGCACCAACTTTTTCAAGACGCTGCTTAAACAGGCTTGGGAAAAGGCCATGCTTGTTGGTCTTCCATGCGTCCTCGAGGAGAAGGTTCTTCTATGGGACAATTCTTCGAACAGTCCACCGCTCCCTGGCCATGGTTGCACGTTGACTCTGCTAGAGTTGACGACGTTGAGAGGTAGTCGAATTTTGTCCGATGAGCAGGTCAGTAATGGAGTTTGATCATGTAGTACTTAGTTATTCCATTTCCATCCCGTAATTTCTCCGCTGCCCACCGTCTTATATATAGGTCTGGGTTGGTGCCAACGAAGATTTGCATGCATACCTCTAGCCGGTTACCACCATGATTTTGCACAACATCCACAGTAGTGCGGCCGTTCCAGTAGACCCCTTCTCCACCATTGGGATCGGCCTTCCGGACTGGCTAGGCAAGAATACGTATGATGATGCCTACATGAGATTGAAGAAGATAGCAATTGCGGACCGGCCAACAAAGCGACGTGGCTACGACGATTACTATCTCATCGCGGTGTTCGACATAAGGATTGCCATCAATGCAGGAGGCAGTAACGGCAGAGGCTAGCGCATGTTGGCGGCGGCAGATTTGTACCCCTACATGTTCGAAGACGCCGTGCGCCATCTAGGCCGCATCTTCGCGGTGACAAGCCAGGGGACTTGTTTCATCTGGTTGACATCCTACGGTACGGGAGATTACAATTGGAATGCACAAACCATCATTTGCATCCCGAGCGGTACTCCATTATTTTGCAGGGACCAGTCATCCCCCGATCAAAATAAGATCGCCGATCCTGGATGTGCATTTGCATCCGCGATTCGGTCTAACCTGGAACCTTGTAGCTAACTTTGGCATATTGGGATCAACTATCTTAGCAGTCGTTACCCATGGTACCACTGATGTGAAACATGGTCACATAATCTACCACGATCGGATCGTCACCATCTACCCAGGTATTCCATTTTTTAACCCTCTCACCTTCTCTTTCATTGTTGTACTAGTAGTATCCAAGAGTGGCTATATATAATAAGCCGGTTAATTTACCTTGGAGGACGCGTATAGCTAGCTAGGCCCTTGAAGACTTGAACCCACTAGCTGCCACCATTTTTGTTTTTCCATGTCTTACTATCTCATCCATGTAGCCAAGAGTGGCTATATATAATAAGCCGTTTATTTTACTTCCTCTATACCGGAGTAGTACTATTTGCTGCACAGTATTACTGACCGCCACATTTGAGCACAACATTATTATGCATGGACCTTGACTATGTACGTCACCATGTGTCCAGATCTGGGATGCCGCGTGTACCAGATGAACGGCGCCGAGTTCGACCCCCGTCATGCTACGTGGGTGCCGAGGAACACTCTTGGAGAGTACTCGCTTTTCATCGGGGACAGCTACCCCATTGTGAAGTGGATGCCACCTTCCGTGCATGACACGGAAGGCCTGCCGTTCATGAAGCATGGTTGTGTCTTCAGTGCGCACCGCCGGATGAACGACATGCTGGTTCACGCTATCCCTGATTTATGCCGCTTCAGCTTGGATGAGTCTCCATCGTGTGGAACGGGACTAGAAAGCTGCGACAATGATTCCCGTTGCCCACCGCTATGGATCTTGCCATCCATGAAGAACACCTGGGACTGGAACTTGGAGGAGGACATGTAGCCCATCTATAACGTGTAAGTGGAGTACGGTAATTGTGAACGGTAGCGCTATGAATATATGTAGACTAGTCGTGCACAAATTTATCACATGAGTTGGAAATGAACTTGTGTGGCATACTTGCATTTGTCCTTTAGAATTTATTACTAGTAAATGTGTTATGTGTACGTGCAACTTGTGTGGTTGTTGCACGGGCTCCAACACGCTCTTTGAGAAAAAAAGGTGGCACAGCTTTGGATATACGTGACGTGGCGGCATCATACAGTAGCATTGTTCGCTATAGTTGTACTAGTACACTCCTACTAGGACGACAACTCCTATAAAACCTTGCGCTTGGCTCTTTGCCTCTTCGGGAGGTTCAACAGTTCGTACTCGTGTGAACCTTGCACTTGGCTCTTCGCCTCTTAGGAAGGTCCAACAATGATGATACTACAGTAAATATGCTTCTGGCAATCTGACACAGATTGAACTGCTGCATGTCCACCGCGAGGGCGAGGGTGAGGGAGAGGGAGAGGGAGAGGAAGAGGGCGCTGTAGTCAAAACCCTCTCCTCGTCCTGCGAACCACCACGCGCGTGGGCGAGGGAGAGGCGTAGTAAGCAAGCTTCTCCTTGTTCGGCGAGTTGATGGGACACATCAAAGCAGTACTAGTACTCCCTCCTTTCCGATTTATAAAGGCTGGTCATAGTGGGGAGTAACATATACTAGTATCATACATATGATACTCGTGTATGATACTACCTCCATAGTGCATAGTAACATAAAGTAGCAAGTATCATACATGATCATATTTATTGCCATGCATGACACAAAGTAGCATAGCATTTAACATGATATGGTATCTACCTATGTTACTCTAACCCTCTCTCTCCTCTTTAATTATGTGCCACATAATCATGTTTGCTAGTCCCAAGTGCATGTTACAGGTTATGTTACCCCCACTATGGCCAGCCTAAGGATCAATTCAAAAATCTCACCAACCAAGGTAGATGGTGAGTGGTGGAATACTTTTTGTAGTTTGCAAAAGCACCCAATTAATGCTCTTGTTTTCCTCCAAAAAGTATGTTTACCAATGCATTAATTGCAATGCATGCATGCATAAATTACATGCATTGGTCAATTTTCTCTTAATACTTGAATGCAATGATTTAATGCACCTTGGAATCTGAACATGTGATCGGAAACAACCAAATTGAGCCTTATAAAATGGAAAAACTAAAATTTTGAAATAAGCCCTATAAACCGGAAAGAAGGGAGTACTAGTAGTAGTCCATACTGCGTCCTTTCCGATAATATGGCTTAATTTGAAATGAGAAAAATACACTGGCGGTCAATGTATGTAACAGTATGCTCTTTACGGTCACTATATATAGTTTTGCGGCGATTATGCGATCACTAGCTCATCGTAGAGCACCGTATTGCACCCTACTGACCGGCAACATAGTCGACGTGGCACTTTGTTGACTGGTTAAATTGTCACCTGGTTTCTGGGTCCCACCGCTACCAAGCGAGCAAAGAAATCAGTTAAACAAAACTTTACGCAGGCACAACACGAGTCCAACCCTTGCGCGCGAACCGCCCTGGCTGTGTATGTGAGTGCACGCACGTGTGCTCCCTCGGTCTTCCAACAAAGAGTGTACTACATGATGTACATCTACACTTCCAATGCATTTAGCCTTTAATCTAAATCGATATTGATTGATTAATGCACCAACTTGTGCTATAGGTATAGGCTACATGTCTATCCTTAATTACAGCATGCAACGGCCTTCATTTAATCTTCTTATCTCAATGGTCGCATGCACACATAAGTCTGCTACTTTTGGGTGTTAATTATGCTGATCAATGTGTAAATCTCTAAATGTACAGTCTTTCACGGACGTAGGGAGTAGGTTGAGCACTTGAGCGTGAGCGTGTGTGTTGCGTCGTGTGCTGTGTGCCGCATGGGTGCATGAGTGTTGCGTGCGTCCATGTGTACGTGTGAGTGTTGCATGTTGCATGCATGCATGCATGCATGGGGCTTACTCCCTCCCATTGACATGTTCATATTTCAAGCTTCCTCTGCTCCTCCATATGGTGATACTCCCTCTGTTCCCAAATAGTACGGAGTAAAAGCCTCCCTCTGTTCCCAAATACAGAGTATTTGTCTTTCAACAGATTTCAACAAGTGACTAGGTACGGAGCAAAATGAGTGAATTGAGCGTAGAGGCATAGGGATACTATAGAAAGGAAGTCCTCGCGATCCATTTATTCCCCATCTCGGTCAGAGAGAACTATTCAACTAGTCTTCGCAGTGAAGTGACAATACACGCTGCAGCAGATGGGACACGTAATTAATAAGCTGAACTAGCGTGTTGGTGTTACTAAATCAGCCTTACCCAGTATTGCCATCATGTTTGCCAGTAGACCCACATGTCCTCCATTAACTGACATATGGGCCATGTTGTGGTAGACCCACATGTCATCGGTGTAACTATTTACACTCTGAAGGACGGTATATCCTGGTAGTAGTAGTAGAATTGAGATTAAATGCACTTTCTTCCCCGTCTTCCACTCTTCTTCCTCCTCTCTTCTTCTTCCTCCTCTCTTCCCCATCGTCGGCCGCACACCATTTACCCCCGCTCACTGCTCGCTCGCCCGCGCCATCTTCCTTGGTAGCTCGCGCGTACCATATCCCCCCACTCACTGCTCGGCCACACGAGGAGAAGCTTCTTCGCTCGCCCGCCCGAATCCACTTCCCTGCTGACTCACAGGCACAGAAAACCCCAATGGCAAAACCGACTGACACGCAGAGCCGTGATTGGAATTCCCTCCCTGATGTTCTCTTGGAGCAGATCTGTAGTCGTATGGACCTACTCAGCACCGTCCGTCTGGCCGCATGCTCGGTGTCTTTGTACCATCTACTCGTCTGCAACCGGCCGGCTCTTTTCAAGACACCCTGCTTGCTGATGCCTGATCCTCGCAGGTGGCCCAGACACCGACTTGACGATCCTACGGAGGTTGCCGTGGTGCCCCTCGACATGCTACCACTACCCGTCCACCTTCCCTTCATGTGCGGCCACTACTGGGCAGGCATGAAGGCCAACTGGATCGCCCTCATCCACCAATCTGGTAGTCCATGGCGTCTCGTGGATATCTACACCCAGCGAGAGATCACCCTTCCATCTTTGGAAACCGCCGCCATCGAGCCTCGCGGCCCTCCGGATACTCCTGCCTACTAGGCACGAGACGCGTCAAGCTTTTGGCTCAACTTCTGTTTGCAGAAAGTTGTAATCTGCGAAGTGCCCACATCATCAGAAGACTACATAGATTACAAGCTCATTGCCTTGTTCAACAAGGGATTAGTCTACCTGGAATCCGGTCGCCATACATGGTTATGGATCATCATCAATCTTGTTGAGGAAACATTTCTGTCTGATGCTATAGTGCATGATGGCATCGTTTACGCGGTTGACGCACAGATTGGCTACCTATATTGGTGGATTCTATCATCGTGTAATTGTTCTGTCTCATCTCATCTTCACCTTATGAATACGACTGCCTGTTCATTTGTTACAAATTTAGAATGCATAGCATGTCTATAACCACATCATTGCTATATGTTCCTCTCATTTCCTAGATTTTTATGACCACACATGTTATTGTTAGATTTGATGAGAACAATTGGCATCTGATGATTGTTAGAATACATATTATGAGCATAACATCATGTTTGCTATATGTTACTCTCGTTTACAAGAATTTTTTAACAACGCATGTTATTGCTTAGAGTTGATACGAGAACAATAGTAGTAAGTGCTATGATGTTTGAACCATGACATATTGCTAGAATATGAAAGCCATTGGCTTATTTTTTAACTTGGGGTATGATTATGACCACGACATTGCAATTCTCTGTCTATGATATGTGTCACTGTTATAATAATCTTAATTCCACACATACTCTGAACATGATTGTTTATTTTTGTCCTTTTGGACTCCAATTTGAATTGTTGCAGCAGACGCAAATGCGCTGGCCTTCATGATTCCAGGATCTGGAATCATACCAGCCGATGGGTGGTGGTTTATCGCTCGTTCAGCTGAAGGCGGTCATTTGATGCTCATTCGCACGTACCAAATTGACCGAACCATTACATCAAACCACATGCAGTACAATGCGTGGGGCGTTCGTGACATTGATGGCTATGGCTGCTTCGTGTTCGAGAAAGATCCCGGCTCCGTTGGGCCAGGCGTATTCAACTGGAGGCGGGTTTACAGCCTCGGCAACCACTCCTTCTTCCTCGGGCTCAATTATCCGATCATCCAACCAATCATCGATCATATCACCAGTGATGATTAATGTGCTATGCAACTTCCATTCGAGAGGGAGGGCTGTGTTTACACATCATACCATGGGTTTCATGAATCACCATATCCAGAGATTCGTCGACACAGCTTGTTGCCAGATAATCTTCAGCGTGTGAAAGGCATCAATCTTCCATGCGATGGATGGCTTTTGCAAACCCGACATGCGGCGATGTGGTTCATGCCAACAGCAAATATGCACAACTTGATTCATGCTGATATCTAGACTGAGCCACGTATTCTGGCCAGTAGCACGACCCTCTTTTGTTGGATATTATGTACTGTTGTTAGTTTGAAGCACTCCTCTGGTTTGAAGGATAGATACCTTCCTGGGATCAAGTGCATCCTAACTCACCTGCGTAGGATGTACTGATAGTGATGATGGAGATGCTGTGCAGAAGCCATATATATATATATATATATATATCAGTTAGGCTTCAAGTGCGTACTTGTTAGTTAAACCTGTGTATAAATTGTGACACTAAATATGACTAATAAGTAGTACAATAGGAGTACTAGTATATGTCGGTTAAATTATTCATCATGTCCACACATTGAATTGACGTGACAACACGCTGCGCGTGAGGTGACACAAGAATCCCGGCGTGTTCGTATTCTCGACTTCAGATTTGGAGTACCACTTATCTGTCGAAATCTTTCATCATTCACTTAAAACAGTCGATTGATCATACATTGAGTACCATATAACTGGAATTACCGATGCAAGTCGAAGAAGGATTGGCACGCGTCGCGGTCAAGGCGTCAAGTCCGATCCCACGGATCGAGGAGCTGATCGAGCACCTTGAGGCCAAAGTGAGTCTTGACAAATGAGATTTCAGTCTCTCATCGATTTGTTCATACCAACCATTAACAGCGAGCACGGCATATGTTACACCCAACCTGAGAAACTTCCAGGTAAGACACCGATTGGCCGTCTACTTGCACAAACATATTCCTTTGTTTATAGCTCTATTTTTCTTTTTAGGCCTTGAGACACTGGTGAAGCAATTACAATTTGACAGTTAATAAAAAGTGAAACAAGTGACTGCAACATGCCAAAGATGTTATGAAAATGCCAACTAGGTAGACTAAAACCTGTATTCCACAATACTGTAGGTATCACACTGAGTGGCCTAAGGAAGCATTTCTTCCAGCACAATTCTAGGGCGTTCAAAATGGGCGCGCGTGGGCCGTCGCAAGATACTGATCGAGTCACGGCATGCACGCGATGTGGCACAAGACCGGCAATACCTTGCCGGTGATGGTCAACGACCGGCAGACGGGCAGCAAAAAAGGTTCTAGTGCTGCACACCAACAAGAACTTCGACCAGCAGAGGACCAACTAGGTGATGCACTAGTACCACCTCGAAGACCTGGAGCAAGAGAAGGAGCGGGAGCTGGTCCTCTGCAAGATTTTCTACCAGACGTACACTTGGGCTAGGAGTAAAAAGATTATAAGTTAGTTTGGTATTGTTAGTTGTACTACCTTGTCGTCCGCAAGTTGGTATTGTTGTTAACGATCTTTTGGTATGAACTTGCATTTGCTTCCAACCATCATGCCGAGGGTCGACGTGGATATAAAGCTGAATCATTTGTTTCGAAACGAATTTTCAGGCACCTGATTTTTATTTGATGGGTAGCATAAGCACCCGCCGTTCGAATTCCCAGTTCTCCAATTTTTTCGAAACAAGTGCATGCACTTATTATCACAATAAAAAAATATCTGTTCTGCATCCCAGTTATCAGTCTGTACTTGCAGAATTCTCTCGTTTATTGAGCATGTATATTGTTTTTTCAGGTCGAGCAAGTTTCAACTGGGCTATAGATTACGCAGGGTTGTTTTGTTTTTAACAGGCCCAGCCCATGATGACAATGGGGCACAAAGATCCATCAGGTATCTACTGGCCGCTGGCCCGCCAGCGTTAGTTATATTTTGTCTTACAACATCCGCAGGCAGTTTTTTTAATGAATCAAACACACAGCCCAGTTATATTTTCCTCTTGAAACGCATGTCCAACATCCGTTTTCTAATCTCTACCTATAGTTTTACTAGTTCATATACACGTATCATTATATTGAAAACACATAAAATTCCCTTTTCATATTTACATCCTTAACTTTGTTGTTTTTTCCCACCCAGCCCTGATTTTTTTACCACTGGTTTTCCCTTAAACCAACTAAATTGTCCCACGTCTTATTTGCTTACAAAAACAAAACGATTTTTTGGCAAATCAATAAGTTCTTAAAAAAAGGTTTATCAATAAGCAAAATAAGGTTGGACTTTTTGACCGTGGTCCTGGGCAGAAAATGGGCTGTAATAAATTACTTAAGAATTAGCAAATGGGCTGCAAATTATAAAAAAATAGCAAATGGGCTTTATGTTGTCTGCCACAGATTTGGAGGCTGACTTGTGGGCCTACTAAGTTCATGCGTACACAAGGTTTCTCAAAAAATAAACTTAGTCAACAATCGACTCTACCAGCGTCAAACCGTTAGATGTCAATCTAACGGCAATCGTGCTTCTTCAGTCTCTGATCTTCACCTTGACCGCCCAAACCAAGCGCCGTCGGAACCGCTTTGCTCCGCCTCCCGTGGCGGCAGTTCTGCGGGAAGGCCTCACGGCCCCATCATACTCGCATCCCTGGCCATCTATCCCTCTACTCACCCACACCTCCTGTTATTTTCCGGCGGCGGCAGAACCCAGTCAACCCTCGTACTCTCCACGCGTGGGCAGCCAATGCCGTGTCTTCCCGGCTCCGTGTCGTTCCTTCCTAGGCCTCGCCCGTCGTCCCTTCGGTGCTCTCGGCGTGGCGTGGTCAACGATGTCCATCCAACGGCCGTAGTGCTTCTTCAACCTCTGGTCTTCTTGCCCCACCGCCCAAAGCAGCGCCATTGCGTTCCACATGCTCCACGCCTCCCGTGGCGGTCAGGCTGCCGCGGAGGCCTCACCGTCCCCATACTACTCCCATTACTGGCCAGGCCATCCCTCCACTCACCCACTCCCCATGTTATTCTGTGGCGACGGCAGCCTCACACCGCAGCTGAAACAGTGAACCCTGGTACTCCTCTCCACGTGGGCATCCACTGCCGCTTCTTCCCCGGCTCCGCGTCGTCCCCTTCCTAGGCCTCGCCGTCGTCCACCGTCGTGGTGCTCTCGACGCGGCGTGGTCAACAACCGACTGCCATCGGAAGAGTACTGTACGTGGAGAGGCTAACAACTGGGTCCATGGCCACAGCCCAGTTTTTTTTGTGATTTGCCAAGTAATTCTCTTTGTCAGGCCTGTTGGGCTGCAAATCTTTCAAGACGAGGAGAGCTTCATTCAGCTGGCCGAGAAAATGGCCCATCAATAATGAAAAATGGGCTGTACATTTTTAAAACACATCAAACCGACAATTAGTTTAAAATATTTCTTTTTCATTTCGAGATTTTAAATTACATTAATTTTTATGCATGGAGAATTTTTTGGATTTTATATTGATATACATTTATTTTTAAAATCAGTTTGAATGTGAGTCGAAATTTCGGGATTAAAAACAGTTCGGACCGCACCGAAATATGCAAAATTTCGTTAATTTTTTAACCGTGGCCACAATATGGGCTGTAATGCTAAAAAAAGAATACGGGCTCCAAAAAAAACCTTAAAAATTAGCAAATGCACTGTAAATTATTAGAAATAATGGCAGATGGGTTGTATGCTGTTTTCCACAGATTTGAGGCTTTCCTAAAAAAAGGTTGACGCACAAGCTGTGACTGTTGCATGTCCATCGAACGGCCGTCGTGCTTCTTCAATCTCTGCTCTTCCTACTCCAGCCGCTCAAACAAGCGCTAGTGGGACTGCCTGCTCCCTCCTCCCCGCGGACGGCTCTGCTGCCGCGCAGGCCTCACCGCCCCACCGTACTCCCATCGCTGGCCTAGCCATCCCTGTACTCACCCACACCTGCTGTTATTCTCCGGCGACGACAGACGAACCAGTAAACCCTCGTACAGTCGTACTCCCCTCCGCGTGGGAAACAACTGCCGAGTCTTCCCTGCCTCCGTGTAATTCCCTTCCTAGGTGTGGCGACCGATTCTCCGGGTAATAATTCCCAGAAAATGGCCCTTGTGCTCATCGGCCCCAGGATAACTGTTAGCTGATGAGGCACCAACTTGATACAGAAATTCCAAGCAAAAACAAAATATGTAGTACAAGACCATTCAGTGCGTGAATACAACAAATGGTTTCTAGTGGTTGATGGCGGAAGCGGGTTGAAAATCATCAGTGTCTATGGGACTCCATTTCCCACAGGAACAGCTGACCAGGTTAATTCCTATCTTCGCGTGGCCGAGATCACCGTTGCCTAGGTTCTGGGACAGTCACCGCAACGCTCCTCTCCAAGCATGAAATCTGGCCAAGACAATAGCCAGGGACAAGCCAATGAGTACTTTGAGTGTACTCGCAAACATAATGAACACAGGCATGATTTAATAAATACGAGCTGAAAATATTTATGCTCATGACGCGAGCCACATAAGATAATTAAAACTCTGATGCGGATAAGCATGTATATATGAAAATGCAATGCCATAGAAGCATTAAAAATTATGAAATAAATAACAAGCATGCCACAGTCGGGCGTCTGAGCGACACCACATAAAGGGCTTTAAAAGAAATGCCACAGTCGGGCGTCTGAGCGACACCACATAAAGGGCTTTAAAAGAAATTCCACAGTCAGGCGTCTGGCGACACCACATAAAGGGCTTTAAAAGAAATGCTGCCACGGTCGGGCGTCGAGGGACACCACATAAAGGGCTTTAAAAGAAATGCCACGATCGGCCCGAGCGACACCACATAAAGGGCTTTAAAAGAAATGCCACGATCGAGGCGTCGAGCGACACCACATAAAGGGCTTTTAAAAGAAATGCCACAGTCGGGCGTCTGAGCGACACCACATAAAGGGCTTTAAAAGAAATGCCACAGCCGGGCGTCTGAGCGACACCACATAAAGGGCTTTAAAAGAAATGCCACAGTCGGGCGTCTGAGCGACACCACATAAAGGGCTTTAAAAGAAATGCCACAATGAATATCCAGGAGGTAGAACCATCCTGTGGATATTCGAGAATACCGTAAAATATCACGGGTTAGTCCACATCCAAAATAGTAACTATAAATTATCACAAGTCACAATCGTACTTCGTGTTTTATCGTTTCACCTCCGAAGACCGACACTAAGACCGACACTTGACCCAACCCAAACTGTAATCCTTAACCATGGACACGGCTATTCGAATAGGTTTAATCTCTGCAGAGGGTGTACTCTTTACCCACGAGTAACGGATTTCTTTAGTCCATTGGGACTAATTCCGCTTCACGGTCTTTTGTTGAAAACACACCTAACTTGCACACACCAACTTAACTCACCGTGTCCGGAATCACCCACAACACCTGTTAAGCAAAACTCTAAGTGGTGAGGCTACAACCTCGACGTAACATGGGATCACAAAATTTATACAGCATAAGCGAGCTACCCCCTTTCGGCTACAACCGAAACACCCATGCTCCCGGACCCGGTGGTATGACTACCGGATGCCTCCAATATCTTCCACCACGGCCTCTCTATACGGTGTGTGCTAGGAAAGGGTTGACAACTTACTGAACCGTACCCTACTTGATGTAGAGGCAGTGCTAGTACGAAGCAAGTATGGGGGTTACTGGCACAAGACTCGATCTACGGTCGACTCAGGAGGTTGTAATATTTCCTGCATGATTAGCACAACAATGCATATATCTCAAACAACAGATGAAAACATCACGCGACATCCCCTCATGTCATACCGGACACGACCGTCTCGACGGAGGACTAGGGGCAAGCCCGTGTCTACCCAAGACAGAGGCCTTCCCGTCTTTCCTTCCGGTATGCATGAAAGACGTATGACGGTGATTTCCATCACAAATCATGTAAACTTCATTAGCATAAACTTATTAATATGCACCCATGAATAGGATCACATCCTCACATAAAATGACGCATGTATGTGTCGGGGTGGTGTTGCCACGGTGCTATGCAACACACACAAAAATTCACCAGGGTTCAGAATGCTTGCCTTCAGGTCATGGGAGGGAAAGGTGCATCCAAATCATCATGAAATATTCCAAAACCACGTCGAAGGCGTAATCTGGGAGAACGCTTCCACTTATCCAGCGTGGCTGCGCCTGAGCCACTGACAGTGGGCCTGCCTAGCCCACCAGTCAGGTTTGACTAGTCTATTCTCCCTCCTCTTCCTTTGCCCGAGAGAGGGGGCGGAACTCCGGCAACGCTCGCCAGCAAACGGCGGCACCGTTCAACAAGTGGAGGTCACCCGCGGGCTCAGGGGGTCGTGGCGGTTACTCCGGTGGTGGTTTCGTCCTCTGGGGTGGTCGGGGCTGCCGACGGTGAGCTCCGCGGCGGACGGTGGTCGTCGGAGAAAGTGATTTTGAGGCGGCAGTGGCCTCCGACCAAAATCGATTAGGGGGACGCGCTCACGGGAGGAAGGGGATGTTCCTGGTGGAGAGAGTGGAGAGGGGGAGGTCTTGGTGGCGCCGGAGTGGCTGGGGCAGTCGCGGCGGCAGGAGTTGCTGGAGACGGGGAAGAGAACCTTCCCGGGTCGATTGCGAGCTAGGGGAGCGCCATAGGGGTGGCCTGAGGTTGCCGGTGTGCGGGCTTGAGCTCGGGGGCCTCTTATATAGGTGATGGAGGTCGGTTTGCGGCGTCCGGGGATAAGCTTTCCCGCGACCGCCGTTCTGTAGCTAGGGCGATGTGGCGGCGTCGCGCGCTAGAGGACGGAGCTGCGGATGAGCATGCACTGCTCCAGGAGGCAGGTGGCACGCGCTGGTGGCTTGGGCGGCGCCGACCATGGTCGGGCCTGCTAGCGGCCAGCTAGCCGCCAGCCATCTGGCGGTGGCGTTAATGGGGCGCCAGGTTGGTCGAGGTGGTGTGGCGGTGCAGGGAGACACGGCGTGCAGGGGCCGGGCTTGTTTGAGTCTTGAGGTGGGACGCGGCGACTTCGGGTGCATGCGGGTGCCAAACGCACGCCTGGCGCGCCCAGAGCACGCCCGGACATGCTTTCGACGAATGCTAGGGCATCCTAGAGGCTGCGGTTGAGGCTGGCAATTAACAGGACTAATCTAGGCTTAGCAAGGGAACTGGGGGACATGGTGGATTGGTCAGGGGCTCAAGTTCACCATGCAAACTTGAATTCATGCCAAAATTGGCTGTGCACTCAGAGTGTTTGACAAAATGCCAAAGGCACCTAGGTAGTTCTTGGAGTGGCCATATTCTCCAGATCAGTGTCTCTATGGATACAAGAGAGGGTGGTGAAGTTGGTTTGCAAAAAGGAGAAACTTGCTAGTGCAAGTTTTGCAAAACTTCAGTTCTGGGCAGGGAGTGAGTGGCATCATTTCATGGACCAAAAGTGTTCCAAATAGAGCATGCTCCTGGACTTGGGGGTTTTTCAAGGTTGACTACAATCATGAGAAAACACAAGGTCATTAGAGCAAGAAATAATAGAGTTGTAGTCGAAAACACAAGTCTGGTCCAGAATGAAAAAGAGGCTGTTGCACTTAAATTTTCCAAAGAACATCACTATGTTTTTGCATAAAGTTGAATGGCATGCTATCACTGACATCCCAAAATTTTGGTGCGAGCTAGAAACAAATATTTGAAAGGGTTGTAGTGCAAAGTTTCCCACTGGACCAGAGAAGCAAACCAGGTGAAAGAACCCAAAATAAGCAATGAAATAAATTTATTAGTGCTCATAATTTATTTAGAGACATCTCATGACATCTCTAAATTTTGGTTGAAATTTTAAGTGATCTTATCAAATGGTTGTAGTACAAAAGGATCTCTAAAAATTTAATATAGTTCATTTTAATGAATAAAGATCAAGGTGAAATAATTTAATAAACAATTCTACTTATTTAGAAATTGTTTTGATGAGATGGCAAGGAAGTCCACTGTATTTTGGAAAGCTCCACTGGGGAAAAATACAAAACTCCTTAAAAATAAAGGAAGAGTTCTAAAATCAACAGAAATAGAGATTTTTAAAACCTTTGGCAAAAATTTTAATATTGAAAACTTGGCAAAAATTTTGGGGTGTTACACTAGGCCTCACCGTCGTCCACCGCCCTGGTGCTCTCGGCGCGGCCTAGTCAACGTGGTCAACGACCGACATGCATCTGAAGTGGACTGTACGTGGAGAGGCCGACAGCTGGAGTCCTGACGGCCTCACGCAAGGTAATGCCTCCTCATTACGCGCAAAATAATTATTCCTCCACCTGACATCGGGGACCCACCGAAAGGGCCTCTGTATTTCGCGAAAAAAACATTACCGCCGCTGACAGCTCGGACCCACCAGCTATATCTTCGCACGCAAGGAAGTGCCTCCTTATTACGCACAAAAAATGAATACTCCCCATGTTAGCTGGGACCCACCTTGGTGGCAGGCTGACTTGTGGGCCTACTAAGTTGACGGGGACGGAGGACTTTGTGAACTTAGTAAATATGCATGATTCTAGCTCCAGTGACCGTACGATGTCCGTCCAACGGCCGTAGTGCTTCTTCAACCTCTGGTCTTCCTCCAGCCGCCCAAACCAGCGCCGGTCGTGCCTCATGCCCCTGCCTCCCGTGGCCGGCTGCGATGCGGCGGAGGCCTCACCGCCCCCTACTCCCACCACCGCCAGGCCATCCCTCTAATCACCCACATCCCTGTTATTCTGCGGCGGCAGCGGCCTCACACCGCAGTTGAACCGGTGAACCCTCGTACTCCTCTACGCGTGGGCATCCACTGTCGCGTCTTCCCGGCTCCGCGTTGTCCCCTTCCTAGGCCTCGCCGTCGTCCACCGCCCTGGTGCTCTCGGCGCGGCGTGGTCAACGTGGTCATGGAACGGCTTCCATCGGACGTGGACTGTACGTGGAGAGGCTGACAGCTGGGTCCACGGCCGCAGCAAGGAAGTGCCTCCTTATTACGTGCAAAATAATTATTCCTCCACCTGATAGCAGGGACCCACCGGATGGGCCACCGTATTTTGCAAAAAAACGTTTGCCCCTAACTGCTGGGACCCACCAGCTACATCTTCGCACGCGAGGAAGTGCCTGACAGTCGGGACCCACCAGGTCGAAGCGTACGTAGCGTTGTCATTCTGGTCGCGAATGTGTACGTACACATATACTGGTGGATGTAGAGGCGCGCACGTGTCGTAGTAGAGGCGGCCAGGGTGCAAGAAAGAAAATACGGCCACGTATGTGTACATACGGGCGGGGTCTCGAACGCCTACTCGCGCATACGTACGGCGAGGGCTCGTTGACATGGCTGGGTCGGAACAGAGAAACAGCGCCGTCGTCGTGTTCATGGGGAGGTAACAGAATGCGTCGTGTTCATGGGGAGGCAACGGAATGCGTCGTGTTTATCGGGAGGGCTTGGACGGCACAGGCGACGGAAACGAGGCCTGGCGTACTGCAGAACGGAGGAAACGGCCTTGTGTTCGACCGGCCACGTTCGAAACGGGATCCTGTTCATCGGGAGGGGTCTGGCGTACCGCAAAACGGAGGAAACGGACCTCCTACGGTCAAAATGGGGGTCCTGTTGATCGGGAGGGGTGTGGTGTACCGCAAAACGGAGGAAACGGACTTGTGTTGGAGCGCTACGGTCGAAACGGGGGTCCTGTTCATCGGGAGGGGTGTGGCATACCGCAAAACGGGACTCCACGGGATACTGTTCATCTCCACCATCGACCCCCTCCAGCCTCCACGAGCTACTGTTCATCCACCGTCGACCTCCTCCAGCCTCCACGGGCTCCTGTTCATCCACGGGCTCCTGTTCATCCAGCCTCCACCGCGCGCTACTCCACCGGATACTATTCAACCAGCCCTCTCCACGGGCTCCTGTTCAACCACCCCTCCACAGGCTACTGTTCATCCTGCCCTCCACCATCTACTGTTCATTGAGCCCTCCACGGGGTGGTCCTGTTCATCCAGCCCTCCACGGGGTCCTGTCCATCCAGCCCCAACCGGCTCGATCGATCGGGGTCCTGTTCATCCAGAGGCAACACCACGGGGTCCTGTTCATCCACCCCCACCGGGAACTGTTCATCCAACCCCCCCGCAACGCTCACTGTTCATCCAGAGGCAGCATCGATCGGCTTCAGTTAGCAGCAGTAGCGAAGGAATCGCTCGATCGGGTTCAGTTAACAGCCATCGATCGATCGCTCGGGTTCAGTAACGCGTAGCCTGCAGTGCAATCGCTCGGGTTCAGTTAGAGCCAACGCCTCGCACACATGCGCGTACGTGTACGAGAGAAACGCGCATCGCTCGGCCCCCGACCTCCCACCATAACCGGGAACTCCCCGAAATTTTCCTCGCCCTCGCTTCTACCATGGTTTTTTTCCGTCATGGACGGCCCAAAGAATGTCATGCAGCTGCGTCTCCGGCCCACCGGTGACTTAAAAGCCCATTTTTTGTCATGATTTTTTGTCATAGAAGTAGGAGCCGACCACATCTATGATGATACCGGGTTTTGTCACAATTATCGTCATAGAAGTGTCATATGTATTACAGATAAAAAATTCGTTTGGCCCAAAATGTCACGGATGTGTCTTTTTTTGTAGTGAATTCAGGTGCGATTCCTAGTATTAAAATAAAAGAATATTAGATTACATATAAGTTATTCGTGTTCCTACTCCATTCTATTCTATATTTCAATCTCATATGAGGCAGCTGCTCAAAGATAGGCTATGTCGACCCTTTCAAACTATTTTACATAAAAAAGCATAAATGCGCTTATGGCATTCATCCAAGCATACAGAGACAGAGGAGAGCTTGCCTGCGGTAAAGCAAGGTTTTTACTACGAAGCATATGAGTCTGCTTTAACCAACATGGGAGTGGGAAATACACTCCCCTGTTTGTTACAACTGATGCGCCGCCTATAAGAAGGTAGCTTGTGAGCTATCGATTAATTGTGAATGTTCTCATAGAATTGGATCTTATCTTATTCACATAAGTCTTTCATTTCGTACATGTTTCCAAGAAAGAAATTAGGACAACCAATTAAGCATTGGATGAGTCAAAGGCTTCTTCGAGCATTTCCAGATCAACTAGGACAAGACTCAATAAAGTCACCAATGTTGCTGCTTGCTTGACTTTGCTTTTTTGAATCTACTTCTTTGCTTGTCTCGCCAATGAAGATACTGTATCATCTCTATACTTGCTAGATAACCAACACTTTGCTTCCCATTTCTTTTGCAATTAGATCGATCTCCCAATGCTTATGTATGTGGTGCCCCATAGTGATGAATGGAGAAAAAGCTAGGAAGAATTAGGAAGCATCAGCCCGGAATGACCCCAAGACTAATTTGCAGGAATCATAGTCAGCCAATAGAATTACTCTTTTAATATAGCAGCGGTGACGCCATGGATCAAGGAAGAAGGTTTTGTCTTATCCCAGCAGCAATGAGAGCCTCTTTCTTCTCTTGATGTGAATACACAAACCCCTATAGCATCCGACACCACTCACATACCCTAGAAATTCTTGTTGTGGGGCAAGTGAAAGTACTTTGATATGCCCCAGAGGTCTTCGAACCTTGGTATTTCGAATCAGATTGATAGCTTTTTGAATGGCTCGGTTCCGGGACTCAAGCCTTCAGTTTACAGGTTATACATTTGTCACACCCTGATTTTCATGGCACAACACTTAAGATGATAAATTGTGGTTTGACAAAAACTTTTGTGTGTTTTCGTCTTTGCTTGATTTGATTTTGTCTACTGTTTGCAAGTGCTCTAAAAATCAAATAAATCCTCCAACACTTATACTCCTTTTCCTTGATCCAAAACTTCTGCCCAATGATCATGCCATGTGTGTAGGACATAAAAATAATTTCTTGTAAAAAATATTTTGGCCAAAAAGTATTTTCTGAATTTACTTTTCCAAAAACCCCTGAATTGAGGTTTGCACTGCAAGTACTTGATTTGGGGTATGAAAAATATTTCAAAGAGTATATTTGAGACCTATTAGATAAAGGAGTCCCATAAACCACAAAAATATAATTTTAAAAGTTATTTTACTATTTTATTTAAAAGCTTTTTATTAAGGCCAGAAATGGTCTTTAATAGGGAAAAATTATTTTATTGTTTTAAAACTATTTGACAAAAATCAGGGAAACTCAGTGGGCATATATTTCCCATATATAAGAGTTTCAACACATGGTCATGTTCAAAATATTGGTCAAATCACTCAAATACCCTTTCTGGATATTTCAAGCTTTTGAAATATTTACAAAGGAAATATTCTCCAAAAATTCCAAGAAAATTCTAGCATGTCACATATGACATGTTTGATGATCTGGACAAGTATAATGTCATGTAGAATAGTATAACCCCATGAAACCCTCTCAAAACCACTTATGTCCTCTTTCAAGTTTGAACAACTTTGCACTGTCAAACATGTCCAGATGTCCTCAAACCTTGTGAACATGCTCAACTGGTCTAATCATTCATCTAGACCAAATGGCACAAGTTGGAGAACAGGTTAACTTGATCAAAGTGCCCCAAACCCTTCTTGTCCAGAACCAAATTTGAACAACTCTACATTGCCATGTGTGTCCTTTTGATCTCAACTTTTGTGGACATGTTCAAAACCTCAAATTATGACACTACACCAAGTGGTGCATCAAGGATAATAGGTTTGCATGACTAAATCTTGGGAAGTCCATTTCTGTTGATTTCTAGGGTTTACAAAAGTTGCATTGGAAACTTTGCCCAAATGGACTCAATATTGGTGGACCCTATTATTTTATCATACCATTTGACCCTGTCAAGCCTCATGACAAGAGGAGTTCATCTTCTTGCCCAAAACACCATCAAACACCTTCTCGCGTAAATTTAAAATGCATGTTACGGCCATTTCCACTAATCTCCATGAGCTAATCTTTCTCCCACAGACCATCTGGTCCTCCTCGACCCTGCATCTTTCCCTGCCCGAGGAGCCATGATTATGGGGGTGAAAAGCTCTTTTTCCCTCTCTGGACATCACCATTTCTCTCTCTCTCAACCTCCCTCCTCACTCCAGTGGATCCCCAGGGCATCCAATGTCATTGCCGCATTGTTTACTCCCCCTTGCAGCTGCTAGACACAAGTGGGCGCGTGAGGACGCGAGAAAAAGCCGCGGGTGTCGGCCACTTACGCGCTCTGGAGCACGTCAGCATGCTCCCGACCGTTGACGCCATGTCCCCCAACCACCTCGAGCCTCCCCCTCGCGCCAGTCGAGGTGCCTCGACGTCCCCAACACGCCACCGTGCAGGCCCCCTCATCTCTCCCTCTCTCTCACCTCCTGCGGTGCGTGCCCAGAGCCGCCCGGCTCGGCCAATGCCCGGCCTCGCACGCGCGAGCATCAGGGCCTCGCCCCGCTCCCTCTCTCTTCCTGGCACCCTACTCGACTCCCACGACCGCCGTAGACAGCCCTCTCCCTCCCTCCTAGCCTCCCGAGTCGTTGTCGTGGCCACCCGTGCGCCGCGTCCACGGTATGCCACGGGTCGGCTACTTAAGGCCACCCCCGAGCCCCCTCTCTACTCCTTTGGCTCTATCTCTCCCCCAGCAACCTCTCGGACAAGCTCTCTATCCCCCTCGTGCTCTCCTTGCCTCTCCATCGCCGCCATGGTCGCCGTCGGATGGGTGCGGCTCGGCCTCCCGAGTCCGTCGGTATGCCGAACGTCGCCGGGGACGGCCGGAGTCGCCGGGAAGAGCGCCGACGCCGTCAGTTCTTGCTCCCTCTGTCTCCCATCACGCCGCGCGGGAGGTTGGAGATGGACCTGCAGGCGGGCCCCACTTGTCAGTGGCCCAGCCTCCAGGCCACGCTGGCAAGTGGAGGCGTATTCCAGTAAAACCGCCTCCGACGTGGCCCGTGCGTGCGTGCGGCCAAGCCGCTGGGCCGGCCCAGTGGCGCCCTACTGCTAAACCTCGCCTAGTGCGCGTTGCTGCCGCCCAGATCCGGCCCGTTTCGGTAAATCATTTGTCCTTTTCTTTTTCTGTAGGCTTGTAAAATCCATAAACAATTCAAATGGACTCCAAATTTGATGATTCAAATTTCTAGTGACTCTATAAATCATGATCTACCTGGTGGTGCAACATGCACATTTTTCCAGAGACATTTTCTTCACAAATATTTATCAAATCCTATTTTTCCTATTTCTGTGATGAACTTTAGAAAATCACAGAGAGCTGAAACTTGATCCAAATGCCATGATTCAAATTCCTAGATGTTTCTAAGTTCATAACTTAGTTTATGAACATTTTTCTTAATACTTTCTGTACCACATAAAACAATGAGCCATTTCTTCATATTTGTCAACTTTGCAAATTCATAGGAAATTCATTTGAACTCCAAATCCAGTGAAACCAACTCCCAGATGCTTCTAAAATCATGATTTGCTAAATGGGTGCCTTTGCTCATTTTTCAAAAATATGTTTCTGTAGACAACTTGTGGATCCATCAAATCCATTGATTCCATCATATCGAAATATTTAGAAATATCCATTGATCCACTTCCAATGAAATCACCTTGGTCATTCCTCATATGACCAGAGGTATCCTAGAAAAGTCCAAATCACATTTTTAGAGCACTTTTATTCTTGCCTTGTCGTGTTGCTTATTATGGTTGTTTTCGATGATAGTTGACAAAGTAGACGAAATGCTCGGAGTTGGACCAGAGATATTTGAAGACCTCGAACACTTTGTTAAAACAGGCAAGCAGCCCTTTGACCATGTCTATGAAACCTTTTTATGCATGCCATATAGCACTTTTATTGCTTGCATCGGAGACATGATATTGTGGTGACCACATGGGGTGGCTTGCCACCGTTACTTCCTCGTTGGTACTTGCATTATGCGTGACCCTACCTTCTTATGAGGGTTATCCCGGTGGGAGTAGATAGGATGCCAAAGTAGTGCTACGCAAAAAGGGACGACTATATGCATGGTGAAGGAGACAAAGTATTTTCAAAGGACTTTTCGAAAACCCCGGCGGGTGCCACTTATGCTCGAGGGAGATGATGAGATAGGTAACCACTTGTTGACGAAGTGGTGTACCGAGGCATGTGTGTGTGGTTTTCGAAAACGGATTAGATTTAAGATTTGTCAACTGTCCCAACCTTACATGCGCAACCACTCTACCCTTGTATGGGAAAGGGCATTATTGGTTACATAGGCCGATACTAGCTTGGAGCCCGCATTACTAGTTACAGGGGAGAGTTGGTGATCTCTCTCGGGACGGGGTCGTGCCAGGTAGGGCGGCCATGACTGTCTTTACAGGGCACCGGATACACCGTTGTGTCCCCTCTCGGATGTTACGATCTCGAGCGAGACTCGTATGATGTACATCGTGAGGATACGGAACAACGAGTGGACTCCTTGTTAGTGTCGTCTAGGGAAAGATAGTGATCGGTGCTTACCCGGGTACTTGAGGTACCGCGGGTCATGGATGACACGGAAGTTCCCCGGATCTTGTGGGTAAAGTGTGCAACCTCTGCAGAGTGTAAAACTATTCGAATAGCCGTGTCCACGGTCAAGGACAGTTGGGCGGTGCTGCTTAAACTACGTCCAGAGCTTCACAAACCAGTGTGTGTGTTTGGATAATTGGGGAGAACTACTTGGGTCAAGTCAAAGGACTTGACATGATTGAGTTGGGTTGGTGCCCACTCTATTTATGTTGATATCTGTAACCTGTCCTCATGGTTACTTGAATTCTCTTGATGCATGTCTTGCAAGTGTTGAACATGTCATTGCACTCAAAACTAGCTTTCTGCAAAAATTTACCTATATCATGCATTGTTGTATCTTGAACCAAAACATGGGTTGCTTGCGAGTACATTCAAAGTACTCATTGGCTTGCCACTGGTTATTTTATTGGCCAGGCATGAAAGAACATGATATAATGAGGAGTACCTTGGTAAGGAACATGCGAGCTAGGACGCTTCCCAAATGTAATGCCCGTAGGGTTATGTCTGATTGCATGGGTCCAAGTTGTTATTGAAGATTTCCGCTGCGATGATACACTCAAGACTTGACCATAATGGTCCTACTTGTGTAAAACGGTATGTATGGATGTAAGTCTCTTGTTATTCAGCTTCTGTGTGTTCAGTGAGCATTGATCTCTGGGATCACTGTACACATGCATATGGTGATCTTGACTTATGAGTCGGGGTCCCCACAACATTAGGTTCACGAAACGGATACCTATCTACATAGCAAGCTTCTTCAACAGGTAATTGGACATCACCCTCACTTCTTCTAGCAGGAAAGCGCGTTAAGAGGTAAGATTGTACCTCAAGTCAAAGGGCCTCGTGATAGTTGGAGGCAACACAACACACGATGAACAAACCTCAACTTGCCTATTTTGTGTAACTGGTTGAAACTACTAATTTCCAGTTCATCTTATGATGGTATATGGTGAGGGCCAACCTTCTATACTAGTGCATTCATAGGAGGACGAAGCAGGAATTAGGAAGCCCTACACTTCAACCGGAGCGAACTACAGACTCGAACTTTGATATAGCAAATAGATCAAATAGGCTCAGAGAGATACGGGGCATAATAAAAAAAAGAACCGTTGGAGTGGCAATACAGCTAGATAGATAGATAGATAGAAGGTCTGATTCTAAACGAAGGATGATCTGTCACACCTAGCCATAAACAACCATTCCAGATTGCCAAGATGAAGTGGAAAGAAGAAGGATGCACTCAGGATCTCATACTTTGGCGAATCTAGGGGCTTAGAAGAGTGTCACCAACGACGGTAAACCGGTGGGCCAAACCAAAGAAAGACTGTCTCTTTGACGACGTGGTCACGGGGATACGATCCGACAAGAGAGATGCTGAAGAATATGCCCTCCTCAAGGGGTCAAGCACTCGATTAGACATAAATCATCTTGCAGCACTCGCAACATGAGCACATAGGGCAAGATTAAGAGAAGGATAAACGCTAAAGAGATTGTCAACTTCACCTTGGCATGTTTCCATCAGTGCCTCAAAACATTTGCTATTTTTATCTCTAGAAGGGTGCTTCTATTGTTGTAGTGTTTATAGAGAAAGAGGACAAAAGTCCAGCCGGACACCGTATAACTCCGGTATCGCGTCGCGGGTGAAAAGGGCCTGAATATTTCCTACCAGCAAGCACCCCCACTAGCTTACACGTCATTCTTGCATCTCACTGACACCGGGCCCGAGAAACGGCAGAAAGCAAAAGGTGTGAACCCTGAAATCTTTTCTATACAGAAAAACAGACCCTCTTCAAAGTTGAACGTTGTGGGGCACTGCTGTCAGCAGAACATTTCCTAGTGTGTAAGAGAATTTTAAGGTGATAAAAAGGCGGCAAAGTGTTCCAGCGGCCAGCCACGACGCTCGCCCCACCGTCCAGACAGAGAAACCCCTCACCAAGCAGCAGAGCTCAGCATTTCCACCACACTGATGCCTCCGGTCTCGCCCGTGGTTCCCTTTCCCGAGAAGCAACTGATCTTGGCTGTTGGATCGACGTATAAATAGCCACGGGCACGCATGTCCGGACCTCTATTTCTTCACCTGCCTCCCCTCCCACCTGAGCATGGCCACCTTCTCCATGGAGGTATTCGACAACGAGGTTGTCCCGTCCATGCTCAGTAGCATCGCGCCCATCCTGCGCGTTGCCGCCGAGATCGAGCCCAAGCGCCCCCGAGTCGCTTACCTATGTACGTGCATTCGTTTTCGCGGGCATACGTATGGTGCATTTCGCATGCTATTTTGATGCGTTTGGGTTTGGATTTTGTGGCAGAGCGAGCGCTCCTGGTTCATTTTTTTGGCATCGGATCAATGCGGCGTAGGCTGTGTGTACTTGGAAAAGTTTTGTGTTCCCACGTTCAAAAATGTTTGTTCTTATATTTTTGGGGGGCACATGCGCACCTCGATTCGTGGTTTTCGAGGATGTTTTGCTTTTGATTCATAATCATACGAGTCTATGCAGAAAAACAGTTAGTGTGATTTCCTAGAGAACTTTTCTGGCTTTGCCATTTTTCCTTGCTTTGGAGAGCTAATTTTGGAGTATGTTCGTAAGTGTCCGCATTAGATTTTTGCTTTCGGCGATCATCCATACGTATTATTTGTTCATTTCGGAGCACCTTTGTGTTTCACACTTGAGGGAGCAGATTAGATGTACTAGATAGTGGTATTTACGATACTTTCTTCGTTTTATTGAAATCATGCTGCAATCGGATAGTTATGGTCAATTGGTTTGGCTAGAATAGTTTCATGTATCTCAAATGGGGACTCGGGTAATTGGTTTCTAGTTTCTACTACATCCTGCAAAGTAAATGGAAGTTTCCAGCGTTTTGCTCGCTTTATTTTTCTATTTTTTTGTTGCGAACATAGGTCGGTTTTACGCATTCGAGAACACGCACCGGCTAGATCAGAATTGTATCGGTCGCGGAGTTAGGCAGGTTAAGACTGCTCTGCTCCAACGACTTGATAAGGTGAGATGCAATCTCCATGGCTCCATGTATTTTGCATGCTCTAGCGTATGTGGTGTTTCCTTCGTTAGTTTCATTCATTGCAGTTCGTTTCTAGTTGCTTGCTGTTTTTGGCTTGCCCCATGCCTTTATTTGCCTTGCATGGTTTGCAATTTTCACCCTGCTGTGAAACCAATGTATATAGCTAGTAGCTTTCATTACTTGCTTGATAAAGCTTTAATAAATTGCTAGGTGGATAAGTGTATCACTATGATTGGCTATAAGTCTCAGAATTCAAGTTACACTATGCTGGAAAATAAGCTAATATAAGAGAACCAGTAGCTTAATTGATATCTCAACGTATGAGTGATCTGTTATTGTAAAATGCTCATAGAAAATAAATGCGGTTGAATTGTTATGGTGTCTGCCTACTTGTAGTTTGTATTTGCAGTTTATATGATGTTTTATGAATCCTTAGTTCATTTGATTTCCAATTCAATAAAATTGTAATTGTGTGATAAGATGATAATTAGCCGATGCCCAAGGTGGTCAAATTGGTACTTGTCAGGAGATGTCATGAAACAAGCATGCAAGCTGGATTTATTAATTATGTTGTTCCAGAAGTAGTGTAATATTGCAATAGAATGATATGCTGCATCCTTTGCTCCTTTCGATTTTATATGTACATGTGCTAAGTTCTAGTTGTTTATTCACCGAGGGAAATCCACTGCATCTTCTTTTATTCAGGATCCACAAAAACAAACATGTTTAGATTATTTAGTCCTTAAGTCATGGCCAATCTTTGTGTAATTTATGCCTGATGAAATGTAGAGTTTATAATTAATTTGGACATTATGGTAAACCAATTTGAGGTTCTAATATCCTCTTCATGATTCATTTCGATCAATCAGTTTCGTGCACTAGCATTTATATATATATTTTTTGTTTTGGAGAGGCAAATTGGGTTAGCCTTATTTTCTGAAAGTCCTTTTGAAATGATTCAATTTTACTAGTTTGGAAAAGAAGCGGGGAAATAGACACGGTGAGAAAGATTGAAAGAAAATAAGATTGAATCTAACCTAAAAGCTAGAGCAAAATAGGGTCTAGGGGCAGGAAGATTGGGGGATTTTTTTATCGGATTTTGCATAACTACCCTCTCGAATCCAAAGATGACACTACATAATTTTATGTTTTTGCTCTTATGCAACACCACAGGATAATAGCCCCAGTCTAACGAAGCGCGTGAAGAAGAGCGATGCCCGTGAAATTGAGAGTTTTTATCAGCAGTACTATGAGAACTGCGTCCGTGCACTTGACAAAGGGGAACAAGATGACTGGTAATTCTGAAGCTCCAAACCAGAGCTCTATCTCGTTATAAATCTAATCCTAGCCATGACACACCCTGTCCCATTAAAATGTCGCCTTCAGGGCCCAACTTGGGAAGGCCTACTAGACCGCCGGAGTCCTCTTCGAGGTGCTCCGCGTCGTCAACAAGAATGAGAAGGTTGAAGAAGTCAACCCAGAGGTTCGTGCTCACTGTCTACTCTAATTAGCTCAATTGAAATCTAGGACTGTCGAACGTGACGACTTCCTATGATATTCTGCTTCACAGATTATTCGCTTGCACAAGGATGTGCAAGAGAAGAAAGACATCTATGCGCCGTTCAACATCCTCCCTCTCGATGCTGCCAGTGCATCCCAGTCCATCATGCAGCTGGAGGAGGTACGTGTGACTTATAACAATGGAAACTATTTCCTCAAAAAGAACAATACACATTTTTAACAGATCAAAGCAGCTGCGGACACACCCCTTGCTCCTGCAGTGCAAAACCCTGCCATTTTGAACCTGCCCCGGGTTCAATCGATACCGTCATCCCTGGACCCAGGGAGAACGCTAGCAGATCGATTACAAAAGGGAACAGAGGCTGCAGTCACGAGCGCAGTCAGGGGCTGGTGCTCGGCTTTTCTACCTGGTGTGATACCTTCAGCTTCTAGCAGGGCACAGACGTAGAAATGCGTTTTTTTCCTGCTTTCTGAATATCGTCCCTTGCACTCCATGTGAAAGTAGTAATAATTCTTTTCTTTAAGAAAGGGATCGGATGATCCAATCAATCATTAGAATTGGGTTAAGAAATGTTTCAGACAAAATAAGGTGCCGGAGTGAAGAAGCTACAAAAGCACCTTTAGAAAAAGGACCGAGAACTACATTAGGTCTGATTCCGACACCCTCGAAAAGATTGAACCAGGGTTATGTAGGCATCTATCCATTCAGAAGTAGTGGAAGATCGATCCCAAAAACGGTATCTGAATTCAACACACTAATTTGAATCCTATGTGCAAGAAGTTCAATGAGTCCCGATACTCCGATTTAGAAAGAACCTCTTCTGATCTAGCATGGGATGCTCACTGACTACATCAGTACACGCTTTATCATAAATAGGATGAACGCTGAAAGTCCTAGAGTCTCACTCATGGCATTTGCTCGAGTTATAGAGGCTCTATCTATATTCTTTTTATCGTGCTTGGATAGCAATCCTTTCTTTCAATCGACTAAGACTGTTAGAAAGCACATTCATATAAGCCTTGCCTTTCGGTAACTATCCTTAGTGTTGTTCTTCTGCCTATCTCCTATTGGTCAGACAGATCTGGGCTTATCAAGTGGTACTGAAATAGGGTCAAATTCTGTTTAGTAGAAAGGAAGGAAGACGACATGGGTCTCGTCGGACTTCATGACGATGTCAAGTATAAAGGGAGGCATGGGATTTAGAGACATTGAAATTGAGAATCTGGCTATCTTGGCTAGGCAAGCCTGGCGGATTCTACAAGATCCTATGTCTCTTAGCGCTCCGGTGTTGAAAGTGGTTTATTTTCCAACTGCTCCTAAGTGCTGCTCTAGGAAACAAACCGTAACAGATATAGACGGGAATAAAAAATGGACGCTAAGTAAATCTGTAATATTCCTATTAGCCATGTCACTTAGGGAAACTTCTAGGCGTGGCCCGGCATTATAAGAACACCGGTAACAAAGGAAGGAGACTATCTATTGGCTGAGACTATGGTTACTCTTAGCTTGACATACAGAGTTTAGGATGTGATCGATCGATCGGGAGGGCAATAATAACAATGTAGAGAATTGGTCTAGCTACAACCCTCAAGTGGAATTAAAGCGACTCGCCAAAGCCAGTTCGATAGAAAGGGAACCCTTGTGGACAGACAGGATCCCCATCTTTCGGTGGAAGAACCTCTTGATCTTACGCCCTATGTTCTTGGTAAAGTGAGCTATGTCATAGCTTATTTCTACCCGATCTACAAATCGGTCTACTTCTGGCTCTTGCCTTGATTGGAACGGCTTTCGAGGAAGAAAGGGCCTTTACTTTCCCCCCGAGGGTAGGAAAATCATGATCGGGATAGCGGACTTAAAGCTATTGAACTTAGGTATGCTCTTTCCTTTTGTCGAAGTGGATTTGTAGAACACAATGTGATACGATGAGATAGAAAATGCAATATAAATAGAAATAAGGATAGCAAACGGGTTACCTACTCTATTCCTAAGGGTCAAAGCAAGCCATTTAATTCCATTCTTTATTCTTACATTAAAGAATGAATCAAATCTCCCCATGTAGGATTCGAACCTACGACCAATCAGTTAATAGACAATCGCTCTACTGAACTGAGCTATTGAGGACGAACGAATTGCTTAATAAGCTAAAAACCCACATAATCTCGATTTGACATAGCAACACTTTCCATAACAACACGGATTAAAAAATAGGTGATCAGGACTCGGATCCTGGGTATGTGTCTGACGTGTGATAAGGCGGGAACAGGATTCGAACCTGCAGTCTTCAGGTCATCAGTCTGATGAGTTGACCAATTCCTCTACCACGCTTCTTCCCTTGATCTTTCTTTCCCTCTTCAGTGAGCGACTCGAAAGAACTAATTAAATAGGGGTTTTCGATCTGATTTCTATACTAAAATTCGAGAAATCAATTTTTGATTCAGGTTGATTCGGGCAGTTCATTATTGAATTCTCCATCCTTTTGAGTACTAAAATGCAAGAAATCTCATTGTTGCTACTACTTCCCGAATTCCAGTTGGCAAATACAATTTATAGTTTGGAAGATCGCCTGAAGGTGTTAACTCTGAACCTGAAGAAACATAGCAGGCAAGTTCAGAAGCAGAGAAGAGTCAGAAAAGTAGGGCAATAGCAATCATTGAAGCGGGGTAGAATGCATAAAATGCAATACGTTCCCCATGAGAGGCGAGGCACCTTAGGTGCAGACTCACGACCGTGCTCCCAATCTAGATCTGGATATGAGATTGAATGAAGTTATGATATCGGATCGGAGTACCAATGCATCCGTACTGAGTGGCAATAGTTGAGCCGCATAAAGCAAGCAGTTCGAGACTCAATATGCCCACTTTTTTCGTATATCCGTAGCTTTAAAATACTTAGGTATCCCAATTCACCACAGGAAGCTCCTAAATAAGGAATCGTGTAGAAGACTGATTTTAAGCTAGAATGGGTCTTTCAACTGGTGCTTGATACGTGTTACTCTGACGACCAAGAATCTTCACTGAGTGGAAGTAGCAATAAGTTTGAAGCTCGTTGGCTTTGTGCAGAAGCAGTGGAATGGAAAGCAATAAATTGTTTAAGAAGAAGTAAATAGTTCAGCTTGAAACCAAAGTCTAGAGTTCTTCCTTCATGCTTGCTTCCCAGTCAATGGCCCTAATTTCACCTTCCTCATCGATTTAGTGAACGATTGATGTACAACGCGAAGAACCGCAGATGATACATCACCTTAAAAGCTACAAATATGTCTGTTTTTATATCCAAACAGAAGCCTCTACAGATGAGCCGGAAGACAGACACAAGCAAACATCTCTGTGAAAAAAGCAATCGGGTTCAAACAGAGATTGACTATCTCCTTTTCTTGCTCGATCCTCTGGAAATCGTTTGGAAGGTAGATTTTGCGAATAACAAGTGTGATACTGACGACGTGCTCCTAAGGCGACTTCTTAGTCGACAAAACAACACTTATACGAATTGCTAGAGCTCTTGGGTGGGATCAACTAGCTTACCCAGGCACTGTTTGGTTCAGACATGGCTACAAGGAAATCAGCAGTATCTTAGGACACACGGGTAAGCAGATCTTACACTTAGTACACTCAACGCCAACAAGAACTTGGCCCTCCATAAATATCGACACACCCGGGAGCTCTGTTTTAAGTGCAGTGAGAAATGGGGCCATGAACAACAAGATCCAGCTTTTAAATATGACACGGGGTAGTGGGACCAGATGTATCTCAGGTCCACAGTAGGGCGAGTCCAACACGCGCTCAACTATCCCACATAATCTCATACCTGAAGAGACGTTCATCTCCCCGGCGTGGACATCGTCGATCACCCCCGTAAAGCTGGAGCAAGATAGGGCCGGGGTGGGGCGCAAGCAAGCGTTTTCAGGTTCCAGCCCATCCTCCCCATGTTTCCCCTCCAGCTCCTTCATGACCTCCTTGTCTTTCTCGAGAGCGAGAGGAGCAGCTTCAAGACGACGGGATTCAGTAGCGCTACCTTGCCTTCCATTGAGACCCCGAAAATCCCGATTTCAAAGAAAGTATCTCTCGAGTTGCTTCGGTGCCTCTCTTGCTATGGTTTCATCAACTCATTACCTTTAAGCTAGAGTCTGCCATGGCGAGTTCTTATTCTTCAACATAATCCAGCGGTCCAGGTGCGTGCGAAAGCGGAAACTCTTCCGGATCTTGTTTATTTGTATTTGCTCTTTTCCGATTATGCTTTATTTGTAGATAGACTTGATGATAGGCTTCGACCTCGACTTCTCCGTTTCTAAGATCCAGTGGTGGAATCATTACTCCAAGGCAGGCAAAATTGACCATTTCTATGTAAGTTCAGCTAGCGTCACCCCGAAGGGAGAAATAGATCTTCTTGTCCGGATGCAGGAAAATAAAGCAATAAGAGATCTAGCAATGACTATTGTCCATAAATCATTTCCTTGGTGGCATTTCCCAAACTTGATTTCCTTTTTATGCACCTGCTACCTAATCGATAACGAAGCTGAATGGCTTTTTTCTGTCCAATTCCATCCATTTTAGTTGAGGCAATTCTGACTTGTTCATCGGGAAGTGATCTAGCTCCTGAGATATATGACATTCTTTATCCTTATCTTTTCCTGGTCTTCTCGGCTGTAATCTACAATCTACACCTCTCCAAACACAATATCTTGAGTATCCGGAGAAGTTTTCTTTGTCTTCGAGCTTTTATTCCTCAATCCACTTATTCGTTCCCTTCTTTCATATACCCCCCCACCAATAGATAGAGACAAATGGGAATAACCGAATCACGCCTACAAATTAATGACAGTACCATGCAGCTGCTTCAAAGCCAACGTGATGCTTCATGGTCATCTGACCAAGATATTGGCGAATACCACATAAGCTCAAGAAAAGAGTACCTATAATCACATGAAAACCATGAAAGACAGTTGCTAAGAAAAAGGTAGAACCATAAATACTATCCGAAATAGTGAAGGGTGCTTGGTAATATTCCATTCCTTGAAAGCCAGTGGATACTAGAGCCAGTGAAATGGTTGCTACTAAAGCGTAAACTACTTGTTTTTCCTTCCCCGCAAGTATAGCATGATAAGCCCAAGTTACGGCAGCTCTGGATGAAGGGAGAATAGGGGTATTAAGAAGAGGGATTTCCCAAGGATCTAGAACCCCAATCCCTTTTGGGGGCCAAATACCTCCGATCTCTACCGTAGGTTCCAAACAAGAATAAGAAGATGCCCAAAAAAAGCAAAAAGGAACATAACCTCCGAGACTATGAAGATAATAGAACCATATCGAGTTCCTAATTGTACAACTTTTGTATGATGCCCTTACAACGTGGATTCACGTAGAACATCCCGCCACCATACGAACATGGTATAAAGGAGAAATATTAGGCCCAAACTAAGAAGTGTTGCACCCCCTTGAAATGAGTGCATGTACATCACACCTCCTATGGTGGTTGCCAAAGCTCCGAGTGAATCCGAAATAGGCCATGGACTTGGACCTACCAAATGATAGGAATGCCTCTGAGATTCAATCATAAACCACTTTGTCTCGGTTGTATGTAAACCCCCCTTCACCCCCATCCCCTAAAGTGGTAAAGAAGGAGGCTCTTTTTTATCTCATTAGGACAAGCAAATAGGAACGGATAGTTCTTTCATTGCATTTGATAGAAGTGATACTATCAAAAGATCTCTCTATTATTTAGAGAAAAGAGTTGGCATGGGTTCTACCAATGAAACGAAGAAGTTTTTGATAAACAACGTATAATGATAGACGCTTCTATAAGGCACATGAAACTTGCGCTACAGCTTGGGCATAGTCCATTGGCTGCGCGAAGTAAGCACTATTAACTCCGAAATCCACAAGATTTGCCTGTATTTCTAGCAAATCAGAAATATCCTTTTTGCATGGTTGTTTCATTAGAGTATATACGTGCTTCTCACAAATAATTTGTTTATGTTTGGCGATCTTGGTGATTTTCACTTTCCGAAAGCGTGAGTGGACACCAGGATCCATCTCATAATGGAGATCAAAGTATTTTTCTAACTCACCTGAAATATGTTTGTTTAGTTCTTTTGCAGCTAACTTTAGAATGGTTTGTTTAAAGGAGTTTTTTGTAAATTCCCATGGCCAACAACTATGAGTTTTTAAGCAAATTAAAATATTTAAGTGGTAAGGTAAATCCAACCTTTTCACAAAATCAGTTCTTAAAGAATCAAGATCCATCTCTAGGTAACTCCATCTTTTTAAGCTCTGCTCCCGAAAAGAGAAAGGAAAGGAGACTGATATTGACGTCGGCGTTGGTTTTTCCAACGAAATGAATCAGTTTTGGATTGAGATTTCACATAAGCATTGCACAATGATCCGCATTAGGCGGGGAGCAGCAATGATACCGCTGCCCGGGAATAAGTACATATCCCTCTACTACTTATGATCTTTTTCGTTCTATTGAAACCCTGCGTCGAGCCGATGTTTCATTTACCGATACCGGGCACATCCATCACATCAACTATTTCATTTTTTATACGCATTTATTGACGGACCGGTAAACTAGACCCGAAAAACTCCTTTTTTTTAAAACGAAAGACCCATCACAAAATTATCGCGCAACGCTATGACGAGCATTCTGACAGGCCGGCACCTCGATGCATCCGTCTCAAGAGTTGTACACCTTACATGTGCTTCAGACCACAATCTCTCACTTTCTGCTCCTCCATCTGTCTCCATCATATAATCAATCTCACCTCTCATGTCTGAGTGAAAAAAACATATTTGTTAGTATATATCAAGGCCGAGAGGACACGTTCCTCTCATGTCGAGATTAGTATTAGGGACCCTTAGTATTATTAACCGGTTACTATACATACATGCAGTGAGACAATCAATCTATGCTCTCATTCACATTTCATTCTAGCACTGACGACTCCAGCCCTATCTATCCCTAGAAGCAAATGGACCCTAGAAGCAAATGGAGTAAGTCCGATGGAACACCGGATTGGAAAAGATAATTATACTTATAGGCCTGGATGAAAAAAAGCTTGGAAACTAGTTCAAATCAAACTCAAAAGCAACTAGGCAATCCAACTTCCATTGAAGCAGCTTCCCTGGAACTAGCTGCCATTGTATCGGTTGGTGCCATTTCTTCTCTTGGAGGCAGGGCAATAGATTAAGATTAGGCGGTAAGCGAAGGAACTATAGGGCTTAGGGCTGCGGGCGAGCGCAACTTCAATAGGTCGAGGGGAGGAAGAGAAGAAAAAGAAGCTATTTCACCTGCTGTCATAATAACCACTATTTTTGGGGTTGAAGGCATAAGTGCAGCAGAGATCTTCTTTCATTTAAGAAGAAGCCACCGTAAAGAAGAGGAAACAAGGCATTTAAGGGACACCGACTCCCATTATTTTCTCCAGGCCTGCTTTGGCTAAATCGACGGAGGCTTAGCTTATTATGTTTCGGGCGTTTAACTAGCTTAGAGAATAAAGAAATCTATCTCTAAAGGGCGAGCGGTATGGCTATTTTAGGTTAGAGGAAGGTTGAAGAGAGAATAGCTAAAATAGCTAGTCGGGTAGGCAAGTGCGGGTGGGTCTGGTCAAAGTGAATATGTCTTGTTTCGGTTAGCGGTTTCGGCTCTCCGGCACCGATGTAAACTCCTTCTATTGCGGGGCCTATGGAGTTTGGGGATGAGTGCTGACACTTTACTGTGCAACATTCATGTTTGTTCCATTCCCCTTACTAGATCAAAGAGGGTGAGGGAGTCCTGGACTAGGGGGTGTCCGGATAGCCGAACTATCATCTTTGGCCGGACTCCTGGACTATGAAGATACAAGATTGAAGACTTCGTCCCGTGTCCGGATGGGACTTTCCTTGGTGTGGAAGGCAAGCTTGGTGATACGGATATGTAGATCTCCTACCATTGTAACCGACTACGTGTAACCCTAACCCTATTCGGTGTCTATATAAACCGGAGGGTTTTAGTCCGTGGGGACTAACAACAATCATACCATAGGCTAGCTTTTAGGGTTTAGCCTCTCGATCTCGTGGTAGATCTACTCTTGTACTACCCATATCATCAATATTAATCAAGCAGGAGTAGGGTTTTACCTCCATCGAGAGGGCCCGAACCTGGGTTAAAACATCGTGTCCCTTGTCTCCTGTTACCATCCGCCTAGACGCACAGTTCCGGACACCCTACCCGAGATCCGCCAGTTTTGACACCGACATTGGTTCTTTCATTGAGAGTTCCTCTGTGTCGTCACCTTTAGGCCCGATGGCTCCTTCGATCATCAGCAACGACGTGGTCCAGGGTGAGACTTTTCTCCCTGGACGGATCTTCGTATTCGGCGGCTTTGCACTGCGGGCCAATTCGCTAGGCCAGCTGGAGTAGATCGAAAGCTACGCCCCTGGCCATCAGGTCAGATTTGGGAGTTTGAACTACACGACCGATATCCGCGGAGATTTGATCTTCGACTGATTCGAGCCGCAGCCAAGCGCGCCGCACTGTCTCGATAGGCTTGATCTAGCTCTGCCGCCGAACAGTACCCTGGAGGCCGCATCAGTGTCCGCTCCGACCCTTAGCTCGGAGCCGGCTTCGCTGATCGAGGACGAGTGGCTGGACACCGCCTCGGGGGATACAATATCTACGGCGATCGAGCCAAACACCATCCCTGTCCTTTGCGAAACTCGTGACTCCAAGGTACCGGTCTCCTCTCCGGACTCCGAACCTTCCGCGCCCCTGCCAGTCGAATCCGGTTGGGCGCCGGTTATGGAGTTCACCGCCGCGGACATCTTTCAGCACTCGCCCTTCGGCGATATCCTAAACTCACTAAAGTCTCTCACTTTATCAGGAGAGCCCTGGCCGAACTATGGTCAGGAAGGTTGGGATGCGGACGACGAAGAAATTCAACGCCCACCCACCACCCACTTCGTAGCCACTGTCGATGATTTAACCGACATGCTCGACTTTGACTCCGAAGACATCCAGGGTATGGACGACGATGCCGGAGACGACCAAGAACCAGCGCCTCAACTCACGATGTATATATGGTGGACTCACCTAAAGGAAGCGATAACGAGGAACAACGGGACGCTGCGAAGGATAATTCCCTCGAAAGGCAGTCAAAACGGCGACGTAAGCGCCGCTCAAAGCCCCGCCTCGACAAAGACAGCACCCATACAGACCCAACCATAGAGCAGGGTGAACCGGTGGACGACGAACATGCCATCGGGCAACCATCCGAACAGGATAACTTGGATAAACAATCCGTCCCCGGCGAAGATAACAGTCCGGACGATCTCACGCCGGACACATCATTGGAGCAGAAGAACCGGCTCGTCGCCACTGCACGTAGCCTGAAAAAGCAGAAGCGGAAGCTCAAAACAGCGGAAGACGCACTCAGAATGAGATGGAGCAAAGTACTCAACACCGCAGACAAATACGGTGATAGTCGCCAAACAAAGAGCTACTGAAAGTGCAAATTACTGCCTGAATTCGATGAGGAGGCCGTAGAGCCCCCACAACCAAAGAACAAAGAGTCCGCCCGGTCGGATAGACGACCACATGGCAAACATAGAGCAGCAAGCGGCACCGCACACAAGCCGGCACACGATCCGCATAAGGATTCACACCAAAAGGATGGCCCAGTCAGGTCTATCTATGGGCCAAGAAAGCAAGCTCTAGAAAGCAATGCAACACGTCGAGTATTCGAACATCACGGCACACCCAAATACAGGGGCGCCGCACACCCCCAATGTTTCACCGATGAGGTGCTGGATCATGAATTTCCAGCGGGATTCAAGCCCGTAAACATAGAGGCATATGACGGAACAACAGACCCTGGAGTCGGGATTGAGGATTACATCCTGCACATACACATGGCTAGAGGAGATGAACTCCACGCCATAAAATACTTACCCCTCAAGCTCAAAGGGCCAAACCGGCATTGGCTCAAAAGCCTCCCCGAAAACACCATTGGAAGTTGGGAAGAGCTCGAGGATGCGTTTCGGGCAAATTTTCAGGGGACTTATGTCCGCCCTCCGGATGCAGACGATTTAAGTCACATATCTCAACAGCCCGGAGAGTCAGCCCGCAAATTCTGGAACAGGTTCCTCACCAAAAAGAACCAAATAGTCGACTGTCCGGACGCCGAAGCCTTAGCAGCTTTCAAACATAACGTCTGAGACGAATGGCTCGCCGGACACCTTGGCCAAGAAAAGCCGAGAACAATGGCCGCACTAACAAGCCTCATGACCCGCTTTTGCACGGGAGAGGATAGCTGGCTGGCAAGATGCAGCACCAGCGACCCATGTACATCCGAGGTCAGGGATGGAAATGGGAAACCACGACGCAACAAGGACCAGCACCGGACCAAGGGAAATAGTCCGAAGAGCACGACAGTCAACGTCGGATTCAAAAGCTCTCGGCAGAATAATAAAAAACTACCCCTTAAGGATAATAGCGACGAGTTATCCAACTTAAACAAAATCTTCGACAAGATATGCCAAATCCACAGCACCCCTGGGAAGCCTGCAAACCATACCCACAGAGATTGTTGGGTCTTCAAGCAGTCCGGCCGACCTAACGCCGAACACAAGGGGCTCGACACACCAAGTGAGGATGATGACGAACCCCACAAGTAGAGCACCGGAAAACAAAAGAATTTCCCACAAGAGGTCAAAACAGTAAACTCACTTCAAGTGACAAAAGGGAAAAATAGAGCGGCACCCATCTAAATACGCGCCGCACGGTCTACCTTAGCGGAGTCCCAACACTGATTGTCAAAACCAATAACCTTCGACCATCAGGACTACTCCGGAAGTATCCGGAACGCAGGATGGACTACCTTGATATTAGATCCTATAATCGACGGACTCCAATTTACACAAGTCCTAATGGACGTCGACAGTGATCTAAACCTGCTATATCAGGACACAATCCGCAGAATGGGGATAGACCCAACCAAAATTTGCCATAGCAATACCTCCTTTCAAGGAGTAATGCCAGGCCCATATGCCCATTGTACGGGCTCTCTACCGCTAGAAGTTGTGTTCGGCTCATCCGACAACTTCCGTTGCGAAAAGTTAGTCTTCCACATCACCCCATTTAAAAGTAGCTATCAAGCACTATTGGGACGCGAAGCTTTCGCCCGCTTTAACGCAATACCGCATTATGCATCTCTTACACTTAAAATGCCCGGTCCACGCGGCATCATCTCATTAAAGGGAAAATTTGAGTGTTCCTCGAATACGGAAGAATGTGAGACTGCCTTGACAGCCACACACTAATCCGGCTTTGTTGCTCAAAGCATCTAAACAGGTCATTCAGACCCCGGACAAGGTTAGGCGAGTCCGGTATAAATAAACAAGGGGCTTACTAGCCGCATACCCCCTTACAAGGGGCTCCACGCATGTACAACAAGAGACAATAAAGCTCAATTTTATTCATTTTGAATCATACTGCTTATTTTAAAATACATTTTTACATCGATCTTTTTTCAACTAAGTTCCTCTCTTTTACATATGAACGCCGTGCTATACCCGTCCAGGATACGGCACAACGGAGACACAGGCGCAGACGTGCAGCAGGGACCCGTTGCAAGGATTCTTTTCAGATTAAGACCATGCGTAAACCTTTTTTACTGTCTCTTGTTGTTACACATCCCCCGGTTTCTTATCATAACCGAGGAGGAGGCTAGCGTTTTGGCATCGGCTGCGTTAGAATTTTGCACGTACCTGGACACCAGGGGCTTGTTACCAAGGGCGTTGTTCGGCCCGCTTTCATAAAGACCGAATACCTTAGGGAGTGTTCGGCGTCTCGAGTTAGGCCTTATATGCAGCAGCTACGAATCATGTCTTTGGTCAAATGTTGGGTTTCCGGATCCTGTGTTTTGGTGCCTTACGTTCCGTTCTATCGGCCAACGCGGCACCAGGAGAACTACTGCGATTGTGCCCCGGTTCGGCGAGGTGAGCACCTCAGTAGAGAAAGCCGAAAACTGATTGTCGTGATATAGCGCGAGACTGGTCAACCACTCGACGACCCACCGGAATGTTTAGAATTCCTCTGCATTAACGAAGGATCGTTTTCCGGTCAGGCACATACGCGCCCCGAATTCAGGAGAGCGCGGTGCCCCCAGGGGCTATATAGTAGCCCCAGCATCGAACTCCTATGGCTAAGTGAAACTGATAAAGCATTATAGTCCGGTTGCCTAGTTTGCTACGAGATCACCTCCTTTCCAGGACCAATACTTTGTATTAAGTGTGAAAATGCGCCTTTTTGCAAACGCCCCCGCACTATGTGCGTGGGGGCTGAAGCCGAAGACTGCCATCTTTCAGGTTACATACACATATACATTAACGGACGCACAAGAGGTATTTTACTACTTGAACGCACAAGTATAAAAAGCTCTTATATTCCATCAAAAGATTGTTTCACAAATCATACATGTCATTTGAACATAATATCGTTAGAGCACTGCGTCTCTATTAAACGAGCGCCCTGTAGGACTTCCTTAAAATAGCGCTCGACTGGCACTCGGCTTCCGTCCGAATTCGGGGATGCAACGTCGATGGCCTTCATCTCTGCCCAGTATGTCTTGACACGGGCAAGAGCCATCCGTGCACCCTCTATGCATGCCGACCGCTTCATTGCCTTGATATGCGGCACCGCACCAAGGAACTGCTGCACCAAGCCAAAATAACTCTCCGGCTCGGGCCTTTTCGGCCACAAATGAGTCACAACATCCTTCATGGCAAGTCCGGACAACCTATTCAGCTCAGCCCATTCGGCTAACCGATCGGTTAATGGAAGTGGACGCTCTGGATTACGGAACTGCGACCAAAACAACTCCTCCATTTCGTGATCCTTTTGACCATGGAAGTGTTCGACCGCATCCGCGGCACTTGCCGCTAAGTCCAGATAAGCATCCTCTGCACCCCACAGCCGGTCCAACTGAGCATACTTTGGATCCGTGAACTTCCTCCGTAGCAGAAAGGGCTTTCCAGCCGCGATATCCCCGGCCTGACGTAGCTCCTCCTTTATAGCTCTCATCGTGGAGCGGGCATCCTTTGCTTCGGCGATGGCCTTTTTCAGGTCCTCCTGCTCCGCTCGACGTTCTTTTTCAAGAAACTCGCAGCGGTCGGTAGCATTCTTCAACTTCACGGCAATCTCGGCCATTTCCTCCCTGCTTCGGCAGTGAGCAGCCTGTTCGGCTTTTAGCTCTTCGGCCGCCTTCAAGGCAGCCGCATTAATTTTTCTGGCTTGCTCCTTGGCTCGGGCGAGCTCCGCCCGAAGGTTCTCCATAGCAGCGGCACCATCTGCATCAAGCATACATGTTGTAAGGCATGGGCGTCAAGCTCCCTTACAAGGTGTTCGCGGATGAGTTGCATACCTTGTGACTCGTCAAGCCGCTTATTGACAAGTGCGATGTCCGCATCCGCTACGTCAAGTTGCCGCTTCAGTTCGGCAAACTCATCAGTCCGGCTGGCCACCGGACGCTCTGCCACCTATATAGAAAAGGCGACATCTTATGACTGAGATTATGATCCTCGGCCCGCTGTCACTTTTGACAACGTACCGAGTCTCAGGGGCTACTATCTATACAGGGCACATTCTATATGCAAAACTGTCAAAAGGTACACCATTTTTGCGTACCTCAAACCCCGTCAGTAAACTTCTGACGGCTTCATGCAATCCGCTCTCAGCGGATGAAATCCTTTCAATCACCGTACCCATTAACGCACGGTGATCTTCTGAGATAGACGCTCGCCTGAGCAGATCCTTCAGCTCCCCCGGTCGTACACCAGTTGGCGCCAGACCTTCTGGCCCCGCCAGACTCGGGGAAACCCTCCACGACGACACCTCAGGGTCGTCCGCCTCGCATGACGGTGCGGCAGGTGGAGGCGTTTCTCTCTCCATCAACTCCGAACGAAGATCCCCCGAAGACGAGCTCTGCTGAGAAGGGCTGAGATCCGAACTACAAGGTAACATTTCGGTTATCTTCAGAAATAAAAATAGGGATGTCCCTTATTACAAGACTCCCCTTTCTACTTACGGCTCGCTGGAGGGCTGATCCCCTTGGGGAAATAGTGCGGCTGGGGTGTCTCCCGGCGCCGGACCCTCTGGCGAAGATTTATTTCCCCGCTTTGAGGCCTTGGCCTCCGGATCTTAAGAGGCGGTCCTCTTCTCCCCATGGAAGGAGGGATTCTCGATTCCCCCTTCCTTGAAAGCCTCCTACACGGAGGCAGTAGCTTCCCTATTCCCCCCTTCGCCCTCTTCCAAAGGCGCAACCGCCAGCATCTTGGTTAACACAGGATCCGGCATGGTCTCAGGGAGGGGCGTCGGACACCTTATCAGCTTTGCTTTCGCTATCCACTCATGTTCAAGGGGCAGCTCTTTAAAGGGCAAGTTCATGATAAATGTACGGATAGCGTGTCCGGGTACAGGACTACTTACTTGAGTATCCGGGCGATTACAGCTCAGACCTGCGTCCTCGGTCAAGTCTGGACACTTCTCTTGTGATCCGAAGAACAGTTTATACATCTCCACGGGCGTCGCGCCCATAAAATGTTGGAGAGCTCGTGGTCCCTCCGGATTAAATTCCCATAGGCGGAGGGGGCGACGTTTGCAGGGCAGAAGGCGCCGAATCAGCATGACCTGCGCCACTACAACCCGATTGATCTCCCTCTCTTGGAGGTCTCAAATACGGCCCTGCAACAGAGGAACGTCCTTGGACGGCCCCCAGTCGAGGCCTTTGTTGACCCACGACGCCAGCCACTGTGGTAGACCCGAGCGGAAGGCAGGTGGCACCACCCATTTGGTGCCCCTGGGAGCGGTGATATAAAACCACTCCTGCTGCCACAAACCGAGCTCCTCTTGAAAGGAGCCCTGGGGCCATGGAGCGTCAGCACTTTTGCTTATAGCAGCCCCTCCGCACTCTGCCTGCTGCCCCTTGATCATCTTCGGCTCCACTTTGAAGGTCTTAAGCCACAATCCGAAGTGAGGGGTAATGCGGAGGAAGGCTTCGCACACGACAATGAATGATGAGATGTGGAGGATGGACTCCGGATCCAAGTCATGGAATTCCAGCCCATAATAAAACATGAGCCCCCTCACGAAGGGGTCCGTCGGGAAGCCTAAACCCCGAAGGAAGTCAGACACGAACACCACGCTCTCACCAGGCGCGGGAGTGGGAATAACCTGCCCTTGGGCAGGCAGCCTATGTGAAATTTCGCCAGTTAGATACCTAGCGTCTCTCAGCTTTAGCACGTCCTCCTCCGTGATGGAGGAGGGCGTCCACCGGCCGTGCAGGTCGGAGCCGGACATCGTCGAAGGTCCTAAGCGCCTGAATCTGGAGCTTTGGGTGTTGGAACTCGAGGCGAGGGGCGGATTCGATTGAGATGGAAAGAAAGGAGCAGGCCTTGGTCTCATTATAAAGAGGTTGAATACCAAGAGCCCTCCCCGTGACCGCTTGGGACTCTCCTTCGATAGAGGGGGCGTGCCAACGGGCACGGCTGGGTTACCCACGCCCGTATTGATGAGAATCCCGAAATAAGGGGGCATGATCTCCGCTTTGATAAGACATGCCAGGGAAACCGCCTCGCTAAACGCGCTGAGGTGGGACCGTAAAAAACGATTCGAATAAAGGCCTAGCCGTGGTGTGATGTCACGTCGCGGAATACGTCAGCAGATCTGTGCAAAGATTATTCTCTCTACGGTGGTATGTGGAACTTGTTTTGTAGAGCTGGACACTATCCTTGTGTTCAAAATCTTCTATGGAGAATTTAGAGGAGGAACCCGCCTTGCAATGACGAAGACAATATGCGTGCCGGACTCGTCGTCATTGAAGCCTGGTTCAGGGGCTACTGAGGGAGTCCTGGACTAGGCGGTGCCCAGATAGCCGAACTATCATCTTTGGCCGGACTCCTGGACTATGAAGATACAAGATTGAAGACTTTGTCCCGTGTCCGGATGGGACTTTCCTTGGCGTGGAAGGCAAGCTTGGCGATACGGATATGTAGATCTCCTACCATTGTAACCGTCTCTGTGTAACCCTAACCCTATTCGGTGTCTATATAAACCGGAGGGTTTTAGTCCGTAGGACAAACAACAATCATACCATAGGCTATCTTCTAGGGTCTAGCCTCTCTGATCTCGTGGTAGATCTACTCTTGTACTACCCATATCATCAATATTAATCAAGCAGGTGTAGGGTTTTACCTCCATCGAGAGGGCCCGAACCTGGGTAAAAACATCGTGTCCCTTGTCTCCTGTTACCATCCGCCTAGACGCACAGTTCGGGACCCCCTACCCGAGATCCGCCATTTTTGACACTGATAGAGGGCATATGTGGGGTTTGAAGATGCCTGGACCTTACCACCTTATTCTAATAGCCCGCCTCAATGCCTCTGCCCAGAACATAGGAGCCCCCTGGGTTCAAGATCTCATATCAATTTTCAACCATTGGGAAAGAATTAAAAGGCAAGAAGAAATGGAATTCTCAATAAAAGTATAAACAGGTCTTCCCCACTGCTGCATAGAATCTGAGCTGGGTGGAATTGAACTTCGGTTTCGATCAAGACACCCCTGCCTACTTACCTTAAAAAACGGCTAATGATCAACCGATCACAGAGGTCCTTTTCCAGCAACTTCGAATCAGAAAGCCCCGACTCCCATAAAGAATGCTTGCAGATCTTTCTTTTTATTACGATGACGATATGGACCTCGTTACTGTCTCATTTTCTTATATTTATATAAGATCTTTTTTGGATTCGACATAACAAGAACAGAATCATGCTCTGTAGGATTTGAACCTATGACATTGGGTTTTGGAGATAGACGTTCTACTGAACTAAACTAAGAGCGTTTTCCGGGAGATAAAGCAGTAAATAAAAGGATGATTTTTGTACCACATGCATATAAAAAATGAAACTCTGAATTTTGTCCAATTTCAATCGATCTCAGTTGTTCCCTTGTTACTGCCCATAGGAGAAGTAATAGGAAGGGATGACAGGATTTTAACCCCTGCCTTGTTTTCCACATCATAATGTATTCCTCCATCTATATACAACTTTCTTTTCATTTCTTCTTTTTGGTTTCATATAATAAATGATATACATCTGAAACCCAACCTAACGTCTAAAGAATGAATATTTATCGGTAATGCTCAGGAAGAAAGAAGGGGTCACCTTTTTGATTTTTATTCCACCCTCATGTACCCTTTGCATTTTTTCTAAAGCCTGTTCAACCTCATATCACCTAGAACAAGTCATGGACTTCTTCAATGAAAGAAAGTCTCATGGAAACGTTTTCAACAAAATAAGAACCATAAAAAATAGATTTATTGATCATTTTATTTAGGAAAATGGATTTTTTCGCAGTTTTATCTTTTATCCTAAAGATATGCAGAACGAGTGTATTATGAAATGTTCGTTTTCTAGCTTTGCATACATTGCTACTTAATCGTTTAGTGGTTATCGATGAAATTACTTCACCATAGAGAAAATATTGTGGAAGTTTATATATATATATATATATATATATATATATATATATATTATTGGTTGCTTTTGTTTATGTCCAATTGGAAAAGTTGATCTTCTAAATTCATATGTTTAGCCTAAAGTACATAACTTGTGTTCCTCCCTAGTTCTTGCAAAGCCACCTAATCAAGCCTCACCACATTTGTAGTTATAACATATTCAGCTGAAAGCAAACTCAAAATAAAATTGGTTTACTATTAGTAACACATATACTTTTTTACCTTAGCTCTTTCTTTATTGTTCATTGAGAAGTTCAAATGCTTTGATTTCTTATCAGATAAGAGGTAAAAATATTCTTCATTCGTTTATTTTGTAAATTCAAAATTGCATTCAAATCCATTCTTTCTCATAACTTGAGAATATGTACAACGCAGAACAAAAAAGAAGGCAGATTTGATGAGTTGTAGGGGCGGAACCACTTCCACCGATTTCTTGCGGGAAGGTTACGAAGGGAAGAAGAATCGAGCTGTGACTGGTAACCTTGATTTCTTTCGAACATCATTACGAGAGTAACAAAGAAAGAATAACGTAGATAGGAAGGAGTGAGCCGAGCCCCAAGGATAATGAATTGGTATGTCGGTGCTTACTTGAGCAAGAAGCCAAGTCATCGATAATCAAAGAAAGGTGTGAGTGAATGAGCCCAACTTTCCGATTCAAATATGACTCCTTTTCACTTTCAACAAATAGAGAAATCTCCGCTAGGCTAGCAGTTGGTAACCAACGTAGTGCCCCATTCGTTCCATGAAATCCAATCAGTTCTCCTTGGATTCCAATCCAATCTCCCAATCAGTGAGAAATAGACGGTCGGATGAGATCTCGAACGTTGTCCCTACCTACTGAGGAATCAAAAGTGTACGTAGAAAAAGAGAGTGTTGGAAATGCATCGAGGAGAACTTACCTTGTAAGTCACTACTCCGGCACTGGGCAGGAATACTACTAGCGAGGCTTATAGGCAGCTAGTTCTTAAAGAAATCTATCAGCTATAACCTAGCCTATTGAATCTGGTACACCCGAAGCACGAAACTAGATAGGTAGCCCTACCTACGACTAGAAAAGTATCGTATTTTTTTCTTATAGTAAATCTTCCACTCATTCCTTCCATTATGGAATATCATTTGGAGTGTATTTTCCCTCTCAAAAAAGGCTTCGCCCTCATTTCACTGAACTTATTGGAAATGCCTAGGATAGAGTTCATTCACTTGCCCAGCAGCCCTATTCCAAATAGTTGATCCGAATTTCTATCCCTGATTGACTCAATCAGGAAGAGGAAGACTTGATAAAAGATGAAAAGAAAGGATTGATTACCTTTTTAAGTCAAGAAAAGAAAGGAAAGGGCTATTTATGAGTTTATGTAGATGTAGTTTCAGATTCTTGGATGAGCGGAACATCTTTGAGACAAATCATCTCTACCCGGGTACATAACTTCATCCAAACCTTGGATCCACGAATTGTTGACTCGCTCTAGAAAAGAGATTCATAGTTGGGAGCTCTGAACGATGATCAATATGGTTTCCTAGGATGAGAAATATGGTTTACTACTTGACAATAAGAAAGTTGTTTTTATATTTTTTCACTTTTTGAGGTGTTTTGCCTAGTCTGAATTTCCCCTTCTTCTATTTGATCAAGATGGATAGCAAAAAAGCATGAATAGGCCTACTGGGATGGAAGGAGAGAAGGACTGAATGAGAAAAGGAAATACCTCTTTGTTTACCTTGGAATGCATTGCTCAACTACTTAGGTAACTAAATGAAACGTTCATCTACGATCTTTCTTAAAAAAAGATAGGACTGTACGGCAGTTCTCGTTAGTAGAATCGCAGAACACAAGAAGAAGTTCACTCTGACTTGCGCACTACAAAAAGCAGCCAACGACTTCGGATGTACTCCGTCTTTCGAGCCTATGTTTAGATTCAAAAGATAAGGCACTAGTGCAACGAACGCTGCTTTGGTGCGTCCCACCTTAACTAACTAGTGCTTGACTTGACTTTCCCTCGTGCCCTATCCAATGAATAAGGAGAAGTGAGGGAGTCCTGGATTAGGGGGTGTCCGGATAGCCGGACTATAACCTCTTGCCGGACTATTGGACTATGAAGATACAAGATTGAAGACTTCGCCCTTTGTCCGGATAGGACTTTCGTTGGCGTGGAAGGCAAGCTTGGCGATACGGATATGTAGATCTCCTCCCATTGTAACCGACTCTGTGTAACCCTAGCCCCCTCCGGTGTCTATATAAAACGGAGAGTTTAATCCATAGGACAACAACAATCATACCATAGGCTAGCTTCTAGGGTTTAGCCTCTCTGATCTCGTGGTAGATCTACTCTTGTACTACCCATATCATCAATATTAATCAAGCAGGAGTAGGGTTTTACCTCCATTGAGAGGGCCCGAACCTGGGTAAAAATATTGTGTCCCTTGTCTCCTGTGTCCATCTGCCTAGACGCATAGTTCGGGACCCCCTACCCGAGATACGCCGGTTTTGACACCGACATTGGTGCTTTCATTGAGAGTTCCTCTGTGTTGTCATTGTCAGGTTTGATGGCTCCTTCGATCATTGTTGGCGATGCAGTCCTGGGTGAGACTTTTCTCCCCGGACAAATCTTTGTATTCGGCGGCTTTGCACTGCGGGCCAATTCGCTTGGCCATCTGGAGCAGATCAAAAGCTACGCCCCTGGCCATCAGGTCAGATTTGGAAGTTTGAACTACATGGCCGACATCTGTAGAGAATTGATCTTCGACGGATTCGAGCCACAGCTGAGCATGCCGCACAGTCACGATGGGCACGATTTAGCTCTGCCGCCTAACAGTGCCTTGGAGGCCGCACCCGCATCCCCTCCGACCCATAGCCCGGAGCTAGCTGCGCCAATCGAGGACGGGTGGATAGACCCCGTCGCGGGGGCTGCAGTCTCAATGGTGATCGAGCCGAACACCAGCTTTATCCTTCGCGAGGTCCGTGACTCCGCATTGCCAGGCTCTTCTCCGGACTCTGAACCCTCCGCGCCCCTGCCAATCGAATCCGATCGGGAGCCGATCAAGGAGTTCACCGCCGCGGATATCTCTCAGCATTCGCCCTTTGGCGATATTATGAATTCACTAAGGTCTCTCTCTTTGTTAGGAGAGTCTTGGCCGGATTATGACCGGCAGGATGAGGGTGCGGACGACGAAGAAATTCGATGCCCACCCACCACCCACTTCATAGCCACTGTCGATGATTTGACCGACATGCTCGACTTCGACTCCGAAGACGTCGACGGTATGGACGACGATGTAGGAGACGAACAAGAACCAGCGCCCACAGGGCACAGGACAGCCACCTCATCCTACGATGTATATATTGTGGACACACCCAAAGGAAACGACGACGAAGAACGGGTGGACGCAACGAAGGATCGTTCGTTCGCAAAGCAGTCAAAGCGGCGGCCTAAACTCCGCTCCAAGCCCCGCCTCGACAGGGACAGCGGTCATACAGACCCAGCCACAGAGCAGGGAATCGGGCAACCGTACAAACAAGTCAACTTGGATAAACAACCCGTCCCCGGCGAAGATAACAGTCCGGACGACCTCACGCCGGACAAGTCCCTGGAGCAGAAGAACCTCCACAAAAGGCTCGTCGCTACCGCGCGTAGCCTGAAAAAGCAGAAGCAGAAGCTCAAAACTGCGGAAGATGCACTCAGAATCAGATGGAGCAAAGTACTCAACACCGCAGACAAATACGATGGCAGTCGCCACACAAAGAGCTACCCGAAGCGAAAGCTACTGCCTGAATTTGATGAGTAGGCCTTAGAGCCCCCGCAATCAAAAAACAAAGAAGCCACCCGGTCGGATAGACGACCTCATGGCCAACATAGAGCAGCAAATGATACCGCACACAAGCTAGCACGCGATCCACACGAGGATTCGCATCAAAAAGATGGCCAGGCCATATCTATCTACGGGCGAAGAAAGCAAGCTCTAGTAAGCGATGCAACGCAACAAATATCCGAACATCACGGCGCACCCAAATATAGGGGTGCCGTACACCCCCTATGTTTCACCGATGAGGTGCTGGACCATGAATTTCCAGCGAGATTCAAACCCGTGAACATAGAGGCATACGATGAGCAGACCACAGAGTCTCGGATTGAGGACTATATCCTCCATATCCACATGGCCAGAGGAGACGACCTCCACGCCATAAAATACCTACCCCTTAAACTCAAAGGGCCAGCCGACATTGGCTTAAAGGCCTTCCCGAAAACACCATTGGAAATTGGTAAGAGCTCGAGGACGCTTTTCGGGCAAATTTTCAAGGGACCTATATTCGGCCACCGGATGCAGACGATTTCAGACATATAGCTCAACAACCCGGAGAGTCAGCCCGGAAGCTCTGGAACAGGTTTCTTACTAAAAAGAACCAGATAGTCGACTATCCGGATGCCGAAGCCTTAGCAGCTTTCAAACACAGCGTTCGAGACGAATGGCTCGCCAGACACCTCGGCCAAGAAAAGCCAAGAACAATGGCCGCATTAACAAGCCTCATGACCCTCTTTTGCGCGGGAGAAGACAGCTGGTTGGCAAGATGCAGCACCAGCGAGCCAAGTACATCTGAAGTCAGGGATGGAAACGGGAAGCCACGACGCAGCAAAGACCATCGCCGGAATAAGGCAAACAGCCCGAAGAGCACGGCAGTTAATGCTGGATTCAAAAGCTCTCAGAAGGGTCAGAAAAAGCTGCCCCTCAAGGATAACAGGGAGGAACTCTCTAATCTAAACAAAATCCTGGACAAGATATGTCAAATCCATAGCACCCCCGGGAAGCCTGCAAATCATTCCCATAGAGAATGTTGGGTCTTAAAGCAATCCGGCAAACTCAATGCCGAACACAAGGGGCTGGATACACCAGGTGAGGACGATGATGAACACCACAAACAAAGCATTGGGGAACAAAAGAAGTTCCCACAAGAAGTCAAAACAGTAAACTTCCTACACGTGACAAAAGGGAGAAACGAAGTGGCGCCCACAGAGATATGCGCCATGCGGCCTATCACTAAAGAGCCTCGCCACTGGTTGTCAAAACTGATCACCTTCGACCATCAGGACTACTCCGGAAGTATCCGGCACGCAGACTGGGCCGCCTTGGTGTTAGATCCGATAATTGACGGATTCCACTTCACACGAGTCCTGATGGACGGCGGCAGTGGTTTAAACCTGCTATATCAGGACACAGTCCGCAAAATGGGGGTGGACCCAACAAAAATTAGACATAGCAATACTTCCTTTAAAGGAGTAATGCCAGGCCCAGAAGTCCATTGCACGGGCTCCCTCCTCCTAGAAGTTATGTTCGGCTCCCCAGATAACTTCCGTAGCGAAAAGCTAACCTTCCAAATCGCCCCGTATCAAAGTGGCTATCAAGCACTACTGGGCCGCGAAGCTTTCGCCCGCTTTAACGCAATACCGCATTATGCATCTCTCACGCTTAAGATGCCCAATCCACAAGGCATCATATCACTAAAGGGAAATATTGAGTGTTCCTCGCGCGCGGAAGACTGTGCGGTCGCCTTGACATCCACACAATAAAACGGCTTCGCCAACCAAAAGCACCTAACAGGTCGTTAAGACCACAGATGCGGCTAGACGAGTCCGGCATAAACATTCAAATTGATAAAGGCTCAATAGTCGTATACCCCTATACAAGGGGCTCCGCGCATGTAAAACAAGCGACAATAAGGCTCAATTTTACCCATCCTGAATTATCCTTTGTTTACTTAGTATAACTTACATTTCGCATTACATTTTTCAACTAAGTTCCTCTCTTTTACAGATGAACACCGTGCTACACCCATCCAGGACACGGCACAACGGAGACACAGGCGCAGACGTGCAGCAGGGACCGTTCCAAGGATTCTTTTCAGATTAAGACCCCGCGTAAACCTTTTTTACCGTCTCTTGTTGATACACATCCCCCGGATTCTCAGTATAACCGAGGAGGAGGCTGGCGTCTTGGCATGTGGCCAGGTCAGAATTTTGCACGTACCTGGACACCAGGGGCTTATTAACAAGGGCACTATTTAGCCCATTTTCATAAAGACCGAATACCTTAGGGAGTGTTCGGCGTCGCGAGTTTGGCCTTATATGCATCAGCTCCGAATCATGTCTTTGGTGAAATGTTGGGTTTGCCCGGCTCCTGTGTTTTGCTGCCTTACATTCCGCTCTATCGGCTAAGGCGGCACCAGGAGAACTACTGCGATTGTGCCCCGGTTCAGCCAGGCGAGCACCTCAGTAGAGAAAGCCGAAAACTGACTGTCATGATATAGCGTGAGACTGGTCAACCACTCGATGACCTATCGGAATCTTCGGGATTCCTCCGCATTAACGAAGGGCCGTTTCCCGGCCAGGCAAGCACGCGCCCCGAGTTCAGGCGGGCGCGGCGCCACCAGGGGCTATATAGTAGCCTCACTGTCAAACTCCTATGGCTAAGTGAAAATGATAAAGCATTATAGTCCGATTGCCTAGTTCGCTATGCTATCACCTCCTTCATGGACCAAGACGTTGGATCAAGTGTGAAAATGCGCCTTCTATGAACACCCCCGCATTATATGTGTGGGGGCTGAAGCCGACGACTGCCATCTTTCAGATTGTATACACATACACGTTAACGGCCGCACATGAGGTATTATAATTCTTGTAGGCACAAGTATAAAAAGCTTATACATTTCATCAAAATATTGTTTTACAATAATACATGTTATTCAAACATAATATTCTTCGAGCACTGCATCTCTATTAAACGAGCGCCTTGCAGAACTTCCTGAAAATAGTGCTCGGCAGGCACTTGACTTCCATCCGAATCTTGGGATGCAACGACGGTGGCCTCCATCTCCGCCCAGTATGTCTTGACATGGGCAAGGGCCATCCGTGCACCCTCTATGCATACTGACCTCTTCATCGCGTTAATATACGGCACCGCACCAAGGAACTGCTACACCAAGCTGAAATAACTGTTCGGCTTTGGCCTTTCCGGCCACAGATGATCCACGACATACTTCATGGCGAGCCCGGATAACCTATTCAGCTCGGCCCATTCAGCCAAACGATCGGTCAATGGAAGCGGACGCTCTGGATTGTGGAACTGCGACCAGTAGAGCTTTTCCACTTCGCGATCTTTCTGATCTCGGAAGTGTTCGGCCGCATCAGTGGCACTCGCCGCTAAATCCAGATATGCATCCGCCGAACTCCACATCCGGTCCAACGGAGCATATTTAGGATCTCCTAACTTCATCCGCAGCATAAAGGGCTTTCCAGCCGCGATATCTCCAGCTTGACGTAGCTCCTCCTTCATCGCCCTCATCGCAGAACGAGCATCCTTGGCCACTGTAGTGGCCCTTCTCCAGGTCCGTCCGCTCCGCCCGATCTTCTTTTTCAAGAAGCTTGCAGCGGTCAGCAGGGTTCTTTAACTTCACAGCCATCTCGGCCATTTCCTTCTTGCTTCGGCAGTGAGCAGCATGTTTGGCTTTCAGCTCCTCAACCACCTTTAAGGCAGCTGCATCGCTTTTCCTGGCTTGCTCCTTGGCTCGCGTAAGCTCCGCCCGAAAGTCCTCCACGGCGGCAGCCCCATCTGCATCAAGCGCACACAGTATAACCGTGTAGCTCATCCAGAAGATCATCAATGACCGGTATCGGGTATTTATTTTTTATGGTTTGCGCATTGAGTTGCCTATAATGCATAGGCGCCACGAACCTTCTTTCTTCTTGTAAATAAGAGTCGGTGAGGCATGAACTAGGTTGTAGAGTACCATTCTAGAGTAACTCCTTGATTATGGCGTCAATTTCATCCGGTGGTGTGAATACCTATAAGGCCTTTGATTCACTGGTTGACTATCGTGAGGTGAATCCGATGGTCACATGGTCTTTTAGGAGGGAGGGTAGTGGGTTCTAAGAACAAATCAGAGAAAGAGGAAAAAACCTACTTGAGTCCTCTTCTACATCTTGAGTACTTCCCACTCCAATGGATCTAGTTTTTAGAATAGCTTCGAACCGGCCATGTAGAGCACTCATAGAGGTCCGGCTTCACGTCAGTAATCTACCACGCCCATGCTAGAATAGTAGAGTCCCCACTCCCCAACCACGATGTCTTGGTTGAGAGGCCCCACCTACCCATCTTCCCACAGTTTCACTGAGGTAGTACCATCCCCAATTCGCCACTTCTTGTGTTGATGTACTAAGAATTTGGTTGAGGCAATCGACTTCAATCAGAGGAAGCACTTGTGCATATCAACTTAGGATATCCCCTCCGTTCTACACCAGATTATGCACTCACCTCTGGTATAATATAGGAAAGGAAGACGCCCTTTCAGTGCACGCCAAAGCAGCTTTGCCTAGAAAGCTTCAAAATACACTACTAGGTCTCTCATTCTCAGTCGGCCTTCACAAAGCGGTTTGCACACCTTGGACCAGCTGGACAGATGTTCCGGCCTTTCTCCTATTAAATGCATCTGGCACCTTATTTTCCATTTTACCCCTAATATTCTGCCTTTGAAAGTCAAAACTCACGCTTGCTCATCTTAGCATGTAGCTGATTCCGCAGAAAAAGTGTTAGCTGCTAGTGTTGTTGATGCTCCATCAGTGTTTTACTGTCAAGAAATATATCATCAAACCAACACAAATCTTCTGGCTTGAACACATCATTCATGAGTGCTTGAAACATTGCAGGAGCATTTGTAAGGCCGCATCACATTGAATTCATACTTACAGGGTTCTGAATGGCTTTTTGGGCTTGTCTTCCTCTCTCATCCTAATCTGATGATAGCCAGATCTTAAGTCAATCTTGCTGTAATATTTAGCACCACTCATCCAATAGGGCATCTATGTGCTGGAATTGGGTATTTGTTCTTTACGGTACTGTCATTCAGCTGCCTGGTTTCAATGCACATCCTCCATGTCACATCCTTCTTCTTCACTAACAGCACAGTTGAAGCAAAGGGGCTAGTAGAGGATTGTATCAGTGAATTCTTCAGCAATTCATCAATTCTCAATCTCAGCCTTTTGCAGATGTGAGTATCCGTATGGCTTAAGATGTTTGGGCTCAGTACCTTCGGGGGTAGATAGTGATCATGGATTCCTTTTTTGTAAGGACTTAGGTTCTTGAAACTCCTACTCTTAAGAGTTCAGTAGGGTTGAAATTGGATCAGAGATCAGAGATGTTAGGTTTACTGAGTTAACCATGCACCATTGAGCCATCATGCAGAACTAAGCTTGTTCTGATTTAGTAGCAAACAACTCTTCTCCTTCCACCTGGTACAACTTTCCTCCACCCCTCTTGATTCCTTCCAGCACCACTTAAACATTGCGGAAAGGGTTTTGACCAGCTAGTCAGATTGCCCCATTACGGGTGTGTTACGCCAGAAAGTTCCTCAATCATGTGCCTGTTCCCGAGCGAGTCAGTCCCATTTCGATGACAAACGAGACGATGTGTGCCTCCATAGAGCTTTGACATTTCTCCATCGCGAGAGATTCTCTCCAGCCACAGGTTCCCTAGTGGTACATCCGGGGTCGGCTCAATCAGTGCGCTATCAGTCCAGTACCATTAGCTCTCCAAGGGTCGCAATCCATTCTTTCCGGGCAAGCCAGTTCAATTCCTTTCTGGTAGCAAGAGATCCCATATCAGATTAAGTAAAGGGATTACCTAGCTAGCGCATATCGAAGAGTTGGAGACTTCCTGCCACTATAGAAAAAGCCGTTGATGGATCAATTTACGTAGGTGGGTCTCAACTCGGATCGAGACATTCGGATTTGCCGATGAAGAGTACTGCCTTGGAGGGGTAGGGGTTGTAGGGGAAGAACCAACCTTTTGTAGGTAGCAAAACATCTCACTCAGTAAATAAATTAGAGTTTGATCTTTTCGTTTGTGTTGTCTTTTTGCATTTTTGTTTTGATCTGACATCAGATCTGAGTTATTGTTCATTGACTATATCTTAGACCATTGCGATCTCTTTCTTTCACTTGGTTTTTCTTCCTTCCCTTTGGTACTCCTTAACTCGGAGATACTCCTTCGGTACTACTTGGCTACCACTTAAACAGATGGGTTTAGTCCCTTCATTCGGGCAACATTTTCCCTGGGTACCACCGGCTTACCACCGGGTTGAAAGAAATCCCTTACTATTAGGACATAGTACATAGTGTTTGTTACGACTTAAGGCTACTGGATTGACTTTATTTAATGTTGCATCTGCTTTCAACTATTTCATAGCCTCCCGTACCGAGCAAACATCGAGAGCAGGGGCCAAAAAGTAAAATCCATAGAGTTGGGGACTAAAGAGACTCTTTTTTTATCAAAGTAGATTCGCTAATGTTGAGTCGATCTAGTATGGAAAATTCCTCGCTGTGCGCTCGCCTTTTGCCTGCTTCTGCTTCATCTGCAGATCAGATTCCTTCCCCAGAGTTCTTAATTATATGCTTTATAGCCAAGATATAGAATATCTGCTTCTTCTAAAGCGGATTAGAGTGCGACAACCAAAGCTACGGAGCGGCCTCTACCGCTTTCCCTACTGTTCTGGTTGAACAAGGGTTTTGGCTGAGCGACCACCTTCTTCCAGTATTTTAGCTTATTGTCTGCTTCCTGCCTGATCAGTGCTGACTGACTCTTCTTGCTTGTCTTGGGCCTGCTCCAGTTTTAGTGCTGCTAACCAAGGGTCTAATTTCGTGACATGATGAAGAGGAAGTCGAGTATCTTTGGTCTTGAAGAGTCAGGCCAATCCAACTGCTTGCTCCTGCCCAACTCAGTCTCAGTCGTACCATAATGCGCCTGGACTCAACACTTTTCTTGCTCCAAGACCACCCTCTAGCCCTCATGTAAAATAGATGAAAGAATTGTAAAGAATCATAGAATGATTAAAGCTGAGGAACATAGAGGTCTCTCCCACAATTTTTGTCATATACCTCTGGAATAGTGTTGAAATCACACGCCACTAAGCAGTTTTTTAAACCAAGTGGTTTATCTTAGTGTGCTAGCAGTGCTTCATTTCATATAGCGATAACGCTTTCTCTTTCTTAGCGCTCCACCCCACGGAGAACTCTGGTTGCGCTTTGGTTGGCTTTCTATTTTTTTCGATTTTCTCTCACTTGACTCAGCTTGACCTACTTGACTCAGCGGTTAGAGTATCGCTTTCATACGGCGAGAGTAATTGGTTCAAATCCAATAGTAGGTAAAGCCGGCCGAAACCCCCGCTTTTGCCAAATGATGACAAGAAGCAGATCGGCATCAAGGAGTAGAATGACCAAAGCATCGGTTGCTTCCACTTGTTTGTTGCGTTCTTCGACTGACAAACAAGGTACCCCCTCCTTTTCTCTTGCGAACCTAAGTTGAGCTTGGGACAACCCGCGACTGGCATAGGATATTTCAAAAGCGTCAGGATCCATCCTTCTTATGAACCAAGAGCACTGGACAAGCGAAGGGGCTCGTGCTGCGACGAATAATGCCATTGTTCATCATCTCACAGATTTGGTTCTCAATCTTTATTTTCTGGTGGGGTGCATATCTATATGGCGGACATTGGTAGGCACCGCACCGCACCAATGGAATTTGGTGGTCACAGGAACGACGAGGGTAATTCCTTTGGCTCCGGAACAAAGCATCAAACTCCTGTAGCAGTTCTTGAATAGCTGGAGGTGTTTGCTCTGCAGGATCAGCATCCAGAGTAATTGCTTGCAGATCATGCTCCTGGTGAATCTGACGCACTTGCACAAACTAGCTAACAGCACCCCGTTTCAGCAATCCTTGTAGCTTACGGACAGAGATTGGGTGGCAGGAAGGATTATCTTGAATGCCATTGAGAGTGATGCGGCGCCCTTTGTGCGTGAATATCATACTACAATGACGCTAATGTACCCACATCGGGCTATTGTCTTCGAACCGCTCTTGCCCTCCCCTTTCACTTCCATAGTGGTCTTCTTTGGTCGGCCCACTCATTTCACTCTCAAGCTCTCTGAGAAGAGAGAATCCGATTCAAGATGTTTCGAATTCAGCCTTTCCTTCATGTTCGTGCTTTAAGTCAGTTCGTACTTTTCAAAGATATAAGAGAATGACCGAACTTCGCATTGAAAGCTACTAAACAACGGCTGACAGAGACTCATAAGAGGGAGAGCGGTAGCAAAAATGAGATCTTTTGTCTAGACAGAAGAGAGATCCTTTCCTTCCTTTCTATAGGAAATGACTGATGTTGCTAAGTCACCTTCCGCTGCTCTTGCATCATCCCTTTTCTAATTCTTTTTGTATGGCTCGGTTGCATCCGATTTATCGCTCCCTAGTCACTGATTACATGCATGAGTTCTTTGATTCACTACTGACTTCTTTTGTGGAGCCGATTTCACCGACTGAGACTACTTGAAAAGAATTTTCGACCAACCGATCTCACGAGGATGAGTCACCCACATACTTAACAAAAAATGCAAATAGAAGAGCAAGTAAATCAAGATCAATTACAACTCACTCTGATCAAATAGCACTCAGGTATAGGATTTCCAGTGGAAAGGTAGCCTTGCTCGCTTCTTTACCCTTGTACACACAAATCTAGCTCATAGTAGCACTTTCGAGTTTGGTTACTTGAGTACAGAGATTGGAACAACTTAGCGTGGGAAGTCACATATCTTGTCTTAGCCTCGCCTCACCTATTTCCTTATAAAGGGACCAGAATGAAATAGAATGGAATCTCAAGCCTTAACTAGATCAGGGCTACCACGTTCCCTCAGACGAAAATGAAAAGAATACAAGACCTGTTGGGCTCGCAAAGTAGGATGAGGCTTTTTCTACTAGAAACAGAGGAGAGCGAAAACTAAGTCAAAGGGGGAAGAGCTGTTTATGAGCATTTGAAGGCCGGTTGACAACATCCAATGTCTCCCTAGAGGGTGCCTGAAACTCTAGTTTTTCTCGGCAGAGGTAGGTGAGGCGAGGAATCTTCCTACAAACTATATATTTAACACATTTTAGTTTGTAGGAAGATTCCCCGCTATGAACTTTCTATTTGGAGCTTCTTCCAAAGAGGTTGGGATTCTAGTTTGAATAGGATGTGTCCCGGTAAGATCATTAACGACTGATATACTGCCTGAGACAGGGCATGCTCTCCCCTCTGCATATCGAGAGAAAGAAACAACTTCCTGATTCCAGTTTTTTTCATTTATACCTATTGTCGGTGTCAAAACCGGCGGATCTCAGGTAGGGGGTCCCGAACTGTGCGTCTAAGGCGGATGGTAACAGGAGGCGGGGGACACGATGTTTACCCAGGTTCGGGCCCTCTCGATGGAGGTAATACCCTACTTACTTCTAACGCCCCGGATGCAACTTTCCATATTCGTAACTCCAACTCTTGCCTTTTCCGGAGATGCGATATATTATTGCCCTTCGTGGTTGGGTTTTTATCTTTTGTTTTGCATTTTTGTTCATGTCATGCATCTCATCTCGTAGCATCATACGCATTGCATCTGCATGTTTTCATAAAACTTGCATCCGTTCGTAGTTGCCAATTCTCTCTTTGTCTCTATTGACCAATTGTCAGACCGCTTGTCTTCGTTGATCGTTCTGAGACCAACCACCCACTTGCACGCGATCGCTTTGTTCCTCTGCACAGCGCACAGACCCTCTCTTGTCCGCGTCCGAAATCCCCCGAACCCAACCCGCTCAGCCAACACCGTTGCATTCGGATCATCCCCAAACATCCGTAAGATATCTTCGTTTTATTTATTAGACTTCCTAATCTATTTTCCCGGAGCCGTTCGATCGTGATCAGATGACTCAAAATCTCCCCTCTTTTCCTATATATATAGTCCACCCACCTACCAAATAAGTCTAACCCTAGCCTAACTCTAATCCTCCCGCCGCCGCCACCCATGTTCCTCGGGAGCTTGTCCCTTCGCCAACCAAATCTTCCCCTCGGGATCCCCTCCCGATCCAGACCACCAACCAGCACACCCTTCGATCCACCTCGCTCTGACCAACCACCGCGCCTGCAGTCGCACGCCTCTGCCTTCGCTGCCCCGAGCCACCCCACCGTCCTCACAGTCTCCTGCATCCTTCCGTCGCCGTGACCCCGTTTGCCTCCTCGAGCCGAAGCTCGCCGCCGCCAGCGACAGCAACAGCAACATCGTCGAAGCCCAACTCCTCTCCTCCCGTGCGCGAGTCCACTCAACCCCGTCGCCCTCCGTCCTCATCGTCGCCTCCGCCTTGTTCCAGTGAGGGGAGCCCTTGCACCTTGCCTCGATCTAGGAGGAGAGAAGCTCCTCCTGAAACCAGTAACGCCCACCTTCTTCCCTCTCTGCCTTGTTCCTCGTCCCGATCTCAAACTCTCCCTGTGTCTTGTTTTTTTGGACAGCGAAGCCAAGGAAGCCGCCATGGCCTGAGCTCGGCCTCGAGGTCCCATCGCCGCCGTCTTCTACAGCTGCTGCTCCGCCGATGTGCCCACTGGTCGCCGGTACCCCTAGGTCCGATGAGCCCCGCCTCGCGTGCCCTCTTCTTCCCTCCCTTTCCTTCTTTCCCTGCCTCCTCTCTCTTTTCCTCTATTCTGAAATCATCTCTGTTTCTTTGAACAGGAGCACGACCGCCCTCAAGCCGGGCTTCCCACGCTTTTGTGTGCGCAAGGGCCGCAAGGCCAGGGGCGCCCAGCTCCTTCCGCTGACCCAGCCAGTCGAGGGCCAGCATCGCCATGGCCACTGGCCTCTATTTTTCCCGCTGTGAGCAACTTCCCTCGTATCTGACACTTCGTTGTTCTTTCCTAGATCCTTTCTGGCGCGTAGGGGATATTTAGATTTGCCACCATCTTCTAGCACTAACAAATCAGCTAGCCCAATGGTTCTTTCCTTGTACACACATCCAGGAGGTACTGGGTTCGAGTCCTAGCAGCCCCAATTTTTGCTTTGTTTCCTTTTATTTTTCTGCACACACACACTCAACCGCTAGGCCAAATCTCCTACTGGGCCACTGCACTGTGTTGCAAGCACATGCATAATTACATTACTGCCACTGTTTTGCTATGTTAAACTAAAGATCCATGCATCCAAATGAAACATGTCATATATGCATCTTGCTCAGTTTTTCATGTACTTTCACAATATGCCACTTTCATCCATGTTTGAAATGTTAAAAATGCTGTTTGATTAAATTTGCTCAAATGCCATACTAAAATGTTTTATTTCATAACTAATTAACCGTAGCTCGGTTTTAAATAAACTTTATATGTAAATGGGGTGGAAAATTCCTAGATTAACATGGTGCACTTTGTCTTATTGTTTAACAACATTAAAATATGTTTTAGGGCAGAACAGTACCAAATTTGAAATATGCATATGAGGATTTTCCGGAATAGTTGTTTGTTGTTCCGGCCTCATTTAAACTTGCCTAGATAGGTAGTTTAATTATGCCTCACCTCTTGCCATGTTTAATAGTCCCTCCATTCCGAAATATAGGGTGTATAGTTTTTGGCACGAAAATTAAAGAACGCACATGGAGGGAAAATTTCACAAGTTTTGGGTGAGATTATACATGACTAATTGACATGAGAAAATAGAGGAGCTTGCCTGATGTAAGGAAATGTAATCAAATCCCTAAAAAAATTGTCCAAACGAGTGGTGCAACGCAATACACCTTATATTTCAGACTTTTTTCCCAAAAATCTATACACCTTACATCAAGGAACGGAGGGAGTAACATTTAATATTGTTGGGTACATAACCGAGAGAGAACTAAATAATTGGATGTGGTGTTTCGTCAATATGCAACTCGTTGCATATTGAGCTCCACTTAATTTGTAGTATTGTTTGTTGCACTTTGCCATGCCATGGCTCTTTAAACCGGACATGCATCATACTTGGTTGAGCATCATCTCTTGTCTATGTATGGTGTTTACCATGTTGTGTGCTTCTTCTCGATAGTTCCCGTTTCATTGCGATCGTGAGGATTCGTTCGTCTACGCTTGGTTCGGCTTCATCCGTTCGTCTTCTTCATGGACTCGTTCTTCTTCCTAGCGGGATTTCAGGCAAGATGACCATCACCTTGGATCTCATTACTATCATTGCTATGCTAGTTGCTTTGTTCTATCGCTATGCTCCGTTACCTATCACTTGCTTTTCAAGCCTCCCAAATTGCCATGAACCCTAACCTTTGTTACCCTTCCTAGCAAACCGTTGTTTGGCTATGTTACCGCTTTGCTCAGCCCCTCTTATAGCGTTGCTAGCTGCAGGTGAGGATGAAGATTGCTCCATGTTGGATTATGTTTATGTTGGGATATCACAATATCTCTTATATTATTAATGCATCTATATACTTGGTAAAGGGTGGAAGGCTCGGCCTTATGCCCTGGTGTTTTGTTCCACTCTTGCCGCCCTAGTTTCCGTCATATCGGTATTATGTTCCCGGATTTTGCGTCCCTAACGCGGTTGGGTGATTTATGGGACCCCCTTGACAGTTTGCTTTGAATAAGACTCCTCCAGCAAGGCCCAACCTTAGATTTCCATTTGCCTCACCACCACCTACTTTTCCCTTGGGAGTCGCGCTCTCGAGGGTCATCTTTATTTTACACACCCCCCGGGCCAGTGCTCCTCCGAGTGTTGGTCCAAACTAGAGCACCGTGCGGGACCATTCCTTGGCAACTTGGGTTACGTCGGTTCCTGTACGCTTCGCTCATCCGGTGTGCCCTGAGAACGAGATATGTGCAGCTCCTATCGGGATTTGTCGACACATCCGGGTGGCTTTGCTGGTCTTGTTTTATTGCTGTCGAAATGTCTTGTAGCCGGGATTCCGAGACTGATCGGGTCCTCCCGGGGAGAAGGAATATCCTTCGTTGATCACGAGAGCTTATCATGGGCTAAGTTGGGACACCCCTGCAGGGTTTGAACTTTCGAAAGCCGTGCCCATGTTATGTGGCGTATGGGAATTTGTTAATATCCAGTTGTAGTAAACTTGAAGTAAACTCTTCTAAATTACACCAACCGTAGCGTAACCGTGAGTGTCTCTTTTCGGGGTTGATCGAGAGGAGAACACGGTTTCTGGGTTATGTCTGACGTAAGTAGGAGTTCAGGATCACTTCTTGATCATTACTAGTTGACGACCGCTTGCTTTGCTTCTCTTCTCGCTCTCATTTGCGTAAGTTAGCCGCCATACTCTGCTTAGTCGCTGCTGCAACCTCACCACTTTACCCCTTCCTTTCCCATTAAGCTTTGCTAGTCTTGATACCCATGGTAATGGGATTGCTGAGTCCTCGTGGCTCACAGTTTACTACACCACCAGTTGCAGGTACAGGTTATGCGATGCTCATGACGCGAGAGCGATGTTTGCTTGTTTTGGAGTTCTCCTTCTGCTTCTTCTTCGGTCAGGGGCTAGGTTCCAGGTCGGCAGCCTGGGCTAGCAGGGTGGATATTGTTTGAGTTTCTGTTTATGTTTCATCCGTAGTCGGATGTTGATCTTATCTATGTTGTATTGTTGTATTCATGTGACATTGTATGTATTGGATGTATCCCCACTATTATGTAATGTTGATGTAATGATATCCACCTTGCAAAGCGTCTTCAAGATGCGCTTCTATCCTTGGTGGGACCTTCGAGTTCCTTTAGGATAGGGTCGCATCTTAGGCGTGACAAGTTGGTATCGAGCCTCGACCGACCATAGGAGCCCCCTTGTTTGTTGGCCGTTGTTGAGTCTAGAAGAAAACTATTTTGAGTCTTAGGATTATATGTATATCGGAGAGTAGGATTCTTTTTACTCCTCAGTCCTTTCGTCGCTCTGGTGAGGTCTCGTGACGTAGAAGTTTTGTCTCTTCTCTCCTCAAATTTCACCAAAAAAATTTTTAGGATCACGCGGGTATCTTGGAATCGTTCTGATGGTTTTGTGACGAGAACATTGTTCTTGGTGCCTCCTGACATTTAGGGGTTGTGGCAGTGTCCCGGGGAGTTGAGCTCCGAGGTGTTGTCGTCACAATTTTATCGTTGCAGCTCTGGAATACCTGAGCTTTGCCGACATCGAAAATCTCTTTTGTACAGTTGTTGGTGAGATAACCCCGATAACCCAAAGATCTTGAGGCGAGCTCGGGAGTATTGCCATAACTCGTATAACGGATGCTTTTCGAAGGTTGAGGTACACGATTTCCAGAGTTTTCTTGGTTATGTGTTGACGGATGGATACAGCTGGATCTAGGTATTGTTAGTTTGGGTGATATATTTTCGGTCCCCTGTATCCCCAACACCAGATTGCATAACCAGAAAGTTTCGGGAGATTATAGGTGGGAATTCAAGTAGCTCCTAGAATATCTTTCCGATAGATGCATGATATGGGATTAGGGTAAATCTCTATCATATGTATTTGTTCCGGCTTATTCTGCAAGCCAAATCCTTTGTTTTATTTTATTTGTGGTATTCGAGTTGCTTCGATGTCAAGTGTCGATTCCATACCTTTCAAGTGGTGTTCTCATATTTCTATGGGAGTACTAATCCTTTTGATCATCGAGATTGTGATGTCAATTCTTTCCAACCGGCGTGCTTCTCTTCAAGTGGATTCGATCATTTCAACATTTGCGAGATCAATTCTTAGTTTTCTCAACGGTGTTTGTTTCATCCGTCCCTAGTTGTCTTTGTTTTCCCGCCCTCCCACCCTTTTCTGCAAGGACTTATATGTCCTAATCAAGTATCCATTGATTCATGTGAAGTCCCTTCACTCTTTTCAATCAATGTTCTGTTCCGGTGATCCCTCGTGAGGATGCTCACGAGCTTCAAGTTCATCATTCTTCATTCTCGTATTCTTTTCCGGTGGACTTAACTCAAGGTTTCGATGTTCATCATATTCCTTTCCCTGTTGCAAATGCTTTCTCTTGCCGATGCACCTCTTAATCATTCACTTCTCGCTATTCATTTATTCTGGAGTGTTGAAGATATCTCAGAAGGCTCGTCTTTTCATTCTAGATCCGTTCAAGTTATTTTGAGGTTGTTATCTCATTCAAGCCATTAAATTCTACCGGTGCAATCTTTATTTCACGCAATCCTTCAACGATGTTTCTTTCGAGTGGGCCCTAACCCACAGGTCTTTTCCCAGGATCTTACCTGATTCTTCTAATTTTTCTGGAACTATTCTCAAATTCATTTCAAAGTTTGACGTAAGAATGAATTTTCATCAGTCACATGCCTTCTCCTAGGCTGCTTTCAAATTCTTTTCATCTCTGACTCAACCTTTCCTCTTTTAATCCTTCCGGAGTTTCTCAACAATTTGGTGGTGTTTCTCCTCGTCATTCTCAGTATGCGAAGACCGAAGAAGAGTTCCTCTTAAATCCTTACCCGTTCTTACAAAGATGCATAGTTCAAGTTTGATGCCATCCTCTCATAATTGTTTTCGATTGTGAGAATTCTTTTCAACCACCTGGAGTATTTCAGGAGTCTTTTCAGTTTGATTCTCCCGAGCCCATCATCTCAGAATTATTCATTCAAGCTTTCAGCTCTTGTTCTCCAAATCATACCGGTGGATCATTCAAGTATTATCTAATCGGCTCGGGATCTCTGCGTTCACTTGTATCTAAATTCTCTCAAGTATCTTCGTCCATTTTTCTAATTCTTCCTGGTGTTTCTTTATCTTTTCTTCGTTCATTTTCAATTCTTACGGTGGTTCATTCAAGAGTTCTCTTTTCTTGGTTATCATATCAATTCATTCGTTGTTTCCAAATCCAACCGATGGTTCCCCATCAATACCTTCTCAAGTTTGCGCTATATCTCTCTTAATCCTTTCTACGGGAATAAGTAGTATGCCAAATCCATTGCTTGTCATCAATTTAATTTGACGAACGATAATCATACAATAAATCTTATTCTTATTTCCTCGAGGTGATTCAATTCTTTTCTTCCGGAGTTGTTCATGATATCATTTATCGGTTCTAAGTTGTTCATCTTTTCTTTTCCGGAGTTCCAAGTTTTTGGCATTATCTCATTGCGAAGCTCCTTCTAAATCATCGCAAGGCTTCACCCTGTGTTTTCAACTTCTCTTTCTTTTTATCATCCTTTTATTACCGGAGTTCTTCATGGAGGCTCTACATGGTGGTTCGTCATGGATTCTTTTCATTCTTCAATTGTTCTTCAAGTTTATCTCGAAGTTATGATCCGCCAAGCTACACTCTAAAATAAACATGGTGTTCAACACATGTTTTGTTTTGAGGAGTTCAAGTATTCTTTGTCTTGCATTCCGAAGTGCAATTCTTTCTACCTTATCTTTTGAGATGGTGTTATGTCATCCTTGGCAATTCCTCCTCGTGCTTCATGATTCACATGTTGCCAAGAATGAGGTATTTAAATCCATCAATCTCTTCATTGGAGTTATCTTGGGTTATATTTCATCTAAAGCTTTCCCTAAGGATTGTTGCTATTTATGGTGCATATAAATGACCCAAGTTCTTCATTTGTCCTCCCGGTGAAATAAGTTTCTCGTCTCCTTGTTGATATCAATCCAATCATTTGTTTCCGTTGGTGGCAGAAGCTCACCTCATAATTTTGAGATGTTTTCATAAGCCCGCTACAAGCTTATTCTTACCGTTGTTGTTTTTCAAACAATTCCGTTCAATCCTACTGCGTAAGGATGCTCGTTCAAATTCATTTATGGTAGGAGATGTTGGTTTCATTCTTCGTTCTATTCATTCCAACTATCTAACTATCATGCTTTGTTTCCGCAGGCATTGTGTTGTTGTGCTCTTCACCCATCACCTCGTTTTGTCAAGATCATGTTATTTTATTGTTTACCCACTTAACTGGAGTGTTGTGTCATCCCTTCAAGTTCTTTTTATCTTATCAAGTTTTCCTTCTTCTTTCAGTCGGAGTGCTGCCCAAATTATATCATTCTTATTCCTTCCTATCTTGTTTTAACCGGAGTGGTTTAAATATCTATCTTGTCACTAAACCTCTTGGTTCTTGTCGTATCCCTTGTTCCTCTTTTCTAACGGAGTGTTTTAAACTTTGCTCATCTTTGTTGTTTTCTTTCTTTCATCTTGCTCAACATCTCAAAGTTCTTTGGTTTCACTCATTTGTCGAAGAAGCAACTTAGTTTACCGCTTATCTTCCTCTTCCTTTTCCCTCCGGTGCCATCCTAGATTTCGGGACGAGATCCTCCCGTAGTGGTGGAGTGTTGTAACGCCACGGATGAAACTTTCCATATTCGTAACTCCAACTCTTGCCTTTTCCGGAGATGCGATATATTATTTCCCTTCGTGGTTGGGTTTTTATCTTTTGTTTTGCATTTTTGTTCATGTCATGCATCTCATCTCGTAGCATCATACGCATTGCATCTGCATGTTTTCATAAAACTTGCATCCGTTCGTAGTTGCCAATTCTCTCTTTGTCTCTATTGACCAATTGTCAGACCGCTTGTCTTCGCTGATCGTTCTGAGACCAACCACCCACTTGCACGCGATCGCTTTGTTCCTCTGCACAGCGCACAGACCCTCTCTTGTCCGCGTCCGAAATCCCCCGAACCCAACCCACTCAGTCATCACCGTTGCATTCGGATCATCCCCAAACATCCCTAAGATATCTTCATTTTATTTATTGGACTTCCTAACCTATTTTCCCGGAGCCGTTCGATCGTGATCAGATGACTCAAAAACTCCCCTCTTTTCCTATATATATAGTCCACCCACCTACCAAATAAGTCTAACCCTAGCCTAACACTAATCCTCCCGCCGCCGCCACCCATGTTCCTCGGGAGCTTGTCCCTTCGCCAACCAAATCTTCCCCTCGGGATCCCCTCCCGATCCAGACCACCAACCAGCACACCCTTCGATCCACCTCGCTCCGACCAACCACCGCGGCTGCAGTCGCACGCCTCTGCCTTCGCTGCCCCGAGCCACCCCACCGTCCTCACAGTCTCCTGCATCCTTCCGTCGCCGCGACCCCATTTGCCTCCTCGAGCCGAAGCTCGCCGCCGCCAGCGACAGCAACAACAACATCGTCGTAGCCCTCCTCCTCTCCTCCCGTGCGCGAGTCCACTCAACCCCGTCGCCCTCCATCTTCATCGTCGCCTCCGCCTTGTTCCAGTGAGGGGACCCTTGCACCTTGCCTCGATCTAGGAGGAGAGAAGCTCCTCTTGAAACCAGGCAACGCCCCTGCTTCTTCCCCTCTCTGCCTTGTTCCTCGTCCCCGATCTCAAACTCTCCCTGTGTCTTGTTTTTTTGCACAGCGAACCCAAGGAAGCCGCCATGGCCTGAGCTCGTGTAACACCCCAAATTTTTTGGCCAAGTTTTCAATATTAAAATTTTTGCCAAAGGTTTTAAAAATCTTTATTTCTGTTGATTTCAGAACTCTTCCTTTATTTTTAAGGAGTTTTGTATTTTTCCCCAGTGGAGCTTTCCAAAATACATTGGACTTCCTTGCCATCTCATCAAAACAATTTCTAAATCAGTAGAATTGTTTATTAAATTATTTCACCCTGAGCTTTATTCATTAAAATGAATTGGATTAAAATTTTGGAGCTCTGTTTGTACTACAACCATTTGATAAAATCACTTCAAATTTCAACCAAAATTTGGAGATGTCATGAGATGTCTCTAAATCAATTATGAGCACTAATAAATTTATTTCATTGCTTATTTTGGGTTCTTTCACCTGGTTTGCTTCTCTGGTCCAGTGGGCAACTTTGCACTACAACCCTTTCAAATATTTGTTTCTAGCTCCCACCAAAATTATGGGATGTCAGTGATAGCATGCCATTCAACTTTATGCAATAGCATAGTGATGTTCTTTGGAAAATTTGAGTGCAGCAGCCTCTTTTTCATTCTGGACCAGACATGTGTTTTCTACTACAACTCTATTATTTCTTGCTCTAATGACCTTGTGTTTTCTCATGATTGTAGTCAACCTTGCAAAACCCCTAAGTCCAGGAGCATGCTCTATTTGGAACACTTTTGGTCCATGAAATGATGCCACTCACTCCCTGCCCTTGAACGAAGTTTTGCAAAACTTGCACTAGCAAGTTTCTCCTCTTTGCAAACCAACTTCACCACCCTCTCTTGTATCCATAGAGACACTGATCTGGAGAATATGGCCACTCCAAGAACTACCTAGGTGCCTTTGGCATTTTGTCAAACACTCTGAGTGCACAACCAATTTTGGCATGAATTCAAGTTTGCATGGTGAACTTGAGCCCCTGACCAATCCACCATGTCCCCCAGTCCCCTTGCTAAGCCTAGACTAGTCCTGTTAATTGCCAGCCTCAACCGCAGCCTCTAGGATGCCGTAGCAATTCGTCGAGCATGTCCCGGGCGTGCGCAGGGGGCGCCCCGAGCGGGAGGTTTGCACCCGCATGCAGCCGAGTCGCCGCGTCCCACCCAGCACTCAAACAACTTGGCCCCAGCCTGCACGCCGTGTCTCCCTGCACCGCCACACCACCCCGACCAACCTGGCGTCCCACAGCGCCACCGCCAGGATGGCCGTGGCGGCTAGCTGCCGGCCACTAGCAGGCCCGACCATGGTCGGCGCCGCCCAAGCCACCAGCGCGTGCCACCTGCCTCCTGGAGCAGTGCGTGCTCATCCGCAGCTCCGTCCTCTAGCGCGCGTCGCCGCCACGTCGCCCTAGCTACAGAACGGCGGTCGCCTGCAAGCTTATCCCTGGATGCCGGAAACCGACCTCCATCGCCTATATAAGAGGCCCCGAGCTCAAGCCCGCACACCGGCAACCTCAGGCCACCCCTATGGCGCTCCCCTAGCTCACAATCGACCCGGGAAGGCTCTCTTCCCCGTCTCCGACAACTCCTGCCGCCGCCACTGCCCCAGCCACTCCGGCGCCACCAAGACCTCCCCCTCTCCACTCTCTCCACCAGGAACATCCCCTTCCTCCCGTGAGCGCGTCCCCCTACTCGATTTTGGTCGAAGGCCACTGCCGCCTCAAAATCACTTTCTCCGACGACCACCGTCCACCGCGGAGCTGACCGCCGGCAGCCCCGACCACCCTAGAGGGGCAAACCACCACGGAGTAACAGCCACGACCCCCGAGGCCCGGGCGACCTCCACTTGTTGAACGGTGCCGCCGTTCGCCGGCGAGCGTCGCCGGAGTCCCGCCCCCTCTCTCGGGCGGAGGAAGAGGAGGGAGAATAGACTAGTCAAACCTGACTGGTGGGCCAGGCAGGCCCATTGTCAGTGGCTCAGGCGCAGCCACGCTGGATAAGTGGAAGCGTACTCCCAGATTACGCCTTCGACGTGTACGTATATATCGAAACGTTTTTCTGTTTTTTCTGTTTTATTTTAAAATCAGATTTTGACCAGAACTTTGACTGTCAATAACTTTTTAAATACAACTCCAAATGAATTGATTCCTTTTGCTACCTCTCTCAAATATTGTCTAGTTTATTTTAAGATTTATTTGAAAAAATTTCAAAACAACTTTTGTGCTGTTTTTATTTTGTGTGTTAATTCAAATATATTACTTTAAATAGGGTTTTTGAAGATTTCATGATGATTTGGATGCACCTTCCTTCCCATGACCTGAAGGCAAGCATTCTGAACCCCTGGTGAATTTTTGTGTGTGTTGCATAGCACGGTGGCAACACCACCTGGCCATATACATGCGTCATTTTATGTGAGGATGAGATCCTATTAAATCGATTGCATTTCAAAGAGTTTATGCTAATGAAGTTGACATGAATTGTGATGGAAATCACCGCCATACGTCTTCCATGCATACCGGAAGGAAAGACGGGAAGGCCTCTGTCTCGGGTAGATACGGGTTTGTCCCTAGTCCTCCGTCGAGATGGTCGTGTCCGGTATGACATGAGGGGATGTCGTGTGGTGTTTCCATTTGTTGTTTGAGATATATGCATTGTTGTGCTAATCATGCAGGAAATATTACAACCTCCTGAGTCGACCGTAGATCGAGTCTTGTGCCAGTAACCCCCATACTTGCTTCGTACTACCACTCGTCTCTACACCAAGTAGGGTGCAGTTCAAGAAGTTGTCAACCCTTTCCTTGCACACACCGTGCATGAGAGGCCGTGGTGGAAGATCTTTGGAGGCATCCGGTAGTCATACCACCGGGTCCGGGAGCATGGGTGTTTCGGTTGTAGCCCAAAGGGGTAGCTTCCTCAGTTCTTGTGCAGTATAAATTTTGTGATCCCATGTTACGCCGAGGTTGTAGCCTCCCCCTTAGAGTTTTGCTTAACAGGTGTTGTGGGTGATTCCGGACACATGTGAGTTAAGCTGGTGTGTGCAAGTTCGGTGTGTTTTCAACAAAAGACCGTGAAGGAATTAGTCCCGATGGACTAAAGAAATCCGTTACTCGTGGGTAAAGAGTACACCCTCTGCAGAGATTAAACCTATTCGAATAGCCGTGTCCATGGTTAAGAATTACAGTTTGGGATGAGTCAAGTGTCGGTCTTAGTGTCGGTCTTTGGAGGTGAAACTATTAAACCTGGAAGTACGATGGTGACTTGTGATAATTTATGATTACTATTTTGGATGTGGACTAACCCGTGATATTTTTTTTCTGGTATTCTTGAATATCCCTGGGATGGTCCTACCTCCTGGATATTCATTTTGGCATTTCTTTTAAAGCCCTTTATGTGGTGTCGCTCAGACGCCCGACTGTGGCATTTCTTTTAAAGCCCTTTATGTGGTGTCGCTCAGACGCCCGATCGTGGCATTTCTTTTAAAGCCCTTTATGTGGTGTCGCTCAGACGCCCGACTGTGGCATTTCTTTTAAAGCCCTTTATGTGGTTTCGCTCAGACGCCCGACTGTGGCATTTCTTTTAAAAGCCCTTTATGTGGTGTCGCTCAGATGCCCGACTGTGGCATGCTTGTTATTTATTTCATAATTTTTAATGCTTCTATGGCATTGCATATTCATATATACATGCTTATCCGCATCAGAGTTTTAATTATCTTATGTGGCTAGCGTCATGAGCATAAATATTTTCAGCTCGTAATTATTAAATCATGCCTGTGTTCATTATGTTTGCAAGTACATTCAAAGTACTCATTGGCTTGTCCCTGGCTATTGTCTTGGCCATATTTCATGCTTGGAGAGGAGCGTTGTGGTGACTGTCCCAGAACCTAGGCAACGGTGATCTCGGCCACGCGAAGATAGGAATTAACCTGGTCAGCTGTTCCTGTGGGAAATGGAGTCCCATAGACACTGATGATTTTCAACACGCTTCCGCCATCAACCACTAGAAACCATTTGTTGTATTCACAGACTAGAGTGGTCTTGTACTACATATTTTGTTTTTGTTTGCAATTTCTGTATCAAGTTGGAGCCTCATCAGCTAACAGTTATCCTGGGGCCGATGAGCACAAGGGCCATTCTCTGGGAATTATTACCCGGAGAATCGGTCGCCACAGCTCGGCCTCGAGGTCCCATCGCCGCCATCTTCTACAGCTGCTGCTCCGCCGACGTGCCCGCTGGTCGCCGGTACCCCTAGGTCCGATGAGCCCCGCCTCGCGTGCCCTCTTCCTCCTTCCCTTTCCTTCTTTCCCAGCTTCCTCTCTCTTTTCCTCTACTCTGAAATCATCTCCGTTTCTTTGAACAGGAGCACGACCGCCCTCAAGACAGGCTTCCCACGCTTTCGTGTGCGCAAGGGCCGGAAGGCCAGGGGCGCCCAGCTCCTTCTGCTCACCCAGCCAGCCGAGGGCCAGCATCGCCATGGCCACTGGCCTCTGTTTTTCCCGCTGTGAGAAACTTCCCTCATATCTGAAACTTCGCTGTTCTTTCCTAGATCCGTTCTGGCGCGTAGGGGATATTTAGATCTGCCACCGTCTTCTAGCACTAACAGATCAGCTAGCCCAGTGGTTCTTTCCTTGTACACACATCCAGGAGGTACTGGGTTCGAGTCCCAGCAGCCCCAATTTTTTCTTTGTTGCCTTTTATTTTTCTGCACACACACACTCAGCCGCTAGGCCAAATGTCCTACTGGGCCGCTGCACTGTGTTGCAAGCACATGCATAATTGCATTACTGCCACTGTTTTGCTATGTTAATAACTAAAGATCCATGCATCCAAATGAAACATGTCATATATGCATCTTGCTCAGTTTTTCATGTACTTTCACAATATGCCACTTTCATCCATGTTTGGAATGTTAAAAATGCTGTTTGATTAAATTTGCTCAAATGCCACTAAAATGTTTTATTTCATAACTAATTAACCGTAGCTCGGTTTTAAATAAACTTTATATGTAAATGGGATGGAAAATGTCTAGATTAACATGGTGCACTTTGTCTTATTGTTTAACAACATTAAAAATATGTTTTAGGGCAGAACAGTACCAAATTTGAAATATGCATATGAGGATTTTCCGGAATAGTTGTTTGTTGTTCCGGCCTCATTTAAACTTGCCTAGATAGGTAGTTTAATTATGCCTCACCTCTTGCCATGTTTAATAACATTTAATATTGTTGGGTACATAACCGAGAGAGAACTAAATAATTGGATGTGTTGTTTCGTCAATATGCAACTCGTTGCATATTGAGCTCCACTTAATTTGTAGTATTGTTTGTTGCACTTTGCCATGCCATGGCTCTTTAAACCGGACATGCATCATACTTGGTTGAGCATCATCTCTTGTCTATGTGTGGTGTTTACCATGTTGTGTGCTTCTTCTCGATAGTTCCCGTTTCGTTGCGATCGTGAGGATTCGTTCGTCTACGCTTGGTTCGGCTTCATCCGTTCGTCTTCTTCATGGACTCGTTCTTCTTCCTAGCGGGATTTCAGGCAAGATGACCATCACCTTGGATCTCATTACTATCATTGCTATGCTAGTTGCTTCGTTCTATCGCTATGCTGCGTTACCTATCACTTGCTTTTCAAGCCTCGCAAATTGCCATGAACCCTAACCTTTGTTACCCTTCCTAGCAAACCGTTGTTTGGCTATGTTACCGCTTTGCTCAGCCCCTCTTATAGCGTTGCTAGCTGCAGGTGAAGATGAAGATTGCTCCGTGTTGGATTATGTTTATGTTGGGATATCACAATATCTCTTATATTATTAATGCATCTATATACTTGGTAAAGGGTGGAAGGCTCGGCCTTATGCCTGGTGTTTTGTTCCACTCTTGCCCCCTAGTTTCCGTCATATCGGTATTATGTTCCCGGATTTTGCGTCCCTAACGCGGTTGGGTGATTTATGGGACCCTCTTGACAGTTCGCTTTGAATAAGACTCCTCCAGCAAGGCCCAACCTTGGATTTCCATTTGCCTCACCACCACGTACTTTTCCCTTGGGAGTCGTGCTCTCGAGGGTCATCTTTATTTTACCCCCCGGGCCAGTGCTCCTCCGAGTGTTGGTCCAAACTAGAGCACCGTGCGGGACCATTCCTTGGCAACTTGGGGTACGTCGGTTCCTGTACGCTTCGCTCATCCGGTGTGCCCTGAGAACGAGATATGTGCAGCTCCTATCGGGATTTGTCGGCACATCCGGGTGGCTTTGCTGGTCTTGTTTTATTCTTTGTCGAAATGTCTTGTAGCCGGGATTACGAGATCTGATCGGGTCTTCCTGGGAGAAGGAATATCCTTCGTTGATCGCGAGAGCTTATCATGGGCTAAGTTGGGACACCCCTGCAGGGTTTGAACTTTCGAAAGCCGTGCCCGCGGTTATGTGGCAGATGGGAATTTGTTAATATCCGGTTGTAGTAAACTTGAAGTAAACTCTTCTAAATTACACCAACCGTGTGCGTAACCGTGAGTGTCTCTTTTCGGGGTTGATCGAGTGGATAACACGGTTTCGGGTTATGTATGGCGTAAGTAGGAGTTCAGTGATCACTTCTTGATCATTACTAGTTGACGACCGCTTGCTTTGCTTCTCTTCTCGCTCTCATTTGCGTAAGTTAGCCGCCATACTCTGCTTAGTCGCTGCTGCAACCTCACCACTTTACCCCTTCCTTTCCCATTAAGCTTTGCTAGTCTTGATACCCATGGTAATGGGATTGCTGAGTCCTCGTGGCTCACAGTTTACTACACCACCAGTTGCAGGTACAGGTTATGCGATGATCATGACGCGAGAGCGATGTTTGCTTGTTTTGGAGTTCTTCTTCTACTTCTTCTTGATGTGGGCTAGGTTCCAGTGTCGGCAGCCCGGCTAGCAGGGTGGATATTGTTTGAGTTTCTGTTTATGTTTCATCCGTAGTCGGATGTTGATCTTATCTATGTTGTATTGTTGTATTCATGTGACATTGTATGTATTGGATGTATCCCCACTATTATGTAATGTTGATGTAATGATATCCACCTTGCAAAAGCGTCTTCAAGATGCGCTTCTATCCTTGGTGGGACCTTCGAGTTCCTTTAGGATAGGGTCGCATCTTGGGCGTGACATTCCTGCTTGACTGATCTTGATGATATGAGTATTACAAGAGTTGATCTACCACGAGATCATAGAGGCTAAACCCTAGAAGCTAGCCAATGGTATGATTGTTGTTGTCCTACGGACTAAACCCTTCGGCTTATATAGACACCAGAGGGGGCTAGGGTTACACAGAGTCGGTTGCAAGGGAGGAGATCTACATATCCATATCGCCAAGCTTGCCTTCCACGCCAAGGAGAGTCCCATCCGGACACAGGACGAAGTCTTCAATCTTGTTTCTTCATAGTCCAACAGTCCGACCAAAGGATACAGTCCGGTTGTCTGAGGACCCCCTAATCCAGGACTCCCTCAGTAGCCCTTGAACCAGGCTTCAATGACGATGAGTCCAGTGCGTAGATTATCTTCGGGATTGCAAGGCGGGTTCCTCCTCCGAATACTCCATAGAAGATTTTGAACACAAGGATAGTGTCCGGCTCTGCAAAAGAAATTCCACATACCACCGAACATTTCCACAACTCTAATCTGCTGACGCATTTTGTAGCATGACATCACACCACGGCCCGGTCATTATTCGAACCGTTTTTTCACAACCAGCCAGTGCACATATCACGAGGCGGTTTCCTTGGCACGTCTTGTCGAAGCACGGATCATGTCCCCATATCACGGGATTCTCATCAATACGGGTGTGGGTAACCCAACCGCGCCATCAATTACGGCGTTTGGGGCAATAAGCGATTTTACCAGGTAAGTGGGGAGGCGCATCGCCTCTTCCGCCCTTATAAAGGGACAAGGATTCACCCTTCTCACCCACGCCTTCTTCCTCCTTGCTCATCCATTCTAGCACACTCGAGCTCCAGCTCCCAAGTTCGCGTTTTTCTCCTCAAACCACTCCAAGCATGTCTGGAGCGGGAGGCAAGTGCACGGTCTCCTCCGTTATGGAGGAGAACATCACAAAGCTGTGGGGAGCCGGATACCTGGCCGCGGATATCGCGCACCGGCTACCAGATGCGGGGCAGATCATCCCTACTCCATAACCCCATGAGAGGGTGGTTTTCCTTACCCACTTCGTCCGCGGACTGGGATTTCCCCTCCACCCGTTTGTCCACGTGCTCATGTTCTACTACGGGCTGGACTTTCACGATCTGGCCCCCAATTTCATCCTCACCATCTCGGCGTTTATCGTCGTGTGCGAGGCCTTCCTCCGCATCAAGCCCCACTTCGGCCTGTGGCTAAAGACCTTCCATGTTAAACCGAAGGTGGTGGTCAGCCAGCAAGTGGAGTGCAGAGGCGCCATGGTGGGCAAAATGCCCAACGTCACCTGGCTCGAAGGCTCCTATGGAGACCATAAAGGGGTGGAAATCGGGGTGGTTCTACATCACCGAGCTGCGCGACACCAACTGGGTGGCGGCCCCAATTCGATCCGAATCCCCATGCGGCTCACCTCCACGGAAAGAGAAGGGCCTGTCACAGGTTCCCCGGTGAAGCTGACGGACTCGGACATGCATCAAAAACATGATGAGCAAGAAAATCAAGCTCGTCAACATGGTCCAAGTCATGCTCTTCCGCCGGATCCACCCGTGTCAAAGACGGGCATTCACCTTGTGGGAGTTCGAACTGGCCGAGCACCAGACACTGCGAGAGCTCTTCGATACGATGCACAAGGACATCTGGAAGGTGTTGTTCAAGGGCGCCGAGGTACCACCTCCCCGTACCAAGGACCGCGGACTCAACACAAAGCACCCTGTGAATCCGTAAGTCTTTTACATCTTATAAGATGTTCACTTCCCCAGTATAACTGCGTGCGGGATCTGAGCATCCACGCCGTTTAACAGGACTGGGTAGTGACAGCGGAGCAGATCGATTGTCCGGCTCCCCTGCCCAAAGATCCAGCAGATGCTCTCCTAACGGAGATGCTGGTTTCGGCACATTATGAGGTGCCAGAGAAGAAGGCCAAGAAGAAGGCCACGGGGACCAGGAAGGGTCTCCGGCGCAATGTTATATCGGACTCATCGTCCGAAAGCACCGAGGCGCACTCCTCCCGCGAAACTGAGGAGGACGAAGAGGAAGGTTCTCCCACCCCCCAGCCGGGGGAGAGAAGAAAAGGAAAGCCTCCCCGTCCGGGGCGGCCGAAGGGTCCAAGAAGGGAAGAACCCTCCTCCCGAACAACTCCACCACCTCCGCCTTCAGCGAACATGAGTGGTTGCCCAGGGACAAGCCCCTGGCAAAGTCGTAAGCATCCGGATACCATAATAATTCTTGGTATGTTTTATTGAACTGCTTCTCATCATGCCGAACATGACTACGCAGTCCGTCCCGAGCCCATATGTGACACCACAAAAATTTTAACCTTGTTTTGTAAATTAAAATCTTGCCAGGAAATTTAAAATTTTCTTTTCTTGGACTTTCTTGTTTCCAAAACCATTCTTTTCTTGGTTATCTTGGAGTTATCCCCGAAAACGTTTCATTTATGATATTGGACTTGTTTGCCCTCTCAAGAAAATCTTCTCTTTTATCAGGAGAATTAATTATATAATATTCTCCCTGATCTTTATTTTCTTGAAAAAAAAAGTTTCCCATAGCTTCATGGTTCCATTTGTACTACAACCCTTTTATAAATTCATTCAATAATCTCACAAAAATTTGGAGATGTCATGTGATGTATTTGAACCACTTTTGTGCAAAAATATCTTCTATTCTTTAGATATTTTGAGCTCTACACCTTTTCTTAAAATCTAGTCCAATGAGCAGTTTTACACTACAACCCATTTAAATAATTCTTTCTAGCTTCCACCAAAATTATGGGATGTCAGTAATAGCATGCAATTCAACTTTTTGCAAAAACCTAGTGATGTTCTTTGGAAAAAATGAGTAAATCAACCTCTTTTCTATTCTGGTCCAACTTGAGGATTTGTACAGCAACCACATTTTTAGTTGCCCCTTTATCCTTGATTCTTTTCCCTTCTTATAGTCCTCCCTGTTAAACCTCTAAGTCCAGGAACATGCACCCATTGGATCATTTTGGTTCATGAGGTAATGCCATTTACTTTCTGTCCAGATCTGAAGTTTTGCAAAACTTGCACTAGCAAGTTTGAGCTTTGGGCAAACTAACCTCACCACCCTCTCTTTCATCTAAAGAGACCCCACTGTGGAAGTTTTGGCTACTCCAAGAAATGCCTACGTGCCCCTGGCATTTTGTCAAACACCTTTTGGGCATGATCAATTTTGACATGAGTTTTTGTTTGCACTGTCGACTTGATCCCCTGACCAAACCAGCATGTCCAGTGGTTTTGCCCTAGTCTATGACCCCACCCTGCTAACCCTCTTGTGGTTTAGAGCCCCCTAGCTTGCAATGGCATTTCGCCGAGCACATTCCGTGCGTGCCCTGGGCGCGAGCAGAGCACGCGTTTTTCACGTGCCGCGCCCGAGCCGACGTGTCGCGCCCCTGGTTTTGCCACCACGGCAGAACCACGCCACACACTCCCCTACTCATCGCGTCACGCCAAGCAGGCCCTGCTGCTCGTCAGCACCGCCGTCAGAACCCTTGGCGGCACGCCGGCGTCCGCAGCGCGCCCCTGCCTTGGTCGGTGCCGCCCAGGCCACCAGCGCTCGCCAGCTGCCCCCTTGAGCACCTCAAGCTCATCCGCAGCCTCGTCCCCTAGCTCACGTCGCCGCCACGTCGCCCGATCTACAGAAAGACGGTCGCCGGCGACCTTAACCCTCAACCGCCACAGAATCGCCTCGACGTGCCTATTTAAGAAGCTCCGAGCCCATCCGAGCACTCGGGCAGCATCACACCATCCTCTTAGTGCCCCCGTTGCCGTCAATTGAGGGGGAAGAGGCCGTCTTCACCAACTCCGGCCAGTACGGCCACCGCCACCTCCTAGCTCCGTTCGGCACAACCAGAGCCTCCCCGGCCCTCCCAACGCCACCAAACGACTCCGCTCCTTCTTGCGGTGCCACCCAGACCCCCAGCTGCGACGGAGAGCCACCATAACCACAAACTCACTTCGCTCCCAAAACCACCGGCTGCCGCGAAGCTCGTCGATGGCGAATCCCTCCACCTCCGACAACCCTGCAACCACCGGAAAGATCACCCTAGATCCGCGGATCCATCCCCGCCCTCAGCTCCCCACAAGGACCCGCTGTTCGCCGGCGACGGTCACCGGAGTCACGCCTCCGCTCGGGACAGAGGAAGAAGAGGGGAGGTGGACCAGTCAAACCTGACCAGTGGGCCAGGCGGGCCCACTGTCAGTGACTCGCGTACCATCCACGCTGGAGTAAGTGGAAGCGTAAACCTAAAATACGCTTTCGACGTGTACGTGTTTAATTGATACATTTTCTTTTCTGTTTCATTTTAAATAACAGTTTTGACTAAACTTTGACTGGCTGTAACTTTTTAAATAAAACTCTGAATGAGTTGATTCTTTTTCCTACCACTCAAAAGTATTGTCTAGTTTATTTTAAGATTTATTCAAAAAAATCCAGACAACTTTTTTGTGCTGTTTTGAAAATGTGTGTTAATTCAAATATATTTCAATTAGGGTTTTGAAGAGAGGGAAGAAAACGTTCAAAAGTTTTGGAGATCACCTCACCCCTCCACAACTTGAAGGCAAGCGTTCTGAACCCGACATAATAAATTTTGGTGTATTAGATGACACGTTTATAACACCGCCTTATTTCAGAGGACTTGTTATTTCATGTGATATGATCATTTGCATGGATGCATATTGGTGTTTTTCCTCGCTGTTAGTAATGTATATACATGTGGTGGTGATCATCCTCATGTGCCTTGCTTGCATACCGGAAAGGTGTCTGGGAAAGCCTCTGCCTTGGGTAGGCGTGAACTTGTCACCAGCCTCCGCCAGGACGGTTATGTCCGGTATGGCCTAGTAAGGTATAATGAGTGTTGATGTGTTGGTTGAAATACTCTGTTATATATGTCATGCAGGGACATTTATAAACCTCCTGAGTCGACCCCAGATCGAGTCTTGTTCCAGTAACCCCATACTTGTTTCGTACTACCACTTGTCCCTGCCGCAAGCAGGGTACGGTTCAGTAAGTCGTCAGCCCCTTTCAAGCACACACCGTACAGAGAGGCCACGGTGGAAGATACCGGTTGTAGTCGGTAGTCATGCCACCTGGTCCGGGGGCATGGGTGTATCCCGTTGAGACCGAGATGGGAGGCCACCCCTTAGAGCGCGCGATATAAATTTGGTCCCATGCTACGCGAGGTTGTAGCCTCCCCACTTAGAGTTTTGCTTAACAAGTGTCGTGGGTGATTCCAGACACCGGTAGGTTAAGCTGGTGTGTGCAAGTCAGGTGTGTTTTCAATTAAAAGACCGTAAACGGAATTAGTCCCAATGGACTAAAGGAATCCGTTGCTCGTGGGTAAAAGAGTACACTCTCTACAGAGATTAAACCTACCCGAATAGCAGTGTCCATAGTTCAGGACTACGGTCTGGGATGGGTCAAATGTCGGTCTTAGTGTCAGTCTTCGGAGGAAAACTACTAAACCAGAACTTGGTTTATGATTCGTGACTTGTGATGATTATGATGATTATTATTATGGACTAACCCCTTTATATTATTTGAATTATTGAGTATCCCTGGGACGGTTCTACCTCCTGGATAATCATGGTGATCTTTACATTATAAGCCCTTTCTGTGGTGTCGCTGAGACGCCCGACTGCGGCATGCTCGTTATTTATATATTCTTATAAGCCCTTTCTGTGGTGTCGCTGAGACGCCTGATCATGCAATCGCTCGTTAATTATTTCTCCTTATAAGCCCTTTATGCGGTGTCATTTGAGACGCCTGAATCGTGGCATTGCATGTTATTTATCTTCCTTATAAGCCCTTTATGCGGTGTCATTTGAGGCCTCGACGTGGCATTGCTTGTTATTTATCTTCTTTATAAGCCCTTTATGCGGTGTCGCTGAGACGCCCGACTGTGGCATTGCTTGTTATTTATCTTCCTTATAAGCCCTTTATGTGGTGTCGCATAGACGCCTCGATCAATGACAGTTTATTTTCCACTTCATTATTTCATGCTCATATAAATAACCTGCTTGAATGCATAAAACATTTTATTTATGACCGAAGACGTGATCATGGGATATTTCAGTGCATGCCTATCACTTATATTATACCTGTGTTCATAATGTTTGCGAGTACATTCAAAGTACTCACTGGCTTGTCCCTGGCTATTGTCTTGGCCAGATTTCTTGCTTGGAGAGGAGCGTCGCGACGACAGCTCCGAGACTAAGCAACGGTGATAGCAGCCTCGCGAAGGTAGGAGTTAACCTGGTCAGCTGATCCCGTGGGAAATGGAGTTCCACTAATGATCCACAAACCGCTTCGGCCATCAACCACTAGAAACCATTTGTTGTACTCGCAGGCCAAAATGGTCTTGTACTACATATCCTGTATTTGCTTGGATTTTTTTGTACCAAGTTGATGCCTCATCAGCTAACAGTAATCCTGGGGCTGATGAGCACGATGGCCATTTTCTGGAATTTAATACCCGGAAAAACCGGTCGCCACACCATATCGACGTATCTTCATCGGATGGTTCTTTGGACCCGTCGAATCTGAACAGTGATTCACTTCCGACCGCCTCCTCCCCTCGCCCTACGGACAACGTCGAAGTGTTGTCTCAAAGGGCATCGAGCTGAGGAGAGGTAGTCCTGGAGGCGCCTCAAGGTGACCTTCCGGATGCTGGGCGCAAGGGGAGCAAGACTCCCATGGGCTCTGATGATGGGGGCAGCAAATTTGGTCCCCAACCGAATACTGCGCCGGAACCTCCAGTGGTTCCGGACTCTGTTAGGCAACCCCTCGCTAAGAGGGGCAAGCCGACTGTGCTGATGGCCTCTGTCCATCCAGAGGCATCAGACAACTTGCTGGAAGCGCTTCGCAGTGCTTCCATCGACGAAGAACACCGCACTATCATGAGCGCGGTGGTCAAGAAGGTTCAGTCCGCCAAGAGCGGGCTAACTGAAGTCTGTGCTAGCCTCCTAACAGGATTTGAGGTAAGTAACCAGACTATAAGAGAATGTTACCGCATAGACACTAGCCCCTGATGGTCTGTTTGGCGTTTGCGAAGAAAGGCCGAATAGAGATCAAATAATAACCGCAGGAGTCTAATCGAAATATGTCTATGTGCATATGCATGCTTCACTACTAGCCGCTGCCGCACGTACTGCGGAGGTCGCCGCACTGAAGCGGGACCTTGAGCGGTCCAAGGAAGAGCTCGGCCTTGCCAAAAGGCAACTCGAAGAGAACAAAGGTAAGTTATACCCCGTCTGTTTGTTGATAAGAAAAAACAAGGGTGGTTGCTTAGATCATAGGATCGTCATGAATTTTGCCAGGGGCCATGACCAAAGTGGCGACCCTGAAGAAGGCGATGTCTGAGGCCGAGGACAAGGCAGCCAAGGAGCGCATTGAGTGGGAAAAATAAGAGGCACGGGTGGGCGAGGTGCAGCAAGAGCTCCAGGCTCTCATCTAGAAACATGAGTCCTTGGAGCTTGACTCTAAGACGCGAGAGTCCGAGCTTGCGAAGGCCATCGAAAGTGCACAACATGCCAAGGCCGAAGACCAAAAGGCCCTCTAGGAAATTGAGGTGGTTAAGAAGATAGCGACGGGTAAGGCATTCAGTATGTAAAGCAAGCATGTGAAAGAAAATTTCCTTTTACTTACCCGAGTTCGAAGCTCACCAGGAGCGTTCGCAGATCTACCCCGTAGTGTGTCAGATGCCGCGGAGTTCTACCGGGCTGAGGAGGGGAGCTCGACTGAAAAGTTGTTCTGGTCTCAGTATACTGGGACCGAACACCCTATGCCCTAGAGCGACCAGCTGAAGCAACTGGTCGAGCTCCACAATGCGGCCGAACAGGCCATGAAGGGTCTTATAGTCCGGATGTGGCCTGGTGATCCCCTGCCTAATAGCTACTTCGGCCTGGTGAGGCGGCTTGTAAATGCCTGCCCACGGTTGACATCATAAAGTGGTCTGTTTGCATCGAGGGCACGCGCAGGGCTTTTGCCCGAGCAAAGGTGCACTGGGCGAAGCTGGACGCCGAGAAGCTGGTGAAGGAGGGGCCGCCGGAATGCAATGAGCATCGCCACCCCGAAATGTATTATAACAGTGTCCTGAAGGGTTCTCACCTTGTGGCGGAGGAATGTACTAAGGATGTAATATTCGAATGAATTTACTCATACGATCCTGTAATATGAAACGAGTTCATTTGCGCTATGCAACGCTTGTGTATTTAAAATATTACCTTCTATGCGACCGTTTATAAAATATGAGAGTTCGTCAGTCGTCGGCTTCTACCCCCATGTAACTAGTATTGAGGTGTTTGGGATAAACCTGAGCACTCTTTATCCCAATTTTGGGTCCTTCGAAGGAGGTGTTCAGCACAACGAACCAGGCAATCAGACTATAAGGCTTTATCACTCTCACTTAGCCATAGAAGTCTACAATTTTAAATTTTGGCGAAGCCCCTAGTATTCGGAAGGCCGAATTTGGGGCGCTATATATCCCTAAGTCGGGCAAGGCCGGCTCCTCGCCCGAAGCGGAAAAAGTCTTTAAGGACTTGAGACCTCTCGAACAGCGACCAGCTCTCGCCTTATCATGACAGTCAATTTTCGGCTTTCTCTACTGAGGTGCTCGTCCGGAAGAACTGGGACACAATCACAGTAGTTCTCCCAGCGCTACCTTAGCCGATATTGCGGAACGTAAGGTACCAAAACATGGGAGCCGGGCAAACCCAACTATTGACCCAAGACATGATTCGGAGCTGATGCATATAATGCTATAAGTTCGGGGTGCCACACTGTCGAAAGTGTTCGGACTTCTCACGCTGTATTATGGGGTATACTGAAGCCCATGGCATACTGGTCGTACCAGAATGTACGGGTGCAAGTTGTCGTAAATAAACAGACAAGGAAAAAAAGAAGGGTAATGCAATAATAGACTAATGCTATGCATTATTATTTAAATAATACGTCGAAGCGTACTTATACAAGTAGTGCTATAAGCAAAAAAGTAGGTCTATTTGACATGCCCTATCCAAGGGCAAGCTGCATATAGGTATTAAAAATGGGTACTTCGATTGTTATCAGAGACCACCTGGGGATTCCCTTGTACGTCTTAGCTTCTTGACTGGTTGTTCCTTCCCGTAATGTGTCCAGCAATCAGACTGCTGGAAAGGGCTTCCAGAGAGTAAGGTCCTAAAAGAGAGAAAATGATAAAGGTATACAGCCCCTAGGGCGGTTGAGCCCCATTGTGGGACGTGCCCTGGTCGTGCCCCCGCCTATGCCCATGGTATTTTTAGTGCGTAATTATATACGCGCGACACAGATTTCATCGCTTGACTGGGACTAGGACGGGGCCGAATTGCTAGGCAAGCTCTAAACATGCCAGTTGATCCTGTTGCAGGTTACTCCGGACTCGCTTGAAGGTATCCGGGGGCTTTACCGCCATATTGTCGGTTTGCCTTAAAAGGCTGCTTTGTGCCTCAGCTGTGAGGGCTGCAGTGTGCTCCTCCGTGCGGAGCGAGCGTTCTGTGTTTCCATTGACTGCTATAACCCCACGAGGTCCTGGCATTTTGACCTTGAGGTATGCATAATGCGGTACCGCATTGAATCTGGCAAATGTGGTTCGCCCGAGCAGTGTGTGATAGCCACTACGGAACAGGGCGACATTGAAGATTAACTCCTCGCTTCGGAAGTTGTCCGGAGATCCGAAGACTACTTCCATTGTGATTGAGCCCGTGCAATGGACCTCTACACCTAGGATGACACCTTTAAAGGTGGTTCTAGTGGGTTTGATCCTCGAGGGGTCTATACCCATTTTGCGCATTGTATCCTGATAGAGCAGGTTCAGGCTGCAGCCGCCGTCCATAAGGACTCAGGTGAGGTGAAATCCGTCGATGATGGGGTCAAGGACCAATGCGGCAGATTTTCCATGACGGATACTAGTGGGGTGGTCCCTGTAATCGAAGGTGATCGGACAAGAGGACCATGGGTTGAACTTTGGAGCGACTGGCTCCATCGCATAGACGTCCCTTAGTGCACGCTTCCGTCCCCTCTTGGGAATGTGGGTTGCGTATATCATGTTCACTGTTTTCAATTGTGGAGGGGGCCTCTTGTGTCCTCCTGTGTTCGGCGGCCGAGGCTCCTCCTCGTCGTTGCTATGCAGTCCCTTGTCCCTGTTTTCGGCATTCAACTTGTCGTCCTGCTCGAACCCCAGCATTCTCTGTTGGTGTGATTGGCTGGTGTCGGTGTCAAAACAGGCAGATCTCGGGTAGGGGGTCCCGAACTGTGCGTCTAGGCGGATGGTAACAGGAGACAAGGGACACGATGTTTTTACCAAGGTTCAGGCCCTCTCGATGGAGGTAATACCCTACTCCTGCTTGATTAATATTGATGATATGGGTAGTACAAGAGTAGATCTACCACGAGATCAAGGAGGCTAAACCCTAGAAGCTAGCCTATGGTATGATTGTTGTTCGTCCTCTGGCACTAAAACCCTCCGGTTTATATAGACACCCGAGATAGGTTAGGGTTACACAGTCGGTTACAATGGTAGGATATCTACATATCCGTATCGCCAAGCTTGCCTTCCACACCAAGGAAAGTCCCATCCGGACACGGGACGAAGTCTTCAATCTTGTATCTTCATAGTCTTGGAGTCCGGCCGTGACGATAATCCGGCTATCCGGACACCCCCTAGTCCGGGACTCCCTCAGTAGCCCCTGAACCAGGCTTCAATGATGATGAGTCCGGCGCGTTGATTGTCTTCGGCATTGCGAGGCGGGTTCCTCCTCCGAATACTTCATAGAAGGTTTTGAACACAAGGATAGTGTCCGGCTCTGCAAAACAAGTTCCACATAACACCGTAGAGAGAATAATTTTTGCACAGATCTGCTGATGTATTCTGCGGCGTGACATCACACCACGGCAAGGCCTTTATATGAATCATTTTTTACTGTTCCCACCTCAGCGTGTTTAGCGAGTCGGTTTCCTTGGCACGCCTTATCAAAGCATAGATCGTGCCCCCTTATTCCGGGATTCTCATCAATACGGACGTGGGTAACCCATCCGCGCCATTGATTACGGCGCTTGGGAAATAAGCGAGTTTTACTAGGCTGGTGGGGGACGCATGGCTTCGTCCGTCTATATAAGGGCATAAGGATCCACCTTTTCACCTACGCCTTCTTCCTCCTTTGCTTATCCATTTCACAAGACTCGAGCTCCAGCGCCCAAGTCCGCACATCCCACCTCAACCTTTCTCCAATCATGTCGAGGCGGGAGGCAGGTCGATGGCCTCCTCCGTCACGGAGGGGCACATCGCAAGATCTGCAGGAGGCCGATACTTGTCCGGCAACATCGCGCACAGGCTTCCCGACGAGGGGCAGCTCATTCCGACCCCTGGGCCCCGTGAGAGGGTGGTGTTTCTCCCCCACTTCCTCCGCGGACTAGGTTTTCCTCTTCACCCATTTGTCCAGGGGCTCATGTTCTACTATGGCCTGGACTTCCACGACCTGGCCCCGAATTTCATCCTCAACATCTCGGCGTTTATCGTCGTGTGCGAGGCTTTCCTTTGCATCCAGCCCCACTTCGGCTTATGGCTGAAGATCTTCAACGTCCGGCCGAAAGTACTGGTCGGCCGTCTGCCGGAGTCTTGGAGGCGCCATGGTTGGCAATATGGCCAAAGTCCCATGGCTCGAAGGCACCTTCGTGGAGACAATAAAGGGGTGGCAATCGGGGTGGTTCTACATCACCGAGCCCCGCAACACCAAATGGGTGGCGCCCCCGAATTCAGATCTGGCTTCCCCACACGACTCTCGTCATGGAAAGAGACAGGCCCGACGTGGGGGAATTCGGACGAGACATCCGGACTTCAAACATGCGTCCGAAACCTGGTGGCCAAGAATCTTAGGCTTGTCGACGTAATCCAGGTGATGCTCATCCGCCGGATTCTCCCATGCCAACAACGGGCTTTTAACTTGTGGGAGTTCGATCCGGCACAACACCAAACCTTGAGCCGGCTCTTCGACACTACGTACGAAGACGCCTGGAAGGTGCTGTTCAAGGGCGTCGAAGCCCCATGTGGTGCCGGAGAAGAAGGCCAAGAAGGAGGCCACGTGAACTCGAAGGAGCTCCCAACGCCAGGTGCTGTCAGATTCCGAAGTGAAATCTTCTCCTGAAGACGAGGAGGAAGAAGAAGAAGCTCCTCCCCCAGCGGGGGAGGAGAAGAAAAGGAAGGCCGCCCCAAGTGGGGAGGCCGGAGGGTCCAAGAAGGGAAGAACCCTTCCTCCGGACTTCTCCACCAACGTCGACGACGACGAGGAGGACTGGCCTACAAGGGCCAAGCCCCTGGCGAGATCGTAAGTGTCTGGATACCCATGGTATTATATTATTGCAAAGTGTTCTCTAATGTTGAACAACCGTGCAGCCCGCCCAAGGGCGAGTTCGCCGATTCATCGAGCGGGTCCCTGGACTCGTCAGAAATGGAGAGTACCTCGCTTCCAACCGCCTCCTCGCCTCACGCTGCGGGCGACACCGCGGTGGGGCCCCAAGGGGGGCTTGGTCAAGAGGAGGTAGCGCAGGAGGTGCCACAACGCGACCTCCCGGACTCCAGGCGCGCGGGGGGCAAGATCCCCCGGGGCTCTAAGCCCGACCCTCGTCTGGACTCCATGCCGGAACCATCAGCAGTTCCGAAGTCCGGACAGCGGATCCTTCGCAAGAAGGATAAGACGCCGGTGTCCTCCTTCCAACCGGAGGCACCGGATAGCTTACAGGAGGCGCTTAACAGCGCTTCCATCGAGGAGGAACACCGCACTGTCATGAGTGCGGTGATCCGGACAGTTCAGTCCGCCAAGAGCAGGCTGACCGAAGCCTGTACCAGCCTTCTAACAAGCTTTGAGGTAAGTTTTAGAATATGTAAAAAATATAACCGCATAGACAGTAGCCCCTGATGCTTAGTTCGGTGTTCGAAAAGAAAAGCCGGACTAAGGATCTAAAAAGATATACGCAGGAGTCTAACATAAGTATGTCAATATGGGAATGCAGGTTGCGCTGCTGACCTCTGCCGCACTGACTGCGGAGGTCAATGCATTGAAGCAGAACCTCGAGTGGTCCGAGAACGAGCTCGGACAAGCCAAGAAGGAGCTCGAGGACAAGGAAGGTAAGTAATACCTTATTAAATAAATACCTTATAGAAAAGGCTTTGGTTGCAAAAAATAACAGGAATAACTTGGAGTACTGCAGGGCCACGAGCGTGGTGGCGACCACTGAAGGAAGCGGTGTCCGTGGTCGAAAACAAAGCGGCTATGAACGCACCGAGCGAGAGAAGGGGAGGCGCAGCTGGCCAAGGTACGACAAGAGCTCCAAGCTCTCATGGAAAAACACGAGAGTTTGGAGCATGACTCGAAGACTCGAGAGTCCGAGCTCGCCTCGGCTCTTGAGAGTGCCAAAGCTGCTAAGGCTGAGGCCCAAAAAGCCCTTAAGAAATTGAGTCTTTAAAGAAGATAGCGGCGGGCAAGGCATTCTTTATGCAAAGCAAGCATGTGAAAGTGAATTACCTATTACTTACCCGGATTCGGAGCTCTCCAGGAGCATTCGCAGATTTGCCCCGTAGTGCGTCCGACGCCGCATTCTAGCGCACCTGTGAGGGAGCTCCACGGAGAAGGTGTTCTGGTCTCAAGATGTCGAGGCCGACCATCCGTGCCCCTGAGCGACCATCTGAAGCAGCTGGTCGAGCTTCAAAAGGTCGCCGAACAGTACATGAAGGGCCTTATAAGCGCTGGTGGCCTTTGGAGGCCATGCCCGGAGCTACTTTGGCTTGGTGCAGCGGTGGTGGATGCCTGTCCAGCGCTTGAAGTCATCAAGCGCTCCGTCTGCATCGAAGGTGTCCGTTGGCCCTTGCCCGTGCTAAAGTGCACCGGGCAAGCTGGATGCGGAGAGGCTTGTGACGGACGGGCCACCGAAGGGCCATGAGCATCGCACGCCCGAAATGTACTATGAGGGCCTCCTCAAGGGTGCCCACGAATAGCGGATGAGTGCTCCAGAGATGTAGTTTTTGAATAAACTCGCATTTGTTATCCTGTCGCTGAAAACTTGTTCATATGCGCTTAAGCAACGCTTATTAATTTAAAATATTACCTTCAGGCGACCGTTTATCAAATTTGAGAGATGGCAAGTCGTTGGCTTCAGCCCGCATGCCACGAAAGTGCCGGGGTGTTCGGGATAAACTTGAGCACTCTTGTTCCCATTCTTGGGTCCATCTAGGAGGCGCTCAACACAACGAACAAGGCAACCGGAATTATAATGCTTGAACACTCTCACTTAGCCATAGAATTCTATAATTTTAAATTTCGGCGAAGCCCCTAGTATTCGGAAGACCGAGTTCGGGGCACTATCCACGCCTTGGCCGGACAATTCCGGTTCCTTGCTTTAAGCGGCATAAGTCTTTAGGGACCCGAAAAAACCTCTCGAACAGCGACCGGCTCGCGCCCTATAATGATGGTCAGTTTTACCTTTCTCCACTGAGGTGCTCGACCCAGCATAACTGGGCACAAACGCAGTGGTTCTCCCGGTGCTACCTTAGCCGATATAGCGGATCGTAAGGTACCAACACACGGGAGCCGGGCAAACCCAACTATTGACCCAAGACATGATTCAGAGCCAATTCATATAATGTTATAAGTTCAGGGTGCCGCACTGTGAAAGTGTTCGGACTTATCACACCATAATTTTTGGATACTTAAGCCCTCAGTGTATTGGCCGTACTAAAGTGTACGGTTGCAACATGTCATGAAATGAACACATGTATATATAAAGGAAGTAGAGCAATAATAAGCAAAAGCTGTGTATTGTTTATTCAAAAGGTACTGCAATGGAAGCGAGCGATACAAATAGTGCGATAAGCAAGGGATGGGATTATCTAACATGTCCCCCTCCACGGGTAAGCTGCTGGATGATATGTAAAACAGGTATAATGCTCGTAATAGAGACCACCTGAACACTCGACGTGGCTTTCCGCTTCCCGGGCTGTTGCATCATGAGTTCGGCGATTTGAGTGCCGGACAGGACTTCTCAAATACGGAGTCCTAAAAGTAAAAAAAAGGAAGAAAAAGAAAAAAGAAAAAGAAGTGACACAAACGGGAGCCCCTGGTGCGGTCGAGCCGCATTCTTGGTGTGCCGTTGTCTTGCCCCTCCCCATATGGCCATGGTATCTCCAGAGCATAATTATGTACGCGTAATACTGCCTTCGCAATTTCGCAAGGGCTGGGGTTGGGGCCGGATTGCTACTCGTGCTTGAATCGTGCTAGGTGGTCTTGTTGCAAGTTACTCCGGGCGCGCTTGGCGGTGTCCGGACGCTTAGTGGCCGGACTCGAGAATTGCCGTGAGAGGATGCTTTGCTCCTCCGCTGCGAGGGTCCGCCAGATGCTCCTCCGCTCGGAGAGCGTTCGGTGTTTCCATTGACCGTGATTACTCCTCGAGGGCCTGGCATCTTGAGCTTGAGGTATGCGTAGTGCGGCACTGCATTGAACTTTGCAAATGCGGTTCATCCGAGCAGTGCATGATAGCCGCTGCGGAATGGGACGATGTCGAAGATTAACTCTTCGCTTCGGAAGTTATCCGGAGATCCGAAGACCACTTCGAGTGTTACTGAGCCTGTACAATTGTCCTCTAGACCCGGTATGACGCCGTTAAAGGTCGTCTTTGTAGGTTTAATCCTTGAGGGGTCTATGCCCATTTTGCGCACTGTATCCTGATAAAGCAGGTTCAGGCTGCTACCGCCGTCCATCAGGACTCTGGTGAGGTGAAATCCGTCAATAATTGGGTCAAGAACCAATGCGGCGAAGCCGTCGTGATGGATGCTAGTGGGGTGGTCCCTTCGATCGACGGTGATCGGGCAGGAAGACCATGGGTGGAACTTTGGGGCGACTGGCTCCATCGCATATACGTCCCGTAGTGCACGCTTCCGCTCCCTTTTGGGTATGTGGGTTGCGTATATCATGTTCACCGTCCGCACTTGTGTGGGAAAACCTTTCTGTCCTCTATTGTTCAGCGGCCGGGGCTCTTCCTCGTCATCGCTATGCAGCCCCTTGTCATTGAGTTCGGCACTTAACTTGCCTGCTTGCTTGAACACCCAACAATCCCTGTTGGTGTGATTGGCTGGTGTCGGGGGTGCCATGTATCTGGCACAAGCGATCGAGTATGCGGTCCAAGTTGGACGGGCCCTGGGTATTTCTTTTGAATGGCTTCTTCCGCTGACCGGGTTTAGAGCCTCTGAATCCGGCATTGGCAACCGTATCTTGATGTTATCGCCCGTTAATGCGGTGCTCGTTCTTGTTGCGACGCGACCTGCCATTGCTGTCCTTGGTATCTGGACTATCAGGATGTTTGGCCAAGTTGTTGCTTCGACCTAGCCAGCTGTCCTCTCCCGCACAAAAGCGAGTCATGAGGGTTGTGAGGGCTGCCATAGATTTCGGCTTTTCCTGTCCCAGGTGCCGGGCAAGCCACTCGTCGCGGATGTTATGTTTGAAGGCTGCAAGGGCCTCTGCATCCGGACAGTCAACGATTTGATTTTTCTTTGTTAGGAACCAAGTCCAGAATTGTCTGGCCGATTCTTCTGGCTGCTGAATTATGTGGCTAAGTTCATCGGCGTCTGGTGGTCGCACATATGTGCCCTGGAAGTTATCAAGGAATGCGGATTCTAGGTCCTCCCAACAACCAATTGATTCTGCTGGTAAGCTATTGAGCCAGTGTCGAGCTGGTCCTTTAAGCTTGAGTGGGAGGTACTTGATGGCATGTAGATCATCGCCGCGGGCCATGTGGATATGGAGGAGATAATCCTCGCTGTGGTACCATCTTATGATTCGATGTTTACGGGCTTGAAGCCCTCGGGGATTTGATGATCCATTACTTCATCTGTGAAGCATAGTGGGTGTCTTGGCGCCTACAGATTGGGCTATATCACGACGTAGCTCATATGAGCTTTGTCTCATCGTGTTCGGCCCGGCAGTTTTCTTTGTGTCCGCGCGACGGTAATCATCCCGCATTGTTGGCGCCCCACGCCGATCCGTGGATCGATCTTGTATGTTTTGCCTTATCCTCCAATATATCTCGCAAGGCGGTAGCGTTTTCCCATGCCTTGGTACTTTTGAGCGGCGTCGGAGTGTGGCTTGAGCCGGAGGGCCGAGAGGCTTCTGTCAGCGGCCACGAGGTGGCCGATCCGCCATGTCGCGGCGCCCGGTGACTTGCGTGCTTCCTCCTCTAGTCGAGGCAATGGCCTGCGTTTGGGGTAGCTTTTGGAGGGGCGTTCGAGTTCATACTCTTCGGCTGCAAGGACTTCAGTCCATCTATCAGCTAGCAGGTCTTGATCAGCTCTAAGTTGTTGCTGCTTTTTCTTGAGGCTTCTTGCCATGGCTATAAGCCTGCGTTTGAAACGCTCCTGGTCGGCGGGATCCTCAGGCATGATAAACTCGTCATCGTCGAGGCTTGCCTCATCTTCGGAGGGAGGCGCATAATTATCGTCCTCAACCTCTTTTTCTGCCGCACTGTCGTGCGGGCTTGCTTCTCCCTCCTCTCTGGCTGAGTCCTGCTGGAGGGTTCTCTTCGCACCGTCCGGGGTGTTATTATCTCCCGTGCCGGAATCACTGTTTTTATTGTGGCGGGATTTAGAGCGGCGCCGCTGACGTCGGTGCTTCGGCTGTTTCTTGGAGGGGCATCCTCCGTTGTTCCTTCGCCGTTCCCATATTTTGGGATGTCCATCATATATATGTCATATGACGAGGTGGCCTTCCAGTGCCCTGTAGGCGTTGGGTCTTGGTCGTCTCCGGCATCGTCGTCCATACCGTCGATGTCTTCGGAGTCGTAGTCTAGCATGTCGGTTAAATCATCGGCGAGTGGCTACCAAGTGGGTGGTGGGTGGGCGTTGAATTTCTTCGTCAGTCCGCATCCCAACCTTCCTGTCCGTAGTCCGCCAGTCCTCTCCGGATAAAGAGAGACTTTAGTGAATTCAGGATGTCGCCAAAGGGCGAGTGCTTTGAAGATGTCTGCGTCAGAACTCCATAACGGGCGCCCAATCAGATTCGATTAGCAAGGGCGCAGAGGGTTGAGTCCAGAGAGGAGTCCGGCACCACAGGTCAAGGTCTTTGCAAAGGACAGGGATGGAGTTTGGCTCGATTGCCGTAGAGATTGTAGCCCCCGAGGCGGTGTCCAACCACTCGTCCTCGACCGGGGAATCCGGCTCCGGATTAAGGTTCGGAGCGGATAGTGGTGCGGCCTCCAGGGCACCGCTCGCTGCAGAGCTAGATCATGCCCATCGAGGAGACGGTCTGGTAGCGGCTTGTCTGCGGCTCGAACCGTCGAAGATCAAGTCCCCGCGGATATCGGCCGTATAGTTTAAACTTCCAAATCTGACCTGATGGCCAGGGGCGTAGCTTTCGATCTGCTCCAGATGGCCAAGCGAATTGGCCCACAGTGCAAAGTCGTCGAACACGAAGATCTGTCCGGGGAGAAAAGTCTCACCCTGGACCGCGTCGTTGTTGATGATTGAAGGAGCCATCGGGACTATCGGTGACGACACAGAGGAACTCTCAATGAAAGCACCAATGTCGGTGTCAAAACCGGCGGATCTCGGGTAGGGGGTCCCGAACTGTGCGTCTAGGCGGATGGTAACAGAGACAAGGGACACGATGTTTTTACCCAGGTTCGGGCCCTCTCGATGGAGATAATACCCTACCCCTGCTTGATTAATATTGATGATATGGGTAGTACAAGAGTAGATCTACCACGAGATCAAGGAGGCTAAACCCTAGAAGCTAGCCTATGGTATGATTGTTGTTCGTCCTACGGACTAAAACCCTCCGGTTTATATAGACACCGGATAGGTTAGGGTTACACAGAGTCGGTTACAATGGTAGGAGATCTACATATCCGTATCGCCAAGCTTGCCTTCCACGCCAAGGAAAGTCCCACCCGGAGACGGGACGAAGTCTTCAATCTTGTATCTTCATAGTCTTGGAGCCCGGCCGTGACGATAATCCGGCTATACGGACAACCCCTAGTCCGGGACTCCCTCAGCAGGCTTATCGGGGGTGCCTTGAATTTGACACGAGCGATCGAGTATGCGGTCCAAACTGGACGGGCCCGGATTGCTTCTTTTGAACGGCTTCTTCTGCTGACCGGATTTAGAGCCGCTGAATCCGGCATTGACTGCCGTGTCTTCGGTGTTGTCGCCGTTGTTGCGGCGCTTGTGTCTGTTACGACGTGGTCTGCCGTTAGTATCCTTTGTATCTGAAGTGCCATGACTTCTTGATGTGTTGTTGCTGCGAGCCAGCCAGCTGTCTTCGCCCGCGCAAAAGCGGGTCATGAGCGTCGTGAGGGCTGCAATAGACTTTGGCTTCTCCTGGCCGAGGTGCCAGGCGAGCCACTCATCACGGATGTTATGCTTAAATGCCGCTAAGGCCTCTACATCCGGACAGTCGACAATTTGGTTTTTCTTAGTTAGGAACCGGGTCCAGAATTGCCTGGCCGATTCCCCTGGCTCAAGTCATCAGCATCCGGTGGTCGCACATAAGTGCCCTGGAAGTTGTCAAGGAATGCATCTTCCAAATCCTCCCAACTGCCAATGGAGTCTGCTGGCAAGCTATTCAGCCAATGTCGAGCTGGTCCTTTGAGTTTTAGTGGAAGGTACTTGATGGCATGTAGAACATCACCGCGAGCCATGTGGATGTGGAGGAGAAAATCCTCGATCCATACCGCAGGATCTATTGTACCATCATATGATTCAATGTTTACGGGTTTAAAACCCTCTAGGAATTCGTGATCCATTACTTCATCAGTGAAGCATAGGGGGTGTGTGGCGCCTCTGTGCTGGGCTATATCACGACGCAGTTCATATGAGTCTTGTCTGCTGTATTCGGCCCGACCGGATTTGCTTTTAGTGTATCCAGCGTGACGGTCATCGTCCCGCGTTGGTGCGGGCCCCCGTGATCCATAGATCGATCTTGCATGTTTTCCTTGTTTTCCAATACGTCTTGCAGGTCCTGTGTTTTGCCCCGGGCCTTGGTATTTTTGCTTGAGTGGCGGCGGGGTGCGGGCTGGACTTCAGGCTGATACGCCTCTCTATCTCGGCCACGAGGTGGCCGATCTGCCGCATCATATGCTGGTGATGTATGTTTTAATTCTTCCTCCTTGAGGTGAGGTAGCAACCTGCGCTTTGGGTATCTCTTGGTTGGGCGCTCGAGTTCATATTCCTTGGCTGCCAGGACTTCAGTCCATCTATCTACTAGCAGATCTTGATCAGCTCGAAGTTGTTGTTGCTTTTTCTTCAGGCTGTTTGCTGTGGCTATAAGCTGGCGCTTGAAGTGCTCCTGCTCGACGGTATCCTCAGGCACGACAAATTCTTCGTCGCCGAGGCTCACTTCGTCTTCGGAGAGAGGCATGTAATTGTCATCCTCCGTTTCTCGATCTGCTGCCTCTTCTGCAGGGTTAGCTTGTTCATCCTCCCACTCTAAATCTGGCTGGAGGGGATTATCGTCGTCTTCGGCACTATCCGGAGTGTTATTGTCTCTTGTGCTGGTATCGCTACTTTTGCTATGGCAGGACTTAGTGTCGGGGGTTGGGTGCGACATATGCCAAAGGATGGCTTATCATGGAGGGGGCGAGTAGAACGTCGCCGGTGCCTGGAAACGGGATGAGGCGAAGGCATGCATGCTGGCGAATCTTACCCAGCTTCAGGGCTCTCCGGGGAGATAACACCCCTATTGCTGCTCTGCGGGGTCTCCGCATGATCACTATGGCAAAGTGAGTACAAGGTTGCTCCTTGAGCTGTTCGGGGTGAGGAAGGAGAAGGGCACGGCTAGCTCCTTTCTTCCCTCTATGTGTGTGTCAAACTAGTAGGTTCCAACCCTTTGCATGGGTGCCCCGGGGGGTTTATATAGGCCTACCCCCCGGGGGTACAATGTAATCCGTCTGGGAGCGGGTCCCAGGCGTCAGTCTCTTTAGTCGCCGTCTTCTCCGCCGACTTCTGGGGCCCGCCGACTAGTGGGCCCCGCCGACGGTCCAGCATGGGGCCGACAGCCCTTGTCAGCCGCGGGCGGGTCTTGCCGGCTGTGGGTTACTATAGCCGCGCTTCTAATGATGCGAGCTTGGTCGTGGGGTCATGGCAACAGTGCCGCCGCCTGGCGGGCGACCACTGTTGCCATTCCCTGTCTTGTCTGGTTAATGGCGCTTGGAGCCCGTGGGAGGGGCCGGCCGACTCTCGGAGGCCGACTCCCAGCAGGTCCGTCATGGGATGCTCTCGCCGTCTTCTGCACTCCCGCCGACAGGCGGGTCCCGCCATCTTCGGGTCGTACAGACAGGCCATCGTGGGTACAGGGATCTGCCCACGGGGCTGACCTCAGGGTCTGTTGCCGCGCCGGACGGAGATCTCCGTCAGTACGGTGCTCTGTAGCCATGCCTGTCCTTTACGAATGGGTCAGGGATGGGCCGCGAGGCGGCCCCATCCCGTCCCGTCAGTAGTCGCATCAGTAGGAGGTGGTTGGAGTCGCGGGCCGACTCCCCGTAGCCGGCTTCACCGAAAGTCGCTGGCTGGGAGTCGGCTTATCTTGAGGCCGTCTCTGGGACTCGGCTGGGAGGGGCAGTCGGCGGCGCTGTCGCCGACTCTCAGAAGGCGGCTCTGCTGCCGCCTCTCAGAATGCGGCTCTACCGCCGCCTCTTAGAAGGCGGCTCTTCGTCTGGGGTCTTGAGAGGCGCAGTCTGCCCCAATGTTTTGAAAGGTCCAGGGGCTCGGGTTTGCCTACCCGTGGCCCATTACTCCGACAGTAGTCCCCGAAGCTGGTGAGGCGCCGAGGGTAACTTGTCAAGGAGCCTCAACAGTTTCGTCCCTTTAACGGAAGAATCTGGGCTCGGCTTGCCGTCTCTCTCTTGAGCCGACTAGCTGGAGTCGGCCTTGTAGGAGGCCGTCTTGCTCCTCAAATGTTTCGAAGGTCGCGGCGGGATCCGGGCCAGTCTGCCCGCCCATGCGCGTGACTAGACAGGCCCGTCAGGCGGGGCCGGCCACTACCGCGCCTCGGCGCTCGGGTGGATCCGCTGCGGCCGTGCGGGCGGTTGGGCTCCCCACGCTGTTACTGCGCGTAGTAACGTCGTGGGTTTAATCGTGGGGGCGTGGGGGCGTGGGCACAGTTAATCCCACGCCTGCCCCCTCGGCTGCTCAGCCTAGGCGCCTATAAGTAGGCGGGAGGAGGGGGGCGGCGACGCACACACACCCACCCTCCTCGCTTCCTCTCCTTGCTTCGTCTTCCTCCTTGCTTCCGCCGCGCCGAACCGCGCCGAGGAGATGAGCTCCTCCTCCGCCGCCGCGCCTCCCGCCGCGCGCTCCCGCGTGTGGGATGGCTCCATCGTCGACGACGACATCATCGAGTTTCTCCGCCAAACGCGCCGCATCCCCGGCAGCCACCTAGTGCGGACCCGTGACGCGCGGGCGGGCGAAATAACGCCGGCGCCGGAGGAGGGCGAGCGGGTCATATTCCGCTCGCACCTCATGCGCGGGCTAGGGCTGCCGGCGAGCGGCTTCTTCCGCGCGTTCCTCGAGTTCCATGGGCTCCAGCCCACCACCTCACTCCAAACACAGTGGTGCTGCTGGCCGCCTTCGCATCCTTATGCAAGGGATTTCTTGGCGTTCTCCCCACCATCAAGCTGTGGGGGGAATGAAGGAAATATGCCCTAGAGGCAATAATAAAGTTATTATTTATTTCCTTATATCATGATAAATGTTTATAATTCATGCTAGAATTGTATTAACCGGAAACATAATACATGTGTGAATATATAGACAAAAAATATGTAACTAGTATGACTCTACTTGACTAGCTTGTTAATCAAAGATGGTTATGTTTCCTAACCATGAACAAGGAGTTGTTATTTGATCAACAAGGTCACATCATTAGTTGAATGATCTGATTGACATGACCCATTCCGTTAGCTTAACACTTGATCGTTTTGTATGTTAATGCTTTCTTCATGACCCATACATGTTCCTATAACTATGAGATTATGCAACTCCAGTTTACCGGAGGAACACTTTGGGTACTACCAAACGTCACAACGTAACTGGGTGATTATAAAGGAGTACTACAGGTGTCTCCAAAGGTACTTGTTGGGTTGGCGTATTTTCGAGATTAGGTTTTGTCACTCCGATTGCTCGAGAGGTATCTCCAGGCCTTCTCGGTAATACACATCACTTAAGCCTTGCAAGCATTACAACTAATGAGTTAGTTGTGAGATGATGTATTACGGAACGAGTAAAGAGACTTACCGGTAACGAGATTGAACTAGGTATTGGATACCGACGATCGAATCTCGGGTAAGTAACATACCGATGACAAAGGGAACAACGTATGTTGTTATGCGGTTTGACCGATAAAGATCTTCGTAGAATATGTAGGAACCAATATGGGCGTCCAGGTTCCGCTATTGGTTATTGACCAAGAATAGTTCTAGGTCATGTCTACATAGTTCTCGAACCCGTAGGGTCCGCACGCCAAGGTTTCGATGACATTTATATTATGAGTTTATGAGTTTTGATATACCGAAGGAGTTCGAGTCCCGGATGAGATCGGGGACATGACGAGGAGTCTCGAAATGGTCGACGTAAAGATCGATATATTGGACGACTATATTCGGAGTTCGGAAAGGTTCCGAATGATTCGGGTATTTTCGGAGTACCGGAGAGTTACGGAAATTCGCCGGGAGAAGTATTGGGCCTTATTGGGCCCTGCGGGAAAGAGAGAGGGCTGCCTAGGGCAGGCCGCGCGCCCCATGGCCTGGTCCGGGTGGACTAGGGGAGGGCCGCACCCTTCCCTCTTTCCCCTTCCTCAATTCCTAGTCCAACTAGGAAGGGGAGTCCTACTCGGTGGGAGTAGGACTCCTCCAGCGCCGCCTCTCTAGGGCGGCCGCACCCCCCTTGCTCCTTTTATATACGGGGCAGGGGGCACCCCATGACACACAAGTTGATCTCACGGATCGTTCCTTAGCCGTGTCACGGTGCCCCCTCCACCATATTCCACTTCGGTCATATCGTCGCGGAGCTTAGGCGAAGCCTGCGCGGAGAAGTCATATCGTCATGAGCTTAAGGCGAAGCCCTGCGTCGGTGGAGCGTCAACATCGTCACCACGCCGTCGTCTTGACGGAACTCATCCCGACACTTTGCTGGATCGGAGTCCGGGGATCGTCATCGAGCTGAGCGTGTGCAGAACTCGGAGGTACCGTGACGTTCGGTGCTTGGATCGGTCGGATCGTGAAGACGCACGACTACATCAACCGCGTTGTCATAACGCTTCCGCTTTCGGTCTACGAGGTGCGTGGACGGACACTCTCCCCTCTCGTTGCTATGCCATCACCATGGTCTTGGCGTGATCGTAGGAAATTTTTGAAATTACTACGTTCCCCAACAAGTGGCATCCGAGCCTGGTTTTATGCGTTGATGTCATATGCACGAGTAGAACACAAGTGAGTTGTGGGCGATACAAGTCATACTACCTACCAGCATGTCATACTTTGGTTCAGCAGTATTGTGAGATGAAGCGGCCCGGACCGACATTACGCGCAGACGCTTCTACGCGAGACTGGTTTCACCGCTCCAGCACTCGTTGCTTAAAGGTGACCGGCGGGTGTCTGTCTCTCTCACCTTAGTTGAATCGAGTGTGGCTCGCCCGGTCCTTGAGAAGGTTAAAAGCGGAGTCTATTTGTGAAATGTCGTTGTGGTTTTGATGCGTAGGTAAGAACGGTTCTTGCTCAGCCCGTAGCAGCCACGTAAAACTTGCAACAACAAAGTAGAGGACGTCTAACTTGTTTTTGCAGGGCATGTTGTGATGTGATGTGGTCAAGACGAGATGCTATATTTTATTGTATGAGATGATCATGTTTTGTAACCGAAGTTATCGGCAATCGGCAGGAGCCATATAGTTGTCGCTTTATTGTATGAAATGCAAAGCGCCATGTAATTGCTTTACTTTATCACTAAGTAGTAGCGATAGTCGTAGAAGCAATAGTTGGCGAGACGACAACGATGCTACGATGGAGATCAAGGTGTCGCGCCCGGTGACGATGGTGATCATGATTTAGCTTCGGCGATGGAGATCACAAGCACAAGATGATGATGACCATATCATATCACTTATATTGATTGCATGTGATGTTTATCCTTTATGCATCTTATCTTGCTTTTGATTGACGGTAGCATTATAAGATGATCTCTCACTAAAATTATCAAGAAGTGTTCTCCCGAGTATGCACCATTGCGAAAGTTCTTCGTCTTTGAGACACCACGTGATGATCGGGTGTGATAGGCTCTACGTTCAAATACAACGGGTGCAAAACTGTTGCGCACGCAGAATACTCGAGTTAAACTTGACGTGCCTAGCATATAACAGATATGGAATCGTAACACGGAGACCGAAAGGTCGAGCGTGTATCATATAGTAGATATGATCAACATAAGATGTTCACCATTGAAAACTACTCCATCTCACGTGATGATCGGTTATGGTTTAGTTGATTTGGATCACGTGATCACTTAGATGACTAGAGAGATGTCTGTCTAAGTGGGAGTTCTTAAGTAATATGATTAATTGAACTTTAATTTATCATGAACTTAGTCCTGGTAGTATTTTGCAAATTATGTTGTAGATCAATAGCTCGCGTGGTTGCTTCCCTATGTTTCTATATGTGTTCCTAGAGAAAATTGTATTGAAAAATATTAGTAGCAATATTGCGGATTGGATCCGTGATCTGAGGTTTATCCTCATTGCTGCACAGAAGAATTATGTCCTTGATGCACCGCTAGGTGACAGACCTATTGCAGGAGCGGTATGAGGCGTTATGAGCGTTTAGCTAGCTCAATATGATGACTACTTGATAGTTTAGTGCACCATGCTTAAATGGCTTAGAATCGGGACTTCAAAGACGTTTTGAACGTCATGGACCATATGAGATGTTCCAGGAGTTGAAGTTAATATTTCAAGCAAATACCCGAGTTGAGAGATATGAAGTCTCCAACAAGTTCTATAGCTAAAAGATGGAGGAGAATCGCTCAACTAGTGAGCATGTTCTCAGATTGTCTGGGTACTTCAATCGCTTGAATCAAGTGGGAGTTAATCTTCCAGATAAGATAGTGATTGACAGAATTCTCTAGTCACCATCACCAAGTTAGTAGAACTTCGTGATGAACTATAATATGCAAGGGATGACAAAAGTAGTTCCCAAGCTCTTCGTGATGCTGAAATCGTGAAGGTAGAAATCAAGAAAAGAGCATCAAGTGTTGATGATTGACAAGACCACTAAGTCTCAAGGAAAAGGGCAAAGGGAAGAAGGGGAACTTCAAAAGAGCGGCAAGCAAGTTGCTACTCGAGTGAAGAAGCCCAAGTCTGGACCTAAGCCTGAGACTAAGTACTTTTGTTGCAATGGAACTGGTCAGTCCTTTGGAAGCGGATCTACCCCAAGTATTTGGCGGATTAGAAGGATGGCAAAGTGAACAAGATTATATTTGATATACAGGTTATTGATGTGTGCCTTACTAGTGTTTATAGTAGCCCCTGAGTATTTGATACTTGTTAGGTTGCTAAGATTAGTAACTCGAAACAGGAGTTACAGAATAAACAGAGACTAGTTGAAGGGGAAGTGACGATGAGTGTTGGAAGTAGTTCCAAAATTGATATGACATCATCGCACACTCCCTATACTTTCGGGATTAGTGTGGAACCTAAATAAGTGTTATTTGGTGTTGAGCATAAATATGATTTGATCATGTTTGTTGCAATAGGTTATTCATTTAAGTAAGAGAATAAATTGTTGTTCTGTTTACATGAATAAAACCTTATATGGTTATACACCCAATGAAAATGGTTCATTGGATCTCGATCATAGTGATACACATATTCATAATATTGAAACCAAAAGATGCAAAGTTAATAATGATAGTGCAACTTATTTGTGGCACTGCCGTTTGGGTCATATCGGTGTAAAGCGCATGAAGAAACTCCACGCTGATGGGTTTTTGGAATCACTTGATGATGAATCATTTGATGCTTGCGAACCGAGCCGATTGGGCACGATGACTAACACTCCGTTCTCCGGACCAATGGAACAAGCTACTACCTTATTGGAAATAATACATACCGCTGTATGCGATTCAATGAGTGTTGATGCTCGTGGCAAGTATCGTTATTTTCTGACCTTCACAAGATGATTTGAGCAGATATGGGTCTATCTACTTGATGAAACATAATTCTGAAATAATTGAAAAGTTCAAAGAATTTCAGAGTGAAGTGGAAAATCATCGTAACAAGAAAATAATGTTTCTGCGATCTGATCGTTGAGATAAATATTTTAGTTACGAGTTTTGTCTTAATTTGAAACAATGTGAAATATTTTCGCAACTCTTGCCATATGGAACACCACAGCATAATGGTGTGTCCGAAAGTCGTAACCGCACTTTATTGGATATGGTGCGATCTATGATGTCTCTTATCGGTTTACCACTATCGTTTTGGGGTTATGCATTAGAGACAGCTGCATTCACGTTTAATAGGGCACCATCTAAATCCGTTGATACGACAACATCTGAACTTTGGTTTATTAAGAAACCCAAGTTGACGCTTTCTTAAAGTTTGGGGCTGCGATGCTTATGTGAAAAAGTTTCACCTGATAAGCTCAAACCCAAATCGGAAAAATATGTCTTCATAGGATACCCAAAGGAAGCTGTTGGGTACACCTTCTATCACAGATCTGAAGGCAAGATTTTCGTTGCTAAATTCGGATCCTTTCTAGAGAAGGAGTTTCTCTCGAAAGAAGTGAGTGGGAGGAAAGTAGAACTTGATGAGATAACTGTATCTGCTCCCTTATTGGAAAGTAGTTCATCACAAGAAATGGTTCCTGTGACAACTACACCAATTAGTGAAGAAACTAATGATGATGATCATGAAGATTAAGATCAAGTTACTCTTGAACCTCGTAGGTCAACCAGAGTAAAATACGCACCAGTGGTACGGTAATCCTATTACGGAAGTCATGTTACTTGACCATGGCGAACCTACGAACTATGAGGAAGCGATGATGAGCCCAGATTCCGCGAAATGGCTCGAGGCCATAAAATCTGAGATATGATCCATGTAAGAGAACAAAGTATGGAGTTTGATCGACTTGCTCGATGATCAGCAAGCCATGTTAAATAAATGGATCTTCAAGAGGAAGACGGACAATCGATAGTAGTGTTACTATCTACAAAGCTAGACTTGTCGAAAAAGGTTTTTGACAAAGTTCAAAATGTTGAATACAATGAGATTTTCTCACTCGTATCGATGCTTAAAAGTCTGTCCGAATCATGTTAGCAATTGCCACACTTTATGAAATCTGGCAAATGGATGTCAAAACTGCATTCCTTAATGGATTTATTAAAGAAGAGTTGTATATGATGCAACCAGAAGATTTTGTCGATCCTAAAGGTGTTAACAAAATATGCAAGCTCAATGATCCAACGATGGACTGGTGCAAGCATCTCGGAGTTGGACTATACGCTTTGATGAGTTGATCAAAGCATATGGTTTTATACAGACTTTTGGAAAGGCCTGTATTTACAATAAAGTGAGTGGGAGCACTACAGCATTTCTGATAAGTATATGTGAATGACATATTGTTGATCGGAAATAATGTATAATTATTCTGCAAAGCATAAAGGAGTATTTGAAAGGAGTTTTTCAAAGAAGGACCTCAGTGAAGCTGCTTACATATTGAGCATCAAGATCTATAGAGATAGATCAAGACGCTTGATAAGTTTTTCAATAAATACATACCTTGTCAAGATTTTGAAGTAGTTCAAAATGGAACAGTCAAAGAAAAGTTCTTGCCTGTGTTGCAAAAACGTATGAAATTGAGTAAGACTCAAATCCCGACCATGGCAGAAAATAGAAAAGAGAATGAAAGTCATTCCCTATGCCTCAGTCATAGGTTCTATAAAGTATGCTGTGCTATGTACCAGACCTATTGTATACCTTGCTCCAAATTTGGCAAGGGAGTACAATAGTGATCTAGGAGTAGATCCTTTGGACATTGGTCAAAGACATCCTTAGTGAGGACTAAGGAAATATTTCTCGATTATGGAGGTGATAAAAGAGCCCGTCGTAAAGGGTTACGTCGATGCAAGTTTTAACACTAATCTAGATGACTTTGAATCTCAATCTGGATACATATTGAAAGTGGGAGCAATTAGCTAGAGTAGCTCCGTGCAGAACATTGTAGACATATAAATTTGCAAAATACTCACGGCTCGAATGTAATGAATCCGTTGACTAAAATTATCTCACAAGCAAAACATGATCACACCTTAGTACTCTTTGGGTGTTAATCACATAGCGATGTGAACTAGATTACTGACTCTAGTAAACCCTTTGGGTGTTGGTCACATGTCGATGTGAACTATGGGTGTTAACCACATATAGATGTGAACTATTGATGTTAAATCACATGGCGATGTGAACTAGATTATTGACTCTAGTGCAAGTGGGAGATCAAGGAAATATGCCCTAGAGGCAATAATAAAGTTATTATTTATTTCCTTATATCATGATAAATGTTTATTATTCATGCTAGAATTGTATTAACCGGAAACATAATACATGTGTGAATATATAGACAAACAAGATGTCACTAGTATGCCTCTACTTGACTAGCTTGTTAATCAAAGATGGTTATGTTTCCTAACCATGAACAAGGAGTTGTTATTTGATCAACAAGGTCACATCATTAGTTGAATGATCTGATTGACATGACCCATTCCGTTAGCTTAACACTTGATCGCTTTGTATGTTAATGCTTTCTTCATGACCCATACATGTTCCTATAACTATGAGATTATGCAACTCCTGCCATCGGAGGAACACTTTGGTACTACCAAACGTCACAACGTAATCGGGTGATTATAAAGGAGTACTACAGGTGTCTCCAAAGGTACTTGTTGGGTTGGCGTATTTCGAGATTAGGTTTTGTCACTCCGATTGTCGGAGAGGTATCTCCAGCCTTCTCGGTAATACACATCACTTAAGCATTGCAAGCATTACAACTAATGAGTTAGTTGTGAGATGATGTATTACAGAGCGAGTAAAGAGACTTACTGCAACGAGATTGAACTAGGTATTGGATACCGACGATCGAATCTCGGGTAAGTAACATACCGATGACAAAGGGAACAACGTATGTTGTTATGCGGTTTGACCGATAAAGATCTTCGTAGAATATGTACGAACCAATATGGGCGTCCAGGTTCCGCTATTGGTTATTGACCAAGAATAGTTCTAGGTCATGTCTACATAGTTCTCGAACCCGTAGGGTCCGCACGCTTAAGGTTTCGATGACATTTATATTATGAGTTTATGATTTTTGATGTACCGAATGAGTTCGGAGTCCCGGATGAGATCGGGGACATGACGAGGAGTCTCGAAATGGTCGAGACGTAAAGATCGATATATTGGACGACTATATTCGGAGTTCGGAAAGGTTCCGAATGATTCGGTATTTTTCGAGTACCGGAGAGTTACGGAAATTCGCCGGGAGAAGTATTGGGCCTTATTGGGCCCTGCAGAAAGAGAGAGGGCTGCCTAGGGCAGGCCGCGCCCCATGGCCTGGTCCGACTGGACTAGGGGAGGGCCGCACCCTTCCCTCTTTCCCTTCCTCAATTCCTAGTCCAACTAGGAGAAGGGGGAGTCCTACTCCCGGGAGTAGGACTCCTCCAGCGCCTCTCTCTAGGGGGCCGCACCCCCCCCTTGCTCCTTTATATCACGAGGGCAGGGGCACCCCATGACACACAAGTTGATCTACGGATCGTTCCTTAGCCGTGTGCGGTGCCCCCTCCACCATATTCCACTTCGGTCATATCGTCATGAGCTTAAGCGAAGCCCGCGCCGGAGAAGTCATATCGTCGCCGGAGCTTAAGGCGAAGCCCTGCGTCGGTGGAGCGTCAACATCGTCACCACGCCGTCGTCTTGTGGAACTCATCCCCGACACTTTGCTGGATCGGAGTCCGGGATCGCCATCGAGCTGAACGCGTGTGCGAGAACTCGGAGGTGCCGTGACGTTCGGTGCTTGGATCGGTCGGATCGTGAAGACGCATCTGACTACATCAACAGCGTTGTTATAACGCTTCCGCTTTCGGTCTACGAGGGTACGTGGACGGACACTCTCCCCTCTCGTTGCTATGCCATCACCATGGTCTTGCGTGATCGTAGGAATTTTTTTGAAATTACTACGTTCCCCAACAGGGAATTCTTCCAAGCCAAGCTCGGAACCCACATCGCTCGCGTGCCGGCTCTATGTGGCACGTTCATCGCAATGAGGAGGCCGGTGCCCGAGAACCCCTTCCCTGCCATCCCACTCATCAAGTCGGTGAAGATGTGGCAGCGCACGTATTTCTACGTCAAGAACGTCGCCCCTGAGGGCGACTGGGTCAACTGCCGCCTTACGTGGCGGCGAGTTGGCGGGCGACTCCCACTGGTGCCATCGGGCGGAACGCCGACTCCAGGCGCCCGCTGCCGCAGCTGCCCGAAAGTGCCGACGCAATCGGAGGGCCTGACGGGGCTGACTTGCTGGTCAGCCTTCGTGGCGCCGCCGAAGTTCTTCCTCTCAAGGCCGACCTCATCGATCTCGCCGGATGAGCGGCCGCCGAGACCCCAATCGGCTGTGCTCCAAAGATATGCCCCACGCGGAGGTGGTGGACACGGTGAATTTCCTGGCGAACTGCGGCCTCACGGAGGAATGGCAATTCGGCAAGGAGTCGTACTTCATGGCGCCAACCCCCCTTTGTGGTAAGTCATCTCTTGCCTTTCTGTTTCCTTCTTCAGCCGAATCCGGCTCTAATTTTCTTTGGTCTTTTCTGATTCAGAATCCCCTCATGCAGCCATCGGTCGGCAACGCGGGGCTGGCTCGTGAATTCGTCCCAGACCGGGCGGAGAGCAACGTCGACGACCCCGACTTGGGGGTGGCGGCGATGGAGACCGAAGCCGAGGGGGGAGGAGGGGCCGACGACATCAGGCTTTCGGCAACCTTCGCCGACTGGCCTGACGACAACGGCGAAAGGGAAGTCGTCCCCCGCTGCCAACAGAAAGCCGGCCATCCAGGCGTCGCAGCCTTGGGTGGTCGAGGCGGCACGAAGAAGTGCCGGGCCGGGCCGAAGCCTGCGGTGACGGGCGAAGAAATTCGGGCGGCGCCATGACCCGGCCATGAAGAGGCGGTCGCGAAGGCTAATCGCTTCCGCAAGGAAGTGAAGAAGCCGCCGCTGGTCTCCGCGTAAGTACTTCTTGTTTTGTCTTGTTTTCTTCTGGTCCGTCTTGTCCAATTATTTACATGTATTTTTCTCATCAGGGCTCCCCTCAACTTGGAGAGGGTGGCCGCCGCCTCTGTCATGGGGTCGGCAGAGACGTCCGCCAATACTCGGCGGATTGATCCTGCGGCCGCCCTCCGGGAGGCGACGTAGCGGAATGCGCAGGAGAAGCGCGACGAGGAGGAGGCCGCCCGTCTGGAGAAGGCGGAGGCTGAGAAGGCCGCGGCTTCCGCCCAGAAGAAACTGGAGGAGGTCGAAGCCGCCATCGCAGCCAAGAGACGAGCTGAGGAGGCCGCGCGCCTCCAGTCGTCGCTGCTCTTCACCCTGCTGAGCTCTGCGCCACCGCCGCCGGTGTTCACGGGGCAGACGGAGGGAGTCGGCGGTGAGGTCCCCGTCGCGGAGAGGGAAGGCGGCGAGGCCTCCCTGTCGGGCACGGCCATGCCACCCCCGCCGCCTCCACCACGGTCCGAGAGCGCGCGAGGCAAACAGCCGGTGGACCCGCCTGTCCGCCGACCGGCAGCGAGGCCGTGGCGCAGCTTCTTCTTCAAAGTCGCCTCGCCGGTAGCAGCGCCCGTCTTGAGAAGGCGACTTCGGCGCCGCGCCCCTTGGAGACCGGCGCCGCCAGCTCGGCCATTCCTGACGCCGAGGCGACAAGCGCCGCGCCCATTGGGTGGGTGCGAGGAGGCGGCACAGGCCCGCTGAACACGGCGCTCCTGGACGTCCAGGCGAAGCTGCGAGCTGAGGGCGAGGCCATCCAGAACTGCTCCAAGCCGCACCTGGCGTCGCGAGCCGGCATGCGGGTATGTTTCTTCTTTGAAATTTTTTCTTGCTCGGTGTAGTCCCCGGGTTTCGGGCCGGCTGCTGAGCAGGCGGCTCGGAACTCTATTTGCTGACTTCCAAATTTTTACCTTTGTCTGAAATTCTTGTCGCAGGAGTATCAAAACCTCCGCGCCACTGCCTTCAACCGCAATGTTGAGGAGCTGGGCAAGTGGACTGCCGACTTGGCGAGGAGCCGAAGTGAGTTTTCTTCTTCGCGGGGGCGCGCTGGCGCACCCGCGGGCTGTAGTCCCCGATATTCGGGCCGTCTGCTGCGCAGTCGGGCCAGATCTTCCTGGCGATCTTCTTAGCTGACGACTTCGCGTCCTTCTTCTTTTATTCTTCAGAGGCCAGCGCCACTCTTCGGCGGCAGCTGGGTACGGCCAACACCGCCTTGCGCGCCAAGGAGGAGGAGTGCAGCAAGCTCGCCGCAGAGCGCGACCTGCTGGCTACACAGCTGGCGGAGCAGAGGGAGCTGCTTAAGGCGGCGCAGGACGAGGATGAGAAGAAAGAGGCTGCTCTCCTGGCCGAGTTTGAGAGTGAGCGCTCCTCCTGGACCAACAAGGAAGCGCTGCTGACCTCCGGCTTCCATGAAATCGAGGACATCATCGATGGTGAGTTTTGCTTTTACTTCTTCTTTTTGGGTCGCCGACTGAGGGTCAGGCCGACTCCTGTTTTTCTGACTTGCTTCTTCTTCTTTTTGGCAGATTTCTTCCCCGGCCACACGCAGGCGGCCAATCAAGCCATCGAGGCTGATCGCGAGGCGCGAAGGGCGGGTGGTGCTGAGATCGCTGCCAACGCCCCCCGGACCCTTGACGAGCAGCTCCTGAGCATTGAGGCTCGTCTGCGGCCGGCCCATCGGATGCTGCGCCGGCTTCAGCGTGTCGGCGCCCAGGCGATTGCTGCTCTGTGGCCGGACATGCCGGTTCTGCGCACTCCCAGCCGGACCGCCGACTGGCTAGAGGTCGCGGCTGGCCGTCTTGAGGCCTGGAAGGGTTCCGCGGCACGGGTTGGAGCTCGCCGGGCCCTGGAATTTGTCAAGGCGTGGTATCCAGGGCTGGAACTGGACCGGCTGGCCGCGTTCCGGTCTGAGGCCGAGGCGGAGTTGCTGGCCGCGGAGGACGCCCTCGTCGAGCGTGCGGTGGCGATTGCCGACTACACGGACACCAGCGTCTTCGTCCCTGAGCGGGCTGAGAACGGTGGGGAGGCGCTGCCGGAGTGGTTCGGGATGAACCCAGACTACGACGAGGACTCGGCGGAGGTGATCGACTCCCGCGCCGAGGAGGAAGACGAGGCGGAGGACGGAGACGACATTGAGGCGCCCGGAAGAGGCGGGCGGGCGACCAGCCTCAGCTCGACCAGCGCCTCCGGCAACGAGCCGCGCCGTCTGGGCGACGCCGCCGGAGATGATCAAGCCGAGACCGTCCAGCCGGCCGCCCCGGCGCCTGACGCCGCCGTCGCCTCCGGCCTTCCGACCCCATCTGCCGCTTCCTAGGCCGCTGTCTCGCCTTTGTTTTATCTGTTTTGCTAGTCTTTGAAAGAACTTGTTAATTCACACAATTCCACCCACGGGGTGTATTCTGAACCTCTGTCCGAAGATCTGGCCAAGGGCCTAAGCTTGTGTAAATATTATTCTAATTTTATCTTTCCTTGCTTATTGCTCTTGTGGCTTTTTCCTTTGTCGCCTTCCCTTAGTTGCCGCCTTACCCATCGGGCAGCCGCTCTGCGGACTGCCGTCAAGGTCAAGTGCTTGGCTACCTTTGAGAAGGCAAGTACTTGGCCATTTTTTAGAGTCTTTAAGCAAGTTGGGTATAAAGCGGCAAGCCGACTACTTAAGAGTCGGTTTTACAAAAGGGGGCTGGAAACCGGCTTAAACTATGTTTATGCTTTGGGTCCTTAGCCATTTTTTCGTGTGGGTGCCCGTTCTTCCTTACTCCTGCCCACCAAACAGTCGCTCTGCGAGCTGCGGCTTCTGACGGGAGACGGCTTAGGCACCGCACATTACTTGTCTGACTGCAGGAAGCATTTCATAGCCCAAGGCGGCGAGTCCCCGGGCCGACTAGTCGAGCCCGGTGCCAAATATCATAACAAAGAGTAACATACTCAAAGGCATAACTCTTATCATACAGATAACAAAAGAGGGCAGTCCCCGAGCTCGCCCTCTCGGGGGCCAATCTTGGTACTTTTTTAAACATAAAGGGTAGCATGGTACATATCGCATCAATCTGTAAAATCTTCGGAGGAGATTTGCATTCCATGGCCGTTCCGATCTCTTTGCCGGGAGTCGTCCCTCTTAACGTGCTCGTGGCTTCGAAAGGCGTCGATCGGTAGTAGGAGTCATTGCCCAGCACTTTGTCGATGATGAATGGGCCTTCCCAAAGGCGCCGACAGCTTGTCTTTGGCCGGCTGTTCATTTGGATCAGCCGGAGCACAAGGTCGCCCTCTAGGAATGATCTTGGCTTGACCTTCTTGTTGTAGTAGCGGTGTAGGCTCTGCTGGTAGATGCTGGACCGGCTGAGTGCCAACAGCCGGCCCTCTTCCAGTAGGTCGACTCCGTGTTGACGTGCTTCTTCTGCTTCCTCTTTGGTGTACATGGTGACTCGCGGGGAGTCGAACTCTATATCCGTTGGGATGACGGCTTCGGCACCGTAGACGAGGAAGAAGGGTGTGAAGCCAGTTGACTTGTTTGGAGTCGTGCGCGGACTCCAGAGGACGGCTGGCAACTCCTCGAGCCAGCAGCCGACCGGACGCTCCAGTGGCTCGACTAGTCGAGGCTTGATGCCAGATAGGATGAGGCCATTCGCTCGCTCCACCTGGCCGTTTGACTGCGGATGGGCAACGGACGCTAAGTCCAGTCGGATGCCTTGCGTCGCGCAAAAACGGGCCAGGGCGCCTTTGGCAAAATTTGTGCCATTGTTGGTGATGATGCTGTGTGGTATGTTGTACCGAGTCGTGATGTCGGCGATGAAAGTCACTGCAGTAGGACCATTCAACTTCTTGATGTGTTTTGCTTCTATCCACTTGGTGAACTTGTCCACCGCGACAAGTAAGTGAGTTAGGCCGCCTTGTGCCGTTTTGAATGGTCCCTCCATGTCCAGGCCCCAAACAGCAAAGGGCCAAGCGATGGGGATAGTCTTGAGTGCAGAAGCCGGCTGAAACGGCTTGGAGCGATAGGGATAGTCCTGACCAGCTCTCTGTTGACTATAGTGTAGGCTGCCGCTCGGCGGTGCACTTGCCGAGCCAAGGTCTCATCGGTTTGTAGCTCTCCGCTTACTAGGAACTTCAGGATGGGCTGGGCCTATGAGGGTGCTGCTATTTCTTCGACTGCCAGTACTACTACTTGGACGAGGGCGGCTGGGCTGGGAGGGGGCGGGTTGAAGTCCGCAGCAACTTGCTGGGTTGAAGAAGTCCCCGGGCCGACAGGCGCAGTCCCGGCCGAAATCTTTGGAATTTTCAGCTGGTCGCCAGTCCCGGGCCGGGTTCTGAAGTCCCCGGGCCGGCTTCGACTGCAGCGTTCTTGGGGCCGTCTGCCGGAATTCTTGTGCCGTCTGCTGAGGCTTTGGAGTCGGATCCGACTTCTTCAGGGGGAGCCGGCACAAAAATGGAGTCTGACTCTGGTGATGGCTTGACAGATGGCTTGAGGAGGCGCTGGAGGGCGACGCCGGATGGTATTGGCTGGTGGGTGGAGCCGATTCTTGCCAGGGTGTCTGCTTGGTCGTTGTCGTTTCTTGGAACGTGGAGGAACTCGCACCCCTCAAAATATCCACTCAGCTCCTGTACCAGGAAACGGTAGCTCGCCATGTTTGCATCTTTAGCGTCCCAGTCGCCGGATGACTGTTGGACCACCAAGTCGGAGTCACCATAACACAGGATCCGGCGAATGCCAAGCTCTTTGGCAAGCCGGAGCCCGTGAATGAGCGCCTCGTATTCGCGACGTTGTTGGAGGCGGCGAAATGGATCTACAATGGCCATTTGAGCTTGTCGCCTTTGGGGGAAGTGAGGACCACGCCGGCTCCCAAGCCGGTGCGCATCTTGGAGCCATCGAAGTGCATCCGCCAATGGGTGGAGTCAGGCGCCGGCGGCAGGTACTGGGTCTCGGCCCAGTCGATGAGGAAGTCGGCTAGTGCTTGCGACTTGATGGCGGTGCGGGGCTGGTAATAGATGGTGTAGGGGGCCAACTCTATGGCCCATTTGGCCACTCGGCCAGAAGCATCTCGGCTTCCGATGATCTCTGCTAGTGGGGCCGTGCAAACCACGGTGATTGGATGCTCTTGAAATTAAGGCTTCAACTTCTTGGCGGCAAATTGCACGCCGTAACACACGTTCTGGTAGTGGGGGTAGTTCTGCTTGGAGGGCGACAGTACTTCACTCAGGTAATATACCGGTCTCTGGACAGGTAGCGCCTTGCCTTCCTCCTTGCGTTCAACTACAATGACTGTGCTGACTACCTCCTGGTGGCGGCGATATCTGAGCATCGGCTCCTTTGGAGTCGGAGCCGCCAAAGACCGGGGAGTAGTCAGCATTTTCTTCAATTGGAGAAAAGCTTCCGCTTTTGAGTTCCATTCGAAGAAGGTGGTCTTCTTCATGAGCTGGTACAGAGGAAGAGCTTTCTCGCCCAGCCGGCTGATGAATCGGCTGATGGACGCCAAACAGCCGATGAACTTTTGCATATCTAGCAGTCGGCGGGGTACTTCCATCCTTTCGATTTCCTTGATCTTCACGGGGTTGCACTCTATGCTGCGTTCAGAGAACAGTAAACCAAGGAGCTGGCCGGCTGGTACTCCGAAGATGCACTTCTCTGGGTTGAGCTTGATCTGGAATCGGCGCAGATTTTCAAAGGTCTCCTTGAGGTCTTCCAACAACGTTCCTCGCTTCTCCGTCTTCACCACCACGTCGTCCACGTAAACGTATGCGTTCGCCAAGCTGCTTGAGGAGGCACTTCTGCATGCAACGCTGAAAGGTGGCGTCGGCATTCCTTAAGCCGAACGTCATGTTCAGGTAGCAGAAGGCTCCAAACGGAGTGATGAAGGCGGTCTTCAGTCTGTCGGCTGGGTTCAGCTTGATCTGATGATATCCTGAATATGCATCTAAGAAGCTCAACAGCTCGCATCCGGCTGTGGAGTCTATCACCTGATCAATTCTCGGTAAAGCGAACGGGTCGTTGGGGCAGGCTTTGTTCAGGCTTGTGTAGTCAATACACATCCACCACTGCTTGTTCTTCTTTAGTACCAAGACCGGGTTTGCTAACCACTCTGGAAAGAACACTTACATGATGAAACCGGCTGTGAGGAGCCGGGCTATCTCTTCTCCAACAACTCTTCTTTTCTCTTCTGACAGGCGGCGCAAGGCTGCTGAGGCTTCACATCGGATCGGACATGTAACTTGTGCTCGGCCCGAATTCGTCGGTACACCTGGCATGTCTTTAGGGGACCATCTGAAAATGTCCCGATTCTCACGGAGGAAATCGGCGAAGCTCGCCTTCCTATTCTTGTCAAGGTTTGCACCTCTGACAGCGTACCTCTCCGGGTGCTCCGGGTCCAAGGGTATCTTCTTTGTCTCTTTGGCCAGCTTGAACGAGCCCTCAGCTTCCGACTCCTTGGGGTTGGGCGACATTTCTGGCTGCTTGCCGTCCATTGCTACAACCTGATCAAGAAGCCGCTTCTCAGCTTCGATCACCAGGGACTCGGCCAGCCGACTGCTTTCGGCCGCGCAAGCGGACGACTTTCTGTAGTCGCCGGCTACGGTCAGAATCCCCTTGGTACTCGGCATCTTCATCTTGAGGTAGGCGTAGTGGGGGACCGCCATGAACTTGGCCAAAGCAGGTCGGCCGAGCAGAGCATGGTATGGGCTTTCGAGGTCCACCACTTCGAACCAGGCTGGCTCTCGGCGAAAGTGATATTTGTCCCCAAAGAGGACGTCTATCAGGATCTTGCCGATCGGTGAGCAGGAAAGGCCAGGTACAATGCCGTGGAACACCGTCCGGCTGCTCTGGAGCTGTCTTCGCTTGATTCCTAACTTCTCCATCATATCCTTGTACAGGATGTTGATGTTGCTGCCTCCGTCTATCAGGACTCGGGAGAAGCGAGCGACCCGCCCATCCGCGGCGGGGGTGGCTCCCAAGACCAGGGCGTAGGAGCCTGGATTCGGCATTACCTCTGGGTGATCAGCTCGGCTCCAACTGATAGGCTACTCGGACCAGTGCATGAACTCTGGAGTGTCTGATGCTATTGCATTTACTTCTTCTTCTTTGCCTGACCGCTTTCTTCTTGAGCGATCGTCGGCCACACTGGTGAACACTACATAGGCTCCATGCTCTTCTGGGCACTCGTCTTGTACTGCGCCGACTGGCCTGACAACCGGCTGCTGGGGCGATGGTGGAGGCGGCGGCCCAGCAGGCGGGGGAGGGATGAGGCCGTCTCCCTTGGTGATCCTGGTGAGCCAGTGGCATTTCTGGGTGGTGTGGTTGGACGGCTTCGCGCCGCTATGGAACTTGCAGGGTCCATCTAGAGTCTGCTCATAAGAGAAGGCCGGCAACCAGTTGGACTTGCCGCCTTTCTGCCGCTTGGCAGGAGGCTGCCCCTCTGGCTGTTGGTCGTCGACTGTCGCCACCTGCCGGCTGTTGGAAGCCGGCTGCGGGGCCTTGCGCTTGTGATCATTCTGATGTTGTCGCCGACTGGTGTCACCAGCCGGAGTTCTGGGAGCCTGAGGAGCCACCTTGCGGTCATGCGACTTCGATCTCCGACTTCATGGAGGAGTTGGCTGTGGCGTACTTGTCTGCTATGATCAGCAGCTCGTTGAGGGTCTCCGGCTCGTCGCAAAGGAGCTTGTGCTTGAGGAGGGTGCCTTCTCTGCACCCGGCGGTGAAGTACTCGATAGCCTGCACCTCATGCACTCCCTCGCAGGAGTTCCGGAGCTCGGCCCAGTGCGTGAGGTAGTCGCGAGTGGACCCGTTGGGGCCTTGCACGCACAAGGAAAGTTGGCGAGGCTTGGGAGGTCGCTTGTATGTGCTCGTGAAGTTGCGGACGAAGGCCTCGATGAAGTCGACCCAGCTGTTGATCTGATGCTGCGGGGCTTCAAGCTGTTCAACCATGTCCGGGCCGTGCCTGGAGCATGAGGGAACATACTTTACGGCAACACGCTTGTTGCCGTTAAGCTATGGCTGACGGCCGTGGAGTAGTCCACTAGCCAGTCCTCCGGCTTCACGGAGCCGGTGTATTTGGGTGTATCTCGGGGGAGTGTGAATCCTCTAGGGAAGGGCTCGTCTCGGATGCGAGGTCCGAAACAGGGCGGGCCCAACTTGTCTTCTTCTTCCAGTGCCAGGGATCGGTGGAGTCGCTCGATACGGTGGCGAGCGTAGTTTTCTCCGACTCCCTCTCGGCGGCCAAGGCGGTCGCCGAGAGTTGGATGCTCGACGGGTGGCGGGGAGACTCGCCTTTCTTTGCGGGGAGGAGGAGGCAGATAATTTGTCCCGTCGCTCCACTGCTCTCGGGCGGCCGTCTTCGTCGCGCTCGATGGAGATGTGGGTCCAACTATGGCTGACAGCAGGATCCTTGTTTTTTCTTCCACGGACACCGCCAGTCGGCGTCCGAGACGTCGCGCCTTGATCTCGTTGGGGAGGCAGGTCGCCGTGTTGTCGTCGTGCCGCCTCCATGCGGCAGTCGGCTTCGTCTTGCACGGTAGCCGCGTCGAGGAGATGCTGGACTCGCTCCGTCATCAGGCGGCGCTCCTCGCCCTCGAAGTTATCCAGCTCGTCTGCCGCCGCCTGGGCGGCGCGGATGTTCTCCGCGGGCTTGGCGTACACGGGGCGGTTGGCCCCAAACAGATTGGCGATGGCTATGCCGCGCTGCTGGACTGCGCCTAGGCGGCTAGGCCCAGTCAGAGCCGGCGAGCCGCCCGCGGCGCGATCCATCTCGCGCTGGTAGGCTTCTAACAAGCGTCTCATGCTTCCCAGCTTCTTTGTGCCCATGAGGAGCTGGAGGCGGCGCGCCTCCAGCATCTTCCGGAATGGGCACGGTTAGGTCTTGCAGAACCGCGTCGAGAGGGTCATGAGCTCCCTCACCGGAAGGCTCACTGTGACTGGTGACGAGCACCTCCGTGACGGTGCTTCCGCCGCTCTCCGCGCGAGGGAGCGGCTCGTCGTAGACCACCACGTTGGTGGGGAACGCGTCGAGCAACGCGGTGTCGGAGTCGACCAGCATCGGGTCGGTGGAGCCTACGGACTCCAGGTCGGTGGTGGGCTCACCGGCGACGTGGAGCTGCTCGAGGAGGCCCGCGAGGAGGCTCTCGGGGCCGTCCGTGCCTGTGTCGGATGCAGGCTCGTCGGAGAGGCGAACCTTGCCGACAAGTTCGGCGAGGAAACTCGCCGCACAGGCAACCTCAGCGCCATGCAGCACGTCGGCGCAGACTCCGTCTGGCGTGCCGGGCTGGCTACGCTCGCCAGGGAGGAAGAGGGTTCCCGTCCAGAGCAGGTCTCCGGACGATGGTGCACCTAGCCCCACGGTGGACGCCAAATGTCGGGGGTTGGGTGCGACATATGCCAAAGGATGGCTTATCATGGAGGGGGCGAGTAGAACGTCGCTGGTGCCTGGAAACGGGATGAGGCGAAGGCATGCACGCCGGCTAATCTTACCCAGCTTCAGGGTTCTCCGGGGAGATAACACCCCTACTGCTGCTCTGTGGGGTCTCCGCATGATCACAATGGCAAAGTGAGTACAAGGTTGCTCCTTGAGCTGTTCGGGGTGAGGAAGGAGAAGGGCACGACTAGCTCTATTCTTCCCTCTATGTGTGTGTCAAACTACTAGGTTCCAACCCTTTGCATGGGTGCCCCGGGGGGTTTATATAGGCCTACCCCCCGGGGGTACAACGGTAATTCATCTGGGAGCGGGTCCCTGGCGTTAGTCTCTTCAGTCGCCGTCTTCTCCGCCGACTTCTAGGGCCCGCCGACTAGTGGGCCCCGCCGACGGTCCAGCATGGGGCCGACAGCCCTTGTCCACCGCGGGCAGGTCTTGCCGGCTGCGGGTTACTGTAGCCGCGCTTCTAGTGATGCAAGCTTGGTCATTGGGGTCGAGAAGCGGCAGTGCACGCCGCTGGCGGCGATCACTGTTGCCATTCCCTGTCTTGTCTGGTTAATGGCGCTTGGAGCCCGTGGGAGGGGCCGGCCGACTCTCGGAGGCCGACTCCCAGCGGGTCCGTCTTGGGATGCTCTCGCCGTCTTCTGCACTCCCGCCGACAGGCGGGTCCCGCCGTCTTCGGGTCGTACAGACAGGCCATCGTGGGTACAGGGATCTGCCCACGGGGCTGACGTCAGGGCCGGCGTGGCAACAGTGCCGCGCCGGACGGAGATCTCCGTCAGTACGGTGCTCTGTAGCCATGCCTCTCCTTTACGAATGGGGCATTGATGGGCCGCGAGGCGGCCCCATCCCGTCCCGTCAGTAGTCGCCGACTCTTAGAAGGCGGCTCTGCCGCAGCCTCTCAGAAGGCGGCTCTACCGCCGCCTCTTAGAAGGCGGCTCTTCGTCTAGGGTCTTGAGGGGCGCAGTCTGCCCCGATGTTTTGAAAGGTCCAGGGGCTCGGGTTTGCCTACCATGGCCCATTACTCCGACACTTAGAGCGGCGCCGCTGACATCGGTTCTTGGGTTGCTTTTTGGTGGGGTCATCCTCCGCTGTCTTATCGCCATCGCCTTCTTTGGGGGTATCCACCATGTATATATCATATGATGAGGTGGCGGTCCAGCGCCCTGTGGGCGGAGGTTCCTATTCATCTCCTGCATCGTCGTCCATACCGTCGATGTCTTCGGAGTTGATGTCGAGCATGTCGGTTAAATCTTCGACAGTGGCTACTAAGTGGGTGGTGGGTTGGGAGCGAATTTCTTCGTCGTCCGTATCCCATTCTGGCCGGACATAGTTCGGCCAATGTTCTCCTAACAAGGAGAGAGACCTTAATGAATTTAGCAGATCGCCAAAAGGCGAGTGCTGAGAGATATCTGCGAAGGTAAACTCCATGATCGGTGCCCAACCGGATTCGGTTGGCACGGACGCAGGCGGCTCAGAGCCCGTGGCCGGGGACGAATCCAATGGTTCGGGTACACGGCTCTCGTAGGAGGTGAAGTCAGTATTCGGCTCTATCGCCACTGAGAGTGCGGCCTCTGTAGCGGGGTCTATCCACCCGTCCTCAGATGGCACAATTTGTTCCGGATTGAGGGCCGGAGTAGTTGCAGGTGTGATCTCCCGAACACTGTCCGGCGGTAGAGTTAAGTCATGCTCGTCGTGATTGTGCGGCGCACCTGACTTGGGCTCGAATCCGTCGAGGATCAAGTCTCCGCGGATGTCGGCAGTATAGTTCAAGTTTCCGAACCTGACCTGATGGCCAGGGGCGTAGCTCTCGATCTGCTCCAACTGGCCAAGCGAGTTGGCTCGCAGTACGAAGCCGCCGAATACGAAGATCTTTCCGGGGAGGAAAACCTCAACCTGGATCGCATCGTTGCCGATGATCGAAGGAGCCATCAAGCCTTACGGTCATGGCACAGTGGAATTCTCAATGAAAGCAAACATGTCGGTGTCAAAACTGGCGGATCTCGGGTAGGGCGTCCCGAACTGTGCTTCTAAGGCGGATGGTAACACGAGGCGGGGGACACGATGTTTACCCAGGTTCGGGCCCTCTCGATGGAGGTAATACCCTACTTCCTGCTTGATTGATCTTGATGATATGAGTATTACAAGAGTTGATCTACCACAAGATCGTAGAGGCTAAACCCTAGAAGCTAGCCTATGGTATGTTTGTTGTTGTCCTACGAACTAAACCCTCCGGCTTATATAGACACCGGTGTGGGCTAGGGTTACACAGAGTCGGTTACAAGGGAGGAGATCTACATATCCGTATCTCCAAGCTTGCCTTCCACGCCAAGGAGAGTCCCATCCGGACACGGAACGAAGTATTCAATCTTGTATCTTCATAGTCCAACAGTCCGGCCAAAGGATACAGTCCGGCTGTCTGAGGACCCCCTAATCTAGGACTCCCTCACCTACAACATCCAAGCTAAAGATGAAAACTTTTGCAGTTCATATCAGCCTAAATGAGGAAGTAGAGTAAGTTTCGTCCATAAACTAGGCCGAATATCTGACAGAGGTTGACTTGCTGGCATGTGAGTTGCCAGCTCCGTAGTTGATTGCTAACCAGAGGATAGTGACAGCCAATATTCCTATTCCTGCTTGTGTGCTTGTTTGCTATTCTTCATCTTCCTGTTATGAGACGACCTCGGCTCAAAATGACCCCACACCGAAAGTCGTCAAGAAGTCTTCTGCTCCATCAATTAGTGAGGAGGAAACCAAAACCTGTTGGAGTTCCCCGCCATCACCTCGCCTAGATCCGGGGGTCCATACCCTCCTATAGCAGAGATGTAAGTTGCAAAGGCTACTTGCCTGCCGAGGGGGGAGAACTACCTAGTATCAAATTCACAAAGCAGCACATTTAGTAGTTGACATCTTTCTTTCTCGTTTTCATTAGAAATGAGAGTTTTCACGTTAAGCAAGAAGAGCTACGAGTTGGAGGGCTATTTCACCGACCGTCACTTCTCCTTTGTGTATATGTAGACACAAGTAGCCCGACGACAGGCTTGTGTGGAGTTGAATGACAACAAGCAGAGGTCTTTTGGCGAAACTCGGGGCTCTTTGTCTAAAGGAAGGGCAAAGTCAACATGCCAATCCTAGTTTGACAATTGGAAGAAGCAGTAGGAGGTTCATCATCGAAAGGCATGGTACAAGAAACTCTCTTCAAGCTTTCTTTGATTAAGTCTTTCGCTTGACTTGGCTCAACGGCTTTAGTTCAGTAAATGCCTTCGTATGCAGCTTGAGTCAAGTCTAGTCTCATGCAGTGCAGATCGTCAAGCAGTCATTGCTCGTCTCTCCGAAACCTATTGATAAGGAACGCGTTCAAGTGTATGGAATAATCAAACCTTTCACGTATTTGTTAACATAGAGTTGGACGATTGATTCCTCTCTTTCTCCATTGCCCGCTTCCCATAACTGGCCTTACTAAAACTTACGAAATGCTAATTTGACCTAAATTTCTGGTAAACTGCTGACTTTCTTTGCTAGCTCACCCGAAACTCTGTCTTCAGGAGGAAACCTTGCTTGAGTACCTTACTTGAAAACAAACCGCTTGAGCTGTAACCGAAACAGAAAGGATTGATGAGCTGCTGCTTGCTCTCTAAGTGCTCTTACCGCTTCTTCTTCTTGAGCTCTGCTCACTGCTGCCAATGTTGTGACTGTCGCCCTTATCTCTAAAGCTGTGGATTACAGCTCCTGATTCAAGCAGCTTTTTTTCTGAAGTATGAGTCTTGTTTGTGACATTCAATTCCAGAATGAACATTCAAAGGAAAAGTAGTAAGGGAAGCTGCTTGCTATTATTGATCATGACTACCGATCAAGAACCAAGATCTTCAATCTATGTTTGAGTGCTCTTGCGAAAGAAAATAATTTCGAATGCAAAAATGACTTCAAAAATAGGATAGGATCGCGGATTCCATATATTTTTATAGAAAGATAGATACTGTACTCCGCATCTTTACACCGAATCCTTAAAAGCCATTTAATGCCTTGTTGCCTGCCTTCAGTTCATGCCTTCAGGTCGGCCTGCTCTTGCCTATGAATGAGATGCCTACTTCCCATTAAGTCAAAATACCTCATAGACATACATATTTTTAAGAATACTTAGTTAGTTAAAGAGAAAGATGGCTTTTGACAATTTTTTTAGTCCCCTCGTTCCCGAGCAAGAAAAGGATGCGCTAACGCGCAACGGCTTTCGCGCTAGTTGCTCAATCCGTTGCTTGTTCGGAAGAATCCGCAAATGAATATTCTTTATTTCCTCTCAGACCGGCCCTCTTTTTTCATTCGAATGTACATATTTTTGGTAATGATCATCTACAACTGAAAGACTGACGTCTTCCTCTACTCGAACCTTAGTTATATAATCTCCCTCCACCTAAATTTTTATGATCCTCATAGCCTTTTCTATTCGCGTCCTCCCCCTGGATCTATTCCTGTCGCGTCTATGTCCCCTGCCTCCAGCAACTAGAGTTGCATCATCTTGTTCATTATTGAGAATAGGCCGCTTCTCACACTGCATCAGCTTCTTTTGCGCTTGAATCTTCCTGCTCGCTTATTGAGTGTATAGATTCTTTTTGAAATGCAATCTATTCCCACGTCACTCTTCTCATAGCATATCCTGTTCTCCTCACTTTGATTCTGGATTCACCGGTTGATTTAAGATGGGGTTCTATGCTTTCTAGCCCCATTTGACAAAAGTGAGCTTCCCCTATCTCTTTTATAGAAATCAGATAGCAATGCTCATTCGTGAATAGCATTTCATGCTTCCGCTACTTCGTCGGAAAGATCCATGGAGACTCAAAAAAGAAAAGCGGACGGCATTTTTCATACGATAGCCGGAAAAGTAAGTTCTCCCGCCGGCTATGAAGGAAATATGCCCTAGAGGCAATAATAAAGTTATTAATTATTTCCTTATTTCATGATAAATGTTTATTATTCATGCTAGAAATGTATTAACCGGAAACATGATACATGTGTGAATACATAGACAAACTTAATGTCACTAGTATGCCTCTACTTGACTAGCTCATTAATCAAAGATGGTTATGTTTCCTAGCCATAGACATGTGTTGTCATTTGATTAATGGGATCACATCATTAGGAGAATGATGTGATTGACTTGACCCATTCCGTTAGCTTAGCACTTGATCGTTTAGTATATTGCTATTGCTTTCTTCATGACTTATACAAGTTCCTATAACTATGAGATTATGCAACTCCCGTTTACCGGAGGAACACTTTGTGTGCTACCAAACATCACAACGTAACTGGCTGATTATAAAGGAGCTCTACAGGTGTCTCCAAAGGTACATGTTTGGTTGGCGTATTTCGAGATTAGGTTTTGTCACTCCGATTGTCGGAGAGGTATCTCTAGGCCTTCTCGGTAATGCACATCACTATAAGCCTTGCAAGCAATGTAGCTAATGAGTTAGTTACGGAATGATGCATTACGTAACGAGTCAACAGACTTGTCGGTAACGTGATTGAACTAGGTATTGGATACCGACGATCGAATCTCGGGCAAGTAACATACCGATGACAAAGGGAACAACGTATATTATTATGCGGTTTGACCGATAAAAGATCTTCGAAGAATATGTAGGAGCCAATATGAGCATCCAGGTTCCGCTATTGGTTATTGACCGGAAACAGTTCTAGGTCATGTCTACATTGTTCTCGAACCCGTAGGGTCTGCACGCTTAACGTTACGTTGACAATTTATTATGAGTTTATAAGTTTTGATGTACCGAAGGTTTTTCGGAGTCCCGGATGTGATCACGGACATTACGAGGAGTCTCGGAATGGCCGAGACATAAAGATTGATATATTGGACGACTATATTCGGACACCGGAAGTGTTCCGGGTGTTTTCGGAGAAAACCGGAGTGCCGGAGGGGTTACCGGAACCCCCCGGGGAAGTATTCGGCCTTAGTGGCGCGCCCCCTCCCATGAGGAGTCCGAATTGTACTAGGGGAGGGGGGCGCGGCCCCCCTTTCCCTCTCATTCTCCCTCTGTTTCCTTCCTCCTTCTCTCTTCCTAGTTGGACTAGGAAAGGGGAGTCCTACTCCTAGTAGGAGGAGGACTTCCCCCTCCTTGGCGCGCCCCAAGGGCCGGCCGGCCTCCCCCTTGCTCCTTTATATACGGGGGCAGGGGCACCCTAGAGAGACCACAATTGATCTGTTTGATCTCTTAGCCGTGTGCGGTGCCCCCCTCCACCATAGTCCACCTCGATAATATTGTAGCAGTGCTTAGGTGAAGCTCTGCGACGGTAGAACATCAAGATCGTCACCACGCCGTCGTGCTGATGGAACTCATCCCTGACATTTTCTGGATCGGAGTCCGGGGATCATCATCGAGCTGAACGTGTGCTAAATCTCGGAGGTGCCGTAGTTTCGGTGCTTGATCGGTCGGGCCGTGAAGACGTACGACTACATCAACCGCGTTGATATAACGCTTCCGCTTTCGGTCTATGAGGGTACGTGGACATCACTCTCCCCTCTCGTTGCTATGTATCACCATGATCTTGCGTGTGCGTAGGAATTTTTTTGAAATTACTACGTTCCCCAATCGTGGCATCCGAGCCTAGGTTTTATGCGTTGATGTTATATGCACGAGTAGAACACAAGTGAGTTGTGGGCGATACAAGTCATACTGCTTACCAACATGTCACACTTTGGTTCGGCAGTATTGTTGGATGAAGCGGCCCGGACCGACATTACGCGTACGCTTACGCGAGACTGGTTCTACCGACGTGCTTTGCACACAGGTGGCTGGCGGGTGTCAGTTTCTCCAACTTTATTTGAACCGAGTGTGGCTACGCCCGGTCCTTGAGAAGGTTAAAACAGCACCAACTTGACAAACTATCGTTGTGGTTTTGATGCGTAGGTAAGAACGGTTCTTGCTAAGCCCGTAGCAGCTGTCACATCCCTAGTTCTAGTATGCACTGAGCTAGCTAGTCATGTGTTGCATCATGTTTAAATTCTTTTGAATTTGAAATGGGGATTGTTTCAAACCCTAGCATCAAAGGAAATCAATAGGTTCAACCAAGATATTTTTAGTGAACCCAAAGTGCCTTTCAAAAATGTTCATCATTTTTGGAAAATGCTGGAAACAGTAACCAGAGATGATGCACATTTTTCCATGACATTTTGGATCTTTGAACTAATACATATTGTATTTGAGTTGGAGCAAATATATGTTATAAATATATTTAATGCTTCAATAATTCTGTTATTTTGTGAGGGGATCTAGAATATTCCTTTCAGTCCCTGCAAAAATTATCAGAAGAAACAAAAATGATTTAGTGCTTGAACTAAATCAAAACAGATTGAAACAAATAGAAAACAATAATTAAAATAGAAACAGAGCAGGAGGGATTACCTGTAACTTACTGGCCTCACTTGTGAAGCCCACCAGAGAGGCCAACCCACCCATCGCTGCCCGCCATCAGGCAGCCCAGCTGCCAGTCATCTTCCCCACCGCGCCAGTTGGACGCGGGGGTGTGCCCGACACGCGCCGGCCACCTCCTGCCTGCCTGCGTGCACCCCCCCCCCCCCCCGACGCTCTGGACGACTATCGCGACGCCACGACCCCCCTGGACCGCTCTCACTCTCTCTCGTGCTTCTCCCCTTCTCTGCTCTCCCTCCCTCTCGCGCCCGAGCACCACCGTCGCTGCCGCCGCCGCTACCGCGCCCTGAGCCATTCCCTCGCCCCTTTGACGAGTCCATGAGCTCCGCCTCGACCTCCTCGACCTCCTCGCTCTGCCACTCGACGCCGGGCGCGCCCCTCTGCCCTCACCGAGCTCGTCCTCGACCGCCGTCGCCGGAGATCCCCCCTCGACGCCCCGAGTGCCTCAGGCCTCCCTGAGCTCGCCTCCCACTCCCAGAAGATCGCCGTGAGCTGCTGGCTGTCATCCCCCTCTCTGTTTTCTTCTCTGTGCACCATAACTGCCACGCCACTTGCGCCCGATCGCTGTCGCCGCCCCGAGCTCGTTCCCGGCGAGCTCTGGCCGCCCTAGCCGATGCTGCTTGCTGTGTTGGATGCGGGCAAGCTCCAGCTCCCCGCGGGAGCCCTCCGCCGCTCGTTTGGGTGCCAGGACAGAGAACCCGAGCCCTCCGTCGCGCCTGTTGCCACCGTGACGAGCCGCCGGCTGGTTAGGCCCTGTTAACCAGGGGTTTGACCTCCCCAGGGTCACTAACAAGTGGGCCCAGGGCCCCAGCTAATCCTAGTTTAGTTTTAAATTAAGTCTAATTACTCCACTGACATTTTTAGTTCGTAGTAGTTTAACACTAATTAATTTAGATTAGTTAGTTAGTCACTGACGTGTGGACCCGACACATCAGATTTGACCTGGACCTGGCTCCGTTGACCCGATGACGTCACACTAACGTCATCTTGGCCTTAGATAATGCTTTTTTCCTGGATTTATTCTTATTCAGAAAATTCCAGAAAATAGTATAAACTTCAAAAATTCATATAAATTCAACCGTAACTCCAAATGAGATAATATATATATGAAAATGATCAGAAAAATCCAATCTATCCATCTGTTCTGGTTTCATGCATGTTAGAACAACTTATGACTACTGATTAGGACAAATGAAATGAATGGCATTTAAATAACTACATGTGGAGTTTGAATTTGAATCTTGGATTCAAACCAACTTCATTTAACTTGTCGCTAGTTGCGTTAGCTCAAACCACAGATATTGCCATGTCACACTCATGCATCATATTGTTGCATTGCATTGATTGTGTTCTTTCTCTGCTGCGGTGTTTGTCCCTCTCAAGAGATCGACGTCATCGACGATGGGTTCGATGACACCGATGAAGAACTATATTATCTTCAGAAGTGCCAGGCAAGCAAAAACCCCTTGTTCATTCCGATATAATCCCACTTTCTCGCTCCTGCTCTATTTTATTGCATTAGGACATCAACGACTCATGTGTTACTTGCTGTGGTAGCTGAACCCCTTTATCCTCTGCATGACCTGTCATTCCACAGTAATTAGATGAAACCCACTAGCATGAGTAGGAGTTGTTTGAGCCCTGTTGTGCCTACTCATTCATGCTTGTTTGTCATGCACATCGCTTAGAGTTCAGTCAGGACTGATTCATCGGGAATGAATTGGAATGGTGTGTGAACATGTCATACTGTGTGTGAGCTAAGTGTGTGAACACGATTTGGTAAAGGTAGCGGTGAGAGGCCATGTAGGAGTACATGGTGGGTTGTCTCATTGAAACCGTCCTCAGGAACTGAGTTTTGTGTTTGTGATCCATGAACAGTTACTACCACGCATTGGAATGCTTAAGTGCCCCTCTCGACTTATTAATCAACTTGATCTCTGTCCAGGAGTTGCAACTAGTTTCTCGTGTTTGTAGGTAGTGTTAGTAGTCTACCAAGTGGCACCCGGTACAGGTGGGCTTGGGACAGACTAGGCACAGTGGCACGGTGTACGAAGCGTAGAACCACCCATCAAGGTGGGCTTGGGAACCCTGCACACATCGTTTGGGGCCGTGAGCGACACCCCGGCCGGATCTCCTTGCGGATGGAACCTGAATAGGCGATAAACCTGGACTAAGACTTGTGTGGTTAGTCAGGTCGTGGCCGACTCCTCGACGGTTTCCGCTTGAAGGTTGCCGAGATACACGAGGTGTACATGGCGGTAAGTGGCGAGGCGTGTGAAGAAGTACACCCCTGCAGGGTTAATATGATCTATTCGAATAGCCGTGTCCGTGGTAAAGGACTTCTGGGTTACCTATATCAGTTCATAGACAAGTGAAAGTGGATACTCTAAAACTCGCAAGATAAGCGTGGGTGCTATGGATGGCGATCTCGTAGGTAGACGGGAGCGGATCCATAGTGGTGTATTGATATGGTGAATATGTGGACTCGTGTGCGCATCTCAAAAGAGTTACTTGCAGTTGTACTTCAGGATAGCCACCGAGTCAAAGCTGGCTTGCTGCAGTCAAACTCCACCACCCCCTTTGTTGATAGCGATGCATATGTAGTTAGTTCTGCTGTAAGTCTTGCTGGGTACATTTGTACTCACGTTTGCTTACTTTATGTTTTGCAGAGAGACGTCAGTCTTGCTAGTAGTTCCGCGTGGACTTCGACGTTTTGCTTGTTACCTCAGCTACGATCTTGTGCCCTCGGTAGGATCTGGTAGATAGTCAGGCTTCTCAGCCTTTTTCATTTATAGTTGTCTGTACTCAGACATGTTTAGCTTCCGCTTGTGTTTTGACTTGTATGCTCTGAATGTTGGGTCATGAGACCCATGTTTGTAATATCTCGCTCCTCGGGGCCTAATGAATAATACTTGAGTCGTAGAGTTATGTTGTGATGCCATGTTGTATTTACACATATCGAGCATATTGTGTGTATGTTTGAAATGCTTGGTATGTGTGGGATCCGACAATCTACTTGTTTATCCTTGGCAGCCTCTCTTATGGGGAAATGTAGTCTAGTGCTTCCTCGAGCCATAGTAGTAGTCCTCTACAGCCCGGTTCACCGTAGTCCTGCTAGCCCAGCACTACTGCTCAGGACACTTGACTGGCCAGCATGTGTTTCACTTCGTTCCTGTGTCTGTCCCTTCGGGGAAATGTCACGCGGTGACTCCGGAGTCCTGCCTAGCCTGCTACAGCCCAGGTTCCCGGAGTCCTGTTAGCCCAGTGCTATAGCCCGGATTCACACGCTGCTGACCGACATGCTCGAAGTTGATTCATGTATGCCTGTCCCCATGGGTTAGTGCCGCTTTGGGTTCACGACTAGCCATGTCGGCCCGGGTTCTCTGTCATATGGATGCTAGCGACACTATCATATACGTGAGCCAAAAGGCATAAGCGGTCCCGGCCATGGTAAGGCGACACTGTGGGAATACCGTGCGTGAGGTCAAAAGTGATATGAGGTGTTACCAGCTAGATCGATGTGTCTTGGAATCGGGTCCCGACAGCTTTGGTATCGAGCTTTGACTGCTCAGAGGGATTACCAAGCCAAACCGGTCGAAGTTGTGTCTAGAAATGCTCTAGTTATGTAAGGGAATTGATTGTGGAAGGGAACGTAAGGCTCTTTTTACTCCTTATACCTCATGGCCTTCTAATCTGAGTCATCCTCTTCTCTTCTACGGGGTTTAAGAACTAGGCTTCTCATCTATCTATCAGGATGACGTGTTACTAATCCATAGACTTATAGAATTGATAGTTTCAAATCTCAGTTCAGTTTCTACTACTTCCGTATGTTCATAGCTAGTCTCAGAACCTTGATATTGTGTTGTTGAGTGGTCATGCCACTATTTTGCAGGATGTCTCAAATCATTTTGAGCATTTACAGCCGTTATGCTGTCCGAGTCATTCCAGGTTTCTAAATAGTCTGATGCATTTGCAAACCCTCTCTTTCCGTTCCCGATGTCCTTTTTGGTCAGAATAAGCACACTAATCGTTTGTTGAGGTACTCCTTGCCTTGACATATATGTTGGAACTAGTATTATGACCTTAGGCATTTTAGAGGATCACCTGGTAATATGGCCATGTTTTTGTGTCCCCAGTGTGATGATTCTGGCCGTCATTCTCGAAAGCATCCCGTGATGCCACTTAGTAGTAGGTATTCTACTCCTGGGTTTTCGAACCCGAGATTCACCCTACTTACCTCCTGTTGATAGTGTTTGCTAGTTCCTTTAGGATATTAGTAACTTTGTGATAGTCCTCGAGGTCCGTGGTATTTCCTTCTTCCAAATACTATGAACCGCTCATGGCAGAAGTTCCTCGCTGAACCGAAGGATCACAATCAGAGTACTCTTGAGGAGTTCTCCAGTCATAATTGTGAATCTGCCAGTTCTACCTTTTCCGCATGGGTTATCTGGAAGAAATGTTGAGCTTCGCTCAACATACTAATCTATGCATCCACAACTCAGAAAAAAAATCATATGTTCTTTTGAGTTGTCCCTTTTTAGTTGTTTCCCGACCTTCGTCTATCTATTGATAGTCAAGAGTATGTGTGCGATCGTGTTTATCGCTGCCTATTATCCTTGTGGTCCGCCAAGCCATTCTATTCTGGAATGACTAGGAGAAACAAACTCCAGTGCCTCATCCATATCTAGGATTGGGTCAAAGTAGTTGTATTCCACAGATCAAAATGCCAATCCAGTTTTTGCTCGGTTCTACCTTGGAGTATTACTATCTTTATATCAAGAATATCATGGAATTGCACACCACCCTATGAACTCTTGTTACAGTAATACCTCTCGCCCTCATTATTCATTCCTCGGTTCCGTGTTGTCGCAACCGGAATGCCGACAAGTGAATCGTGATGTGTGAAATCAATACTGCTAGCAACCCCGTTGCTTGGTATTTAATGGACAATGATATGATTTTTAGCATGTTGGTATTGAATTATCACCCTAAGGTTGATCGTGCTACCTAGTCCATTTTCCTGGTGCACTCTTCGATCGATGAGTTAGGATTATTCCAAATCCTCGCTCTTTTGATCATATCATCTTGGCCTGGGAAGCAAGATTGTTTGCGAGCTTATAACATATCGATGGTTCATGATTTTCCGAATATCTTCTCGGAAGTATCACCAGGTTGTCACCTGACCGCTGTGTTGAGCTTGTGATCAAGTTGGTATTCTTGTAAACCATCCTTTCTCCAAGAATCTGTGTCGGATACCCCCGAGCTAGTTGGTTAAGCTAAACAACAACTTGGAGAGTTGGAAGATGAAAGCTTGCCTGACTTAGTTCATCACTAAGGGATATCCTTGTGTGTGTGTGTGTTGAAGAAAGATGATATCTTCATTGATTGATCCCCGTGATCAGTTGTTGAATCTATTGTCTTGTTCAAACCTTGATTTGAGTGTGGGCTATCATCAAATCAAGATAGAACCAGCGATATTCGTAATGTTGTCTTACTCGTGGTTGACCCCTCGAGCATATACCATTACATCTTTTGGTCTGACCAATACAATCACCGTGTTCACATGATGGCGGAAGTCCAGTGATATGGAAATTACGATGAGTTGTTGTTGAGCCCATCAGCAACATTTTGTCTCCCCCATGATTCATGTTGAACATCAACCTAGTGTTGAAAACTTTGTAAGCAATGCCTTCGTGATCCGTTCATGAAGCCTGTGCTTGGATGGAAGAAATGACTTCCTCGAATTCATCTGATTTAGGTGTAAGTTGCCGCCATGAATTTGAGAAAGGTTTGTTTTGTTTCCTCTGGAATCATCCCAAGTCAGTCATACCTGTGCAAAGTATTCTATGGTCTGATAGACTGATCATGTTCATTCCAAATGCAATTCCTAGCACCCCAAGCCACTGATTGATCTGTTCAAGGAGAAGGAGTTCCTTCATAAGAGCTAATCATGACTTATGTTAGGACCTCGATATCCTCGATGATGGCTCGCCACCTGAACTCGGTAGTATTTTTATTATAAGACTACTACGTGGTCATTTTTGTCTTGGACAATGTGCTCACATGTATGTAGCAGAACCAGCTCATGTCTTGGACATTGCTATCGTAGCTCATCCCCTGAGAGTCTCGCAACATTATCTCGTCGGTTTGTGTTGCAAACTTTCTTCTCCAGGCATGTTGTCTGAAATATCCCGTTACCAACCAGATCTGAATCTCTGGCAGATATGATGGTTGGGTCATTCCCAGTATTTGCATTTAGCTCCCAGCTTGCACCCATCATTGTGTCAGTCTACCATGGGTCCCCTCCACCTCTGATGATAAGCAAAAATCATTCATTGCGTTGCCCTCAACAAGGTAGTCCACATCATCCATCCTAGTTCGAGTATGTCATTTCTTCGAGCTCTTTTAAACGATCAATCGTAAATTGTCTTAAGCTGGTATAAAGAGTTTCAACGATCTCTGAATCAAAAGTAATTCTATTTGCCACTTAAGGGAACAGTTCAACGAGTCACCTTTTCCAAGGTGCCCCGTTACGGGATCATGGCATTTATTTCCTCGCCACCTTGACACCATCCACCATCTTTCTAGGAGTGGAATTGTTGCCCACCAAATCAAACCCTAGCGTTGTCCTTCCATCCCTCATGACGTGTTTTGTCTCCCAACTCGAGATGTTTCAACATCTCATTCCGCGAGTTCATCTCGAGTGCTCGATCTTCGAGGAGATTGTCTCCTGTAGAGTTTATCTCTATCGTCAACGCGGTGAATGCAGATCTCGAAAGCAAAGACGTCAAGATCAATATGATGCAATGAAGCTACTTCCTCGAGAAGGGCAGTTGGATCGAGAAGACTGTGATAGTTTGTGACCCCCTTCCTTCTTACCTCACGTCTTGAATCTCGGGACGAGATTCTTGTTTAGTGGGGGCGAGTTGTCACATCCCTAGTTCTAGTATGCACTGAGCTAGCTAGTCATGCGTTGCATCATGTTTAAATTCTTTTGAATTTGAAATGGGGATTGTTTCAAACCCTAGCATCAAAGGAAATCAATAGGTTCAACCAAGATATTTTTAGTGAACCCAAAGTGCCTTTCAAAAATGTTCATCATTTTTGGAAAATGCTGGAAACAGTAACCAGAGATGATGCACATTTTTCCATGACATTTTGGATCTTTGAACTAATACATATTGTATTTGAGTTGGAGCAAATATATGTTATAAATATATTTAATGCTTCAATAATTCTGTTATTTTGTGAGGGGCTCTGGAATATTCCATTCAGTCCCTGCAAAAAATATCAGAAGAAACAAAAATGATTTAGTGCTTGAACTAAATCAAAATAGATTGAAACAAATTGAAAACAATAATTAAAATAGAAACAGAGCAGGAGGGAGTACCTGTAACTTACCTGGCCTCACTTGTGAAGCCCACCAGAGAGGCCAACCCACCCACGCTGTGACCATCGCAGCCCACCTGCCAGTCATCTTCTCCACCGCGCCAGGAGGACGCGGACGTGTGCCCGACGCGCACCGGCGACCTCCTGCCTGCCTGCGTGCACCCCCCCCCCCCCGACGCTCTGGACGACTCTCGCGACGCCACGACCCCGCTGGACCACTCTCACTCTCTCCCGTGTTTCTCCCCTTCTCTGCTCTCCCTCTCTCTCGCGCCCGAGCACCACCGTCATTGTCGCCGCCGCTACCGCGCCCTGAGCCATTCCCTTGCCCCTGACGAGTCCATGAGCTCCGCCTCGACGTCCTCGACCTCCTCGCTCTGCCACTCGACGCCTGGCGCGCCCCTTTGCCCTCACCGAGCTCGTCCCCGACCGCCGTCGCCGGAGATCCCCCTCAATGCCCCGAGTGCCTTAGGCCTCCATGATCTCGCCGTCTGTCGGGGAGGCTGATCGTACCCACGGACACCTATGGGGCCGGCGGAGCAGGCCCCTTGTGGTTCGGAGGGGGGCGGAGGTCGCACGAAGAGCGGATCGAGGCGATGCACACGAGCGGTTTACCCAGCTTCGGAGCTCTCCGGAGAGATAAAACTCCTACTGCTGCTTGTTTGATCTATTCTGTTCTTGCTAGGGAGCAATGTACGCTACCAAACCTAGCGTGGGAGTATCTGGTCTCGAGTGAGTCCAATGAACCGAATGGGCCGAACCCCCCTCAGGTTGCACTCGGGCCTCCTTTTATATGCTCAAGGGGTCTCCGACAGGTGGCAACATAGGCGAGGGTACAAATGTAAAAACAGGAGTTGGTACACCTACTTGAACAGTGTACAAAGGCAAAATACCTAACTCGACGGCAAGGGACAAAAGCAATAAATGCCCGTCGTTGTCGCCCAAAGCGATTAACAGAGACCGTCAGCGCCTCGCCGCCACGATGGCGAAACTGTCGGCCGCTTATCGCTGCTCTCCGCTGGCTGCACAGCCGCTCGACACGTGCCCATGGAACGGTCCCATGGCGACACGTCGCTGGGTGAGCTGGAGCGGAGACGGAGAGAGGTTGCATGCCGCGGCAAGCGCCTTGCCGCGGCCGCATCCTTGTCGCGTTCCGAGCCTTCCCGGCAAGCTCCTCTTGCCGGGGCCTTGTCTTCTGCGTGCCTGGAGCGGCCTTCCCGACAAGCTCTTCTTGTCGGGGCCTTGTCTTCTCAATCAAATACTTTGTTCTTGAATGGCTTCAAAAGGAGCCAAGAAGGATCTTGGCGGTGACGAGGCAAACCTCGCCGCTGGTGCTTCAACCGTCTGCGTGCGAGTACGGGTACTAGGGTACCCCTACTCTAGTACACCGACAGAGCCCCGGCCTAGGCCGCATACGGTGCCGAGCACTTGTCGGGCCAGGCCCGAACTTTGCACGGACACATCGCTGCCTCGACCGCTGTCGCACCGCCGGACCCACCACGATCCCCACTAACGGCACGCACCGGACGTGGCGTCGTGCGAGATCGTGGGCGCGGTCGTGGGGATTCTTTATTGATATAAGCGAACGTCCGCCCCTCCTCCCCTTTATAAGTGGAGGAACAGAGGAAGGCCGACCGCCTGCCATTGCTGTCTTGTCAAGAAACCACCGCCGCTCCCTCGTCTTCTCCGGCGAAGAGAGCAGCGCCCCTCTTTCGCCACAAGCACACTCACCGCCGTCGACCTCCTCCGCCCCCCTCGTCATGGCCCCGAAGGCCGATAAGGAGAAGGGCGTCAAAGTCGGCTTGGCGCGGCGGCTCGTGGCGCCTGCGCAAGGGCGAAGCCGTCTTCCCCGCAGCTCGGCGCCGCAGGAGCTGCGGGGCGTCTACTATCTTTTCGGTCGACGGAGACTCGTGGCGCATCCGCGCACGCAGGGTGCTCCCGCCTCCGCCGCTGATCCGGCCCCAACAGGTACCCTTTCTTCGCCTTTTCTTCTATTGCGGTCTTTGTCCGCCGTATTCCGAGTTCTTTTGCGACATAATGAACACCTTTAGCCTCCGCCTCCTTGATTTCACCCCCAACGCCATCTTGACTATGGCCGTTTTCGCACATTTGTGCAAAAACTTTGTCGGAGTCCACCCGAACGTGGCACTCTTCCGCCATTTCTTTGTTCCTCGCGTCGAGAGAGGAGAGCCACTTGCCGGCGGGATAGCGTGGGTCTCTAGGATCGGCAAGAAAGAGGCCTACCTAGAGGGGGAGTTCTGGAACAAGTGGGAGGAGTGGAGAGCCAACTGGTGCTGGGTCGTAGAGGAGGATCCGCAGCCCTTCACCGCCGTGCGCCAAACCCCAATTGCGCGCGGCAAGGATTGGAGTAACTTGGCGCCAGAGGATGCGAGGCTGAAGATAGCTGTGACCCGAATTCTGCGCCTTAGGCTTGCCGGGCTAACTGTTGGCGCAGTTGGCGCAGACTTCATTCGCCGCCGCATCACTCCCTTGCAGGAAAGGAGGAGGCCTGCTTGGGAGTTCCGGAATGCGGCGGACATCATGAGGCTGCGCCCGGGGCTGAATTGGAACTTCACTGTCATGGAGCTGGACTCGGTGCTGCTCGAGCTGTTCAAGAACGACCCGAACATCCGTAGTGGTTCAGGTTGCCGCGAGGGGTCGCCCCCAGTGCAACAACTTCGGCGCGCCGACCGCATCCGCGCCATGATGCCACTGCGGCGACTCCCACGGATCGTCCCGACCTGGCAGGAGCCCTTCGACGAGGTCGCAGCAATTCTTCGATGATTTGCAAGAAGTGCCGATCCGCCGCCGACGAAAGCGGAGGAGGCTCACCCGAGACACCACCGAGCAGGAGATGGGGCGGATCGCCACTGTGGTGGAGGAGGCGGCGGTAGGCTGCCGCTGGAGCCTTCGGGTTCACCGTGGAGGAGGCGGAGGCGGGCGAAGGCGGCAAGCCTTGCCGAGCGAGGGAGGTCGCCGGCGAGGACGAGCCTGCCGGGACCGAGGCCGGGTCGAGTGGACCCGCCGAGGGCGCTTTCCCCACCGCCAGCGACTTGCCGCCAGCCGGAGCCTCGCCTCCGCCGAGGAGGCGCTCACGCAGGGTCGGAGACGAGTCGGGCGGCAGTCCGCCCACAGCAGAAGCGCCGGCTGGCTTCGCGCAAGCGAGGTTGCTGGAGCGCCCAAACCGCAGCGACAATGGGCGGAATCTTCTCGAGCCGCCGCCGACGCCTCCGCCAGCGGCCAGAGAGCCCACTCCCGCCTCATCGTCTGAGGCGGGCCGGAGTTTGACTTCTCCGCGCCAGCTCCGAGGAGGAAGGCGAAGAGTAAGCTCTTGGGACTTGTGCTTGTATTTCTTCAATTTTATTGCTTCATCTTGAATCTGATTTGCTTCGTTCTAGACTCTTTCCTTTTCGTGACGCCGCCCAGAGAGCGTGCGAAGAGGGCTAAGATCCCGACGATCGTCGTTGAGGACGATTCCCCCGAGACAGGGACGCGTCTGAGACCGCCTTTGCCGGACCAGCGACCCTTCCTCTGAGCAGCCCCCAGCACAGCCCCCAAAGTAAGTGTGCAGTTTTTCTCCTTACTACTAGGTGTGCAGGGGTGCCCTTTCTTCGTTGATTTCTGACTGTTTAATTGTGTAGGAGCGGAGCAGCCTCATCAGGAGGGCTCGGAAGCCGCCTCCGAGACCCTGCCCGCTGTCACTACGCCGCCAAGGGAGAACTCCCCGGAAAGGGAGCTCCCTCCGATAAGGGAGGCCACCCCGACAAGGGAGGATACCCCGGCAAGGGACGGCGCCAGCGACCCTCCAGTGGTCGTGGCGATGGCTGCGGATCCCGTTGCAGGTAACTTCCTTACATGGGATTTTCCCTTGGGCTTGCTTTCTTTTGTTCCTCTTTTTTGAATATCTGCTTGATCGCTCTTTCTTCGCTCGACGCAGACCGATGGAGGTCAAGGCTGCCGCGAGGAGGAAGCAGCGGCAACACCGACGCAGGCCGTCGTCGAAGAAGAAGAGGTCGTCGTCGTGGAGGAAGAGGCCGTCGCCGACGAGCCTGTTGGCGAGGAGGCCATCGAGGCTGCCGACGCAGAGGCCGGCGAGGGGTCGGGCGGTCGTACTGACGGCCCTGAGGCTGCAGGAGCGGCAAGCGCTGCACCGACAGCCGATTCCCCTCTGCTGCCGCCAAGGGCGCCAGTTCGAGGAGCTCCCAGCGCCTACCTGAAGTCCGGCCGGCGTCTTCATCAAGCTCCCCCTGAACCGAGTTCCGTGGCGCCGTCGAGGACGAGACCTTCGACGGCGAAGCTACTCGCGTCCGCTGGCCGACGCTGGTGGATGCGCCAAGCAGCAAGAACGGGCGAAGTCCGAGGAGGAGCAGCCTGAAGAAGCTGCTGTCTCTTTACCGCACCCGCCAAAGCGTTAGAGACCCGGAAGCCCTTGTCGCGAGGGCGGGAGCGGACATGAAGAAGCGCGCCGAGGAGCTCCGGAGCGCCAACAAAGAAGCGCTCCGCGACGTGGCGGACGCGCGGGCGCAGCTCGCAGAAGAGCGCATGGCCTTCATCCTTGAGAAGGCTGCAGCTGATGAGGAGCAGTGGCTGGCTGCCGAGAAGCTCGCCGCGTAGGAGAGCGAGTTGGCGCAGCGGAAGGTCAACCTGGACAGCCATGAAGAGGACCTTGCCGCGCGCGAGGAGTCGCTTGGCGGGGCGCCAGAAGCGGCGAAGACGCCGCAGCAGCCGCCAAGGCCGCCAAGGAAGAGCTGAAGGCGAAGGTGGCAGCTGGAGGCCACCCTCAAGAAGAGCGCGAAGAGCTTGCCGTGCTCAAGCCTTGCGCGAGAAGGACGCCCACACGCTGGGCGAAGCTGCAGGTCCGCTCTAGCCGACAGGGCCAAGGAGCTCGACGCCGCCAAGGACTCCAAGGCGGATCTGGAGCTGAAACTGACCACTCTGACGCAGACGTTGGATGGTGCCAGAGAGCGGGAGGCGGGCTTGTTGGAGGCGATCAAGGCCAAGGAGGAGCTGCTGGCGAATGCCGTCTCCGTCCAGAACACTTTGAGGGACAAGTGTGGAGCATCGGACCGAAGGTCTTGTGGACACCTCCGCCGACATCCACAACGAGCCGATAGAGCTGGGGATGGCAGACCTTGCATTCTCCGACGAGCATCTCCAACCCAGCGTCAAGCTTAGCCTATTCTTCAAAGGCGTGGTGACGGGCCTCCGGCGACTCCGAGAGGAGGTCCCAAAGCAGCTGGCCGAGGAATCACGCCAGGTCTGTGCAGGGGCCCTCGAGAAGGTGTTGATGAAGGTGGCCTTCCGCAACCCGGGCCTCAACCTCAACGGCGTCCTCAGATCCTTGCCGGCCGAAGCCAACGTGGAGGAGCTCGAGGCCCTTGTCGCACCTATTGTGGACAAGGTGAACAAGATCAAGAGGATTGAGGGCGACCGCGTGGACTAGGCCGCCAACCTTATCTTTCCCTTGTCGCTGCTGATCATGTTTAGAAAACTTTGTTAGATCAGCAACAAGTTATTCTGTAATATACTCTATCTTAGGTGAATCGATCAATGCAACATTATTTCCTGTACTTGATTTCTGGCTTTGTATGTTTTTGCCCTATGCTTTTCAGGGAAACTTGCCGGTGCAGGCACCCTTGCCGCGAAATGCGCCGAAAAGTCTGGAACTTCAAAGCAGCCTCGTCAAGGGTCGCTACCGACAAGCAACCTTGTCGCGGACTAGCCGCAGCTCACTTAAGTTGTTGAGCGGACTCGAAACAAAGTAAGGGCGCGACCAGTCATGATTTGGTTCCTCCGCGCACAAGTTTTTCATACAAAGCGCGGTCGTTCAAGGAAGATAACTTTAAAAATTTATTACTGATCGATCAATGCCATGTTATTTCCTCTACTTGATTCCTTCCTTTGTACATTTCTGCCTTACGCATTTAGGGACTTGCGGTGCAGTACTTTTGCCGCTGAAGGCTGAGTGCGGAACGTCAAGAGCTTTGGCAAAGGCCGCCCGACAAGCAACTTTTGTCGCGACGATTAGTCGCAGCTCACTTAAGTTGTCGAGCGGACTCGAAACAAAGTAAGGGCGCGACTAGTCCGGGCGAAGTTGGCTCCTCCGCACGGGTTCTCCATACAAAGTACTACCGTTCGAGGAAGATAACGAAAATTTAAAAATTGATTGCTCAAACTTTGGCAACTTAGCTTTTCTGTTTCTTGCTTCCCGATGAGGTGAGACTTCCTCGAGCGGTGCCTGGTCCACAATATTATCTCCTCCTTCCCCCCTGGTTAACTTGTGCGCGAGGGAGCCTCCCTTTCTTTGCGACAAGAGAAAGAAGAGGAAATAACGTTATGGAGCCCAGTGGCTCGATTCTTCTTACCGGGTGTGGTTGCTGCACAAAGTGTTAGCCAAAACATGCAATAAATTGATGAAAGCATGAACTTGACGGGTTGTGTGCAACACATGGGCTTTACTGATGCACGGGGTCTGCGCCCGGCTTTGTACAAAGGATCACATGCAACAGCGGCAAGACTTGTACAAAAGGTGGTTGCCGGGACGGGTCCCGACAACCGCGCCTTATGGGTAAAACTTACGAAGATGTTCAATGTTCCAGGAGTTGCTCACCGGAATGCCATCTTCGGTCTCAAGGCGGACAGCGCCAGGCCTAGTGACTCATTTCACCCGATAAGGGCCTTCCCACTTCGGCGTCAACTTGTTTGAATTCTTGGCGGACTGAACACGCCGAAGAACAAGGTCGCCTTCCTCGAGACTTCTGGCATTAACCCTGCGGCCATGGTAGCGACGCAGAGCTTGCTGGTAGCGAGCGGCTCGCACAAAGAACTCAAGACGATCCTCCTCAAGGAGCAACGTCATCTTGTCGCAGCTGCTCTTGCTCAAACTCATCATAAGCGAGCACTCGAGGCGCACTCCAGATCACGAAGTTCCGTGGGGAGAACTTCCTCCGCTCCATAGACTAGAGCAAAGGGTGCCCGCCGGTGGCTCGATTTGGCGTCATCCTGATCGACCAAAGAACCACCGGCAGCTCCTCGATCCAGCTTTCTTCCGCACTTGTGCAGCCTGTCGAAAGTTCTGGTCTTGAGCCCGCGCAGCACTTCAGCGTTTGCCCTCTCTGCTTGACCGTTGCTTCTCGGGTGAGCAACAGAAGCAAAGCAGACCTTGGCGCCAAGGTCTTGGACGTACTGCATGAAGGTGCGACTCGTAAATTGCGTGCCGATGTCGGTGATGATCCTGTTAGGGATTCCGAAACGGCAATCAATCGACATGAAGAACTTGATCGCCGACTGTGTTGTCACCTTCCTCATCGCTTCCACTTCTGGCCACTTTGTGAACTTGTCGATGGCGACGTACAAGTACTCAAAGCCCCCGACAGCTCGGGGAAAGGGGCCGAGAATGTCGAGCCCCCTGACCGAAAATGGCCAGGATAAAGGGATCATCTGGAGAGCTTGAGCTGGCTGGTGTATCTGTTTGGAATGGAACTGGCATGCTTCACACTTGGTTACTTGTGCAATTGCATCCTGGAGGGTCACGGCCGAAGAAACCTTGCCGGAAAGCTTTGCTTAGTGCTCTTCTTGCGCCAATGTGGTGACCACATATGCCTCCATGTATCTCTCGCCAATAGCTTCATCCATCTTCCCCGAATACACTTCAATTTCACACCGTTGAGTCTTCTTCTGTACAGTATGCTGTCGACAAACTGGTACATACTTTGCCGGGCTACTCTTTCCGCTTCTTCCTGCTCTTCGGGAAGTTCTCCTGTCTGAAGGAAATGGACAATCTACTGCGCCCATGCTGGAGCTTGCGGCTCGACAACAAGGACTAAAGGCACATCTGTTGCTGCGGGAACATCAGCTTCCACGGCGAGGACCTGCGGCCCTGCCGGGCTTGATGCTCCCGGCAAGCTTGCCGGAGCAAGACTTGTCGGGGCGTTGCTTCAACGAACAAACCACAGGGTCCGCCGGAGCAGACTGTTCCTCAAAGACTGTTGGTGTTGATCTTGGGGACCTTTGCAACGACGGCTTGGGAAGCTCTGGCCGGAAAGTAGTCACCAGAGGCCAACTTCCTCTTCTTGCTTTGTCCGGTTGATGGTGTTACGGTTGGTTGAGTTAGCTTGAGCACGAAAATCCCTGGTTCCATAGGTAACTTAAGTGCGGCACATTTTGACAGGCCATCAGCAATATCATTCTGAGTTCTTGGAACATGTTCCATTTGCAGGCCGTCAAAGTGCTCTTTTAGCTTCCTCACTTCATCGACGTAAGCTTCCATCAACAGACTCGTAATCTTTGTTGACTTGGCGGACGACGAGTTGCGAGTCACCCTCGACAATAAGCTTCTTGATCCCAAGGTCCACTGCGATCCACGAGACCGGCAAGCAAACCTCATACTCTGCAGTATTGTTTGTCGCTTGCTCCTTGGGAAAGTGCATCTGGACGACGTACTTGAGGTGCTCTCCGGTGGGTGCGATAAGCAGCACGCCAGCACCGGCGCCTTGCAGCGAGAAGGCACCATCAAAGTACATCAGCCACACTTTGCTTGCTTCTTCGACGGGAATGCTCATCTCCGGAATCTCTTCGTCTGGTTTGAAGTTTTTCTGGCTGGGCCACTGGACTTGCCGCAGCTCACGAGTGAACGGAGGGCAACCTACCGCGTACGGTAAGTCGCCTGGCCCCTCCGGCGCGTGCATGTCAACAGAAGGCCCAGCGCGCTTGTCGGACTGACGTCGCGCTTCTCTTCGGCGCTCGATGCGAGTTCGAGCATCCTCTTGCTGTCGCTCATGAAGAACTTGGCGCTGATCGCGGCGAGCTCGCGGATCCGACGGCCTTGATGGAGTCACCGTCGAGGTGGATCCGGCGAGTCGGCGATTTTGGCATTCTTGGCAGAGAGTGCACGGTGGTTGCACCTCCGACAGTCTAAATGCCGCCACCGGCTCGTGCCTTGTCGTCATGCCGCGCAACGATGGCGTTAGTTGCCGCGAGCGTCGCCGTTGGCAAAGCCGATGAGGCTCGATAGTGGCCCTCCACTCGTCGACCTTGTCGGCCGTTGGAGGGTAGTCGAGGAGCTGAGCTCGCCGGGCTTCTGCTGGAGTAGTAGGTGGCATTGGAGAACGGTGCGAGGAGCGGGACACGCTCGGACTTCTAACTATGTTAGAAGGAGCAGCGCCCGTCCGGCGCATCAGATCTCACTTGGCGCCAAAGATGTTGGCGCGCATGCTGGTCTTGAGGGTCTCGATCCAACGAAGTATGGCATTGTGAGCGCCATGACGTTGTTGGTCCCGCGTCTCCTGAGATGGGCGCGGGGGATGCGTGGACGCCGAGGTTTGCGGTGCCTTGTCCTTGGACTTGGCAACATCGCGAGCACCTTCGTCGGCGCCCGTTTTCCGCCAAATACCGCCCCACCACCCGCTTGCTGCGGTGAGGGTGGGTACGACGCGACGGGTTCGCTGCCGAAGCCTTCTTCTTCGGTGGCATGTTGAGGAAGATGTTGATGATGCTGCTCGCGTGAACGCCGGATCGGATTCACACGGCCTCGACGCCTTTACCGGGCGCCGCCAGAGCTGTCGGGAGGCTGATCGCACTCCACGGACACCTATGGGGCCGGCGGAGCAGGCCCCTTGTGGTTCGGAGGGGGGCGAAGGTCGCACGAAGAGCGGATCGAGGCGATGCACAAGAGCGGTTTACCCAGCTTCGGAGCTCTCCGGAGAGATAAAACTCCTACTGCTGCTTGTTTGATCTATTCTGTTCTTGCTAGGGAGCAATGTACGCTACCAAACCTAGCGTGGGAGTATCTGGTCTCGAGTGAGTCCAATGAACCGAATGGGCCGAACCCCCCTCACGTTGCACTCGGGCTTCATTTTATATGCTCAAGGGATCTCCAACAGGTGGCAACATAGGCGAGGGTACAAATGTAAAAACAGGAGTTGGTACACCTACTTGAACAGTGTACAGTGCAAAATACCTAACTCTGACGGCAAGGGACAAAAGCAATAAATGCCCGTCGTTGTCGCCCAAACAATTACAGAGACCGTCGGTGCCTCCGCCGCCACGATGGCGAGCCTATCAGCCGCTTATCGCTGCTCTCCGCTGGCTGCACCGCCGACACGCGCCCATGGAACGGTCCCATGGCGACATGTCGCTGGGTGAGCTGGAGCGGAGACGGAAAGAGGTTGCATGCCGCGGCAAGCGCCTTGCCGCGGCCGAATCCTTGTCGCGCTCGGAGACTTGTCGCGCTCCGAGCCTTCCCGGCAAGCTGCTCTTGCCGGGGCCTTGTCTTCTGCGTGCCTGGAGCGGCCTTCCCGACAAGCTCTTCTTGTCAGGGCCTTGTCTTCTCAATCAAACACTTTGTTCTTGAATGGCTTCAAAAGGAGCCAAGAAGGATCTTGGCGGTGACGAGGCAAACCCTGCCGCGGGGTGCTGCAACCGTCCGTGCACGTGTACGGGGTAGTAGGGTACCCCTACTCTAGTACACCGACACCGTCCACTCCAAGAAGATCGCCGTGAGCTGCTGGCCGTCCTCCCCCTCTCTGTTTTCTTCTCTCTGCACCGTAGCCGCCGCGCCACTTGCGCCCGATCGCCGGCCGCTGCCCCGAGCTCGTTCCCGACGAGCTCCGGCCGCCCTAGCCGCTGCTGCTTGCTGCATTGGATGCGGGCAAGCTCCAGCTCCCTGCGGGTGCCCTCCGCCGCTCGTTTGGGTGCCGGGAGAGAGAACATGAGCCCTCCGTCGCGCCTGTTGCCACCGGCGACGAGCCGCTGGCTGGTTAGGCCATGTTGACCAGGGGTTTGACCTCCCCAGTGTCGCTGACAAGTGGGCCCAGGGCCCCAGCTAATCCTAGTTTAGTTTCTAATTAAGTCTAATTACTCCACTTACATTTTTAGTTAGTAGTAGTTTAACACTAATTAATTTAGATTAGTTAGTTAGTCACTGAAGTGTGGACCCGACACATCTGGTTTGACCTGGGCCTGGCTCCGTTGACCCGATGACGTCACATTGACGTCATGCTGATGCAGTAATGCTTTTTCCTGGATTTATTCTTATTCAGAAAATTCCAGAAAATAGTATAAACTTCAAAAATTCATATAAATTCAACCGTAACTCCAAATGAGATAATTTATATATGAAAAATGATCAGAAAAATGCAATCTATCCATCTGTTCAGGTTTCATGCATGTTAGAACAACTGATGACTATTGATTAGGACAAATGAAATGAATGGCATTTAAATAACTACATGTGGAGTTTGAATTTGAATCTTGGATTCAAACCAACTTCATTTAACTTGCTGCTAGTTGCATTAGCTCAAACCACAACATATTGCCATGTCACACTCATGCATCATATTGTTGCATTGCATTGATTGTGTTCTTTCTCTTGTTGCGGTGTTTGTCCCCTCTCGAGAGATGACGTCATCGACGATGGGTTCGATGACACCGATGAAGAACTATATTATCTTCAAGTGCCGTGCAAGCAAAACCCCCTTTTTCATTCCTATATACTACAACTCTCTAGCTCCTGCTATATTTTACTGCATTAGGAAAACAACGACTCATGTTTTACTTGTCAAGCGGTAGCTGAACCCCTTTATCCTCTGCATGACCTGTCATTCCACGGTAATTAGATGAAACCCACTAGCATGAGTAGGAGTTGTTTGAGCCCTGTTGTGCCTACTCATTCATGCTTGTTTGTCATGCCTGCTACTGCTTAGAGTTGAGTCAGGTCTGATTCATCGGGAATGAATTGGAATGGTGTGTGATCATGTCCTACTGTGTGTGAGCTAAGTGTGTGAACACGATTTGGTAAAGGTAGCGGTGAGAGGCCATGTAGGAGTACATGGTGGGTTGTCTCATTGAAACCGTCCTCAGGAACTGAGTTCTGTGTTTGTGATCCATGAACAGTTACTACCATGCATTGGAATGCTTAAGTGCCCCTCTCGACTTATTAATCAACTTGATCTCTGTCCAGGAGTTGCAACTAGTTTCTGGTGTTTGTAGGTAGTGTTAGTAGTCTACCAAGTGGCACCCGATACAGGTGGGCTTGGGACAGACTAGGCACCGTGGCACGGTGTACCAAGCGTAGAACCACCCGTCGAGGTGGGCTTGGGAACCCTGCACACATCGTTTGAGGCCGTTAGCGACACCCTCGCCGGATCTCCTTGCGGATGGAACCCGAATAGGCGATAAACCTGGACTAGAGACTTGTGTGGTTAGTCAGGTCGTGGCCGACTCCCTCGCCAGGTTTCCGATTGAAGGTTGCCGAGATACACGAGGTGTACATGGCGGTAAGTGGCGAAAGCGTGTGTGAAGAAGTACACCCCTGCAGGGTTAATATGATCTATTCGAATAGTCGTGTCCGCGGTAAAGGACTTCTGGGTTGCCTATATCAGTTCATAGACAAGTGAAATTGGATACTCTAAAACTCACAAGATAAGCGTGAGTGCTATGGATGGCGATCTCGTAGGTAGACGGGAGCGGATCCATAGTGGTGTATTGATATGGTGAATATGTGGACTCGTGTGCGCCACCTCAAAAGAGTTACTTGCAGTCGTAATTCAGGATAGCCACCGAGTCAAAGCTGGCTTAAGCTTGTTGCAGTCAAACTCCACCACCCCCTTTGTTGATACCGATGCATATGTAGTTAGTTCTGCTGTAAGTCTTGCTGGGTACATTTGTACTCACGTTTGCTTATTTTATGTTTTGCAGAGAGACGTCACCTCGCTTAGTAGTTCCGCTTGGACTTCGACGTTTAGCTTGTTAACTCAGCTACGATCTTGTGCCCTCGGCAGGATCTGGTAGATAGTCAGGCTTCTCAGCCTTTTTCATTTATAGTTGTCTGTACTCAGACATGTTTAGCTTCCGCTTGTATTTTGACTTGTATGCTCTGAATGTTGGGTCATGAGACCCATGTTTGTAATATCTCGCTCCTCGGAGCCTAATGAATAATACTTGAGTCGTAGAGTTATGTTGTGATGCCATCTTGTATTTACACATATCAAGCATATTGTGTGTATGTTTGAAATGCTTGGTATGTGTGGGATCCGACAATCTAGTTGTTTATCCTTGGAAGCCTCTCTTATGGGGAAATGTAGTCTAGTGCTTCCTTGAGTCGTAGTAGTCCGGTACAGCCCGGTTCACAGGAGTCCTGCTAGCCCAGCACTACCGCCTGTGACACTTGATCGGCCGGCATGTGTTTCACTTTGTTCCTGTGTCTGTCCCTTCGGGAAAATGTCACGCGGTGACTCCAGAGTCCTGCCTAGCCTGCTACAGCCCGGGTTCCCGGAGTCCTGTTAGCCCAGTGCTACAGCCCGGATTCACACGCTGTTGACCGACATACTCGAAGTTGATTCATGTATGCATGTCCCCATGGGTTAGTGCCGCTTTGGGTTCACGACTAGCCATGCTGGCCCGGGTTCTCTGTCATATGGATGCTAGCGACACTATCATATACGTGAGCCAAAAGGCGCAAACGGTCCCGGGCCATGGTAAGGCGACACCCGTGGGAATACCGTGCGTGAGGCCGCAAAGTGATATGAGGTGTTACCGGCTAGATCGATGTGACTTGGAATCGGGGTCCTGACAGCAGCCACGTAAAACTTGCAACAACAAAGTAGAGGACGTCTAACTTGTTTTTGCAGGGCATGTTGTGATGTGATATGGTCAAGACGTGATGCTATATTTTATTATATGAGATAATCATGTTTTGTAACCGAGTTATCGGCAACTGGCAGGAGCCATATGGTTGTCGCTTTATTGTATGCAATGCAATCGCCCTGTAATGCTTTACTTTATCACTAAGCGGTAGCAATAGTCGTAGAAGCAATAGGTGGCGAGACGACAATGATGCTATGCTACGATAGAGATCAAGGTGTCGCGCCGGTGACGATGGTGATCACGACGGTGCTTCGGAGATGGAGATCACAAGCACAAGATGATGATGGCCATATCATATCACTTATATTGATTGCATGTGATGTTTATCCTTTATGCATCTTATCTTGCTTTGATTGACGGTAGCATTTTAAGATGATCTCTCACTAATTATCAAGAAGTGTTCTCCCCGAGTATGCACCATTATGAAGTTCTTCATGCTGAGACACCACGTGATGATCGGGTGTGATAGGCTCTACGTTCAAATACAACGTGTGCAAAACAGTTGCACACGCGAAATACTCAGGTTAAACTTGACGAGCCTAGCATATACAGATATGGCCTCGAAACATAGAGACCGAAAGGTCGAGCGTGAATCATATAGTAGATATGATCAACATAGTGATGTTCACCATTGAAAACTACTCCATCTCACGTGATGATCGGACATGGTTTAGTTGATTTGGATCACGTGATCACTTAGATGACTAGAGAGATGTCTGTCTAAGTGGGAGTTCTTAAGTAATATGATTAATTGAACTTAAATTTATCATGAACTTAGTCCTGGTAGTATTTTGCAAATTATGTTGTAGATCAATAGCTCGCGTTGATGCTTTCATATGTTTATATTGATATGTTCCTAGAGAAAATTGTGTTGAAAGATGTTAGTAGCAATGATGCGGATTGGATCCGAGATCTGAGGTTTATCCTCATTGCTGCATAGAAGAATTATGTCCTTAATGCACCGCTAGGTGATGTACCTATTGCAGGAGCAGATGCGCACGTTATGAACGTTTGGCTAGCTCAATATGATGACTACTTGATAGTTTAGTGCACCATGCTTAACGGCTTAGAATCGGGACTTCAAAGACGTTTTGAACGTCATGGACCATATGAGAACGTCATGGACTTCAAAGTTAATATTTCAAGCAAATACCCGAGTTGAGAGATATGAAGTCTCCAACAAGTTCTATATCTAAAAGATGGAGGAGAATCGCTCAACTAGTGAGCATGTGCTCAGATTGTCTGGGTACTACAATCGCTTTAATCAAGTGGGAGTTAATCTTCCAGATAAGATAGTGATTGACAGAGTTCTCTAGTCACCATCACCAAGTTACTAGAACTTCATGATGAACTATAGTAAGCAAGGGATGACGAAAATGATTCCCGAGCTCTTCGTGATGTTGAAATCAACGAAGTTAGAAATCAAGAAAGAGCATGAAGTGTTGATGATTGACAAGACCACTAGTTTCAAGAAAAGGGCAAAGGGAAAGAAAGGGAACTTAAAGTAGAATGGCAAGCAAGTTGTCACTCCCACGAAGAAGCCCAAAACTGGACCAAAGCCTGAAACTGAGTGCTTCTACTGCAAAGGAAATGGTCACTGGAAGTGGAAATGCCCTGAATATTTGGTAGATAAGAAGGATGGCAAAGTGAACAAGAGTATATTTGATATACAGGTTATTGATGTGTACCTTACTAATGTTTATAGTAACCCCTGGGTATTTGATACTTGTTCGGTTGCTAAGATTAGTAACTCGAAACAGGAGTTACAGAATAAATAGAGACTAGTTGAGGGTGAAGTGACGATGTGTGTTGGAAGTGGTTCCAAGATTTATATGATCATCATCACACACTCCCTATATTTTCGAGATTAGTTTTAAACCTAAATAAATGTTATTTAGCGTTTACGTTGAGCATAAATATGATTTCATCATGTTTATTGCAATACGATTATTCATTTAAAGTCAGAGAATAATTGTTGTTCTGTTTACATGAATAAAACCTTCAATGGTCATACACCCAATGAAAATAGTTTGTTGGATCTCGATCGTAGTGATACACATATTCATAATATTGATGCCAAAAGATGCAAAGTTAATAATGATAGTGCAACTTATTTGTGGCACTGCCGTTTCGGTCATATCGGTGTAAAGCGCATGAAGAAACTCCATAAAGATGGATTTTCGGAATCACTTGGTTATGAATCGTTTGATGCTTGCGAACCGTGCCTTTTGGGCAAGATGACTAAAAATCCGTTCTCTGGAACAATGGAACGAGTTACTAACTTGTTGGACATAATACATACCGATGTATGCGGTCCAATGAGTGTTGATGCTCGTGGCGAGTATCGTTATTTTCTGACCTTCACAGATGATTTGAGCAGATATGGGTATATCTACTTGATGAAACATAAGCCTGAAATAGTTGAAAGGTTCAAAGAATTTCAGAGTGAAGTGTAAAATCATCGTAACAAGAAAATAAAGTTTCTGCGATCTGATTGTGGAGATAATTATTTGAGTTACGAGTTTGGCCTTCAGTTCAAACAATGTGGAATAGTTTCACAAACTCATGCCACCTAGAACACCACAGTGTAACAGTGTGTCCGAACGTCATAACCGGACTTTATTTGATATGGTGCGATCAATGATGTCTCTCACCGATTTACCAATATCATTTTAGGGTTATGCATTAGAGACATCTGCATTCACATTAAATAGGGCACCATATAAATCCGTTGAGACGACACTTTATGAACTGTGGTTTGGCAAGAAACCCAAGTTGTCGTTTCTTAAAGTTTTGGGTTGTAATGCTTATGTGAAAAAGTTTCATCCTGATAAGCTCAAACCCAAATCGGAGAAGTGCGTCTTCATAGAATACCCAAAGGAAACTGTTGGGTACACCTTCTATCACCGATCCGAAGGCAAAACATTTGTTGCTAAGAATGGATCTTTTCTAGAGAAGGAGTTTCTCTCGAAAGAAGTGAGTGGGAGGAAAGTAGATCTTGATAAGGTAATTTGTACCTTCTCCTGAATTGGAAAGTAGTTCATCACAGAAGTTAGTTCTAATGATTCCTACACCAATTAGTGAGGAAGCTAATGATGATGATCATGAAACTTCAGATTAAGTTACTACAAAACCTCGTAGGTCTTCCAAAGTACAGTCCGCACCACAGTGGTACGGTAATCCTGTTCTTGAAGTCATGTTACTAGACCATGATGAACCTACGAACTATGAGGAAGCTATGATGAGCCTAGATTCCGCGAAATGGCTTGAGGCCATGAAATCTGAGATGGGATCCATGTATGAGAACGAAGTGTGGACTTTGGTGGAGTTGCCCGATGATCGGCAAGCCATATTGTATAAATGGATCTTCAAGAGGAAGACAGACGATGATAGTAGTGTTACTATCTACAAAGCTCGACTTGTCGCAAAAAGGTTTTCGACAAGTTCAAGGTGTTGACTACAATGAGATTTACTCAACTGTAGCGATGCTTAAGTCTGTCCGAATCATGTTAGCAATTGCCACATTTTATGAAATCTGGCAAATGGATGTCAAAACTGCATCCCTTAATGGTTTTCTTAAAGAAGAGTTGTATATGATGCAACCAGAAAGTTTTGTCAATCCTAAAGGTGCTAACAAAATGTGCAAGCTCCAGCGATCCTTCTATGGACTGGTGCAAGCATCTCAGAGTTGGAATATACGCTTTGATAAATTGATCAAAGCATATAGTTTTATACAGACTTGCGGTGAAGCCTGTATTTACAATAAAGTAAGTGGGAGCACTACCGCCTTTCTGATAAATATATGTGAGTAACATATTTTTGATCAGAAAATGATGTAGAATTTTTCTAGAAGGCATGAAGGAGTATTTGAAAGAAGTTCTTTAAAATAAAGACCTCAATAAAGTTACTTACATATTGAGCATCAAGATCTATTGAGATAGATCAAGACGCTTGATAAGTTTTTCATCAAGTACATACCTTGTCAAGATTTTGAAGTAGTTCAAAATGGAACAGTCAAAGAAAGAGTTCTAGTCTGTGTTGCAAAGGTGTGAAATTGAGTAAGACTCAAATCCTGACCACAACAGAAAATAGAAAATAAAATGAAACTCATTCCCTATGCCTCAGTCATAGGTTCTATAAAGTATGCTATGCTATGTACCAGACCGATTGTATACCTTGTGCTGTATTTGGCAAGGGAGTACAATAGTGATCTAGGAGTAGATCACTGGACATTGGTCAAGAATATCCTTAGTGAGGACTAAGGAAATATTTCTCGATTATGGAGGTGATAAAAGAGCCTGTCGTAAAAAGTTACATCGGTGCAAGCTTTTACACCGATCCAGATGACTCTAAGTCTCAATCTAGATACATATTGAAAGTGGGAGCAATTAGCTAGAGTAGCTCCGCAAGAGCATTGTAGACATAGAATATTTTCAAAATACATACGACTCAATGTGATGTAATCCGTTGACTAAGCTTCTCTCACGAGAAAAACATGATCACACCTTAGTACTCTTTGGGTGTTAATCACATAGCAATGTGAACTAGATTATTGACTCTAGTAAACCCTTCGGGTGTTGGTCACATGACAATGTGAACTATGGGTGTTAATCATATACAGATATGAATATTGATGTTAAATCACATGGCGATGTGAACTAGATTATTGACTCCAGTGCAAGTGGGAGACTGAAGGAAATATGCCCTAGAGGCAATAATAAAGTTATTAATTATTTCCTTATTTCATGATAAATGTTTATTATTCATGCTAGAATTGTATTAACCGGAAACATGATACATGCGTGAATACATAGACAAACTTAATGTCACTAGTATGCCTCTACTTGACTAGCTCATTAATCAAAGATGGTTATGTTTCCTAACCATAGACAAGTGTTGTCATTTGATTAATGGGATCACATCATTAGGAGAATGATGTGATTGACTTGACCCATTCCGTTAGCTTAGCACTTGATCGTTTAGTATATTGCTATTGCTTTCTTCATGACTTATACAAGTTCCTATAACTATGAGATTATGCAACTCCCATTTGCCGGAGGAACACTTTGTGTGCTACCAAACGTCACAATGTAACTGGGTGATTATAAAGGAGCTCTACAGGTGTCTCCAAAGGTACATGTTGGGTTGGCGTATTTCGAGATTAGGTTTTGTCACTCCGATTGTCGGAGAGGTATCTTTGGGCCCTCTCGGTAATGCACATCACTATAAGCCTTGCAAGCAATGTAGCTAATGAGTTAGTTACGGAATGATGCATTACGTAACGAGTAAAGAGATTTGCCGGTAACGAGATTGAACTAGGTATTGGATACCGACGATCGAATCTCGGGAAAATAACATACGATGACAAAGGGAACAACGTATGTTCTTATCCGGTTTGATCGATAAAAGATCTTCGTAGAATATGTAGGAGCCAATATGAGCATCCAGGTTCCGCTATTCATTATTGACAGGAAATAGTTCTAGGTCATGTCTACATTGTTCTCGAACCCGTAGGGTCTGCACGCTTAACGTTACGATGACAGTTTATTATGAGTTTATAAGTTTTGATGTACTGAAGGTTGTTCGGAGTCCCGGATGTGATCTCAGAAATGACGAGGAGTCTCAAAATGGTCTAGACATAAAGATTGATATATTGGACGACTATATTCGGACACCGGAAGTGTTCTGGGTGTTTTCGGAGAAAACCGGAGAGCCGGAGGGGTTACTGGAACCCCCCGGGGAAGTATTGGTCCTTAGTGGGCCTGAGGGGAGAGAGAGGGCAGCAGCCCAGGAGGTGGCGCGCCCCCTGCCATGAGGAGTCCGAATTGGACTAGGGGAGGGGGGCGCGGCCCCCCTTTCCCTCTCCCTCTCGCTCTCTTTCCTTCCCCCTTCTCTCTTACTAGTTGGACTAGGAAAGGGGAGTCCTACTCCTATTAGGAGGAGGACTCCCCACTCCTTGGCGCGCCCCAAGGGCCGGCCGGCCTCCCCCTTGCTCCATTATATACGAGGGCACCCTAGAGAGACAAGAATTGATCTGTTTGATCTCTTAGCCGTGTGCGGTGCCCCCTCCACCATAGTCCACCTAGATAATATTGTAGCGGTGCTTAGGTGAAGCCCTGCGACGGTAGAACATCAAGATCGTCACCACGCCGTCGTGCTGACGGAACTCATCCCCGACACTTTGCTGGATTGGAGTCCGGGGATCGCCATCGAGCTGAACGTGTGCTAAAACTCGGAGGTGCCGTAGTTTCGGTGCTTGATCGGTCGGGCCGTGAAGACGTACGACTACATCAACTGCATTGTTATAACTCTTCTGCTTTCGGTCTACGAATGTATGTGGACATCACTCTCCCCTCTCGTTGCTATGTATCACCATGATCTTGCGTGTGCGTAGGATTTTTTTTGAAATTACTACGTTCCCCAACAGGCTATTCATAAAAGAAAGACTTACTTATTCATAAACTTCCTTTTATCGAGCATAATAGCTCTTATACGCTTGTACAGAGGAGTATAAAACATGTATATATATAGGTGTTTAGTATCCTACAAAAACATTAACATCCAAAGCACCATAAGCTTGCATTCTCTCCCGCTGACAGACAAAGAAAAGGTTTTTTTAGACTTTTCTAGAGTAGGCCTATGCTAGTGGAATATCTTTTTTGTTTGTATTCTAGCTTAGCTCTCTCTATTCTTTGCTTAAGCTATCGTACCATGTAGATGGATGGCATATCCCTATTCCCACATCCCCGGATATGATTAATGCATGGAAGCTAAGGAATTGGGTCATTCTTCAGCCCAAGATGCAAGCATTTGGACTCCATCCGAATATGGCAGTCGAACTCTTATATATTCTCCTTTCTCCAAGTATGCTCATTAGACCAATAGGTGAGTAGCTAGTATAGTAGTAGCCAATACTAAAAACCGATAGTAGAAGGGTCGGTGGATGGCCCTTGCGAAAGTGGCCACACTGCATCCCTTCAGTAGCCAATCCTTTTTTGCAACGATGAAGTTCGCTTGGAACATGGCACAAGGTGTGACGTTCCGAGCGGTGGAGGACAACCTGTTTGTTGTTCCAGTTTTCTGCCTTGGCGACTGGCTGAAGCTCATGGAAGAAGGGCCATGGTTGTTCCGCAACCATGGCGTGTAAAGAAGCCTTACGACGGGATGGCTAACCAGCGATCTGTGGTTCTGAACAAGATTCACGTCTGGTCGCAGATTCATAAGATCCCGGAACTGTTCCGCCTGGAAAACCTGGTGCGGGATCTGGCTAATAAGAAGCAACAATAGAGAATCTCGCCTACCTTGAGGCTGCGCCTCAGTGCCCTCTGTAAGTACTTTCTAGTAAAATGAACCACCTTTCAAAGCACATACCATTATGGCTAGCTAAAACGAAAGAATGAGAGTACAAGGTATGGGTCTACGCTTCTAGCTTGCTCCAGAAAAACGGAAATTGGATCTCTCTCTGGTGGGAGCCTGGAAGCGGGGAAAACGGCACCTACAGGGGTCCAGGTCTCCATGATGAACAACCATGACTTTGATCTTAACGAGCTGCCGCCTGAGCATGAGCAGCTCGTTCAGGAGCAGCTACTGTTGAAAATAGCGAGCCTCTAGAGGATGACACTGATACATCATTTGATTTGTTTCGGGATGCAGAAGAACAGCCTGATGAGTACAATTATGATTATGATGACTATGTTGATGAATCCACGTGGGGAGATGAGGACTGGAAAGAACAAGAACATGAGAAAGCGGAAGATTACGTGAGCATCTATGCTCACATCTTGTCCACCCCAGTAAGTGAACCTTTTGTATCCTTTTGCTTATATTTTGCTGTTAGTTCTGTAAATGACCTTGAGTTGTTTTTCACATTCTTTCTACAGGTAATTGTAGATATTGACAAAGATGGTGTACATGGAATGGTGATTGCACTTTGACTCAAAAGCACTATTCGATAAGACGAAGTAGAACTGTGCACCCATTTTTGTTTGAGTTTGAGGCAACCTATACTAAACTATAATAGCAAGGAGAGACAACAGCTGATACCAGATCCTACTACAGTACAGCTAGTGCATGCTAAAACTCTCCTTGTGTCCTAGGCTTATGAATAAACTAAACTATTGGGACGTATCTAGTGTAGGTGACAAGGAAGCCATGCTCGTTAGAAGAGAAAACAGATGGTTTGAGCAAGCATGGGTTCAAGCTCTAGTGGATGGGTTTGATAGCTGAACGCAAGGATAGTTCATCTACGTAGCTAGTTGGTTATGGTGGCGGAGAAGCCCCTCTTTAGCTAGATTGGGCTCCTTTACTACTTTATTTAACCCGGGGTTATGCCTAAAACCGGTATCTTATGCGTGTTCGACTAGTTCCATTTCTGATTCTCTTTCTTCGCTGGGGTCTACATACGAAAGAATGGAACACTCGACAGCTTCGATACTCAAATAACCAGCTCATTATGCTTAGGTTGGGTTAGGAAAACGAAGCTTTCCAAGGGACTAGTTCTTCCGCGCATCTATTTCTCCATCCGTTCTCTTCACATAAGAAGCCAGCCGCCTGCTCCTACTATTGGGTCGGTTGCTCGGTCAAGTGAACCACGCCCGATGAGTGGGTATGCCGATAAGATTCCTTTGTTCGACGTACGTCCATATGAAGCGAGCGCTTCAAAACGAGGCTATTATGCTGAAACTAGGGCTCCCTCTGGATGGGTAGAGCGAGAGGGATAACAAGCACTTGAAAAGGGAAGGAAGGGTCTTAGAACTACTGAAACAGTAGTAGAACTCTTCCAAAATCAAAATAGGAGAGTGAAAAAAACAAACAAGAACATTGGGCTGGGGAAGACTCCCTCAATCACTCTGCTGGGCGATGCTTCTTACTCTACCTTTCAATTCCTTTGCCTTTCTTCTTTTGATAGATCCAATGGTTCGGACTAGGATGCGTAAACCCCGAAGGGAGATTGACCCTACCTAAGTATTTTCTTAGATAGAAGTGGTTGTTCAAGTGTGAGTCATGCCGGGGCAGGTAGACCCACTTTTAATAGCAACGCCCAGATCAATGGAAAATGAAGTTTCTAGAATTGCTGCTCTGTTCTGTTCAAGAAGTCTTTCTCCAGGGTCCGGTTCAGAAGGCGGGATGGAAGAGAGAGAATGTGCTCATCGTGCGACAAGGTTGATCGATCACTCAAACTGTTCGGTATCTCTACAATTGAGTGAGCTGTGCTGCAAAGGAAAATGATGAAATTGCTTACTTTTCACATGCGTGAATTCTATCTTTGAATAGATAGTCCATGCTTTTGATAAAAAGATGGGTTGGTATCTGAATGAAAGTCGGTAAGCAATCAATCTAGTGTCGTCCTCAGCAGACCAGGAAATGTAATAAATTTGGAGCCTCATCATTGGAAAGATTGACAACTTAACGGTCTGAAAAACTATTCAAAGAGTGACTTTTAAGCCCCACTAGTTCACTTTATTTTCAACGGGCATTTCCTCCATCGTCAGCAGCTTCATTACCTGCTAAGTCTGGAAGGGTAGTAAAATCACTCACAACAATCAATCTTTTCTTATGATACTGATACGATGCAAACGGTGACACCCCTGGACAATGTGTCTGTGCATTTGTGTCTGTCTTCCCTTAGATGTGAGGAATTGAATCTCTATTGAAATCTGGAATCACAAGGTATCCTTTCTTTAAAAACACATGAACGGGCGCCCTGAATGAATAAGAAATCGCTGCAATAATAGAGAGTTGCCGCAGATCATACAATCTGGTTCTCAACTTTCGGCTGGTTGGCAGATCAGTGTATTTATACGAAAGAGTAGACAACGGTTCTGACAAGGGTAGCTACTACCAAGAAGCGAACTCACAAAGATGAAGAGAGAGAAGTTAGCCGCAACCGATCATCGGAGGAAGCAGGCTTACAAGAAACTGATGGGACCATCGGAAGAAGAGAGTGATAATAGGTTTCTAGTTGACAACCTTCCGCATTTCTTATTGGGATAGATTTCATACATTCCTATTTCCTTTACCCACCCATGAGGAAAAGCTGGTGTGATTAAGGTTATCTAAAGAAAAGCTCATAGTGTTATGCCTTGCAGCTTATTCCACTCTCTATAGTAGTTCCCTTCGATTCAACACAGTGAAGACAGTTTCAATCGGGTCGATGGACCTTGGTTGTTTTTGTGATAAGTCGCTATTATCAAATAAATAGTCATTTCTTGCTCGATTCGAGAGGTGATTTCATTCCACAGTGACAATTCATGTTGAACGCGTCCTCCGGCATTCATGATTCTTCCTACAGAGGGCACTACTGGCAACGAATAACCTTTCCACCCAGCGAGAAAAAGAGACAGAGGTTTGCACTTGGTCCTCTTGGTTAGGATGTAGAGGGGATCTATCAACAATCCCGTCGTCTTCTTCCAGCTTTTTCCTCTGAATTTGATATACTTCAAAAATGAATCACTCTTTTCAGTACGAATGGCTCACTCTCCCATTCTTTTCGGCTAGGGCAGCAGCTAGACCAATATCTTTTGATGGTGAGCATCGATCGAGATCCTTCGGTGAAAGCTAGAACCAACTCTGCGAGGAAAGCGGAAGCAAACAGTCATGATGTGATTGATAGTGTTTTCAGGGATAACCTAAGTCGGCGTTACCCGACATAGTCAACGGGGTACCTTCATTCTTTAACAATTCCGGACATAGGAACAATGAGATGTCTCCACGACTCCGTAGGCAATATGAGATGAAGCTGACTAAGAGAAAGAAGTAAGCGTATCTTGCAGCTGTTTTTTTTTCTAGATCTTGAACCGTATAAGATCAAGCATTGATCTGATGGATCAAATGCTTTAAGATGAACTACTCGATCAAGGGCTTATTAAGAAAAGTAAGGAAGGGAAGCTATCTACCACGTAATGTTATCTTTTTACTGACTATCTCCTCCCCCAATATATCCAATACTTGGAATCCTCGAGAAAGGATTTCTCTCCTTGAAGAGACCAAACTAGACTAGTGGCCGGATGGAAAGGATGGGACTAACTACGTTCCAAAGATTTGATCAACAACATTTGTTCCTTAACTATTTGTATCTCCCCTTTTTTATATCAACATTCCAAATTGAGCTCTACTACCGGAGCCTTTCGATCAGAAGGAATGGAATCTTATCTTACACGAGAGGCCTCTTTCCAAGCCCTCCGTGCAATCTGAATAGGATTCAGACTCTCCTTCATTCACTGCCAAGTTCTAGTAAATATCTGAGTTAGTAAGTTATGGATCTAGTTTATGAGCAGCTTAACAAGGAAAGCAAGCAGAAGGAATAGAAGAATGAAATGCAGAAATAGGGGAAGGGCGGGTAGCATTTTCAAATGCCAGTTTGAGTGAGACAGTTTCTGTCTGGCCCCCCACTTTTAGGTTGTTCTTCCATTCTGCCTTTGTCTTGCTCCAAGCTACCTGACTTCCTTCCTTTGTTCTTCCATTCTACTTTGTATGATTCTGATCATCAGTTCTTATCGATCCCATTTTAAGGACAAATCCTGATGTTGGTAAAATATACGTGTTGATCAAGGCCAAGGACAATGAAGCAGCCATGAAAAGATTGAAGAATGAGGTATGATGATTACTCTGGACTACTTTCTGTTCTTCATGCAAATGACCATATTTTTCGTCTGCAATACAGGTAGAAGATACTGAGTTGTCCAGATGTTTACAAGAAATCCATGGGAAAAACTACCACAACTTTGTATTAAGCAAGCAGGTTCCAGTCGTTGGTAATTTCAGGGAAGCCTACATTGGGATTGCTCCTGAGTTAGCCAAAGAGATCGCGGAAGAAGTGGATGTTATCGTAAACTCTATAGCAAATACAACTTTTGATGAGAGGTTCGTGAAGCTATACTAGTATTGCACCAAGGATTGCTTCCATTACTAAATGTGTAAGTTCACATTCCATAGCAATAAAAGTATTGCAACTTGCAGGTATGATGTAGCACTAGACATCAACACCGTGGGGCCATTCCGGATAATGAGTTCCGCACAGCGGTTTCGAAGACTGAAGCTCTTCCTGCAAGTATCAACAGGTCAGAATGCCAAATAAGAGTTTCTTGTGGCCGAAATCAAATGGTAACTTGTTTCTATTAATCACAAAAGCTTACAAACAAGCTTTAGTAGTATGTTTGCATGTCATGTTTTTGGCCAAACAGCATATGTGAATGGGCAGAGGCAAGGTTTGATACTAGAGAAGCCATTTTTCTTAGGGGATACCATAACAAAGGGGATATGTTCCTCAGATTTTTCGGCACATCAGAATACAGTGTTGGATATCGAGGCTGAGATCAAGTTGGCTTTTGACTCTGTAGGCATTCTTCTGCCTCTGCTTCATTACTCAAGAAATGAAAGAGTTAGGTAGTCGAGGTATTCTAGTATTTCCTGTTACTTTCTCATGTCTCAGAGATACGAATACACACATGAAGTATTTGATTTGTGCAATTTATTTATTCATAGGGCCAAACTCTATGGTTGGCAAGACACTTATGTGTTCACAAAGGCCAGGGGTGAGATGGTCATCAACTGCATGCGAGGAGAGATACCGATGGTAACAATCAGGCCAAGTGTCATAGAGAGCACATGGAGGGATTCCTTCCCATGTTGGATGGAAGGCAACGGGTAAATGCTAAACCCAAATCTGAGGTTGCGGATGTCACTTATATATGTGATGCATCCTTGTCTGCTTACCAGATATTGAGCTATTTCAAGGATCTAGCAGTGCATACTAACTTTTGCGGGTTGATGGTGAGCATCAAGTATATGACCTATATTACTCACTATTAGAGGACTTTAAAGAGGAGATTCCATCATAATCTCTGGAAGCTAGTGTCAAGGAAGCCGTTAGCCGTCACCTTAACTGAAAGTTGGTGAAGAAGGTGTATATGCCTCTTGTCTATGGTAAGACACATCATAATGCAATAGCGAACATCCAGAAGGGGCTTGACTTCATTAGAAAACATGCTGAAAACACATACCGTTCCTCTCAACACAATGAATTGAACGATCCTTGTTGTAACTGCACCCTTCCTCTTTCTACTGACCTCCTTGTCTGATCCTGAATTCCCTTTCAAACTACTTTCTTGCCTTCCTTGACCAATGTTATGGATGGTGCACTAGTTGAGAAAATAATTGGCCCTTCCTTCTTATAGCAACAAAATCCAATCTCCCCCTCATACGAACCTACCTCCATGACTTTCATGTCAAACTGAAACTCCTTCCCTTGCATTACCCATAGCATGCCATCACATTTGTGCTCACAATACATCTTAGCACCATTTGCTACTGTCATTTCCATAGGTTTATACGGAGTTGAGTCGTAACCAGCCCGCGTCACAATCTTTGGGGTCTACAAAACAGCGCGTGCTGCCCAAATCAACCAAGGCAATCACTGGCACTCCGTTTACCTGGTATCTCTGTCCATAGTCGTCTCCTATTTTGGAAGATTGAGACTTTCGACACAGCAGCAATACTATTCAAATAACATGTCATTCAAATGCAGCACGCCTTGTTAATTGCTCGTCACGTAAGTGAATTTACGAATAGGGATCCCAGGTGCCCAACAAGTGAACTATTTCCTCCTCCAGGATTGTTGCTTTCCTTCTATAGCCTCACGTATGAAAAATGTGTGCCTTATAGAGGGCTAGGCCACAAACACATAGCATAGATAACAAGGGTTTCGCCAAAGTAGACGCTCAAGCGAAACATTCCACTTATCGAAGAAGGGATACAGGTATTTCAAGTTCAAGAAGTAGGCATTGATCCCAAAGAATGCAGTGAAAATCTAGGCTAGGAGGAATGCGTCAGAGCCGAGGTCAGGCAAAATGTTGCTGGATCTTTATGTTGACCGGAAGTTATTTATTTTCAGTGAGGTTCAATGTTCTCTAGATTGCTTAGAAGTAGCATGCCTTGCTCGAGCCAACTAGGATCAGAAGGTGTTGATAGGGCTAGACTTTCTCTCATGGGCATGACCATATTAAATAAAGGGTCTTTTCATTGCTTTGGCCTGGAGCTGAGTAAGTAAGGACTTTGCCAGGTTTGAACTCCAAAGTCAGTTAAGCCCAGTATTTCCTTCGATTCTTATAGTCTTCGTGTCAAGGAGTGATGCAAGCGGTCCAATTGCACATCAATAGCAGTTGCTTTTATCTTCGCATTCACTAAACGAAATGCCGAACCCATGTTGGTAATTCCCTCTATGCTCTACTGTCTTGAACTATTTTCTTTAGTTGACATGGAGGCTTTAGTGCCACGTTCAAGCTAAAAGCTGTGAAAGCAAGTCAAGCAGTGCCATATGATGATTAAATAGCGGCGCATCCTTCTTTTGAAAAGTGACCAAACGGGACTTTTCATTATAGTATCAGATGCCTTATTTTGTTAGTTAGGATCTCCTTCTCACTACAAAGTATGGTTCGTGTATACTCGTCCTTTCCCACTGTAGTTTGGAGCTCACCCTCTATTTACACCGACCCAATCTACAATCAAAAAATGTAATTTTATAAGAAAGAAATCAAGCGAAAGCTAACTGTCAGCTATAAATAAATGCTTTTGCTTTCTATCCAGCAGCTGATGCTTTATGTAGTAAAGAAGGAAATTCTTGGAGTTAGCACATTACTGAGTTCTCTGGAGCGAGTGACGGATTATATCTTTTGGAACATTATAGGTTGTGGACAGCACTCATAGCTCCTCTATTTCTCAAGGATCTATGCTTCATGTTTGCACTCTTTCTAGGTCCAATGCTATTGAGAAGCAGGCAGTGAATGGATTCATCCTGCAAAAGTGGCCATACTAAGAGCTCTAGCTAGTCCTTGCTTCATGAGGTACATACTTCTTCCGGTCTGCTCTGTTGCCGAGCTTCCATTTTTGGACACCTACCCAAGAGGCTAGGGCAGGGCAAATACATGAAGTCAGAATGATTCCCACACCTGGATTGAACGGCTCCGCCAAAGTAAACCTAAACAATTAATTGAAGGAAGTGTAGCCCGGCACCGATTTCACGTGTCAGTTGCCCAACCCAATAAGTAGTAGTTTTTGAATGATTCGCCTTAGCTGGGAGTTAGAGATGTACTTTCTATTTCAATGAAGTAACCAACCAAAAGATAGTGCTAAAGTAGTCATTCATAAGTGAGTGAAGGGGCGCAGAAAAAAGATGGCGAGCAAAGAAAGCTAAAATTGTTAATTAAATGGGCCTTGTTAACGAAGTATTTCGTTACCTTCCTTTATTTTGATTTTGACCATTTTGTTGAACTGACTCTATTAATTCGCTCTCACGGTAATTGGATTGCGATTTCCTCTGGGTTCAATCTCAATGACTGCTAGGATTTCTTTCTGCTTATATTTGTGACAAATAGAATTTTACGATAGATGAAGCGGAAGAAGGAACATGTCTTGAAGGCAGATTAGCAAGGGAATGAATCTAATGAAGCTGGTCCTCCGCTAGAATAAGGGTGGCATGATTGCTGATTTGACTGGGCAGACCAGATGAGCGAGATTGATTGGAAGCGTTGTGCCAACCTGCGTACAAGATTTTTAGACTCTAGTAAATCCTCTTCACACGTTATTTCGTACAGGCTATTCAAGGTCTATTGGCTTTATTGCTTATGTGGTACTTCGACCGTGAAGCCTAGCTTATGCACCGAGAAAGATCGTAGATAGGAAACATCTATTATGCACGAACGACGGCCCCTTCTCTTTACCTTTACCATTTCATACCTTAGTCCATTGCTGGCTTGAATGTTGTCTCTCTTCTTCTTTGCTCGCGAGAGTGAATAAGAGGACGACCCACCGGGGGGAGGATGGAATGAGTCGGCAAGGGGATCAACCATCTTCTTTCAGTAAAGGCCCACACATTTGTAACATCCCAAAATTCTATATTTTGGAAAGTTATATTAAATAAATAAATAGGATTGTTTGTTTGATTGTTGTGTGATGGATTGTGTGAAATTATTTTATTTTCATGAGAATTCAAACCTTTTGAGTTTTTGTTTAAAACTTTTTCTAATCATGTTATAAAAGTTGGCTAACGTTTTGTCCAATAAAGCAAACTATGGTTGGGGAAGTTTATTCAAGAAAATCAAAGGGCTTTAATTTTTGTTTGACTCTTTTTGAAATATTGGAAACCACAATCACAATTTTGGAGTGAGAATAAGATGACTTTCTCAAATGTGGTGGATGAATATTTCATATGGAGTTTGTTTGGATTTTGGAGTTCCAATTGAAATATGATATTATTTGGAGTTTTACTGTCATTTAAATATTTCCAAATTATTCAAATAAAATTTAACGAGAGGAGATAATGTGACTTCTCCAAAAATATATTTGAAAATATTTAATATGGCACAATTATAATTTAGTGAATTTGCATAACTCTAAATAATATTGAGAATAATGTAAACATTTTATTTTTCTGTTGTAAGTAAACTTTTGTACACGTACTGGACCAAGTCCATCTTCCTCTTGTTCATTTGTATTTTTTTTAAACCCACAGGTTATTTTCTCCCTCCAAACCAAATTGGGCTTGGCCCACTTATTCCCTCTCTTGCCGAGCCCACCTCATCTTCTTCTTCCCCATGGGCATCTATAGAACCTAGAACGTACAGAGAACAACCATGGATGCCTCCACCTCTTCCTCCCCTCCTCTTCCTCTCCCTCGCCCAAAACTCCTCTAAACAGATCCCCCACTCTGTCCTAACTCCTTCTCTTCCGTTACCCACACTAAACCGCGCCCTAATGGCCACCTAGAGCGCAGTAACGTTCGCCATTAACGCCATAATGTGGACGAACGCCCCTGCTCGAATTCTAACCTCCCCTGCTCCTATAAAAGGTACCCAGACGAGAGCCTCAAAGCCACTCACTAGCCCATCCGAACACCCCTCTCTGAACCTCCTCCTCTGCGAGCAATTGCTCGTCGGAGTTCGGCAACTCCAGCAGCCGCTCCACGCCGCCACGGGACAAGTCTGAGCCTGTGATCTTATCCAAAGGTCTCCCCTTGTCGACCTCTTCGCCGTTCTGCTACTATTTGATGTTGGGGCCTTCTTCCTCAACTCCGGCGACCTTTTTCCCCAACTCCGGCGACTAACTCCGGTGAGCACTGTGTAAATCCCGTAATTGTTTTTCAAAAAAATACTCAAACTTAGGAAATTCATATCTTCTAGACCGTAAGTGCGAATTCGACAAATTTTATATCCCTGGATTCCTTGAGGCATCTAGTTTATTATAAAAATTTGAGATCTCAGTTTTTGGCAAGTTAAAGTTTAGTTCTGTTTTCAATGTTAAATTGAGTACTTTTGCTATATCTTCTAATCTATAAATCATATAAAAATGTTTATTATATGAAAGTTCGACCTTAGGACATCACCTTTCTGTTGGAACTCATGGCATAATTCTTTCAGCAAGATTTAGTCACTGTTTTAACATCAACACCTTAATTTGACCTTCTCGATCATTGTTAATAAATTTTGACATGAAGTTAAATCTCTTAGATTGATCCCTAGAAAACCTCTCTGCTCATATGCCATCACCATACAAATTTGGACTTAGGAAATGTTACATAAATTTTTGTAACATAAACCTTATGGCATCAACTCCATCTATCATTTTCATTGGACCCAAGTCAAATATTCCAATCAAACCCATTATATATAGACTTTGTCGTAGAACCTTGCCTCACAACTTTTCAAGCTGTGATCTTCACTTTGACCCAACCCTAGAACAAACCCTATGTCGGTGTCAAAACCTGCGGGTAGGGGGTCCCGAACTGTGCGTCTAGGCGGATGGTAACAGGAGACAAGGGACACGATGTTTTTACCCAGGTTCGGGCCCTCTCGATGGAGGTAAAACCCTACTCCTGCTTGATTAATATGGATGATATGGGTAGTACAAGAGTAGATCTACCACGAGATCAGAGAGGCTAAACCCTAGAAGCTAGCCTATGGTATGATTGTCCTTCGTCCTACGGACTAAAGCCCTCCTGTTTATATAGACACCGAATAGGGTTAGGGTTACACAGAGTCGGTTACAATGGTAGGAGATCTACATATCCGTATTGCCAAGCTTGCCTTCCACGCCAAAGAAAGTCCCATCTGGACACGGGACGAAGTCTTCAATCTTGTATCTTCATAGTTCAGGAGTCCGGCCAAAGGTGATAGTTCGGCTATCCGGACATCCCCTAATCCGGGACTCCCTCAGTAGCCCCCGAACCAGGCTTCAATGATGACGAGTCCGGCGCGTTGATTGTCTTCGGCATTGCAAGGCGGGTTCTTCTCCAATCCTGTGTTGAATAGTGTCTGGCTTCTCGTAAATATCGCGCTCCTCGGCTTCCACGCCCAATAATGACCATCTTCCACGTGTTGAATGAATGTGAAAAGCCAGGTTATTTTTTCATTTACCCCCCTGGCTGCGCAAATGAGCCGCCTATAAAAGAGACGGGGATCTAGATCCGAATCACACCATCCTCCCTCCGCGAGCATTCATCGAAGCGCCTTGACAAAAATCAATTCCACCATGGACAGTCGACGCGGCTCCTCTTCTCGCGCTCCCAGCCCTCAGCCTGGAGATTGGGAGAGATGCTCGATCCCTTGAAATGAGCCTGGTGGCGCCCAAACCAAGGGATTCCTTCCCCCGGCCTTCATGGTTCCGGTTCGAGCCGGACTCGCCACATATAAGGGCGGAAAGCAAGCGGAGAGCGCCCCCGATCCTTCTAAAGGAGAGCGGGTATGCTTCGTCTCTTATCTGATAAGAGGGCTCCTGGAGTTCTACGGCCTCCAGTTGCACAACCTTACGCCTGCCTCCATTCTGCATATTTCGGGCTTCGTGGCCCATTGCGAGCTGTTTTTGGGCATCGAGGCTCATTTCGCGATGCAGAAGAGATTGTTTTGCCTTGTACCCCGTTCTCATGAGGGGTCGATATATCAAGTGGGCGGAGCCGAACTATGGCGCATCGCCGGGACCGGATACCTATCCGGAACCCCGAAGAAGGCGTCCAAGACCGCCTTCGGAATGGTTTTATATGGAAGATGTCCCGCTGTCGGATCCAGTTCGGATTGGCCTCCCGGAGTTCAGTAATGCTCCTCTAAAGAAACGCCTAAGTTGGCGTCCGCGGAGCCCTCAAAGGGGAGAATGATAGGGACGTCCTTTACCTGATGAGCCGAATAAGATTATTAGCTCATTCCAGACTGACCATGATCGGGGTCATGGCCACATGCATTATGCGGGGGGTGCAGCCGCTCCAGCATAGGGGCCACCCCATGTGGGATTTCAACGGGGAGGATGATGCCATCCGTTGTGGCCGTAAGGGGCCGGGATCGATCGCCGATCTGGTGAAGATCTTGTCCACCCTGTACAAAGGGGAAAAGGAGGATTTTCTCCATGTCAGTCCACTGAACGGGTTTTCTGCGAACAATCCTCGAAGCTGGGTAAGCGGACATTTCTTTTTGCCTATCCGATCCACATTCCCATGGTTAAGTATCTAATTTTGTGATTTCGACGCAGGAACTGCGCCGGGCCGTAGAAGATATACACAGCCCACCTCCACAACCCGAGGATCCGGAACGGTCGCTCTATCCGGCCTCCGAAGAGGATCTGGACATAAAGGTGGAGCTGATCGACGGGGTGTTCCACCAACTTAGCATCGACAATGCTTTGGTTGCCATTACGGCCAACTACCCCGGAATATTTCCAGCCTCCCAGGTAACTGTGACCGAAGTCCTGATACCATGACCCATCCGTGCTTATTTCTGATCACCGCATACCAATGGTGTTTCGCAGGGGGTGCCTTTGAGGCGGGAAGCCGAGCCCGCGGCGGCTGGCCAAAGAGGGGCAGCTCGGCCCAGCAGGCAGAAAAGAAGTGCGGTGCGGATCGAGACGTCGCCGCAACGTTATGGCGCGCCACCGTGTTTCAAGGAAAGATTCCTGAAAGGCGTACTAACGCTCGTGATCTTTTCAGGAAGAAGAGCGCTCGTCGGACTGTGTCCGGAGAGGCTGCCAATCGAGCCTCCGCCAGCCAGGCTCCAAAGCCATGTCGAGAAGGGGGGCGAACACAAGGCGCACGTCGGATGCTTCTCCAATGGAGGATACCGACAGACTGTCCGCCACCAAATCCGAGGTGGAGAGTGCCATGAATCATAGGCGCCGCCGGACAGTTCTTCGTGCCGCATGTTTCTCCCAAGAGGCATTGAATGCCTTTAATTCGGGAGATGCGCACCTCCGTGCCGCTCAAGATGGTCTAGCCAGAGCCACGGAGCAGTATGTGAAAGACATACGGGTGAGGAATTTTGATGCTTATATATGCCAAGAGTCTCCGAGACATAAAATAGTTAGAATAACTGATTTAAGGATCATTTGTTATGCAGGATCTTACAGAAAAGAATACCCAACTGTCCCAGGAGCTTCAAGAGTGCAAGGCCCAACTTGAGGCCGCACTAGCCGCGACAGGGGAAGCCACGGAGACCCCCTCTGGTAATATATGCTTTAAAAGAGAAGTAGTTTGCGAAGTGCGGCGTATGTATAAGTTTGACAATAGCATTGCAGATGGTGCCGGGGGTAGATCCGGACAAGCAACAGCTCCTGCACCGATTAAAAGCCGACGAGAATGTGCTTACAAGGGTGCGGCAAGAGAAAAATAACCTCCAAGATGCCAACACCCAGCTGGGTGAGGAACTCAAGGATGTTCGTGCCTAGCTGTCTGACTCCGTTAAGGAGAATCAGTGGCTTCGTCGCGGCATTTTCAGTATGTGCTTGAACGAACTTTGAAAAATAGTTCGGCGAGGAAGTCGACTAACAGAGATGTGTATGTAGGTATGCTCACACGTCGTCTTGCAGAGGAAATGCCCGGTTCTATGGGTGATCTTCTTCCCGAGCTGCTGCAACTGCACGAACGAGTTCGGCAGGTGATGAAAGGCGTCGCCCAGGCCTTATGGCCATCTATCTCCCATACCGAAGGCCTTGGAGAGCTTGTGGAGAGGCTTCAAAGAGCATGGCGGCGCTTCCGACTATGGAAAATATCGGCCTGCTGTCAAGGCGCCAGGGAGGCCTGGGCCATGGTGAAGACGCGGTACACGAAGGCTGACCCAAACCACATTGCCGAGGTCGGACCCGTGGGGGCCGATGGGAAGGAGATCCCTGTGAGCTTAGTGTATGGCCAAGTAGAATTGGCCGCAAAGTATTCCCAGCAGGATTGTAAACTAGACAGCCTATTAAATGGCATTGAGGAGGAATACAATCAGCCAAGTTGACTATGTGATTTAATATGACATGTAAAATGCCTTCTAGCCGGATTGTAGATCGTTTGTCATAGCGGACATTTTCGCTTCGACCTCGGGACCCATTAGTCCGGAGTGTGTCCGAAAACCCTCGCGGTTATATAAGAACCGGGGTATGCGTCGATACCAGGCGTAGGGGTCATTAGTGCTGTATCAGAAAAGTGCCCAACTAGTTATGTTATATTACATGGTTAGTAAGAAACATCTTCCAGGGAGAATAGTTCCATTAGGGGTTCCTTTCCCTGGGAGGCATGCCCTAAAGTGCATGTCCGGACTGCGAAAAAAGCAGAAAAGCATCTAGGGGAAGATAAATAAATAGGTAAGAAATCGTCTTTTAGTTCACCGACCGAATATTCCCTTAAGAATGCTAGCTTTCGGCTTCACCCAGTCTGAGGTACACATCCGGCTGACCCGGCAGTAACAATCGCAGAGGTGCTCCCTTTACCACCTAGCCGAACAATCGGGAAAGTAAGGGTCAGCACAGGAGCCAGGCAACCCAGCTTGGCCCTAACTTAAGTCATATCGATGCATATAATGGTGAATAAAAGGTGCATGCGGATGTATGACACATGTGTTGGGCATAGAGCCCGTATAAATAAGCTTCTGTTAAAGAAGCCCCCAGGTATAATGAGCGTGGGTAGCGCGTCAAGTGTGTGCGAACAATGCGCAAACGAGCCCCCAAAGGCTTCAAGAAAAAGGAGGGAGAAGGAGAGAAATAAAAGACAGATAAAATATAAAATGTGGACGGAGGAAGGAGACGAACTCGGAATCTGGCGCTAGGCGTAGAATCTTCGGAGATGGGCTGCGTTCCATGGGTTCGGCTCGAGTCGGTTATCCGATGCGTTTCGCAGACGGTACGCTCCGCCGGTCAGGACTTGGTCGATGATGAAGGGACCTTCCCATTTGGGCTTGAGTTTGTCCTTTTTCTTGTCCGGCAGGCGTAGAACTAGTTCGCCAACATTGTAAGCTTTTGCCCGTACTTCTCTCCTTTGATATCTTCGAGCCTACTGTTGATAGAATGCGGAACAAGCTTTTGCCACGTCGCGCTCGTCCTCCAAGGCGTCCAAACTGTCCTGCCGATCGAGCTCGGCTTCTCTTTCTTCGTACATGCGCACACGAGGTGAGTCATGAATTATGTCGCAGGGCAAAACTACTTCTGTGCCGTACACCATAAAAAATGGTGTGAATCCGGTAGTGCGATTCGGCGTGGTCCGCAGCCCCCAGAGTACGGAGTCGAGCTCCTCTACCCAGTGCATGTTAGATTCCTTGAGGGACCGCACTAGTCTGGGTTTAATGCCGCTCATGATTAGACCATTTGCTCGCTCGACTTGACCGTTAGTTTGAGGGTGATAGACTGAAGCATAGTCGAGCTTGATGCCCATGTTTTTGCACCAGAGTTTGACCTCGTCGGCCATGAAATTGGTGCCGTTATCAGTGATGATGCTGTGGGGGACGCCGTAACGGTGTACTACCCCTGATATGAAGTCTATCACCGGTCCGGATTCGGCCGTCTTGACATGCTTGGCCTCTATCCATTTGGTGAATTTATCCACCATGACCAATAGGTATTTTTGCTTGTGGGTTCCTCCTTTAAGGGGTCCAACCATGTCAAGCCCCCAGACCGCAAACGGCCAGGTGATGGGTATAGTTTTGAGGGCGGTGGGTGGCATGTGGCTTTGATTAGCAAAAAGCTGACAACCGATGCATCGTTGGACTAAGTCCTGAGCATTTGCCCGGGCCATCGGCCAACAAAATCCTGTATGGAAGGCCTTGCCTACAAGGGCCCGGGCTGCGGCGTGGTGCCCGCCGAGTTCGGCATGAATTTCAGCCAGAAGATTTCGCCCTTCCTCTTCGGAGATACACCTTTGAAGGACTCCGGTTGTGCTTTTCTTATAAAGTTATCCCTCATGGACCTTATAGGATTTAGAGCGCCGTACTATGCAGCGGGCCTCGTTTTGGTCCTCGGGAAGTTCCTGCCTAGTTAGGTAGGCTAGGAATGGTTCCGTCCACGGGGCAATGACTGCCATTATTTCGTGGGCTGAAGGTGTTATTTCATTGGTAGAACCACCGATTGTGTCAGAATGTTTGGTGTCAGGCGGTGCGGTTGGGTCCGGATTGTTGTTTCCGGACTCCCCTTCCCATAGTACGGATGGCTTGAACAGCCGCTCTAGGAAGATGTTGGGAGGGACGGCATCGCGCTTTGCGCTAATGCGTGCCAATACGTCCGCCGCCTGGTTATTATCCCGGGCTATATGGTGAAATTCGAGCCCTTCAAACCGAGCTGACATTTTTAGGACGGCGTTATGGTAAGCTGCCATTTTCGGATCTTTGGCATCGAAGTCTCCATTTATTTGGGATATCGCGAGGTTCGAATCCCCGCGCACCTCTAAGCATTTAATTCCCATGGAGACTGCCATCCGGAGGCCATGTAGAAGGGCCTCGTATTCGGCTGCATTGTTGGAGTCCGTGTACATTATCTGGAGTACGTATTGGACTGTGTCTCCGGTTGGGGACATCAGGACGAGGCCAGCCCCCAGGCTGGCCAACATTTTGGATCCGTCGAAGTGCCTGATCCAATTGGAATATGCGCCGTACTCTTTAGGGAGTTCGGATTCAGTCCATTCGGCGACAAAAGTCGGCCAAAACATGCGACTTAATAGCTAGCCGTGGCTTATAGGTCATGTCGAATGGGAGGAGCTCGATGGCCCATTTGGCAATCTGGCCCGTCGCGTCGCGGTTGTTTATGATGTCATTAAGAGGTACTTCGGAGGCTACTATTATCGAACAATCTTGAAAGTAGTGTCACAGCTTCCGGGATGCCATGAACACCGCGTACGCTATGTTTTGATAATGTGGATACCGGGACTTGCATGGAGTTAGGACAGTGGACTCGTAGTAAACTGGTTTTTGAAGAGGGAACCTGTGTCCGTCTGTTTCTCGTTCGACGACGAGCACCGCGCTTAAAACTTGATGTGTTGCCGCGATATATAATAGCATTGGTTCACCCATGTTGGGCGCTACCAGGACCGGATTTGTTGCCAATATGGCTTTTATTTCTTCGAGTCCGGCCGTGGCGGCATCCGTCCACTCGAAGTGTTGGTCTTGGCCGGAGGAGGCGATAAAGGGTAATGCCTTTTCTCCCAAACGGGAGATAAAGCGGCTTAGAGCCGCCACGCATCGAGTCAATTTTTGTATTTGTTTGAGGTCTTTTGGGATATCCAATTGTGACAGAGCTCGGATCTTGGCTGGGTTTGCTTCAATACCTCTACCGGATACAATGAAGCCCAAGAGCTTTCCTACCGGTATGTCAAGACGCATTTTCGGATTGAGCTTAATGTCATATTTTCGGAGATTGTCGAATGTGAGCCTCAAGTCGTCTACTAGAGTTTCGACATGCTTGGATTTGACGACCACATCATCTACGATGCCTCCACTATTTTGCCGATCTGGTTTGCCGGACATGTATACGAATCATGCTACCGATAAGTTGCGCTGGCGTTTTGAGCCCGAAGGGCATTGTGTTGAAGCAGAATGGGCCGTATGGAGTGATGAATGCCGTTGCGGCTTGGTCTGGCTCTGCCATCTTAATTTGGTGGTAGCCGGAGTATGCGTCGAGGAAGCACAATGAATTGTCTCCTGCGGTAGCGTCGATAATTTGATCGATGCGGGGGAGGGGGAAGGGATCCTTTGGGCAAGCCTTGTTAAGGTCCTTGAAATCGACACATAGGCGCCAGGATTTGTCCTTCTTTGGTACCATCACCAGGTTTGCTAGCCAGTCCGGATGTTTTATATCTCTGATGAATCCGGCTTCCAGAAGTTTGGCTAGCTCCTCTCCCATGGCCTGTCTCTTGGGTTCAGAAAAACGCCAAAGAGCCTGTTTGACTGGCTTGAATCCTTTTAGGATATTTAGGCTGTGCTCGGCCAGCCGGCATGGGATTCCTGGCATGTTTGAAGGGTGCCAGGCAAAAATGTCCCAATTTTCCCGTAGGAATTCTCTTAGTGCGGCGTCTACATCAGGGTCTAATTGTGCCCCAATGGAGGCCGTCTTTGTAGGGTCCGTTGGGTGGACCTGGAATTTGACTATTTCGTCCGCTGGCTTAAAAGAGGTGGACTTGGATCTCTTATCGAGTATCACATCGTCCCTGTTGACCGTCGAGCGCAGCGCAGTGAGTTCCTCGGCCGCTAGGGCTTCGGATAGTGCCTCAAGGGCTAGTGCAGCTGTCTTATTTTCGGCACGGAGTTCTATGTCCGGATCACTGGAAAGAGTGATGATTCCGTTGGGCCCGGGCATTTTGAGCTTCATGTTCCCGTAATGGGGTATAGCTTGAAAAATTGTGAATGCCTCTCGCCCTAATAAAGCGTGATATCCGCTGCTTAACAGGGCCACTGGGAACGTGACCTCCTCGGACCTGTAATTGTCCGGCGAACCAAAAACCACATCCAGTGTGATTTTTCCTGTGCAGCATGCTTCCCGACTAGGGATTATTCCTCTAAAGGTTGTGCTGCTTCGCTCAATGCGGCTCCAGTCTATTTCCATTTTTCGAAGGGTTTCCTCGTAAATGAGGTTTAATCCGCTGCCGCCGTCCATGAGTACCTTAGTAAGGCGAAAGCCGTCCACTATTGTACTGAGGACCAATGCGGCTGGTGCTCGGGCTGTTTGGAATTTAGGTTCGTCACTGGCATAAAAGGTAATAGTTGTGTCACTCCATGGATTTATTGTTGCTACTTGGTAGATTTTGGCAAGGCTGCGGAGTGTTCGTCTCCGCATATTATTTGATGCGAAAGTCTCAAAGACTGGTAGTACCGTACTGGTATTGCTGGGCTGGTTTTCTGGAGCTAGAAGCTCTTCGCCACTTTTGGCCACCTGCCGTAGCATCCAACATGCTCGAAGGCTATGAGTTGGAGTGGCGCCCTCTGTGCTATGAATTTTGCAGGGTCCATTGAGCCATCCCTCCAGTACGGTTCCGTCCCCTTTAGGGGGTTTCTGCTTTTTGGTATTTAACTTAGGTGTCTGGCGATGATGCACCCTTTTATTTCGGACTGGGGTTGTATTCGGGGCCGGATTATCCCAAAATTTGGTTTCAGTTTTCCAGGCGCTCTCCATCGTACAATACTTTCGTACTATGGATGCCAAGTCGGCAAAGCGTGTAATTTCACGACGACTTATGGCGTTTAGGATTCCCTTGTCCGTGCAATTATTGCAGAAAAGTGAAATTGCATCTTCCTCGCGGCAGTCCTTTATCCTGTCCATAACCAGGAGGAATCTGGCCCAGTAATGGTGTACTGTTTCAGCGGGCTCTTGCCGGATTCGGGATAGATCGCTTATGTTTGGGTGGGCGGGTGGAATTAAATTCGGAACCCCTTCCAATCTAAGACTCAAGGGCCGAGAAGTTTCCGAACTTGGAAGCTTGCGTTTTTGGATATTGTCCAATGAATCCAGCCCGCTGCCTGACTTTAGGTTCAGGACTTGATCGACATTCGTCCCTCCGCGGGGATCCGGCATGGAGGGGTCGGGAATCCGGACATAGCTAGTCCTTAAGATAGAAGAAGGGTCACCATTCTGTTCCTCCACCACAGCAACGTGGTGGGTAACCTGGGGAGAGTTGATCTCTCTCAGATCGGTTTTAGGCCCAATTTATCGTAGTCTGTAGCGATAAAAGAGCTCGTTTAAGGAGGAGAGCCCCATCGGATCTAGCTGCTCAGCAAGTTCCGAGTTAACGCGAAGATTGCTTTCATGGCCCGAGAAGTCATCATCGGCGCGGCGGCCGAACAGGCGGTCATAAGAAAACCGCCTAGCCGGAGAGTCTGGCCGGTGGCCAAAGCTCCTTTAGCAATGGTGACGTCTTTGAAGACGGGATGCAGCATCCTTCCTGACGGCGACAGCACAGAGGAACTCTCAATGAAAGCACCAATGTCGGTGTCAAAACCGGCGGATCTCGGTTAGGGGGTCCCGAACTGTGCGTCTAGGCGGATGGTAACAGGAGACAAGGGACACGATGTTTTTACCCAGGTTCGGGCCCTCTCGATGGAGGTAAAACCCTACTCCTGCTTGATTAATATGGATGATATGGGCAGTACAAGAGTAGATCTACCACGAGATCAGAGAGGCTAAACCCTAGAAGCTAGCCTATGGTATGATTGTTCTTCGTCTTACGGACTAAAACCCTCCGGTTTATATAGACACCGTATAGGGTTAGGGTTACATAGAGTCGGTTACAATGGTAGGAGATCTACATATCCGTATCGCCAAGCTTGCCTTCTGTCACGACCGGTTTTTCAATAAAAATATTTATTGAACAACCGACCTATGAAGTCCAGTATGAGGAAAATCCCCCATATCGGTAGACAAAACTTTGATACAATAAGCTAGTAGCATTACAATATTACAGGGTCGGACTGAAGATGCCCAACTAATTATTACAAACACGCCAATAATTATACATGAGGGCGGATATGACACAATGGTGTGGGGTGGAAATTCTACTGACTCGAGAAATGAGTGGTTGGTGGAATAACACAGTGGGGTGGTTAATAAGTCTACTGCACTGGCGGCTCATCGGGCGTCGAGGTGAGGCTCGATGAATTTATTTGGGTAGCGGAAGTGGATATATCACAATGACTAATCCAGGGGTCGCACGAGACTGATCGATTCCTCTAGGCGTCGGACTCGCTATCGAAATCTTCATCCATGAGATCGCCTTTCACAAGATCTCCGCCAAATCAACAAGCCAGGTGAGTACTTTGAAAGTACTCGCAAGACAGTTCGGACCAAAGATATAACAAATGTATGCATGAATGCGACGTGCGTAATTTCAGCAATGTGCAATTTAATCAGTAGCAAAGTAAGTAAAAAGGGAATCGGCGGTAGTCTGCTCGAAAACCGAAAGAAGATAAACTCCAAACCAATCGAGTGTCTGAAGCGACGCCTCGAAGGGTGGACAAATAAGTAAGACTTGCCACAGTCGGGCGTCTAAGCGACACCTCAAAAAGGGCTTATATTGAAAGAAAATACATGCGTGCCGCAGTCGGACGTCGGAGCGACATCACAGAAAGGGCTTATAATAAAATTAAATAATAACAATGCCGCAGTCGGATGTCTGAGCGACATCGCAGAAAGGGCTTATAACGAAAGTAAATAATAGCAATGCCGCAGTCGGACGTCTGAGCGACATCGCAGAGAGGGCTAATAACAAAAGTAAATAATAGCAATGCCGCACTCAGACGTCTGGGCGACATCTCAGAAAGGGCTTATAACGAAAGTAAATAATAGCAATGCCGCAGTCGGACGTCTGAGCGACATCGCAAAAAGGGCTTATAATTCATTATTCATAACCGACAAGAAATGGTGCTCACGGAAAATATTCCTCACAAGACAATAAGCGGGTTAGTCCATTCACAGGGAAAATAAAAACACTTAACACTCACATGGTTATCAGGAGTTTCTGTCACCAAGACTGACATCTGACAATATAAGGTGAACACGGTACTCGGACATGAATAAGATGAATTCAAGAATCTTGACTCTGCAGAGTTTGTACCAAAAATTGTCCACAGCCAACGGATTTCCGTAGTCACGAAGGACTAGTTCCGTTTATGGTATTTCGGAGGAAACACAACTAGCTAGTACACACTCATCATACCTCATGTTGCCCAGAATCACCCTAGACAGCGTTTAAGAAAAACTTTGAGACGGGGAGATCACAATCTCGAATAGCATGGGATCAAATTTATATACACGTGCTCTAAGGGGTGCCCCCCTCTCGGTCCCAACAAGAAACACCCATGCCCCCTGACCGGATGAAAGGCTTTAATCTAGGGCCATGGAACCTTCATCCCGGCCTCTCGATTTGGTGTGTACCAGGAAGTGGTTTGCAACTTACTAAGCCGTACCCCTTGCGGGAAACAGGTGGTAGTCTGAAAGGGGAGACGGACGGAATCGACCGATTTGTGTTGACACGGGTCAACGATCCGCATAAGCCTGGCATGCTACAACACGGCCATCTTACCCATACTCATGCCAACTCATGGCCATGCAACAAGTTTCCAACAACTCATGGATTTACCGAGCTCATTTGCCTCAACTCTTACGAGATAAACTATCATCGAAATGCTCATGAACGTGCCATGATACAAAAATAATGCAAACATGCCCAAACACTCATCATATCAAAAGTTCAAACATTGCTTGCCTGGTTCGGAGTAGTCGGAGTCTAACTGTGCGAAGTTTGCGGCTCCGTTGCTTCCTCCGGAATCTACGGTATAAGAAAAATACGCACGTAACGTAAATACCGCGAGGTGCACAAAAATGTTCCAAATAAATTCTCAAATAAATCGGATAAAAAACTAGACAAAAATCTAAAGAGAAGAGAAAAAGAATCAAACAAAAATACTTTTCTGTTTAGAAGATATAAGGGTTTTGGTCCAGGGACCTCTCTGTAATGAAACAGAAAACTTCCAGGGGCCTTTGCAGAAAAGTCCAGAAAACGGTTCGCTTAAAAGAAAGCGATCGAGAGGCTGACAGGCGGGCTCCACCTGTCAGGTTTGAAAATTTAAAAGAGGGAAACAGGGCGTGACGGCGCCCGAGAGGTGCGGTGGTCGCCGGCGGCGATCCACGGCGAGGCAGAGTGATCGGACGGTACCTTCGTGATCAGCACGTCCTTCCGTGTCTGTGGGAGGTGGAAGTGGTCGCCGGCGAGCACTGTGTCGACGGCGAGTACTGTGTCGACGGTGGCCCTTGCTCCGGCGGATGGCAGTTCGGGCAGTCGTGGACCTCGTCGGAGAGAGCTGTGAAGATCAAATTGGAGTGGGGGTTAGACTCTTAGTTGCCCGAGAGGGTTGCTGACGAGGTTAGGGCGCCGGAGACAACCTCACCGGAGTGAATCGAGGTGGAGGCCGAGGCGGAACAAGGTGGCCGGAGTCGGGGAAGAAGAGCCCCTCGAGGCCCTTCCAGGGGCTTGGCGAGGTGTGGAGAGGTGGTGGAGTTGTGCGGGGGCGAGAGCAAGCTCGGGGTGCTATTTATAGCCGGCCCGAGTCGGTTGCCGTGAATGGGATAAGTCCGGCGAGTGATTACGGTGGCGCTGTGGCTGCACGGTCGGCTTAGGAGTTTGAGCATCGACTAGAAGAAGTACTGGTGCTATCCCAGTGTCCAACTCACCAAGGTGGGCGAGGTTACGGCCTGTCCTCGTCGGAACGGCCGCACGGCCCGTCGGCGGCAGAGAACGCTACTGCGCGTGCAAGCCACGGGACGGTGCTGCATGCGTGTCGGCAAGGAAATGGCTACGCTGGAGCTACCAGGAGGTTTGGGCGCGCCGAGCGGCGTTATGCCGCAGTTTTGCTCCACTGTCGGCCGCTCTGATGGTCCTGCCGCCACAAGACACGCCGGGCCAGCGGGCCAGGTGCCACCGACGCCAGAACGCGCCAAGCATCGTGTGAAGCTCCGGACAAGCAGGCTAGGCCGTGAGCAACGTGCCAAGTGCACTATGGGTATGTGGACTGAAACTCGACGGAGAACGACACTGCAATCTGAATTTAATCAAGATGAACAAGAATAGTGCATGCAAGGTGTTCGACAGAATGATTTAGGCATGTAGGGATTTTTCCTTGAGCGGGTTTTTGGTGGAGGGGCCTCTCATTTCATCTAGAGGCTGCCTGAATTTTTGTGAAATTTTTGGAGCAGAGAAGATACGAATTTCACCAAATTTGACAAATCTGGTCCAAACTTGCAGAGACTAGAATTTGAAATCTTTGAACAGAAGAGGAGTGGATCTTGATTGTTCTAGGTTGTGGGTACCAAGGATTATCCAGGGGAGTTGGTTTGAGGTCAAAACTCTAATGCATTTAGGTACTTGCTTTGCAAATCTCCTAGGCTCAAAATAATGGATGTAAAAGATTTGGGAGGAGAAATAAATGAAATAAAATTCAGAAAAGGGTTAAACTTGTTGAGACAGAATGTTTGGATTGCCCAAAGTAGAAGGAGAGATTTTAGGGAAGATTTTACCATGTGGTGTATGGTAAAATCATGAGTGGTTTCAAATTTGGGAGAAGATGAAAAACTCCTTGGGTTTTATTTTTGAAAGAAAAATAAACTCCAAAGATTTTTCTTGAAATTTTGAGAAGAGGGCAATCAGAAGAAAAATTTAAAAACCAAACACCAGAGTTGAAGGAGATGCAAAGATAAAATATTTGCTAAAGGGAAAAGGCTTTTGAGATAGATTTTTGGAAGGGTTTAGAAGACCTTCTTCAAATCCAACAAAATTTTTGAAGAGAGCCAAAGCATATTTTTTTTGGAGTGTCACAACACCTACCCCCTTAGGAAAAATCTCGTCCCCGAGATTCCAGCTGATTCTCAAATAATTGTGGGTGCTCTATCCGAAGGAAATCCTCTCTTTCCCAAGTGGCCTCACTTTCGTGTGGTTGCTCCATCGAACTTTGAAGAACGTGATGGTTTTCTGTCGGGTTCTCCTTTCGCACTCTTCCAAGATTTTTACCGATGCTCCCGATATGTAACGTCTGGCTCCACGTCAATGTTTTTATGGGGTACTTGTTTCTCTGGGTTGCTTACGCACTTCCTCAATTGGGAGACGTGGAATACGCCGTGGATGTCGGATAATTCTTCGGGTAAGTCTAGCTGGTAGGCCACCGTGCCTCTTCGTGCCACTATGCGTAATGGTCCGATGAATCTTGGTGCTAGCTTCCCTTTAATCTTGAATCGGTGCAGGCCTCTCATAGGGGATACTCGTGAGGTACACAAATTCACCGGTTCAAAATTGACTCCACGATGCTTCTGATCGTAATAACTCTTTTGTCGGCTTTGGGCTGCCTTGAGTCGGTCCTTAATCACCTTGACCTTATCTTCAGCCTCTTTGAGCAGGTATGGGCCGAAGATATGACTGTCTCCGGTTTCCGACCAATTTAGCGGGGTTCGACATCTTCGCCCATACAGAGCTTCAAATGGTGCCATTTGCAGGCTGGACTGATAGCTGTTGTTATATGCGAATTCTGCATATGGTAAGCTCTCTTCCCAGCTGGTCCCATAGGTGAGGACACATGCTCTCAGCATATCTTCTAGAATCTGGTTTACTTGCTCAGTCTGCCCATCATGCAGGGATGGTATGCGGTCTTGAATGCCAGCTGAGTTCCCAGAGCTTGTTGTAAGTGATCTCAAAATTGGGAGACGAATTGAGTGCCTCTGTCAAGATTATTTTCTTTGGGACTCCATGTAAGCAAACGATACGGAAAGGTAGAGCCTAGCAAGCTTCGAGTGGTGTGGGTTGTCTTCACAGGATGAAGTGTGCTACTTTAGTCGATCTATCGCTGATGACCCATATGGCATCATGTCCGTGTCGTGACCGAGGTAGTCCAACAATAAAATCCATTCCAATCTCGTCCCATTTCCACTCGGGTATTTTATTTGGTTGCAATAGCCCGGCGGTTTACGGTGCTCGGCCTTGATGCGTTGACAAGAGTCACAACATGCAATAAACGTGGCTATGTCTCTTTTTATACCATGCCACCAAAATGTTTCCTGAAGATCTTTGTACATTTTTGTTCCTCCAGGATGGATTGAATACGGAGCGGTGTGTCCCTCTGCCAAGATTTGCTGTTTAAGGTCATGGATATTTGGTAAACAAAGTCTATTCCCGTACCACAATATTCCTTGCTCATCGATAACGAATTCTGAGGCCTTGCCCAAATTCATCTTCCGTTTTATGCCTTCAATGCTGGGGTGTCCACGTTGAGCCTCTTTAACCTTCTCTATCAGGGTAGGTTGTAACTCTAAATTCGACACACTACCTTCGGTGACCATCATCAGATTGAGCTTTGCGAATTCCTGCTGGAATTGAGGTCTCAAGTTTGGCATGCTGTCGTTGTCTGGACTGGGGTTCCGACTCAGAGCATCTGCTACAACATTTGCTTTGCCTGGGTCGTAGTGGATTCCAATATCATAATCCTTTCCTAATTCCAACCAGCGTCGCTGTCGTAAATTTAGTTCTGGTTGTGTGAAAATATACTTGAGGCTTTTGTGGTCCGTGATATCTCACAACGATTTCCAAGTAAGAAGTGTCTCCATTCCTTAAGTGCATGAATGACTGCTGCTAATTCTAGGTCATGAGTAGGATAATTTTCCTCATGCTTGCGAAGTTGTCTGGAAACATATGCGACAACCTTGCCTTCTTGCATTAATACGCACCCGAGGCCCTTTCGAGACGCGTCACAAAATACCTCAAAATTTTTGTGTATATCTGGCACAATTAATCTTTGGTCTTGTCGTCGGTTTCCTCTTTAGTTCTTGGAAACTTTTCGCAAGCTTCCGGCCCATTCAAACTTCATGTCTTTCTTGAGTAGTTGCGTCATTGGTTTTGCTATGGTGGAGAATCCTTCAATAAATCTCCGGTAGTATCCTGCCATTCCCAAGAAACTTGATAAATGCATCACTGGCTGGTGGCTTCCATTTCAAGACGGCCTTGACTTTTTCCGGGTCTCTGGCGATACCTTCTTGGGTCAAGATCGTGGCCCGTAAAACCTACTTGCCTTAGCCAAAATTCACACTTGCTGAATTTAGCGTACAATTGATGTTTCCCGAGTTCTCCTAGTACAATTCGGAGATGTTCAGCGTGCTCTTCTGGGGTTTTGGAGTATACCAGAATATCATCGATAAATACCACAACAAACTTGTCCATAAACTTCATGAATACTTTGTTCATGAGATGAAAAAAATATGCGGGGGCGTTCGTTAGTCCAAATGGCATTACGGTGAACTCATACAATCCGTATCTAGAGGTGAAAGCTGTCCTGGGAATATCTTCGGTTCGCACTTTCAGTTGATGGTATCCCGACCTCAAGTCAATCTTTGAGAAGACCTTGGCCTGAGCGAGTTGATCAAATAAATCATTTATTCGTGGCATCGGATATTTGTTCTTGATTGTGACCATGTTTAGCGCTTGATAGTCTATGCACAATCTCAGTGTTCGATCCTTCTTTTTGGCAAACAAAATTGGTGAACCCCAAGGTGAGGAACTGGCTCGTATATACCCTTTTTCCAATAATTCCTTTATTTGCTTCTTCAGTTCTACCAATTCGGATGGTGCCATTCTGTATGGTTTCTTGTATATGGGAGCGGTTTCGGGTGCTGGCTCAATGCTGAATTCTATCTCTCGGTCTGGTGGCATGCCTGGTAGCTCTTCAGGAAATACATCTAGAAATTCACACACTACTGGAACTTTGCTCAATTCAGAAATATCCACCTTGTTCAATCTCGGTTGCCGGGATATTTTTCTTTCCTTGGCTGAAACTTTTATGGTCTTCTCGTGATGGTGGGTGAGAACTACGGTCCTGTTGAAGCAGTCAATAAAACCTTTGATGGTGGTTAACCAATCCATCCCTAAGATGACATCCAGTCCTTTATTTTCCAACGTGATAAGATTTGCGTCAAACTTCAACCCTTCAAACTCGATAACCACACCCTGGCAATAATTCTGGGTAACTTACTTAATTCCAGGGTACTTGACGATCATAGATTTTTCCAAGGGAAGCATCGAAAAATTATTTTGCAAAGCAAAACTTTTCGAATTGAATGAGTGAGAAGCTCCAGAAACAAACAAAACCATGGCAGGTATTGTGTTGACAGGAAACGTACCGAGTACGATATCTGGGGCATTTTGTTCTTCCTCTTTGGTCACATGGTTCAGATGACCCTTCCTGTGGTTGTTATTTGGGTTGAAATTGTTGCGCTTTGGCGCCGAATTATTGCCTCCGTTGTTCGGCTTTGGGGTCGAGTTCCTTGGCTTGGGGCACTGCTTGGCATAGTGACCTTCTTCCCCACAAGCGTAATGTAACGCCTTGGGCGGTATGTGAACTCCTTGTCCCTTGCATGGAAATTCTTGATTGGGCGTGAGGCGGCTTATCGTGGGCTTGGGTGTCCAGTTTTTACGAACATCTGTCTTCTTTGCGGTGGTTGATGGCGTGATTAGTCTGGTCCCTCTTCCGCTTGGAAATTTTCTAAGCTCGTCTCTCATTTTCCAAGGTAATGGCCTTATCCACCAGCGTCTTAAAATCTGGAAAGGTGTGTACGACCAATTGGCATTTAAGCGCGGGTGTCAGACCGTCTAGGAATTTCTCCATCTTTTTGTTTTCCGACATATGCTCTTCGTTGGCGTAGCGAGATAGCAGAGTAAACTGACTGTTGTATTCTAACACCGTCATTGTCCTTTGCTTGAGGTCATCGGATTCTCTCTTTTTGATCTTCATAACTCTTAGGAATATGTGCCCCACGAAAACCTTCTTTAAATTCCTCCCAAGTTATATTATTTTCGTTGGGGTGCATGTGTAGGAAATTTTCCCACCACGATGCGGCTGCTCCAGTGAGATAGTGCGGTGCATAAAGCACCTTCTCAAGATCTAAACATTGGGCAATGATTAACTTTCTTTCCATGTCTCGAAGCCAGTCCTCGGCTTCAAGAGGCTTGTCAGTGTGAGAAAATGTTTGGGGACGTGTCTTCTGTAGCTCAGATAACTTTGATTGCTGCTGATACTGTCCTCGGTGATTTCCCATATTGATGACTTGGTTCATTATTTCCTCATGTTGCTGCTGACTTTGTTCATAAAGACGACACATTTGGGAGAGTGCCGTTTCACTGTCCTGTTGACCTGTCTGCCCCTGTGTGAAATTGTTGCCTGGGGGTGTGCCATAATTTTCCTCTGTTGGAGTCGGCATGGAGCGCGTCCAAGGATGAGACATAGTTCACTCTGGGGATATATTTTGAAACACTCATAAGAAAATAAATTGAGTAGCAAAAATCAATAAATTCAAGAAGACGGAAAAAAATCGCAAATGCTCCAAGATTTTTCAAGAGAGTAAATGTTTGCGCACGGAGAAGGACTGTCCATTACATATCTTACACGCAAGCAGTAATTATACAATACATCACTCAGGATATGCGTACATAATCCTGACATGTTATTTAGTCTAGTGCACTCCTCCAGATCCTACGTGATGCACAAACAAGCTACTTCTCACAGCCTATGTACATATAAACATATCGCACAAATCGGTACATCGCATGGCGGCTAAGCGTACTTAGTCGGAGATGGTAAGGATTTCCCTTGGCCTGCCAAGGGTGAGGCATAGAGAGGCTGGGGACTCAACCTCCTCTTCAGAGATAGGCTCCAGACGTGAGGTGCTGCGCTGAGTTGGTGGAGCAGGTGCCCTGTGCGGGACAACTCGAACATGAGCGGGCATGAGGGGTGGTGCAGAACGAACCGGAGTAGGCGCAATGACATGGTTGAACTCCTCCGTGGTAGGAAGGCGACGAGTAGCGGTGAGAGCAGTAGGAGCAAACGATGCTGATGACGAGACGAAAGTCAGTGGCGGTGCGGCGCGCAGGAGCTCCCTCCTGTTAGCGGTACAGCCATGGACTGAGTCCATGCGGGCAGCTACAAAGTCGTCCACCAGGTTGTCGAAGGCTACCTCCAAATCCCAGAGATACTCGATGAGCATCTCAAAAGCTTCGTCCCGTTCTCCTCTGGGGCAAGAGAACGCGTAGTGGCAGGTATATGGCACATGACATGGCAGGTAGCGGTAACGACGAGTGTTCATTGAAGGAAGGATATCCCAGAGACGAGCTATCGCCTCACGGGTTGCCATCTGCAGTGCATGCTTCTCTGTGGGCATGGCTCTCCCCAAGAACCGGTAACGCTCAACTCGCCCTCCCTTGAATTGCACTGCGGCTTGGTGCATGGTTAGACGGTCATTGATCTTGTGCTGAGAGAGTGAGAAAACTGGGCGCACAGCTGGCCCTATCGCGACTTGGACGATGAAGGAGAGAAGCTTGACGAACCCATCGGGCATGTTGGCGAACATCTGCGACCCGCAGTCGTTGCCAGCCATCTACAAAAGTAGGCAAAAATCCTGAGTTTTCTAATCATAAATTTATGATTACTGTTAGAAATTGACTACATTTGTATAAATATTAAACAGCTCTATCTTGCTAATAACCGATTAGCGATCGCACCTAGTGGCTTCCCTACAGTCAACTGGCTCTGGTACCAAGCTTGTCACGACCGGTTTTTCAATAAAAATATTTATTGAACAACCGACCTATGAAGTCCAATATGAGGAAAATCCCCCATAACGGTAGACAAGACTTTGATACAATAAGCCAGTAGCATTACAATATTACAGGGTCGGACTGAAGATGCCCAACTAATTATTATAAACACGCCAATAATTATACATGAGGGCAGATATGACATAATGGTGTGGGGTGGAAATTCTACTGACTCGAGAAATGAGTGGTTGGTGGAATAACACAGTGGGGTGGTTAATAAGTCTCATCAAGGCGGCTCATCGGCGTCGAGGTGAGGCTCGATGAATTTATTTGGGTAGCGGAAGCGGATATATCACAATGACTAATCCGAGAAGTGCATACGAGACTGGTAGGATTCCTCTAGGCGTCGGACTCGCTATCGAACTCTTCATCCATGAGATCGCCTTCGTCAGCATCTTGCCAAATCAACAAGCCAGGTGAGTACTTTGAAAGTACTCGCAAGACAGTTCAGACAAAAGATATAACAAATGTATGCATGAATGCGACGTGCGTAAGTTTAGCAATGTGCAATTTAATCAGTAGCAAAGTAAGTAAAAAGGGAATCGGCGGTAGTCCGCTCGAAAACCCAAAGAAGATAAACTCCAAACCGATCGGGTGTCTGAAGCGACGCCTCGAAGGGTGGACAAATAAGTAAGACATGCCACAGTCGGGCGACTAAGCGACACCTCAAAAAGGGCTTATATTGAAAGAAAATACATGCATGCATGATCGGACGTCGGGCGACATCACGTAAAGGGCTTATAATAAAAGTAAATAATAACAATGCATGATCGGATGTCCGAGCGACATCGCAGAAAGAGCTTATAACGAAAGTAAATAATAGCAATGCAGCGATCGGACGTCTGGCGACATCGCAGAAAGGGCTTATAACAAAAGTAAATAATAGCAATGCCGCGATCGGACGTCTGAGCGACATCGCGAAAAGGGCTTATAGCAAAAGTAAATAATAGCAATGCATGATCGGACGTCTGAGCGACATCGCGAAAGGGCTTATAATCCATTATTCATAATCGACAAGAAATGGTGCTCACGGAAAATATTCCTCACAAGACAATAAGCGGGTTAGTCCATTCACAGGGAAAATAAACACTTAACACTCACATGGTTATCAGGAGTTTCTGTCACCGAGACTGACATCTGAAAAGATAAGGTGAACACGGTACTCGGACATGAATAAGATGAATTCAAGAATTTTGACTCTGCAGAGTTTGTACCAAAAATTGTCCACAGCCAACGGATTTCCGTAGTCACGAAGAACTAGTTCCATTTACGGTATTTCGGAGGAAACACAACTAGCTAGTACACACCCATCATACCTCAGGTTGCCAGGAATCACCCTAGACAGTGTTTAAGAAAAACTTTGAGACGGGGAGATCACAATCTCGAATAGCATGGGATCAAATTTATATCTGGCGCTCTAAGGGGTGCCCCCCTCTCGGTCCCAACCGGAAACACCCATGCCCCCTGACCGGATGAAAGGCTTTAATCCAGGGCCATGGAACCTTCATCCCGGCCTCTCGATTTGGTGTGTACCAGGAAGTGGTTAGCAACTTACTAAGCCGTATCCCTTGCGGGAAACAGGTGGTAGTACGAAAGGGGAGACAGACGGGAATCTGACTTATTTGTGTTGACACGGGGTCAACGATCTGGGATAAGCCTGGCATGCTACAACACTGTCATCTTACCCATACTCATGCCAACTCATGGCCATGCAACAAGTTTCCAACAACTCATGGATTTACCGAGCTCATTTGCCTCAACTCTTACGAGATAAACTATCATCGAAATGCTCATGAACGTGCCATGATACAAAAATAATGCAAACATGCCCAAACACTCATCATATCAAAAGTTCAAACGTTGCTTGCCTGGTTCGGAGTAGTCGGAGTCTAACTGTGCGAAGTTTGCGGCTCCGTTGCTTCCTCCGGAATCTACGGTATAAGAAAAATACGCACATAACGTAAATACCGCGAGGTGCACAAACACATTCCAAATAAATTCTCAAATAAACCTGATAAAAAACTAGACAAAAATCTAAAGAGAACAGAAAAAGAATCAAACAAAAATACTTTTCTGTTTAAAAGATATAAGGGTTTTGGTCCAGGGACCTCTCTGTAATGAAACAGAAAACTTCCAGGGGGCTTTGCAGAAAAGTCTAGAAAACGGTTCGTTTAAAAGAAACGACTAAGAGGCTGACAGGCGGGCTCCACCTGTCAGGTTTGAAAATTTAAAAGAGGGAAACAGGGCGCGACGGCGCCCGAGAGGTGCGGTGGTCGTCGGCGGCGATCCACGGCGAGGCAGAGTGATCGGATGGTACCTTCGTGATCAGCACGTCCTTCCGCGTCTGTTGGAGGTGGAAGTGGTCGCCGGCGAGCATTGTGTCGACGGCGGCCCTTGCTCCGGCGGACGGCGGTTCGGGCAGTCGTGGACCTCGTCGGAGAGAGCTGTGAAGATCAAATTGGAGTGGGGGTTAGACTCTTAGTTGCCCAAGAGGGTTGCTGACGAGGTTAGGGCGCTGGAGACGACCTCACCGGAGTGAATCGAGGTGGAGGCCGAGGCGGAACGAGGTGGCCGGAGTCGGGGAAGAAAAGCCCCTCGAGCCCCTTCCAGGGGCTTTACGAGGTCTGGAGAGGTGGTGGAGTTGTGCGGGGGCGAGAGCAAGCTCGGGGGTGCTATTTATAGACGGCCCGAGTCGGTTGCCGTGAATCGGATAAGTCCAGCGAGTGATTACGGCGGCGCTGTGGCTGCATGGTCGGCTTAGGAGTTTGAGCATCGACTAGACGGCATCGGTGCTATCCCAAAGGTCCAACTCAGCAAGGTGCGCGAGGTTACGGTCTGTCCTCGAAGGAACGGCCGCACGGCCCGTCGGCGGCAGAGAACGCGCTCTGCGCGTGCCAGTCCACGGTGACGGTGCTGCATGCGTGTGCTGGCAAGGAAATGGCTACACGGAGCTACCAGGTGGTTTGGGCGGCGCCGAACAGCGTTATGCCGCAGTTTTGCTCCCTGTCGGCCGCTACGGTGGTCCTGCCGCCGCAAGACACGCGGGCGCAGGCGAGCCAGGGTGCCACCGACGCCAGGAAAGCGCCAAGCACGCGTGTGAAGCTCCGGACAAGCAGGCTAGGCCGTGAGTAACGTGCCAAGTGCACTGTGGGCATGTGACTGAAACTCTGACGGAGAACGACACTGCAATCTGAATTTAACTGAAGATGAATAGTAATAGTGCATGCAAGGTGTTCCACAGAATGATTTAGGCATGTACGGATTTTTCCTTGAGCTGGTTTTTGGTGGAGGGGCCTGTCATTGCATCTAGAGGCTCCCTGAATTTTTGTGAAATTTTTGGAGCAGTGAAGATATGAATTTCACCAAATTTGACAAATCTGGTCCAAACTTGCAGAGACAAGAATTTGAAATCTTTGAACAGAAGAGGAGTGGATCTTGATTGTTCTAGTTTGTGGGTACAAAGGAATATCCAGGGGAGTTGGTTTGAGGTCAAAACTCAAATGGATTTAGGTACTTGCTTTGCAAATCTCCTAGGCTCAAAATAATGGACACAAAAGATTTGGGAGGAGAAATAAATGAAATAAAATTCAGAAAAGGGTGGAACTTGTCGAGACAGAATGTTTGGATTTCCCAAAGTAGAAGGAGAGATTTTAGGGAAGATTTTACCATGTGGTGTATGGTAAAATCATGAGTGGTTTCAAATTTGGGAGAAGATGAAAAACTCCTAGGGTTTTCTTTTTGAAAGAAAAATAAACTCCAAAGATTTTTCTTGAAATTTTGAGAAGAGGGCAATCAGAAGAAAAATTTAAAAACCAAACACCAGTGTTGAAGGAGATGCAAAGATAAAATATTTGCTAAAGGGAAAAGGCTTTTGAGAGAGATTTTTGGAAGGGTTTAGAAGACCTTCTTCAAATCCAACAAAATTTTTGAAGAGAGCCAAAGCATATTTTTTTTGGCGTGTCACACCTTCCATCCGGACACGGGACAAAGTCTTCAATCTTGTATCTTCATAGTCCAGGAGTCCGGCCAAAGGTGATAGTTCGGCTATCCGGACACCCCTAATCCGGGACTCCTTCACCCTATATCATATTTTCATTCTTGAACTTATCTAAACCCGTAAAAAAGTCCTAACAACTTATGTAGGAATGTTTTTATTTTGTATTGTAATTTGAATATTTTATTTGGATCTTTATTGGGATGTTGTTGTGTGTTCAAGTACTTTCTTATATCGTTAGATATATCGTAACGAGAAGGAGAGACGACTCAATAGAATATTTCATCTTCATCAACATTACAAGGCAAGTTACATCTTGATCATGGCCTATTATACCTATGTTTTAATTATATATGCATTTAGTCCTTTGATGTAGGGTTTGCATGAATATGTTAGTTGGCTATATTATAAACCCAGTAGTGCAATGAGGTAGGCCTGAGCCTTTACTTCTTTGTCGCCAACGTTGTAGGGATTTTGCTATGCCATTGTAGACGGGGATTGGTATGTGAGATCATGAAAGTTGCGAGTGAGATAATAATTAAGGGTAACCTTAAGGTGGCAACATTAACACACATCTGGGTGAATTGGTAAGGGGCACCCTGGAGAAACCAGTGGACTTGCCCGGGCACCCTGGAGAAACCAGTGGACTTACCCAGGGGATCCCGAAGTACCCGTGTGATCACCCTATGGAGTGCCACCCAGGCTCAAAGGGATTCATCAATTTTTCATGACTAGAAGCTTACCTGCACAACCACAAGCCATTATGGGCTCTGGCTTAGTTGAGTACGTTGTGTGACCTCTTACCGTGGTAGACTAGTAGATGTAGTTATATATGTAGGTGTAACGGTCTACCCAGGGTTAAGAGGGAACACTTCAGAAAGACTATGTCTCGATCTTCCGATTCTCAAACACCGAGGCGGTCACGAGGACTACAAAGTAGGTCATCGAGTCTTGTGGGGAAAAGTGTGCAAAACTCTGCAGAGTGTAAAACTAATCGATTAGCCGTGTCCCCGGTTATGGACAATTTGAGAATCTGGAAAGTGGGAATTGAGCGATCTCATCACTCTTAATTAATTTAATGGGTTTTAATGAATTTGGGTATAGATTGAATGGAGCAACCATATCAATCATATTATGATGAATTATGTAGTAACAATATAATATTCTTTTGATGATAGGGAAAAATCAGCTTTATGCAAATTAAATTTAGAACCATCCACCAGCCATATTGCATGTATAAATAGGACATTTATTCATCTCTTGTGGTGTGACTTGCAAGTACATTCAACGTACTGACCTACACGGCTGCAACATATTATGTTGCAGTTATTATCCGACGAGTAAGTGATACGATAGGGTTACAGTCTGCACTCAACTTGCCGATGGCGTTGATGGGACTCCACACACGTTTGCCTATTTCCGCTCAGATTCTTAAGGTATATATCAGTTTTTTTGTTACTTATACATGTGATTGCACTTTGATATATACATTGATGTACTGTGTGTGCTAGCATACCGATCCAGGGATAGCACAGACACGTAGACTTGACTGCCCGAGGTCAGGTCGCTACAGAAATGGTATCAGAGCACATGTTGACTGTAGGACGTGACTCTAGGAAATGGCTTAGTACCAGCAAGACCTCAAGAGAACAATTTTTACCTTGGAATTTTCCCTCATCTTTTGAACCCTTGACCAAAACTCTTCTTATTTCCAAATTTAAGATGGAGAATTTCACCCTGAACACTAGAGAGCACTACAAGGATATTCTTTGTGGTCCAACCCTCATGGTACTGGTCAGACTGCTGAAGTTGCAGATATCGGAGATCAAGGTGAACAAGAGAAGAACTGGAACATGGGGCATTAAGACTCGAGTTTTTGGACATCAAGGAGACCCCAAGAAAGGAGACATCACATATGAGATGATAGCCCGCAACAAGGATATGGGCATCAACACTGCCATTCATGATGCAATTGCACGCCTGTGTTATCGTCATCGTAATGAGCTAAGCAAGAACAGTTTTGAAAACCTTGGATGGCAGAAAGCTGGTGGAGCACATATCTTACTGACGAAGGAGCAAAAGCTGAAGTTTTCACCTCTGATGGTGTATAACCAAGACTTGGAGCATTACATCAAGAACCTCCAGATGGACCTTCTCGAAGTCTTATTCGGTAAGGAAGCACTGCATGAAGAACTCAAGGCCCAGAAGCTGGAGGTAACCAAGCATGCGGAGGAAGACCTTGATGTTCGGAAACTTCATCAGGAACTGGAGAACAGCAGGACCATAGCTCATTCCAAAGATGTTGAGATCCAGAAGCTCTAGAATCAACTCCAAGACATACTGGGACGCCACACGAAACTCCGTCTCGACAGAGATTATCTGGCTGAAGAACTGGAGAATATCCAACACAAGCAGAAGAAGCCCCGTGGAGACCAGAACCAAGATCTGGAGAAGTTAGTTTAGTAGTAGACCACCATGAGAAAATAAGTTTGAACGTTTACGTTTTGAGTATCTGACCATACCAACTTATGTGGGTGGCAGTACTATATTAATGTTTGATTGAATGAATGTGTGAATCATGATTGACTTGTGTGATGTGTGTATCTCTCTATTCCTCCAACTCTATCTCATCTCAAAACCCTTGGACCCAATAGATGATGAATGAAGATGGACTCAAAATCTCGGGACCCAAGACTCGATTGGAGACCGAGCAATGGATTCGTAACATGCGAGAATCACACGAGGATCAACCTTATTTAAAGAAAGGATGAAGTACCATACGCTCTTCAATACTTTGAAGGAAGTGCCGCAACATGGTGGAAAATGCATCAAGCCATATAAGGATGGAATGGAGCAAAGACTTGGGAAGAATTCAAGACGACTCTACTAAGGTCTCGTCTTACCTGGAAGCCCTACGATAGTAAGATGATGAAGAAACCTTGTGCATGTAAGATTTGCGGAGAAATTGGACACACCCATAAAGAACACAAGGACGGATGCCCACATTGTGAAGAAAATCACCCAGTCGGAGAATGCCCAACCTGGCAGGTTACATGTTTCTTATGTGAAGGAACGGATCACTACCCTGCTCAGTGTCACATTTATACCGTGGTACAACAAACTACCCGGAAGCAGAAGGAAGGAATGAAGGAAGCCCTCTGAGAAGGTATGAAAGAATCTGTGACGAAGGACGGTGTTGAAGACCCTGATGGAGAAGACCTAACCAGATTTTATTCCAAAGCATGCTATTCATGTGGAGAAAAAGGACATTTTTCACAGTATTGCACCAGGGAAAGAAAAGAGAATCAAGAATACTTCCCGATAGAAGAAGTGGAATTTGATCCACATGAATTAGAAGCCCTGATCTATACGAAGAAGTCCCCGAAGAGGAAACGAATACCTCCCCAGAGTAACCCAATTTCTGCAGAGAAGGACCTGAGTCATATCACATGTTTCAGGTGCAAGAACTCATGGCACTACTACCATGAATGTTCGTACAAGAAGCCAAGAACCCAAGGAGTCCAGAAAATCACAAGGAAGCCTCGAGACAAGTCGGAAGCCATTTGTTTTCGCTGCAAGGAAGCGGGACATTATGCTAGGGAATGTTCGGATCAAAAGAAAGCTAAAACTGAGTAGTCGAGATTACGATATCAGTAAACTGAGTAGTCGAGATTATGATATTAGTAAACTGAGTAGTCGAGATTATGTTCGGATCAAAAGAAAGCTGACTCAGGTCCTTCTCTGCAGAAATTGGGTTACTCTGGGGAGGTATTCGTTTCCTCTTCGGGGACTTCTTCGTACAAGAAGCCAAGAACCCAAGGAGTCCAGAAAATCACAAGGCAGCCTCGAGACAAGTCGGAAGCCATTTGTTTTCGCTGCAAGGAAGCGGGACATTATGCTAGGGAATGTTCGGACATTACACAAGGAAGTAGGAAGCAATTTTATTATTATGAGTAGGTTGATTTGAATTATGTAATGGAAGTCTTGGGGAATGTAATATTTCATGAATCAATAAAGTTGAATCATCAGTGCCATGTTGAATTGTAAGAGTTGCCACTCTCTTAGATTTTGACCATTTTCGAGGATATGAGAAATATGGTCTATGGATGAATTAGTAAATTCATTTTAAGTGTGGTAGTATTTCGTAAAACCACAGTGTCAAAGGAGAAAGAAACGTGTTTTTCATGCCGATCCGTAGAAAGGAGCTGGACAAAAATAAGTTGCAGTTTGATTTTGTTATGTTGGTTACCACAAGGAGATGAAGGAAATGAAGTAGTCTGAGAATTACCTGAGAATATGGATCAGTAAAAACTCCAAGGATGAGTAAAAGCTATACAAGTGTTGAAGTGGGCCGTAACCCACAGGCCCAGGATTTACCGAGGTACAAGCACAATCTTGTTGAAGGAAGAATTATGAAGGAGCCATGCAACGTCTACCGATGAAGTTATAGCTATTCCATAGGAGGATACGAAAAACCAGAGGGTTTTGGTGAAACGATAGTTGTTTCTGTTTGCCTTGCAGAATTGATGGATTTATCTGAACCCAGTTCATGGACAAGATAAATCTGCAATGCCTGTGATGATGCCCGAGTGTTAGGATGCGAGATTCACTAAACCTTATACAGGGTAATGATTTGGATGCGACATGGCTTGGCCACCATGACGACTTACTCTTATCATTCGCTCTTGTTATTTGAAATGGTAAATCAGAGTGACTTACCCACAGTAAAGTGCCAACACCAATTGAAGCCTTGATTAAGCCTTAGAATGGTATGATGAGGAGCCCATGTACATGGCATTTCTTTGCCAATCGTAGGTTACACGGTGAGAATGAAGCCAAGACCCATTTCTTGCAGGGAACCAGTAATGGCAGACCTCCATGAGATTTTCGATAGTTGTTTAGCATTGTCACTAAACCTGTCAGATGAGAAGATCCAGTCTCATAAGGATTTCATTTTGATGCAAAGACCCAGGATATTGAAGGAAATGTTATGCCTCTAACAAGAGAGCATCAATGACGGAGTTATTACAAGAAATTTGATGAGAAATGTGTTGTCAACACTATAGAGGTGGTGCATGAGTTTATTTTAAGTGTGGTAGCACCCGGGACCTTCATGATGAATAATGGAATTGCAAGGAGACCCCAACCCTAACATTTTCTTTCTAGCGTTTCTGAATCTCGAGGACGAGATTCATTTTAAGTGTGGTAGGTTTGTAACATCCCAAAATTCTATATTTTGGAATGTTATATTAAATAAATAAATAGGATTGTTTGTTTGATTTTTGTGTGATGGATTGTGTGAAATTATTTTATTTTCACGAGAATTCAAACCTTTTGAGTTCTTGTTTAAAACTTTTTCTAATCATGTTATAAAAGTTGGCTAACATTTTGTCCAATAAAGAAAACTATGGTTGGGGAAGTTTATTCAAGAAAATCAAAGGTCTTTAATTTTTGTTTGACTCTTTTTGAAATATTGGAAACCACAATAACAATTTTGGAATGAGAATAAGAAGACTTTCTCAAATGTGGTGGATGAATATTTCATATGGAGTTTGTTTGGATTTTGGAGTTCCAATTGAAATATGATATTATTTGGAGTTTTACTGTCGTTTAAATATTTACAAATTATTAAAATAAAATTTTACGAGAGGAGATAATGTGAATTATACAAAAAAATATTTTAAAATATTTAATATGGCACAATTATAATTTTGTGAATTTGCAGAACTCTAAATAATATTGAGAATAATGTAAACATTTTATTTTTCTGTTGTAAGTTTTTTTTTGAGAAAACTCGCTCGCTTTATTGATTCAAAACAATGTTCATAGGTACACGGTTTGGGTCATGAGGAGTGCCCAACCAAATATGCCTCCCTATATCTTACAAGCGAATTTAGCAAGATTATGAGCCTCGAAGTTATTGTTCCTTCGCTCAAAAATAAACGAGCAAGAAGAGAAACTCGCTCTACGGTCTATTATTTCATGTATAACAGCCCCATTGACACCCCCTGTGCCTTCATTGATATCTTGCACCACACCTTGGCAGTCTGAAGCTACCATGATATCTTGCTCGTAGAGATCCTCCGCCAAAGATAGGGCTTCTCGGCACACATATGTTTCCAAAATAAGAGGGTCTCTACAATTCCTTTAAAGACAACTGCTGACGAGCCCAGAAAATTACCGTTGGAGTCTCGGCAGACTGCAACAGCCAGTCCCACTCGCTTATGCCTTGCCAGTGCACCATCAACATTGATTTTAACAATCCCAGCTGGAGATGGGTTCCAACAGCGCTGCTGCCCTGAAACTTCACGTACTTGCACAGTTTGTTTAGCAGTCGGGATTTGTTGTAGCTCCTGAAGATAAGAGTCTACAAAAGATACTGTATGGTGAGGGTTTTGGAACAAATGTTCATAAATTGCCTTCCGCCTCGCGTACCAAACAGCCCACAAAGTAACGACCATTCTCGTGAAGCCCACGTGGTCTAGTGTCTCATGGAGCTCAAACAACCAGTTCTTTGCATGAGGTTCCTCGTTCCCTGTCATCTGCGACACAAGTGTTTCATCCGACAAGGCCCAGATGCACCTCGACATAGTGTATGACAGTAGAGCATGTCTCCACGAGTCTTGGCATCCACACAGCGGACACGCACTCTGCGTCGCCATGTTTCGTCTATGTAGGACATCCGTAGTTGGTATGGAGTGTCGAGCGAGACGCCACAGAAAAACTCTGATCTTTGATGGGACTTTCAGCTGCCATAGACGGCCCCAAGCTTCCTCTTCTCTAGCATTTGATGATGAATCACCCCGTCCTTCTAGCCAAGCTTCTCTCTGAAGTTTTGTCGATACTAGGAGCTTGTATGCCGAACTGAAAGTAAACCTACCCTTCCTGTCCGGGTTCCATGCCCAAAAGTCCTCCGTGTTTCGTGTGCACACTGGGATCTTTAGGATCGCTTCCGCATCAAAGGGTAAGAAAACCATACGCACTAAGGATTCATTCCATGAGGCGGTGGCCGGAATCAGCAGATCGGATACCCTCCTGGGAGGTGTCGTTACTAGTGATGCAGTAGGTTTCGGAGCTGTCTCTTTGGGAATCCAGTTGTCCTCCCATATGCGTGTAGATAAATCACTGCCAATCCTTCTGATTATTCCCTGTTGCAACACATCTCGCCCCTCTAGAATTGCACGCCATATTTGAGATGGACGAGAACCCAGCTCGGCGTCAAGAATAGATGAGTTAGGGAAATAAGCTGCCTTTCAGTAATCTTGCACTCAAAGTGGCCTGTTCCTGCAGTATCCTCCAGGCTTGTCTAGCCAGCAGCGCAAGATTGAACAACTCCATATCTCTGAATCCTAGGCCCCCCAAATATTTTGGCCTCGTCGTCACATCCCATGAAACCCATGCTAATTTACATTCTCCTTGTTTACATCCCCACCAGAACTTTCTAATGATAGTCTTTATGTGATCACAAAGACCTCGTGGCAACTTAAAACATGACATGGAAAAAACCGTGATAGCTTGAGCTACAGATTTTATGAGCACCTCCTTTCCTCCTGCCGACAAGCACTTGCTCATCCATCCTTTCACCTTATTCCAGACTCGGTCACTCAGGTATTTGAACGTTCCTTTCTTGGAATGCCCCACATCAGATGGCATTCCCAGATATTTGTCATTGAGGGATTCATTTGGAACTTGCAAAAAACCCTTCATAGCAGTCCGTACTATTTCTGGGCATCCCCTACTAAAAAAGATGGATGACTTATCCCTGTTAACTCTCTGTCCCGATGCATTGCAGTATTTATCCAATAGGTTTGAAACCGATTCTGCTCCGTCAACACTTGCCTCGAAAAACAGCGGTGTCATCATCCATGAGTAAAAGATGGTTCACCGGCGGAGCCGATGGTGCCACCTTAATGCCGCTGAGCTGGGATGACTGATTCTGAGACTTTAGGAGGCACGGAAGGCCCTCTGCTGCCAACAAGAAAAGATACGGTGAGATCGGATCTCCCTGTCGAATACCCCGTGTAGGTTTGAACACCTCTGATTTGACACCATTGAACATTCTTGAAAAGATCTTGAACTAATCATAGTCCTGATAACCTTAACCCATTGTGGCGCAAAACCAAGTTTCTCCATAATAGCACTGAGATAGGGCCACTCCACTCTGTCATAAACCTTCATCATGTCTAGCTTTAGAGCACATAAAATGTTAGATTTGGATCTATTCCTCTTCATAAAATGGACGCATTCATAGGCTGAAATAATGTTATCCGTGATAAGTCTACCAGGCACAAATGCAGACTGCTCTTCGGATATAATATCAGGAAAGACGGCCTTCAGACGATTCGCTAACACCTTGGAGGCAATCTTGTAAAAGACATTGCATAGACTTATGGGGCGAAACTGTGAAAGTAAGACGGGATTCGTTACCTTTGGGATTAAAACAAGTAACGTATCATTGAGCCTCTCAGGGCTTTCCTCTCCTTTAACAATAGAAAGCACAACCCGGGTGACTGCCTCACCACATACATCCCAATGCCGCTGAAAGAAATGTGCTGGAAATCCGTCTGGACCCGGCGCCTTCGTTGGGAACATTTGAAACAGGGCTGATTTGACCTCTTTCCCATCATATGGATCCAACAAGCTTGCATTCATCGTTGCCGTCACCTTTACTGGAACATGCTCAAGCACTTCTTGCAAACCTTGGATGCCCTCCGACTTATATAGATTCTTATAAAACTCAAGCGCAAGCTACTGCATCTCAGTTGGATCATCGGTTACCTGACCACTTGGCTTCTGTAAAGCTTTTATCAAATTCTTTCTCCTCCGCATCGAAGCCCTCATATGAAAAAAATTGTGTGTTTCGATCCCCTTCCGCCAACCATTGCACCCGTGACCGCTGACGCCACATTATCTCTTCACGCAAATATAATTCAATCAACCTATCATTTGTTTTGACTTCAAGATGTGACGGCCCCGTTCTCTGAGGTTGGTTTCGCAGTCGCTCGAGCTCTTTTTTCAGTTTTCTGATTTCACCTCGAACACTGCCAAAGGTCGTCCTCGACCACTCGCCTAGATTCTGAGCTAGGTCATCCAGATTCCAACGCACCTCCTCAACCGTTAGATGGTGACCATTGGGCTCCCATGCAGATTGAACGGTTGTTCTTAAATCTTCATGCATGTCCCACATGACCTCGTACCTAAACACCCTTTCCACCTTTTTCCCCTGAGCCGATGTTAGGCGTAGTAATATAGGACTAGGGTCCGACGTAGCTGCTGTTAGATGTTCCACTCCTGCCTGGGGAAAAAGTTCACACCATTCGACCGATCCCAAAGCTCTATCCAACCGAACCCGCGTATGAGTGCCACCGTTCACTTTTTTCTCAAAAGTCCATCTTGTACCACTGAATCCCAAGTCAGCTAGGCCACACACATCAACTACATCTTGGAACCCTTGTATCTGTGATTGGCTTCTCGTGCCAACTCCATCGTGCTCATCATGACGGAGTACCTCATTAAAGTCACCAATACAAACCCAATCCATATCATGCAAACTCGCCATATTCTTCATCGTGTCCCATGTTTGCTGACGCAGATGGGTCTGAGCCTCCCAATAGAAGCATGAAAGCCTCCATGGAGCCCCACCCAGATTGGTAACTTTAGCATCAATGTGATACCTCGAATAGCCAAATTTTCAATCTTTATTTTATTGTTCCAGTACATAGCCAAACCTCCACTTCTACCGGAGGAATCAACAGCAAAAGCATTATCATAACCTAAAGTACTTGCCAAACTTTCAGCCCTAACTCCAGAAATCTTTTGCATAGTACCCTAGGGGCAAACTTGCCAAATCTGAGTTTCAACTATGCATAGTATCCTAGGGGCAAACTTTTGCGCCAATTCGCGCAGCTCTTGAATTGTCGGGGCGTTGCCTATACCCCGACAATTCCAGCATAACAGATTCATTGCTCCCGGCGGTCCTCCACCGGGGAGGCCGCCGATCTTTGATCATCCTTCTTAGGTCGTTTCACTTCCTTCCGTGGCGAAACATAGACAAGCGGCAGCGGAGGAACCTCCTCAGCCTTTTTAGATAATACAAGTTCTGTAGAGCTCCCTGGAGCCACAACATCTTTCCCACCGGTGGATTGTGGGTGTTGGTTTTCTGCAGACTGTCTCTTGTTGCTTCCCACCGTTGTTACCACTGCCGTTGCACCAGCCGCGTTCATTATTGCATGCGTCTCCCCTGGCTCGGAACCTCTAGGAGACGAAGACAAATCTGCCCTTTCGTCCTTCCTTCCTACCTCATTGCCTGGCTCATGTTGGTGTGCGTTGAAACGCCAGCTCTGGGTTGGGTTGTACTGCTCTCGTCCCCTGCCTCTTCCTCCAGTATTCTTTGGACCTCCTCGGCCCCTCTGACTCCCAAAACCCCCTCTTCCTGATTGTCTGTAGCAGACAATATCAGTCAAAACGAACTCGCCCCACTCAAACTTAGTTTCATCATGAACGCCATCGCCACATTCCTCATGCCGATTGCACTTTTCGCCATGATTAAAGCAAAAAACCGGCAGTTTCTCATACTTTATTTAGTATCTAACTCGTTCATCCCCCTTCTTACAAGTCAAAAACCTCTTGATTTTTGCATTGATGTCTATCTTCACCCGGACCCTGACAAATTCACCAAAGAAACCTGGTGGCAATTTAAGCTGAACTTCCTCAACCTCACCAATGCGCGATGCCATCCCCTTGACCGCAGGTTCAATCAAGAAGTTATCCGGGAGCCGATGTATCTGTGCCCAAACTGCCAGCTTGTCCAGCTTGAAACTATCAGGATTTTTGAAGCCATCGTATTCAACAATAATCACCGCCCGATCTCTAAACAACCAAGGCCCCTCGGTCATAGCCTCGTTCCAATCCCCAAGGCAACCAAATTGAGCTGTGAACAAGTTGTCCTTAATCTTCCTCTAGACCACCGTCCTCGCAGGGTTCCATGCTGCGCGCATGTCCCCATATAGAGCATTAGGGCTAAAAGTCCTTGATGTATGCACCCTGGCTATGGCAAGCCACTTCGCCGGCACTACCAGGTCCGGCAATTCCTCCTCCCACACAAAGTCATCGTCTTCCTCCTCTTGCAAGTTCAACCGGGCAACTAGCTCATCCGTCGTCTCCTTACCCTGACTCCCCTGCGAGCTTGAACCAGCCGCCATGATCAAACCGATCTACCTGACCCTGCGAAAAACCCTAGATTGATCTCCCCACGTACCACACGAACCAAGGCCGGGTAAGGTCACGAGGGACCTCCCTTAGTCAGCCCGAGTCTAAGGATACACAAGAGAGGATCAACTAGGGGGAAGAAGATAAAATCCGGCGGCGTCGCCGGAGTATGTCGAAACCCTAGGCCGTCGCCTTAGGGAAGAGAAAAGACGCCACGACGAGAGATAAAATTGCATGTACAGGCTTGTTATTATCCTGTTGTAAGTAAACTTTTGTACACGTACTGGACCAAGTTCATCTTCCTCTTGTTCATTTGTATATTTTTTTGAACCCACATGTTATTTGCTCCCTCCAAACCAAATTGGGCTTGGCCCACTTATTCCCTCTCTTGCCCAGCCCACCTCATCTTCTTCTTCCCCATGCGCATCTCTGGAACCTAGAGCGTCTGAGAGAACAACCATCGATGCCTCCACCTCTTCCTCCCCTCCCCTTCCTCTCCCTCGCCCAAAACACCTCTGAACAGATCCCCCACTCCGTCCTAACTTCTTCCCTTCTGTTACCCACACTAAACCGCGCCCTAATGGGCACATAGAGCGCAGTAACATTCGCCATTAACGCCATAATGTGGACGAATGCCCCTGCTCGAATTCTAACCTCCCCTGCTCCTATAAAAGATACCCAGACGAGGGCCTCGAAGCCACTCACTAGCCCATCCGAACACCCCTCTCTGAACCTCCTCCTCTGCGAGCAATTGCTCGTCGGAGTTCGGCAACTCCGGCGGCTACTCCACGCCGCCATGGGACAAGTCCGAGCCTGTGATCTTATCCAAAGGACTCCCCTTGTCGACCTCTTTGCCGTTCTACTACTATTTGACGTTGGGGGCCTTCTTCCTCAACTCCGGCGACCTTTTTCCCCAACTCCGGCGACTAACTCCGGTGAGCACTGTGTAAATCCCGTAATTGTTTTTCAGAAAAATACTCAAACTTAGGAAATTCATATCTCCTAGACCGTAAGTCCGAATTCGACAAATTTTATATTCCAGGATTCCTTGAGACATCTAATTTATTATAAAAATTCGAGATCTCAGTTTTTGGCTAGTTAAAGTTTAGTTCTGTTTTAAATATTAAATTGAGTACTTTTGCTATATCTTCTAATCTATAAATCATATAAAAATGTTTATTATATGAAAGTTCGACCTTAAGATATCACATTTCTGTTGGAACTCATGGCATAATTTTTTTAGCAAGATTTAGTCACTGTTCTAACATGAACACCTTAATTTCACCTTCTCGATCATTGTTTTATAAATTTTGACACGAAGTTAAATCTCTTAGATTGATCCCTAGAAAACCCTGTGGTCATATGCCATCATCATACAAATTTGGACTTAGGAAATGTTACATAAATTTTTGTAACATAAACCTTATGGCATGAACTCCATCTATCATTTTCATTGGACCCAAGTCAAATATTCCAATGAAACCCATTATAGACTTTGTCGTAGAACCTTGCCTCACAACTTTTCAAGCCGTGATCTTCACTTTGACCCAACCCTAGAACAAACCCTATATCATATTTTCATTCTTGATCTTATCTCAACCCGTAACCAAGTCCTAACAACTTATGTAGGAATGTTTTTTTTATTTTGTATTGTAATTTAATATTTTATTTGGATCTTTATTTGGATGTTGTTGTGTGTTAAAGTACTTCCTTATATCGTTAGATATATCGTAACAAGAAGGAGAGACAACTCAATAGAATATTTCATCTTCAACAACAATACCAGGCAAGTTACATCTTGATCATGCCCTTTTATACCTATGTTTTATATATGCATTTAGTTCTTTGATGTAGGGTTTGCATGAATATGTTAGTTGGCTATATTATAAACCCAGTAGTGCAATGAGGTAGGTCTGAGCCTTCACTTCTTTGTCGCCAACGTTGTAGGGATTTTGCTATGCCATTGTAGACGGGGATTGGTATGTGAGATCATGAAAGTTGCGAGTGAGATAATAATTAAGGGTACCCTTAAGGTGGCAACATTAACACACATCTGGGTGGATTGGTAAGGGGCACCCTGGAGAAACCAGTGGACTTGCCCAGGGGATCCTGGAGTACCCGTGTGATCACCCTATGGACTGCCACCCAGGCTCAAAGGGATTCATCAATTTTTCATGACTAGAATCTTACCTGCACATCCACAAGCTATTATGTGCTCTGGCTTAGTTAAGTACGTTGTGTGACCTCTTACCGTGGTAGGCTAGCAGATGTAGTTATATATGTAGGTGTTCCGGTCTACCCAGGGTTAAGAGGGAACACTTCAGTAAGACTATGTCTCGACCTTCCATTCTTAAACACCAGGCAGTGCGAGGACTACAAAGGAGGTGATCGAGTCTTGTGGGGAAAAGTGTGCAAAACTCTGCAGAGTGTAAAACTAATCGATTAGTTGTGTCCCCGGTTATGGACAATTTGAGCATCTGGAAAGTGGGAATTGAGCGATCTCATCACTCTTAATTAATTTAATGGGTTTTAATGAATTTGGGTATAGATTGAATGGAGCAACCATCTCTATCATATTATGATGAATTATGTAGTAACAATATAATATTCTTTTGATGATAGGGAAAATCAGCTTTATGCAAATTAAATTTAGAACCATCCACCAGCCATATTGCATGTATAAATAGGACATTTATTCATCTCTTGTGGTGTGACTTGCCAGTACATTAAACGTACTGACCTACACGGCTGCAACATATTATGTTGCAGGTATTATCCGACGAGTAAGTGATACGATAGGGTTACGATCTGCACTCAACTTGCCGATGGCGTTGATGGGACTCCACACCCGTTTGCCTGTTTCCGCTTAGATTCTTAAGGTATATATAAGTTTTTTTGTTACTTATACATGTGATTGCACTTTCATTTATACATTGATGTATTATGTGTGCTAGCATACCGATCCAGGGATAGCATAGATACACAGAGACTTGACCATCTGAGGTCAGGTCGCTACAACATTATCCTTAATAATTGGATAAAAGTACTCTGAAGAAGGAAACTCTCTTCCCATCTTGCGTAACTGACCTCTGCAAATCAAGTCGACAGTACTTATATGCTTAACACGTTTTTGTCTCAATGATAGGCCGCTTGAACTTTGTCTGATTTTTTTAAGAGACTCGATCTTATGTATCTACTTATTGTCTTTTTGACTTTGCTCGGTAGTTCCGTAGCCGGTTTTTTGGACATTTTCTAGGATCTGAAGGAACCACTATATTGACCACCACGTGCGTTTCATTTTCTTTGATCTTATCGTTTCTTGCTTTTTATGAAGTCGCACTGGAAGCTAGTGCTTGCTATCTCAGAATAGCTCCATGGATCTCATCAGAAATATTTGATGCTTCTTGGGGCTTCTTTGGCGACCGTGAAGTCACCGGATGAATTGCCGACCAAATAGATCAGGTACGGACGCTGTAGTTGTTCCACGGTGATACGGACTCGACCCACTCCTACCCACCCCGGGGTATAATAGCATGTCGGGAATCGAGGGGGGGCATACTGTATGTAACTACTCCCATCGGTTGGGGGCTCTGCCGCCCTGCCTTTCGATCGATACACAGTTGAGGAGGCCAATCACGAACATGACAGGTGTGGGAGCGATCCTGGAAAGGCAAGGCTAAGACGGCGCCTTGCATATGGGTAGCAAGATGGCGCTTATGCCCCGATGGTGGGGCCTTATGGGGAAGGGCCTAGCCCAATAGGGACAACACACCCCCCACTTTAAGCGCATCTCTGTATCGACTGAATAAATCTATCTAAGGGTGACGTCGGTGGAACCGATGAACCACGCGAGCTGGTTAGATGCGTGGGGCAGAGGGCTCATAGTACCCCCCTTTTCTTGATCCAGCCTTTTCTTCGCTTTGGTAGTTAATCACCTAAAATACAAGGGAGGCTGGCCTACACACCATACCTATACCCATACAGTGCCAAGCAGGCGGTGGACTCATTTTTGGATTAGGGAGGGAAGAAGGGGCCTAAGCACGACAGATGTCGTACACTTGAGTGGCAAAGGAAAGCGAGACCATACTTCTTTTGTCAGGCCTGTTCTTACATAAGGTTCCGGCAGAAGATCAAGTTGGTGAGCCGTGTGATGGGAAACCTTCCCGCACGGATCGGAGAGCACTGAAGATGAATGAGAGGTTCACCACCACATCATTGCAAGGGGAGCTCGCTCGATTCGCAGATTAGCCTGACTCGTAATTCACTTTTGACTCTGTGTTCGATAGCCTGACCGTAGTGATGTTAATTGTGGTTACATTCATAACTAGCTTGGTCCATCTTTATTCCATTTCATATATGTCTGAGGATCCGGATAGCCCTCGATTTATGTGTTATTTATCCATTTTTCCTTTTTTATGCTAATGTTGGTGACTGGAGATAACTTTCTTCAATTATTCCTGGGATGGGAGGGAGTAGGTCTTGCTTCATATTGGTTAATTCATTTCTGTTTTACACGACTTCAGGCAGATAAAGCTACTATAAAAGCTATGCTTGTCAATCGAGTAGGTGATTTTGGATTGGCTCTTGGGATTTTTGGTTGTTTTACTCTCTTTCAAACAGTAGACTTTTCAACCATTTTTTCTTGTGCTAGTGCTCCCAGTAATGAATGGATTTTTTGCAATATGAGATTGAATGCCATAACTCTGATTTGTAATTTACTTTTTATTGGTGCTGTTGGGAAATCTGGACAGATAGGATTGCATAATTGGTTACCCGATGCAATGGAGGGTCCCACTCTAGTATCTGCTTTGATTCATGTAGCTACTATGGTCACTGCTAGCATTTTCATGATAGCAAGGTGCTCCCCTTTATTAGAATACTCACCTACGTCTTTGGTTGTTATTACTTTTGCAGGAGCTATGACGTCATTCCTTGCGTCAACCACTGGAATATTACAGAACGATCTAAAGAGGGTCATAGCTTATTCAACTTGCAGTCAATTAGGCTATATGATCTTCGCTTGCGGCATCTCTAACTATTCGGTTAGCGTCTTTCACTTAAAGAATCACACGTTTTTCAAAGCATTACTCTTCCTGAGTGCGGGTTCGGTGATTCATGCCATGTTGGATGAGCAAGATATGCGGAAGATGGGGGGGCTTGCCTCCTCATTCCTTTGACCTAAGCCATGATGCTCATGGGCATCTTATCTCTTATTGGATTTCCTTTTCTAATAGGATTTATTCTAAAGATGTGATCTTAGAGCTTGATTACAAAAAGTATACCATTAGTGGGAACTTTGCTTTCTGGTTGGGAAGTGTCTCTGTCCTTTTCACTTCTTATTACTCCTTTCGTTTACTATTTCTAACATTTCTAGTACCAACTAATTCATTTGGGCGAGACAGATTACGATGTCATGATGCGCCCATTCCTATGTACATTCCTTTAATACTTTTGGCTCTCGGGAGTCTCTTTGTAGGATACTTGGCAAAAGTGTGACTTGTTAGCCCATAAGTCGATCTTGTGTGAAGCGGTTGTTGCTCACCCGATCTGATCGTGCGAGGTCACAATTTTCCCAACACGATCATCTGGGGTGAACAAGAATTGGGGATCGGATGCGGGCGAAATTCCTGCCAATGGCTGAGATGTTCAGTCGACTCACTCCCCCTTTGTGGGGGTCTGGACCCCTACAAGTGAGCAGAAAAGGGAGGAGGAAAGAGGCCCTGGTGAACCATCATAATAAGTGAACAAGTGTAAGCTTTGCTGCCCGACAGTATGGAGTACTGACCACACTGAGGGACAGGCCCTAAAGCGAAGGACAGGGACGAGCGGAATCAATGTGTTCCAATTTCTGGCCTTGCACCGACCATCCAATGGATCATGGACTAAACGGCCACTGCCTGAAAGGACTATGCTATGACCAGGGGACCGCCGCCCTCCACAAGGTACATCTTGTGCCTATGGCCGCTATAACTATCCAAGAAGACATTCAAAAAAGGAAGGATAAACAAACCTACCCGATGGACTGCCGAGCTACAAGTCGTATGACACAAGAGCGGGATTCTCTAAAAAGCCAAGGTCTTAGGTGGCCAAGAGGCCCACTTGGAGACTTGGGATCTCAGCAGGAAATGTGAAGGGTGTTTAAAGCCGACCGATAGGCGAAAGAGAACCCAAAAGTTTTGTTCTGATCTGAGTAGGCTCAACATAGGGAATACCCTAATCCTGGGAACCGGGGCATATAAATCCGCTTATGGCATTCACCCAAGCATACATAGACAAATGGAATGAAAGAAAGAAAAAGTAGCTCTGCACCCGCCGCTAACGATTTGCAAATCCCTGGTGGGCTGGGCCTGAAAGACAAGTGTGTGTGGATTTCCACATCCTCATCTTTACTTTAAGACACAACTCTTATCTTTCTCGGTCAAATGACTTGCGATAGATAAGTGGTTCTGTCACAACCAAGGAAGTTTCTATGAGTGAGCGACCCTTGAGAAACTCCCATTGATACGTGTCAATGTCAATAAGTGGATGAGTGTTGTTAAAGACAATGTTTGTTCCTCTTCTTTGAAAGGATTTTCATGAATCTCGAGATGATACTAATTGGCCTGAAATCCTCGACAGTGTTGGCATCTTTTTTCTTTGGGAGGAGAGTGATGGATGCCTGGGTTAGCCTCCAAACATAAAGGCCATTTCTATGAAAGAGCTGCAAGAGAGAAGGCAGTTGCGAGTGGATGATGTCCTAGAAGGCTTGGATTGCACAGATTCTACCAGACGATGTTGAGATGCTCCCATTGCAACTCACTAATGGAGAAGAACTGGAGAGCTCAACTAGAGCTGGAGGAGGTGGTAGTACCCGTTCCCTACTGGTACCAGTGGTGGCTTGATCACTTCAAATTGGAGGGACTATTGGGCCAAATTCCCATACTGTAAAAAACAGGTTTTCTTTTTTGATATATCGGAGGTTTTGTGTGTAGAGGCCGGCAGGTTCAAGTTGGATGTTGCTTTTGTAGTTCCCAGTGAAGGATGATGCTGGGTCTATGATGCATTTTATTTGGATATTGGCAGATAGTTTTCGATGAAGCCATAGATACTACTCTTGTCTGAGACCTGTTGGCTTCATCCAGAGGGAGATGTGTCCTAGGGTGCCAAAGTACTCTTCAGCTGAAGAACTCTCTTTGGGACCAGAGCATCATCAAAGCAAAGACATCACAAGAAGAAGCAGTCAATAATGCAATGCGAGACAAGGTCATGTAGCAAGGTCATGTATCATATATAGGGATTTTGGATTGTGATTTCCTTTTGGGGATCAGGCCGATTTGATGACAGGAATTTCTTTGTTTGTTGCAGCCTAAGATTGGGATTGGCCTACTCTTCTTCTATAATCGGGATCTTACAACTCTCGTGCTTAATAAGTTGGCACCTCGCATCCTGCCAAAACCTAATCCTCTTATTCTCTAGCTAGAGTTGGGCTCCTTAAGAAGATATGATACTTCTACTTCGGACACCCTTTTTTCCTATTTTTAAACTCAAATTGATAAAGCCACCTGGCGAGTAGGAATAGTTTCGAGTTTCTGGTCTGTTTTCTTTTGAGAATCAAACCTCTAATGGGTTTTTGCTACGAGGAGAAGGGAATGGCCATGTTGATGGGGTCTATCTAAATAGAGAGGAACCTACAGGGCTGATTACTCGATCACTCCATTGTGATGAAAATCACACCCATATTCTTTATTATTTCGGAATATAGATAACTACCATCTCCCGGCATAAGAAGGAGTGACCCTAACAACATCCCCTATAATATTAGACAACACGTTTTAAATCGGTCGATCGAGCGAAGAAAGATCTTTCCACACAAGAGTGGAAGGGATCCTTTAGAAATAGTTCTTAGCTCCAATCAAGCTTTCTCTTTGTCTAGGATCGTTAGTGCTATAGTGGAGACACTTTTCTCAAATAAGAATGGTGGTCACATTCCCTTTACGGTGGTAGTCATTGAGGATCTCAAAAGCAGGGGATCGCAAAACGTGTCAATAATGACAACCTTTGGTGAAAAGGCTAAAGAAGAAAAACATGTAGATTTGAATGCCACTTCCTTTGCTAAGATAGCTAGATTTGGATGTCCATTCCATAAGGTATAGCTGCATCGACCTTTGAGTAGAAGTTACTAGCGAGGATGAGCAGGGAAGCTACGAAGGATGTACAATGCTGCAGGGATAGAAGTTTCATGAGAAATGGTCTCTTTTGATGGGCATTTGTAGATGATGGTTGATACTGCAAACAATGCCTTCTTGACAGTTCTAGCATCACCATTTATCTATTAAGCATAAAGATACATTCAAGATAACAATTAGCGGAATATAAGAAACAAAGAATAGATATTGAATAAAGAAAAAAAGAGCAGAGCCTCATAACCATCCTAATAGAGATAATGCCACGTTCGTCTTTTTCTTTACGCCGATCCAACTCGTGCTTTTTTGGATGAATTTCACATGGAATCAAGGGAGGTGTGGGATATGACCCATATAACATTCCTGTGCCATAGCTTGCAAAATCAAATAAATCTATAGAAGCTAGGGTGCAAGGCCTATAAGAATCAGAAGAACAATCCACACTAATGTAACCGTAAAAGAAATGGCGGCTCTAACATAGATTTTTCTCAATATGTCATGTTGTTGAAAAATCCCGTGGTAGCATTGGATGATCGGCACTTTAGTTTTAGTTATTGATTTACGCATCACGCATTAACTAATATTTATGGGGCTGGAGAGTTCACTAAAGCATGCACATAAATAGATGAATGAGAGATTACAAGGCAAGGAGATACATATCTGGGGGTTGACTCAGAACTTCTACATAGGTCACCTCACTAATGCTTCATAACCAATAAATAGTCAATCAAGAGATAAGCACCAGCAAACAACATTATACTTAAATAGTGTATTAGGCGGCAAATGGCACAGAAGAGTTTAGACGATAGATTCTCTACAACAGGTAGGGATCGGGGGTTATACACTTTTTTCTATAAACAAAGTAGGCTTGTGATTGTCCACATACATCACTCAATCATGCAATTCAAAGAAATGGTTTACTTATCTTCTTCTAAAGGATGGAATTGCTAGATTGTCAGTAATATCAATTGAGGAAGAAGCTAGTCCCACTTAAATTCGAAAAGAAGACCTCTATTGTGACAGAAGATTCCTCGCCCACAGCATCTCACTTATTGATTGTGACATAGCTCTCTATCTTTGCTCATAAGAAGATAGCATTTCATTCACTCGCTCTAGAAACCATAGGAGCTACTATTCCCAAGTTTATTAAGAATGGGCACTCACTGGATTCAGGCTTCCACCGTTCTAGCTTCTCTTCGTAGTTCACTACAATGTATCGAGCATGTTTCTCCGGATCAGGAGGCTTTACATAAATTGCTACGATTGCCAAGTCAAAAAATAACTGGGCATGAAAGTGAAAGTGGAAAGATAAGGGAGCGTGACTTGCTTCAAGAATTGGATGCCCTTGTTAAGGAAATATAGTATAAAAGGAGAAATTGAGCGTATTTATAACTTTTGGTACCTAACCACCTGAACTGGGAATAATGGCTAAAGATTGAAGGTTCTAAGCCATGTATCAGAGCCGGTTATTTGAGTATCGATGCTGTTGGAGTCTAGCTTCCGACCAATCCAATTCACTTCGCAGGACATAATAGCTTAAGAAGAAATCGAGATCAGGCCCGTGGAAAGCACACACACATGCCTGGGGAATGAATCCACTTTTTCATTCTCTCAATACTAGGGGGGGCTTCTCCGATCGATTGATATAACTGTTATTCCCCAGATTGGCAAAATGACCTTTCGTCTTGCTTCCGTAAAATAATAAAATGTTCGTTTGCTAGAAGAAGAAAAAAGAAGATAACTCAGTAAATGGCATTCAAGTAAAGTCGAGAAAGAGGCCTTGCTTTCGCACAGGAAGGAAAGAATTGACTCGGGTAAGTAAGCCCTATTGGGGGATTAAGGGCTTGAGCACAATAAGAGCGCATTTTTTTCTGCTGCGGAGGCTTACCATTTTAAATAGCGGAAAACAGGAGACTGTAGAAGCTGAATATGGCTAGTCTACTTCTGCTGTTTGATTGGCAATCCTTAGACTATAGAGATGAAGCAAAGGAGCATAACCTACCTATAACTATGCTTTAAACCAAAGAAATCTATCAAAATTCTCATTCCAGTCTAAGGGGATATCTGAAGCTACCGATCCGGGATCTCACTCAAATCCAAACCTAGCACTTTTGTATTTATTGCTTCTCCTTTTAGAAGGTCTGTTGTCGGTGTCAAAACCGGCGGATCTTGGGTAGGTGGTCCCGAACTGTGCGTCTAAGGCGGATGGTAACAGGAGGCGGGGGACATGATGTTTACCCAGGTTCGGGCCCTCTCGATGGAGGTAATACCCTACTTCCTGCTTGATTGATCTTGATGATATGAGTATTACAAGAGTTGATCTAACACGAGATCGTAGAGGCTAAACCCTAAAAGCTAGCCTATGGTATGATTGTTGGTGTCCTACGGACTAAACCCTTCGGTTTATATAGACACTGGAGGGGGCTAGGGTTACACAGAGTCGGTTACAAGGGAGGAGATCTACATATCCGTATCGCCAAGATTGCCTTCCACGCCAAGGAGAGTCCCATCCGGACACGAGACAAAGTCTTCAATCTTGTATCTTCATAGTCCAACAGTCCGCCAAAGGATATAGTCCAGCTGTCCGGAGACCCCCTAATCCAGGACTCCCTCAGTAGCCCCTGAACCAGGCTTCAATGATGATGAGTCCGGCGCGCAGATTGTCTTCGGCATTGCAAGGAGGGTTCTTCCTCCGAATACTCCATAGAAGATTTTGAACACAAGGATAGTGTCCGGATCTGTAAAACAAGTTCCACATACCATCGTAGAGGGAATAATATTTCCACCAATCTAATATGCTGACGACTTTTCATAATGTGACATCACACCACGGCATGATCATTATTCGAACCGTTTTTCCCAAATCAGCCTGCCATCGCACGTCTTGCGAGGCAATTTTATTGGCACGTCTTGCCGAAACAGAGATCGTGTCCCCCTTATTACGGGATTCTCATCAATGCGGTTGTGGGTAACCCAATCGTGCCCATTGGTATGACTCCTTGATTTTAGGCAAGTCCCAAACGGCTACGCGGAGGATGCTTAATATTCACCCTCTTTATAAAGGGGCCTTGGTCTGTCCTTTTCTTCTCGCGCTCAATCGAATCCTACCCCCACCTTCGAGTTCCAACACCCAAGGCTCAGGCTAGGCACTTCGGACCTTCAATCATGTACGGATCCAACCCTCAAGGTCGATGGATGCCCTCCTCTGTCACCGAGGAAGACATCAAGAAGCTAAGAGAGGACAGGTACTTGGCCGGCGAAATCTCGCACCGGTTTCCTTCCCGAGGGAAGGTCATTCCCACTCCCGAACCCAGCGAGAGCGTTGTATTCATCTCTCACTTCCTCCGAGGGCTAGGCCTTGATCTAGACCCCTTTGTCAGAGGGCTCATATTCTATTATGGGCTGGATTTCCATGACCTGGCCCCGGATTCCTTCCTTCACATCTCGTAATTCATTGTCGTGTCTGAGGCCTTCCTCCGTATTACCCCACACTTCGGCCTGTGGCTCAAAACTTTTAATGTGAAGCCGAAGATGATTGAGGGGCGACACGCAGAGTGCGGAGGTGCCGTAATAAGTAAAGGCACTGGTGTTCCCTGGCCAGAGTGTTCCTCCCCGAAGGTGTCCAGCTTATGGCAACGGGAGTGGTTTTATATCACAACTCCCCGAGGCAGTAAGTGGGTAGCCGCCCCTGCCTTCCGCTCAGGCCCCCCGACGCAACTGGCGTCATGGGTCAACATGGGGTTGGACTGGGGATCAGTAAAGGATGTGACGATATTGCAGACTCGCATCCAAGATCTCCTCGAGAGAGATATCAGCCTTGTCCATGTAATGCCGGTCAATCTAGTTCGTCGAGTCGTGCCTTGCAAGTGTCGACCTCTCCGTATGTGGGAGTTCAACCCGGAAGGACCGCGAACTATCCAGCACTTCTTCAGCATGACGCTCGAAGAGATGTACAAGTTGTTCTTCGGATCACGAATAAAGTGTCCGGACATCACCGAGGATGCGGGTCTGATCTGCAATCGTTCAGATACCCAAGTAAGTAATTCTTTGGCCGAACTTGATGTCTCTATATTTATCACAACATCATTCTGAAAAGTCGCTCTTTGACCAGGACTGGATAAAAAAGGCGAAGCTCATCAGGTGTTCGGCTCCCCTTCCCGAAGGCTCACCGGATCCTGTACTAGCCAGGATGCTTAAGCTTGCACCTTATCGAGCGCCGAGGGAGTCCTGGATTAGGGGGTTGTCTGGATAGCCGGACTATAACCTTTGGTAGGACTCTTGGACTATGAAGATACAAGATTGAAGACTTCGTCCCATGTCCGGATGGGACTTTCCTTGGCGTGGAAGGCAAGCTTGGCGATACGGATATGTAGATCTCCTCCCATTGTAACCGACTCTGTGTAACCCTAGCCCTCTCCGGTGTCTATATAAACCGGAGGGTTTTAGTCCGTAGGACGAACAACAATCATACCATAGGCTAGCTTCTAGGGTTTAGCCTCTTTGATCTCGTGGTAGATCTACTCTTGTACTACTACTAGTAGAAAAACACCTATCTGTCCCGGTTCGTAAGGGCATTTAGTCCCAGTTCATGAACCGGGACTAATGGGTCGTTACTAATACCTCCCCCCTTTAGTCCCGGTTGTAACATGAGCCGGGACAGATGGCCCTCCACGTGGCCGGTGCGCCGAGCCCAGGCAGGGGGGGGGGCCTTTTGGTCCCGGTTGGTGGCACCAACCGGGACCAAAAGGCATCCACGCCACAAGATTCCAAAGGGCTGGGGTTTTGTTTTTTTGAAAGGGGGGTTGGGGTTTTTGGGGGTTAACTTAGGTATTTCATATATTGTGTTAGCTAGCTAATTAATAGAGAGAAGTGTCCTCTCTTATGTCCGTGCTTGGTCGACGCTACGTACTGTATACATATAGCCCTCGACACGCTAGCTAGTAAGAAATGAAGGAACCATCGAGTACAGAAGTTCGTCATGCATACCGAGAGAAATGATCGATCGACCTCTCCTTCTCCGAGAGATTGGTCGAACAACAAGTTTTCGTATCATGTACGTCCGACGCTACTGGCTACATACATGTACCATATATAAGATCTCTCAATTACAGTCCCCTAGCATTTGAAATCAACTTCCACATGATATTCTCCGGCTTTATTGATGACGTGGTCAAGAAAGAATCCCGCCAATTGCTCTTGAATTCCTTTAATGCGATCTGGTTATAGGAGTTCATTCCGCATCTGCCACGTCTAATTTGAAGAAGGGAGTTAATTAATACATATATATGAATGAAACTCAACAAAAATGATGGTGTAATAAAATGAAATTGGGAATATTATTAATTGCTTACGCACTTCATATTGTCTTTGAGAGTAGCCCCGCTTATTTTTCAAAGTCGCGTTGTAGATGAACTCGCATAACGTAGTATCCACAGAAATCATTCCCTTGTTCCTGCCACAAGCACTTTACGAGAAATAGAGGTCAATCAAACTGATAATGAAGCATTATAAATGGCATTGATGAAAGTATAGCTATAGAATCAACGGGAGATACGCACAACTAGCTAGCCAGTAGTACTTACTTTCGGGTATGTATATCGCAGCTCCTTCGGCAGTCCCGGAGCTTTTGCGGTGAACTGTTTCCAAACCCTGCAAGACAAAGAAAATAATTATTATTACTTGAGATATCAGGAAATGAACAAAAAGTTGCCGCTATGGTGCGATAATGATCGATTGAACTTACTTGCTGAGCATTTCTGTCATGTCCGCATAGGTGTTGGGATCTTTCCGTCTCGAGTCTAAGACGGTTACTAGTCCACACTCAAGCTTAATCTCCAGAAGAATATAGTGGAACCTGCGCACGCATGCATAACTCATCAATTACATTACTATAACCTCGCTCGAGTAATAAGGGAAACCTAATATGCAAACGATCAGTAACACTCACTTGCCGTTGTAAGGAAAGAGTATGGTATCTTTGTTTTGATTTTTGATCAACTATTTTAGCAAGTTGTCCTCGGCCTCTTTGATGTGCTTTTCAACCAGAAATACATCTATGATATTTGTGTTAATGAACCCAATATCATAGATTTCATTTTTTTTGCACTCGACGATCTTCAATCTGCATAATATATTAAGGATAATTAATTATAAATACATGCAATGAAAGTGCCGAGCTATATATAGAGACTTAATGACAGAAATAGTACTTACAGACAGTAGCAAAAGACCGTTAATTTATCGAGGGCCTTTTGATTGAAGAACTCGAAGAACTCCTCAAATCGAACAGGCAACAGATCAGTTCCAACGAGGTCATGCTCCTCTTTAATTCTCAGATACAAAGTATTCGTCCCCCCAGACTCTCTGCGGGTTTTCATGTACCAAGTATGGAATCTTCGCATCATCGTTGATAGAGATTTTTCATCTTTGACGAGAGGCTTCCCGTACTTGTATATGTGTTTTTCCACCTTCATGTATTCAGGAAGTGCATCGTCAGGCAGGTAATCTTGTAGATTGCCATAACCGGCCACCATCCCCGGAACATTAGCGACGATGTTGCCGCTAGACACATTGAGCAGGGGGCACGATTGGTTTGCTTGTTCGCCGAGCTGGTCAATTTTTTTCGCAGCTTCTCGTTCTTTTGCTCTTTGATGTCTGACAGTACTTCTCGACCGCTCCGCTTGGAGATATGTCTGTTCAGTAATGCGCTCATAGTTGGTTCTCGGTGAAGACTTTGCCGGTTTCCTCAGGGCATCCAGAGTGCGCTTCACTTTCACCGGATCTACCTTCTCCTCCGGAGGTGGATGTCTCTTTGCTTTCAACCCTGCAAACCAGTCATCCACTTCGGTCTGCGCGATCTTCGCGTTTTCCTCCTCGGTCCTCTCGTACGGTAACTTCTCTGGAGTCTTGAGACAAGGACCAAATCTGTATTTCCTCCCGCCTTTGGCTGTACTGCTAGACGCCGGCAGAGCAGAAGAAGCGGATGTCTTCTTTGCTTGCTTATGAGGCGGAGGAGAAGGACTACGACGCGCCGGAGCAGCCGGAGCGGCGGCGGGTCTCTTCCGCCCTTGCTGACGAGGCGGAGAAGGAGGAGGCCGGCTGCTCGGGCGCGCCGGGCCAAGGCGGAGAAGGAGGCGGAGTGCCGCCACGCGCCGGAGAAGGAGGCGGAGTGCCGACACGCGTGCCTGATCGTCACTCGCCGGAGGAGGAGGCGGTGGAGGAGGCGGAGTGCCCTGACTCGCCGGAGGAGGAGGAGGAGGCGGAGGCGTCCAGTTCGGAAGGTTGATGAGCTCCTTCCGCCATAGGCATGGTGTCACACCCTTCATTTGGTAACACTTCATTTGCATTAATAAAGCATGAAAATTTGGGCCAACAAAAACTTTTGCATTATTTGACTTTTTATTTGAGTCGGTTTTCTCTCTGTGTTTTTCAAGTGCTCTTAAAAGTCAACATAGTTTCACCTTCTACACTTCATCTCCTTGCCCCAAACTTCTGCCCAATGATCATGCCATGTGTATAGTGCAATATAGTATTTTCTTACAAAAATAATTTGGCCAAAAAGTATTTTCTAAAATTAGTTTTCCAAACACCCTTGAATTGAGATTTGCACTGCAAGTACTTAATTTGAGGTGTGAAAAATCTTTCAAAAGGTATATTTGAGTCCTATTAGATGCAGGACTCCATAAACCACAAAAATATAATTTTAAAAGCTATTTTCCTATTTTATTTAAAAGCTTTTTCTTAAGGCCAGAAATGGTCTTTAATAGGAAAATTATTTAATTGTTTCAAAAATATTTGACAAAAAACAGGAAAACTCAGTGGACATATATTTTCCATATATAAGAGTTTCAACATATGGTCATGATCAAAATATTGGACAAAACCTCCCAAAACCATTTCTGCCCATTTCAAGGATTTGAAATATTTCTACAGGAAATATTTTCATAAAAATCCAAGAAAAATCTAGCAAGTCACAAATGTATATTGTGATGGTCTTGCAAAGCCTCACTTCAATCAAGGTCATTTTGGTCCACGAAAATGCCCCAAAACCCTCTCTGACCAGAATCAAATTTGAGCAAGTTTGTACTACCAACTTTTTCCCCTTAACCCCAAATTTTGTGAGCATGTTCACATGACCAAATGAGACCACTACACCAAGTAGTGCAACAAGGAGAAGTGATATGCTCAACTAGATCTACACAAGTCTGTTTCTGCTCATTTCTAGGGTTTACAAAAGTTGCATTGGCAACTTTGCTCAAATAAGCTCCAAATTGGTGGAAGGCCATATTTATATGTGTCATTTCACCATGTGGAGTCTCATGGCATTTGGAGTTCATTTGCTTAACCAAACTAGCATCAAACACCTTCTGCCACTTTACCAAAACTCCATTTTTTACCACTTCCACTAATCTCCATGACCTCAACTTTTTACCGCAGCTCCTCCTAGGCCCCTTTCACCTCCAGTAACAATGGCAAGTCCATAGCTCAATTATTGGATGGGTAAAACCCCACTTTCTCTCTCTGGACAGCCCCTTTCTCTCTCTTCCTCACCTCCCTCCTCACTCAAGTGGCCATCCATGGCATCCAATGCCCCTACCCACTTGTTTAATTTCCCCTAGCACTACTGTGACACGAGTGGGCATGCCCCTGCCCTTAAACAATGCCATGGCAGCCATAGACGCTTCTGAGCACGCCATGCTGATGCGCTCCCTGTCAGAGCCACCCCCACCAAGCAGCTCCGGCCACCTCGGGCCTCCCAGCCGCTGCCAATCGCCTCGGCGTCCAAGACGCCACGCTGTCGGGCCCCTTCTCTCTCATCCTCCCGCGCCTCACGCTTAGCGAACAAAGGCCGCCTGAAGCGCCAATGGAGCGGCTGCACGCCAGCACTCGACCTCTCCCCACTTCCTCTCTCTATCTCACCCGACGTGGTCGACGTCCAGGAACACCCCGGACACAACGCCTGCTTCCCCCGAGCCCTGCAGCGACAAGCGTGAGCTTCGCCCGGCCTGCAGGTCTACTGGACCTCGCCGTTCGCCTATTTAAAGGCCTCCCCGAGCCCTTCTCTCCCCACCACTCGCTCTCCCCACCACCAAACCCTCCCCCTGCACCCTCAGTTCCTCTCCAGAGCCGCCCGAGCTCGAGCTCCGCCGTTTCGGCTCGCCGGAGTTCGCGAGGTATAGGCCTCCCCCGCTCCTCCTCTGGCTCTATCTGGAATCCCTGCATCCCCCTGACCCCTTCCCCCTTGTTTCCCCTCTCTGTAGCTGCTGGAAACGGCCGGAGCCACCGCCTCCCGATGCCCCTCCGCCGCAGCTCCTTGTCGCCGGCGAACCAGGCACCCCCGCCGGCCAAGTCCACCACCCACCGACGTGCGGCACTCTCCTGAAGCCATCCCCTTTTCGCCGGAGCTTGCCGTGGCCTGCATCGTCGCTGGTGAGCACCGCGACCCCCCTGTCCATGGGTTAGTGCTGACAGGTGGGTCCCGCCTGTCATCCTCTCCCTCGTTCCCACGCCCCTCTCTCTCTCTCTCTGACCTGCGGGCCTCGGCCGTCAGGTTTGAAATGGGTGCGCTGGCTCGGCTGGGCCGGCCCGCTGGCTGGGCCTGCTGCCCCACAGCTGTTCTGGCCCGGCAGGAACAAGGCCCTTTGTCTTTTTCTTTTCGGTCACTTTTTCCAAAAATTCCACAGGACAAAGCATATGTCCAAATAAATTCATTCCAAATCCTAAATTCCTAGAATATTGCAACATATTTAATGGTGCAACTTTCATTCAAATCCAGCAACCTTTTCTTCATCAGAATATTTAAATGTGATTTTAAGCATTTAAATATGCCTTTGTAAATCCATTTCTCCTATTCTGCTACACCAAATCCAAAACCAGGAATTTTCCCCTTCTTAGTTTCAACCTAGTATTTTACAAAAATGAGTTGACATTTTTCTGAGCACTTTGGTTTTTCTGTTTTATTGTTGCCTTATTTTTCTCGTTATTATTCTGCGACGATAGATTGCGTTGCTGACGAAGGAGTTGGACCAGAAGACTTTGAAGACCCAGAAGACTTTGTTGAGCCAGGCAAGCAGCCCTTTGACCATGTCTATGAAACCTTTTTATGCATGTCATATAGTACCTTATCGTTGTTGCAACGAAATCATGATAGGGTGATAACCACTTCGATGGTTGCCACCGTACTTCCTCGTTGATACTTGCATTGTGCATGACCCTACCTTCTTATGAGGGTTATGCCGGTGGGAGTAGATAGGATGCTAAGGTAGTGCTACGCAAAAAGGGACGGGTATATGCATGGTGAAGGAGGCAAAAATTTTCAAAATACTTTTTCGAAAACCCCGTCGGATGCCACTTATGCCCGAGGGAGATGATGGAATGGGTAACCACTTGATGACGAAGTGGTGTACCGAGGCAAGTGTGTGTGTTGTTTTCGAAAACAGATTAGATTTAAGATTTGTCGACTGTCCCAACCTTACATGCGCAACCACTCTACCCTTATATGGGAAAGGGCATTATTGATTACCTAGGTTGATACTATCTTGGAGCCCGCATTACTAGCGACGGGGGAGAGTTGGTGCTCTTTCTCGGGTCGGGGTCGTGCCAGGTAGGGCGGCCATGACTGTTTTCACAGGGCACCGGATACACCGTTGTGTCCCCTCTCGGATGTTACGATCTCGAGTGAGTCGCGTATGATGTACATCGTGAGGATACGGAACAACGAGTGGACTCCTTGTTAGTGTCGTCTAGGGAAAGGTAGTGATCGGGTGCTTACCCCGGGTACTTGAGGTATCACGGGTCATGGATGACACGGAAGTTCCCCGGATCTTGTGGGTAAAGTGTGCAACCTCTGCAGAGTGTAAAACTATTCGAATAGCCGTGTCCACGGTCAAGGACAGTTGGGCGGTGCTGCTTAAACTACGTCCAGAGTTTCACAACTGTGTGTATGTGTTGATAAAACTACTTGGGTCAAGACAAAGGACTTGACATGATTGAGTTGGGTTGGTGCCCACTCTATTTATGTTGATATCTGGAACATGTCCTCATGGTTACTTGATGCATGTCTTTAAAGTTGTTGAACATGTCATGGCACTCAAAAGTAGTTTTCCGCAAAAATCTACCTATATCATGCATTGTTGTATCTTGAACCAAAACATGGGTTGCTTGCGAGTACTTTCAAAGTACTCATTGGCTTGCCACTGGTTATTTAATTGGCCAGGCATGGAAGAACCGGAGTTCAAAGAAGAATTCTTTGGAGACGAACATGCGAACTAGGACGTTTCTCAGTCAGAATGCCTGTAGGGTTAAGGCAGATGGCATGGGTTCTACTTATCAACGAAGATTTCCGCTGCTTGTGTTTCATTCGATGTTTAGCCCTTAATGCTGTATCTATGTAAGACTTGACCATAATGGTCATAATTTGTGTAAGACGGTATGTATGGATGTAAGACTCTTGTTATTCAGCTTCTGTGTGTTCAGTGAGCATTGATCTCTGGGATCACTGTACACGTGCATTCGGTGATCACGACCTTTGAGTCGGGGTCCCCACAGAGCTGGTATCAGAGCCATCCTGACTGTAGGAAGCCTTAGTTAGCATGGACTTAGTTAGCTTGAGACCATCTAAACTTCTCTTCTTTTCTGAAGCTTACCCCACCCAAGATATATTTCCCTTATTGACCTCTCCCATTCAACCTTTGTAGATGGCTGCCGTACCCGAAGACTTCCTGACCACCGGATTTTCCGTGCTTCTCGAGGATAGCCTCAAGAAGTGCCAGTTCCACCGAGCCCCCATTTTCACCTACCATGAGCATTGGATCAATGACACCGAGACGGAGTATCACGTGGAAGTAATCGTGAAGGCCAATGACCCTTAAACAAGCTGGTTCTTCGAGGGACCCCAGATGGCAACACTAGTTCTTGTCGTCGAGACGGCAGCCCTCAAGGCACTCACCCGCCTCCGAGACCTTCTTCCAGAGATGACAGAAGAGTTGGCAACCCGCTTCTTGCCTTATCGAAAGGAAGGTGAGGATGAGAGCAGTGCACCAGCTCCACCATTAGAAGAAGGACGTCCACTCCGATTCCAGACCTACTTCAGCCTTTGTGCTGATAGTTTGGCACAAAACTTGGCCTCGGAGTCAACGGAGCTCCGAAAGGAACTTCATGAGACCAAGGCACTTCTTCGCCAAGCACAAGAGAAGACGGATAGGATCAAGAAGGAAGGTGCTCCCCCTGGACAACCCGTAATCGCATACAGAGGCGGAAGACCCCCAGAAGATGGAGAACCACCACTGCAAAACCGCATGAGCGCAAAGGAATACTGTAAGCTCTTCACACCACCGGCAAAGCAACGCCGTGTTGAGCTCCTCCACTCCCCCACCCCTTCAAGTGAAGAGGAAAGTCAGGCAACCGATGACGAGGAGGAAGACCCAAAAGATCCAGACTACGCGACCGAGCATTCCACCACTTAGGCATTATTCGCAACTTGGATATGCCCCTTAATACCCCCTACGGTAGGATAGGTCGTGTACCCCCATGCAAAGTCGAGTCCTTGTAATGGTTCATATGAAACCATGTGGTGTTGTGTTTGCTTTTGGTGTGTTTGATGGACGTCGTGCTTTCCTTCGGGAACTTGTAAATGACTACATCACCCATTTGGATTTTAATGAATGTGTTTGGCCTTTGGCCCTTGCATGAAACAATTAGTGTCAAACCAACCCCCTTACTAGGCATCCCATCTATGTTGCTTTCCCCATCTTTTCCCAATCATGAGACCTTGAGCGCTCCAACAGGATGCCTGTTGTAACACGTACTGGTACCTCTACCCAGCAGCAAGAAGCCGGAGCAGGACCAAGTCAGGACCAATCCCAAGGCCAAGCTCCACCACCGCCACCACCTCCAAGCATGGACATGGCTCAGCTTCTCCAAGCCTTCCGAGAGGAACGCCAAGCCAACACTGCAGCCCTCCAGATGATTGCTCAAGCTGTCAATCGCCAGCCGGCGGGACACGGCAATGGACGTTCCACGTTGGTGGAGTTCAAGAAGCATGCACCACCCACCTTCATTGAGACTGCTGAACCCCTGGATGCAGACGACTGGGTCCGCACCATTAAGGATCTGCTGGGAACTAGTCGGATGCTGCGAGGACCGTGAGAGGGTGTCATATGCTGCCTTGTCTGGGGAACTGCCAGAGCTTGGTGGGATGGATTCAAGGCCATGCATGCTGAGCAAAACATCACTTGGAATAACTTCAAGGCAGAATTCCCCAAGGCCCACATTCCTTCTGGAATCATGGCCATCAAGAAGCGTGAGTTCCGAGCCCTGAAGCAAGGAGGTAGCACTGTCAAGGAGTACATGCAGAAGGTCAGTGTTCTTTCAAGGTATGCCCCTGAGGATGTCAGCACTGATGCTGCCAAGAAGGAGTGCTTCATGGAAGGCCTTAACCAGACTCTACAGTACTCGCTTGTTGTGTGTGACTGCCCGACCTTTCCTGATCTGGTGAACAAGGCACTCGTGCTTGAGGACAAGCGACGTGCTTTGGATGATACCCGTAAGCGCAAGATGATCAGCAAGGGTAGCTCCAAAGAACTGTAAGCCTCGCCCGTGGCAACCAGCCCAGGTCAAGCCAACCTATCAACAGCCAAGAGCTCCTGCACCCCGCACCAACTATCCACCTCAGCAGTATGCCAACCCCAGGCTAGCTTACAACAACCCCAATAACAATGCTAGCAAGAGCAGCAACCCCAACCAAGTCACTTCCTTCGGATGTGGACAGCCAGGACACTACTCCAACAATTGCCCCAACAAGAAGCCCGACGCCCCGCGCCCCAATGCGCAGCAGACCGGGACAAGGCCGTGGAATGCCACCAAGGAACCAAGCTCCCATAACCTGCCCAACAACGGCAAGGGTCGTGTGAATCATGTCACTGCAGAAGAAGCCCAGAAGACCGGACGTCGTCTTTGGGTATGTTCCTTGTCAATTCAGCACCAGAATCGCCTTGTTTGATTCTGGAGCCACGCATTCATTTGTCACCCAAAAGTTCGCATTAAAAAGTGGCATGACCCCTACACCCCTGAATAACCCTATGGTGGTACAAACCCCCGGAGGTGAGATGAGAGCCAAGATAGGATGTAAAGGAGTCGGGATTGTCATTAATGGGATAGACTTCTTAGCAGACCCTATCATATTAAGATCGCAAGGCTTGGATGTGATCTTAGGAATGGATTGGCTCATCAAGCACCAAGGCTTGTTAGATTGTGCCAACCGGACTATCACTGTGACTAATGCCCAAGGAGTCGAAGTTAAATTTGCCTCCAACCCCTCCTCTGCTCAAGCCAACCAAGTCAACTGTCTGACTGAAGTTGGATTGGAACAAGTACCGGTAGTATGCGATTACCCCGATTTCTTTCCTGATGAGCTACCGGGAATGCCTCCTGACCGAGACATTGAGTTCATCATCGAGCTCATGCCCGGAGCAGGACCCATCTATAAAAAGCCGTATAGGATGGGATCGGAAGAGTTAGCAGAGTTGAAGAAGCAACTGGAAGAGCAGTTGAGGAAGGGATTCATCCGCCCTAGTGCCTCCCCTTGGGGATCACCTGTTCTGTTTGTGGCAAAGAAGGATGGTACCATCCGCTTATGCATTGACTACCGCTCCCTCAACGAAGTTACAATCAAGAACAAGTATCCACTTCCCAAGATTGAAGATCTGTTTGATCAACTCAATGGGGCCAAGGTGTTCTCCAAGATTGACCTCAGATCTGGGTACTACCAGCTGAAAATCAGACCCCAAGATATTCCGAAGATGACATTTGTAACCAGATATGGCCTGTATGAGTGCACGTTCATGTCCTTTGGATTGACCAATGCCCCATCTTACTTCATGTATCTCATGAATAAGGTCTTCATGGAATATTTGGAAAAGTTTGTCGTTGTCTTCATTGATGACATTATTGTCTTCTCGAAGACGGAAGAAGAGCACGAGCAACCCTTAAGGATGGTCCTAGACAAGCTTCGAGAGCACCAACTGTATGCCAAGTTCAGCAAGTGCGAATTTTGGCTGCGTGAAGTTGGATTCTTGGGTCATGTTATGACCGAGGAAGGATTGTCGGTTGATCCCGCTAAGATTAAAGCCGTGACCGAATGGCAATCCCCAAGCAATGTGAAGGAAGTCAGAAGCTTCCTCGGACTCGCAGGATATTACCGCAAGTTCGTTGAAGGATTCTCAAGCATTGCCCGACCCATGACTCAGCTCTTGAAGAAGGACATGAAGTTTGAATGGATGCCAAAGTGCGAAGAGAGCTTCCAGGAGCTGAAGAAGAGACTGACCACCGCCCCAGTTCTGGCCACACCAGATATACACAAGGAGTTTGTGATATATTGTGATGCGTCAAGGACCGGACTGGGAAGTGTTCTGATGCAAGAGGGCAGAGTCGTAGCTTACCTTTCAAGGCAACTACGGCCTCATGAAGAGAACTATGCTACTCATGATCTTGAGTTAGCAGCAGTGGTTCATGCCCTTGAAGACGTGGCGACATTACCTCCTAGGGAAGCGGTGTGAGATATACACGGATCACAAAAGTCTGAAGTATATTTTCACTCAAAAGGAACTGAACATGAGGCAAAGAAGAGGGCTAGAGTTGATCAAGGATTATGACCTCAGTGTTCAATACCACCCTGGGAAGGCTAATGTGGTAGCAGATGCATTAAGTAGGAAGGCTTGTTCCTTAAATGCTATGCTTAAGGACAAGCTACCCGCCTTGTATGGTGAACTTGAAAGCTTCGGGTTGGAACTGGTTGCACCAGTTCTTGGCCAGCCTCGAAGTTAGGCCTACCTTGATGGATGATGTTAAGGAAGCTCGGAAGGGACACGAGAGTATTGAAGGCATCAAGAGGAAGATCAAGGCAGGCAAGGCCCCGGAGTTCTCGGAGGATGAGCAAGGAATTGTGTGGTTTGGGAACCGCATTTGCGTACCCAATAAGATTGAGCTCAAGAATTTGATCTTCGAGAAGCTCATGACACCCATATTCCATCCACCCCGGAGGAACCAAGATGTATCAAGACCTGAAGGAAAGATTTTGGTGGCATGGCATGAAGAGGGAGATTGCCACCTATGTTGCGAAGTAGTATGTGTGCCGAAGAGTCAAAGCTGAACATCAGCGACCTGCTGGATTGCTCCAACCACTCAAGGTTCCCGAATAGAAATGGGATAAAGTCGGAATGGATTTCATCACTGGACTACCTAGGTCAAACAAGGGACATGAATCCATCTGGGTCATAGTCGATCATTTGACCAATGTAGCCCATTTCGTTCCTGTTAAGACTACCTATGATGGCAACCAGCTAGCAACTCTATACATCAACAGAATCGTAAGCCTTCATGGTGTTCCCAAGGAGATTGTGTCAGATCGAGGAACCCAGTTTACCTCAATGTTCTGGAAGAAGTTCCAAGAGGCCATGGGGACCAAGTTGTCATTCAGTACTGCTTTCCACCCACAGACCGGAGGTCAGACAGAACGAGTGAATCATATACTCGAAGACATGCTCCGAGCCTGTGTCTTAGCATATGGGACTAAGTGGGAAGATTGCCTCCCTTTTGCCGAATTCTCCTAGAACAACAGTTATCAGTCAAGCCTTCAGATGGCACCATTTGAGGTGTTATATGGACGGAAGTGCCGCACACCCCTCAATTGGTCGGAGACCGAGAAGGACTTGTCTTTGGGCCCGATATCCTCCGTGAAGCAGAAGAGCAAGTTCAGCTAGTCAGAGAGCGACTGAAGACTGCCAAGTCAAGGCAGAAGAGCTATGCTGACACTCGTCGCCGACTAGTAGACTTCCAAGTCGGAGACCATGTATACCTGCGAGTAACTCCTCTTAAGGGTACAAAGCGTTTCCACGTTAAGGGAAAGCTCGCACCAAGGTTTATCGGCCCCTTCGAGATCACAGCACGACGAGGAGAAGTGGCTTACCAGTTGGAACTGCCACCTGAACTATCCGATGTGCACAACGTATTCCACGTGTCGCAACTCCAGAAGTGCCTCCAAGTCCCAGACAAGCCCGATCTCTACAAGGACGTCAATCACCAAGCCATTAACCTTCAGCCTGATTTGACTTACCGTGAGAGGCCCATCTGCATTCTGGATGAGGCTGAGCGACACACTCCAAGCCGCACCATCAAGTACTTCAAGGTCCAGTGGAGCAACCACACTGAAGCAGCAGCCACCTGGGAACGTGAAGACTACCTTAGATTCGAGTTTCTGTATCTCTTTAAAGCCTAGCTTGGGAATCTCGGGGACGAGATTCTTGTAAGGGGGGTAGGTCTGTCACACCCTGCATTTGGTAACACTTCATTTGCATTAATAAAGCATGAAAATTTGGGCCAACAAAAACTTTTGCATTATTTGACTTTTTATTTGAGTTGGTTTTCTCTCTGTGTTTTTCAAGTGCTCTTAAAAGTCAACATAGTTTCACCTTCTACACTTCATCTCCTTGCCCCAAACTTCTCCCCAATGATCATGCCATGTGTATAGTGCAATATAGTATTTTCTTACAAAAATAATTTGGCCAAAAAGTATTTCTAAAATTAGTTTTCCAAACACCCTTGAATTGAGATTTGCACTGCAAGTACTTAATTTGAGGTGTGAAAAATCTTTCAAAAGGTATATTTGAGTCCTATTAGATGCAGGACTCCCATAAACCACAAAAATATAATTTTAAAAGCTATTTTCCTATTTTATTTAAAAGTTTTTCTTAAGGCCAGAAATGGTCTTTAATAGGGAAAAATTATTTTATTGTTTCAAAAATATTTGACAAAAATCAGGGAAACTCAGTGGACATATATTTTCCATATATAAGAGTTTCAACATATGGTCATGATCAAAATTTTGGAGAAAACCTCCCAAAACCATTTCTGCCCATTTCAAGGATTTGAAATATTTCTACAGGGAATATTTTCATAAAAATCCAAGAAAAATCTAGCAAGTCACAAATGTATATTGTGATGGTCTTGCAAAGCCTCACTTCAATCAAGGTCATTTTGGTCCACGAAAATGCCCCAAAACCTCTCTCGACCAGAATCAAATTTGAGCAAGTTTGTACTACCAACTTTCTCCCTTAACCCCACCTTTTGTGAGCATGTTCACATGACCAAATGAGACCACTACACCAAGTAGTGCAACAAGGAGAAGTGATATGCTCAACTAGATCTACACAAGTCTGTTTCTGCTCATTTCTAGGGTTTACAAAAGTTGCATTGGCAACTTTGCCCAAATAAGCTCCAAATTGGTGGAAGGCCATATTTATATGTGTCATTTCACCATGTGGAGTCTAATGGCATTTGGAGTTCATTTGCTTAACCAAACTAGCATCAAACACCTTCTGCCACTTTACCAAAACTCCATTTTTTACCACTTCCACTAATCTCCATGACCTCAACTTTTTACCGCAGCTCCTCCTAGGCCCCTTTCACCTCCAGTAACAATGGCAAGTCCATAGCTCAATTATTGGATGGGTAAAACCCCACATTCTCTCTCTGGACAACCCCTTTCTCTCTCTTCCTCACCTCCCTCCTCACTCAAGTGGCCATCCATGGCATCCAATGCCCCTACCCACTTGTTTAATTTCCCCTAGCACTACCAGACACGAGTGGGCATGCCCCCTGCCCCTTAAACAATGCCATGGCAGCCATAGACGCGCTTTGGAGTGCGCTACAGTGCGCTCCCGCACTGTAGCCGCCCCCTGCCAAGCAGCTCCGGCCAGCTCGGGCCTCCCTCAGCCTGTTGCCGATCACGCCTCGGCGTCCATGACACGCTCTGTGATCGGCCCCCTTCTCTCTCCTCCTCCCCGCGCCTCCGCGCTAGCGAACAAAGGCCGCCCGAGCGCGCCAATGGAGCGGCTCGCACGCGCGCACCCCTGACCTCTCCCCACTTCCTCTCTCTATCTCACCCGACGTGGTCGACGTCCAGGAACACCCCAGACACCACGCCTGCTTCCCCCGAGCCCTGCAGCGACGAGCGTGAGCTCGCCGGCGCACGGGTCTACTGGACCTCGTCGTTCGGCTATTTAAAGGCATCCCCGAGCCCTTCTCTCCCCACCACTCGCTCTCCCCACCACCAAACCGTCCCCCTGCACCTCCAGTTCCTCTCCAGAGCCGCCCGAGCTCGAGATCGAGCTCGAGCTCTGCCGTTTCGGCTCGCCGGAGTTCGCGAGGTATAGGCCTCTCCCGCTCCTCCTCTGCCTCGATCTGGAATCCCTGCATCCCCCTGACCCTTTCCCCTTGTTTCCCCTCTCTGTAGCTGCTGGAAACGGCCGGAGCCACCGCCTCCCGAAGCCCCTCCGCCGCAGCTCCTCGTCGCCGGTGAACCAGGCACCCCCGCCGGCCAAGTCCACCACCCACCGACGTGCGGCAGTCTCCTGAAGCCATCCCCGCACTCGCCGGAGCTTGCCGTGGCCTGCATCGTCGCCGGTGAGCACCGCGACCCCCCTGTCCACGGGTTAGTGATGACAGGTGGGTCCCGCCTGTCATCCTCTCCCTCGTTCCCGCGCCCCTCTCTCTCTCTGACCTGCGGGCCCCGGCCGTCAGGTTTGAAATGGGTGGGCGGGCGCGCGCTGTGCGCTGGCTCGGCTGGGCCGGCCCGCTGGCTGGGCCTGCTGCCCTGACTGTTACAGCTCGGCGAGAGCAGGCGCTTTTTCTTTTTCTTTTCTGTCACTTTTTCCAAAAATTCCACAGGACAAAGCATATGTCCAAATAAATTCATTCCAAATCCTAAATTCCTAGAATATTGCAACCTATTTAATGGTGCAACTTTAATTCAAATCCAGCAACCTTTTCTTCACTGTAAATATTTAAATGTGATTTTAAGCATTTAAATATGCCTTTGTAAATCCATTTCTCCTATTCTGCTACACCAAATCCAAAACCAGGAATTTTCCCCTTCTTAGTTTTCAACCTAGTATTTTACAAAAATGAGTTGACATTTTCTGAGCACTTTGGTTTTTCTGTTTTATTATTGCCTTATTTTTCTTGTTATTATTCTGCGACGATAGATTGCGTTGCTGACGAAGGAGTTGGACCAGAAGACTTTGAAGACCCAGAAGACTTTGTTGAGCCAGGCAAGCAGCCCTTTGACCATGTCTATGAAACCTTTTTATGCATGTCATATAGTACCTTATCGTTGTTGCAACGGAATCATGATGGGGTGATAACCACTTCGATGGTTAACACCGTACTTCCTCGTTGATACTTGCATTGTGCATGACCCTACCTTCTTATGAGGGTTATGCTTTGGTGGGAATAGATAGGATGCTAAGGTAGTGCTTTCATAAAGGGACGGGTATATGCATGGTGAAGGAGGCAAAAATTTTCAAAATACTTTTTCGAAAACCCCGTCGGGTGCCACTTATGCCCGAGGGAGATGATGGAATGGGTAACTACTTGATGACGAAGTGGTGTACCGAGGCAAGTGTTTGTGTTGTTTTCGAAAACGGATTAGATTTAAGATTTGTCGACTGTCCCAACCTTACATGCGCAACCACTCTACCCTTATATGGGAAAGGGCATTATTGATTACCTAGGCCGATACTAGCTTGGAGCCCGCATTACTAGTGACGGGGGAGAGTTGGTGCTCTCTCTGGACGGGGTCGTGCCAGGTAGGGCGGCCATGACTGTTTTCACAGGGCACCGGATACACCGTTGTGTCCCCTCTCGGATGTTACGATCTCGAGTGAGTCTCGTATGATGTACATCGTGAGGATCCGGAACAACGAGTGGACTCCTTGTTAGTGTCGTCTAGGGAAAGGTAGTGATCGGGTGCTTACCCGGGTACTTGAGGTATCATGGTCATGGATGACACGGAAGTTCCCCGGATCTTGTGGGTAAAGTGTGCAACCTCTGCAGAGTGTAAAACTATTTGAATAGCCGTGTCCACGGTCAAGGACAGTTGGGCGGTGCTGCTTAAATTACGTCCAGAGTTTCACAACTGTGTGTATGTGTTGATAAAACTACTTGGTTCAAGACAAAGGACTTGACATGATTGAGTTGGGTTGGTGCCCACTCTATTTATGTTGATATCTGTAACATGTCCTCATGGTTACTTCATGCATGTCTTACAAGTTGTTGAACATGTCATGGCACTCAAAACTAGCTTTCGGCAAAAATTTACCTATATCATGCATTGTTGTATCTTGAACCAAAACATGGGTTGCTTGCGAGTACTTTCAAAGTACTCATTGGCTTGCCACTGGTTATTTAATTGGCCAGGCATGGAAGAACCGGAGTTCAAGAAGAATTCTTTGGAGACGAACATGTGAACTAGGACGTTTCGGTCGAGAATGCACTGTAGGGTTAAGGCAGATGGCATGGGTTCTACTTATCGACGAAGATTTCCGCTGCTTGTGTTTCATTTGATGTTCAGCCCTTAAGGCTGTATCTATGTAAGACTTGACCATAATGGTCATAATTTGTGTAAGACGGTATATATGGATGTAAGACTCTTGTTATTCAGCTTCTGTGTGTTCAGTGAGCATTGATCTCTGGGATCACTGTACACGTGCATTCGGTGATCACGACCTTTGAGTCGGGGTCCCCACACATGGAGTCTTCAGAGCAGAACCCAGCCTAGTCTCCCCTTCACCGGTAGGGTGGTCAAGCAGGAGGTCCTTAAATCCCTCCGTTATTTCATCCACCATCACCTTAGCATATCCTTCTAGAATCGGCTGACAGTGATAAGTTGTGCCAGGTCCACTAGGATAAACTTGGCCAACAGCCGCCTTGACCATCAAATTCATACATCGCGCCATAAGGTGGCAATTTTGAGACTCCGTGATGCCATCCACGAGATAGCTGGCAGGAGCCGTCAAGACATGCTCCGGCTGAAGCAGCTCGGTGGAAGCCACGCTGCTTCTTCGCTGATATGGCGGGGTAGCTTCGGGGGAAGCTTCGGCAGGTCATTTGCTGCGATCTGCTGCTTCTCGTTCCTCTTCTCGTTCCTCTAGCCCCATTACCCTTTCGTGCAGCGCCTGCAGTTGGTCCTACTCGGTTTCTTCCTCCTCTCGTGGGTTTTGTAACCCCTGCGTCCAGGAAAACCAACCTTCCACGAAAGGGAGCTGGCGTGCCTCGTGTCCGTCCAGGTGCTCGGGATTCCCAAGGGCCATTGTGAGATCGTCCTTCTCCCTGTTTGGAAGAACGTCCCTCGCTGTTGCATCGATATAGTGTCGAAGCTTCTGATGGTATTTGCGGTTGCTCGTCAGTCCACTCGCACTTCCACATTACGGGGTCCAAGGTTCCGCTTGACCCGAAGAACCAAGTCCGGCAGCAGTCTGGCGATTACATTGTCTCTGGTTCGATCCCTTTTTCAAGCAGATCATGCTTAGCCTTGGACCACTTACGCCGGGCTTTGAGGTAGCCACCTGACCCCGTGCGATGGTGAAGCTTCTTCTTCGCAGCATTTTGCTTGTTTGTTGCCGACATCTTCTTACTCTTTTCGAATGTCTTGTGGGCCACAAATACGGGCCAGTGATCTTTGATCTTCTCATATTTGCTGATGAATTCTAGTGTCTTTTCTTTCTCGACAAACTGGTTCAGCTCTTTCCTCCACCTCCTCATTAGGGTTGCCATCTTCTTAAGAGAAAAAGACTTGATTAATTGCTCTTTAACTGGCTTCTCCGGATCCTCCTCTGGCGGTAGGGTGAAATTTGCCTTGGTGAGTCAAAGATCTTCTTTCTGCATATCATTGACATAAGACACCTCAAGGTCTTCCTGCTTAGGCTTATACCATTGATGGATGCTGACCGGGATCTTGTCCCTAACAAGAACCCCGCACTGAGCAGAAAATGCCTTCCTTGTCCGGATGGGTTCAATCGATTCGCCTTCGGGCGCGATTTGTATGATCTCAAACTTTTCATCCGAGCTCAACTTTTTCTTCGGGCCTCGTCTCCTTACCGAAGTAACAACTGATCCAACGGCATAATGATACCAAGCCTCGGTATGAATGTCATATTTTCTAATCTTTCTAATCTTCAAGCGCATTGCATCCATCTTGATCTTGTGACCATCGACGACATCCGCAGCATGTAACTCCAATATCATCTTCTCCTCCTCAATTTTTTAAATTTTTTCCTTCAACAAATTGTTTTCTTCTTCAACTAAATTTAACGTCTCGACAATAGGGTCGATTGGAATTTCCGGTTCAACAACCTCCTAGATAAATAAAATCTATGTCACGTTAGTCGGCATAATTGTCATAAACAATAAATGAACCAATAGTTATGAAAAGATAATATATACCACATCCGAATCATAGATAGGACGAGGGCCGACGGGGGCGGATACCAAAACCATCGCACTATATAAGATGCAATAATAAAAGTAAGAAAATTATACAAGTATCTATATAAACATACAAGTAAGAATTTGTTTTCCTTTCAGAAAGAAGATAAGAACAAGAGGCTCACTACGGTGGTGCCAGCGACGAGATCGGCACGGGCGATCGACGGCGGTGAAGACGGTGATGGGACGTGACGGACCGCTAAACCTAGACAAATATTAAGGAAAATGGAGCTCGGAGGTCGAGCTTGGAGAGGAGAAAGCTTAAGTAGTGTGGCTCGGGCATTCCATCGAACACCTCGTGTGCATAGGAGGTGAGCTAGAGCACCACAAAGCTCTCCCCTCGCCGGCCACGAAAAACAGAGCACTGGGAGTGCTCTGCTCGCGGGCGAGGGGTATATATAGGCAACTAATTGGTCCCGGTTGGTGACTTGAACCGGGACTAAAGGGCAGCCTTTTGTCCTGGTTCGTCCCACCAACCGGGACCAATGGTGGTGGGCCAGGAGGCGAGACCCATTGGTCTCGGTTCGTCCCTGCAACCGGGACCAAAAGGTCGAACGAGCAGGACCAATGGCCCATGTGGCCCGGCCGGCCCCCGGGGCTCACAAACCGGGTCCAATGCCCCCATTGGTCCCGATTCTGGATTGAACCAGGACTAATGGGCTGGCAGGGCCTGGACCATTGCCCCCTTTTCTACTAGTGTACCCATATCATCAATATTAATCAAGCAGGAGTAGGGTTTTACCTCCATCGAGAGGGCCCGAACCTGGGTAAAAACATCGTGTCCCTTGTCTCCTGTTACCATCCGCCTAGACGCCGCGATTCGGGACCCCCTACCCGAGATCCGCCGATTTTGACACCGACATTGGTGCTTTCATTGAGAGTCCCTCTGTGTCGTCATCTTTAGGCCCAATGGCTCATCCGATCATCAACGACGATGTGGTCCAGGGTGAGACTTTTCTCCCCGGACAGATATTCGTATTCGGCGGCTTTGCACTGCAGGAAATTAAGCAGCCATCTGGAAGCGGATCGAAAGCTTCGCCCCAGCCATCAGGTCAGATTTGGAAGTTTGAAATACACGGTGGCGTCCACGGGTTCGAGCCACAGCCGAGCGCCAAGACCTTGTCACAATGGGCATGATCTAGCTACTGCCGCCCGAGCAGTGCCACAGATCACGCACCGTGTCCGCTCCGACCCTTAGCTCGGAGCCGACTGCGCCAATCTAGGACGGGTAGCTGGACACCGCCTCGGGGGCTGCAATCTCTACGGCGATCGAGCCAAGCACCAGCCTTGTCCTCTGCGAAGCCCATGACTCCAAGGTGCCGAACTCCTCTCCGGACTCCGAACCTTCCGCACCCCTGCCAATCGAATCCGATTGGGCGTCGATCATGGAGTTCGCCGCCGCGGACATCTTTCGGCTTTTCGCCCTTGGCCGACATTACGAATTCATTAAAGTCTCTCTCCATATCGGAGAGCCCTGGCGGACTATGGTCAGCAAGGTTAGGATCACGAGACTGACGAAGAAATTCCAAGCCCACCCACCACCCACTTCAGTAGCCGCATGCCGATGATTTAACCGACATGCTCGACTTCGACTCCGAAGACATCGACGGTATGGACGCCGATGCAGGAGACGACCAAGAACCAGCGCCTATAGGGCAATGGAAGGCCACCTCGTCGTATGACATATACATGGTGGACACCCCAAAAGAAGGGAACGACGATGGAACAATGGAGGATGACCCCTCCAAGAAGCAGCCTAAGCACCGGCGTCAGCAGCGCGGCTCTAAATCCCGCCAAAGCAAAAACGGCGATTCCGGCACGGGAGATAATAACACCCCGGACGGTCAAGACAACCCCTCCAGCGAGGATTCAGCACGGGGAGGATGGAGAAGCCAGCCCTCATGAGAGAGCGGCAGACAGAGAGGTAGAGGACGATAATTACATGCCTCCCTCCGAAGACGAGGCAAGCCTCGACGACGATGAATTTGTCTTGCCTAAGGATCCCGTCGAACAAGGGCGTTTCCAACGCAGGCTTATGGCCACGGCGAGCAACCTCAAGAAAAAACGGCAACAGCTCAGAGCTGACCAAGACTTGCTAGCCGACAGATGGACTGAAGTCCTTGCGGCCTAAGAGTACGAACTCGAACACACCTCCAAGAGCTACCCAAAGCGCAGGCTACTACCCTGATTATAGGAGGAAGCACCTAAACCTACATCACCAGCGCACGACGTGGCCGACCGGTCACCTCATGGCTGCGACAGAGAGGCCTCTCGGCCCTCCACCCAAGCCGCACCCCGTCGTCGCTCAAAAAATACCAAGGCATGGGGAAATGCGCCAGACCTGCGAGATATATTGGAGGACAAGGCAAGGCAAACAAGATCGATCTACGGATCGCGTGAGCGCCCACGACACGTGGCGATAACAATCCACGCCGGATATGGCAAATCCGGTAGGGCGAACCACAATGAACAAAGCTCATTTGAGCTACGTCGTGATATAGCCCGATCTGAGGCACCGCACACCCACTATGCTTCACGAGATGAAGTAATGGATCATCAAATCCCGAGGGTTTCAAACGGTAAACATCAAATCATACGATGGCACAACAGATCCTGCGGTATGGATCGAGGATTATCTCCTTCATATCCACATGGCCAGCGGTGATGTTCTACACGCCATCAAATACCTCGATCAAGCTTAAAGGACCAGCTCGACATTGGCTTAACAGCTTGCCAGCAGAGTCAATTGGTTGTTGGGAGGACCTGGAAGCCGCATTCCTCGACAATTTCCAGGGAACCTATGTGCGACCACCAGACGCTGATGACCTAAACAACATAATTCAACAGCCAGAGGAATCAGACAGACAATTCTGGACATGGTTCCTAACCAAGAAAAATCAAATAGTCGACTGTCCGGTCGCAGAGGCCCTCGCAGCCTTCAAACATAACATCCGTGACGAGTGGCTTGCCCGGCACCTAGGACAGGAAAAGCCGAAATCCTTGGCAGCCCTCACAACACTCATGACCCGCTTTTGCGCGGGGGAAGACAGCTGGCTAGCTCGTAGTAATAACATGACCAAGAGCCACGGTAATTCGGATACCAAGGATAGCAATGGCAGGTCACGTTGCAACAAGCACAAGCGCCCGCATTAACTTGGCGACAATCTTTGAGGATCTGATAGTTAATGCCGGATTCAGAGGCTCTAAACCCGGTCAGCGGAAAAAGTCATTTAAAAGAAATACTCCGGGCCCGTCTAGTTTGGACCGAGTACTCGATCGCTTGTGCCAGATACACGACACCCTCGAAAAACTAGCCAATCACACCAACAGGGATTGTTGGGTGTTCAAGCAGGCAGGCAAGGGCCGTAATAAGTGCAAGATCCTCAACAAAATGGATTAAGGTGGGCTTCGGATTTTTCATAATTTTTTTCTATCTTTTCATCAAGGCTGGGTAAATTTCGAAATTAAGCGGAGGAAATCCACCAATAAGAGATAAGTGCCGAAAACAGAGACAAGGGGCTGCTTAGCGATGACGAGGAGGAGCCCCGGCCACCGAAAAATAGGGGACAGAAGGACTTCCCCCCACAAGTGCGCACGGTGAACATGATATACGCAACCCACATCCGCAAAAGGGAGCGGAAGCATGCACTCAGGGACGTATATGCGTTGGAGCCAGTTGCCCCAAAGTTCAACCCGTGGTCCTCCTGCCCGATCACTTTTGATCGAAGGACCACCAGCATCATGAAGATCCGGCCGGAAATGCGGCGCATTGATTCTAGACCCAATCATTGTGGATTTCACCTCACTAGATCTGTCTTACGTCTGAGTCTGCAGCTTGCCCTCGGAGAGGACATGTCAAATACTCCCATCTCTTGCTTATCGCACTATTTGTATCGTTACGCTTTCACAAGAGCCTTTTAATAAACAATACATAGCTTTTGTCTATTATTGCATTCCTTTTATGTAAATATGTTCGATTATGACATTATGCAACCGTACACTTTGAATGCGACCAATACACCGAGGGCTTAAGTACCCCAGAATATGGTGTGAGAAGTCCGAACAGTCTCACGAGTGCGGTACCCCGAACTTATAGCATTATATACATCGGCTCCGAATCATGTCTTGGGTCAATAGTTGGGTTTGCCCGGCTCCCAAGTTTTGGTACCTTACGTTCCATTATATCGGCTAAGGTAGCGCTGGGAGAACTACTGCGATTGTGCCCCGGTTGAGTTGGGTTAAGCACCCCAGTAGAGAAAGCTAAAACTAACCGTCATGATAGGGCGAGAGCTGGTCGCTGTTCGAGAGGTTTCGAGTCCCTAAGACTTATGCCGCTTAGAGCAAGGCGGCTTTGTCCGCCTAAGCGTGGATAGTGCCCGAACTTCGGTCTTAGAATATTAGGGGCTTCGCCGAAATTTAAAATTATAGAATTCTATGGCTAAGTTAGAGTGATAAAGCATTATAGTCCGATTGCCTTGTTCATTGTGCTGAGCGCCTCCCTCGAAGGACCCAAGAAGGGGAACATGAGCGCTCAGGTTTATCCCGAACACCCCAACACTCGTCGCATGGGGGCAGAAGCCGACGACTCGCCATCTCTCTGATTTAATAAACGGCCGCACAGAAGGTAATATTTTAAATGCAAAAAGCGTTGCTTAGCGCATATGAACAAGTTTTTAGCGCACAGGATAACACAAGCGAGTTTACTCATAAATTACATCCTTGGAACATTCATCCGCCATAAAAGGCGGGCACACCTTCGAGACACCCTCATAATACATCTCGGGCTTGCGATGCTCCTTGCCCTCCAGTGGCCCATCTGTCACCAGCTTCTCAGCATCCATCTTGCCCCAGTGTACTTTAACACGGGTAAGGGCCCTACGGGCGCCTTCGATGCATACGGAGCACATGATGACTTCAAGCCGTGGACAGGCATCCGCCAGCCGCCTCACCAGCCCAAAGTAGCTCCCATGCATGACCTCCCGTGCCATGGCGGACTATAAGGCCCTTCATGGCCTGTTCGGCCACCTTATGGAGCTCGACCAGCTGCTTCAGCTGGTCGCTCAAGGGCACCGGGTGTCCGGCCTCAACATACTGGGACCAAAACACCTTCTCCGTCGAGCTCCCCTCCTCGGCTCGGTAGAATGCGGACACACTGCGGGGAAGATCTGTGAATGCTCTTGGAGAGCTCCGGACTCGGGTAAGTAACAAGTAATTCACTTTAACGTGCTTGCTTTGCATAAAGAATGCATTACCCGCCGCTATCTTCTTCATCGCCTCAATTTCCTGGAGGGCTTTTTGGGTTTCGGCCTTGGCACATTTGGCGCTCTCAAGGGCCGAGGCAAGCTCAGAGTCTCGAGTCTTTGAGTCAAGCTCCAAACTCTCGTGTTTTTTCACGAGAGCCTAGAGCTCTCTCTGCACCTCCGCCACCCGCGCCTCATGCTTTTCCCGCTCGATTAGCTCCACGGCCGCATTGTCTTGACCTTGTACATCGCTTCCTTGAGTCGCCACCTCGGTTGTGGCCCTGTAATACTCACGTTAGTCCTGTCATTTTTGCAACCACATCTTTTTATATACTTACATAAGGTATTACTTACCTTCCTTGTCCTCGAGCTGCTTCTTGGCAAGGCGAGCTTCGTTCTCGGACCGCTCGAGGCTAGCTTCAATGCATCGACCTCTGCAGTCGGTCTGGCAGAGGTCGGCTGTGACTGCATTCCCATATTGACATACTTATGTTAGACTCCTGCGTATATCTTTTAGATCCTCGATTCGGCTTTTCTTCTCGAACACCAAACCGAGCATCGAGAACTCTTGTCTATGCGGTAATATTTTTACATATCTTAAATACATACCTCAATGCCTGTTACAAGGCTGGCACATGCTTCAATCAGCCCGCTCCTGGCGGACTGAACCTTCTGGATCACCGCACTCATAATAGTGCGGTGATCCTCGTCGATGGAGGCGCCGATAAGCACCTCCAGAAATTATCCGGTGCCTCCGGTTGGACGGAGGTCACCGGCGTCGTAGGCTTGCCCTTCTTACTAGGGGCCTTTGCGGACTTCTGGAACCTTGAAGGTTCCGGTGCGGTGTCCGGCCCGCGGCCGGACTTAGAGCCATTTGGGGTTTTATCCCCTTTGCGCCTGGAGTCCGGGAGGTCGCCTTGCGACGCCTATAGGACCACCTCCTCCTGGCTTGGACCCTTTTGGGACTCCACCTCGGCATCGTCTGTAGGACGAGGGGAGGTAGCAGTCGGGAGTGAAATACTATTCACATCTGACGAATCTAGGGAGCCGCTCGACGAAGCGTCAAGCCGGGCCTTGGGCGGACTGCATGATTATATTCGGCGTCAGAAGAAACCGTGGAATAAAGGAACGCCATGAGTTATTCTGGTATCCGGATACTTACGATTTTGCCAGGGGCTTGGCCCTGGATGGCCACTCCTCTTTACCGTCGTGGGCGTTGGTGGAGTAGTCCGAAGGAAGGGTCCTTCCCTTCTTGGACCCTCCGCCCCCCCCAGTTAGGGCGGCCTTCCTTTTCTTTCCTCCCCCCGCTGGAGGGGGAGAGGCCTCTTCTTCCTCCTCCTCGTCCTCGTGGGAGGAGTGCGCTTCAGAGTCATCGGACGATGAATCCGACACCACCGTGGCCTTCTTCTCCGGCACCACGTAAGGTGCCGGGACCAGCAGCTTCGCCAAGCGGGCATCTGCTGGGCCTTCGGGCAAAGGAGCCGGACAGTCGATCTGTCCGGTCTTCTTCTGTCAGTCCTGTCAAAGGAACGGGAGCTTAGATCCCGCATAGAGTCAAACTATGAAAAATAAGTATCCCGTAAAGGGTAAAACAAGCTTACTACGCTGGCTTGGCGCTTCGGGCAGAATCCGTGATCCTCGGTCATGGGAGGGGGAACCTCGGCGCCCTTGAATAGAACCTTCCAGGCATCCTCGTGCGTTGTGTCAAAGAGCCTGGTCAGAGTTTGGTGCTTGGTCAGGTCGAACTCCCACAAGTTAAAAGCCCGTCGTTGACACGGGAGGATCCGACGGATGAGCATGACCTGGACTACGTTGACAAGTTTAACCTTCTTGTCCACCAGGTTTTGGATGCAGGTTTGGAGTCCGGTCAGCTCTCCCGAATTACCCCACGACAGGCTCTTCTCTTTCCAGGAATTGAGCCGTGTGGGGATGCCAAATTGGAATTCGGGGGCCGCTGCCCATTCAGGGTCACGCGGCTCGGTGATGTAGAACCACCCCGATTGCCACCCTTTGATGGTTTCCATGAAGGAGCCCTCGAGCCATATAACGTTGGGCATCTTGCCCACCATGGCGCCTCTGCACTCCGCTTGCTGGCCGCCCACTACCTTCTTCTTGACATTGAAGGTCTTCAGCCATAAGCCGGAGTGGGGCTTGAAGCGGAGGAAGGCCTCGCACACGACGATAAACGCCGAGATGTCGAGGATGAAGTTCGGGGCCAGATCGTGGAAATCCAGGCCGTAGTAGAACATGAGCCCCCGGACAAATGGGTGGAGTGGGAAGCCCAGTCCGCGGAGGAAATGGGGGAGGAACACCACCCTCTCATCGGTCCTAGGGGTGGGGATGAGCTTCCCCTCGTCTGGAAGCTGGTGCGCAATGTCGTTGGACCAGTATCCGGCTTTCCTCAACTTTTTGATGTGCCCCTCTGTGACGGAGGAGGCCATCCACCTGCCTCCCGCTCCGGACATGGCTGGAGAAGGTTGAGGTGGGAAGCTGCGGACTTAGTATTTGGAGCTCGAAGTCTTGTGAAATGGATAAGCAAAGGAGGAAGAAGGCGTAGATGAAAAAGGTGGATCCTTATCCCTTATATGGGCGGACGAAACTATGTGCCCCCCACCGGCTGGTAAAACTCGCTTATCTCCCAAGTGTCGTAATTAATGGCACGGTTGGGTTACCCACGCCTCGTATTGATGAGAATCCGGAATAAGGGGACACGATCTACGCCCGACAAGACGTGCCAAGGAAACCGCCTCGCTAAGTGCGCTGAGGTGGGACAGTAAAAACGATTCGGATAAAGGCTTGGCCGTGGTGTGATGTCACGCTGCGGAATACGTCAACATATGGGATTTGTGTAAATATTATCCTCTCTACGGTGGTATGTGGAACTTATTTTGCAGAGCCGGACACTATCATTGTGTTCAAAATCTTCTATGAAGTATTCGGAGGAGGAACCCGCCTTGCAATGTCGAACACAATCTGCGCGCCGGACTTGTCGTCATTGAAGCCTGGTTCAGGGGCTACTGAGGGAGTCCTGGATTAGGGGTTGTCCGGATAGCCGGACTATAACCTTTGGCCGAACTCTTGGACTATGAAGATACAAGACTGAAGACTTCATCCCGTGTCCGGATGGGAGTTTCCTTGGCGTGGAAGGCAAACTTGGCGATACGAATATGTAGATCTCCTCCCATTGTAACGGACTCTGTGTAACCCTAGCCCTCTCCGGTGTCTATATAAACCGGAGGGTTTTAGTCCGTAGGACGAACAACAATCATACCATAGGCTAGCTTCTAGGGTTTAGCCTCTTTGTTCTCGTGGTAGATCTACTCTTGTACTACCCATATCATCAATATTAATCAAGCAGGAGTAGGGTTTTACCTCCATCGAGAGGGCCCGAACCTGGGTAAAAACATCGTGTCCCTTGTCTCCTGTTACCATCCGCGTAGACGCACAGTTCGGGACCCCCTACCCGAGATCCGCCGGTTTTGACACCGACAAGCGCCATCGGGGGAAGATAAAGGGAAGAATAAATAAGACGAAAGCGGGCCTCACGCATTATTCATCCAAACCAGGGGAATTAGTGCCTCCGCGAAGGAGGACAACCGAGGATTTGGAAGCAACGGTTTCCAAACGTGGGAAAAAACCTTCGCCAGGGGGCCCTGCCATGAAGGGCATCCCTTCCGCACAGTGCCTGCAAGGGGAACAGCCCTCTACCAAGCTGTAAGTAAACAAAAGTACTTTTATGGTAAATATATCTTACTTCATCTGTGAGAATGATAACCGAAACGTATGTCTTGTAGTCCGGATCATAGCCCTTCTCAACAGAGTTCGTCTTCGGGGGATCTTCTTCCGGAGATGATGGAGAGCGAAACACCTCCCTTTGTCTCCCCGGATCACGAGGCGGACGACCCTGAGGTGTCGTCACAAAGGATTTCTCCGGATCTGCCAAGGCCGGAAGGTAACCCTTCGGCCACCCGAAGTCTGGAGTATTCGGCTCACAAGGGAGGCGTCGGAAAAGAAATGCAGGACCGTCCGTCTGGCGACGGGCGCTTGATGAATCTTCTGGAGCAAGCGGCTATCTCAGAAGCGCACCATACTCTAACGGGTACGGTGGTTGAGAAGATTTCATCCGCCGAAAGCGGGCTGCATGAAGCTTTTATGACTCTGCTAAAAGGCTTTGAGGTACGTAAAATAATATATTTTTGACGGTACCGCACACGCTAGGTGTGCCCTATGTAGATAGTAGCCCCTGAGACTCTGGTTGCTGTCCGAAGACGGCAAACAGAGGATCATAGTCCCAGGTAATAACCGTGCTGCTTTTCGCGTGCAGGTGGCTAATGGTCCGGGGGCTAGCCGGACTGGTGAGTTTGCCGAACTGAAGCGGGAACCTGAAGTGGCAGATGCCGACATCGTGCTTGTAAACAAGCGGCTTGACGAGGCATAGGGTATGTATTATCCTATGATCAACACATATTAAGAGGGGTATGAAGCTAATATCTGTAATATGCTGTGACTGTAGATGGAGCTGTCGTCGTGGAGGCTCTTCGGGCAGAACTTGCCCAAGCCAAGGAGCAAGCTAGGAGGAGTGATGTGGCGGCTCTAAAGGCGGCCGAAGAGCTAAAAGCCGAACGGGCTGCTCGTCTCTAGAACGAAGAAAAAATGGCCAAGATGGCTGTTGAACTGAAAGATGCCGCCGGCCGGTATGAGCTTCTTGAAAAGGAAAACCAGGCGAAGGCGACGGACCTGAAGGGAGCCCTTGAAGCAGCCAAGGAAACCCGGTCTAAAATCAGAGCGGTGAAGGAGGAGCTCCGTCAAGCCGGAGATATCGTGGCTGGGAAGCCGTTTTTGTTGCAAACGATGTTTGGAGAACCGAAGTATGCCCCTCTAGATAAACTATGGAGTTCTGCAGATGCGTACTTGGATTTGGCAGCGAGTGCCGCTGATGCGACCAAGTTTTTCAAAGATCAGAGAGATCAAGAAGTGGAAAGGTTGTTTTGGTCACAGTTCAACACTCCCACGTGTCCACTCCTTTTAAATGAACAAATGGCCGAGTGGGCCAAGCTCCATAGGTTGTCCGGACTTGCTATGAGGTCAGTCGTGGATCACCTATGGCCGGAGGGACCGAGGCCGAATAGCTATTTTGGTCTAGTGCAACAATTCCTTGGCGCTATGCCGCAAATCGACGCTATAAAGAGGTCGGCGTGCATACAGGGTGTGCGGATTGCTCTTGCCCGTGTTAAAACATACTGGGCGGAGATGGAGGCCACCGCTATTGCAACCCGAGGCCCGACCGTAGGCCAGGTCCCGGCGGAGCACTATTTTGAAGAAGTCCTAGAAGGCGCTCGTGTAATAGAGGCTCAATGCTCGAAGAATATCATGTTCAAGTGACATGTACTCAGATTGTAAAAACAATGCTATTTAAGTTATAAAGGCTGTGTTTATACTTTTGCCTGAAAGTACTATGATGCCTCCTATGCGGCCATTTACGTATATATGTATATAACCTGAAAGTTTGCAGTCGTCGGCTTCGGCCCCCACGCATATAAAGCGGGGGTGTTCACAAAAATGCATATCACACTTGATCCAAGGTCTTTGTCGGATTACGGGTTCCGGCAGACCCTTGAGGTTCGAACACTAGGGTGCGCGCGGAGATCTGAACCTCCACCGTCTCGTACCTCGCCGAATCGCAGGGACCTATACTACTAACGGAACAGCACAAGAGACACAAGATTTATACTAGTTCGGGCCACCGTTGTGGTGTAATACCCTACTCTAGTTTGTGGTGTGGTGGATTGCCTCTTGGGCTGATGAGGAATAGTACAAGGAAGAACAGCCTCGCGAGAGTCTGTTCTTGGTGGGTGTGATGAACTGCTAGGTGGTGTTCAGTCGCCTCTCTCTATCTCTCGCTTGTTCTCTTGCTATCTTTCTGAATGTTCGTCCCCCCTACCTTGTGGGTGGCTAGTCCTATTTATAGGCGAAGGCCCTGGGCCTCTTCCCAAATATTAATGGCGGGAAGGGCGCCAACAATTAGCCATTTTGAAGGGGAACAGCGGGTACACTTATCCTGACTAAAGTTGGTCCTCGCCTGCCAAAGGCTCTGGTGATGACGCCTTCTTGGGCTCCACGATGACTCCCTTCCAGCCGTTGGGGCTAGTCTTGGTCTTGTTGCACTGAAACGGATGCCTTTGCTTGATGCTCTCGCTGCGCTTGCTCCCTTTGCACCAAAGAGGAAAGGAGGACGCTGCAGACGGCTGGCCTTGGCCGGCGCCCTTGGTCGTCATGGCTTGCGTCATGGGCACCTCGCGAGGTACCCTGCCTTGAACTCTCCGCCTGCTCATGAGCCAGCCTGACGAGGCCGTGCCTGAGGAAGCTCCTTGTGGTCCGCCCCGCGAGGCTTGGCTCCTCGCGAGGGTCTTGAGCTTGCGTTGATGAAGATGGGCTGTCCTGGGCCTCCTTCGAGCCACGCCGCAGGCAGCGAGCGAGCAAGTCTGGGACCCCGTTCCCGAACGCCCGGCATAGCCCCAGGACCACGGCGCGCCCGAACTTGGCCGAGCAGAGAAGCGAAAGGGCAAGTGCAAAGCGTCGCGGGCCCTAACAGCCTGCGGCCTTGGGTGCCGCGTGGCGGTTGATTGGACGTGGGCGGCACTGTTCCCCACGCCTCCTCATTTCGTGCCTTGCTAGGCGGACACGCTGCTGTACACATATGTTCCCCTATCTGCTGCTCGTGCGCCCCTGTCCTTCCCCCTCTCGAACTCCAGCTTCCATTTTCGATCCAATCTCGAATCTTCCCCCCCCCCTTCAATCGCCATGGTTCCGACGAAGAAGGGGAAAGGGAAGAAACCTGTGCCTCCGCCTCGCTCGCCGCCGCCGGTGGCCTCCGCCGTCGACCCGTTGATCATACTCAATCTAGAGGGCTTGGGCAAGGTTAGTTCGGCTCTGGCCACCACCTTCAACGAATGCGGGAGGACGATGGCCTGGCCCGCGTCCCACTTCTCCATCGACAGGATAGTCACTGAGGTTCGGTATTTTGCTGATGCCCTGCGGGCGGGGCTGGTTCCCCCCTTTTCTGATTTCTTCAATGCCGTGCTTTCCCACTATCAGATCCACATGATGCATCTGGGTCCTGAGTCCATCACTCTCCTCTCGGTCTTCGCCGTCGGTTGTGAAGCAATGATGGGCATCCTTCCTTCGATTACCTTGCTGCGCCACTTCTTCTCTCTCAAGGCTTGTCGACCCCACCCAATGCTCGGCGTGTGTGAGCTTCGTCAGCGCCCCGAGACAGCGGCCTCAGGGATTGACTTCAGCCTGCCTCCGCCCGCGGCGGAGTTCCGCGAGAGGTGGTTGTACGTGGATGTGGGGCTGCCCAGCCCCCTGCTATCGGAGCCAACCTCGCCTGCTGTCCCCAATTCATGCTGGGGCCAGGAGACGCTTTCAAGCCCTCGACTCATTTTTGTCTGGCACCGCTTCGAGTTCCTGAGAAAGCTTGGCGTGACAGCGCCCAAGGTGGTGAAGGAGTTCACGATGTGCTGCGTTGCTCCTCTCCAACGTCATTCCCGCGGATGTGGGCCTTGGCCAGGGCCTGGTGATCGTATGAGGCTCAGGAAGAAGACTGGCGCTGAGCGCTAAGGAAAGTGCTCCTGGTCCTGACTGGCGACCCCCACCCCGGTGGCATCCGGCATGAAGGTGCCTTGCTGTACCTCTACCAGAACAGGGGTGATTTTGTGAACCAGATGCCTATCTTCGATGAATGGGGGCCGCGCCCCGCTGGTCTCCAGGGGCCTCACGAGAATCCAGTGATGGTGACGGCCCTTCCAGTCGGCCAAAGGCTCCTCCTCAAGTGGCGGAAGCGAGGAGGCACGAGCCGCCAGAGGCGCGAGGATCCCCAGCCCGGGGTCACAGCGTCGAGCGGCAGCTCATGAGGGAGCAGCTCTGAGGCTCATGCCGCCCATGGTGAGGCGGCAGGCAGCCGCCCAGCGGCGCGGATGGAGCCCCCGAGGCCCCTGCTGCTTCTCTTGGTGAGGCGACCAGCAGCGCGCGTCAGGCGGACGCCCCTGACGCAGGTCGCCTTGATGCTTCTCCCTCACCGCAGGCTGACCCCTGCGCTCAAATCTTGGGTCGTTTCCGCGTGAACTTCGAGGCCCTCCGGAAGAGAAGGGAGGCCCTGGGCGATGATTACCCTTGTCGCTTTCTTGAAGCGTGGGAAATGCCATGCCCACGGATGAGTAAGCCTTCTCCTTCTCCAGCTCCTGATTCTTACGCTGCTTGTACTGATCCTTGCCTGCAGGCCCTTCTGCCGAGCTCATGGAGACGGGTGAGGAGCCGTCCCCCCCGGCCTCGCCCCCTTCCCCGTCCTTGAGTGCTCCAAGCAGTGGAGCCCTTGTGGTGAGGGCGACCGGTGAGGCGAACCGTCCCGAGGCGCGTCGTGCCCCTGCGCGCCTCGCGACCCTTCCTTGCGAGCCTTCCCGTGGCATAGCTAGCCTGACGTGGGCTTCTCGCCTAGTCGTGGACGGCGATTGGCTGATGCGCTTCCTGCACCCCTCGTCTGGGGATGGGCTGGCTCGGGCCGGGCTTACAGCGCGGCGTGCCCGGCCGTCGCGAGTGCCAGCCCCGGCCCCTGCCGGAAGAGTGCTGATTCATGGCTCTGGCGCCCGCACAGGGCGGTTGATGGTGTAGAGGGCGTGCACGAAGCGCCCGGAAGCGCCGCGCCTTCGCCGAGGATTTCTTGAAGGCGGTGGCAGCGGTGAGCCTTCTTGGTGAAGAGCTTCGCTGACGAAGACGCGCGCCTTGAGGCCAAGGGCCTCGCCTGGCCGCAGAGAGGCGTGAGCTGGAGGGCGCCCTGCTTGCGCGCCACCAGCGCGATCTTGATGATGAAAAGGCCAAGGCGTCGCTGGCAGCCTCTCAGGAGGCCTGCTCTCGGGCCGTCGACGAGGCCCGGGAAGCTAACAGGCGGAGAGAGGCAGCGGAGGAGCGGGCACGGGAACTCCTGGCCCGGTGTCACTCATTGGAGGCAGCCCTCGTGTCGATGAAGGTGGCCTTCGGCGAGCCGGCGGAGCTCCAAAAGCGTGAGGAGGCGTTGACGCTTGAAGCCGCCCGAGCGCCTGTGATCTGGCGCTTGGAGGCGAGGCGCTTGGCGACAGGCGAAGGATGAGGTCACTGCAGGAATCCCAGCGTCTGGAGGAGGTCGGACGCCCGAGTGGCGACGGCGCTCGAACCTCGAGCGCGAAGTTTGAGAAGGCTGGGGTTGATCAAGGCCGAGGCTGAGGCAGGACTGCTGCCTTGAGGCCAAGCTGGAGGAGGCGGCGGCGGGCCGATGCTCTTGAGCCGCCCTCGAGGTGGCGCAAGGAGTCAACCACCTCTCGGGCCGAGGCGCTCCTTCTTCGCCAGCAGGTGGAGGAGGCCGAGGCTGTCGCCTTGCCGATGTCACGGACGAAGATACATCAGCGGCGAATCCTGGAGAATGAGCACGGCCCCATGCTCGCCACGCTCCGAGAAAGAGCCAACGCAGCCTTGGGTAATATCTGCGAGGCGGCGATGGCGAGCGCGCCTTGATTAACTTCGCCGGCAACCTTGATTCTTCACCGATGTGGTGGCCTTGGCTGGAAGCGCGGTCGGTCAGGGCCAATAGGTTGGTGGAGGAGAGAGCGCGCGCTGCTTGGTAGCGCCTTTTCTTGTGTTTTCAGCCATCTCCGGGACATGGACCCCCGCCGACTTTGGCGCAGCTATCACCCAGTTCCCGAGCCGTCCGGCGACACAGCGCCTTTGGGTGGAAGACAATAATGGATGCTCTCGTCCGGGCCTTCGCTTCGGACAACGACGGCGTGGTCATGGCACGCCTATGAGGCGGCGTGGTGAGCAACCCGGATGCGGCGGCGGCCGCCTTGAACGGTGGCCAGCGGGCCAGCGACTCCAGCAACGGCTCGGGAGGTGCTCCACGAGGGCGCATTGGGGATTTATCCGGCCCGATTATGTATTGTCCCTGTTCCGTTACCTGCATGAATAGAACTCAGGTTTTGGCCTGATGGCTGTGAGAGCATTTTGGGAGGAGCCCTCATGTAAAACTTGTGTTCATCGTATTAGCAGGTGTTACATAGCCCATACGCCCAGCGCCAAGTGGTTGGCTAAGCGACGTGCTGGTTGGCTGGTTTACCTTTGTTTCGTACGAGCCCTGAGATAGCCTGTGGGAGGCTGCGGCGATCTGAGTGTCTCCTGATCGAATCCGTAGGATCTGCAGTAAAGACCCTCCAGAGAGGGGCCTTGGCGGCGACAAATTTGGGCTCTTGTAAGCTAGGCCTGGCCCGGCTCGCGAGGGCTCGCGAGGGAGGCAGGTGGCGGGGTGGTAACGAAAGCGAGAGATTTGCTCGAGCGAGACTAAGCACCCTTCCCGAACACACGCAAATCTCAGATTCGAATCGAACTTAAATCCAGCGGGGAAGCGACAATCAAATGGAAAGGCGGAAAGCGGAAGAAAAGCGCGTCCAGGCACCTAGTCTAGTCTTGGGCGCTCTTCTCACCAGTCTTGAGCTAAGTGCTGCCATTGGGCGTGGGAGGGAGCCCCGGGGCTGGCGGCACCCGAGACTACGGGGCGTGTACAGCCCCCTCATTATTACGTGAGAGTGTCGCAGGCGGCGAAGCTTCACAGCAGCCTTGGGCCTTCTTCACAGTACCGGCCTTGCTTCATATCGCCCAGACGAGGCCCGCCTTGCGCCACACTCTAGTGCCATCAACGGCCCGGAAATCAGGATGCCGCCCGATGGGGTAGAGTGGTCGCCCGTGATTCCCCGGCGACCATGGGTCCTCCGCCAGGCAAGCCACAGCGCCTCCCAGCAGAAGGCCTACCTCCTGAGAACGCCTTGCTCCGACGCCGCGGTGGTGATGTCGGATCTGCCCTCTCCGGCAGCCCCTGCGCCCCCCTCCCGAGGGGTAGGAGACTGCGGGAGCGGGGCAGCAGCTCGTCGTGGCGACCTGTACCTCCTACGACCTATGGTTAGCGTATGTTTGCTCTTGAGGAAGTAGCGGTACCCGATAATCGTCGCCCCCGGTGTGACCAGTGGGACCGTCTCGAGACTCCTGGAAGAGCTCGGCTTCTGGCGCCTCATCCCCCCAGCTCGGGCTGAGGAGCGAGCCTTGTTCTCCCTCATGCGGGTGCCCTTGCTCCATCATGTGGGGCACGTATTCTTCTGGCGCCGTCATCCGAAGGCCACGCCCGTAGTCTTGAGCATGCCATCTTTCTGCCAATGCGCCCATCGTGGGGCGGCGGTGCGGCGGTCCACCCGGGCCGTGGGTTACGTCGAGTCCTTCTTCTCCACGGGCCGGGGGCGGGGGCAACCCCGTTGCCGGCCCGGTGCTAACAGCTTTGCCGGTGTTGGAGTAGCTTTGGAGCCCGCAGGCACGCGTGGAGCCCCGTGCTTGGCCGCCACAGGCACTGAGATGGAAGCTGGGTGTAGAAGGGGTGAGCCCCCGTGGCGGCGAAGCCCAAGAGCTCCGGCACTCGCTCCAGCAGCACGTCGCGGCTGCTCTCCTGCAGCCTGCACTGCAGCAGCTCTCGGGCCATTGTGAGCGCGGACCTTGAGTTCGCCTGCTCCCGGCAGTGTCTGGTGACATGGTCATGGCGTGATTGGAGGCCCTTCCTTGCCCGGCGCTGCCAGCATGAGAGCCGTAGAAGCCTGTCGCGTCGCCCGCAGCCCTTGGCGCCCTGCGGACCATGAGCTACTGGAGCCGCAGGGTCGCCCGTGATGGCTCTGCGTGGTGACCACGCCGCCCAGAGATCTGGGTTGCCAGCAGTCGCGGACATGGTGATGATGATGCGACAGGACACGAGGTGGCGGAAGGTGGATTCGGCGCACCCTACAGCGCGCCAAATGTCGGATTCTGAGTTCCGGCAGACCCTTGAGGTTCGAACACTGGGGTGCCGCAGCGAGATCCGACCCTCCACCGTCTCGTACCTCGCCGAATCGCGAGGACCCTAAACTACTAACGGAACATCACAAGAGACACAAGATTTATACTAGTTCGGGCCACCGTTGTGGTGTAATACCCTACTCTAGTTTGTGGTGTGGTGGATTGCCTCTTGGGCTGATGAGGAATAGTACAAGGAAGAACAGCCTCATGAGGTCTGCATTCTTGGCGGGTGTGATGAACTGCTAGGTGGTGTTCAGTCGCCTCTCTCTATCTCTCGCTTGTTCTCTTGCTATCTTTCTGAATGTTCGTCCCCCCTACCTTATGGGTGGCTAGTCCTATTTATAGGCGAAGGCCCTGGGCCTCTTCCGAAATATTGAGCGGTAAGGGCGCCAACAATTGGCCATTTTGAAGGGGAACCGCGGGTACACTTATCCTGAGTAAATTTGGTCCTCGCATGCCAAAGGCTCTGGTGATGACGCCTGCTTGGGCTCCACGATGACTCCCTTCCAGCCGTTGGGGCTGGTCTTGGTCTTGTTGCACCGAAACGGATGCCTTTGCTTGATGCTCTCGCTGCGCTTGCTCCCTTTGCACCAAAGAGGAAAGGAGGATCTTTGCTGCAGGCTGGCCCGGCCCAGCGCCCTTGGTCGTCATGGCTTGCATCATGGGCACCTCATGAGGTACCCTGCCTTGAACTCTCCGCCTCCTCATGAGCCAACTGACGAGGCCGTGCTGAGGAAGCTCCTTGTCGTCCCGCCCATGAGGCTTGGCTCCTCGCGAGGGTCTTGAGCTGCGTTGATGAAGATGGGCTGTCTGGGCCTCCTTGAGCGACGCCCTTGAGCATGAGCGAGCAAGTCTGGGGACCCCCGTTCCCAAAACACCGACAGTCTTGGTCCATTAAGGAGGTGATAGCGCAGCGAACAAGGAAATCAGACTATATTGCTTTAACACTTTCACTTAGCCATAGGAGTTTGACGGTGGGGCTACTATATAGCCCTGGTACTTCCGGCAGCTCATCCGAATGCGGTAGCGTACATACATGACCGAGAAATGGCCCTTCGTTAATGCGGAGGAATCCCGAAGATTCCGCTAGGTCATCGAGTGGTTGACCAGTCTCGCGCTTTATCATGACAGTCAGTTTTCGGCTTTCTCTGCTGAGGTGCTCGTCCGGATGAACCAGGGCACAATCACAACAGTTCTCCTGGTGCCACCTTAGCCGATAGAGCGGAACATAAGGTAACAAAACACAGGAGCCGGGCAAACCCAACATTTGACCAAAGACATGATTCGGAGCTGATGCATATAAGGCCAAACTCGCGACGCCGAACACTCGCTAAGGTATTCGGTCTTTACAACATATACCGGGCTGAGTAACGACCTTGATAATGAACCCTGAGTGTCCAGGTACGTGCATCATTTTGACGTGGCGAAATGCCAATAACGTCAGCATCCTTCTTGGTTATGCCGAGTATCCGGAGGATGTGAAGCAACAAAAGACAGTAAAAAAGGTTTACACAGGGGCTTAATCTAAAAATAAACCTTTGAGCGGGGCCCTACTGCACGTCTGCGCCTGTGTCTCCGTTTTGCCGTATCCTGGAAGGGTGTAGCACGATTATCATCTCTAAAAGACAAATACTTAGTTGAAAGTTGTTGTCCGAAAAATTGGTTATTCTTAATAAACCGTTAGAATTCAAGATAAGTATGGCCGAGCCGAACTGTAGTCCTATTAACATGCGGGGAGCCCCTGGTACCGCCTATGGGGGTATACCCATCAGACCAATCTCAGGTTTATCTAAACTGTTACAACTAGTGGTGCGCCGGACTCGTCTAGCCGTGTCCGTGGTCTTGACGACCGATCATTTATTCTGGTTGGAGAGGCCGTTTAGTGTTTGGCTGCTAAAGCCGTCACACGTTCTTCCGCGCGTAAGGAGCGCTCAGTATTTCCGCTAATTGTGATGATGCCACGTGGACCGGGCATCTTAAGCTTAAGAGAAGCATAGTGCGGTACTGCATTGAAGCGAGCGAAGGCTGTTCTTTCGAGTAGTGCTTAATAGCCGCTTCGGAATGGAGCGATGTCGAAGGTTAACTTCTCACTTCGGAAGTTGTCGGGAGAACCGAATACAACCTCTAGTACTAGAGAGCCCGTACATCGGGCCTCTGGGCCTGGTTTTACTCCTTTAAAGGTAGTGTTACTTGGGCTAATTTTTGTCGGGTATATCCCCATTTTGCGGACTGTGTCCTGATATATCAGTTTAAGACTACTTCCGCCGTCCATAAGGACTTGGGTGAGACGGTATCCGTTGATAATTGGGTCTAGCACCAAGGCAGCCAATCCTCCGTGCCGGATACTAGTCGGGTGATCCTTGCGATCAAAAGTGATCGGGCGGGCTGACCAGGGGCTGAACTTAGGGGTGACGGGCTCTACGGCACATATATCTTGGAGTGCATGTTTGCTCCTCCTCTTCATCATGTGAATCATGTTCACTGTTTTGACCTCTGATGGGAATTTTTTCTGTCCCCCAGTGCTTTGCTGACGAGGCCCGTCCTCGTCTTCACTTGGCGTCTCCCTCCCCTTGTGTTCGGCGTTTAGCTTGCCGGCCTGCTTGAGGACCTAGCATTCTCTGTGGGTGTGATTTGCAGTTTTATCGGAGGTGCCATGAATCTGACATAATTTTTCTAGAATCTTGTTAGGCTGGACGGTCCATCTCTATTGCCTTTGAATGGCTTCTTCCATTGACTGGGTTGAGAGCCCCTCAATCGGGCGTTTACCGCTGTGTTGTCTGGGAGATCCTCATTATTTCGACGCTTGCTTTTGTTGCGTCATGGTTTTCCATTGCCATCCCTCACTTCGGATGTGCCTGGGTCGCTGGTGCCGCTATGGGCCAACCAACTATCCTCGCCCGCGCAAAAGCGGGTCATAAGGCTTGTTAGGGCTGCCACATTGTCCTTGGTTTTTCTTCGCCGAGGTGTCTGGCAAGCCATTCGTCTTGTACACTGTGTTTGAAAGCCGCTAAGGCTTCGACGTCCGGGCAATCGACGATTTGATTTTTCTTAGTGAGGAATCTGTTCCAAAGCTTTCGGGCTGACTCTCTGGGCTGTTGAATTATATGACTTAAATCGTCTGCATCCGGAGGTCGGACATAAGTCCCTTGAAAATTAGCCCTAAAAGCATCCTCGAGCTCTTCCCAACTTCCAATTGAGTTTTCAGGGAGGCTTTTCAGCCAGTGCCGAGCTGGTCCCTTCAACTTGAGGGGTAAGTATTTGATGGTGTGGAGGTCATCTCCGCGAGCCATGTGGATATGAAGGATAAAGTCCTCAATCCAGACCCCAGGGTCTGTCGTTCCGTCGTACGCCTCTATGTTCACGGGTTTGAATCCCTCTGGAAATTCGTGATCCAGCACCTCATCGGTGAAGCATAGGGGGTGTGCGGAACCCCTATATTTGGATGTATCATGGCGTTCAGACGGTTGTAGTATTCCATTTTGATTTTGCGCTGGAGCGCGCTTCCTAGATCCGTAGATGGATTTGGTCACGCCGGCCTTTTGATGCGAGTCCTCGCGTGGATATGTGCTGACTTGTGTGCGGCCTCGTTAGCCGCTCTATCACGGTCACGAGGTCATCGATCCGACTGGTCGGCTGGTTATTTTTTGGCTGTGGGGGCTCTAAGGCCTCATCATCGAATTCAGGCAGCAGCTTGTGCTTTGGATAGCTCTTCGTGTGGCGACTGCCATCGTACTTTTCTGCAGTGTCGAGCACTTTGTTCCATCTACTGTTCAGTGTATTTTGTGTGGCCATGAGCCTTTGCTTCTACTTCTTCAGACTCCTCGCGGTGGCGATAAGCCTTCTATGGAGGTTCTCTTGCTCCAAGTGCCTTTCCGGGATGATGTGTGCATCCTCATCCGGACTGTTCTCCTCTCCGGAGACGGGTTGATTAGCTTGACGCTAGGCGTCGCCGTGATCGGGCAGCGGCTCCGTACTGTGTTCGCCGTCCGCTGGCTCATCCTGCTCTATCACTGGGTCTATGTGGTCGTCGTTTCCTCCGGAGTCGACTGGGGTATTATTTTTTCTTGCCATGTTATCGCTGTTTTTGCCAAGGCGGGATTTGGAGCGGCGCCTACGCCGCCGCCTTGATTGCTTCTCGAGGGAACTATCCTTCGCTGCATCCTTCCGTTCCTCGTCATTGTATTCTTTTGGTGTATCGACCATGTATACATCATGTGATGAAGTGGCAGTCCAACGCCCTGTGGGCGGTGGTTCCTGTTCGTCTCCTGCATCGTCGTCCATAGCGTCGATATCTTTGGAGTCGAATTTCTTCGTCGTCCACATCCCATTCTAGTCGGACAAAGTTCAGCCAAGGGTCTCCTGACAAGGAGAGAGACCTTAACGAATTTAGCACGTCGCCGAAAGGCGAGTGCTGAAAGATATTCGTGGAGGTAAACTCCATGATCGGCGCCCAATCGAATTCGATAGGCACCGACGCAGGCGAATCCACTGGTACGGCAACACGGCTCTCGTAAGGGGTGAAGTCAGTATCTGGATCTATCGCCACTAAGAGTGCGGCCTCCATGGCGGGGTCTATCCACCCGTCCTCAAATGGCGCAATTTGCTCCGGATTGAGGGCCGGAGTAGCTGCAGGTGTGATTTCCCGAACACTGTCCAACGGTAGAGCTAAATCATGCTCGTCGTGATCGTGCGGTGCACCTGGCATGGGCTCGAATCCGTCGAAGATCAAGTCTCCGCGGATGTCGGCAGTGTAGTTCAATTTTCCGAACCTTACCCGGTGGCCAGGGGCGTAACTCTCGATCTGCTCCAGATGGCCAAGCGAGTTGACCCGCAGTGCGAAGCCGCCGAATACGAAGATCTGTCCGGGGAGGAAAACCTCACCCTGGACCGCATCATTACCGATGATCGAAGGAGCCATCAAGCCTTATAGTGACGCCAGAGTGGAACTCTCAATGAAAGCACCAATGTCGGTGTCAAAACCGGCGGATCTCGGGTAGGGGGTCCCAAACTGTGCATCTAAGGCGGATGGTAACAGGAGGCGGGGGACATGATGTTTACCCAGGTTCGGGCCCTCTTGATGGAGGTAATACCCCACTTCCTGCTTGATTGATCTTGATGATATGAGTATTACAAGAGTTGATCTACCACAAGATCGTAGAGGCTAAACCCTAGAAGCTAGCCTATGGTATGATTGTTGCTGTCCTACGGACTAAACCCTCCAGTTTATATAGACATCGGATGGGGCTAGGGTTACACAGAGTCGGTTACAAGGTAGGAGATCTACATATCTGTATCGCCAAGCTTGCCTTCCACGCCAAGGAGAGTCCCATCCGGACACGGGACGAATTCTTCAATCTTGTATCTTCATAGTCCAACAGTCCGGCCAAAGGATATAGTCCGGCTGTCCGGAGACCCCTTAATCCACCTCATCCGTAGCCGAGTAGAAGAGAAGAAAAGAGATTTCCTTATCTGCATGCCAGCTTTCATTCCTACTTTTGATGAAAGAAAGGTTAGTTGTTGCCGACAAGTCGACTAAACTTTCACAACTGTCACCTATCTTTAAGCACCTTCTAGGCCGCTTCCCAACCTAATGCATTCAAGTCTGCCTTCGCATCTTGGTACTTCGAAATTAAGGGCCCAACAAGCGATATCAGGAGTCTTTTGCCGAAGAACTCGCGGATAAGAAGGTTATTCCGTAACTATATAAAATCCATAGTCACGCTCAGCATGCGAAAGCTTGTAAAAATGACATCCCCTGCAAAAACCATTAGGATTTATTGGGCCATCGAACACTAGTTTCTGGTTTCTCAAGACCTTGAGGCAAGGGCAGTTACGCAAAATTTTCTCAATATTGAATCTGCATTTTTCCCGCATTTTTTTGATTCCACTTCTGTATCAGAAATTAGTGTCAAGGGATGGAGTTCCTGTTTCATTAACTAAGTTTCGTGTTGTTTTCTTGAATAAGGGACGGACGTAGCTAAATTTCCGTTGCTAATCTTACATGTTCCCATGAACAATAAAGAAAAGAAGAAAAGGCTATTCCTTAGACACAGAGGTGGGATTAAGGCGTCATGCGGAACTCCAACAACATAGACGAGATGACTTATTTATTGAAAATAGGTTTAGGAGCCTGATCCTGGAGCTAAGCAAGCATGGGCATGATCCACATCGAGTGGAACTACTATAACTATATCTTTGGAAGGAAGGTGGAACCTTCACCGAATCATAGTTAGTGGGCCGACGTCACACTGCCGCTTCAATAGTTAGTGGGTAATAATCAGAAAGTGAATCATCAACCACTCATTTAGAAGCCGCTCATGCAACAATGTTTAAGTAAATCCTTCCGTCCTTATTTTCTTTAATCTAGTTGTTGGAGAAAATGCGCCTTGAACACATTATTTATACTAGCTGAGCTTTGTCCCTAATCGTGACTAGTTGTTATTAGTTTCGATCAAATTTCCCCCCAGCCGGCAATGCCTCAGTTTCTCAAAATCTAGGAAGCTCTGAAAAAAACGTCATCATTATGAAAAGATACTAGCGCTACTAATGAGGGAAGCTACTTTTTTCTAAGAAAGGAATAAAGCAGAAAACTAAAGAAAGAGATCTTAAGTGGGTCCCGTGAGTAGTTTGTCTTGTTTCAGTCCGTACAAGAAGATACTTTCAGGGTTGCCAAAGAAGGGACACGCCTAGCTATTGGTGGTACTAGTTCATGGGAGGGGCAGGATTTCGGTGCCGTCGGCATGGGTCCGGCTATCGATCACAAGGGTCTAGATACGGGTCTCGAACAGAAAAGTATGCTACATATTGCCGTGCTCCAATTCCCTCTGCTTACACCTGGTCAATTCGTTGATCGCCCCTTTCATTTCTGATTTTCAAAAGGGCCCCGCTCTTGTCTCTGCTGACGAAGCCTTTATCTCTGTCTCTCTTATCCTCGTACCTGTTGATCCCTTTGACTGATAGAGTCTATGCTATTGGTGAAGCTCGTTCTACCTCAACAACAGGATCTGCAAATGGATTTTCAACTAACAACCTCTGCTTCAATTTGTGATATAAGGTCGACTAGTTTTCACCGAATCTTCAATTACACATCGGTAACTTTTTTCCATTTTCGAGGTCCAGAGGGGAAGACGAAGTACAGCCTAGTTCAGAGAGTCATGATTAAATCCAAGTTAATTCTGCAGCAGCTAGAGCAATACTCCGATATTGATTTGATTCTCCGCTAGCCACCAAGGTAGAATACTGCTTGATCCGCAAAAGAAGTATGCTTTATTTGCTTATAGAAAAAAGTATACACTTCTTCAGGGAAAGATAGATGGAATAGGGCATTCAGCAGTTTGAAGAGGTAGCCTTTTTTTGATGCTTGAGTCTTGTAAGCAAGCGTCAGTCGTTCAATCTATTACAGCGAGAGTCTTTCCACTTATAAAGCCTGGCGCGTTGCATGACTTAATGCCGGCTCTTTATCATACATCTTCTGTAGAACCAATAAATATAAGGGATATGTGTTAGCACATCTTGTTCGTGCTATGCACCACGTTTTCTGTATACCGCAGCTAGCATCCCATCGGTAACCTCTGGTGAGATTTCTTGAGGGGCTGGCCTTGGTTTTTAACCCACCCTTTCATTCACTTAAGACCCAACGCAGAAAAGATTTGCAATCCATATACTGGAATTTGGTTCCACCGAAGTACAAGGACTAAACTGGTCGACTCCACCACAGGGTGCAAGATGTTGAGCTTCCTCGACGCCTACTCTGGGTATCAGCAAGTCTATATGGCTGAGGAAGACAAAGAAAAAAATAGTTTTATCGCCCCTTCGTTCTGCTACAGGCGGATGCCCTTCGGTTTGATAAATGTCGGCGCCACATTTAAGCGCCTAATGAGCCTCATCCTCAGGTCTCAGTTGGGTCGTAATGTAGAAGTGTACGTTTACAACACCGTCATCAAAAGCCGCTCGGCAGGGACTCACCCCAAAAACACCTCTTTTTTTGCATCTGCTGAGTAGAACCAATTAGCAGATCCTACTTCTAAGCTCTATGCTCTACTTCGGCCTTGGTCTCACTTATGGGTAGGAAGGACAATAAGCAGGAATCCATGTTGGTTAACTATTCTATCCAGGCAGAAGTTGTTTTCATAGGAAAGACGGAAGGTTTTGCCCGTTGGTTGTATCGAATTTCCCTTTCTAATAGCATACACAAATAGATAAGAAAGTTACGATGATGATAAGGTAAATGAAAACATTTGATTTACCTTACCATCATTTCTGTCTTATCTCTGTGCCTCCTGTAGCCATTTCATAATTGGATATCGTCATTCAAATCTGTTGTGACAACTGTTTGGTAAGCAGGGATTCAAATCGAACAATAAATACCAACTCTAAGTGTGATGGATAGTACCTGGTGCCTAATTTCATGGTATCTTTCTTGGCGCCTACCACATGAAAACCCCTCCTTCTTTTGGGAGGAAATCAAATGAGTAAAGGTTTACACGACTCCCCTCAAGGAACCACTCACTACTCAACTTGAAACCACGGACCTACCTCCTGCTTTTGACTTTATTCTTTGTCCCAATTGAAATCGAGCATGTCTTTCTCCATCTATAGATAGAGAGAATATAGGATAGGGGCGCTCAAAGCAAATAGGATTCTGTATCTAATACTAATAGGTACTAACCCCATTCAAGATTGACTTGACCTATTATTTTAGATAGGCAAAAATTATTACGCCCTAGGGGTTTAAAGGGCCCACTCCCTTTGGTTGACTCATCATGCTCGCCACCTTTTGGAGCTCATCCAACAGTCAGTCTACTTAATCATAATCATTGTTGTTATTGCTATCAATCGCCATACCAACAAGAGGGTAATTTATCCAACTCCCCGTGCGAAAATAAGTCCCGCGTCAGCAGTGATTTGAGTTGTTCCTTGAGAGCAGGCTTATGGCATTCCAGGTAAACATAACAATATGAGAGAGAACTCCGTTCGGCTTATAAGTACTCGATTGAACCAATTGTTTTTTCATTTCCCAGTAGGTCACCTTGGGCCAACTGCTGACTTTCTAGAAAGAGACAAGGAAGTCGATTCAACATAAGGGAAGAAAGCATATTTTGGGTTTACTCCTTCCATGTCTAGGTGGAGTGCGTGCTTCTTATTGCCTTTTGAGCAGTAGTTGTATACATTCCTCACTCAGTCTAATTAATTATCTTTCTCCCTACCCAAATACCAAGGGAGGTTTATGAGTCGTATCCTCCTTATGAGATAGCAGAAGTAGCATTAGCAGGAAAAGTAAGCTCCTTTTCAAGCCTTCTCTTTCGTAACCTTTGATTACTTCGTTAGATGCCCTTAGCAAGAATGATGCAGGAGCAAGAAAGTCTATTTCCTCCGCCTTTCAATAATCTCGCTATTCAAATAGCACAGTATGAAATGCAATCCATAAGTCATGCTGGTATAAAATCTATGACAATGATAAGCTCTATAAAAAAGAGTCTACTGCTCTTCGACACGTTTTATATCTACTTCAGTCATGCTTTATTGGAGTTATCTGACGCCAAGGAGGAAGGAATAGAGATTAGGATCCTAGCCTTGTTCCGTTTGAAGTTCCTAAGAGAGGATACAAAATAAAGGGATACTCAAACCAAGGATTTGGAGTCTTATTAGTGCATCAATCTACAGAAAGGTAGGGGGCATACTTGTGTGAAAATGGAGTGTAAAGCAGATTCTAGATATTTCACTTCGAATTTCTTCCTCTTAAAAGAGTCAAGTCCATGAGGTTCCCTAAATTCCCAGGAATCAAGTGGGACTGGGAGATCGTTGTTCATTCGGTGGTTGTCCCTCCCCCTAATAAGTACCTACCAAGAATTGGGCGAGTTAGTTCAAGCAGTACCGAATCACAAAGAACAACTGAGTTTTCTAATTCATCTATTATTCTATTTTTTGCATTTCTAGAATAGAGTTGGAGCCGGGACACACATTTCTGCCCGAGTTCCAACAGCAAACCAAATACGTTATCATGGAAAACGAGTTTCGCCAACACAGAAGAGTTTGTGTGCTTTTTATTTCACATGAGTTTCACACATGTGATGGTTGGTTGGGAGGGTACGACAAATGACTCTAGAATCTTTCTGGATACAACCACTGAACCGGAAAATGGCCACTATAGTCACCGAGAAAATACTATCTTGTGGACTCAGGCTCTACATTTATGCCTTAAGGTCTTTCTCCTTACCATGGGGAGTGGTACCACTTGCGTGATTCAAGAGAAGAAGGCGGTGTCCCAACCACAAGGCGGTTAAATTCCACTGGTGCTTGCTAGCCAGTCAAGAATGACTCGAAGGCTGTGGGAAGGTCTTCACGCTACACCGAAGACGACGATGGATCCATACCGGGTGGTAATACACAGGTATAGGATTTCCTGTAATGATGTGAAACTGTATATTTCAGAGAAATAGCTCAGTTCGAGTGGAAGGCGGAAACAGTTCCGGTTTTATTAACCTGATTCCTATTCATTTACCGGTAAAGGAAGGAATTCTTATCTATTTCTCGAGGCAATTATACTCATATCCACAATATGAACTACATGAGAATTAGCATATAGAAAGAAAGCTTTACCGAATACAGATCTAGTAGGTATAGAGTCGTAAGCATGGTGGGGGTGCCGGTGCTTAGGTAGATGCCCCATTGTTCAAGACGTTGCAATGAATCCAGCGGATCATCCTCATGGAGGAGGTGAGGGGCGCACGAAAGGAGGTAGACCTTAGATGTCACCTTGGGGAAAGCTCACCAAAGCAGGATTTCGGGCAGTAGTAGGGGTGGTGAAACTTTAGATGTCAAATGCCACCAATTTTTCTGCTCAAGTTAGAACGTAGTTTTTCAAAGTGAATTGGCCAGTTCCTTTTAAAAGGAGACTGGTTTATTTTTGTAAGCGATTGGCTTCACTTTAGATTTGTTATCGTAATTTCTCTTTTACTTATTGGTTGTTATTTATTATTTCTATTTTTGATAAACAAAACGAATCCAAGCCCGACAAGTAGAATTCCATTCGGTACCTTTGGGATTTTATTTTTCCTTCTGGATGATGATGTCACCGCGTCTCCTTATTGTTATTGCGATGGTGAAGAGGAACAAAGGGCCGGGGAGATCTTCGAAATTACCTCTAGCCCAGAGCCTGAGGGGGTCGTCGACACAACGCCAACCCTGGTGGCGGGGCACTTTGAAGGTCTGGAGACCCTCCTTGAGATTCCCCCTTTACCGGAAACGCCACCCGTAGGTCCTTCCTTAGCTCCAGAAGAAAGGGAGCAAGCCCCCTGGCCTAAACATTGATCCATCCCAGAGTAGTCGCCCGACTGAGCGGCCGGTGAGCGAGAGGCAAACTCCATGAACAAAGTTCTACTTTGTCTTTAGAAGAATTGGAAGAACCGGACTCTAAGTTTAAAGTAGGAGTAGAGTCTTCAGAGGTTCGCTTAGAAGGAATAAATAGAAAAAAGCAACTGCAAGCGTTTCGGGCTTCTCCTTTTGAGACCTCGAAAGTAGAGATGGTTACGTCCATTGGGGAAAATTCCCAGTTTCGTGTGGGACTCCTTTTGTCTCTGGATGTCAAATGCCCCTTGACGGGCAAACGGGAGGCTTTCAAAAAGACGATAGAGGCCATCTTGAAATGCCAAGGGAAGCCCACAGACTCCCTAGCGTCTCTACTCGACCTAAAATGCGATCTCATGGACCCCGAAAAACTCGAGATCGCTCTCCGTCCATATTTAGGACGGTTAGGGCGATTTTCTAAGAAATAAAAACCTTCTGTCGATTTATCCACACTTCCATGACTTCTAGAGGAAAGCTAACTGCTTGCTGGCTGAGAACTGTATGAGTGGTAACGTCCACGTACGGCTCCGTGAGAAGGTGGACGGAAATGGCCTTGTTGTACCTCACTCCTGTCTTCAATGGGGTTTGCTCTTTTTTTAGGAGAGTATGCCAATATGATCTTAATGAGGTGCGGGGCTTTGCATCTAACATTCATTGGGATTTCCTCTGCGGGAGCCCGCGTCCCGGCCTTTTTTTTGCAATAAACCCCTCCAGCCGAAGACTAGTGATAGGTGGTCCTGCGGAGCTTTCGGAGAAGGGTAGCCTAGTGTGTAAGCACAGCAATGAACCGCGGCAAACCCTCAGACGACCCTTCGAAGATAAGGGGGGAGATCCTCAGTAGTGGTGACCCTTTGACTCTTCCACTGGCTTATATATGTACCGAATGCTCATACGGGAAAGTGAACTACTGGGGTCTGGAACCTGGGGGGTTGCTCCGAGAAAAAATCCTTTCTTTCTCGTCCACTGTCGGAGTAATGGGCCACGGGTAGGCAAACCCGAGCCCCAGGACCTTTCAAAACATCGGGGCAGACTGCACCCCTCAAGACCACAAGACGAAGAGCCGCCTTCTGAGAGTCGGCGGCGGAGTCGCCGACTGCCCCTCCCAGCCGAGTCCCAGAGACGGCCTCAGGACAAGCCGACTTCAAGCTAGCGACTTCTGATGAAGCCAGCTACGAAGTCGGGTTCACGACTCCATCCACCTCCTGCTGAACGATCCACGGCGGGATGGGATAAAGCCGCCTTATGCCCGTCCTGCCTCGCTCATAAAGAGCGAGCATGGCTGTGGCGCCGCATCGACGGAGATCTCCGTCCCGGGCAGCAGCAGCCACGCTGCCCCGACGCCAGCCCCGCGTAGGCAGATTCCTGTACCCACGATGGCCTCGTCTGCATTTACGACCTGAAGACGGCGGGACCCGCCTGTCGGCGGGAGTGCAGAAGACGGCGAGAGCGCCCCAAAGACAGACCCGTTGGAGTCGGCCTCAGAGAGTCGGGCGGCCCCTCCCACGGGCTCCAAGCGCCATTAACCAGACAAGATCGGGAATGGCGACATTGATCGCCTGCCAGGCGGCGGCACTGTTGCATGACCCCACGACGAAGCTAGCGTCATTAGAAGCACGACTACGTAACTGCTGCAGCGGCAAGACCGCCATGGCGGACAAGGGCTATCGGCCCCATCTTTGGACACCGGCCGGGGCCTGCTAGTCGGCGGGCCCCAGGAGTCGGCGGAGAAGACGGCGGCTTAAGAGACTGACTGCTAGGACCTGCATCCAGCCGGATTACCATTGTACCCCCGGGGGGTAGGCCTATATAAACCCCCCGGGGCACCCATGCACAGGGTTGGAACCTAGTAGTTTTAGACACACACATAGAGGGAAGAGAAGAGCTAGCCGTGCCCTTCTCCTTCCTCACCCCGAACAGCTCAATGAGCAATCTTGTACTCACTTTGCCATAGTGATCATGCGGAGACCCCAGGAGCAGCAAGAGGTGTTATCTCCTCGAGAGCCACGAAGCTGGGTAAGATTCGCGGCGTGCATGTCTTCGCCTCATCCCGTTTCGAAGCACCGGCGGACGTTCTACTCGCCCCCTCCATGATAAGCCATCCTTTGGCATATGTCACACCCAACCCCCGACATTTTGCGCCCACCGTGGGGCTAGGTGCACCGTCGTCCGGAGACCTACTCTGGACGGGAACCCTCTTCCTCCCTAGCGAGCGCAGCCAGCCCGGCAGGCCAGACGGCGTCTGCGTCGATGCGCTGCATGGCGCTAAGGTCGCCTGCGCGGTGAGCTGCCTCGCCGAACTTGTCGGCGAGGTTTGCCTCTCCGACAAGCCTGCATCCGACGCAGGCACGGACGGCCCCGAAAGCCTCCACGCGGGCCTCCTCGAGCAGCTCCACGTTGCCGGCGAGCCCGCAGACCTGGAGTCCGTAGGCTCCACCGACCCGATGCTGGTCGATTTTGACACCGCGTCGCTCGACGCGTTCCCCACCAACGCGGTGGTCTACGACGAGCCTCTCCCTCGCGCGGAGAGTGGTGGTAGCACAGTCATGGAGGTGCTCGTCATCGGTCACAGCGAGCCTTCCGGCGAGGGAGCTCGTGACCCATTCAACGCGGTTCTGCAAGACCTGACCGCCCCCATTCCGGAAGACGCCGACGCTGGGGCCGCTGGAAAGCACGCCGCCTCCGGCTCCTCGTGGGCGCCTGGCGAAGCAGCAAGCATGAGGCGCTTGTCGGAAGCTTTGTCGGCCGCGAGATGGATCACGCCGTGGGATGCTCGCCCGGCTCCGGCCCAGGCCTAAGCCGCCTAAGCGGCGGTCAGCAGCCTTGGCGTAACCATCGCCATTCTATTTGGGGCCAATCGCCCTGTGAACGCCTTGCCCGCGGAGAACATCGCGCCTCCCAGGCGGCGGCAGACGAGCTGGATAGCTTCGAAGGCGAGGAGCGCCGCCTGATGACGGAGCGGATCCAGCAGCTCCTCGACGCGGCCGCTGCGCAAGACGAAGCCGGACGACAACACGGCGACTTGCCTCCCCGCCGAGATCAAGGCGCGACGTCTCGGACGCCGACTGGCGGCGTCCGTGGAAGAAAGAACAAGGATCCGGCTGTCAGCCATAGCCGGACTCACATCTCCATCGAGCGCGACGAAGACGGCCGCCCAAGAGCAGTGGAGCGGCGGGACGACTATCTGCCTCCTCCTCCCCGCAGAGAAAGGCGAGTCTCCCCACCACCCGTCGAGCATCCGACTCTCGGCGACCGCCTTGGCCGCCGAGAGGGAGTCGGAGAAAACGACGCCCGCCACCGGATCGAGCGACTCCACCGATCCCTGGCGCTGGAAGAAGAAGACGAGTAGGGACCGCCCTGTTTCGGACCTCGCATCCGAGACGAGCCCTTCCCCAGAGGATTCACACTCCCCCGAGACACAAACAAGTACACCGGCTCCGTGAAGCCGGAGGACTGGCTAGTGGACTACTCCACGGCCGTCAGCATAGCGAACGGCAACAAGCGCGTTGTCGTAAAGTATGTTCCCCTCATGCTCCAGGGTACGGCCCGGACATGGTTGAACAGCTTGAAACTCCGCAGCATCAACAGATGGGTCGACTTCACCGAGGCCTTCATCCGCAACTTCACGAGCACATACAAGCGACCTCCCAAGCCTCGCCAGCTTTCCTTGTACGTGCAAGGCCCCAACGAGTCTACTCGCGACTACCTCACCTTGCTGGGCCGAGCTCCGGAACTCCTGCGAGGGAGTGCATGAGGTGCAGGCAATCGAGTACTTCACCGCCGGGTGCAGAGAGGGCACCCTCCTCAAGCACAAGCTCCTTTGAGGCGAGCCGGAGACCCTCGATGAGCTGCTGATCATAGCAGACAAGTACGCCACAGCCGACTCCTCCATGAAGTCGGAGATCGAAGTCAGCGCGACTGGCAAGGTGGCCCCTCATGCTCCCAGAACTCCGGCTGGCGACGCCGGTCGGCGACAGCAGCAGAATGATCACAAGCGCAAGGCCCTGCAGCCGGCTTCCAACAGCCGGCAGATGGCGACAGTCGAAGACCAGCAGCCAGAGGGGCAGCCTCCTTCCAAGCGGCAGAAAGGTGGCAAGTCCAACTGGTTGCCGGCCTTCACTTACGAAAGCGGACTTTGGGCCGGACCACCAAGTTCCATAGCGGCGCGAAGCCGTCGAATCACACCACCCGGAAGTGCCACTGGCTCACCAGGATCACCAAGGGAGACGGCCTTGCCCCTCCTCCGCCTGCTGGGCCGCCGCCTCCACCACCGCCCCAGCAGCCAGCTGTCAGGCCAGTCGGCGAAGTACAAGACAAGTACCGAGAAGAGCATGGTGCCTACGTAGTGTTCGCCAGTGTGGCCGACGATCGCCGCAGCAGGCGGCAGCAACAGCAAGAAGTGAATGCAGTAGCATCAGATACTCTAGAATTCATGCACTGGTCCGAGAAGCCCATCAGTTGGAGCCGAGCTGATCACCCAGAGGTGATGCCGAATCTGGGCTCCTATGCCCTGGTCTTGGGAGCCACCCTTGCAGCGGATAGGCGGGAAGCTCGCTTCTCGCGAGTGCTGATAGACGGAGGCAGCAACATCAACGTCCTGTACAAGGACACAATGGAGAAGTTAGGAATCAAGCAAAGACAGCTTCAACACAGTCGGACTGTGTTCCACGGAATTGTGCCTGGCCTTTCCTGCCCACCGATTGGCAAGATTATGATAGACGTCCTCTTTGGGGACAAAGATCACTTTCACCGAGAGCCAGTCTGGTTCGAAGTGGTGGACCTCGAAAGCCCCTACCATGCTCTGCTTGGCCGACCTGCTCTGGCCAAGTTCATGGCGGTCCCCCACTATGCCTACCTCAAGATGAAGATGCCGAGTACCAAGGGATTCGACCATAGCCGGCGACTACAGAAATTAATCCGCTTTGTCATTTGAAAGCAGTCGGCTGGCCGAGTCCCTAGTGATCGCAGCTGAGAAGCGGCTCCTTGATCGGGTTGTGGCGATGGCCGGCAAGCAGCCATAGATGTCGTCCGACCCCAAGGAGTCACAAGCTGAGGGCTCGTTCAAGCCAGCCAAAGAGACCAAGAAGATACCCTTGGACCCGGAGCACCCGGAGAGTTACGCTGTCGTAGGAACAAACCTCGACAGCAAATAGGAAGGGGAGCTCGTCGATTTCCTCCGTGAGAAGCGGGACATTTTTGCATGGTCCCCCAAAGACATGCCAGGTGTACCGACGGAATTCGCCGAGCACAAGTTACATGTCCGATCTGATGTGAAGCCCGTCAGGCAGCCCTTGCGCCGCTGTCGGAAGAAAAAAGAAGAGTTGTTGGAGAAGAGATAGCCCGGCTCCTCGCGGCGGTTTCATCATGGAAGTGTTCTTTCCGAGTGGTTAGCAAACCCGGTCTTGGTACTAAAGAAGAACAAGCGTTGGCGGATGTGTAATGACTACACAAGCCTCAACAAAGCCTGCCCCAAGGACCCGTTAAACTTTGCCAAGAATTGATCAGGTGATAGACTCCATAGCTGGATGCAAGCTGTTGAGCTTTTTAGATGCATATTCAGGATATCACCAGACCAAGCTGAACCCGGCCGACAGATTGAAGACCACCTTCATCACGCCGTTTGGAGCCTTCTGCTAACTGACCATGACGTTCGGCTTGAGGAACGCCGGTGCCACCTTTCAGCGTTGCATGCAGAAGTGCCTCCTCAAGCAGCTTGGCAGAAACGCCCAAGTCTATGTGGACGACGTGGTGGTGAAGACGGAGAAGCGAGGAACGCTGTTGGAAGACCTCAAGGAGACCTTTGAAAATCTACGCCGATTCCGGATCAAGCTCAACCCAGAGAAATGCGTCTTCGGAGTACCAGCCGGCCAGCTCCTTGGCTTCCTGGTCTCTGAACGCGGCATAGAGTGCAACCCCGTGAAGATCAAGTACCCCGCCGACTGCTAGATGTGCAAAAGTTCACCGGCTGCTTGGTGTCTATTAGCCGATTCATCAGTCGGCTGGGCGAGAAAGCTCTTCCTCTGTACCAGCTCATGAAGAAGACCACCTTCTTTGAATGGAACTCCAAGGCGGACGAGGCTTTTCTCCAGTTGAAGAAGATGCTAACTACTCCCCAGTCTTTGGCAGCTCCGACTCCAAAGGAGCCCATGCTCCTGTACATTGCCGCCACCAGCAGGGTAGTCAGCACGGTTATCGTAGTTGAACGCAAGGAGGAAGGCAAGGCGCTACCTGTCCAGAGGCCGGTTTATTACCTGAGCGAAGTACTGTCGACCTCCAAGCAGAACTACCCCCACTACAAGAAGATGTGTTACGGCGTGCACTTTGCCACCAAGAAGTTGAAGCCTTACTTTCAAGAGCATCCAATCACCGTGGTTTGCACGGCCCCACTAGCAGAGATCATCGGAAGCCGAGATGCTTACGGCGAGTGGCCATATGGGCCATAGAGTTGGCCCCCTACACCATCTATTACCAGCCCAGCACCGCCATCAAGTCACAAGCACTGCCGACTTCCTCGTCGACTGGGCCGAGACCCAGTACCTGCCGCCAGCGCCCAACTCCACCCATTGGCGGATGCACTTTGATGGCTCCAAGATGCGCACCGGCTTGGGAGCCGGCGTGGTCCTCACTTCCCCCAAGGGCGGCAAGCTCAAGTACGCGCTGCAGATCCATTTCGCCGCCTCCAACAACGTCGCCGAATATGTGGCGCTCATTCACGGGCTCCGGCTTGCCAAAGAGCTTGGCATTCGCCGGATCCTGTGCTATGGCGACTCCGACTTGGTGGTCCAACAGTCATCCGGCGACTGGGACGCCAAAGATGCAAATATGGCGAGCTACCGTTTCCTGGTACAGCAGCTGAGTGGATATTTTGAGGGGTGCGAGTTCCTCCACGTGCCAAGAAACGACAACGAACAAGCAGATGCCCTGGCAAGAATCGGCTCCACCCGCCAGGCAATACCTTCCGGGGTCGCCCTTCAGCGCCTCCTCAAGCCATCTGTCAAGCCGTCACGAGTCGAGACTCCATTTTGTGCCGGCTCCTTTGAAGAAGTCGATCCGACTCCAAAGCCTCAACAGACGGCACAAGAATCCTTGCAGACGCCCCCAGAACGCTTGGCGGTCGAAGCCGGCCGGGACTTCAGAACCCGGCCCGGGGGACTGCTGGCGACCATTCGAAGACTCCGATTACTCGGCCCGGGGATGCGCCCGATCGGCCGAGGACTTCTTCAACCCAGCAAGCTGCTGCGGACTCCAACTCGCCGCCTCCCAGCCCAGCCGCCCTCGTCCAAGTGGTAGTACTGGCAGTCGAAGAAATAGCAGCACCCTCATGGGCCCAGCCCATCCTAAATTTCTTAGTAAGCGGAGAGCTACCAACCGATGAGACCTTGGCTCGGCAAGTGCAACGCCGAGCAGCAGCCTACACAATAGTCAATAGAGAGCTGGTCGGTATGGCGTCACGGTGTCTACCAAGCTTTGCGTCCGGTCGAGTAAGGCCAAGCAATTCTCGAAGACATCCATCGAGTAGTCACGGCCATCATGCAGCCTCAAGAGCACTCGTCGCCAAAGCCTTCCGACACGGTTTCTTCTGGTCGACTGCCCTAGAAGAGGCCAAGGAATTAGTCCAAAAATGCAAGGGGTGCCAGGTGTTTCGCTCCAAGCCGCTTCAGCCGGCTTCTGCACTCAAGACTATCCCCATCGCCTGGCCCTTTGCTGTTTGGGGCACAGACATGGTGGGACCATTCAAAAGCGGCATGAGGTGGCCTAACTCACTTACTTGTCGCGGTGGACAAGTTCACCAAGTGGATAGAAGCAAAACCCATCAAGAAGTTGAATGGTCCTACGGCAGTGACTTTCATCGCCGACATCACGACTCGGTACGGCGTACCACACAGCATCATCACCGACAACGGCACAAATTTTGCCAAAGGCGCCCTGGCCCGTTTCTGCGCGACACAAGGCATCCGACTGGACTTAGCGTCCGTTGCCCATCCGCAGTCAAACGGCCAGGTGGAGCGAGCGAACGGCCTCATCCTGTCTGGCATCAAGCCTCGACTGGTCGAACCACTGGAGCGTTCGGCCGGGTGCTGGCTCGAGGAGTTGCCAGACGTCCTCACGAGTCTGCGCACGACTCCAAACAAGTCAACCGGCTTCACACCCTTCTTCCTCGTCTACGGTGGCGAAGCCGTCATCCCAACGGATATAGAGTTCGACTCCCCGCGAGTCACCATGTACATCAAAGAGGAAGCAGAAGAAGAACGCCAAGACGGCATCGGTCTGCTGGAAGAGGGCCGGCTGTTGGCACTCAGCCGGTCCAGCATCTACCAGCAGAGCCTGCGCTACTACTACAACAAGAAGGTCAAGCCAAGATCATTCCTAGAGGGCGACCTTGTGCTCGGGCTGATCCAGCGAACTGCCGGCCAACACAAGCTTTCGGCGCCTTGGGAAGGCCCATTCATCATCAGCAAAGTGCTGGGCAACGACTCCTACTACGACCGACGGCCTTCGAAGCCCCGGAAACGCATAAGAGGGCGACTCCGGCTATGACGGGCGGCCATGGAATCTGAATCTCCTCCGAAGATTTTCTGATTGATGCAGTATGTACCACGCCACCCTTTGTGTTTAAAGTACTAAGACTCCGGGGCCCCCGAGACGAGCTCGGGGACTGCCCTCTTTTGTTATCTGTATGATAAGAATTATGCCTTTGAGTATGTTACTCTTTGATTATGCTGTTTGGCACTGGGCTCGACTAGTCGGCCGGGGACTCACGCCATTTTAGGCTATGAAATGCTTCCTGCAATCGGACAAGTAACGTCGGTGCCTAAGCCGTCTCTGTCAGCCGAAACGCAGCCTTCATGAAGCGTTGAGTGGGCAGGAGTAAGGTAGAACGGGCGCCCACACGAAAAAATGGCTAAGGACCCAAAGCATAAACGTAGTTTAAATCGGCTTCCAGCCCGTTTCGTAAAACCGACTCCTAAGTAGTCGGCTTGCCGCTTTCTACCCAACTTGCTTAACGACTCTAAAAAATGGCGAAGTACTTGCCTTCTCAAAGTAGCCAAGCACTTGACCTAGATGGCAGTCCGCAGAGCGGTTGCCCGATGGGCAAGGCGGCATCTAAGGGAAGGCGGCAAAGGAAAAAGCCACAAGAGCAATAAGCAAAGAAAGATAAAATTAGAATAATATTTACACAAGCTTAGGCCCTTGGTCGGATCTTCGGACAGAGGTTCAGAATACACCCCGCGGGTGGAATTGTGCAAATTAACAAGTTCTTTTAAAAAGACTAGAAAGCAGATAAAATAAAGGCAAGGCAGCGGCCTAAGAAGCAGCGGATGGGGCTGGAAGGCCGGAGGCGGCGGCGGCGTCAGGCGCCGGGGCGGCCGGCTAGGCGGTCTCCGCTTGATCGTCTCCGGCGGCAGCTGGCCCAGACGGGTGCGGCTCGTTGCTGGAGGCGCGGTCGTGCTGAGGCTGGTCGCCCGCTCCGTCTTCTGGCGCATCCATGCCGTCTCCGTCCTCCACCTCGTCTTCATCCTCGGCGCTGTAGTCGATCACCTCCGCCGAGTCCTCGCCGTAGTCCGGGTTCATCCCGAACCACTCCGGCGGTGCCTCCCCACCGTCTTCAGCCCGCTCAGGGATGAAGACGCTGGTGTCCGTGTAGTCGGCGATCGCCGCCGCACGCTCGACGAGGGCGTCCTCCGCGGCCAGCAGCTCCGCCTGGGCCTCTGACCGGAACGCGGCCAGCCGGTCCAGATCCAGCCCTGGATACCACGCCTTGACGAACTCCAGGGCTCGGCGAGCTCCAGCCCGAGCCGCGGAACCATTCCAAGCATCAAGACGGCCAACCGCCACCTCCAGCCAGTCGGCGGTCTGGCTGGGAGTGCGCAGAACCGTCATGTCCGGCCACAGATCAGCGATCGCCTGGGCGCCAACACGCTGAAGACGGCGCAGCATCCGATGGGCCGGCCGCAGACGAGCCTCAATGCTCAGGAGCTGCTCATCAAGGATCCGGGGGGCGTTGGCTGCGATCTCAGCGCCACCCGCCCTCCGCGCCTCGCGATCAGCCTCGATGGCTTGATTGGCTGCCTGCGTGTGACCAGGGAAGAAGTCTTCCAAGAAGAAGAAGAAGCAAGTCAGAAAAACAGGAGTCGGACTGACCCATAGTCGGCGACCCAAAAGAAAAAGTAATGCGAACTCACCATCGACGATATCCTCGATTTCGTGGAAGTCGGAGGTCAGCTGTGCTTCCCTGTCGGTCCAGGAGGAGCGCTCGCTCTCAAATTCGGCTAGGAGAGCGGCCTCTTTCTTCTCCGCCTCAGCCTGCGCCGCCTTGAGCAGCTCCCTCTGCTCCGCCAGCTGCGTAGCCAGCAGGTCGCGCTCTGCGGCGAGCTTGCCGCACTCCTCCTCTTTGGCGCGCAAAGCGGTCTTGGCCGTACCCAGCTGCCCCTGAAGAGCGGCGTTGGACTCTGAAGGATAAAAAGAAGAAGGACGCGAAGTCGTCAGCTAAGAAGGTCGCCAGGAAGATCCGCCCGATTGCACGATCGGCCCGAATCTCGGGGACTACAGCCCGCGGGTGCGCCAGCGCGCCCCCGCGAAGAAGAAAACTCACCTCGGCTCCTCGCCAAGTCGGCAGTCCGCTTGCTCAGCTCCTCAACGTTGCGGTTGAAGGCAGTAGCGCGGAGGTTGTGATATTCCTGCGACAAGAATTCCAGACAAAGGTAAAAACTTGGAAGTAAGCAAATAGAGTTCGAGCCGCTTTGCTCGTGATCGGCCCAAAACTCGAGGACTACACCCGATGGAGTGCGCGCCGCCTCACGAAGAAGAGCAAGAAAAAGTTCGAAAAAGAAACATACCCAGACGGCGGATCGCGACGCCTTGGTGCGCCTTGGTGAGTTACGGATGGCGTCGCCCTCGGCTTCGACGCCCGTCGAAGCGCCGTGTTCAGCGGGCCCGTGCTGCCTCCTCGCACCCACCCAATGGGCGCGGCGCTTGTCGCCTCGGCGTCAGGAATGGCCGAGCTGGCGGCGCCGGTCTCAAGACGGCGGCGCGCTGGCGAGGCGACTTGAAGAAGCAGCTGCGCCACGGCCTCGTCGTCGGTCGGCGCCACAGGCGGGTCCGCCGAATGCTTGCCTCGCGAGCTCTCAGACTGCGGTGGAGGCGGCGGAGGTGGCACGACCGTGCCCGGTAGGGAGACCTCGCCGCTTTCCCTCTCTACAACGGGGACCTCACCGCCGATTCCCTCTGACTGCCCCGTGAACTCAGGCGGCGGTGGCGCAGAGCTCAACGGAGTGACGAGCAGCGCCGACTGGAGGCGCGCGGCCTCCTCGGCTCGCCTCTTGGCTGCAGCGGCGGCTTCGACCTCCTCCAGATTCTTCTGGGCAGAAGCCGCCGCCTTCTCAGCCTCCGCCTTCTCCATACGGGCAACCTCCTCCTCGTCGCGCTTCTCCTGCGCATTCTACTCCATTGCCTCCCGGAGGGCGGCCGCAGGGTCAACCCGCCGACTATTGGCGGACGTCTCCGCCGACCCCATGAAGGAGGCCGCGGCGACCCTCTCCAAGGTGAGGGGAGCCCTGATGAGAAAAAATACATGAGAAGACTTGGACAAGACGGACCACAAGAAAACAAGACAAAACAAAAAATAATTACGCGGAGACTAGCAGTGGCTTCTTCACTTCCTTGCGGAAGCGGTTAGCCTTCGCGACCGCCTCGTCGCGCTGAGTCGCGGCGGCCATTCCCCTGAATTTCTTCGCCCGGCCGCCTGGCAGACTCGGCCCGGTCCGGCGCTTCTTCGCGCCACCTCGACCACCCAAAGCGGCGGAGGAGCTCGCGCCTGGTTGGCCGGCTTTCTGCTGGCGGTGGGGGACGACTTCCTTCTCGCCGTCGTCGTCAGGCCAGTCGGCGAAGGTTGCCGAAGGCCTGAAATCATCGGCCCCTCCTTCTCCCTTGGCGTCGGTCTCCATCGCCGCCACGCCCAAGTCGGGGTCGTCGGCGTCGCTCTCCGCCCGGTCAGGGACGAATTCATGAGCCGGCCCCGCTGCGCCGGCCGAGGGCAGCATGAGGGTATTCTGAATCGGAGAAGATCAAGGAAAATTAAAGCCGGATTCGGCTGAAGAAGGAAACAAAGAAGCAAGATACGACTTACCAATGTTGGGGGGTTGGCGCGCGAGTATGGCTCCTTGCCGAACTGCCATTCCTCCGTGAGGCCGCAGTTCGCCAGGAAGTTCACCGTGTCCACCACCTCCGCGTGGGGCATGTCTTTGGAGCACAGCCGGCTGGGGTCCCGACGGCCGCTCATCTGACAGATCAGATGAGGGCGGCCTTGAAGAGGAAGGACTCGGCGCGCCATGAAGGCGGCCAGCAAGTCCGCCCCAGTCAGGCCCTCCGACTGCATCATCACATGGAGTAGCGCGACGGTGGCGTTGCCTGTGGGAGTCAGCGTCCGGGCCCGATGGGACCAGCTGGGAGGTCGCTCCGCCAACTCGCCGGCCACGTAAGGCGGCAAGTTGACCCAGTCGCCCTCGGTGGCGACGTTCTTGATGTAGAAGTATGTGCGTTGCCACATCTTCACCGACTTGATGAGGGGTCGGCAGGAAAAGGGTTCTCGGGCACCGGCCTCCTCTTGGCGATGAACGTGCCGCACAGAGCCGGCACACGAGCGACATGGGTCCCGAGCTTGGCTTGGAAGAATTCCCCCCACAGCTCGATGGTGGGGAGATCGCCAAGAAAGCCCTCGCATAAGGATGCGAAGGCGGCCAACAACACCACCATGTTGGGGGTGAGGTGGTGCGGCTGGAGCCCGAAGAACTCCAAGAACACGCGGAAGAAGCCGCTCGCCGGCAGCCCTAGCCCGCGCATGAGGTGCGAGCGGAAAATGAACCGCTCGCCCTCCTCCGGCGCCGGCGTGATTTCGCCCTCCGGCGCGGCACGGGTCCGCACTAGATGGCTGCCGATGCGGCGCGTTTGGCGAAGAAACTCGATAATGTCGTCGTCGATGATGGAGCCGTCCCACACGCCGGAGCGCACGGTGGGAGGCGCCGCGGCGGAGGAAGAGCTCATCTCCGTGGCGCGGCGAGGTTCGGCGCGGCGGAGCGAGGAAGAAGATGAAGCGAGGAAGAAGAAGAAGCAAGGGGCGAGAGGAAGCGGGGAAGAATGAGTGCGCGTGCGTCGCCTCCCCCCTCCCCCCGCCTACTTATAGGCGCCTAGGCTGAGAAGCCGAGGGGGCGGGCGTGGGATTAACTGCGCCCACGTCCCCATGCCCCCACGATTTAACCCATGACGTTACTGACGTTATCGCGATAACGGCGTGGGAGACCAACCGCCCCGCATGGCGCGGCGGATCTGCCGTCTGCCGAGGCGCGCGGTAGTGGCGGGCCCGCCCGACAGTCTGGAGTCGCGTGGGCTGGCAGGCTGGCCCTGCCGCGTGGTGTCACGTGGCGGGCCCGCAACGGGAAGCTGCCTCGAAGCTTGTCAGGCACGCCGCTCGGACCCTACCGCGACCTTCGAAACCTCGGAGGAGCAAGACGGCCTCCTGCAAGGCCGACCCCAACTAGTCGGCTCAAGATAAAGACGGCAAGACCAAGCCCAGATTCTTCCACTAAAGGGATGAAACTATTGAGGCTCCTCGACGTGTCGCCCTCGGCGCCTCACCAGCTTCGGGGACTACTGTCGGAGTAATGGGCCACAGGTAGGCAAACCCGAGCCCCAGGACATTTCAAAACATCGGGGTAGACTGCACCCCTCAAGACCCCAAGACGAAGAGCCGCCTTCTGAGAGTCAGCGACGGAGTCACCGACTGCCCCTCCCAGCCGAGTCCCAGAGACGGCCTCAGGACAGGCCGACTCCAAGCTAGCGACTTACGATGAAGGCGGCTACAGGGAGTCGGCCCGCGACTCCATCCACCTCCTGCCTGAACGATCACGAGCGGGATGGGATAAAGTCGCCTTGCGGCCCGTCCTTGCCCCTCTCATAAAGAGCAGGCATGGCCACAGGGCGCCGTACCGACGGAGATCTCCGTCCAGCGGCATAGCCACGCTGCCCTCGACGCCCGCAAGTGCATTCCTGTACCCACGATGGCCTGTCTGCACGACCCAAAGACAGCGGGACCGCTTTGTCGGGAGTGCAGAAGACGGCGAGAACGCCCCAAAGACGGACCCGTTGGAGTCGGCCTCCGAGAGTCGGCCGGCCCCTCCCACGGGCTCCAAGCGCCATTAACCAGACAAGACAGGGAATAGCGACAGTGATCGCCCGCCAGGCGGCGGCACTGTTGCCATGACCCCACGACCAAGCTCGCGTCATTAGAAGCGGCCACAGAATCTGCAGCGGCAAGACTACCATGGCGGACAAGGGCTGTGGGCCCCATGTGGACCCGGGCGGGGCCCGCTAGTCGGCGGGCCCTGTGAGTCGGCGGAGAAGGCGGCTTAAGAGATCGACTGGGACCTGCGTCCAGCCGGATTACCATTGTACCCCCGAGGGGTAGGCCTATATAAACCCCCCGGGGCACCCATGCAAAGGGTTGGAACCTAGTAGTTTTAGACACACACATAGAGGGAAGAGAAGAGCTAGCCGTGCCCTTCTCCTTCCTCACCCCGAACAGCTCAAGGAGCAATCTTGTACTCACTTTGCCATAGTGATCATGCGGAGACCCCGCAGAGCAGCAGTAGGGGTGTTATCTCCTCGGAGAGCCCTGAAGCTGGGTAAGATTCGTTGGCGTGCTTGTCTTCGCCTCATCCCGTTTCCAGGCACCGGCGACGTTCTACTCGCCCCCTCCATGATAAGCCATCCTTTGGCATATGTCGCACCCAACCCCCGACATCCACTCTAGGGGGTGCGGACACTCCTCCACGGATTACTGGTGATGGTTACAAGAATGGCGGGGAAGTGAAGAGTACCCGACGACATTCAGGGATGAATGTAGACCCATCGGGCGGGGATAATCATTCCGGTCCTGGGAGAGGTGGCGACACCAGTCTGAGCTACGGGAAGCCAGCTAATTGAGTCACTCAAACGACCACAGGAGGCGCACCCTAAGCTTAGCTTCTCGGAGCTGCTTTTGCGAAATACGGCTTCCTTAATATCCAAATTTCAACAAGGGGGCTGGGCTGCTTGCCGTCATAGAAAGGCGACTGGGCCTAGATTAGATGTTCACCTTTTTATAGAATAGAAAGAGAAGGTAAAGGGGGGGGGGGGGTGGAGATTCTTGAAAGAATGCATGGCTTCCTCCTATTCCGCTTCAATAGAAGCCCTTAAAATCCTGCTGCTATGGCAGCAAGGGTTATCCATTTCATAGGCGAGGGTGGGGGAGAAGCAAGCCGAACCTCTGATCAACCCAGACACGTCAAAAATTCTCGGCGCCGAGAAAAAGATGAGATTTAGTAAGTAATTCAGTGAGTGCTTTCTTTTATAAGAAGAGCGTCAGCTTGGAAGAAGAAAATGAAATACGAACAACCGCGCTGATTGTAATAGATCGACTTGAATGCGTCTTCTTGCTCCAGCATTCAAGTTGCATTTCAAGGGAGGACGACGTACCATGATACTTTCTGTTTTGTGGACCCCTGCTTTGGCCTCTGGTTTGATGGTTGTACGTGCTAAAAATCCGGTACATTCCGTTTTGTTTCCCATCCTAGTCTTTTGAGACACTTCTGGTTTACTTATTTTGTTAGGTCTAGACTTCTCCGCTATGATCTCCCCAGTAGTTCATATAGTCGCTATTGTCGTTTCATTCCTATTCGTGGTTATGATGTTCAATATTCAAATAGCGGAGATTCATGAAGAAGTATTGCGCTATTTACCAGTTAGTGGTATTATTGGACTGATCTTTTTGGTGGGAAATGTTCTGCATTTTAGATAATGAAACCATTCCATTACTACCAACCCACAGAAATACGACCTCTCTGAGATATACGGTTTATGCCAGAAAGGTACGAAGTTGGACTAATTTGGAAACATTGGGCGATTTGCTTTATACCTACTATTTCGTCTGGTTTTTGGTTTCTAGTCTGATTTTATTAGTAGCTATGATTGGGGCTATAGTACTTACTATGCATAGGACTACAAAGGCTAAAAAGAAGTGTGTGTTGCTGTAAGTGCATCTAGTGCCCCTTAGTGATTTTGGTGTATTGAAGACGTATAGGTTAAGGTACTAATGTGTTTGTGAGTGTACACAGGTCTATAAGTCTATGAGGACTTTGATATTTACAGAGAAAGTCGACCCCTAAAAATGAAGTCCTTCGACTGAAGACTTTGATATTCTGAAGACTTTGAAAGTGAAGAAATTGGTGTGACCTTGAAGACTTGGTATTCATTTGAGGAACATGAAGCGTGAAGACTTTTGTTTTCGTAGTTTCGTTTTCTCTTTCTTGAGTCATAGGAAACACCGTACTGTTAAAGGGGTCGAGGAAATACTAAGGAAAAATTTCCATGTGATGCTCAACTCAAAATCCTACACCTACCAATCCCTTTGAGTGAAGCCTTTGGAAATCTCATACGATTCGATCAATTTCTTCAAAGGATGAGACGAAGTTCTTCTCGTCACGAGAAATTTGTTCTGACCGAGGAGTTAGGAATTAGCCATGGGATTGCCAACACAAAGTGAGGAACATGATAGCCACGAGGAATTTGAGATTCAAATTTCCGACCATTGTTATCTTCTTGGCCACCTGTCCCAAAATATCTTATCCACCTAACGGTCATATCATTGAAGGGCATTTATGTATTTTCATGTCGGGCTGCTCCCTAGGCGATAAATAGCAACCCCCTACAACACCTAGCTGGTTGGCTGCTCAGAGAGAAACTAGACACTTGACATTTGAGAGCAACACATCCTTCGAGGACTTTGAGCGAAAATCATCGAGAGAGGAAAAACCCAAAACACCAAACCCTACAAACCCAAAGTGATTGAGCATCATCAAGAGATTGATCCTGCGTGGATCCGACGCTTGTTACCTTTGAAGACTGTGCTTCTTCCAGACGGTTAGGCGTCATGGTCTAGAGCATCCAAGAGTAATTGTGGATCGCTGAGTGACCAAGTCTGTGAAGGTTTGGAAGTCGCTTGAAGACTAACCACGAGTGATTGGACGAGGTATGTGTGACCTTAGTTCAAGGAGAATACGGTGAGGACTTGGTGTCTGAGCTGCGTGCTCGGCAATGGGTGTCCGGACTGTGTGTCCTCAAGTTTAAATACTCACCGCTCCAACCAGGACGTACAACCGAGACAGTTGGAACTGGTCTACCAAATCATTGTCTTCACCAACCTTATCGATTCTATTTCCTCAACCCTCTCATTTCCTCATTCTTGTGTTGAGTGTTCATTCATATCTGTGTTTGAAGACTTTGGTGAAGACTTTCTCAATTTCCTCAGTTCAATTTCTTGATCTGTTTGTCTTCATCTTGTGCTATCCTGTGTTTACGCTTTCTATACTCTTTGATTGTCTTCATTTCATCATGATGACCATGCCCGCATTCTCTTATGCTTACTTCTGAGTACTTATTCCGTGCAAGTAGTTCTTCGCTAAGGAATTTCCTCACCGGCGAATTCCTCAGTGAAGAATTAATAAAAATCGCTTATTCACCCCCCCTCTAGTCGATATAACGCACTTTCAATTGGTATCAGAGCAAGGTACTCCCTTGTTCTGTGTGATGTTGGTTTAACCACCTGGAGTTTTAGTTATGTCGACCGCAGGTATGAAGAAAGTGACATGTCCTATCTTTGACGGTCTTGATTATCCCAAGTGGAAGGCCATGATGAGGAAGCGCCTCATGGCAATGGACATCGAGCTGTGGACCGTCACTGAAATTGCTCTTCTTGATCTATGCAAAAGCGGTGAACGCGAGATGATATTCGCAAGTACACTCGTCTTGATATCATGGCGAAGGACATCATCTTTTCCTGCCTATCTAGAGATGAATTCAAGCGCATTATGCATCTTTGCAATGCGAAGCTTATCTGGGACTGAATCTCCGTCGTCTATAAAGGTCATCGAACCCGTCATGATCCTTGGTTTGAGGACTTCAAGGAATCTCTCAAAACAATGACTTTCGAACCGTAATCATCATCTTACGCATCATGTCTCATGGCAAAGTGTGTCTAGGTAACCGTATGTTACTAATCTGAATTAAGTGACTATGAATCGATGATGATGGATCGATGATGATATTGAACCTAGCTATACCAAACTAGTTTGCATTGCCACCAAACAACAACATGCCTTGGAAAAGGTTCAAAACATGCTAGATAAAAGTGATGATATGTTAGGTGAAGAAATGGATCGCACTAAAGCCACCGAAAATCTTGAGACTTGATCTAGGTTTGACAACTGCAAGGTCATCATAACACTCTCTTGTCTGATCATGAGAAACTTTCTTATGAATTTCTTCAAAGAAAGCAAGATCTTGAGAAGCTAAGAGCGAGTTATGAAGATCTTCAGAAGGAGCGCGATTCATTACTTGCTCAACAACTCAGCGCTTCTCGGGAAGAATTTGTTCCTCCATGCTTAAAGTGCATTGAACATGAATCTGCTAATTCTTCACCTGAATGTTCAAATGCTTCAACTGTTAAAAATTCTTCACCTACCTCTGCTATCACTAATTCCTCATCTGAGGACATGGCTAGTATCACTGACGATGCAGGGCTGAAGGAATTGTACATGAAAGGCATGTACAAAAGCCTCAAAGGGCATCAGACTCTTTGTGATGTGCTTAAAAGCAGATCCTCAACAGGAACCCTAGGAAAGAGGGTATTGCCTTTGAGAGGAAACTCAATGCTGATGGAACATATTGGAAGCTTTGGCGGTATCCCAAAACCTCATGGGTTGCTGCAAAGGGACCTCCAGTTGATCCATCTAACTTATCTGGCTTTACATGCGAATCTCCTCATTCTTCTGATGAGTCATTTGACTCTAACTATAAACTGTTCAAAAATCAGAATGGTGAAGTATTTGCTAGATATGTTGGCACTAACTGCAGGAACGGTTCCCCTATGAAGAAAATCTGGGTTCCCAAGAAGTGCCTTGAAAGTCATCAGGTGAATGTCCTCATGACACCACGTGTGAAGAATAGGAACCCCAGATCAAACTCTTCATATGGACCAAATTCTTCATATGGATCCAAGTCCTCATACGGACCAAATTCCTCACGTGGATCAAATTCCTCAAAAGGATCAAAGTCCTCATATGATTATCATCGTGCTAACAACTCTGTTTGCAGGTAGAGCTAAGGGCTATGAATATGTGCATTATTCTTCAAACCAATATGTTCATAAGTCCTCGAAGAATTTCTCTGCTTATTCATATGCTTACCCTAACCCCTCTTATGTGAAACAAAATGGATTGGCCTCTATGCCACCATTCTCATATGGTGCTCGCAGAGTGATGAACTCTTTGCCACCCCTTCAGATGTGGGTGTTGAAGAAAAAGAACTAACCTCTTCTGCAGGGTCAGGTCTCCAGACGTGCATTAAACGTCTCAAGAATTTCTTTGGGGGCACGACAAAAATGCACTGAAAGGGCGAGGCTAATCATGATGAAATGAACTTTCATTTCACACGTCCTCATATTGCTTATCTCGTTATACTGCTGATGAAATTCATCGATGAACTTGATATCATATTCTTCAGCGATGAAGTATATGAGATCGTAAGTTGCACTAATTCATCTGGAGGATGATCAACCCAAAGCCACTGAGTGGGTTCTCGATAGTGGATGTACAAATCACATGACTGGTGACAAGAATCTATTGATGGATGCTCCCTTATCACCGTCACATCTGAAGCATATCATCTTTCCTGACAAAGGCAAAAGTCAGGTATTGGGTCTTGGTAAGGTTGCGATCTCTAAGGACATACACATGGACAAAGTCATGCTTGTTGAGTCCTTAGGATACAACCTCATGTCGATCTCAATGCTTTTTGATCTTGATATGGTTGTTATATTTGGCTTGTATCGTTGTGTTGTGATTATGGAAGATGACTATTCAATAGTCTTCGAAGGCTTTAGGAGAGGAGACTTGTATATTGTTGATTTCTGTACAGGACCACAACCAGCCGTGTGTCTACTTGCAAAAGCTTCAGAAGGTTGGCTATGTCATCGGTAACTTGGTCACGCAGGCATGAGGAATTTGCACACGCTTGCAAAGAAGAAGCATGTCATTGGCATTGACAATGTCAAATTCCTCAAGAATCACTTGTGTGGAGCTTGTGAAGCTGGAAAAATGACCAAGGCCAAGCATCCAAAGAAAGACTATCATGACCACTACTCGTCCCTTGAATTGCTTCACATGGACCTCTTTGGTCCTAATCATTACTCAGCAGTCACTAATGATGCATCTCTATATGCCTTTGTTATTGTTGATGATTACTCTCGTTACACATGGGTACACATTGTTACTTACAAAAATGAAGTGCGTGAAGTCTTCAAACGATTTTCCTCGAGGGCTTCAACTAACTTTGGTGTGAAGATCGAGACACGTCGGGGAGTGACAATGGAACTGAGTTCAAGAATTCCGGTCTTGATGCCTATCTTGATGAACTTGGTATTACTCATGAGTTATCTGCTCCCTATACTCCTCAGCAAAATGGCATCGTGGAGCGCAAGAATAGAACTCTTGTTGAAATGGCTCGCACTATGCTTGATGAATACAAAACTCCTAGTCGTTTTTGGATTGATGCAATTGATACCGCGTGCCACATCATCAACAAAGTATATCTTCACAAATTCTTCAAGAAGACTGCCTATGAACTCCTCAACGACAAGAAACCCAATGTGAGTTATTTCAAAGTCTTGATTGCTAAATGCTGGATTAGAGATCCTCATCACAGTTCTAAATTTGCACCGAAAGCACATGAAGGTTTTATGCTTGGTTACGGAAAGGACTCGCACACCTACCGAGTCTTCAACATCGCTCTTCACAAGATTGTTGATACTGTAGATGTGCGGTTCGATGAAACTAATGGCTCGCAAAGAGAGCACCTACCTTCTGTGTTAGATGAACCAGCACCTGAGGAATCTATCAAGTTCAAGGCAACTGAGGATGTCATTCCTATTGAAGATTCTGTTGAAGAATTCATTCCTGTACGCGAAGAACGTCGAGCTGATGCACCTGAAGATAATGCTGAAGACAATGGTGCTGAGGAAAATGATCAAATTCCTCGACGACAACCAGCTCATTCCTCGACGATAAATGTGAAGCTTTTGAGCGTGTGAGAGGACCTGGCGCTTCAATGTCATCGATGATCTTTGGTCTGTTGGTCCTCGAAGAAACAGAATTGCGTATCACTGTCTACTGCGGAAGCTGAATACATTGCTGGTGGCTCTTGCTGTGCTCAATTGCTGTGGATGAAGCAAACTCTCAAGGACTACGGCATCAACGTGAAGAATGTGCCTCTCTACTATGACAATGAGAGTGCCATCAAGATTGCTCACAACCCAGTTCAGCACTCGAAGACAAAGCACATTCAAATTCTTCATCATTTTCTTTGTGATCATGTGTTGAAGGGCGACATCTCCATCGAGCATGTGAAGACTGAAGAACAGCTTGCCGATATCTTCACTAAGCCCTTGGATGAGAAGAGATTTAGCAAGTTGCGGTGTGAGCTAAATATCTTAGAATCTTCGAATGTTCTTTGAAAAGGACACACATCCTGATACTTATGCAAAATTGATGACTTAGATGTGCAACACATGAAGAAACGTTTTTCTTCAATCCATGAAGAATAACACTCTAAGTGTGAAGAAATTAATGAAGAATTTGATTCTCAGAACCCTACGACAATTGTACGCGGTGTCTGAAATCATCATTCTTATACGGTGGGTCACGACACCACCAAAGTTGAAAATCTTCAATTTGAGTTTTTCCTCAGTTTTTCAAATTCTTCAGTTTTTCAAATTCTCCAACTTTTAAAAATCTTCACTGTTTCCGTAGTTTTTCTTCATTAGCTGTATATATATATGGGTTTATGTCCTCTACAACATTCACTTATGGCTATTTCTTCAAGTCGCTTTTTCTGCTAAGTGAATGTGATCGGACCCTTCCCCCTCTAAGCTATACTCAACCCAATCTATTCACAAATTCTTCATGTGCGTTCTATTTGAAACTCGTTCAAAATCTTCACTGTGTCCTTGTCAGCTGAAGAAATTGCAAACGTAACTTTAAAACTGATCTTATCCAAACTTTCGGTTTTGCCGCTCAAACCGTTCCGCATCCCACGATAGATTTATCTATTCACCCACGATCTAACACGATCTCCACTTTTCAGTACGTGGGTGACACATGTCAAGCGAATGAGAAGGGTCAGGGGCACGTTCGTCCAAAATCTACGGGCGAATAATTTTTCACCATGGCTATATATACCCCCTCTCCCCTTCCTCACTTCCTTTACTCCGCTAGACCGCTTTCTCTCGCTCGAGCTTCTCAAACCCTAGCGCCGCCGCTACTCCATCGTTGCTGGTGAGGAAGAGCTTCACTGCCTCGACCTCGTCGCCGACGTACTCGCACCGACCGCGGAAATCTTCACTCCGCCGCCGCCGTAGCTGTCTTCCTCCGCCAAGTTAGGGCGTGGAAGATCTGAACTGACGAACTTCCCATCTGTTCTTCTTAGTTCGTCGTGTTCTTCACTTCGGGTAATTAAAAGTTACTTTTATTACTCGCTTTGATTCTCAAACCTTCTTGAAAATCTTCAAAGGTTTTTATTCTTCAAATCTTCACACATATGAACACCTCAAACAAAATATGCTCTTGATTCGTTTCTCTAAGCAATGATTTTCTTCAAGATTCCTCAATTGTGTGGATCCTCGATCTATACAACTCGAACCTAAGACAAAGATCGCTTAGTGAAATTCTTCAAGGCTCATCTGGTCAAATTCCTCAAACTAGTTCTTTTGAAAAACCTTCTTAGAACGCATATGACCTCTCCAAATTCCTCGCAACTATACTGCATTCACGGTACTCATGTCCATTGTTGAATCACTAGGTTCTCATCAACTTAACTCATTTGCAGCGTTCCTCGAAGAAAAGTTGCATACTTCTTCAGAGAATTCGTTTGTTCAAATTCCTCATCTGAAGAATATGGCAGAAGGAAAGAAGCCACAGAAAGGAGGAAAGAGGCCTGAGGGGTCAAGAAATCGCAGTACATAAAGGAGAAACTGCTGAAGAAAAACATTGTCAAGATGACAACTGAAGAAATTATCAAGATGCAGGCTGACATCAAAGCCCTCAGCGACAAATTTGACTCCTATTATGCTGATTGGCAAGGAGCCAAAGTCAGATTAAATCAACGACGAAGAAATTCACCAATGTTGCTGCCCCAACGCAACAAGAAATTCCTCGGGCTAGAGCCTCAGCTCAGCAGACTGAAGAACATGCCAGCACCGTTGATGAAGTTCAGGCTGCTGAAGACAATGCTCGTTCCAGGGCTGATGATCCCATTCCAGCCGCTGAAGAAATTGCCAGGGCATCCACTAGTGGTGCGCCTGAAGAAATCGAACAAGTCGAGCAAGCTGCATCGGTTGCACCCGAGGAAAATCAACCAGATTCCTCGGCTCCTCCTGCACCAACACCAACTCCAATTCTTCCATCCGCCTCGATGTGAAGAAGACCAAGGCTGAGCGAGCTGCGGTGAAGAAAGCGGAAAGCATCAGCTGCGTCAAATTCTTCGGCTGCAAAGAAAATGAAGCCAATGACCAGCTCCTTTGAAAATCCTATTGATGCTGTTCCAATTTCCTCAATTCCATCAAAGGACCTTGTTCCTTTTGGTGAAGATTATGAGATCCCAAGCGGATCTGATGAAGAAAATCTTGCTGCTGCTTCGTCAGAGCAGATTGATGAAGAAATTGAAGTGGAAGCAATCCCTTCAACCCCAATCATTTCCTCGCCTATGCCTCAGTTCACAGCTGAAGAGGCCGGTGTTGAGAAAATTGAAGAAGATGTGGATATTGGAAGCACAACGCCAGTGATGAACGATGACTTTTGGGAAAGTCATCGTCCAAATTCTCCACTCTTCACCCCAATCCAACAGATTCCTCAGTCCCCTGCTCCAACAGTTCAAATGGGCTCTGAAGAAACTCATCCCACTTCATCTGTCCATGAAGAAATTCCAGCCACTAGCGCTGATGAACTCCTCTTTGCTGATCCTCGATCGCACTGTAGAGGAACAAGAAATTCATCACTGAAGAACCTGAGATTGTGATTCCAGAGGTCGTGATGCAACTCACTGACACTCCACTGCCAAAGCCAAAGAATCCCTTCTCAACAAAGCAAAATTTCAAGGCTGAAGATTTCTTCAGCGAGCATGTATTCTTCACTGATTACAATCCATATGATTCTGCTTGCATAAGGAAGAGGCATTTCTGGACTGCCAGTCAAGGCAATTTCTATTCCTTAGTGCTCTTCAACAAAGACAAAGTCTTCGATCATGCACATATTCCTCATGTGGACATGGAGTCTCTGCCAGGCTTTGAGCCAGTCCTCAGTGTTCTTCACGACGCAGACTTACTAATTTCTCTGCTTGACATCTGTGATTGGAATGAAGAACTTATTCTTCAATTCTATGCAACGCTGCACATCACCGGAGATGCTGAAGACGTGAACTCATGGGTGTTAGACTGGATGTGTGAAAATACTCACTACAAGGCACAAGCAACTGAATTGCTTCGTGCCCTACCACTCAGTCCTCCACTTGATGGTGCTCGTTGTATCTACAATGAACCTGAGCTTTCAAATCACTATATGCAAGTGCTGATGAAGGAATTATTGTATGTGCCTCAGACTGTCTATCGGATTCTAACAAAGACAATGAGTCCTATCAAAGGCCACGACTCAAATTATGAAGAAGTCGTTGGAATCATGAAGAATATGCTTCTCAATATCATTCATGGCGCTCCCGTCAACTTCCATTATTTCTTCATGAGGACTCTGGCAAACATTGCTATGTCACCATTGAGCTGAAGCCTTATGCGGCTTGGATAATGAGATTCATCAGGACAAGGTCTTCACTCAATTACAAGGCCGATACTCTGAACCACTTCAGCTACTTGCCCCGATTGAAGTCCTTAAGCGGACATTTACCTCGGTGATGACAAGGGCAAGGCAACTGCTGTGATCGATGAAGGCATTCGTCCATTGGATGGACAGTTTCGCCAAAGCTGCATCCTACTCCACCAATGATGACTCTGCCACACATGACTCTGCCATAAATACCTCAGCCAAGCAAAGTCCTCAAGCCACGGCACCTGTGGTGATGACCGATCGTGAGTTACTCCTCAGTCTTCATCAGAAGGTTGATCGCAATCGTAAATGGGTCAAGCGTCTGTTTGGTTCAATTCTTCACAACATGACCTCTACACACAATGCAGTGAAGAAAAACCACTACTACCTCCATGAAACCTTCAAACGCACCTGGGCTGTTCTTTCAAATGTCTACAGCACGGAAGAACTGACGAAAATGGGTCTCAAGGAAGAATTTGACTGGTCTGCACCTCCTCCGAAGAAATACAAGAAGGTCAAAGTTCCTCCCTTGGTGGCCAGCTCCTATTCTTCACGAGACACTGATGAAAATGAAGACTTGGACGACACTGCGGCAGGCCCCACTACGACAACTGACCCCAACAACGCTGGCGCTCCTTCTTCAACTTGAAATTCTTGAGGCGTTAGTCCTCGGTTTCGATCCTTTTGGTCATTCGATGACAAAGGGGAGAAATTTGAGTTAGTCTTCAAGCGGGTCTTTTATATGTGCAATTTTTTGTTAATTTACAACTCTCGTTATTCTTAAACTTTTTTTGGATCGAGTTGTAATCTTAAACCCGATGGTGCTTTGATACTTTTGATGCACTGTGCTCTGATACTCTTGATGCGTTAGTTTGCATGCCTGTTCCTCATTAATGTTATTGCACGCATGCTGAATTTCATCAAGCACCATATTTCATCATGCATTTCAAATTCTTCATATTATATGTCAAATGCGTGTATGAATTACAAGATATAGGGGGGATCTCCATGATTCAACTCTTCAAATGTGCATTGCCTCAAAAGCAAATTCCTCACTATGCACATCTTCAGGGGGAGTTCTTCTATATCTTGCAACCAAATTCCTCAATATCAGTATTTACACTTCATATGTTTATCCCGTTGAAAACTTAACCTATATTGTCGTCAATCACCAAAAAGGGGAGATTGTAAGTGCATCTAGTGCCCTTAGTGATTTTGGTGTATTGAAGACTTATAGGTTAAGCGACTAATGTGTTTGTGAGTGTACACAGGTCTATAAGTCTATGAGGAGTTTGATATTTACAGAGAAAGTCGACCCCTAAAAATGAAGTTCTTCGACTGAAGACTTTGATATTCTAAAGACTTTCTGAAGAATTTGAAAGTGAAGAAATTGGTGTGACCTTGAAGACTTGGTATTCATTTGAGGAACATGAAGCGTGAAGACTTTTGTTTTCGTAGTTTTGTTTTCTCTTTCTTGAGTCATAGGAAACACACCGTCTTTGTTAAAGGGGTCGAGGAAATACTAAGGAAAAATTTCCGTGTGATGCTCAACTCAAAATCCTACACCTACCAATCCCTTGAGTGAAGCCTTTGGAAATCTCATACAGTTCGATCAATTTCTTGATGTGAGACGAAGTTCTTACAGTCAGAGAAATTTGTTCTGACCGAGGAGTTAGGAATTCGCCAAAGGCGGATTGCCTACACGATGAGGAACATGATAGCCCTAAGGAATTTGAGATTCAAATTTCCGACCGTTCTTGTCTTCTTGGCCAACCGTCCCAAAATATCTTATCCACCTAACGGTCATATCATTGAAGGGCATTTATTTCTTATCATGTCGGGCTGCTCCCTAGGCTATAAATAGCCGCCCCTACAACCACTAGCTGGTTGGCTGCTCGAGAAACTTGACACTTGTCATTTGAGAGCAACCCATCCTCCGAGGACTTTGAGCGAAAATCATCGAGTGAGGAAAAACCCAAAACACCAAACCCCTAAAAACCAAAAGTGATTGAGCATCACTGAAGAGATTGATCCTGCGTGGATCCGACGCTTGTTACCTTTGAAGACCGTGCTTCTTCCAGACGGTTAGGCGTCATGGTCTAGAGCATCCAAGAGGAATTGTGGATCGCCGAGTGACCAAGTCTGTGAAGGTTTGGAAGTCGCCTGAAGACTTACCACGAGTGATTGGACGATGTCTGCGTGACCTTAGTTCAAGGAGAATACGGTGAGGACTTGGTGTCCTGAGCTGCGTGCTCAGCGACTGGTGTCCGGGACTGTGTGTCCTCGAGTTTAAATACTCAGCCGCTCAACAGACGCATAACCGAGACAAAGCCGGTTGGAACTGGTCCACCAAATCATTGTCTTCACCAACCTTATCGGGTTCTATTTCCTCAACCCTCTCATTTCCTCATTCTTGTGTTGAGTGTTCATTCATATCTGTGTATGAAGACTTTGGTTGAAGACTTTCTCAATTTCCTCAGTTCAATTTCTTCAGTCTGTTTGTCTTCATCTTGTGCTATCCTGTGTTTACGCTTTCTATACTCTTTGATTGTCTTCATTTCATCATGATGACCATGCCCGCATTCTCTTATTCTTACTTCTGAGTACTTATTCCGCTGCAAGTAGTTCTTCGCTAAGGAATTTCCTCACCGGCAAATTCCTCAGTGAAGAATTCATAAAAATCGCCTATTCACCCCCCCTCTAGTCGATATAACGCACTTTCAGTTGCCGTCGTATTTGCTCGCCCCCTTCATTCATCCATTTAGGTAATAATGGATCCAGGGAACCTGGCTTGGAAAAAGCCCTGAAAAAACACAGTAAGAGAGTCCAATCTCTGAAATATAGCATTTGATCTCCTAAGTAGTAGGAGTAGTAGAAGGCTTAGTATCTGACTTGATCCAATAGAGTCAGAACACATAGTAGATCCAGATTCCACACCTTCTTTGTGGGTAGGGAGAGAGCAGCTCTTCGAAGCTGGGTGTTCTGTGTGATTATGGAGGAACCGTAGTACTCGCCCCAACATGCAAGCCGGGATAGATACTTAAAGAAAGGGGGAGCGGTGGGCCTTCAAAAAGGAGCGTGGGAGTGACGGGCAACCTTTTTATATATGTTGCTCGTGAGCTGCCAAGTACCAGTCTCGCAACAATACTAGTGTTAAAGGATCGGTCCTTCACTTGCGGATCGTTCGCGAGTCGAACTCGCTCTCTTGCCATGCCTTTGACTCACGAAATCGAGTGGGACTCATTCACTGTTGACTTCTTTGAGGATAATTCGTTCTTCACTCTCTTGCTATTACCCGCAGGGAGCGCAACAACCGACGGTGCATATTATCATATAGAAAGAAGCGAAGCGTAGCGATTCGTACTACCGGAAAAGTGTCGCTAACCGATAGGAAATAGAGTCAGTTTACGGGGTGGGGCGCAAGCAAGCATAGCAAATCACATAGAGTTGCCCCTACCTGCCTTGCCAGATAGATAGGGCGGCGAGCGAGGATGGATGCCTGAGCGGTTGAAAGAGTCGGTCTTGAAAACCGAAGTATTGATAGGAATACCGGGGGTTCGAATCCCTCTCCATCCGCGAGGTCATAAGTTCACTCTTGCCTTATCTATAGATAAGAACAAATCTCCTCGACTCAACTGATATGATGGATTGAATGGGTAGAAGGTTGAGGTTATTGTGTGTTGATTTAGTTAGGACTTTGTCTCCCTTTCGTTATCTTACGCTTGGGTGGATGACTGTGGGAGCTAAGTCGAAGATCTCGGTGTAAATCGTGAGTGGTTGATAAACAACGATTGCGGTGTTATTTAGGAGTCCCAACCCTGTGAAGCTTAACGGACAAAGAAAAGCGATAGAGACATCCGGGTATAGGGTGACGACCTTAATGAATCAAGTATTCAGGTGGCAGAGTTTTTAGCTACATAAGCACTCAAATTCCTGAATACTTATTGCCCAAAAAATATGATCAACCCCAGGTACATTTATTAGGTTTTGATCTGAGGATATCCTGGTCTGCAGGACCCAACACAAGTATTCATCCTTTCCAATCTGAAAAAGGTGTTGCCAAAAGCTTACCCGCTTCCACACGGATGCTACAGCCGCGATCACTTTTGCAGGAGGGGAATTACATTGTTCGCCTCTCGACATCTTGTTTGGTAAGCGGAATTTTGACCCAGGCGCCCTAGTGTTGCCTAACCATTCGGCCGGAGATGTCGGATGCGAGATCTTTAGCTACTTGTATCAATTTGCTGCAGTGTGCTTAGATACAATGGGTTGGCAGCTGAGGCTTGACAGGATGGGAGAGTTAATTAATGTCGAGAGAGCTGGAAAGAGTTTGTTATTCGTTATTGGCTTAGTACAGCCTATACATAATAGGGCCATGACGGTTTTGGCAAGGCTTTGAACTTTATATATCCCTTTTTTACTCAATCCAGAATACCAATAAAGTCAGATTGAATCATTTTGTCGACCTTTCGTTTGGATTTATTATCATAGGTAGTGTTCGAGATTGCCTCTGTGCGGTGAACGCTCGAATGTAGCTAACATCAGTTTTGTCCTTGCGTGGTTGAAGGAGATGCTACTCCTGGATGAAATGCTTTCGGGGCGCCATGATCCTTCTATCAGGAATAGGATAATAGAGGGCACAGACTGACTGCATCAATCATCGCTCGGTGACCTATTAATTGCCGCCAATAGCGCTTCGCTCGCATGCAAGGCGGCAAATAAAAGCGCCAGGTAGACGCGCGAAGATGCATTTTGAGTACTGGTGGTACTGGACAAGCTCTAGGGGAATAATCTCTTTCTTATTTCTTTCTTATTTCTTTCCCATGATGACTAGGAACGGGCAAATCAAGAATTTCACTTCGAATTCCGGACCTCAACATCCTGCTGCTCGTGGTATTTCGCGATCAGTATTGGAAATGAACGGAGAAGTGGTGGAACATGCGGAACCACATATTGGATCACTTTAGTGCGGCACGAAGCTGCTGACGCTGAGTATGCTCCTATGCCGCAAGCACGGTGGAGGTTCCATAGCGCGTCATGAGCACCGGGCAAAGGGACGGTTGAGCAACTCAAGCGAACCGCCCTACCTGACTTTGGATAAAGATAGAAGGGAGAAGGTTGTGAAGGTGGCCTCGTTATCCACACATCTGGTCGGAGGACCGACCTGGGTTTTCATACTACTTTGAATGTTAGCAAAAACAACAAGCAACTAGAAACGAACTGAAATGAATGAAACTAACGAAGGAAACACCACATACGCTAGAGCATGCAAAATACATGGAGCCATGGAGATTGCGTCTCACCTTCTCAAGTCGTTGGAGCAGAGTAGTCTTAAACTGCCTGACTCCGCGGCCGATAGAATTCTGATCCAGCCGGTGTGCCTTCTGGAATGAGTAAAACCGACCTATGTTCGCAGCAAAACAAATTGAAAAATAAAGCGAGCAAAACGCTAGAAACTTCCATTTACTATGCAGGATGTAGTAGAAACAAGAAACCAATAACCGAGTCCACATTCGAGATACGTGAAACTATTCTAGCCAAACCAATTGACCATAACTATCTGATTGCAACATGATTTCAACAAAACGAAGAAAGTATCGGGAATACCACTATCTAGTACATCTAATCTGCTCCCTCAAGTGTGAAACACAAAGGTGCTCCGAAATGAACAAGTAATACGTATGGATGATCCCCGAAAGCAAAATCTAATGCGGACGCTTACGAACATACTCCAAAATTAGCTCTCCAAAGCAAGGAAAAATGGGAAAGCCAGAAAAGTTCTCCAGGAAATCACACTAACTGTTTTTCTGCATAGACTCATATGATTATGAATCAAAAGCAAAACATCCTCGAAAACCATGAATCGAGGCGTGCATGTGCCCCCAAAAAATATATGAACAAACATTTTTGAATGTGAGAACACAAAACTTTTCCATGTACACACAGCCTACGCGGCATTGATCCGACGCCAAAAAATGAACCAGGAGCGCTTGCTCTGCCACAAAATCCGAACCCAAACGCATCAAAACAGCATGTGAAATGCACCATACGTATCCCCGCGAAAACGAATGCACGTATAGAGGTAAGCAACTCGGGGGCGCTCGGGCTCGATCTCGGCGGCGACACGCAGGATTGGCGCGATGCTACTGAGCGTGGACGGGACATCCTCGTTGTCGAACACCTCCATGGAGAAGGTCGCCATGCGCAGGTGGGAGGGGAGGCAGGTGAAGAAATAGAGGTCTGGCCTTGCGTGCCCGTGGCTATTTATACGTTGATCCAACGGCCAAGACCAGCTGCTTCTCGGGAAAGGGAACCGCGGGGGAGACCAGAGGCGTCGGTGTGGTGGAAATGCTGAGCTCCGCTACTTGGTGAGGGGTTTATCTGTCTGGATGGTGGGGCCACTGTCATGGCTGGCCACTGGAACACTTCGCTGCCTTTTTATCACCTTAAAATTCACTTACACACTAGGAAATGTTCTGCTGACAGCAGTGCCCCACAACGTTCAGCTTCGAAGAGGGTCTGTTTTTCTGTATAGAAAAGCATACAAGGTTCACAACTTTTGCTTTCTGCCGTTTCTCGGGCCCAGTGTCAGTGAGATGCAAGAATGACGTGTGAGTTAGTGGGGGTGCTTGCTGGTAGGAAATATTCAGGCGCTTTTCACCCGCGACGTGATACCGGAGTTACGGTGTTCGGCTGGACTTTTGTCCTCTTTCGCTATAAACACTACAACAATAGAAGCACCCTTCCACTAGCAGAACAGGGCTAAAGCGCCGGTTCGTAAGGGCCTTTAGTGCCGGTCTACAGCCGGCACTAAAGAGTGGAGACTAAGGCCCCCCCCCCTTTACTACCGGTTCGGCATCAACCAGCGCTAAAGTGCCACCACGTGGCACGAGCCAGGCCCGGGTGCTGGTAGACCATTAGTACCGGTTGGTAACACCAACCGGTACTAAATGTTTGGGGGGAGGTTTGGTTTTATTTTTCCATTAATTTTGTGTTTTCCATTTAATTCTTTTTTCTTTGCTGGTATTTTATGATACTACATATTGTACACGTTATGCATATATATAAATAGATTTTCTCGTAGAACCGCATATATATATATATATATATATATATATATATCATCGAATGTCTCACAACCAACACCATTAATTATTCACACATACACATGTATATATATACAATTTCTCCTACATGTTGCCTTGGTGCCTTCGGAGCACGATGACAAGTGGTTCATGGGGGCGGTAGCGGGTAATAGTATTATCCTTTGGGATCTATGACCTAGTCGAGCAAAAATCCCGCTATTTCCTCTTGAAGTGCTAGTATGCGCTCCGTTGGTAGGAGCTGCTCCCGCACCTCTCTGAACTGTTAAGAAGGAGATCAATATGCATGTGTATTAGTTGTGTGACTAGATATCGATAATGGTGTAAAAATTTGTGAATAGTTTCTGACAAACGTACCCAGTCCTGTCTATCAGATCTGCTCCTTTCGGGCGCCATCATGCGAATGTTCTCACAAACGTAGAATGCACACAGATCAGTCCCTGGCGCCTGCTTCAGGGCCTTTACAAGAACTGAATTTAATCAGGTAATAAATAATCAAGCATGCTAATTAATTAATAGTATTGAAACAAGAATTAAAGAGATGGTAGCTAGCTAGCTAGTACTACTTAATTACTTACCTTGGGTCGATACCAAAATAGCTTTTCTTGCCATTTTCCTGGAGTCACCTTGATGTACTTTGCCCAAGCCCTGCCCGCCGGCAAAGAAAATTAATAAAGCACTACAGGAATCAGCTACTTTGCCATCTCCCACGGCGGACGGCAAAGGCATGGATGGCGGACAGCAAAGACCTTTGCCGTCAGCCACGGACGGCAAAAGGGGACGGTAAAGTAGGGGACGGCTAAGAGCTGCGTTGCCGTCCGCTTCGGGCAGCTGATGGCAAAGGGGCCTTTGCCATCAGTAGCGGACGACAAAGAAGGCGGACGGCAATAAATGCGCTGTTACTCCGTTAGGTGGTTAAGGCAGGCCTTTGCCGTCCGCGGCGGACGGCAAAGCCTGTGCCGTCAGCCACTGTGGGCGAACCGACCAAATTGGTCAGCCTCCTAGGAAGCACAGTTGCCTTGCCACGTGGCCTCTTTGCCGTCCGCTGCTGATGGCAAAGATCTCTTTGCCGTTTGTGGTAGACGGCAAAGATCCTGCATATTGTCTCTTTTTTTCGGTTTTTTTACTCCAACAATTTTCACAGCAAATATATATCACATATATAGCACATAAGTTTCATATCACATATCCAGTACATAAGTTTCATATCACATATCACATATCACATCAGTTTCATCCATACACATTGTTCATACATAAGCAAGTTCCATCCATACACATTGTTCATACATAAGAAAGTTCCATGATAGCAAGCTAGATACAATGCAAAGTTTCATCAAAGGAAAAGCAAGCACTCCATCATAGCAAGCTAGCTTCCATGAAGTGAATGAAATCTGCAAAATGGTAAATAAGAAAGTTAGAAATAGGTGACTAGAACAAGAAGAAGACTAGAACAAGAAGTATATGTCATTTATGAGCTAACTTAGGTGAAATGGCTCATATATGAGCTAACAAAGTTGAAATGAGTTGTTTATGAGCTAACTTAGTTGAAATGGATCATTTATGAGCTAACTTAGTTGAAATGGGCTGTTTATGAGCTAACTAAGGTGAAGGGCATCGTTTTTGAGCTAAGTAAGGTGAAATGGATCGTTTTTTAGCTAACTTAGGTGAAATGGATCATTTATGAGCTTTTATGAGCTAACTTAGTTGAAATGGGTCGTTTATGACCTAAGTAAGGTGAAATGCCACGTTTTTGAGCTAACTAAGGTGAAATGGATCGTTTTTAGCTAACTTAGGTGAAATGGATCATTTATGAGCTAATTTAGGTGAAATGGATCGTTTTAGCTAACTTAGGTGAAATGGATCGTTTAGGAGCAAATCTAGGTGAAATGGGTCATTTTGGAGCTAACACAGGTGAAATGGGTCATTTTGGAGCTAACCTAGGTGAAATGGGTCATTTACAAGCTAACGTAGGTAAAATGGATCATTTAGGAGCTAATCTACGTAAAATGGGTCATTTTAGAGCTAACTTGGATAAATTGGATCACGTGTAAGCTAACTAAGGTAAAATGAGTCATTTTAGAGCTAACTTTAGGTAAAATGGATCGTTTATGAGCTAACTAAGCTAATTATGCAATTTTTGACATAAGTAACCTAAGTACATATCGTTTTAGAGCTAACTTAGGTAGAATGGATGGTTTATGAGGTCAGTAAGCATATTAAGTCATTTTGGAGGAAAAGAAGCTAACTCTAGGTAATTATGGTAAGAATACTGGAGGAAATAAAGCTAAGTCTAGGTCTTTATGCATTTGTTAAGCAAAACACTAGATAAACTTACCGTGATCAGGGAGGTGTACGAGCGGGCTGGCTCACGCCCTAGTCGGAGAAGGATCGTGCGATGCGTTTCTGGAGTTAAGCTGCCCGAAAGATCATTTGCAATGTCTCGTTAGCATTATGACACTCAAATGTTAAGACTAGCAAGTAATGTCCATTCTAATTAAACTCACCGTGCTCCCAGGAGCAATCACTGGCATCGGCGGAGCGGTCTGACCGGACTTCTCGCACAGATTGCACATTTGGTTTTCTAACAGAGTCATACTAGTTAGTAATGAGACTCAAATGTTAAGACTAGCAAGTAATCTGCAGAACAAACTTACCACAAGGAGCTCATAGATGGCCCTTGCCTGCATGTCATTCCGTGCCCTCTCCTCCTCCAACATCTTTGTCGTCCTCTCCTCCAACTCCCGCTGCCTCTCCGCCGCCTCCGCCAGAAGTTTCTCCCTTCTATCTCTCTCACTCTGTATAGCAGCCTGCAACACCACTCACATGACCATCTGTAACCATTGATGGAAGCGCACACAATGTAATGGAGAAAGATAGCTGAGTACTTATAACTAACCTTGAAGGCGAGTTGGACTGGCCGTTCACGAGGCCTTATCTCAGGAGCTGAGCTCGACTGGCGCGCCTTGATCTCCGAGAGAGTGCTAGGACAACGGATAGGTCCATCTCCCATGGCTATGGAGCCATGGGACCTCCCGCCACCAGATATCATCAACATCTCTGTATCAATGGGACCCTGGCTCGAGTCAAAGTCCTCCCCTTTCCTCGCCTTCCCCTGATCTCTATATTGCACGAGCTTGTCGTGGGCGGAGATGTTGGTGAAGTTCTTTGGATCATCGAGGTCAGACGCAGAGAATGCCTTGACTTTCTTGTAAGATCCAGTGTGGGCCATGGCATACAGGTCGTACACCTCTGGCACCTTATCCGCCTTATTGTAGCGTGCCTGAAAGAGAGAAACAAAGTAAATTAGTAATCAAAGGGCTAAAGCTAGCATGATGAATGAATTGCATGAATCATGAAGCAAACCACATACCCAGTTCAGGTCTTGAAATAAGTTGGAGCCGCCTTGGTGGTCTGGCACACCTTCCATTTGGGCACGCTTGTCCTTGGCCTCGTTGTGGGAGGCCCGCCATTGTTTTGAGCACCAGGCATTGACCAGCACCTCCCAAAAATCCATCCGATCCGCACACCATCTCAGAGTGGCCTAAGTTAGCAAATAGAAACTTGAGCGCTACGGCTATGAATTACTAAATGAAGGAAGTAAGTACAAGGCCTTAAGAATTACCTTCATGTACTGCTCCTTACTCAAGAACTTATCACGGCACTCCTGCTTGGGCTTCTCGATACCACGCCCGGCGTAGTAGTTTCGAACAGCCTTGTCACGCCCAATATGCGATACTATCCTAAAGAGACTCGAAGGTCCCACCAAGGATAGAACCGCATATTGAAACGCTTTTGCAAGGTGGATATCATTACATCAACATTACATAATAGGTGGGGATACATACAAGAGGCATACAATGCCACATGAATACAACAATACAACATATACAAGATCAACATCCGACTACGGATGAAACATAAACGAAACTCAAACAATATCCACCACCTTTAGCCCAGGCTGCCGACCTGGAACCTATCCCTAAACGAAGAAGAAGCGAAGAAGAACTCCAAAATAAGCAAACATCGCTCTCGCGTCATGATCCTCGCAAACCTGTACACACTGGCGGTGGTGTAGTAATCTGTGAGCCACGAGGACTCAGCAATCCCATTACCATGGGTATCAAGACTAACAAAGCTTAAAGGGAAAGGAAGGGGTAAAGTGGTGAGGTTGCAGCAGCGGCTAAGCATATATGGTGGCCAACATACGCAAATGAGAGCGAGAAGAGAAACAAAGGAACGGTCGTCAACTAGTAATGATCAAGAAGTGATCCTGAACTCCTGCTTACGTCAGACATAACCCAGAAACCGTGTTCTCCTCTCGATCACCCCGAAAAGAGACACTCACGGTTACGCTACGGTTGGTGTATTTTACAAGAGTTTACTTCAAGTTTACTACAACCGGATATTAACAAATTCCCATCTGCCACATAACCGCGGGCACGGCTTTCGAAAGTTCAAAACCCTGCAAGGGTGTCCCAACTTATCCCATGATAAGCTCTCGCGATCAATGAAGGATATTCCTTCTCCCCGGGAAGACCCGATCAGTCTCGGAGTCCCGACTACAAGACATTTCGACAGCAATAAAACAAGACCAGCAAGACCTCCCGGCGTGCCGACATCCTGATAGTAGCCGCGCGTATCTCGTCTCGAGCCACAACCGGATGAGCGATGCATTACAACTAGAACCAGCCCTCAAGTTCCCCGAGGTGGCGCTGCAAGTGGCTCTAGTTTGGACCAACACTTAGACAAGCATTGGCCCGGGGGGGCTAAAATAAAGATGACCCTTGGGATGCACGACTCCCAAGGGAAAAAGGTAATAGGTGAGGCAAATGGTAAAACCAATGTTGGGCCTTGCTGGAAGAGTCTTATTCAAAGCGAACTGTCAAGGGGGTCCCATAAATCACCCAACCGCGTTAGGGACGCAAAATCCGGGAACATAATACCGATATGACGGAAACTAGGGCGGCAAGAGTGGAACAAAACACCAGGCATAAGTTCGAGCCTTCCACCCTTTACCAAGTATATAGATGCATTAATAATATATATAAGAGATATTGTGATATCCCAACATGAACATAATCCAACATGGAGCAATCTTCATGCTCACCTGCAACTAGCAACGCTATAAGAGGTGCTGAGAAAAAGCGGTAACATAGCCAAACAACGGTTTTGTAGGAAGGGTGACAAAGGTTAGGGGCTATCATGCAATTTGGGAGGCTTGGGCAGCAAGTGGTGGGTAACGTAGCAAAGCGATGGAACGAAGCAACTAGCATAGCAATGATAGTAATGAGATCCAAGGTGACGGTCATCTTGCCTGAAATCCTGCTAGGAAGAAGAACGGGTCCATGCATGAAGAAGACGAACGGAAGTAGTCGAACGAATGCTCACAACCGCAACATTACCGGAACTAGGAAGCAACACCGGAAAGAAACAAACAACATGGTAAATGCACAAGCATAAACATGGCATAATGCACAATCAAGTATGATGCATGTCCGGTTTAATGAGGCATGGCATGGCAAAGTGCAACAAACAATGCTACAAGTTAAGTGGAGCTCAATATGCAACGAGTTGCATATTGACAAAACACCACATGCAATTATTTAGTTTGACCTCGTTTAAGCTACCAAACAATATTAAATGTTGTTAAACATGGCAAGAGGTGAAGCATAATTAAATTACCTATCTAGGCAAGTTTAAATGAGGCCAAAACAACAAACAACAATTCCGGAAAATCCCCATGTCCATATTTCGAATTTGGTACTGTTCTTCCCTAAACCATATTTTAATGTTGTTAAACAGGAAAATAAAGTGCACCATGTTAAACTAGGCATTTTTCCACCCCATTTACATATAAAGTTTATTTAAAATGGAGCTACGGTTAATTAGTTATGAAATAAATCATTTTAGCATATTATTTGGGCAAAATTAAACAAACAGCATTTTAAGCATTTTAACATGGGATGAAAGTGGCATAATGTGAAACTAGATAAAATTCTAAGCATTTTACATATATAAAGTTTTTACATATGGTGCACAAATCATGAGTTATTATATGCATGAAGTGCAAGGGGGTACGCGGCAACTACGAACGGGTGCAAGCTTTATGAAAACATGCAGATGCAATGCACATGATGCCATGAGATGAGATGCAGGCCAAGAACAAAATACAAAACGAAAGAAAAAAACCCAATCACGGAGGAAATAACATATCACATCTCCGGAAAAGGCAAGAGTTGGAGGTTACGAATATGGAAAGTTACATCCGGGGCGTTACAACACTCCACCACTACGAGAGGATCTCGTCCCGAGATCTAGGGATTGCACCAGAGGGAAAAGGAAGAGGAAGATAAGAGGTAAACTAAGTTGCTTCTTCGACAAGCAGGTGAAACCATGAACCTTGAGAGGTTGAGCAATTTAAAAGAAAGAGTACAACAGAGATGAACGAGATTGCAAACAATCTGGTAGAAAAGAGGAACAAGGAGTATTACGAGAATTTGAAGGTTGAAAGACATGGGAATAAGAGCTTCACGAACGAAAAGAATATGACCACCTCGGAATAATGAGATAGCCAAGGAACAAGAATGACAGAATTTGGACAGCACTCCGGTAGAAAAGAGAAGAAAACTTGATGAGATGAAAAGATATTGAAGAGATGATACAACACACCGATTAAATGGATAAGTAAGAAAATAACATGATCTTGACAAAACGAGGTGATGGGTGAAGAGAGCAACATCACAATGCCTCCGGAAGAAAGAGTAGAAGATAGATCATTGGAATAACAGAATGGAGAAGAAAATGCCAACTTCTACAATAATTGAATTTGGAAGGCATCCTTGCAAGAAGGTTAGAATATAGTTGTTTGAAAACCAACAACGAAACGAATAAGCTTGTAGTGGGCTTATGGAAACATCTCAAGACTATGAGGTGACAACCGGCCACTAATGGAAACCATTGATTTGATTGAGAGCACCAAAGAGATGAAAAACTTCTTCACCGAGATGATAAAGAGACAACTTGGATCATAGACAAGCACCACAAATAGCAACATTCCCAATGGAAGGCTTTTAGGTGAAATCTATATCAAGATACTCCAACGAAGAAATTATGATGGGTTCAAACAACTCATGATCGAAGAGAAAATGATGGTTTTAAAATATCTCCCTCTTGACAACTTGTGAATCATGAAACATGAAGAGAAATTGTCGGGGATGACATAACACTATCTCAAAAGATAAGGTAGAAATAATTGCACTTCAAAATGCAAAAGAAGAATACTTGAACTCCTCAAAACAAAACATGTGTTGAGCACCATGTTTAATTTTGAGTATAGCTTGGTGGATCATAACTTCGAGAAAATGTTGAAGAACAATTGAAGAATGAAAAGAATCCTTGACAAACCATCATGTAGAGCCTCCATGAAGAACTCCGGTAATAAAAGGATGATAAAAAAAGAGAAGTTGAAAACACAAGGTGAAGCCTTGCAATGATTTAGATGGAGCTTCGCGACGATAATGTGGAAAACTTGGAACTCTGGAAAAGGAAAAGATGAAACACTAGAACCGAGAATTACTTCATCATGAACAATCTCCAAAAGAAAAGAATTAATCAACTCGAGGAAATAAGAATAAGATTTATTGTATGCTTATCCTTCATCAAATTAAATTGATGACAAGCAATGGATTTTGAAGGAAATATGCCCTAGAGGCAATAATAAAGTTATTATTTATTTCCTTATATCATGATAAATGTTTATTATTCATGCTAGAATTGTATTAACCGGAAACATAATACATGTGTGAATACATAGACAAACAGAGTGTCACTAGTATGCCTCTACTTGACTAGCTCGTTAATCAAAGATGGTTATGTTTCCTAACCATAGACATGAGTTGTCATTTGATTAACGGGATCACATCATTAGGAGAATGATCTGATTGACATGACCCATTCCGTTAGCCTAGCACTTGATCGTTTAGTATGTTGCTATTGCTTTCTTCATGACTTATACATGTTCCTATAACTATGAGATTATGCAACTCCCGTTTACGGAGGAACACTTTGGTACTACCAAACGTCACAACGTGGCGGGTGATTATAAAGGAGTACTACAGGTGTCTCCAAAGGTACTTGTTGGGTTGGCGTATTTCGAGATTAGGTTTTGTCACTCCGATTGTCGGAGAGGTATCTCTGGGCCTTCTCGGTAATACACATCACATAAGCCTTGCAAGCATCGCAACTAATGAGTTAGTTGTGAGATGATGTATTACGAAGCAGTAAAGAGACTTGCGATAACGAGATTGAACTAGGTATTGGATACCGACGATCGAATCTCGGGCAAGTAACATACCGATGACAAAGGGAACAACGTATGTTGTTATGCGGTCTGACCGATAAAGATCTTCGTAGAATATGTAGGAACCAATATGGGCATCCAGGTCCCGCTATTGGTTATTGACCGGAGATGTGTCTCGGTCATGTCTACATTGTTCTCGAACCGTAGGGTCCGTGACGCTTAAGGTTTCGATGACGGATATATTATGAGTTTGTGTATTTTGATGTACCGAAGGTTGTTCCGAGTCCCGGATATGATCACGGACATGACGAGGAGTCTCGAAATGGTCGAGACATAAAGATTAATATATTGGACGGATATATTTGGACACCGGAAAGGTTCCGGAGAAGTTTGGAGCTCCGGGAGGTTACCGAAACCCCCCGGGAGGTATATGGGCCTTATTGGGCCCATATAGGAATAAGGGAGAAGGAACAAGGGAGGCGCCCCAAGCCCAATCCGAATTGGGGAGGCGGCCCCCTTTCCTTTCTCCTTCCCCTCTTCCTATTCCTACTACTAGTACTTATTCCTAAATGCTAGTACTCCTTCCTTCCCTTCCAAGTGAAATAAGGAAAAGAGAGGGAAACCTACTTGGAGTAGGTTTCCTCCCATGGTGCGCCCCTTGGTGGCGGCCACCTCCTCCCTCCCTCCTTTATATCACGGGGAGGGGCACCCTAGAACACACAAGTTGATCCTTGAGATCGTTCCTTAGCCGTGTGCGGTGCCCCCCTCCACCATATTCCACCTCGGTCATATCGTGGCGGTGCTTAGGCAAAGCCTGCGACGGTGAAACATCAAGATCGTCCTGCCGCCGTCGTCTTGTGGAACTCCCTCCCGGAGCTTTGCTGGATCGAAGCCCGTGGAGCGTCATCGAGCTGAGCGTGTGCCAAGAACTTCGAGGCGCCGAAGTAACGGGCGCTGTGATCGGCTGGATCGTGAGGAGAACGTCGACTACTTCCTCTACGTCATCATCGACTCGGAGGTGCTGGAGTAACGCGCTGGGATCGGCGGGGATCGCGAGGAGAAAGTACGACTACTTCCTCTATGTTGTGATCGCTTCCGCCACGGTCTCACGAGGGTACGTAGACAACACTCTCCCCTCTCGTTGCTATGCCATCACCATGGTCCTGTGTGTGCGTAGGAAATTTTTGAAATTACTGCGTTCCCCAACAGTGGCATCCGAGCCTGGTTTTATGCGTTGATGTCATATGCACGAGTAGAACACAAGTGAGTTGTGGGCGATACAAGTCATACTACCTACCAGCATGTCATACTTTGGTTCAGCGGTATTGTGAGATGAAGCGGCCGGACCGACATTACGCGTCGCTTCTGCGAGACTGGTTTCACCGTTCACGAGCATTCGTGCTTAAAGGTGGCTGGCGGGTGTCTGTCTCTCTCACTTTAGTTGAACCGAGTGTGGCTACGCCCGGTCCTTGAGAAGGTTAAAAGCGGAGTCTATTTGTGAAATGTCGTTGTGGTCTTGATGCGTAGGTGAGATTGGTTCTTGCTTAAGCCCGTAGCAGCCACGTAAAATTTGCAACAACAAAGTAGAGGACGTCTAACTTGTTTTTGCAGGGCATGTTGTGATGTGATATGGTCAAGACGTGATGCTATATTTTATTGTATGAGATGATCATGTTTTGTAACCAAAGTTATCGGCAACTGGTTGGAGCCATATGGTTGTCGCTTTATTGTATGAAATGCAACGCATACATAATTGCTTTACTTTATCACTAAGCGGTAGCGATAGTCGTAGAAGCAATAGATGGCGTAAACGACAACGATGCTACGATGGAGATCAAGGTGTCGCGCGGTGGCGATGGTGATCACGACGGTGCTTGAGATGGAGATCACAAGCACAAGATGATGATGGCCATATCATATCACTTATATTGATTGCATGTGATGTTTATCCTTTATGCATCTTATTTTGCTTTGATTGACGGTAGCATTTTAAGATGATCTCTCACTAAAATTATCAAGTAGTGTTCTCCTGAGTATGCACCGTTGCCAAAGTTAAATGCGTGCCGAGACACCACGTGATGATCGGGTGTGATAAGCTCTCGTCCATCTACAACGGGTGCAAGCCAGTTTTGCACGCGCAGAATACTCAGGTTATACTTGACGAGCCTAGCATATGCAGATATGGCCTCGGAACACGGAGACCGAAAGGTCGGCGTGAATCATATAGTAGATATGATCAACATAAGATGTTCACCATTGAAAACTACTCCATCTCACGTGATGATCGGTTATGGTTTAGTTGATTTGGATCACGTGATCACTTAGATGACTAGAGAGATGTCTATCTAAGTGGGAGTTCTTAAGTAATATGATTAATTGAACTTTAATTTATCATGAACTTAGTCCTGGTAGTATTTTGCAAATTATGTTGTAGATCAATAGCTCGCGTTGTTGCTTCCCTATGTTTTTATATGTGTTCCTAGAGAAAATTGTATTGAAAAATGTTAGTAGCAATGATGCGGATTGGATCCGTGATCTGAGGTTTATCCTCATTGCTGCACTGAAGAATTATGTCCTTTATGCACCGCTAGGTGACAGACCTATTGCAGGAGCAAATGTAGGCGTTATGAGCGTTTGGCTAGCTCAATATGATGACTACTTGATAGTTTAGTGCACCATACTTAACAGCTTAGAATCGGGACTTCAAAGGCGTTTTGAGCGTCATGGACCATATGAGATGTTCCAGGAATTGAAGTTAATATTTCAAGCAAATACCGAGTTGAGAGATATGAAATCTCCAACAAGTTCTATAGCTAAAAGATGGAAGAGAATCGCTCAACTAGTGAGCATGTTCTCAGATTGTCAGGTACTTCAATCGCTTGAATCAAGTGGGAGTTAATCTTCCGGATAAGATAGTGATTGACAGAATTCTCTAGTCACCAACACTAAGTTACTAGAACTTCGTGATGAACTATAGTATGCAAGGGATGACGAAAACGATTCCCGAGCTCTTCGTGATGTTGAAATCGTGAAGGTAGAAATCAAGAAAGAGCATCAAGTGTTGATGATTGACAAGACCACTAGTCTCAAGGAAAAGGGCAAAGGAAGAAGGGAACTTCAAGAAGAGCGGCAAGCAAGTTGCTGCTCGAGTGAAGAAGCCCAAGTCTGGACCTAAGCCTGAGACTAAGTGCTTTTTGCTGCAATGGAACTGGTCACTAGAAGCGGAACTACCCCAAGTATTTGGCGGATAAGAAGGATGGCAAAGTGAACAAAGGTATATTTGATATACAGATTATTGATGTGTATTTTACTAGTGTTCGCAGCAACCCCTCTGTATTTGATAATGGTTCGGTTGCTAAGAATAGTAACTTGAAAGCGGAAGTTGCGAGAATGAGCAGAAACTAGTTGAAGGGGAAGTGGCGATGAGTGTTGGAAGTAGTTCCAAGATTGATATGATCATCATCGCACACTCCCTATACTTTTGGGATTAGTGTGGAACCTAAATAAGTGTTATTTGGTGTTGAGCATAAATATGATTTGATCATGTTTATTTGCAATACTGATTATTCATTTAAGTAAGAGAATAAATTGTTGTTACGGTTACATGAATAAAACCTTATATGGTTACACACCCAATGAAAATGGTTCATTGGATCTCGATCATAGTGATACACATATTCATAATATTGAAACCAAAAGATGCAAAGTTAATAATGATAGTGCAACTTATTTGTGGCACTGCCGTTTAGGTCATATTGGTGTAAAGCGCATGAAGAAAACTCCATGCCTGATGGACTTATGGAATCACTTGATTATGAATCATTTGATGCTTGCGAACCGTGCCATTTGGGCAAGATGACTAAAACTCCGTTCTCGGAACAATGGAACAAAGCTCTTGACTTATTGGAAATAATACATACCGATGTATGCGATCCAATGAGTGTTGATGCTCGTGGCAAGTATCGTTATTTTCTGACTTTCACAAGATGATTTGAGCAGATATGGGTATATCTACTTGATGAAACATAAGTCTGAAATAGTTGAAAGGTTCAAAGAATTTCAGAGTGAAGTGGAAAAATCATCGTAACAAGAAAATAAAGTTTCTGCGATCTAATCGCAAAGACGAATAATTGAGTTCTGAGTTTGGTCTTCAATTAAAATAATGTGGAATAGTTTCACAGCTCACGCCACAGAACACCACAATCTTATGGTGTGTCCGAACGTCGTAACCGCACTTTATTTGATATGGTGCGATCTATGATGTCTCTTATTAATTTACCATTACCGTTTTGGGGTTATGCATTAGAGACAGCTGCATTCACGTTTAATAGGGCACCATCTAAATCCGTTGAGACGACACCATATGAACTATGGTTTAACAGTAAACCTAAGCTGTCGTTTTTTAAAAGTTTGGAGCTGTGATGCTTATGTGAAAAAGTTTTCACCTGATAAGCTCAAACCCAAATCGGAGAAATGCGTCTTCATAGAATACCCAAAGGTAACTATTGGGTACACCTTCTATCACAGATCCGAAGGCAAGTTTTTCGTTGCTAAGATGGATCCTTTCTAGAGAAGAAGTTTCTCTCGAAAGAAGTGAGTGGGAGGAAAGTAGAACTTGATGAGGTAATTATACCTTCTCCCTTATTGGAAAGTAGTTCATCACGAAATCAGTTCCGATGATTCCTACACCAATTAGTGAGGAAGTTAATGATGATGATCATGAAACTTCAGATCAAGTTGCTACCAAACCTCGTAGGTCTTCCGAGTAAGATCCGCACTGAGTAGTACGGTAATCATGTTCGGAAGTCATGTTACTAGACCATGATGAACCTATGAACTATGAGGAAGCAATGATGAGCCCAGATTCCATAAAATGGCTTGAGGCCATGAAATGCGAGATGGGATCCATGTATGAGAACAAAGTATGGACTTTGGTTGACTTGCCCGATGATCGGCAAGCCATAGAAAATAAATGGATCTTCAAGAGGAAGACGGACACTGATAGTAGTGTTACTATCTACAAAGCTCGACTTGTCACAAAAGGTTTTCGACAAGTTCAAGGTGTTGACTGCAATGAGATTTTCTCAAGCATGGCGATGCTTAAGTCTGTCCGAATCATGTTAGCAATTGCCACATTTTATGAAATCTGGCAAATGGATGTCAAAACTACATTCTTTAATGGATTTATTAAAGAAGAGTTGTATATGATGCAACCAGAAGGTTTTGTCAATCCTAAAGGTGCTAACAAAATATGCAAGCTCCGATGATGGTGGTGCAAGCATCTCGAGTTGGAATACATGCTATGATAAGTTGATCATAGCATATAGTTTCTACAGACTTGCGGTGAAGCCTGTAATTACTAGAAAGTGAGTGGGAGCACTACAGCATTTCTGATAAGTATATGTGAATGACATATTGTAGATCGGAAATAATGTAGAATTATTCTGCAAAGCATAAAGGAGTGTTTGAAAGGAGTTTTTTCAAAGAAAGACCTCGGTGAAGCTGCTTACATATTGAGCATCAAGATCTATAGAGATAGATCAAGATGCTTGATAAGTTTTTTCAATGAGTACATACCTTCACAAGATTTTGAAATAGTTCAAAATGGAACAGTCAAAGAAAGAGTTCTTGCCTGTGTTACAAGGTGTGAAATTGAGTAAGACTCAAAACCCGACCACGGGAGAAGATAGAAAGAGAATGAAAGTCATTCCCTATGCCTTGGCCATAGATTCTATAAAGTATGCCATGCTGTGTACCAGATCTATTGTATACCCTACACTGAGTTTGGCAAGGGAGTACAATAGTGATCTAGGAGTAGATCACTGGACAGCGGTCAAAAATTATCCTTAGTAAAATAAGGATATGTTTCTCGATTATGGAAGTGACAAAAGGTTAGGTAAATAAAGGGTTACGTCGATGCAAGGTTTGACACCGATCTGGATGACTCTAAGTCTCGATCTAGACACATATTGAAAGTGGGAGCAATTAGCTAGAGTAGCTCCGTGCAGAGCATTGTAGACATAGAAAAATTGCAAAATACATAACGGATCTGAATATGAAAGACCCGTTGACTAAGATTCTCTCACAAGCAAAACATGATCACACCTTAGTACTCTTTGGGTGTTAATCACATAGCGATGTGAACTAGATTACTGAATCTAGTAAACCCTTTGGGTGTTGGTCACATGGCGATGTGAACTATGGGTGTTAATCACATGATGATGTGAACTATCGATGTTAATCACATGGTGATGTGATCTAGATTATTGACTCTAGTGCAAGTGGGAGACTGAAGGAAATATGCCCTAGAGGCAATAATAAAGTTATTATTTATTTCCTTATATCATGATAAATGTTTATTATTCATGCTAGAATTGTATTAACGGAAACATAATACATGTGTGAATACATAGACAAAGCAGTGTCACTAGTATGCCTCTACTTGACTAGCTCGTTAATCAAAGATGGTTATGTTTCCTAACCATAGACATGAGTTGTCATTTGATTAACGGGATCACATCATTAGGAGAATGATCTGATTGACATGACCCATTCCGTTAGCCTAGCACTTGATCGTTTAGTATGTTGCTATTGCTTTCTTCATGACTTATACATGTTCCTATAACTATGAGATTATGCAACTCCCGTTTACGGAGGAACACTTTGGGTACTACCAAACGTCACAACGTAATCGGGTGATTATAAAGGAGTACTACAGGTGTCTCCAAAGGTACTTGTTGGGTTGGCGTATTTCGAGATTAGGTTTTGTCACTTGATTGTCGGAGAGGTATCTCTGGGCCTTCTCGGTAATACACATCACATAAGCCTTGCAAGCATCGCAACTAATGAGTTAGTTGTGAGATGATGTATTACGGAACGAGTAAAGAGACTTGCCGATCTTGAGATTGAACTAGGTATTGGCTACCGGCGATCGAATCTCGGGCAAGTAACATACCGATGACAAAGGAACAACGTATGTTGTTATGCGGTCTGACCGATAAAGATCTTAAGTAGAATATGTAGGAACCAATATGGGCATCCAGGTCCCGCTTTTGGTTATTGACCGGTGATGTGTCTCGGTCTTGTCTACATTGTTCTCGAACCGTTGGGTCCGCACGCTTAAGGTTTCGATGACGGATATATTATGATTTTGTGTATTTTGATGTACGAAGGTTGTTCGAGTCCGGATATGATCACGGACATGACGAGGAGTCTCGAAATGGTCGAGACATAAAGATTAATATATTGGACGGATATATTTGGACACGGAAAGGTTCCGGAGAAGTTTGGAGCTCGGGAGGTTACCGAAACCCCGGGAGGTATATGGGCCTTATTGGGCCCATATAGGAATAAGGGAGAAGGAACAAGGGAGGCGCGCCCCCAAGCCCAATCCGAATTGGGGAGGGCGGCCCCCTTTCCTTCTCCTTCCCCTCTTCCTATTCCTACTACTAGTACTTATTCCTAAATGCTAGTACTCCTTCCTTCCCTTCCAAGTGAAATAAGGAAGAGAGGGAAACCTACTTGGAGTAGGTTTCCCTCCCATGGTGCCCCCTTGGTGGCGGCCACCTCCTCCCTCCCTCCTTTATATACGGGGGAGGGCACCCTAGAACACACAAGTTGATCCTTGAGATCGTTCCTTAGCCGTGTGCGGTGCCCCCTCCACCATATTCCACCTCGGTCATATCGTGGCGGTGCTTAGGCGAAGCCCTGCGACGGTGAAACATCAAGATCGTCCACCACGCCGTCGTCCGACGGAACTCCCTCCCCGGAGCTTTGCTGGATCGAAGCCCGTGGAGCGTCATCGAGCTGAGCGTGTGCCAAGAACTCGGAGGCGCCGAGTAATGCTGGCTGTGATCGGCTGGATCGTGAGGAGAACGTCGACTACTTCCTCTACGTCATCATTGACTCGGAGGTGCTGGAATGGGTATTTGGGATCGGCAGGATCGCGAGGAGAAAATACGACTACTTCCTCTACGTTGTGATCGCTTCCGCTTCACGGTCTCTGAGGTGCGTAGACAACACTCTCCCCTCTCGTTGCTATGCCATCACCATGGTCCTGTGTGTGCGTAGGAAATTTTTTGAAATTACTGCGTTCCCCAACAGATTTGGCATACTACTTATTCTTTTGCAAGGATTGAAGAGAGATATAGTGCAAACTTGAGAGGCTATTGATGGAACCACCGGTGGGATTTGGAAACAACGAATGAATTGATATGATAACAAAGGAAGTGAAATCTTCAACGAACCACCGTAAGGATTGAAAATGAACATAGCAAAGGCACAATTCACCGGGAAGAATTGGAAAACGAATGAAGATGCTTGAGAGAATTTAGATAAAAGAGAATGAAGAGATCTTGAACTGATTAGATAATACTTGAATGATGCACCGCTATGATTTGGAGAACGAGAGCTGAAAGCTGAGAATGAGGAATTATGACATGATGGCCTACGGAGGAAAGAAATGGGAACAACTCATGAAATGCTCCGGATGGGTAAAAAGAATACTCACAATATAAAACAATTATGAGAGGATGGCATCAAGCTAGAACCATGAATCTTGAAGTGAATGGAGCAAGATTTAAGAGAAACTCTTCTTCGGTCTTGAAATGTTGAGAATGACGATGAAAAACATCACCATGAATTGTTGAGATACTCCGGGATGAAAATTAGAAAGGTTGAACCAACGATGAAAAGAATTTGGAAGATCTTGGAGAAAGACATTTGGTGATGATAACTCATTCTTACGTCAAACTTTGAAAAGAATTTTAGAAGCTCGGGAAAATTAGAAGAGTCGTAAGATCCTAGGAAAAGACCTGTGGGTTAGGGCCCACTCAAAGAAAACACCGTTGAAGGATTGCTTGAAGTAAAGATTGCACCGGAAGAATTAAATGGCTTGAATGGGATAACAACCTTGAAATATCTTGAACGGATCTGGGATGACAAGACGCGCCTTCTGAGATATCTTCAACACTCCAGAACAAATGAATAGTGAGAAGTGAATGATTAAGAGGTGCATCGGCAAGAGAAAGCATTTGCAACAAGGAAAGGAATATGATCAACACTGAAAGCTTGAGTTAAATCCACCGGAAAAGAATACGAGAATGAAGAATGGTGAACTTGAAACTGTTGAGCATCTTCATGGGAAATCACCGGATAAGAACATTGAAAGAAAAGAATGAAGAGACTTCCCACAAATAAAAAGGATACATGATTAAGAAATCTGAGTCCTTCAAGAAAAAGGGGTGGGAGGGCGGGAAAACAAAGACAACTTGGGACGGATGAAATGGATACCGTTGAGAAAACTTAGAATTGATCTCACAAATGTTGAAATGATCGGATCCACTTGAAGAGAAGCACACCGGTTGGAAAGAATTAACATGACGACCTCGATGATCAAAAGGATTAGTATTCATATAGCAATATGAGAACACTGTTTAGGAAAGGTATGGATTCAACATTTGACTTCGAAGCAACTCGAATACCACAAATAAAACAAAACAAAGGATTTGGCTTGCAGAATAAGCTGGAACAAATACATATGATAGAGATTTACCCAATCTCATATCATGCATCTGTCGGAAAGATATTCTAGGAGCTACTTGAATACCCACCTATAAACTCCCGAAACTTTCTGGTTATGCAATCTAGTGTTGGGATACAGGGGACACAAAATATATCACCCAAACTAACAATACCTAGATCCAGCTGTATCCATCCGTCAACACATAACCAAGAAACCTTCGGAAATCGTGTACCTCAACCTTCGAAAAGCATCCGTTATACGAGTTATGGCAATACTCGAACTCCCAAGATCTTGGGTGGCGTCGAGGTTATCTCACCAACAACTGCATAAAAGAGATTTTCGATGTCGGCAAAACTCGTGTATTCCAGAACTGCAACGATAAAATTGTGACGAAAACACCTCGGAGCTCAACTCACCGGTACACTCCCACAACCGCTAAATGTCAGGAGGCACCAATAACAATGTTCTCGTCACAAGACTATCGGAACGATCCCAAGATACCCGCGTGATCCTAAAAAAATTTCGTGAAATTTGAGGAGAGGAAAGACAAAACATCTATGGTAGGAGGCCTCACCAGAGCGACGAAAGGACTGAGGAGTAAAAAGAATCCTACTCTCCGATATATATAATCCTAAGACTCAAAATAGTTTTCTTCTAGACTCAACAACGGCCAACAAACAAGGGGGCTCCTATGGTCGGTCGAGGCTCTGATACCAACTTGTCACGCCCAATATGCGGTACTATCCTAAAGAGACTCGAAGGTCCCACCAAATATAGAACCGCATATTGAAACGCTTTTGCAAGGTGGATATCATTACATCAACATTACATAATAGGTGGGGATACATACAAGAGGCATACAATGCCACATGAATACAACAATACAACATATACAAGATCAACATCCGACTACGGATGAAACATAAACAGAAACTCAAACAATATCCGCCCTGCTAGCCCAGGCTGCCGACCTGGAACCTATCCCCTGAACGAAGAAGAAGCAGAAGAAGAACTCCAAAATAAGCAAACATTGCTCTCGCGTCATGATCATCGCAAACCTGTACCTGCAACTGGTGGTGTAGTAATCTATGAGCCACGAGGACTCAGCAATCCCATTACCATGGGTATCAAGACTAACAAAGCTTAAAGGGAAAGGAAGGGGTAAAGTGGTGAGGTTGCAGCAGCGGCTAAGCATATATGGTGGCCAACATACACAAATGAGAGCGAGAAGAGAAACAAAGGAACGGTCGTCAACTAGTAATGATCAAGAAGTGATCCTGAACTCCTTCTTACGTCGAGACATAACCCGAAACCGTGTTCTCCTCTCGATCAACCCGAAAAGAGACACTCACGCGATTCGCTTTACGGTTGGTGTATTTTACAAGAGTTTACTTCAAGTTTACTACAACCGGATATTAACAAATTCCCATCTGCCACATAACCGCAGGCACGGCTTTGAAAGTTCAAAACCCTGCAGGGTGTCCCAACTTAGCCCATGATAAGCTCTCGCGATCAACGAAGGATATTCCTTCTCCCCGGGAAGACCCGATCAGTCTCGGAATCCCGGCTACAAGACATTTCGACAGCAATAAAACAAGACCAGCAAGACCTCCCGGCATGCCGACATCCTGATAGTAGCCGTGCGTATCTCGTCTCAGGCCACGACCGGATGAGCAGTACGTACAACTAGAACCAGCCCTCAAGTTTCCCCGAGGTGGCGCTGGCAGTGGCTCTAGTTTGGACCAACACTTAGACAAGCATTGGCCCGGGGGGGCTAAAATAAAGATGACCCTTGGGATGCGCGACTCCCAAGGGAAAAAGGTAATAGGTGAGGCAAATGGTAAAACCAATGTTGGGCCTTGCTGGAAGAGTCTTATTCAAAGCGAACTGTCAAGGGGGTCCCATAAATCACCCAACCACATTAGGGACGCAAAATCCGGGAACATAATACCGATATGACGGAAACTAGGGCGGCAAGAGTGGAACAAAACACCAGGCATAAGGCCGAGCCTTCCACCCTTTACCAAGTATATAGATGCATTAATAATATATATAAGAGATATTGTGATATCCCAACATGAACATAATCCAACATGGAGCAATCTTCATCTTCACCTGCAACTAGCAACGCTATAAGAGGTGCTGAGAAAAAGCGGTAACATAGCCAAACAACGGTTTGCTAGGAAGGGTGACAAAGGTTAGGGGCTATCATGCAATTTGGGAGGCTTGGGCAGCAAGTGGTGGGTAACATAGCAAAGCGATGGAACGAAGCAACTAGCATAGCAATGATAGTAATGAGATCCAAGGTGACGGTCATCTTGCCTGAAATCCCGCTAGGAAGAAGAACGAGTCCGTGAAGAAGACGAACGGAAGTAGTCGAACGAATCCTCACAATCGCAACATTACCGGAACTAGGAAGCAACACGGAAAGAAACAAACAACATGGTAAATGCACAAGCATAAACATGGCATAATGCACAATCAAGTATGATGCATGTCCGGTTTAATGAGGCATGGCATGGCAAAGTGCAACAAACAATGCTACAAGTTAAGTGGAGCTCAATATGCAACGAGTTGCATATTGACAAAACACCACATGCAATTATTTAGTTTGATCTCGTTTAAGCTACCAAACAATATTAAATGTTGTTAAACATGGCAAGAGGTGAAGCATAATTAAACTACCTATCTAGGCAAGTTTAAATGAGGCCGAAACAACAAACAACAATTCCGGAAAATCCCCATGTCCATATTTCGAATTTGGTACTGTTCTGCCCTAAACCATATTTTAATGTTGTTAAACAGGAAAATAAAGTGCACCATATTAAACTAGGCATTCTTCCACCCCATTTACATATAAAGTTTATTTAAAATGGAGCTACGGTTAATTAGTTGTGAAATAAATCATTTTAGCATATTATTTGGGAAAAATTAAACAAACAGCATTTTAAGCATTTTAACATGGGATGAAAGTGGCATAATGTGAAACTAGATAAAATTCTAAGCATTTTACATATATAAAGTTTTTACATATGGTGCAAAGATCATGAGTTATTATATGCATGAAGTGCAAGGGGGTACGCGGCAACTACGAATGGGTGCAAGCTTTATGAAAACATGCAGATGCAATGCACATGATGCCATGAGATGAGATGCAGGCCAAGAACAAAATGCAAAACGAAAGACAAAAACCCAACCACGGAGGAAATAACATATCACATCTCCGGAAAAGGCAAGAGTTGGAGGTTACGAATATGGAAAGTTACATCCGGGGTGTTACAAGCCTGCACCCGAACCTCATGCCGTAAGTTCTGAAGTAGGCGCTTGCACTCCTTGTCGATAACATCTGCCGCCTCCTCCTCGTATCCCTCCTCACACCTGTAGAATGTCTGCAATCAAATGATACAATATTGATTAGTACAATTAATAACGAGCTAGTTCAAGATTTTTAATTGTGTAAAGGAGAAATTACACAGAACTTTCTGATTACCACGTCTGCCCTCGTCTTGCACAAGACACCATCGATAATCTCACCCGGCGGGCAGCAGCCAAGTAGTGCTCCCAACTCAATCCAACCTCTAGAAGCCTACCCTCACCGAACAGCGTGACAAACCCCGGGAAGTTTTGTCGAATCAGTAACTCCAAGGACGGAGTTGGGCGGCGGACACTTTCATGGTGGTCCCAACCCCTGCAAAGATGACAAGGCCAACGCATTAGTTATTTGAAGAAACATGAATGCAGAAGGTACAAAAGATTAAATGCACTTACCTCTCTCCATCAGGGAAATTCAACCACCTCTGCGCCATGGTCGCTGCACGGACGGGAGCCGTGTAGCACCACTGTTGGTAGACGTTGCCCCCTCCTCCTCAATATCGATCGGCTCCCGTCATCATCAGCATGGACACTCGGCTCCCTGCCATCATCAGCATGGCCACTCGGCTCCTCAGGCTGACCCGACCAGGTACCCCATCCAAACATGTGCTCCTCCGGGGTCTCGTGGGCCGAAGGCCCGTCGACCCGAGGCTCGTGGGCCGAAGACCCGTGGACCCGGAGGCTCGTGGACGAGTCCGTGTAGCCTCCTCCTCGACGAGTCCACCCCTAGCAGTCACGTGCTCGGGTGAAACAGCTGGGGGTGGCGGCGAGGAAGGAGCCGTAAGAGTCACCCTACCTCCTCTCCCGCGACCACGTGCTCCACCTCCTCTCTTCTTCTTAACTCGTCCCCTGCTAGGCACCGCAGTCGACGAAGAAGGGCCCGGTGGTGTCGACATACTGTCCAGCAACACTCGCGGAGAGGTGCGTGTGCAATGGAAGACCTCGCAACACGCGCCGACGAAGAAGGGGCCTCGGCGCGCTCCCGACCAGCGCCCACCATCTTTCAACACCTACCATAACAAAGAATAAACGAAATTAGTACAACATAAAAAAAGTACCGACATGAATAATAATATGTATATCACTTAAATGTATCATCATCAAGTACAACATAAAAAAACTGAATACCTGACACTACTAATAATCTCGATCAGTATCATCAATAAATGCATAATCATCATCATCACTATTATCAATGATGGGCTCACTATAATCATCATCATCACTATCATCACTATAATCATCATCATCATCACTGGACACACAACAATCATATATATAATTCACCATGTATATATTCATCAGTTGATCTACTTTCTGAATTTTATTACGTCCCTGCAACAGACACTCTAATAGGCACTGACGAAATTTATGCGTCGGATCCGGAGCAAAGCATATGCGTCGGATCTGGTGTTGTTTCGGGGTCGGGGGTTCGGGGTGTCGTGTCGGTGTCGGGGTGCCGTGTCGGGGTCGGGGTGCTGTTTCGGGGTAGGGGGTTGGGGTGTCGTGTCAGGGTCGGGGTGTCGGGTCAGGCTCGTCGTCGGGGTGTCGGGGTCGGGGTCGGTCTCGGGGTCGGGGTGCGGGTCGGGGTGCCGTGTCGGTGTCGCGGTCAGGTGTTGATCAGGTCAGGCTCGGGGTGTCGAGGGGGTCGGGTCGGGTGTCGGGTCGGTGTCGGGTCTCGGGGTGAGTGTCGTGTCGGGTCGGGGTGTCGGGGTCAGGTCGGTTTGTCGAGGTCGGTGTCGGGTCAGGCTCGGGGTCGGGTGTCGGGTCAGGCTCGGGGTCGGGTCGATCTCGAGGTCGGGTGTCAGTCGGGTGCCGGGTCGGGTCGGGTGCCGTGTCGGTGTCGCGGTCGGGGTGTCGATCGGGTCAGGCTCGGGGTCGGGGTGTCGGGGTCGGGTCGGGGTCGGGGTCTCGGGGTCGGGGTGTCGTGTCGGGGTGCCGGGTCGGGGTCGGGGTGCCGTGTCGAGTCGTGGTTTTTTTCCTCCTTTTTCCTTTTCTTCTTCTTCCTCTTCTTCCATTTCTTCCTTTTCTTCCTCTTTTCCTTCTTCTTCTTCTTTTTCTTCCTCCTTTCCTTTTTCGGTACAAAATGGGTGTCCACATGGGCCCGCACTATGGCTTCGTTTTGCTCCTCGGTCATGTCGTAAGGCCTCTCAGGAAGAGGAGTGGGGCTTGGACCATATTTATATCACTTTGTCTCCGCATGTACTTCCTGTACTACCTCGACTCGTACCGCTACGCACCATAGCTGCGGCGTGTCTCTTCTGTGATTGCTGAGGCGGTGGAGATGGCTGACGTGGCTGAGTTGGAGCAGGAGGAGTGGCCTGACGTTGTGCCGGACTTGAAGCAGGAGGTGTGGCCTGACACAGTGTCGGACTTGAAACAGGAGTCGGCTCACGCGTTCGTGGACTTGGAGGAGCGGGAGTCTGCTGACTTGGTGGAGGACTTTGAGGAGGAGTTGGCTCACGCGTTCGTGGACATGGAGGAGGGGGAGTCTGCTGACTCGGTGGCGGGCTTCGACGAGGAGTCGGCAGACGCGGTGTCGGTGGCCTTCGAAGGATGATGCAATCCTTTCTCCATAGGATGATATGATGTATGGCCTCTCCCAGTGTGTGCTCGTCGTCACCTCGAGGAATGTCAAGCTCTAGCCCCGAATATTGGTCCACCACCTCATCAACCAAGACACGAGCATAGCCCGCTGGAATCGGGGTGCAATGGAAGGTTGCTTCGGGGGTATTTGGAAAAGCAACGGCGTCCGCCACCTTCATGGATATGTTCTTCATTTCGAAGTGTAGCTCACAATTAGTGTTCTCTATGATGTCATCCACAAGGTATGTATCCAGCAGTGCGTCGCAAGGGGCGGAACCAATGCTGCTTCTCGGCATGGATGGGACGATGCTATCCAATGCTGGACGATCATCCTCTTGTTGTTGCCGCTGCTGAGGCCCCCTTTCCTAGCTAAGTGAGTCGATCTGCTGCTGTTGCTGCTGGAATTTGAGTGCCAAGTCCGCGTGCCTTGCTTCTAGGCCTTCAAGACGTTCTGCATCCTGCTTCCTCTGCTCCTCCTCCAACTTCCTCTTCTTCTCCTCCTCCATCTTCTTTCTTGAATGGGTCCTGTAGCCGTCGTTCCATTCCAAAAAGCACTCATACCAGGGAATAACGCCCTTGCCTCGTGTTCTTCTCGGGTGTTTGGGATTTCCCAGGGCGCGCGTAAGCTCATCGTTCTCTCTGTTGGGCGTGAACACTCCCTTTTTAGCATCTTCTATTGCGTCAAGTAACTTTTGTTCGGCTCCTTTTAGACTTGCCTTCTTTGAAACCAGGCCCGTCTTCAGGTCCAAGGCCCCACCCCCCATGCGCATAGAACCAAGTTCTGCACCTGGAGGGCCATCTCCTAGTAACCGGAGTGACCCCTGCATCCTCCATCTCTTGCGCAGACTTACCCCACTTAGGCATTCCCACCGCATAGCCACCTGGACCCAGCCTATGGAACTGCTTCTTTTTTGCGGCATTGGCCTTGTTTTTTCTTGACCGTTCTTGAGATAATTCTGATTCCTTGAATTTCACGAAAGCGGGCCAGTGTTCTCTTTGCTTCTCCAGTGTTCCCTTGAATTCTGGAGTCTTCCTTTCTGCAGCGAGGTAGTTGGCCCATACAGTTTTCTTGTGGGTGTTGAATGCAATTGCCATCTTCTTAAGAGCAGCGTCCTTGACTTTCTGCACATCTGCATCCGTAAATTAATCTGGTAGGGTGAAATGTTCCATCAGAGATTCCCAAAGCTTTTGTTTTGCTCTGTCATCGACCCAAGTAACATCTGGACGTTTAGTTTTTGGCTCTTTCCATTCTTGAATGGCGATCGGGAGTTGGTCCTCCGCAAGAACTCTGCATTGACGAGTCCACTTGTTCGCAACGTTCTTAGGCATGAGGGGTTCGCCATTAGCTTTGATGGAGTCGATGTTGTACTTTACACCCTCCATCAACTTTTTGCCCGGGCCTTGCTTTGTCCTGCTATCTGTAGAAGCAGATTTGCTCGATCCGGAGGGCTAAAAGAAAAAAGATCGATTCGTTAATATATCTTCAAATAAAAAAACATGTGATGATCACCAGATGCCTGCTTATATAAACATACCTCGCCGGTAGTCTTTGTTATTTCAAGATCAACATTGTCTATGTCATCATAAACATTGTCCGCGTCATCATAATCATAATCATAGTTCATGACTTCATCAGCTTGGTCGTGGAGATCGATTATCTTATCAGCATCACCCTCCCCGATATTGTTCAGATATTGGGAGCCGTCATCTACTTCATTCCGATCATCTAGACTGCGAGGGCTGCGTATGATCTCAAACAATTCCTCTTCTCTCTCTGCTGGTATTGTCCGCCATAGCTTTTACTTAACTAATGCAAAAGAAATATAAAACAATTTAGTATTCAAATTACAATGCATGGATGCAATCAATAAGGAAAAACTAAATCATATATTAATCGTGTTGAATATTATATAATATCGAATACATCATCTCGAATAATATATATAATCTCGAATACGTCGTCTCGAATATTATATATCGAATACATCACTGGCTAGGTACCTAATAAAGATCGAATACTACAGAAGAATCTAGGCCACTCGCGATTCCTGGGGCGTGGGCGGTGGACAACCAAAGAGAAGGAACCATCACAGGATCATATCTCCGGTCATCTGCCTAAAGAACTTGCCAGGTATTGGAGAACCTGATGTCCATAGCAGCCATGTAGCGATGGACGTGCTCATCCTCCTCCCTGACATGGCGACGTACCATCTCCGGCAGGGCCGGCTCCCTCTGCACCGAATGTGGCCCACGCGAACGCCACCAAAGGAGATTAGGGTCGACGACGGGACCCGAGGTCGGGTTCCTCACCAAGCGGCACGCCCCTCCAGGTAGCACCTCCCAGTGCCAGCCCGGCAGAGCCCAGTCCCGGACATGGGTCAGCTGGACGTCGTCGCGAATGGGCCGACGGCGAGGATGCGGGCCGGGCGTCATCGAGAACAAATACTATATGCCCGCAAAAAGTAACATTTTTTAAATGATTCGATTGTGATAAATAAATTTCTATATGCAAATTCTAACAATTTGACATTAATCTAATTCATCTAACTAAAACTAATTGTAAAATTTCTAACATTTCTATATATATATATATAACTAACATTTCTATAACATTTCTAATATTTCTATAACTAAAAACCATAAAAATTGCTAACATTTCTATAAATATTTCCATAACTAAAAAACAAAAAAAATTATAACCTTTCTATATAACTAACATTTCTATAACATTTCTAATATTTCTAAAACTAAAAAAAATTTCTGACATTTCTATAACTAAAAAACAGAAAAATTTCTATAACTAAAATTTATAACTAAAAAAATAAAAAACAATGTGTCTGTGTACGGACATGGCGGCCGGGGCAGGAGCTCACTGGCGAGGCACGACGACGGGAGGCGGCGACGGGGACGGAGACAGGCAGTGACGGCGGGGATGGGGATGGGGCTGCAACGACGGGGACGGGGACGGGTCGGGCGGCGATGGGACGACAGGCGTGGCGGCGGCAGGCGAAGCAGCGGCAGGGCAACGAGGGCAGGGACAGAAGCGGCAGCAGGGCAACGAGGGCGGTCGGGCGGGATGCGGCGACGGGGCAGCAGCGGCAGGGACGAGGGCGGCCGCGGCGGCAGCGACGGGGCAGCGACAGGCGGCGGCGGCGGCGGCAGGCGACGAGAAAGAAGCGAGAGGAAAGATGAGAAACTGATTTTTTTAAGTCCTTTCTTATATAGAACACATCTTTAGTACCGGTTGGAGCCACAAACCGGTACTAAAGGTCTGTTTTGGCCAGGCCAAGCGGCGGGAATGGCACCCCCTTTAGTACCGGGTGGTGGCACCAACCGGTACTAAAGACACCCCTTTAGTACCGGTTGGAGCCACGACCCGGTACTAAAGGGGGTGCGCTGGCGCAGGTCCGATGCGGCAAGTTTAGTCCCACCTCGCTAGCCGAGGGGCGTCCGTGACCGGGTTTATAAGCCCGGTGCGGTAGCTCTCTCGAGCTCCTCTCCAAAGCAGGCCCTCTGGGCCTACCTGTTACAGGTCGCTGTGGGCCTATTGGGCCTTTGCGGGCCTGCATCCTGGCCCAACTACACGTTGGGTTTCTAGTCGTATGCAGGCCGCTCTGGCCCAGTAGGCGGGCTTTTTTATTTTCTTATTTTTTGCTTTATTTATTTTTGTTTTATTTATTTTTCAGTTGTTTTTTTGCTGTATTTAGAGTTTCTTTGTGAATATTTTCGCTTTAGGTACAAAAAATTACAAACTTTCTGTTAGTGCCGGTAGTTTTCAAATTTGAATAGTTTAAATTTTGAGTTATTTGAAATTTGTGTGAATCACTAGTTTGCGAATAACATAACTTTGAAAATAGATTTTTCAATGATTCTTTTTTCTTATTTTTAATATTAGTGTGTTTTGTCTTTATATTCAATTTGGTAATGCTTAGGTTATTTAAAAAATGAAATGCCTTTGTAACAGATGAGTTTTTGTCCGAAACCCTGATACTTCAAAAGAGATTGTCCATTTTGTACACGAAGTGCATCCAGTTTTTGCGGTAACCCTCTCTACTTTTTTGCACATGCTATGTAGGTGAAATTATGATACCATGCCAAGTTTCAACCTTTTCTGAGTTCATTTGAAATGCTTTTCAATTTTAGGGTCATTTAGTTGAAAAAATCAGTAAATGCATGAAAGAATTTGTTTGCACATAAAATTTCTTCGCGTTTCAAATGCCAAAACACATAACTACCCTAACTATTACAGAGATTCCCTCCTGGGTGTGAAACACAGAAGAAAGTGATGATAGAGAAGCCGATCACATCCCAGATCTTTGGGTGTGAAACTTTTTCTTCACGTGTGTCCCTTTGCGTCGTAGCCATGGAAAATCTTCATCATTTAACTGGATGCTCGGGTCAATATTCACTATGAATGGAGCAATTTCATCAAACTTTTCATAATCTTCTGACATGTCTGTCTTGTCATCCACTCCCACGATGTTTCTCTTACCAGAAAGAACTATGTGGTGCTTTGGCTCATCGTATGATGCATTCGCTTCCTTATCTTTTCTTTTTCTCGGCTTGGTAGACATGTCCTTCACATAGAAAACCTATGCCACATCATTGGCTAGGACGAATGGTTCGTCTGCATATGCAAGATTGCTGAGATCAACTATTGTCATTCCGTACTGCGGGTCTTCCGTTACCCTGCCTCGTGTCATATTGACCCATTTGCACCGAAACAAAGGGACCTTCAAACCACGTCCATAGTCAAGTTCCCATATGTCCTCTATGTAACCATAATATGTTTCCTTTCCCATCTTGGTTGTTGCATCAAAGCGGACACCACTGTTTTGGTTGGTGCTCTTCTTATCTTGGGCGATCGTGTAAAATGTATTACCATTTATCTCGAACCCTTTGAAAGTCATTATATTCAAAGATGGTAACTCGGACAGGGAGTACATGTCATCTTCAATAGAGGCGTCATGCATGGTACGTGTCTGCAACCAGCCTGGTAAACTCCTGGTTTGTTCACACGTGATCCAGTCATAAGACCGCTCCGGGTGTTTGGAGCATAGAAAATTCTTGTGTTCGTCCATATACAGAGCCACCAAGGCGGAATTCTGTAGAACTGTGTAGTATGCTTCAGTGAGAGAATGTTCGTCCATACATATTATTTGATTCCCTCCTAGCATACCTTTTCCATCCGATGCCCTTATGCATGATTCAGAACACCAATCGGCTTAAGGTCGGAATAATGTCAATACAAAACTCAATGACCTCCTCATTTTAATGGCCCTTGGAGATGCTTCCTTCCGCCTAGCACGGTTATGAACATATTTCTTTAAGACTCCCATGAACCTCTCAAAGGGGAACATATTGTGTAGAAATACAGGACCCAAAACGTTAATCTCTTCAAGACAGTGAACCAGGACGTGCGTCATGATGTTGAAGAAGGATGGTGGGAACACCAACTCGAAACTGACAAGACATTGTACCAAATCATTCTCTAACCTTGGTATGATTTCTGGATCGATTACCTTCTGAGAGATTGCATTGAGGAATGCACATAGCTTCACAATGGCTAATCGAACGTTTTTCCGGTAGAAGCCCCTCAATGCAACCGGAAGTAGTTGCGTCATAATCACGTGGCAGTCCCGAGACTTTAGGTTCTGGAACTTTTCTCTGCCATGTTTATTATTCCCTTTATATTCGACGAGAAGCCGACGGTACCTTAATATCGAGCAGGCATTCAAAGAAGATTTCCTTCTCTTCTTTGGTAAGAGCGTAGCTGGCATGACCCTGATGTATGCCGTCATTTCCGTGCATACGTTGCTGGTCCTCCCGTGCCTCAGGTGTATATTTTGTCTTCCCATACACGCCCAAGAAGCCAAGCAGGGTCACGCAAAGATTCTTCGTCACGTGCATCACGTCGATTGAGGAGTGGACCTCTAGGTCTTTCCAATAGGGCAGGTCCCAAAATATAGGTTTCTTCTTCCACATGGGTGCGCGTCCGTCAGCGTCATTCGGAACAGGTTGTCTGCCAGGACCCTTTCCAAAGACTGCCTTCAAATCCTTGACCATATCATGTACATCAGCACCAGTACGATGGCAAGGCTTCGTCCGGTAATCCGCCTCACCTTTGAAATGCTTGCCTTTCTTTCTTACGGCATGCCTGCTCGGAAGAAATCGACGATGTCCCAGGTACACATTCTTCTTACAATTAGCCAAATATATAATGTCTGTGTCGTCCAAATAGTGCGTGCATGCGTGGTATCCCTTGTTTGTCTGTCCTGAAAGGTTACTGAGAGCAGGCCAATCATTGATGGTCACGAACGGCAACACCTTTAGGTCAAATTCTTCCCCCATGTGCTCATCCCACGCACGTACACCTGTTCCATTCCACAGCTGTAAGAGTTCTTCAACTAATGGCCTTCGGTACACATCAATGTCGTTGCCGGGTTGCTTAGGGCCTTGGATGAGCACTGGCATCATAATGAACTTCCGCTTCATGCACAACCAAGGAGGACGGTTATACAAACATAGAGTCACAGGCCAGGTGCTATGGTTGCTGCTCTGCTCCCCAAAAGGATTAATGCCATCTGTGCTTAGACCAAACCATATGTTCCTTGCGTCATCTGCAAACTCCTTCCCGTACTTTCTCTCGATTTTTCTCCACTGCGACCCGTCAGTGGGTACTCTCAACTTTCTGTCTTTCTTACAGTCTTCTATGTGCCATCGCATCGCCTTGGCATGCTCTTTGTTTTGGAACAAACGTTTCAACTGTGGTATTATAGGAGCATAACACATCACCTTGGCAGGAATATTCTTCCTGGGGCGCTCGCCCTCGACATCACCAGGGTCATCGCCTCTGATCTTATAGCGCAATGCACCGCATACTGAGCAAGCGTTCTGTGGGGACCCCGACTCATAAGTCGAGATCACCGAATGCACGTGTACGGTGATCCCAGAGATCAATGCTCACTGAACACACAGAAGCTGAATAACAAGAGTCTTACATCCATAAATACCGTTTTACACAAGTAGGACCATTATGGTCATGTCTTGAGTGTATCATTGCAGCGGAAATCTTCAATAACCACTTGGACCCATGCCATCTGCCTTAAACCTACAGGCATTCTGACTAGGAAGCGTCCTAGCTCACATGTTCGTCACCAAGGTACTCTTCATTATATCATGTTCTTTCATGCCTGGCCAATAAAATAACCAGTGGCAAGCCAATGAGTACTTTGAATGTACTAAGCAACCCATGTTTTGGTTCAAGATACAACATTGCATGATATAGGTAAATTTTTGCAGAAAGCTAGTTTTGAGTGCAATGACATGTTCAACAACTTGTAAGACATGCATCAGGAGAATTCAAGTAACCATGAGGACAGGTTACAGATATCAACATAAATAGAGTGGGCACCAACCCAACTCAATCATGTCAAGTCCTTTGACTTGACCCAAGTAGATCTTCCCACTTATCCAAACACACACACTGGTTTGTAAACATGTGGACGTAGCCCAAGAGCGGTTACCCAACTGTCCTTGACTGTGGACAAGGCTATTCATATAGTTTTACACTGCAGAGGTTGCACACTTTACCCACTAGATCCGGGAACTTCCGTGTCATCCACGACCCGCGATACCTCAAGTACCCTGGGTAAGCACCCGATCACTATCTTTCCCTAGACGACACTAACAAGGATTCCACTCGTTGTTTCGTATCCTCATGATGTACATCATACGAGACTCACTCGAGATCGTAACATCCGAGAGGGGACACAATGGTGTATCCGTGCCCTGTAAAAACAGTCATGGCCGCCCTACCTGGCACGACCCCGTCCCGAGAGAGAGCACCAACTCTCCCCCATCACTAGTAATGCGGGATCCAAGCTAGTATTGGCCTGGGTAATCAATAATGCCCTTTCCCATATAAGGGTAGAGTGGTTGCGCATGTAAGGTTGGAATAACGGTCGCAACTTAAACCAAACAGTTTTGGAAACAACACACACACTCGCCTCGGTACACCACTTCGTCATCAAGTGGTTACCCAACACATCATCTCCCCCTGGCATAAGTGGCACCCGATGGGGTTTTCGAAAAGTCTTTTGAAAATAATTTGTCTCCATCGCCATGCATATTCTCGTCCCTTTTTGCGTAGCACTACTTTAGCATCCTATCTACTCCCACCGGCATAACCCTCATAGAAAGGTAGGATCATGCTTCATGCAAGTATCAACGAGGAAGTAACGGAGGCAAACCATCAAAGTGGTTCCACCTCATCATGATTCTGTTGCAACAACAATATGGTGCTATATGTCATGCATAAAAAGGGTTTCATAAACATGGTCAAAGGGCTGCTTTCCTGTTTTAACAAGGTCTTTGAGGTCTTCAAATATCTCTGGTCCATCTCCAAGTAATTCGTCTACTTCATCAACTATCGTTGAAAGCAACCATAATAAGCAACACAACAAGACAGAAAATAAAATTTCTCTAAAAATGTGAGTTGGACTTTTCTAGGATACCTCTGGTCATATGAGGAATGACCAAGGTGATTTCATTGGAAGTGGATCAATGGATATTTCTAAACATTTCGATATGATGGAATCAAGGTATTTGTGGATTTGCAAGAAGTGTACAGATATATATTTTTGAAAAATGAGCAAAGGCACCCATTTAACAAACCATGATTTTAGAAGCATCCAGGAGTTGGTTTCACTGGATTTGGAGTTCAAATGATTTTCCTAAGAATTTGCAAAGTTGGCTATACATTAAGAAATAGACCATTATTTGAGGTGATACAGAAAGTATTAGTAAAAATGTTCAAAAACTAAGTTTTCAACTTATAGACATCTAGGATTTTGAATCATGGAATTTGGATAAAAAATGGGCTCTCTATGATATTTCTAAAGTTCATGACAGAAATGGAAAAATAAGATTTGATAAATGTTTGTGAAGAAAAAGTCTCTGGAAAAATGTGCATGTTGCACCAACAGGTAGATCATGATTTATAGAGTCACTAGAAATTTGAATCATCATATTTGGAGTCCATTTGAATTGTTTATGGATTTTACAAGTTTACAGAAAAAGAAAAAGGAAAGGGGATTTACCTAAATGGGCCAAATCTGGGCGGTGGCGGCGGGCACTGGGCGAGGTTTAGCGTCGAGGCGCAAATGGGCCGGCCCGGCAGCTCGGCCGCGCGGCGACAGGGCAACGTCGAAGGCGGATTCGGCGAAGCCGTTTCCACTTAAATGGTGGGGGCCACCCACCGGGTCGCTGACGAGCGGGGCCTGCTTGTCGGGTTCGTCCCCAACCTCCCGCTCGAACAGAGCAGAGGCAGGGGCGGTGTCGATGGCGGCCTGCGGCGCCATGAGCCACCGTTTCTGGTGAGCTGGCCACCGGTGTGCTCAGGGGACCCGGCCGAGTCCAACCGTGGGTGGCACGGTCACCCAGGGGCACCGGGTCGAGCAGGGCACTGGCCGCGGCGGACGAGGCGGACGGTGAGGTTGGGGCACGGTGCTGCGGCCGCGGAGAAGAAGAAATGGAGTCCGGCAGAGGGGCGTGGGGAAGTGGGTGATGCTTTGGTGCGGGTATGAGGGGGGAGGAGCACCGAAGAGCTCGAATTTGAGCGGTGGCCGGCGGCAAGATTTCCGGCCATGGAGGTGAACGAGGGCACTAGGGGAGGAATGGCTTGGCCTGGGGAGCGTACGAGAGAGAGAGAGAGCCAAAGGAGTCGAGAGGGGGCTCGGGGTGGCCTTAAATGACGAGGCCATGGCTCTCTTTGGACGCGGCCTATGGGCACCCGTGGGAATGGCCGCAGTGGCCACGGGAGGAGGCCCGGGGCTGTCTAAGGCGTTCGTGGGAGTCGAGTAGGGTGCCAGGAAGAGAGAGAGGGAGCGGGGCGAGGCCCTGGTTGTCGCGCGTGCGAGGCCGGGCATTGGCCGAGCCGAGCGGCTCTGGGCACGCACCGCAGGGGGTGAGAGAGAGGGAGAGACGAGGGGGCCTGCACGGTGGCGTGTTGCGGACGTCGAGGCACCTCGACTGGCGCGAGTGGGAGGCTCGAGGTGGTCGGGGGACGCGGCGTCAACGGTCGGGAGCATGCTGACATGCTCCAGAGCGCGTAAATGGCCGGCACCCGCGGCTTTTTCTCGCGTGCTCACGCGCCCACTTGTGTCTGGCAGCTGCAAGGGGGAGTAAACAATGCGGCAATGGCATTGGATGCCCTGGGGATCCACTGGAGTGAGGTGGGAGGTTGAGAGAGAGAGAAATGGTGCTGTCCAGAGAGGGAAAAAGAGCTTTTCACCCCCATAATCATGGCTCCTCGGGCAGGGAAAGATGCAGGGGTTAGAGGAGGACCAGATGGTGCTGTGGGAGAAAGATTAGCTCATGGAGATTAGTGGAAATGGCCAGAAGATGCATTTTAAATTTCTGCCAGGAGGTGTTTGATGGTGGTTTGGGCAAGAAGATGAACTCCTCTTGTCATGAGGCTTGACAGGGTCAAATGGTATGATAAAATAATAGGTTCCACCAATATTGAGTCCATTTGGGCAAAGTTTCCTATGCAACTTTTGTAAACCCTAGAATTTAGCAGAAATGGCTTTACCAAGATTTAGCCATGCAAGTCAATTCTCCTTGATGCACCACTTGGTGTAGTGTCATCATTTGAGGTTCTGAACATGTCCACAAAAGTTGAGATCAAAAGGACACACTTGGCAATGTAGAGTTGTTCAAATTTGGTTCTGGATAGGAAGGGTTTTGGGGCACTTTGATCAAGTTAACCTATTCTCCAACTTGTGCCATTTTGTCTAGATGAATGATTAGAACAGTTGAGCATGTTCACAAGGTTTGAGAACATTTGGACATGTTTGACAGTGCAAAGTTGTTCAAACTTAAAAGAGGACAGAAGTGGTTTTGAGAGGGTTTCATGGGGTTATACTATTCTCCATGACATGAGACTTGGCAATAGTGACATGCTATAATTTTCTTGGAATTTTTGGGGAATATTTACTTTGTAAATATTTCAAAAGCGTGAAATGTCCAGAAAGGGTTTTTGAGGGATTTGACCAATATTTTGAACATTACCATGTGTTGAAACTCATATATATGGACAATATATGTCCACTGAGTTTCCCTAAATTTTCACAAATATTCATAAAGCATAAAAATAATTTTAACCTATTAAAGACCATTTCTGGCCTTAAGAAAAAGCTTTTAAATAAAATAGTAAAATAACTTTTAAAATTATATTTTTGTGGTTTATGGGATTCATTTATCTAATAGGTCTCAAATATAGTCTTTGAAATATTTTTCATACCCAAATCAAGTACTTGCAGTGCAAACCTCAATTCAGGGGTTTTTGGAAAACTAAATTTGGAAAATACTTTTTGGCCAAAATATTTTTACAAGAAATTATTTTTATGTCCTATACTCATGGCATGATCAATGGGCAGAAGTTTTGGATCAAGGAGAAGGAGTATAAGAGTTGGAGGATTTATTTGATTTTTAGAGCACTTGCAAACAGTAGACAAAGTCAAATCAAGCAAAGACCAAAACACACAAAAGTTTTTGTCAAACCACAATTTATCATGATTTATCATCTTAAGTGTTGTGCCATGGAAATCAGGGTGTGACACGTTCAAATCCTCGTACTCACCGCGGAAGAGGATGCAGTCATTAGGGCATGCATGTATCTTCTGCACCTCTAACCCTAGAGGGCAGACAACCTTCTTTGCTTCGTACATACTCTCGGGCAATTCGTTGTCCTTTGGAAGCATATTCTTTATCATTACCAGCAACTTTCCAAATCCCTTGTCAGATACACCATTCTCTGCCTTCTATTGCAGCAATTCTAGTGTGGTGCCCAACTTTTTCTTGTCAGCTTCGCAATTCGGGTACAACAATTTCTTGTGATCCTCTAACATGCGCTGCAACTTCGTCTTCTCCAAATCACTTGCGTAGTTTCTCTTTGCATCGGCAATGGCCCAACCTAGATCATCAGCGGGCTCATATGATGCCTCTTCTTCTGCTTCTTCCCGCATTGCCGGCTCAGCTTCTTCCCCCATTGTTGTATCATCGTATTCAGGGAACCCATGGCCAGGATAGCTGTTGTCGTCCTCTTCTTCTTCATTGTCTTCCATCATAACCCCTCTTTCTCCGTGCTTGGTCCAAACATTATAGTGGAGCATGAAACCGGACATAAACAGGTGGACGTGAATGGTTCTTGACATAGAGTAATTGTGATCATTCTTACAGTCTAAACATGGACAAGGCATAAAACCATCCGCCCGCTTGTTTGCGTCAGCCGCAAGCAAAAATGTTTGCACGCCATTAATGAACTCGGGAGAGAATCGGTCATCGTACATCCATTGTCGGCTCATCTTCATTACACAGCACTGAAAAGACCAAATTAATACAAGTTCATACATAAAGTTCATACATAAAGTTCATACAAGACTTAAATGCAACAAACAAATAACTCTCTAACTAAAGCATTCAAATGCAACAACAAACGCGATCAAGATCGCAACTAAGGTAACAATTGATCCAACAACATAATGATACCATGCCACACTATCAATGGCATATTTTCTAATCTTTCTAATCTTCAAGCGCATTTTCTCCATCTTGATCTTGTGATCATCGACGACATCGGCAACCTGCAACTCCAATTCCATCTTTTCCCCCTCAATTATTTTCAATTTTTCTTTCAAATACTTGTTTTCTCTTTCAACTAAATTTAACCTCTCGACAATAGGGTCGGTTGGAATTTCCGGTTCACAAACCTCCTAGACAAAAATATCTATGTCAACTTGATGGGCATAATTTGCCATAAACACAAAATGCAACAACTAGTTTTAAAAGAGAATATACCACATCCGAATCATAGCAAGGACGAGGGCCGACGGGGACGGATATCAAAACCTTGGCACTATGTATAATAAACAACGTACGAGTAAGATAATTATAAGAGTAACTATATATCCAAATCACACAAACATCAATTTGGTAATGTAAAACATTCATGAACAAGAGGCTCACCACAAGGTGGTGCCGGCGACGGAACGGTGCGGGCGATCGACCGTGGTTACGACGGAGATTTAGAAGGCACTAAGTAAACCACACCTACATATGCAAACTAAGTGTTATTTTTGACCTCAAATTGCATATAAATCAAATACTAGCACATATATTTCCTCCCAAATTACTAAACTCATAAATTAATCACTATACAAAGCATTGCAAGAGCTAATCTAGCAATGAGAGATGAATGGACAAAGTTGCTAACCTTTGTGATCATTTGAATGGATGGGGGCCTTCAAATCTTGACAAATTTTGGGCAAAATGTGTGATGAGCTCGAGAGGAAGAGGGGAAGAACAGAGAGGAGAGGGGAAAGGGGAAGAACAGAGCAAGCTCGGGTGTACGAAGGGTTTATGTAGGATGACCTTTAGCACCAGTTCGTGCCATGAACCGGTACTAAAGGTGCTGGAGGGTCCCCGGACTGACAACATCCTGCCACCACTCACTTTAGTACCGATTCGTGGCACGAACCGGTGCTAAAGGTTCGCCACGAACCGGTACTAATGAGAGCTACCGGCTAGCCATTGGAACCGGCAATAATGCACACATTAGTGCCGGCTCAAAATCAAACCGGCACTAATGTGCTTGACATTTGACCCTTTTTCTACTAGTGTTCTAGAGATAAGAATAGAAAACGTTTTGAGGCACTGATGGAAGCATGCCAAGTTGAAGTTGACGATCTCTTTAGCGTTTATCCTTCTCTTCATCTTTCCCTATGTGCTCATGCTGCGAGTGCCGCAGGATGATTTAGTTCTGATCGAGTGCTTGACCCCTTCAGGAGGGCATATTCTTCAGCATCTCTCTTGTCGGACTGTATCCTCGTGACCACGTCGTCAAAGAGACAGTCTTTCTTTGGTTTGGCCCTCCCATTTACCGTCGTTGGTGACACTCTTCTGAGCCCCTAGATTCGCTGAAGTATGAGATCATGAGTGCATCCTTTTTCTTTCCACTTCATCTTGGGAATCTGGAATGGTTGTTTATGGCTGGGTGTGACAGATCAGACTTCGTTTAGAATCAGACCTTCTATCTATCTATCTAGCTATATTGCCACTCCAACGATTCTTTTTTCTTTATTATGTTTCGTATCTCTCTGAGCCTATTTGATCTATTTGCTATATCCAAGTTCGAGTGTGAAGTTCGCTCCGGTTGAAGTGTAGGGCTTCCTAATTCCTGCTTCGTCCTCCTATGAATGCACTGGTATAGAAGGTATACCATCATAAGATGAACAGGAAATTAGGAGTTTCAACCAGTTACACAAAATAGGCAAGTTGAGGTTTGTTCAGCGTGTGTTGTGTTGCCTCCAACTATAACGAGGCCCTTTGACTTGAGGTACGATCTTACCTCTTAACGCGCTTTCCTGCTAGAAGAAGTGAGGGTGATGTCCAATGACCTATTGAAGAAGCTTGTTGTGTAGATAGGTATCCGTTTCGTGAACCTAATCTAGAACCTATAAACTAAAGACTTGAGTCCCGGAACCGCAGCCATTCAAAAAGCAATCAATCTGATTCGAAATACCAAGGTTCGAAGACCTCTGGGGCATATCAAAGTACTTTCACTTGCCCCATAACAAGAATTTCTAGGGTATGTGAGTGGTGTCGGACGCTATAGGGGTTTGTGTATTCACATCAGGAGAAGAAAGATGCTCTCATTGCTGCTGGGATAAGACAAAACCTTCTTCCTTGATCCATGGCGTCACCGCTGCTATATTAAAAGAGTAATTCTATTCGCTGGCTATGATTCCTGTAAGTAAGTCTTGGGGTCATTCCGGGTTGATGCTTCCTAATTCTTCCTAGCTTTTGCTCCATTCATCACTATTGGGCACCACATATATAAGCATTGGGAGATCGATCTAATTGCAAAAGAAATGGGAAGCAAAGTGTTGGTTATCTAGCAAGTATAGAGATGATGCAGTATCTTCATTGGAGAGACAAGCAAAGAAGTAGATTCAAAAAAGTAAAGTCAAGCAAGCAGCAACATTGGTGACATTATTGAGTCTTGCCATAGTTGATCTGGAAATGCTCGAAGAAGCCTTTCACTCATCCAATGCTTAATTGGTTGTCCTAATTTCTTCTTGGAAACATGTACGAAATGAAAGACTTATGTGAATAAGATAGATCCAATTCTATGAGAACATTCACAATTGATCGATAGCTCACAAGCTACCTGCTTATAGGCGGGGCATCAGTTGTAACAAACAGGGGAGTGTATTTCCCACGCCCCTGTTGGTTAAAGCAGACTCGATTGCTTCATAGTAAAAACCTTCCTTTACCGCAGGCAAGCTCTCCTCTGTCTCTATATGCTTGGGTGACTGCCATAAGTGGATTTATGCTTTTTTTATGGGAAACAGTTTGAAAGGGTCGATATAGCCTATCTTTGACCAGCTACCTCATATGAGATTGAAATAGAGAATAGAATGGAGTAGGAACACAAATAACTTATATGTAATCTAATATTATTTTATTAGGAATCGCACCTGAATTCCATCAATCATTCAGTTAGAAGTCCTCTATTTCATCATTGATGTTTCAATCGAAGGAGATACTCTATTTCACAATCTATCCATCTGGATTCCTCTTTTTAAAGAAAGTCTTTCCTGGATCCTGAAAAAAAAGAATAGAATGAGAACTAAGAGTTCTTTTAGTCGAGCAGTTGAGGGAAGGAGTAAGATACGTTTGTGAGTCTACTATTCTTTCGGGAAGGAATTGAGCCTCAATCATCATACGCAAAGAAAGAAATCCTTCGATAGCGAGAACATTCAGAGTTAGTAGTTGAGTAAGTATAGATTCACTCTGATTACCAAACATGCGACTTTACAACTTAGGGAGCAGCAGGCCTTGTGCTTGTGGTGAAGGTACTGGAATCTTTTCAATATGAAAATAGTTGGTATCCAAAAGGAAAAAACTGCAACTATGGATCTGGTGGACTACTGCCATGAGTCACAAGGCATTGGTAGACTGACTCATTCAAATGTTTGGCAATTTAACCTAAGAAGTATGTCTGGATGGATGACTTCATAGTACAAGATGGTAATATCGATTGTTCATCTAATTCACCAACGTGACCAACCACAATGAATGTCTTTAACTGCCTTATCAAACTTGGATTGCAACCTTTTCTGTCTCTGTAGAAAGTCAGTCAGTCCCAGTGTTGGGCAGAGCCCATTGTCAAAAGATCATTTTGCTAGGATGCTTGCTTGAATCTAGCTACTTCCAAAAAAGGCATTTTTCACTCTATACGGTATGGCTACAAACCAAATGAAGACATTCATTAAAGCAGCCTCGTGGGAGACATTGGGTGTTGTCAACCGACCTTAAAATGCTCATAAACAGTTCTTCCCCTTTGACTTAGTTTTCGCTCTCATCTGTTTCTAGTAGAAAAAGCCTGATCCTACTCTGCGAGTCCAACAGGTCTAGTATTCTTTTCTTTTTCATCTGAGGGAACGTGGTAGCCCTGATCTAGCGAAGACTTGAGATTCCATTCTATTTCATTCTGATCTCGTTATGAGGAAATAGGTGAGGCGAGGCTAAGACAAGATATGGGACTTCCCGGGCTAAGTTGTTCCAATCTCTGTACTTAAGTAACCGAACTCGAAAGTGCTTCTATGAGCTAGATTTGTGCGTACAAGGGTAAAGAAGCGAGCAAGGCTAACTTTCCACTGGAAATCCTATACCTAAGTGCTATTTGATCAGAGTGAGTTGTAATTGAGCTTGATTTACTTGCTCTTCTATTTGCATTTTTTATTAAGTATGGGTGACTCATCGTCGTGAGATCGGTTAGTCGAAAATTCTTTTCAAGTAGTCTCTGTCGGCGAACTCGGCTCCACAGAAGAAGTCAGTAGTGAATCAAAGAACTCATGCATGTAATCAGTGACTAGGGATCGATCAATCGGATGCAACCAAGCCATACAAAAAGAATTGGAAAAGGGATGACGCAAGAGCAGCCGAAGGTGACTTAGCAACATCAGTCATTTCCTAAAGAAAGGAAGGAAAGGGTCTCTCTTCTGTCTAGACGAAAGATCGCATTTTTGCTACCACTCTCCCTCTTATGAGTCTCTGTCAGCTGTTGTTTAGTAGCTTTCAACACGAGTTCAGTCATTCTCTTATATACTAAAAAGTACGAACTGACTTAAAGCACGAACATGAAGGAAAGGCTGAATTCGAAACATCTTGAATCGGATTCTCTCTTCTCGGAGAGCTTGAGTGAAATGAGTGGGCCGGCCAAAGAAGACCACGACGGAAGTGAAAGGGGAGGGCAAGTGCGGTTCGAAGACCATAGCCTGATGTGAGTACATTGGCGTCATCGTCGTATGAAATTCACGCAGAAAGGGCACCACATCACTCTCAATGGCATTCAAGATGATCCTTCCTGCCGTCCAATCTTTGTGCGTAAGCTACAAGGATTGCTGAAACGGGGTGCTGTTAGCTAGTGTATGCAAGTGCGTCAGATTCACCAGGAGCATGATCTGCAAGTAATTACTCTGGATGTTGATCCTGCAGAGCAGACACCTCTAGCTATTCATGAACTGCTATAGGAGTTTGATGCTTTGTTACGGGAGCCAAAGGAATTACCCCCTCGTCGTGCCTGTGACCACCAAATCCCGTTGGTGCCCGGTGCAGTGTCAGTCAATGTCCGGCCATATAGATATGCACCCCACCAGAAAACAGAGATTGAGAAGCAAATCTGCGAGATGATGAACAATGGCATTATTCGTCGCAGCACGAGCCCCTTTCACTTCTCTAGTGCTCTTGGTTCGTAAGAAGGATGAATCCTGGAGCTTTTGAAATATCCTATGCCAGTCGCGGGTTGTCCCAAGCTGAACGTAGGTTCGCAAGAGAAAAATAGGGGGGTACCTTGTCTATCGGTCGAAGAAGGCAACAAACAACTGGAAGCAACTGATGCTTTGGTCATTCTACTCCTTGATGCCAGTCAGTGCTTGCTGTCATGCTGGCAAAAGCGGGGGTTTCGGCCGGCTTTACCTACTATTGGATTTGAACCAATGACTCTCGCCGTATGAAAGCGATACTCTAACCGCTGAGTCAAGTCAGAGAAAATCGAAAAAAAGAGAAAGCCAACCAAAGCGCAACCATAGTTCTCCATGGGGTGGAGCACTAAGTAAGAGAAAGCGTTATCGCTATACGAAATGAAGCAGCGGCTAGCACACTAAGATAAACCACTTGGTTTAAAAAATTGCTTAGTGGCATGTGATTTCAACACTATTCCAGAGGTATATGACAAAAATTGTGGGACAGACCTCTATGTTCCTCAGCTTAAATCATTCTATGATTGTTTACAATTATGTCACCTATTTTACATGAGGGCTAGAGGGTGGTCTTGGAGCAAGAAAAGTGTTGAGTCCAGGCGCATTATGGTACGACTAAGACTGAGTTGGGCAAGAGCAAGCGGTTGGATTGGCCTGACTCTTCAAGACCAAAGATACTCTGCTTCCTCTTCATCAAGTCACGAAATGCGACCCTTAGTTAGCAGCACCAAAACTAGAGCAGGCCCAAGACAAGCAAGAATAGTCGGTCAAGACCGATCGAGCAGAAGCGGACAATAAGCTAAGAATACTGGAAGAAGGTGGTCGCTCAGCCAAAGCCCTACTTCAACCGTAATGAGGGAAAGTGGTAGAGGCCGCTCCGTAGCTTTGGTCGTCGCACTCTAATCCGCTTTAGAAGAAGCAGCTATTCTATTGCTTGGCTATAAATCCTATAAGTAAGAACTCTGGGGAAGGAATCCGATCTGTAGATGAAGCAGAAGCGGGCAAAAGGCGAGCACACAGTGAGGAATTTTACATACTAAATCGACTCAACATTACCAAATCTACTCTGAGACTCTCTTCTCTTCATGGTTGGCTGTAAAGAAAGAGTCTCTTTAGTCCCCAACTATATGGATTTTACTTTTAGGCCCCTGCTCTCGACGTTTGCTCGGGACGGGAGGCTATGAAATAGTTGAAAGCAGATGCAACATTAAAGAAAGTCAATCCAGTAGCCTCAATTCGTACCGAACACTATGTCCTAATAGTAAGGGATTTCTTTCAACCCGGTGGTAAGCCGGTGGTACCCGGAGAAAATGTTGCCCGAAGGAAGGGACTAAACCCATCTGTTCAAGTAGTAGCCAAGTAGTACCGAAGGAGTATCTTCGAGTTAAGGAGTACAAAAGGGAAGGAAGAAAAACCAAGTGAAAGAAAGAGATCGCAATGGTCTAAGATATAGTCAGTGAACAATAACTCAGATCTGTTGTCGGATCGAAACAAAAATGCAAAAAGACAACACAAACATAAAAGATCGAACTCTAATTTAGTTACTGAGTGAGATATTTTGCTACCTACAGAAGGTTGGTTCTTCCCCTACAACCCCTACCCCTCCAAGGAAGTACTCTTCATCGGCAAATCCGAATGTCTCTATCCGAGTTGAGACCCACCTACAGAAATTGATCCATCAACGACTTTTTCTATAGTGGCACGAAGTCTCCAACTCTTCGATATGCGCTAGCTAGGTAATCCCTTTACTTAATCTGATATGGGATCTCTTGCTACCAGAAAGGAACTGAACTGGCTTGCTCGGAAAGAATGGATTGCGACCCTTGGAGAGCTAATGTACTGGACTGATAGCGCACTGATTGAACCGACCCCGGACGTACCACTGGGAAGTTGTGGCTAGGGAGAATCTCTCGCGATGGATAAATGTCAAATGGGAAGCTCTATGGAGGCACACATCGTGTCGTTCTTCATCGAAATGGGACGGACTCGCTCGAGAACAGACACAGGATTGAGGAACTTTCTGGCGTAACACACCCGTAATGGGGCAATCTGACTAGCTGGTCAAAACCCTTTCCGTAGTGTCTAAGTGGTGCTGGAAGGAATCAAGAGGGGAGGAGTGTCGGGACCCTGATTCTAAGTCACATCGATCTAGCATGTAACACCTCATATCACTTTGCGGCCTCACGCACGGTTTTCCCACGGGTGTCGCCTTACCATGGCCCAGGACCATTTGCGCCTTTTGGCTCACGTATATGATAGTGTCGCTAGCATCTATACGACAGAGAACCCGGACCGACATGACTAGTCGTGAACCCAAAGTGGCACTAACTTACGTGGACATGCATACATGAAACAACATCGAGCATGTCGGTCAGCAGCGTGTGAATCCGGGCTGTAGCAACTAGGCTAACAGGACTCTGGGAACCTGGGCTGTAGCAGGCTAGGCAGGACTGCGGATGTCACCGCGTGACATTTCCCCGAAGGGACAGAAACAGGAACAAAGTGAATCACATGCCGGCCAGTCTAAGTGTTTCGGAGCAGTAGTGCTGGGCTAGCAGGACTCCGATAAACCGGGCTGTAGTGGACTACCATGGCTCGGTGGAAGCACTAGACTACATTTCCCCATAAGAGAGGCTACCAAGGATAGACAACTAGGTTGTCGAATCCCACACATAGCAATACACGTTACACGTACGCATAACATGCAAGTATGTGTTGTACAACATGGCATCACAACATAACGCAAACTCATAGAGATAAAGGCCCAGAAGAGCCACATAGCATTAAATACAAACAAGGGTCACATGACCCATCATTTAGAGCATACAAGCAACGGAAGCATTACATGTCTGAGTACAGACAACTACAAAAGAAAAAGGCTGAGAAGCCTGACTATCTACAAGACCCTCCCAAGGGTACAAGATCATAGTTGAGGTAACAAGCTACTCGTCGAAGTCCAAGCGGAACTACTAGTCGAAGTCTCTGCTACAAACACATAAATAAAGCAACGTGAGTACAAAGGTACTCAGCAAGACTTACACCAGATCCTTTCATACATGCATTTGTATCAAGAAGGTAATGTGGGGTTTAGTTGCAGCAAGCTAGCTTTGACTCAGTGGCTATCCTGTTCTATGACTACAAGAAACTTCTTTGAGATGAAGCAGCGCACACGAGTCCACTAATCACCACATCAATACACTACTATGGATTCATTCCCGTCTCACTACGAGAAGGCCATCCATAGTACTCACACTTATCTTGACCATTTTAGTGTATCCACTTTAAATTGTCTATGTACCACGTAAGCATCCAAGAAGTCCATAACCGAGGACATTGCTATTCGAATAGATCATGATAACCCTGCAGAGGTGTACTTCTTCACACACGCTCACACCACTTACACCATGTACACGTCATGTATCTCGGCAACCTTCAAGCGGAAGCCTGGCGAGGGTGTCGGCCACGACCTGACTAACCACACAAGACTCTAGTCCAGGTTTATCGCCTATTCGGGTTCCATCCGCAAGGAGATCCAGCCGGGGTGTCGCTCACGGCCCAAAATGACCTGACTAACCACTTGGTACACCGTGCCACCTGTGCCTAGTCTGTCCCAAGCCCACCCTGCCGGGTGCCACTCGGTAGAAAAATAGCACTACCTACAAACACCAGAAATTAGTTGCAACTCCTGGACAGAGATCAAGTTGGTTAATAAGTCGAGAGGGGCACTTACGCATTCCAATGTGTGGTAGTAGCTAGTCATTGGACAACATACATAGAACTCAGTGCTTAAGGACGGTTCCAGTGAGACAACCCACCATGTACTCCTATATGGCCTCTCACCGCTACCTTTACCAAATCGTGTTCACACGCTTAACTCTCGGCACCAGAACATATCGTAACACTCCAATTCATGCCCAATGATCAGACCTGACACAACTCTAAGCAATAGCAGGAATGGCATGGTAGGAACACAACATGGCTCAATCAACTCCTACACATGCTAGTGGGTTTCAACTATTTACTGTGGCAATGATAGGTCATGCAGAGGAATGGGTTCAACTACCGCAGCATAAAGTAGCAGTTGAATCGTTGTTGTGCTAATGCAATAAAAGAGAGCAGGAGCGAGAGAGTGGGATTGTATCGGAATGAACAAAGGGGTTTGCTTGCCTGGTAGATCAACAGGGGGGCACTGCTCCACAGACAGGTACTCTAGAACACTCTCCGGAGCAGGACCTATCGAGAAGGAACGGTGTCGACAATCAATACACAAGCATATGCAACAATATGATGCATGAACATGGCAGGAAGATGTGATGTTGTTTGAGCTAATGCAACTAGCATTCATTTGGTTGAAGTCCATTTAAACCAATGATTCAAATGCAACTCCAAGATAAGCTCTTATGAATGCCATTTATGTGTTTTCACTTATACAGCAGGTATAAGTTAGTTTTCATGCATGAAACTAGTACAGATGGATAGATTGAATTTTTTTGATGATTTTTCATATATAAATTATTTCAATCTGAGCTACGGTTGAATTTCTATGAATTTTAGAAGTTTTACTAATTTTCCGTAATTTCCTGATTTATTTTAATACCAAAAAATGAATCACTGCATCAGCATTACAGAGGCATGACGTCAGCGAGTCAACCATGGCCGGCCATGTCAAACATGACGTGTGGCATCCACACGTCAGTGTCGAGTGTTAAACAGAGGGTTTTTTACTAATCTAATTGAAATTAGTGGCGATGGGCCCATTGTCAGTGTCTCAGGTGTTTAGTTCGGTGGTGATTAGCCTTAATCTAATGACCTGGCAGGTTGGGCCCGCACGTCAGGCCGGCGATAACAACACCGGCGACCTCTGGACGTGGCGGCGTCCACGTTACAGGCCACAGGGGCAGCGACTAAGGGCACCGGGGCATAGCCCGGGCTCTCGCGCATCTAGCGGAGCATGTAGGAGGAGCTGGGGTGGCCGGAGCTCGCCAGAGCGAAGCTCAGGGAGGCGGCCGGCGCGCGGGTTCGTGTGGGATCGAGCTACGGGGCACGAGGAGGCCACCCGAGGGGCTCTGCGGCACCCTGGTGGCACCAGGAGCACGGCTGGGTGCTCGGGGGCGAGCTGCGGTGGCTCTGGCCACGTCGGTGACATTGTCGGCAGCGAGGAGCTACGACCGTGGTGGTGGAGCTAGCTAGGCGAGGCAATCGAGCTCAAAAAAAGGGGGGAAACGGGGTAGAGCTCACAGCAATTCGGCGGGCATGCTCAGCGGCTCGGGGGTGACCTGGTGACGGCGAATCGACGGCAGTGGGCGGCGGAGCCCGAGGAGGAAGACGATGGTGATGGCGGCGTTCCAGGGCGTCCGGCGTCATGCGTCTCGACGAGGAGCCATAGCCCACAGCGGCGGGGCACGTGGGCATGATAGCGAGGCGAGAGGGGGTTGGGGCCTGGCGTCGGCGCGGCGCTTCCAGCATGCTCAAGGCCAAGTGGAGAGAGTGAGAGAGAGGAGGGGCGAGGCACAGGAGAGAGGGAGTCAGGCCAGGGGGAGCTGGGCGCTTCTGGCGAGGCCAGATCGAAGAGGGGAGAGGGCAGGCACGCAGCTGTGGAGGCCGATGTGCGCCGGGCGCACCACGCCTGCCTCTCGGGCGCGAGGAGGGGGACGATCAAGGCCCGCTGGCCGGGCTAAGATCGAGCCAGCCAGCAAGTGGCCTAGGTAAGTCCAGGTAAGGGTTTTCCCATTTTTGTTTATTTTCTATTTTTCTGACATTTGTTCTGATTTAGTAGAATACTAAATCATTTTATTTCCTAATGCCAATTTTTGTAGGACCTGGTGGTATTATTCCAGAGCTCCTCATCAACTAGCATAATTTTGGGACAATATTAAATATATATAACAATATATATCCAAAGCAAATAATTACTGCATTAATTCCAAATGGCCAAAATAAATATTTATGAGCTCCTAAAATTATTGGTTTGATTTTTACCTCTGCCCAATATTTTCAGAGAGAGACATGAACATTTTCTTGGACCTTTTTGGAGCAATTTTTATTTGGGTCATTTCCGGAAATGATTTATGAGGGTTTCACAAATCCCCATTTCAAATTTAAATGAAATTTAAACATGATGCACACATGAAGGGCTAGCCTAGGTCATACCAGAACTTGGGATGTGACAACTCGCCCCCACTTGAAAGAATCTCGTCCCGAGATTCAGGGTCGATGGAAAGTAGGTGGGGTACTCCAGTGGAAGGCGATCTTCTTGCTCCCAAGTAGCTTCTCTCTCGGAATGATGAGACCACTGAACCTTAAGAAACTTGATGTTCTGACGTCGGGTAACACGCTCTGCTTGATCCAGAATGCGAACGGGGTACTCCCGATATGTGAGGTTATCTTGGAGATCAAGCGTTTTGTGGTCCGCACCACGGATGGGATCCGAGAAGAACGCCTGAGTTGAGAGACGTGGAAGACATCATGAACTCGAGAAAGATGTGGTGGTAGTTCCAATTGGTAGGCAACCTCTCCTCGTTTAGCGAGAATGCGAAAAGGACCAATGTAACGAGGAGCCAACTTGCCCTTGATACCAAAACGATGGGTACCCTTTAGAGGAGTAACCCGAAGGTAAGCCTTGTCGCCAACTTCATAAGCCACTTCCTTATGACGACGGTCATACTGGCTCTTTTGACGAGATTGGGCTGTTTTCAAATTCTCATGAATGATGCGAACTTGCTCTTCTGCCTCCTGGATCATGTCCGGTCCAAAGAATTGTCTTTCACCGGTTTCTGACCAGTTCAAAGGTGTTCGACATCTTCGTCCATCCAGAATCTCGAAAGGAGATTTCTTGAGACTGGATTGGTAGCTATTGTTATAAGCAAACTCGGCGAAAGGAAGACACTTCTCCGAATCCATACCGAATGATATAACGCAAGCTCTAAGCATGTCTTTGAGAATTTGGTTGACCCTGTCCACCTGACCACTTGGTTGAGGGTGGAAAGCGGTACTGAAGGAAAGATGGGTGCCCATGGCAGTTTGGAAACTCTCCCAGAAATGAGAAGTGAAAAGACTACGACGGTCTGAATTGATCTCCAGTGGGACACCATGAAGTGACACTATTCGAGAAATATATAAGTCAGCAAGCTGACTAGCAGTGATACTCTCTCGAACAGGTAGGAAGTGAGCCACTTTGGAAAGACGATCAACGACTATGAATATAGCGTTATTCCCTTTCTTGGTCCTGGGAAAGACGGTGATGAAGTCCATACCAACTTTATCCCATTTCCACTCAGGAATGGCTAAAGGCTGAAGGGTGCCAGCAGGCCTTTGATGCTCTGCCTTAACGCGACGACAAACGTCACAGTTAGCAATGAACTCAGCAATTTCTCTCTTCATTCTTGTCCACCATAACCTCTAGCGTAGGTCCTGATACATTTTAGTACTACCGGGATGAATCGTGAGAGGGGATTCATGCGCCTCCTTAAGGATCAGTTGCCGAAGATGTTGCTTCTTGGGAACCACCAGACGGTTCTCGAAGAGAACAACACCTCGATCATCTATAGAGAAACTACCAGCAATTCCCTTGGCAATATTTCTCTTGATCCAGGTAATCCCCGTATCATGCTTCTGGGCTTCTATGATATGATCCACAAGAGTAGGCCTCGCCACCATGGTAGAAAGGAATCCTTGAGGAGCAATGTGAAGGTTAAGCTTATAGAATTCCTCATGGAGAAGTGGTTGGCCTTGCTGCAACATGAGATTATTGCAATAGGACTTAAGACTTAGCACATCAGCCATGACATTGCCCTTGCCTGGGGTGTAGGTAATCCCTAAGTCGTAATCTAAGATCAACTCTAACCAACGTCTTTGCCTAAGGTTCAAATCTGGTTGGGTGAAAATATACTTGAGACTCTGGTCATCGGTGTAAATCTCGCAACGTTTACCAAGAAGGTAATGTCGCCATGTCTTAAGTGCATAGACTACGGCTGCAAGCTCTAGATCATGTGTAGGATAATAATCCTCATGTGGATGCAACTGTCGAGATGCATAGGCAATCACATGACGATCCTGCATAAGAATGCAACCCAGTCCCTGTCGTGAGGCGTCGCAATAGATAACAAAGTCCTTAGTGAAATCCGGTGGCACAAGTATGGGAGCAGAAGTCAGGCGTCTTTTTAGTTCCTGAAAACTGTACTCACACTGCAGGGACCACTCAAACTTTTTATCTCTCTTGAGAAGTTCCGTGAGAGGTTTGGCCACTTTGTAGAAGTTCTCAATGAAGCGGCAACAATAACTGGCTAGACCAAGAAAACTCCTAACTTGTTTAACTGTTTCAGGTGGAGTCCAATCAAGGACGGCCCGAACTCTCTCGGGATTGACAGCAATGCCCTTACCAGAGATCACGTGGCCTAGGTAGGTCACTTCTGGCAACCAAAATTTGCACTTGGAGAACTTGGCATAAAGGCGGTGCTCTCTAAGTTTTTCTAACACAAGTCTAAGATGTTCGGCATGCTCTTCCTTGTTCTTCGAGTAAATAAGGATATCATCGAGGTAAACCACAACGCACTTATCTAATTACTCCATGAAGACCGAGTTCATCAAGCGGGAGAATGTAGCTGGAGCATTGGTTAGAACAAAGGACATGACGATGTACTCGTACTGGCCATAACGAGTGACAAAAGTCGTCTTAGGAATGTCCCCATTTCTAATCTTGATTTGGTGGTAGCCTAACCTCAAATCCATCTTGGAAAAGACCGAGGATCCAGCGAGCTGATCATACAGGTCGTTGATCCTGGGGAGCGGATATTTGTTCTTTATCGTGACCAAATTAACATGACGATAAACTACAACCATCCGGTCCGTACCATCCTTCTTCTTGACGAAGAGGATGGGGCAAGCCCAAGGAGAAGAACTAGGATGGATGAAACCCTTTTGCAAGGACTCATCAAATTGTTTCTTAAGCTCAGCTAGTTCTAACGGTGCCATCTTGTAAGGTCTCCTGGAGATTGGAAAGGTTCCTGGGATAAGATCTATGACAAACTCTACATCTCTGTCAGGTGGAACACCTGGTAGTTCCTCTGGAAAGACATCTGGGAAGTCACGGACTACCGGGATATCTTCAAAGTCTGGGAGAGGGCTGGCATTAAGAGAATAGAGTTGGCGCTGTGCAACTCTGGTGGAGACAGTGACTATCTTGCCAGATGGGTGTGTAAGCTGAACAAACCTGGTGAAACAATCAATCTTGGCATGATGAGCTGTCATCCAGTCCACACCCAAGATGATGTTAATATCTGAAGACTTGAGGGCTACAAGTGATGCAAGGAATACAAGTCTGTCAACAAGGATTTCATTACCATGCCTTATTCTGGTCGTTTGCCATCTAGACCCTAGAGTTTGGATTTCAAGCGGAGTGTGTCGTGGAATTGTCACGGCAGATGTCCTCATGAAAGGACTTAGTCGCGGGGCCATCGTACGGGTTAACTTAGAGGGGTTAAAGCGGACGCAAAGACACGAGAGTTTATACTAGTTCGGCCCCTTCGATGAAGGTAAAAGCCTACGTCCAGTTGTGATGGGATTGATGTGATTTCGACGACTAGGGAGCAATAGCTTCGCCTAAGCCTCGAATTGTTGTTGTTTGTCCCTAAACCGCCGCCGGGCCGTCCCCTTATATACACGGGTTGACGTCCGGCCGGTCTACAGAGTTCCGAGGCCGGCTCATACAAGTGTCTGGCTCGGTCTCTTCTTTCTCTTATCTTACAACACAAGTTACATGGTATGGCGGTTTTACCATTGTGGGCCCTAATTCGCCCCTGGCCTCCGGGCTTCTAAACTCTACAACAATCGCCATCTTCTGAGTCTTCGTGGGCCCCAATTATGGCCGAGGGTAAACCGGCCCCCTCAGGGCGGTTTATATTCAGTAGTTACATCCCCAACATTAGGCCCCAGATTGACTTGAACCTGTTCATGTTAATCTTCAACATCTTAGGAAACTCTGAATATCTTCCTTCATATTTCGTAAACCGCCATCTGCTTAAACCGCCGTGACGTCATCCTCCGACCACAGCAACAGAGCATCTTGACGTCATCTTTATTAAAGAAGCCCAAACAGTAAGATTCCCTTCATTTAATACTATCCCGGAAATCGAGGCGACCGCTGCGCCGTCTGCCGCTTTTAACTCCTCCATTCTCGCGCCTGTTAATTACTCCGTCTCATTATAAATAGACCGAAGGCCCTTTCTCTTCTTCCCCTTCCGCTTCTTCTTCCTCGCGACGCTCAGCTCTGAAGCTCCGCGTCGCCTCCGACCTCCGACGCCCGCGTCGATTGCAAGGCCGCTGCATCAACCTGGTTGTACCAGAGACTCTCGGCGCTCCTCCGCTGTTCTGTGCATCGGGTAAGGCTCCTCCTCATGCCCTAGATCCGCATCTTGTTGCTCCTGTTCATATCGTCGTTCATAGGTGTTCATCCCTAGTCTCTTCATACCTGCTCTGCCATGGCTTTTTAACCCAACCGTAGCATATATCACTGTAGTAATGCTTGCTCCGCCTTCGGTTTAGCACTTTGCACATCTTTCTTTTTGTTCAGATCCTCTTGTTAGAACGCACAAACTTCCCCGCCCTTTATAAGGCTTGCATGGGTCATGAAATTTTTCCTTCATCAATCTTGGTAGATCCAAATTAATTCCATTCATATGTGAAACCTGTTTACATCCACACTTAGCAGATTTTCCAGTTCTGTCTCTTCCTCCTAAGGGCGGTTTAATTTTTTGATAGCTAATCCGCCATACTCCATTAGTCCTCAGTTAAACCTTAAATTGGAACTGACTGCCAAATATCCGGTTTAGCATTGTATAATATGTCTGAACTGTTAACGGTGAACCGTTTTTTACTTTTCCTTTCGCAGTTTCTTCTTCCGGAATGGCCAAACAATTCTCAGCTTGCAATTGGGTCCGGTCCAAGATCACTGAGACGCAACTCAATGGACATGTCACCACCGGCGCTTTAGCTTCCAAAAATGTCCTCCATTGGCGTGTTCGGATGCGAATGCCCTCTTGAACCTCAAGAAGGAGAAGTAATTGTATTTATGCAGCACTTAGACCGAGGATTCAGCCCGCCCGGATCAAAATTCTTCCGGATGTCCTCGCAAGTTTCAACTCCATCCACAAGATATTGGTCCGAACTCGTGTCCAATATATGCAATTTCCAAGTTTTCTGTGAAGTATATCTTCAAGAAGAACCATCTGTGGAGCTGTTCCGGGATTTCTTTCATTTGAACCGCCCGTGCGGAGTTTTCGGATGGTCCTAACACGGAATCGGGTGGCGTTTCAATCCAGAAAAGGAAGGAAGTAGACTTTCCTCACGCAAAACACCATAGCCATCCAAAAGATTGGAACCAAACCTGGTTCTATTGCCTGAATACCGCTCCTAACAGCGAGAACCCCTTGCCGGGCTACCGCCCTCACCGGCTTAGCAACCATCACCCATTGCCTTTAGGCTTGACCGCCGCAGAACAGTAGAATTTTGCGCCTCAAATTATCAAACTCCGGGCTCTAATGGCCAATGGCTTAACTGGTATTGACCTTGTTCGATGTTGGGTTTGTTGGGGCATCTTGCCATTAAGCCGCCGCTCCGGATTGATGCACGAATACACTAGTAGCGTCAAAGACCCTCAAAGACGTCACGAACTACCAATAACTGAGCTTGAAGTCACTGAGACAGTGAAGAAGATGCTCGATGAACCGATCTCCGTTTGCAGCCAAACCGGGTTGGCCCCATTCTGTGTTTCCAACAAACCGCCTGCGGTAAGGCTCCGCTCATCGCTCTTCGGATATTAATGCCTTATTGATATATATTAATCCTTGTTACTTCTCAGGCTAACAGCTCCTTTTGGAAACGAACCAAACCGGCCCGGGTTCCTCGTATAAAGTCCAAGACCACCAAGAAAGCTGGTAAGAGGAAAACCGCCGAGTCTTCTGATCCGCCGGAAGAAGAAGATTCGTAAGCTTCGAGTAAAGCTTGATTTACTTTGTCCCTTTTATCCTTCATCCTATTGACAGTTTCAATTCCCGGGATGATCTTTGAATCGATCATGCCGATCCTGTTGAGGTAATCCTTCTTTCTTCCGAATCTGATCTTGTGCGGTTAAAAGAATTACGCCGCATAGTCCGGAAAGTGAAAAAATCTCACTCCCGTGCTCATTTGAATCCGAACCTTTCTTTGAAGACACAACAGGCTGAAGAGCGCCGTATGACCCGGCACAACGTTCAACAAATTACATCGTCCGGTTTACCTGACACCCCAACCCGGAAGCATCGTCCAGAGGTGATTTGTTCTCCTGAAAAGCGTTATCCTTTGAAAGGTTTCTTCCGATGTCCTCTCAATCCGTCTGATCCGAATTATTAGGCCTCTTCCAACTCATCTGGCGGTTCATCAACCACTCAACTGCCTCCTCTTAAAGTTCTTTGCTGCGGGTAAGCATAATGCTCTTTTTGTTTTCTTCGTATTTGTCGGTTCATCACACTCTAACTCTGAATATTGCAGCACCAAGGCTCGCTTAAGTAAGAAGGCGAAAACCCTTGACCCTCATGGATGCTGATCCGGAGAAAACTCCAGAGCACCATCGCAAAAAGCCTGAAGTTGCTAAAAACAGTTCTGCCGGGTTGAACCAAGACGACAATGCTAATCCGCCAGAGGTTGAACCGGATGCCAAAGTGGAAACCTCACATCATGCTCCACCGAGTCTTGCAGCAGCAGTAGCGATTCTTTGAAACGCCGAGCACAGGTATGAAAACACCAAGCCCAAGGAAGAATGCCAATCTGGCCAGCCCGCCAAAGATGATGATGTCGTAGTGACGGGCACCGCCTATACCGCCCTCGCAATCCGATTCGCTTTATCAAAACACAACGCCAAGGAAGAGTCTATCGCCATGAGTAAAGAGAAGGGAAAAACTGATCTGTCGACATGATAACTTCTCTACTCAAGAACTTCACTCTGGCTTTCTGAACCGACTCTACACAAGTCGTGACTTCGAAGCCGGTCTGGTGAATCGTATGAAGGAACGCTATGAGGTAAGGAGTTATGCCTCTCTTGTACTTTTGTTGTGTAGTAGCCCCCAAGGGCCGGTTCAATTGAGCATAGTTAAACCGGGACTTAATATAAAACTCATACGTCTCAAACTTCAGTGTTGTAGCCCCCAAGGGCCGGTTCAAATTAGCATAGTTAAACCGGACTTTAACATGTATGACCATAGCAAGATGAGATCAATTAGCCATTAGCCCCCAAGTGCCAAGTTGAATACACCAGAATCAGCTTGGGACTTCATAATGAAACAACTAATGTGCTCCATTTTTTATCAGAGTGATATATACCAGCAAACCGTACAACTCAAGGACCTTCGTGCCAATCTGAAGACTCAACAAGCAGAAGCCACCAAAGCCAAGGATGAATTGAAAACTGCCTTGACCACTATGGAGCAGCTCAAGGAGTGGTATAAATCCGAGCAGGCCAACTGGGACACCGAGAAGGCTGGTTTGCTAAAAGCAGGCGAAGATCTTTGAAGCGGCTCTGAAACCGGTGACAGAAGAGCTCACCGGACTAAAGCGCCAAATTAATGCCATGACCTCTGCGATCTTTGGTAAGAGATTTTTCACTGATTACTATTCCGTTTTGATATTTCCGCCGGTTTAACCTGAGCTGTCTTAAACCGCATGCAGGAAGCGTATTGCTCATCTGGGCTCTGATATGCGGAAGAAGCTCAAGGCTGCATACACGTTGATTGAGCAGCTGTATACCGGCACCCAGCGAGTCATATGCGCTACGTCATATGATAACACGGCTCCGTCCATGATCAAAGATACGCTGGACCGGCTATCCATGATTCCGGCACAACTTGAAGAGTTGAAACGATCCGCGGCCCGGGCTGGCACTTTATTGGCTCTAACTCGCGCTAAGGCGTGGATAGCGGACCTTGATCCGGCTGGCATAGCCAAGGGATTCCCCAGCGCTCAAGAAAACAGCGAAGCCATTGATAATGACGCCCTCAAACGAATAACAAAGGAGGTGCGTCCTCTGGCGAGTCAACTGGCAGCAGAAGCTAACCTGGTGGTTTACCGCTCTTTCTATGATGCAAACAACAGGCGGGTGGAGTTTGTCATTCCAGAAGTGCAGAACCTTGTTCCTCCAATCCGTAAGCACACTTATGCCCCTGACGTTGATCCGGCTGAGCTTATAAGTGAAGAGGCTGTCTTTCAGGCTTTAAACCGGATTGACTGGTCTACCAATGACTTCCGGCCCTTTGGTGATGAAGAGGAAGAAGCTGAACCAACGCCAGACGACCCATCTTCTTCACGTCAACCCGGCGAGGAAGCTTAATCCGTCAAGCCGGTTGATGCATTATAAGCTGCTGGTCATAACGCCATTCGAAATGTTGGGCCTCGGAAGGCCTTGTAATAGAATAGCCAGCACTTTTGTTTTTGAATATGCCTTTATGCCTTGATCACGCAACCTTCGCGAGAGGTGCTGATACTTTTGATTGAATAATCAAAACCTTCAATCTATTTTGTCTGCAATCACAAATTCTTAAACCGCCACGGCGGCTTGTGTCGCCAGCCGGCTTGTGACGCTCATATGTATATGTAAGGAAATATTGAGGTAGATGATCAAAATTTTGTGATACAAAAATACCTGACAGCGTCGGGCATGAAGTTGGGTTAGCCAACCTAGAAGCGGAGGTTGTATAAACCATTACCATCAAAAGAGAAAACAGCTCCTGTGTTTATAATGCCGGTTTACCCTGTAAACCATGCCGGGTCATGTTAGGCCCCCTGTTACTCCATAATGGGATGTTAACAGGAAAAGTCAAACCGGAAAAGTTATTTCCAGATTAAAATAAACCGAAAGCCGCCAATTGACTGGTTGAACCGGTTTGAAAAAATGTTATCGGTTTAAAAACGCAACAAAAAATCAAATAACAAGTTGCAGAAAGAGGCTTTACTGAGCCGATCAGATGGCATTACCATGGTCGGACACGACCAAGCTCCCAATAAGGTGTAGCTATGGTTCAAGTCAGCCAGGTCCCCAACTGAAACCGTGGCATTATGCCGATCAAGTGGCGTGGCAATGGTTCGGGTTCGACCAAGCCCCCAAGTGACTCTATGGCCTTAGGCCGATCAAGAGGCGTAAATGTTTCGGATTTGACCATGTCCCCAAGTGATCTGGTGGCTTTTGCCTATCAAAAGGTGTTGCATTGGTTCGGACACGACCAAGCCCCCAGATGACATCTTAAAAGCTTCTGAAGAGCAAGCTCAAGGGATAAACCGGAGGACATTTTAAAACAACAACTCCATGTACCCAAGCCGGATTTTGACGTAAGCGGATACCCCGCTTTAACCGAGGCTCCGGTTTATTGCTTTTATTCATAATATATACATTGTCATAATATGTACATAAGGAGAGCCGATGGCTCGGTATAATAAGGCGAAGATGAGCTATGTTCCACGGCCTGTTGGTCTCCTCTTCGGCGTGCGTGAGTCCTTATGCTCTCGAATATCAATCGAGATAGTATGACCCGTTGTGCAGATTCTTGCCGACCACAAAAGGCCCTTCCCAAGGTGGGGATAGCTTGTGCATATCTCTGCGGTCTTGAATGAGCCAAGTACCAAGTCTCCTTCTTGAAAGGTTACGGTTACGACCCGTCATTGTGATACCGACGAAGATCCTGGCAGTAAATCGCCGAGCGAGCAGCTGCCATATCTCGTTCTTCATCCAGTCGATCCAAAGCATCCTGCCGTGCTGCCTCGTTATCTGCCTCAACATAGGCTGCCACATGAGGCGAGTCATGACGGATATCGCTGGGGAGGACCGCCTCCGCTCCATAGACCATAAAGAATGGTGTGTATCAAGTGGATCTGTTAGGGGTAGTATTGATACTCCATAACACAGATGGTAGCTCTTCTACCCAACAGCCCGACGTCCTCTGTAAAGGGACCATAAGCCGGGGTTTGATACCTCTCAGGATCTCCTGATTAGCTCGTTACCTTGACCATTGGGTGTGGGTGAGCTCTTGAAGAAAGCGTCAAGCCGGATGTGCTCACGTTCAAAAATCTCCTTCATGGATACTTTGGACATATTGGTACCATTATCTGTGTTGATTCTGTGTGGAAACCCAAAGCGTATGATCACCCTTTTAATGAACTGATCCGCCGTGGCACATCACACTTGCTAACAGGCTCTGCCTCGACCCACTTTGTAAATTTGTCGACTGCTACCAGCAAGTGTGTCTTCTTGTCCTTGGACCTTTTAAAAGGTCCTACCACGCCCAAATTTCCCCAAATGCAAACGGCCAAGTAATTGGAATCATCCTCAATTCTTAGGCGGTATATGAGCACGTCTAGAAAACTTCGGCAACCATCACATCGTCTGACCGGATCTTCCGCATCGGCATGGGCGGTCAACCAATAAAAACCATGGCGTAATGCCTTAGCCACCAAGGATTTTGAACCGCGTGGTGACCACAGTCCCCTTCGTGGATCTCACGCAATATTTCACAGCCTTCCTCGGGGGACACACAACGCTGAAACGCCCACGACACCTTTGCAATGATGCAACTTCGCCATTAACAATGGTCATAGACTTAGACCGCCCGAACTATCTCGCCGGCCAACGTCTCATCTTCGGTAAATCGCCCGGCTCATGTATGCGCCAAATAAGGGGCGTCAATCCGGAATGACATGCGGGGCTGCCACCAAGCGAGCCTCCGGATCGGGAATAGCCAAATCTACTTCATCGGGAAGCTTGGTGACGGATTATGCGATACATCAAGGAAGACATTAGGCGGGACCGGTTTGCGTTGAGAGCCCAACCGCTTAAAGTGTCCGCTTAATTCTTCCGACGATCCACAAGGACCACCTGATAGCCTTTAAAATGACCTGCAACAACATCCACCTCCCGACGATATGCAGCCATGAGTGGGTCTTTGGAATCCCAAGTGCCTGACACCTGTTGGGCCACCAAGTCTGAGTCACCGAAACACTTAACCCGTCTTAGATTCATCTCCTGAGCCATCCGAAGACCATGGAGCAAGGCTTCATACTCAGCTGCATTGTTAGTACAAGGGAACATTAAGCGGAGGACGTAACAAAACTTTTCACCTCGTGGGGATGTTAACACAACTCCAGCCCCGAGCCCTCAACTGCTGGACCCGTCAAAGTGGATGGTCCAATAGGTATGATCCGGCTTTTCTTGGTAGCTTGTAACTCAGTCCAATCATTAATGAAATCCACAAGTGCCTGGGATTTTACTGCCGTCTGAGGCACATACATTAAATCGTGCGGCCCAAGCTCTATGGCCCACTTAGCAATCCGGCCAGCCGCTTCCCGGTTCTGTATGATATCACCCATGGGAGCTGAACTGACCACCGTGATGGGATGCCCTTGAAAATACTGCTTGACTTCCGACACCATAAAAACTCCATACACCAGCTTCTGCCAATGCGGATATCTCTGCTTGGACTCAATGAGCACCTCGCTGATGTAATAAACCGGACGTTGAACCGGATACTCCTTCCCTGCCTCCTTCCGTTCTACCACAACGGCTACGCTAACTGCCCTGGCATTAGCAGCAACATATAGCAGAAGCGCTCCTTGTCAATGGGAGCGGCGAGAACAGGCGGGTTGGCCAATTGCCGCTTTAAATCCTCCAATGCTTCATCGGCGGTTGAACTCCAGACAAACTGATCCGTCTTCTTCAGCATCTGGTACAAAGGAATGGCCTTCTCTCCGAGGCGGCTGATAAACCGGCTCAGCGCGGCAATCCGGCCTGACAATCGCTGGACATCGTTGATACACTTTGGCTTAGCCAGGGAGGTGATAGCTGTAATCTTCTCCGGATTAGCTTCAATCCCACTCATGTACACAAGGAAACCCAATAATTTCCCCGCCGGAACACCGAAAACACATTTGGCGGGTTAAGCATCATCTTGTACGCCCGCAAGTTGTCAAAGGTTTCTTTCAAATCCTCAATCGGTGTTTCCTTCTTCCTTGACTTAACCACAATATCATCCACATAAGCATGTACATTGCGGCCGATCTGTTCATGCAAGCAATTACATACAACGCCGATAAGTTGCTTGGGCGCTCTTGAGCCCAAAAGGCATAGACACATAGCGAAGGCTCTAAAGGGAGTGATAAGCGATGTCTTCTCCTGGTCCTTAACCGCCATTTTGATCTCGATGATATCCGAATACGCATCCAAAAAGCTCAAACGCTCACAACCCGCCGTAGCATCAATAATCTGGTCAATGCGGGGAGGCGAAAGGATCTGCTGGACAAGCCTTGTTAAGATCTGTGTAATCCACACACATGCGCCAAGTTCCGCTTTCTTAAGGACCAGCACCGGATTAGCAAGCCACTCTGGATGGAAAACTTCAATGATAAAACCTCTTTGCTAAGAGCACAGCAACCTCTTCCCCAATGGCCTTACGCCTTTCCTCATTAAACCGCGAAGGAACTGTTTTACCGGTTTGTACTTGGGATCAACATTAAGAGTGTGCTCAGCGAGTTCCCTCGGTACACCCGGCATGTCGGAAGGCTTCCATGCAAAATGTCCCGATTCTCACGGATGAACTCAATGAGCGCCGCTTTCCTATTTAGGATCCAAGTTAGCACCGATGATGAACTGCTTGGGCCGAATCACGGGCACAAAGTAAACAAGTTTAGTCTCATTGCCGACTTAAACTTCAGATCCGGATCGCGCTCTGTAGTTGGCTTCTTCAACGGGTCATATCCGCCGGATCAACCTTGTCTTTATAGTACTTGAGCTCTTCGGTGGCACAAACCGACTCTGCGTAAGCCGCATCACCTTCCTCACACTCTAAAGCGATCTTGCGTCTCCCATGAACCGTGATCGTCCCTTTGTGACCCGGCATTTTTAGCTGCAAATAAACATAACAAGGTCGCGCCATAAACTTGGCATAAGCCGGCCGCCCAAACAGGGCGTGGTAAGGGCTTTGAATTTTCACCACTTCAAATGTCAATGTTTCCGATATGGAGTCATGTTCATCCCCAAAGGCCACCTCCAGAGCTATTTTACCAACCCGATATGCTGACTTGGCAGGCACCACACCATGAAACACTGTATTGGACGGCTTGAGATGTTTATCCGTTAACCCCATACGACGGAAGGTCTCATAATACAGGATGTTGATGCTGCTCCTTCCGTCCATAAGCACCTTGGTGAACTTGTATCCTCCCACCTGAGGCGCCACCACTAGGGCTAGTTGACCCGGATTGTCAACCCGGGGAGGATGATCCTCTCTACTCCACACAATAGGCTGCTCGACCAGCGTAGGTAATGCGGCACGGCCGGTTCAACAACGTTGACTGCCCGCTTCAAGTTTCGGTCTCGCTTGTCCAAACTAGTGGTGAAGACGTGATCATCCACCATTCAACCGCTTCGGATTGCTTTGATAACCCGACCGGCTGCTGCTGATTGTAACCACCTTGGTTGTTACGATTGTTCGATTGTTACGATTGTTACGCCCGCCCGGATTACCATTGAACCCTGGACCGGAATTTCCTCCACCATAACCGGGCGGACCACGAACCGCCATTGGCCCTTGATCATACCGGAAAGCATCGTAACTTTGGAACTCCTGCATAATGTAACAATCCTTCCAGAGGTGGTTTCTTTGGCGCCTCCTTCGTCCCATGCTTGGACGAGGTTGTTTCAGCAGATAATTCAACCGGTCCGGATTGTGATTAGGCGCACCACCTCGGTTCGGATGTTTACCCTTGCGCCGTTGACCCTTGTCCTGCACATTGGTGTTGGCTATGAAGCCCATGTTACCATTCTCCTTACGCTTGTTTCCTCCGTTACCCGCCGAGTGATGTTGCTGGCTTCTGGAGTTGCTGTTACATTTTCCTTCATCGTTCCATCCTCCTCCTCGGACTCGGGATCCTTGGTACTATCGTAATCAGCGTACTTCACTAAAACGCCCATGAGAGTGCCCATGTCATTGCAAAAACGCTTCATGCGACTCCAGCTTCAATTTTAAAGGTTCGAACCGCGGTTGCTCTCTAGGGTTAAGATTGCGAGAATCGGTGTTGATCCGGTCCGAAGAATGAAGAACTTTTGAAACGCCAGCGCACCCAATGGGTTGTGGATTCTCCCTCGGCTGGACACAAGCCGCCAAGTCCACCATGTATATGGGCTGCTTACAGTGTCTTTGAAATTCTGAATGAACCGGGTCCGCAATCGGGTCCATGAACTGATGGAATTGGGTGGCAAGTTTTTCAGCCAAATGCACGGGCCGTGCCTTCAAGCATCATGGTAAAATACTTTGCATATGCAGCCTCATCCACATCCAGCATCTCCATGGCCATCTCATAGCTTTCTATCCACGCCTCTGGAGCCAGATCGGTGGTATAATTGGGCACCTTGCGTGGCCCCTTGAAGTCTTTGGGCAAGCGTACATTGCGTAAAGCGGGGACAAGGCAAGGCACCCCCAAAGAGCCAGATGTAACCCCGGGCTCGAAGATGGTCGGTCGAACTGGTGCGAGCTGATGATCCTCATCTTTGTCTTGCTAACTCGGCCTCCCTACGTGCCTGGCCCGGTCCACCACCTCTTGAGCGTTTTCGAAGCCACCGCCGGGTTGTTGCCGCAAGGTGCCTCAAGGCCGCATTACTTGACACGGCCGGTTCATCTGTGTGCCGGCTATAACTCCGGCTTGGGCGGGGGGTGGAGTGGATCCGATCACGGCTGTATGAGTACGCTTCCTGTTGGGCCAGGGCCGTCCTCAGGAGCTCTTTGACCCTGCGTGTTTCCATCGCCTGTGGTGAATCGCCTTCGATTGGAATCGCCTCCAACCGCGCCGCAGCTGCAACAAGGTTGTCCATCGGGTTGGAGTAGTGACCTGGAGGTGTTAGCACAGTACCGAGGCGCCACGCATGATGGTGAGGCGAATCTATCCCACGGGGCTGAATCGGCGCGCCCGTCTCAAAGCTTCCGCCCGGCTCACCACCGCTGGCGGCGGATTCTGGTCCCTGCTCACAGGGTGTTGAAGAGGTCTCTTCCCTCGAAAACCGAGGGCAAACGGGATTTGTACTTTCTTTTCATGACTTCATGCGACGCGTTCTAATCCAGCATGAGCCTATAAGCCTGCGCATCCAAAGCGGCCCGCTCCGCCATCATCCTGACGTCTGCGGCTGCCAGATCCGCTTTAGCCTGAGTGATCTGCTCCTTCACCTTTGCAATCTCCGCATTATGCAGGTCTTGATCCGCCGGGTTAGCCTCTGCCATGAGCACAGCCAATGCATCAAATAGTTCTGATAAAACTTGAGCCGGCGGGCGCACAGGGCCTCCTGCCCCGGCTGCCATTGCCGCTGTTGAACCGGCAACCATTGGCGCGGCGGTCGAAGAGTGAAGCGTCGCTTGTGTACCGACCATGAATATTCCAACCCGGTTGGGCAGATCAAAGGGGTCCGGAATACTCTCATTGTCGGAACAGCCCCCAATCTGGCCATCTTGCAGCTGGTACAGAGACTCAGTTTCCCCGGTCGACGACTCGTCATCAGAGTAGACAACGGTTTCGCCACCAGATGCTGATCCGCCCTCATAGTCTCCTCCGTGGATGACTCCCCGCAGCACGCCTGACAACCGGTTTAGCCAGGCAGGATTCTTCTTCACCACCGAGCCGTCTCGGCGAGGTCGGTGCAGATGTCCGGCCCAGGCCCTGGCTCACCGATCTTGCCGATGAACACGTGTATGCCACCAAAGGGGACCCGGTACCCGTACTCAATCGAGCGGCCTCGGGGCCCCAGCCTGCATCGTTGATGTAGAGCTTGCCGCGGACGACTCTTGGTCATCCGGCCCACAGCATAGCCTTCGAGTCCTTCGAACTTGCCCTCTAAGATCATCAAACCATCGTGCGATAGCCCCACGGTGGGCGCCAACTGTCGTGGAATTGTCACGGTAGATGTCCTCATGAAAGGACTTAGTCGCGGGGCCATCGTACGGGTTAACTTAGAGGGGTTAAAGCGGACGCAAAGACACGAGAGTTTATACTAGTTCGGCCCTTCAAGGTAAAAGCCTACGTCTAGTTGTGATGGGATTGATGTGATTTCGACGACTAGGGAGCAATAGCTTCGCCTAAGCCTCGAATTGTTGTTGTCTGTCCCTAAACCGCCGCCGGGCCGTCCCCTTATATACACGGGTTGACGTCCGGCCGGTCTACAGAGTTCCGAGGCCGGCTCATACAAGTGTCCGGCTCGGTCTCTTCTTTCTCTTATCTTACAACACAAGTTACATGGTATGGCGGTTTTACCATTATGGGCCCTAATTCGCCCCTGGCCTCCGGGCCTCTAAACTCTACAGCAATCGCCATCTTCTGAGTCTTCGTGGGCCCCAATTATGGCCGAGGGTAAACCGGCCCCCTCAGGGTGGTTTATATTCAGTAGTTACATCCCCAACAGAGTGGGCATATCACAAAATGACATGTCGTGCAAACGAGCATAGCCTTCAGAGATGAAGGAGTGAGATGCTCCGGTATCGAATAGAACCGAAGCTGGATTACAGTTGACAAGGAGTGTACCAAGAAAGACATCCGGATCATCATGAGCGTCTTTAGCTGAGACGTGATGAACACGTCCATGTTTAGTGGGAGCTGACTTGACACTGATCATCTTGCATGGTGGCTTACCACGGCCAATAGGCTTCTCGGGCTGGGGTGGAGTATAGTTGGTTCGAGAACAATCACGTGCATAGTGTCCTGGCTCTCCGCATGTGAAGCAAGTCCCTGAAGTAGGACGTGGACCCGCATTGACAAGCGGTCTACCAGTAGGCCTGGGTGTAGCATATGACTGAATTGGGTGAGTCGCCAAATAAGATGGCCTCGGTGAATATACGGCTGGAAGAGCGGAGTTCAGAACCCAAATCCGGCGCTTCTGCGAACTAGAACCGGAGGAAGAACCCAAATCGCGGTTGTGCTTACGAGACTCCTTGTAAGTGAGCTGAGCTGTCTCTGCATTAATGGCCTTGTGCACAAGAGCCTGGAATGTATTGCAATGGTGCAAGTGGAGATCACGACGCAACTTGGAATTGAGACCCTTCCGGAACCTAGCCTGCTTCTTGGCGTCCGTGGACACTTCTTCTGTAGCATAGCGTGCGAGGTTCTAAAATTCTCTACTGTAAGCATCAAAAACCATCTTACCCTGTGTGAAACTATAGAACTCTTCTCTCTTGCGGTCAATGAGAGCCTGAGGAATGTGATGCTCGCGAAAAGCCTCAGTGAAATCTCTCCAGGTCGGTATCTAGCCAGCTCGAAGCATGGCCTCATAGTTCTGCCACCAAACACTAGCAGGACCTTCCAGGTGATATGCAACATAGGTAACCTTGTCACGTTCAGCTACGCTCGTGGAACACAGCTTGTGTGTGATACTACGAAGCCAGTCATCTGCATCGAGTGGTTCAATGGAATGATGGAAGGTAGGTGGTTTCAGACCAATGAAATCATAGATGGTTGCTGACTCTTTGCACTGGGGTGCAATATTATCCTCGATATGTGCTAACAAGCGGTTAGACTCATGCTTGTTCCTCTCCATCTCTAACATGAACTCTGCCAACAAAGGCTAGTCGGGAGGATCCTCCTCATCCCTACCACCTCCGTGGTTCAGGCAACGAGCAACAGAACTTCGGTTAACCGACGACATCCTGAGAAGCGGAACCAAGGACGAGGTCAACAACAGCTATAGGATGCAACATGTAGCACAAGGAAATTTAGTATCTCTCAAACTCCTAGGACAATTCCGGTAGCATAGCGGCAGTTAAATGCTCAAAATGAGACATTCTGCAAAAGAAGGGGTAGTACCATACTCAACATCATCACTCAAGGTTCTGAGATATTACTAAACAGGCTACACCGGAGGTACTCGAACTGGGATATGACTCTGATCAACCAATCCTAAGAGACTACAGAGTAGTAACACGTGATCCTGATAGACAACAGAGGAAGCCTAGTTCCTTAACCCCGTAGGAAAGATAGGATGACTCAGATCAGAAGGGCATGAGGTATAAGGAGTAAAAAGAGCCTTACATTCCCTTCCACAATCAATTCCCTTATGTAACTAAAGAATTTCTAGACTCAACTTCGACCAGGTTGGCTTGAAAATCCTATAGGCAGTCAGACTCTGATACCAAAGCTGTCGGGACCCCGATTCTAAGTGACACCGATCTAGCATGTAACACCTCATATCACTTTGCGGCCTCACGCACGGTATTCCCACGGGTGTCGCCTTACCATGGCCCGGGACCGGTTGCGCCTTTTGGCTCACGTATATGATAGTGTCGCTAGCATCTATATGACAGAGAACCCGGGCCGACATGACTAGTCGTGAACCCAAAGTGGCACTAACTTACGGGGACAGGCATACATGAAACAACATCGAGCATGTCGGTCAGCAGCGTGTGAATCCGGGCTGTAGCAACTGGGCTAACAGGACTCCGGGAACCCGGGCTGAAGCAGGCTAGGCAGGACTGCAGATGTCACCACGTGACATTTCCCCGAAGGGACAGACACAGGAACGAAATGAATCACATGCCGGTCAGTCTAATTGTTTCGGAGCAGTAGTGCTGGGCTAGCAGGACTCCGATAAACTGCGCTGTAGCGGACTACCATGGCTCGGTGGAAGCACTAGACCACATTTCCCCATAAGAGAGGCTACCAAGGATAGACAACTAGGTTGTCGGATCCCACACATAGCAATACACGTTACACGTACGCATAACATGCAAGTATGTGTTGTACAACATGGCTTCACAACATAACACAAACTCATATAGATAAAGGCCCAGAAGAGCCACATAGCATTAAATACAAACAAGGGTCACATGACCCATCATTTAGAGCATACAAGCAACGGAAGCATTACATGTCTGAGTACACACAACTACACAACAACAAAGCCGGACCAGCATGACTAACTACAAGACCCTCCCAAGGGTACAAGATCGTAGCTGAGGTAACAAGCTACTCGTCGAAGTCCAAGCGGAACTACTAGTAAGACCGAAGTCTCCGCTGCAAAAACATAAATAAAGCAACGTGAGTACAAAGGTACTCAGCAAGACTTACACCAGATCCTATCATACATGAATTTGTATCAAGAAGGTAATGTGGGGTTTAGTTGCAACAAGCCAGCTTTGACTCAGTGGCTATCATGTTCTACGACTGCAAGAAACTTCTTTGAGGTGAAGCAGCGCACACGAGTCCACTAATCACCACATCAATACACTACTATGGATTCATTCCCGTCTCACTGCGAAAAGGCCATCCATAGCACTCACACTTATCTTGAGCATTTTAGTGTATCCACTTTAAGTTGTCTATGTACCACGTAAGCATCCAAGAAGTCCATAACCGAGGACACGACTATTCGAATAGATCATGAGAACCCTGCAGGGGTGTACTTCTTCACACACGCTCTCACCACTTATCACCATGCACACATCTTGTATCTCGGCAACCTTCAAGCGGAAGACTGGCGAGGGTGTCACTCACGGTCCCAAACGACGTGAGCAGGGTTCCCGAGCCCATCATCCGGGTGCCACTTGGTACACCGTGCCACCTGTGCCTAGTCTGTCCCAAGCCCACCCTGCCGGGTGCCACTCGGTAGAAAAATAGCACTACCTACAAACACCAGAAACTAGTTGCAACTCCTGGACAGAGATCAAGTTGGTTAATAAGTCGAGAGGGGCACATAAGCATTCCAATGTGTGGTAGTAGCTAGTCATTGGACAACAGACACAGAACTCAGTGCTTAAGGACGGTTCCAGTGAGACAACCCACCATGTACTCCTATATGGCCTCTCACCGCTACCTTTACCAAATCGTGTTCACATGCTTAACTCTCGGCACCAGAACATATCGTAACACTCCAATTCATTCCCAATGATCAGACCTGACACAACTCTAAGAAATAGCAGGCATGGCATTGTACGAACACAATGGCTCAATCAACTCCTACACATGCTAGTGGGTTTCAACTATTTACTGTGGCAATGACAGGTCATGCAGAGGAATGGGTTCAACTACCGCAGCATAAAGTAGCAGTTGAATCGTTGTTGTGCTAATGCAATAAAAGAGAGCAGGAGCGAGAGAGTGGGATTGTATCAGAATGAACAAAGGGGTTTGCTTGCCTTGTAGATCAACGAGGGGCCTTTGCTCCACAGAGCAGTACTGGAACATTCTCCGGAGCAGGACCTATCGAGAAGGAACGGTGTCGACAATCAATACACAAGCATATGCAACAATATGATGCATGAACATGGCATGAAGATGTGATGTTGTTTGAGCTAATGCAACTAGCATTCATTTGGTTGAAGTCAATTTGAACCAAAGATTCAAATGCAACTCCAAGATAAGCTCTTATAAATGCCATTTATGTGTTTTCACTTATACATCAGGTATAAGTTGGTTGTCATGCATGAAACTAGTACAGATGGATCGTCTGAATTTTCTGATGATTTTTCATATATAAATTATTTAAATTTGAGCTACGGTTGAATTTCTATGAATTTTAGAAGTTTTACTAATTTTCTGGATTTTCCTAATTTATTTTAATAACAGAAAATGAATAACTACGTCAGCATTACAGAGGCATGACGTCAGCGAGTCAACCATGGCCGACCAGGTCAAACCTGACATGTGGGGTCCGCATGTCAGTGTCAAAGTGTTAAATAGAGGGGTTTTTTACTAATCTAATTGAAATTAGTGGCGCTGGGCCCATTGTCAGTGTCTCAAGGGTTCAATTAGGTGGTGATTAGCCTTAAGCTAATCACCTGGCAGGTCGGGCCCGCACATCAGGCCGACGAAGTCAACGCCGGCGACCTCTGGACGTGGCGGCGTCCGTGTTACATGCCACGGGGGCGGCGACTAAGGGCACCGGGGCGTAGCCCGGGCTCTCGCGCATCCAGCGGAGAAGGTAGGAGGAGCTGGGGTGGCCGGAGCTCGCCTGAGCGAAGCTCAGGGCGGCGGCCGGCGCGTGGGTTCGAGCGGGATCGAGCTACGGGGCACGGGGAGGCCACCTGACGGGCTCTGCGGCACCCTGGTGGCACCAGGAGCACGGCTGGGTGCTCGGGGGCGAGCTGAGTGGCTCTGGCCACGTCGGTGACATGGTCGGCGGAGAGGAGCTATGGCCGTGGTGGTGGAGCTAGCTAGGCAAGGCAATCGAGCTCGAGAAAAGGGGGGAAACGGGGTAGAGCTCACAGTGATTCGGCGGGCGTGCTCAGCGGCTTGGGGGTGACCTGGTGACGGCGAATCGACGGCGGCGGGCGGTGGAGCCTGAGGAGGAAGACGATGGCGATGGCGGTGTTCCAGGGCGTCTGGCGCCGTGCGTCTCGACAAGGAGGCATAAGCGCCTGGTGTGGGGGCACGTGGGCACGACAATGGCGAGAGGGGGCTGTGGCAGCGTCGGCGTCTTGTGGCGCTTTCCAAAGGCGTTCGGGCATCGTGGGAGAGAGCGAGAGAGAGGAGGGGAGAGGCACGGGAGAGAGGGAGTGAGTGCAGGGGGGAGCTGGGCGCTTCTGGCGAGGCCAGATCAAAGAGGGAGAGGGCGGTGACAGTGCCGTGGCGCTGCATCTTGTGTGGCGTGAGGCGACCACACGCCCTGTCCCTCTGGCGCGAGGAGGGGGACGACTGGCGCTGGCCAGTCGGCTGGGCCGGCACAGAGCCAGGCCAGCAAGTGGCCCAGGTAAGTCCAGGTAAGGGTTTTCCCCTTTTTGTTTATTTTCTATTTTTCTGACATTTGTTCTGATTTAGTAGAATACTAAATCATTTTATTTCCTTATGCCAATTTTTGTAGGAGCTGGTGGTATTATTCCAGAGCTCCCCATCAACCAGCATAATTTTTGGACAATATTATATATATATATATATATATATATATAACAATATATATCCAAAGCAAATAATTACTGCATTAATTCCAAATGGCCAAAATAAATATTGGTTTGATTTTTACATCTGCCCAACATTTTCTGAGAGAGACATGCATATTTTCTTGCACCTTTTTGGAGCAATTTTTATTTGGGTCATTTCCATAAATGATTTCCGAGGGTTTCACAAATCCCCATTTCAAATTTAAATGAAATTTAAACATGATGCACACATGAAGGGCTAGCCTAGGTCATACCAGAACTAGGGATGTGACAAGGAGGAAAGCTGTACCAGGTGGAAGGAGAAGAGTTGATTGCTACTAAATCGGAACAAGCTTAGTTATGCATGATGGCTCAATGGTGCATGGTCAACTCAGTAAACCTAACATCTCTGATCTCTGATCCAATTTCGACCCTACTGAACTCTTAATACTAGGTGTTTCAAGAACCTAAGTCCTTACAAAAAAATAATCCATGATCACTATATACCCCCGAAGGTACTGAGCCCAAACATCTGAAGCCATACGGATACTCACATCTGCAAAATGCTGAGATTGAGAATTGAGGAATTGCTTAAGAATTCACTGATACTATCCTCTACTAGCCCCTTTGCTTCACCTGTGCTGTTAGTGAAGAAGAAGGATGGGACATGGAGGATGTGCCAGTACAGTAAAGAAGAAATACCCAATTCCGGCACATAGATGCCCTATTGGATGAGTGGTGCTAAATATTACAGCAAGATTGACTTAAGATCTGGCTATCATCAGATCAGCATGAGAGAGAAAGACAAGCCCAAAACCTCATTCAGAACCCTGTAACTATGAATTCAATGTGATGCGGGCCTACAAATGCTCCTGCAATGTTTCCAGCACTCATGAATGATGTGTTCAAGCCTAAAAGATTTGTGTTGGTTTGATGGTATACTTCTTGACAGTAAAACACTGAAGGAGCATCAACAGCACTTGCAGCTAACACTTTTTCTGCGGAATCAGCTACATGCTAAGATGAGCAAGTGTGAGTTTTGACTTTCAAAGGAGGAATATTAGGGGTAAATGGAAAATAAGGTGGCACATGCATTTAATAGGAGAAAGGTCGGAACATCTGTCCAGCTGGTCCAAGGTGTGCAAACCGCTTTGTGAAGGCCGACTGAGAATGAGGGACCTAGTAATGTATTTCGAAGCCTTCTAGGCAAAGCTGCTTTGGCGTGCATTGAAAAGGCGTCTTCCTTTCCTATATTATACCATAGGTGAGTGCATAATCTGGTGTAGAACGGAGGGGATATCCTAAGTTGATGTGCACAAGTGCTTCCTCTGATTGAAGTCGATTGCCTCAACCAATTTCTTAGTACATCAACACAAGAAGTGGTGAATTTGGGATGGTACTACCTCAGTGAAACTATGGGAAGATGGGTAGGTGGAGCCTCTCAACCAAGACATCGCGGTTGGCGAGTGGGGACTCTACTGAATTCTAGCATGGGTGTGGTAGATTACTGACGTGAAGCCGGACCTCTAGGAGTGCTCTACATGGCCGGATCAAAGCTATTCTAAAAACTAGATCCATTGGAGTGGGAAGTTCTCAAGATGTAGAAGAGGACTCTAGCAGGTTTGGTCCTCTTTCTCTGATGTGTTCTTAGAACCCACTACCCTCCCTCCTAAAAGACCATGTGACCATCGGATTCACCTCATGATAGTCAACCAGTGAATCAAAGGCCTTATAGGTATTCACACCACCGGATGAAATTGAAGCCATAATCAAGGAGTTACTCTAGAATGGTTCTCTACAACCTAGTTCATGCCTCACCGGCTCTTCTTTACAAGAAGAAAGAAGGTGCGTGGCGCCTATGGATTATAGGCAACTCAATGCGTAAACCATAAAAAAGAAATACCCGATACCCACCATTGATGATCTTCTGGATGAGCTACACGGTTATACCGTGTACTCAACAACCGTAAAAAAGATTTTGGACTTTCTGCCCACGAAGAAATAGTAGCATTTCAAACTGGAAAGATTTACTTTGGATAGTAAATCGCCAAGGAAGGGCTATAATCCAAACAAAGGAGGAGCTAGCGGACAATTTGAATTTCAACGATTAAGGAGGTGAATGAAACACTTGTCTTTCACAATCAATTCTTTTTTTTATGTTTAGGACACGCGAAGCAAGAGCGAAACTCGCTATGAGGAGAAGACTCGGCAAGAGAGGTTTGAACAAGAGGAACTGCCATCTAGTTGAGTTTGATCATTCTCTCTTTCTATCTCTCTTTCTTTCAAGAGCTGAATAAGGGCATATACTCAAAGGAGAGAGAAATCGGAATTTCTTCTTTACCCCCCTCATTATTCAAGACGTGAATATAAAGTGTATTGTACTCCCTTGGATCTTTTCCGGGATCTTTACTAAATGCGTTGATCAAGGAAGCTAGAAGGAAGATGGGTGGTAGGGTGAATGGACATTCGTATCCTCTCAGACTCGTCGATTAGGAGAGTAGCGACCAAAAACAAATCATTATATAGGATAACTGCTGTAGAGATAAAATGTAGGAAGGAGAAAGTTGGTTTCAATGAGTCATGTGAATTGTAGAAGAAATAGGTAAACAAGGCGGGTTAATATATATACGTTGAAAGGCAAGGGGATAAATTGAATGAAATGAAGAGCAATCCAGAATCCTATTTTGTATACTTTAAGAAAAACCTTTGAAAACTTGGAAAGCGGAAGATGTTGTATCTGATATGGGTAGTCACACATTAGGCAAAATGGTGTAGTGGTTGGGCCAGGTAGCTTCTTCTTTTGAACAACATTTCATTCTGTTTTCGATGCTTTCTACTATGTTTCAAGTGATCAAAGAAGAGTTTATTTCCCACACTCATATCACATCTTATGTGTTGATGCAAGATGACTAAATAAATAAGATGGTATTCGTATTTGATTAGACAAGATGGTATTCTTATTTATTCCAGAGCACAACAATCCGTATCTCTATCTTATAGCTTATCCTTCCTATTCTGTATGTATTACGGTCATGTCAAGTCAATGGTGCATGCATACCTGCAACCGGTCTTGAATGGCTTCGGTGAGTCGTTCTTGACCCTCTGAGTGACCTCCTAGGAGGACAATAGACCAAAAAATACCCTTACTACCAGGCACTAAACTTGTCAATCATTAGAGAAGGGACAGAGTTCAAGATAAGACTTCTTGCCTGTTTGGTAGAGAGAGTACCGGGTATTCCGATGGTTAAAGATTCAAGTCTTAGTGGCAAAGGGGGGAAGCTTTGGCCGGCAACCGTTTCCACTTTACGGCCCATAGCTTGTGTTCTTCGGTATTAATTCGGTTTCTGTTTGTTTGGCTTGTCTCGTGCACCACCTGAATTGAATCATAGTAATGGGACTTTGGTAATCCAGTGATAAAGTCAATGCTGATAATGGACCATGCTTCATTATGAATGGGTAGAGGATCGAACAAGCCAGGGATTTTTTAATGTTCTACCTTAGCTTGCCGACAAATTTGACACTTGTTGAAAAAAGATTCCACTGATTGAAAGATTCGTGTTCAAGCAAATAGTGCCTTGATGCGGTGATAAGTAGCAGTAATGCCACAGTGGGCACCAATACCACTGGCATGAAGTGCTTGCAAGATGTTTTTTTCATTTAGAAGTTTGCACCAACCCATACTCTTCCTCTATATCGAATGACCCCATTATGCAATGAATATTTGCTATTCTTGTGAGTGCTCAGGACTGCCAATTCAGATAGTAAATTCTGGGTGAATGTGTCTTTGCTGTACCATGCAACAATATTAGTGTGCCATTGTGGTTGACACGAAGTAGTGGCATTGAGTTCATCTGGCTCATGTAATCTAGATAGTGGTGCATCAGCTACCCTATTCTCTGAGCCTTTTATTGGACAGAGTTCAAAGAGCTTAGCTCATTTGACTGTTCAAGATAAGACTATCTTGCCTGTTTGGTAGAGAGAGTACCGGGTAATCCCATGAGCTTGAGGAAAGGAAAGCTTTGTGCTACATTGGTGTTTTAAGTCTTTGAGCAGTCAAATGAGCTAAGCTCTTGTGAATGAAACGCCTGTCCTGCTAAGCCCAAACTCTAATGTGCTTGACTTGGAAGTAGGCCACTCTTTCACTGTGAGGATCTTCTTCTAGTCTGTAGCCACCCCTTGCCAACTAATGACATGACCCAGGTATTCTATCTGTGGCTGAGCAAATGAACATTAATTCAACTTCACATATAGTTGATTCTGCTTCACAAGGTCAAATACTTGCTGCAAATGAGTGACATGATCTTGCAAGGATTTGCTGTAGATTAAGATGTCATCAACAAAAACAAGTACACAAACCCTAGTCAGCTCAGCCAGAATTGTGTTCATAGCACTCTGTAGGGTGGGTGGTTCATTTGTGAGCCCAAATAGCCTAACATTCATAGTGACGTGGGTCTTGAATACCGTTTTGTATTCGTCTGCTTCATGTAATCTTATCTGATAGTAACCAGCTCTCAGATCCAGCTTAGTCAACCAAACAACACAAGATAACTCATCCAACAATTCTTTAACTACACACATTGGGTATTTTATTAGACAAATCCATCTTATTTCCTTATTTCTCTGTGTTGGTAGCAGGAGAAGTAGTTTGTTCAGCTCGAACTTCAAAGTAGTCTCCCCCGTTGACCTTCTGTTTTGATAGAATCCTTAATGAGTGGAAAGGACTCCCGAACTTGCTCCACAGCACTATACCATACAGAGTCGCGCCCTTGTGATATGATAAGAAGAAAAGGGGCCAGGCTGCCCTCTTTTCTTTTCCGCACCAATCCTTCTTGTAAAATCGGGTGTATAGCTCAGTTGGTAGAGCATTGGGCTTTTAACCTAATGGTCGCAGGTTCAAGTCCTGCTATACCCAAAACAAAAAAAGACACTCTTGTACTTGTAAGGATGCATAGTAGCCTTCAAAGAGCACTCTTTGGCCTTGATAAAAGCCCCTTTCTCATCAACATCTCGACTTCGCTCGTTGTTTGAGGTAAGTATAAAGGAGATCATACTGGCTCGGTCGTTGATAGGCCGGCCTTCTCCTTGTTCATTGGATAGGGCGCGGGGGAAAGTCAAGTCAAGCACTAGTTAGTTGGGGTGGGACGCACCAAAGCAGCGTTTGGTGCACTAGCGCCTTATCTTTTGAAGCTAAATAAAGTCTCGAAAGATGGAGTACGTCTGAAGTCATTGGCTTCCTTTTTATAGTGCTCAAGTCAGAGTGAACTTATTCTTCTATTCTGCGAATCTACTAACGAGAACTGCCGTACAGCCCTATCTTTTTTTAAGAAAGATCATAGATGAACGTTTCGTTTCGTTACCTAAGTAGTTGAGCAATTCATTCCAAGGTAAACAAAGAGGTATTTCCTTTTCTCGTTCAGTCCTTCTCTCCTTCCATCCCAGTAGGCCTATTCATGCTTTTTTGCTATCCATCTTGATCAAATAGAAGAAGGGGAAATTCAGACTAGGCAAAACACCTCAAAAAGTAAAAAAAAAGATAAAATAACTTCCTTATTGTCAAGTAGTAAACCATAGTTCTCATCATAGGAAACCATATCGATCATCGGTCTAGAGCTCCCAACTACGAAGCTCTTTTCTAGAGCGAGTCAACAATTCATGGATCCATGGTTTGGATGAAGCTATGTACCTGGGTAGAGATGATTTGTCTCAAAGATGTTCCGCTCATCCAAGAATCTAAAACTTCATCTACATAAACTCATAAATAGCCCTTTCCTTTCTTTTCTTGACATAAAAAGGTAATCAATCCTTTCTTTTCATATTTTATCAAGTCTTCCTCTTCCTGATTGAGTCAATCAGGGATAGAAATTTGGATCAGCTATGAGGAGTAGGGCTATTGGGAAAGTGAATGAACTCTGTCCTTGGCATTTCCAATAAGTTCAGTGAAGTGAGGGTGAAGCCTTTTTTGAGAGGGAAAATACACTCCATATGATATCTATCTATTATATACATAATACAGAAGTAAAACGAGCCACCACGTTCGTCCACATGTGCTAAAATTATTTCATCCGTTTGATTAGGACAATAACGGTTGAGATTTAAAAGTTTCACGTAACATGCCAACGCGTATGTAGCAGCATATCCCAACACAATGGACTGTCACACGTATGCACGTATACATGTGTGAACCATATTAGGAGTCCAACATTGGTGGATAGAAAAGTAGACCGCACAGTCCGGCTGGCCAACGTCCGTAGGCGGCACAAAATAGGTAGCCAACCGGCAACTCAAACCAAAATTAGCCTCTTCTAAAAAAGCCAATCCGATTCAACATGCACTGGGTAAACACGTAAGGAAGTCCATGCATGATGGAAGTCCAAAAACAATGCATCTTAATACAACGTGACCAACAAGGATACATACGTCTTTTATACCCGTTTAATATATCCATGATCTGCCCGTTGCAATTTTGTAGGATATGCGCCTGAGTTTTTTCTTCGTGTATATTTTCATTTTGTTCTAAATGCTATCCTATGATAAATTTTTATTAATAACTAAATAATTACGGGAGGAAAAATAACAGGTCTCAAATTCTTTTTTTAAAGATATTTTGTCACAGTTTTGAATCAAATTCAAGTGTATTTACCATGGAAAAAAATCAAGTATATTTATTATCTCCAAATGACAGATGCATTAATTTATATATATATAGCCCTGTCCATAGAATAAATCTATATAAATATATATTATGTATTTTTATTTTCCAAAAATAATTAGCCAAAGGAAAAAATCCCAATTGTTTAAATTAATATATATGCTGAAATAAATTCAAGTATAGTTATAATCTCCTAATGACAAATTAACACATATGTCAAATACAACTATATATGTGTGCGGGATACATCTATGTATATAATCTACTTTTTGTAGACTGATATGTTAGCATCCGAGGGTTTGATTGAGAATCAAGGAACAAAAGAATTTAGTCCAAAATACCAAAAATAAGTAGGCCGGTTTTTTCATTTCAAGATATAAGAACTTCATATCTTGCCAAGATATTCATCCCTAAGTATACTTGACAATAGTATTATTGGAGTGGATACACAACTCACAAAAAATACAAGAAGTCGACTAGGCGAATTGGTTCGAGTGAAGAGAAAAAAGGCATACGGAACTCAAAACATGCATGTGCGTTGATTCATGTGTTTTTGTGTATTATTTGCACCCAATCATCCATATGTTCCATGTGCCTAGGCGATGGCGGATCGATAGTGCCCCAATGGCATCCATGATCTGTCGATGAGGCCATCTAATGGACTTTAACGGTAGCCCGGCTACCGCTACAATATTATAGTGCCATGGTCAATATGATTTTTACTATATACTCTAAATCAACGAGGAGGGCCTCACGATACCCAATGTGCTCGCTGAAGCATGAGCTGCTTAGCAGAAACCCAATGCGATAGACCCTCGGCACCGATCACAAGCGCAAGGAATAATACCCATTGTTCAATGTTTACTCCATAGCGACACACGGGCATTGTGCCATAGTATGATGAAAATCACATCGCCTTAGATTGATGACGTTCGTAACGATTAGATGGACAATATGAGCAACATCGGTGATGGTGACGAAGAGGAGAAATGCCAACATAATCGAATGGGTTACTAGGGGCATGCGAGAATTTATTTCTCCCGTTGAAATGCACGGGCACATTTCCTAGCATACGCAGTGTATAATCAAAATAAAATATTTGATTTGGGTCATTCAAACATAGATAAAAACATATAATACATGTGGTTCATGTGTTCTAAATTTGTCTGTAAATATAGAAGAAATATTTGGATTGGGCAAGTAGCATATCATTATAGTAATATACTAGAGGCCATCTCAAATTGTAAAATAATTCAGAAGATAACATGAGCAATTATGAAGTTTTACCCATAAACATAAAATCAACCTCATAAATACGTGTTAAAAAATTATTTTAAAATTGGCATCCGAGGACATGTGCAATTTAAAATTAAAAGGACTATTTTATTTGATTTCCATTTGGTAGCACCATATATGCATCGAAGGAGAACCCGTGCTAAAATAACACACTTAAAAGTACAAACATGAGTATATTTCATAGTATGGAAAGTGGTTGATGAACTAATAGGCACACACGATTTAAAATCACTCTTGGAGACCACAGTAGGTGGTACCAACAAGAAGTGTTCAACTTTGAAAAATCAAATTTATGTGCATGTATGAAAATACCATAGCAGACATACATTGCAACAAATATAAATAAGAAAGTACAGCCAATGTTCAAGGTATAACGAGAGTGACCAAGCTATAAATGATTTTATTTTTTCTAAGGACAAGTCATAAGATGGGTAGAGGAAGATACAAAAAGCCTTTAAGTATATGTCACCGGGTTGATTTAACTTTGTGTAGAAAATTATCAAAAAATGTGAAAATATAAACACCGTGGGTTAGTAGTGTGCAAGAGAAGGATGTATATTAGCAAGAAATGCTATATTTTCATGGCAGGCTAAGCATATCAGATTTTCAATGTCACACGACAAAGTCAATACCAAAAAAAGTCACAACAAAAACAAACAAGTTCAACATGGTGTAGTTGTGGCATGCCACTATCTGTAATATCTATAATTTCAAATCTCTAGCTAATAAGTACACCAACATGTAAATCTAAATATAGTACACATGTAAATATAAAAGGAAGACAATACATAATAAATCTAGCCGCGCAAATGCGCGGGTCACACTACTAGTTCATAATGTAAGGAATGAGTGGAAGATTTACTGGAAGAAAAAAATACGATACTTTTCTAGTCGTAGGTAGGGCTACCTATCTAGTTTAGTCTTTCTTGAGCGTACCAGATTCAATAGGCTAGGTTATAGCTGATAGATTTCTTTAAGAACTAGCCGCCTATAAGCCTCGCTATTAGTATTCCTGCCCAGTGCCGGAGTAGTGACTCACAAGGTAAGTTCTCCTCAGTAGGTAGGGACAACGTTCGAGATCTCATCCGACCCTCTATTTCTCACTGATTGGGAGATTGGATTGGAATCCGAGGAGTACTGATTGGATGTCATGGAACGAATGGGGCACTACGTTGGTTACCCACTACTAGCCTAGCGGAGATTTCTCTATTTGTTGAAAGTGGAAAGGAGTCATATTTGAATCGGAAAGTTGGGCTCGTTCACTCACACCTTTCTTTGATTATCGATTACTTGGCTTCTTGCTCAAGTAAGCACCCAGCATACCAATCACTACAAAAAAATACACTTCCGTGATGATACGTGTTTGTCACAGTAGGTCGCTTTTTTGTCATGCATGTACATCCATGAAGATTTTATGACAGAATCAAGATAGTCATACCTGTGCTGTCGTAGAAGTGTTCCATGACATTACCAAAATTATCATCACGGAAGTGTGCACTTCCATGATGATAAATCGCGCGTCACAGAAGTGCTTTCGTCAAGGGTGAATGACACGTGGCATCCACCATAACGGAACACCGTTAAGCTATCGGGTCAGGTTTTGGCTGCCCCGACCAAATGGGGATTTTCCACGTGTAAAATCATCATTGGCTGGAGGAGACACGTGTCGGTTCATCGTTGGGACAGATGTGATCCACTCATTGGACAGAAGGCGCCTATGATACATCGACACGTGTACGACTAACAGAGGCCCATTCACGTGAAAAGGCGGCCCGTTTTACTTGGTCAAAGGTGGCGGGCGGCCCATGGAAAGCCTGTTAACGGCACTGTTCGCATATAGCCCATTTACAACTTGCTAACCCAAGGCCCGTTCTGGCGCTAACGAATTAGGCCCGATGGCGTCATCTGGGCCATCCAATATGATTCGACCCGTTTTCGCCGGCCCATGACGTCTTTCGGCCCATATGAGGCCCTATGTAACTCTTGGCCTATTAATGGCCCGTGGTGAAACTGGCCCGGAATGAACAGTGTATCACTTTACACCCATTAACGGCCCGTGGTGAAACTGGCCCGTAATGAACAGCGTATCACTTTATACCCATTAATGGCCCGTTATTCCGTTGGGCCGTTTCCGGCCCATGTTATCTTTCGGCTTCTCAGAGCCCATTTATTCTTGGGCTCATTTCCAGCATTCTTTTACTTACGGCCCGTTACTGTCATTTTCTGCTCGTGGGCCAAATTCAGCCCGTGGTTACAGTCGGCCTATTTGTGGTCCGTTAATACGTTGGGCCGTTTTCATAGCGTCATCAAATACGGCCTATTAACATGGCCCGTTATGGTCGGCCCATGAACGGACGATTCCAACTCTAGCCCGTTTACGGCCATAATGTGGCCTGTTATTGGCCCATGTTTAGCCAATCAATCATACAGCCCGTATAAGGCCCATTGATGATACGGCCCGTAGAAGGCCCATTGTTTCTACGGCCCATAGAAGGCCTACTGTTTCTATGGCCCGTAGAAGGCCCACTGTTTCTACGGCCCGTAGGAGGCCCAGTGTCACTACAGTAAATATTAGCCCATGGTTATTGTGGCCTAGTTTTAAAAAATAGGTTATTGCAGCCACTAGCAAACCGCGGAAAAAGAACTGCAATGACTATGAGCAAACAAATAAACAAGACAACAAGGAAATAAATAAGCAAGCAACTTACGCTAGGCTATCACACATATTACATCCACTGGGCATCAAAGTTCACCACCAGTGCAAATAAACGTCTTGACAAAAGAATATACAAAAGCGAGAGCACTTGAAGGCACTAGGCACTGGCGGTCGGGCCCCCAAACAATGAAGAAGCTGAGTACACCTCAGTTGTGTCAAAGATAGATGAATCAACACTAGATTTAAGGCATGATGGTGCGCACGGCAGTCCTCTGACATCTTCATTGCATCTTTGACTTCATGTCCGAGCTCAGCTGAAGCAAGCCTTTCCGCTTTAAGTTGAGACTGAAGAAGTCGAATGGATGAGGCAACGACTTCACAGAGGTTGTCTCACACCTGCTGGTGAGTAGCTTCAACTCACTGTCTTCATCAAGGCATGACCTTGGGGTCATCCCGTTGTCCTCAAGATGGTTTGGCTCACTATCTTCCCTAAAGTTCTACCTGGCGTAAGAGATACGAGTCTGAAAGAGAAACAAGGAGACATGTAACAGGTTTCACAATTATATAAGAAAATAAATGGATCTGTTCTGCATAAGGAACATGTTTTTACGACTACAATTTGAAACTGGTAGTTGTTGCAAACTTCCAAACAGATGTAAATAGAAAAGCAAACAACAGTGGAGGAAATGATGCCTATCCAAATCTATACTAGAACAAATTTTGAAGGCTTGAGAAGGATGAACTTACGTTACATGTTAACACGGGCTGGACAAAGCCCTTCTCCATGTTGATGGAAGGATAATTCAATAAATTCCCCAAAAAAAATTCTTTATAAGCGTTGCCATTATTCTACATTTTGCAAAGAGTAAATATAGATCAAATAATATTGGAAGAGACAGAGGATAATGAAGCTCAGGTGCATACTGATGATACATAATCAAATAGCAATTACTTAAGTACAGCATTACAAGGAAAAAGGGAGAGAGGTACTGACAAGAGCAATGCAGAGCCCATTATTGTTTTGAGATCGTATGATCCTTTGAGCAAGGAGATTCATCTGAAATTAGTTTTCATACAAGAGAGAAGGTAAGGCACAAGCAGGAATTTAGGAGTCCAAATTTTGAATTGATATCATAGGCGATTACATGACGCCTGGGCTCCCAGCAGTTCTAATAGGGGTTTAGCCACTTTGGAGTAGGGGTAAAGTGTGGTACAGTTGGGCCTGTGTTTTCTGTGGCTATTGATCTATCTGATTTAACAGGTATCACTACCTTTTCCAAATACCTAGTTTGTACTCCTTGAGGGTCTGCACTCACCCTCTTCCTTTTGGACATCTATTACGAAAGAACAACATTTGACTGGAAAAACATAGTGTGACGACACATGGAATAGGTACAGAAAATGGATAGGTATGGCATATACTCATATATGATGCTTAAACTAAGCAGATGGTGTAACAAAGTAGAAGTAATGTAGGAGGTCAGATGCAAAATATGTGCGACCAATACAACTTTATAAAGTTAGAGCAAGCACCTTGTTGGGTGAATAAGATAGGCCATCCTCCACCATGCCAAGTTTGTGAGCATGTGGATCGTTCCGCAATATTCCTCTCGTGCGCCCATTCTCATATTCATTTTGATATTGTTCAATATCTGACATGCATGAAAACATAAAAACAAGTGAGATTTTCTTTATAATGCATAAGTGATTCTAATCCTATACTGCCTCCCTGTAAACCCCTTTGTGCTATCTCTGCAATTCTTTTAAAAGAAGACATGCATGCTATAATTTGTTGTGTGCATTAAAATAATGTGGCCTACTACTCAAAATATGAGAGCTCCAGAAGTGATGACACTTCGCAGATGATAGCTTCAACATATGATAAAGAAGAACAAGTCGACCTGACCTGACATATTCAAAATATACTAAGGGAGAACAACTCGACCTGACCAGTCGACCGCAAGAGAAGAGTATCATCTTAAAGAAGAGTAGAAGAGCAAGCAGATTGAAGATATTACAAGTCTTTCAATACAATGTCGGTTGGCCACCCATGATGAACCGAGGCCGGAGAGAAATACTATTCTTTCTGGTCTCTCCATATGTGGCTCACATGCATTTCGAAACTAAAGTAGGAACATTTAGCTAACCAATTAAACATCTCTCAGTTTTACTAATATTAGCAATAATAGCATATATGAATTTGTACAACTAAGCTTGTTTAGCTCGATGGGTGGAGCAGTGCTATTACGACACGAACCACGTAGCCTGATTGTGGTCATCATAAAATGGGGAAAACATAAGCATGATGAGTACAGTGTTGACCGTGGCAGTGGGATGGCAGATCTGAAGCTGCAAACCGCACAAAGGCTAGTTAGCAACCGATGTTTGCTTTGAAATAACAACTAAGATTTGGTATGGACAAGAAAGTACGGTCAACAAGTGACAAAGAAATGCAATTATGATGTCTCTCTATATGTCGCGACATGCATTTGGAAACTCAAGTGGGACCTTTAGCTAACCAATTAAATGTGTCGGTTAACTAATATCAGTATCATATCACAATCATATTCGAACAAATAAGCTTTTGAATTCTGAGTGTTGTGTTGTTTAGCTTGAAGGGTGGAGTAATGCTAGTGCGACGTAAAGCACCTCACGCAGATCATAGTAGAGTAGATAAAAGGGAAAACCCTAAGCATCAAGAGAAAAATCAGGAAAGTGGAACTAGCTGGACCAGTGGGTGGTGCACATGCTTTTCGAAATGAATATAGGAACATTAGGTGACCAATTAAACGTTCTCTGTTTTAGTGATATGAGCATCATATCAGATTCGTATTTCAACACGTAAGCTTTGGGTTGAGGTCTTGAGGAGCAGTGCTAGCACGACACGAAGCACCTACGATGATGGTAGTGAATATAAAGGGGGGAAACCATAAGCTTTACGAGTATAGTGCCCGTGCCATGGCAGATCTGAAGGTGCAATTCGGACAAAGCTACTTCGCAACCAATGTTTTCTTTCAACTAGCCACTACGATTTTGTACGGACAAGAAAAGTACAGTAAACAAATTACGATCTATTTTCTGGGTGAGATCAATAACTTAAGCACATATGGAAGAGTACCACCTCTCTTGCGACGCCGTGTAGGCCTATCTTGTCGTTGAGGGTGCTGCAGGTGCGATGGCTGTCGGTGGCGGGGAAGAAGACTTTAGACGGCAGACGGCCGGGTCGGGGATATATCCTGTTGTCGTGGACGAGGCGGTCGTAGGAGCGGCAACGGCAAGGTGGATGACGGCGCCGATGAAACAAGAGGAGGCAATAAAAGGATCCTGGTCCAACGCCGTGGATGAGAGATGTCCAAATCTTGCAGTGGACGACGGGGTAGGGGTAGCGGCTCCGGCAAGGTGGAGGATGGGGTGGCGGACGGAGGATGTTGGCCGCAGTGTGGAGGTTGTCGTGCCGCCGACGGTGTATGAATGGGGAAATGGAGGGGAAGGGGGGTTCTCAAACTTTGGGACGCGCTTCTCTGAAATGGGGGAAAGTTACGAACTTATCCCCCGTTTAAAATTTCAGTCATCGCGTCGGTTGGGGATAGGACGGTAATCTCGCATCTCCCAAATATTTGCCGGTAACTATTTCGGGTGAGGAGAGGGTGTTTTGCCGCCCACGGTTGGCGCTCATGGTGTATGAACGGGGCTGATAGGTAGGGCGGTTGTGTCACGTCTGATGGAAGTTACACATCTGCCCCTATTTAAAATATTAGCCTACATCGATTTCGGACGAGGAGAGTTTGTTTTGCCGCCCACCGTGTGTGAATGGGGGAGGGGAGGGAGAGACGCAGGTCTTTCGGATGAGCTTGAATCAAATGTGTTTTGCCGCCCACGTTTGGCGCCCACCGTGTCTGAATGGGCTCGAGAGGCCGTCGTGTCACGTCGATTGAAGTTACTAGTCTACCCCTATCGGCGATGAGTGTAAATCCGGTCGATAAGGATGTCAAGTGTCGAGGTGAGCAGTAGTTTCCATCTCGCAAACACTTGCTTCGGGCAGCCCACAAATTATAGTGGGTGTTTAGCCGCTTCGTTCAAAACTTGGGAGAATTAGCATTCACGTTTGCCACAGGACTGGCAAACTAAATTCAAATCCAATTTGTATTCGATTACGAATAACCACAAATAATTACACGTTTTGTTATTTATTTCTTCAAAACCACAACAAAGATTTATTCCACCTTTATATATGATTATAATTTAGAAATGACGTGATCTTCGAATTCAGTAGGTTGGATACACTCTGAGTCAAACTGTTACTTCATCCAATACAATATGCTCACACGAAAAACAGTTCACCTTATGTCAATCATACAAGTACTGAGGATTACCTCGCCTAAAAAATTCGGATCATTAGAACACATGGACAACATAGGGGGCCTTGCAACATAATCCATTCAGAGACATGACACAACATTCAAGTACAATAATCTAATGACAATTTCAATTGGTATCTAAAGATGAATCGGGATTACCTTGGGCTTTAGATAGCAGAAACATCAGGACCTCCTCTGTCTTCAAATGCAACATTCTTACTTCCTCCAATTCTTGGGTTGCTTGCATAATGCATGCCACTAATTCCGTAATTTCCAGCCTCAAGATAAAGATTACCTCATTCTTGGCAGCCACACCATCTCTTTCTGCCTCTAGTAGAGCCTCAAGCACTATAATATATGTGCTCAGACTGCTCTCCGGCGGTGTTGCCTCCGAACTGCTACCATCTGGTAACATGGATGGCGCACTGCTTACACAAATAGATTCTGGGGTTGTACATTGTGTCCTAGTGTGAACGGCATCCTGGAAGGTTTCCGCTGCACATCAGTAAGAGATAGTTATCGTAAGATCCAGGCAGTAAGCTTACATGGTAAACGATGGACGAATTATTGCCGAGCATGGCAAACTATATTTAAATGGTTCGAAGCAGCATCAGCCGAAAAGAAATTAAAATGGTAAGATGAAACTAGGGATGTAAGTGGCAAATAAGCGACATCCGCCAACGATCGCATCTAGTTAGTTTTGCTACCTCCCTAGTTCATTTTCCTCAAAAACAAAAACTCTTTTGAACTATCATACCACTAGTGGACTTTAATCGGGATTAAGCGGGACCCGATTGACATCCCTAGTTGAAAGGGAGTGTACAACCGCTATATTTAAGTTGCGAAGGCATCTAAGCAGTTCAAATAATCTGAGAAAGCACTTAACAGTGTGGCCTCATATAAACTACGAAGACAGTCTTGTGATGAAGTTGAGAGGAAAAGTTAAGGACTCAAATGAAATAGGCATGCATTTCTTTACGATAGTACATCAGGCACTGCTGACATATTGGCCAACTCAGGTATAGCGTAACAACAAATAAGCATTCGAATCAAGCAATACAGCAAAGCAGACAACTGAACTATTTGTAATTCGGTAGGATTACACGTTGAGGGAACAAGCCAAGAAAGCAGCCCACTCGCATTACATTTCATATGTACTAAAACACACTGGCTTACCATATGTTGCTATGAAGCCTAGCTGCTGTTGCAATGTTCTTTGAAGATATCACAACATCCCGTGGTTGCAAATCTAGTTGTTGTAGTTTATTCTGCACCATCTATTTAGGAAAAATTAATTTTAATCGCATGCACTGGTCCGAATTGATCATCAACGGTTCATCTAAACTAATGAAAGAAGGGTGTGTGCATACACGACATTATATCTGCTTCCCTCTATTTTTATGCTTGTTCGAGGTGCCAGCCCCAAAAGAACAAATATTTTGCTTGATGGGGTTGGCAGCTCCATAATTAATAGAAGCATCAAATTAGTCATGCAACTTGGGAAGATCAAGGACACACAAACAAGTAATGAACAGAGGCTCGGAGGCGGTGATGTAATAGCTAGCATCAGAAAATGTAGGGTAAAACGAACAAAGAGCAGCGGAACCACATGCTAGTTTGCTGATGTGTAATTAAGCATAGAGAACATTAAGCAGTCTGATGGAACCAACAGGTGGCATCAGAACTAAACTAAAGCATATTAACTATATGTGCACTGGTATGTAATTTAGCACGTGTAACATGTTCACTGCCAGAAGTATGGCCCTACAGGTGCAAGCAGAATAACGCGTCTCATGAAAAACTGAATGATGCCCTGAACAAATTCAAAGGTGCGGTATGGGTATCGTTGTCATACTTGATAGCTAAGGATCGTCGATGGTGCTCGTGTTGCAGTTGAGTTTGGGCGGTATACTTGTCGCTGAAGCGGCGCCGGTGCTACGGTTGCGGCGCGTGTCGGCATACAAGAAAGCTCATCTGTGGTAAGGGAACAGTTGCACAATAAAGAGAAAAACCGAAGGAGTACAAATCGAAATAACCTGATGAGGCTGCGGCATCGGTAAAGCAGGGCCGGTGGAGTTGAATATGGCGTCCGTGGAGCGGGTCCGGTGTAGTGGACGAAGGCTTCGGCGGGCGCGTTGTACAATGCTTTCGGTGAGGCGGATCTGTTGCGGCGGACGAGGCCTTGTATGAAGGTCCAGCGAAGGGGCGGACGAGGGAGTCAGTGAAGGGCCTACGCTGTGGTGGACGAGGGCACCGGTTAAGCAGATCCGGTGCAGTGGACCCTGATGGCAGTCAAGGAGATCTGGAGCGGTGGACAAGCCAGTCGCTGAAGCGGCTCCGATGAAGTGGTGAGTTGGCAGTTGGGGGTTCCAAGGTGCGGAAGGTAGATCCGGCGGGGTGTGAGGTCCACCATTGTGGCGGAGGACTAGATTCGGCGGCTTGCCGTGGTTGGGGGTCGGGAGGGAAGGGGAGGGCTCGGGGAAGAATGTTGGGGCAAAGAGGGAAAACAATGGAGTTACCAAAGCAGCCCTTGTCCGTTCATGTGGCAGGGGTAAAACAGGAATATCGCAAGGATAAACTTTCAGGCGCGTGATATTTCGATGTGAGCGGGAAGTTTGAAAGCTTTTGGCGCCTAAAATTATAAGTATTCTGCTCTCGTACGGCCGACTATGATATCATGGCCGACAATTTGTTTGTTTTGCACGCAAAAAAATGTGCAATTTTTGAAAATCAATGTCTCCAACTCGAAACTTAGATTGTCAATTCAATTCAAATATGGATCATTGAGCTACTACAAGAAAATACCATCATACAGTCCAATTCAAATGAAATTCCAAATGTGTTTATCCTAAATATGATGACAAAAGCAAAAATGTGTATGTGTATGAATAAAGTGGATGATTATAAAGTTTGAACATGCCCGTATGTGTATATCTCTAGGTTTGATATATGAATTTGAAATCATGAAATCCCGGCTTAAAAATGTACCTCCGTTTAAATGAATTACAAAAGCTAATGATGGAGTCGAATTCCAAAATTCCAATCTTGGGTTTGTAATTCTGGTACATCAAGGTATATCACGCATGTTCAAAAGTAGCGTTATCGCATAGTACAAACTGTGAAACAAATTGATTAACCATGAGTGCACAATATCTCAATTACGGTAAAGTCCCTCAAATATAGACACCTCACTCTTTATCTGAAGTCAACCCCCCCCTCCCCCACCACACACACACACACACATAGAGAAGTTGTTCTCTCCCCCAAACACCAACACACGACCACATTAACACCCCTCTCTCTTGTAAAGTCCGGACCCCAACATAGGTCTCTATCACTTTGTCTCTCGGGCATGCACACATCTCTTCCCTCACTCTCTAGGCCTCCTGCTATCTCTCTTACCCAAGCACACGCACTATGTAGAGTGTATATTTCCCATACACACAAAACGTCACCCCCAAACGTCTATCTCCCTAGTTATGTGGCCCTCGCGCACTCACCTCACACACCACCCCCACTGCGAACAAGCACACTTTGTCTCCTTGTGCACCACTCTCCTCTTTCTATCTCTCCCACATGCGGATCCGCCCCAGCTCCTTCCCTGTATACATATATGTCGTGACTCTTTGCATAGCTCCCTAATGTATAATTGTTCTCGATTTTGCACATTGTTCTCTACACCATCTATTCTAGATCTCTCATGAAGTCCCTATCACACACACGATGACTCGCTTCCCTTGCATCTCCGTTCATAGGCCAATTTCGGACAACATCAACATTGTCTCCCTATCTATATGCCATTTATGGACACAAACGACCCTTCTCGCCCCCTCTCTTCCTCTCTCTCTCTCTCTCCGTCGCTAGCTCTCTTTCTGTCGCTCTCACACCCCTCTCCCACACACACACTCGATGTCTCTTCCAAATAGTCTGCTCCCCCCGGCCGCACCCGTGCTATCTCGCTACTACACATGTCACACCATTCCCCCTTCCCTTATACTAGGTTTACATCATCAGTGGTCTCTCTACTCCACATACACTCTCTCCCTCTCGCACAAAAATGCGTGCACAAACACACGCAGACATGCACAAACACCCATTTATCTGGATCGTCATCTCTCCTCATGTCCACATGTGTATCTCACACACTCACTCTCTAATTATGTATATGTGTCTCCATGTTACACAACATAAAGCCCCATGTACATGTCTCCCTCTATCCTCCACACACATAGACAGAAATAATCTGTTATCATTGCCTCAGTCTCTAACATATCACACACGCACACTGTCTCTCTCTCTCTCTCGCAAACACGCTCAACAAGGGTTTCCCCGTGAATAACTTACCATCTATTCATCAACAGTCGTGGCAGTACGGCGAACACGAGACGTGAAAAAGAATAAATCTACACGTGCTTAGACCACCTAGTATGACTACTAGGACTAGAGCAAGCCAAAAAGCGCGCCGCCGTCACCCCCTCCTTGTCGGTGACGGGAAAATCTTTGTTTTACATAGTCGAGAAGTCATTGTGCTAAGGCCCCACATGCCGAGGCGTTTAATAGAATCTAGATGCTTGTTTACAGAAGCAAGTATCGATAATATGTTTGTATCTCCATACTTATATTTCTTCTCTTATAAAAAACCGAGTTGATGATGATGGTACGTGTGCCATCTTGCAATATAGACTGTCTGATCTATATCTGACGGATGGAAATTAAACTAAAAGATACCCGCACCCCTCTCCACATTTGCAGACAAGGCCTTCCCTCGTTCATCCTTATCTCCAACAAACCTCATTGTTGAGCAATTAAGAAAGGAAGCCTCTGGAACAAACTGGCCTGGTGGCCGCTCCCGGCGTCGTCAATCCCCATGCCTCCACTCAGTCCGACCACCAATCACCACCACACCCCACTCCTCTTCACCTTATCTCATATTTCTCGAGATATCATTAGTATTTACACATGGGATTACTCCCGCAAGGGTCAATCACAACAAGTGTTTTATAAAAAAAATGCATCATGATGTTCCGTGCAATCCACGGATCTTGCTAGTACTCCTACACAAGACTAAGTTGGTGATGCTGGTGTGTCTGACATCCGTCATTTCTGACCATTAGATCTGCATCTAACGATTGTGAGGTAAGTTGTTGCCTTTTCTCACCAACATCCCACTTGTCTACCAATTTGCAGAAAAACCCATAATTAGTATCTTAAAACCAACCACATCCCTCCCTGACCTCACCAAAACAGCCCAAGGAATATATTCTAATTGAAACATAATATATCTCTAGTGACATATGTATATCAAAATTAGACTGTTTTGTACCAAGTTTGTGAATAAGTATTATTCTAATTATGATTCGTTGCAACGGACGAGAACATTGCTAGTATTTCCAACCATGCATTTTTTCCTAGTATTCCATAGTTTCGAGTTTTCCATCAAGATATTAGTCACTCATGGTTGATATTTACTTTCAATCATGTACACATATGCACTATGTAACTAGCCTTGCTTATTGGCTTCCAAAGCTTAACTTTCACTCCTACTTACAATATGTAGAGTATTTAACAAAAAACTACCACTTTCAACCAGCCCTAGGAAGAATCTATTGTACAAAAATAGCAAAAACATACCCAAAATTTCTTAATCCACGCCAAAACTACCTAGTACTCCTACCGATTAGGTTCGTTTAAACCCATTTATGACAGGGTTGGCCCACACGTCCCGTCTTGTGAGGCAGCTAAAACCAACACATTTTGTTTGACCAATTTAACATGAGGGACCCACATCTGACCTTCTATCCTGTTATTCCCCCTCAAATCATTATTTTTCCTGAACACTACTTCAAACAGTACTGATGCGTGTTCGTCGGTGGCGTCGGTGATGAGCGAGTTGGCCGCCCGCTCACGGACGGGCCGGACGCCCGGGCTGGCAGCCTGCAGGTTGGCAGGCTGGCCCGGCGTGACTCACGAGTGAGCAAGCCGCCCGCGTTGGCCTTCGCTCGAGCCGGATGGCTGGCCTTAGCCTTGCAGCCTTGAGCAAGCCGCCCGCCTTGCCGTGCCAATCTAGCTAGAAAACCTTGCAGACAAGCAGCTGGACGGAGCTATCTTGGCTAGCTAGCGGCCGCGAGCGCCGGACGGAGCTGGCATCCGGGCTGCCGTAACATGGGCTCTGCACTGCCGGCGGTTTTGACCTTGCCTTCTGCAGGCGGCGGTAGCTGTGTCCCATGGCCGAGGATGACTAGGTGGACGGGCCGGAGGTAGGAGGTCACTCGAGGATTTTTGTTGGTAAGGGCATGTACAATGGTTGATAAGGTAGTCTTATCTTAAGTCTGCCACGTATGCAAGTGGTAGTAGTTTCTTGGCATCTTAGTGGTTTCTTGCATTATTAGAGCAAGTACAATAGAGCTGAGTCAGCGGGCTATAAGAAATAAACTAGTATATTTCTGCTTAGTTGGAGGAAAGAGAAGAGGAGAGAGAAGGTAAGCGGGCTCTTTGTGAAGAGCCAGCTCTAGCACGTGCCCCTAGGCATTTTGTGAGAATGAGAAGTGGGCCACATAATAAAAAAGTAGTACACTCTTTTGACATATTATTGTACATGTTGGCTATAAGATGGGCTGTAGATGACATGTCACTGGCTTATAGCCAGCAGCTGGCTATACTATATATTAACCATGCTCTTAGGGGTTTCTTGTAAGGAACAATGTACGTACTACTAGCGACAAAAGGAGATTCTAGGTTGCCTTGTACTCCAACGAGTACTACTAGTGGTCGCGGGAGTGTATACCTCTTTTTGTGGGTTCTATCCCGGCCGAACGCACGGCAGTCCTTTTTTTAAAAATAGTAATACTACACTTTGCAGCGAGCCAATATTTTACATGGGTAGTTTGAGTTTTGAAGTCAAACGAACGTGCGGCCCCACAATCTGGGTGCACTGGACAACCTAGCCACGTGAACGGGTTTTCCTTCCCAGCATCCCATGGCTCGCATGCTCGCCCTAGCCGTACCTCGCTTGCAGCTTCCTCATCAGCTAGTAGCTTATTTAAACTAGCACCTCCCAATTAAGCCCGATGAGCCGGCAAAGCCTGGCGAGGCATTGGGAACTGTGCAATATGGCTCTGTACGTAAAGTGCTCTACTACTACTCTGTAGCTTTCGGCATTGCACGCATGGACTTCACTCCATTATCGGCTCTACTATAAAAGAAATTCCTCTTGATGTGTTTTTTTAAACGGAGGCAAAATCTTTTCTTCATCTCATTCATAAAGAAGGAACTACTAACAAAGTTCGACGAGATACATTACACCTCCACAAATGGAAGCGAAAAGCCTAATCTCGTTGTATCAAATAACTCAAATGTTCTGCCCCTTGATGGCATCAGCGATAAACAGGCTGCTAGTGTGTGCGTGAGAGGAGCGGCTGAGTAGGCCAGCTACATGAGAGGAGCGGCTGAATAGAGCACCGAGAGTACCCACTAGGCCACTACGCAGGTGTACTTCCCCTGCATTGATAGTACAGCGATGGTTCTAGAGAACATTAGTACCCTCCACTTCCAACTGTAGCTCCTTGGCCCTGAGATTCAAGAGTTCAAAACTGGTGCACTATAATAGACTAGACTAGAAGTACAGTACATCGCACTACTAGTTGACAAAAGTAGTATAAGTACTTCTATAGTACGAGTATGTACTCCTCCATCACATAATGTAAGACGTTTTTTGACACTAGTTGACGTGTACAAAAAAAGGCAAAAACATACCCAAAATTTCTTAATCCACGCCAAAACTACTACTTAGTGCCAAAAATTTCTTACTAGTGCTATTATTTACAGTATAATGCAATCCCATAACGTTCCATAATGCTAGTACTAGTACTCCCTCCTTTCTGGTTTATAAGGCTCAATTCAAAAATCTCACCAACAAAGGTAGATGGTGAGTGGTGGAATATTTTTTGTAGTTTGCAAAAGCACCCAATTAATGCTCTTGTTTTCTTCAAAAAAGTATGTTTACCTATGCGTTAATTGCAATGCATGCATGCACAAATTACATGCATCGGTCAATTTTCTCTTAATACTTGCATGCAATGATTTAATGCACCTTGGAATCTGAACATGTGATGGGAAACAACCAAATTGAGCCTTATAAAATGGAAAACCTAAAATTTTGAGATAATCCCTACAAATCGGAAAGGAGGGAGTAGTAAATAATAGCCTCAGGCCTTCGCTGAGGAACGATCTACAGTTAGAAGGGACGAGACCCTGCGGTTACTACGCTCTTATCTCCTCCTCGCCAGTTCCCCTCCCCCCGAAGAGAAGGCAGTTCGTCGCTGCTCCCATGGATTCGCCAGGCGGTTCTCCTCCTCGTCGGGGCTGGGAGACCTTGGACGACGATCCTCTGGGAGAAATCGCACGCCGCTCCGATGTCCTCACCGCCGCAAGACTCGGTGCTTCCTACACCAACTTTTTCAAGACGCTTCTTAAACAGGCTTGGGAAAAGGCCATGCTTGTTCGTCTTCCATGCGTCCTCGAGGAGAAGGTTCTTCTATGGGACAATCCTTCGAACAGTCCACCGCTCCCTGGCCATGGTTGCACGTCGACTCCGCTAGAGTTGCCGACGTTGAGAGGTAGTCAGATTTTGTCCGATGAGCAGGTCAGTAATGGAGTTTGATCATGTAGTACTTAGTTATTCCATTTCCATTCCGTAATTTCTCCGCTGCCCACCGTCTTATATATAGGTCTAGGTCGGTGCCAACGAAGATTGGCTTGCATACCTCCGGCCGGATACCACCATCATTTTGCACAACATCCGCAGCAGTGCGGCCGTTCTGGTAGACCCCTTCTCCACCATTGGGATCGGCCTTCCGGACTGGCTTGGCTTGAATACGTATGATGATGCCTACATGAGATTGAAGAAGATAGCAATTGCGGACCCACCGACAAGGCGACGCGGCTACGACGATTACTATCTCATCGTAGTGTTCGACATAAGGATTGCCATCAATGCAAGAGGAAGTAATGGCAGAGGTTGGCGGCGACAGATTTGTACCCCTACACGTTCCAAGATGCTGTGTGCAATCTAGGCCGCATCTTCACGGTGACAAGCCAGGGGACTTGTTTCATCTGGTTGCCATCCTACGGTACGGGAGATTACAAACGGATTGCACAAACCATTATTTGCATCCCTAACGGTACTCCATTGTTTTGCAGGGACCAGTCATCCCCCGCTCAAAATAAGATCGTTGATCCTGAATGTGCATTTGCATCCGCGATTCGGTCTAACCTGGAAACTTGTAGCTGACATTGGCATATTGGGATCAACTATCTTAGCAGTCGTTACCCATGGTACCACTGATGTGCCACATGGTCACACAATCTACCACAATCAGACCATCACCATCTACCCAGGTATTCCATTTTTTAACCCTCTCGCCTTCTCTTTCATTGTTGTACTAGTAGTATACTTTGTAGTACTAGTAGGAGTACTTTTTACCTTGGAGGACGCGTATAGCTAGCTAGGCCCTTGAAGACTTGAACCCACTAGCTGCCACCATTTTTGTTTCTCAATGTCTTACTATCTCATCCATGTAGCCAAGAGTGGATATATATAATAAGCCGGTTATATTACTTCCTCTATACTGGAGTAGTACTATTTTCTGCATAGTATTACTGACCGCCATATTTGAGCACAACATTATTATGCATGGACCTTGACTATGTACGTCACCATGTGTCCAGATTTGGGATGCCGCGTGTACCGGATGAACGTCACCGAGTTCGACCCCCGTGATGCTACGTGGGTGCCAAGGAACGCTCTTGGAGAGTACTCGCTTTTCATCGGGGACAGATACCCCATTGTGAAGCGGATGCCACCTTTCGTGCACGAAATGGAAGGCCTGCCGTTCATGAAGCATGGTTGTGTCTTCAGTGCGCACCGCCGGATGAATGACATGCTGGGACACGCTATCCCTGATTTATGCCGCTTTAGCTTGGATGAGTCCCCATCGTGTGGAATCGGACTAGAAAGCTGCGACAATGATTCCCGTTGCCCACCGCTATGGATCATGGCATCCATGAAGAACACCTGGGACTAGAACCTGGAGGAGGACACGTAGGCCATCTATAACGTGTAAGTGGAGTATGGTAATTGTGAACGGTAGCGCTGTGAATATATGTAGACTAGTCATGCACAAATTTATCACATGAATTCGAGATGAACTTGTGTGGCATACTGGCATTTGTCCTTTAGAATTTATTAATAGTAAATGTCTTATGTGTACGTGCAACTTGTGTGGTTGTTGCACGGGCTCCAACACGCTCTTTGAGAAAAAAAAAGGTGACACAACTTTGGATATACGTGACGTGGTGGCATCATACAGTAGCATTGTTCGCTATAGTTGTAGTACACTCCTACTAGGACGACAACTCCTATAAAACCTTGCGCTTGGCTCTTTGCCTCTTCGGGAGGTTCAACAGTTAAATGTCGTGTGAACCTTGCACTTGGCTCTTCGCCTCTTCGGAAGGTCCAACAATGATGATACTACAGTACAATATGCTTTTGGCAATCTGACACCGATTGAACTGCTGCATGTCCACCTCGAGGGCGAGGGCGAGGGAGAGGGAGTGGGAGAGGGAGAGGGCGCTGTAGTCAAAACCCTCTCCTTGTCCTATGAACCACCGCGCACGTGGGCGAGGGAGAGGCGTAGTAAGCAAGCTTCTCCTCATTCGGCGAGTTGACGGAACAAATCAAAGAAGTACTAGTACTAGTACTGGCGGTCAATGTATGTAACAATACGCTCTTTACGGTCACTATATATAGTTTTGCGGCGATTATACAATCACTAGCTCATCGTAATGCACTTATTGCACCCAACTGACCGGCCACATAGTCGACGTTGCACTTTGTTGACTGGTTAAATTGTCACTTGGTTTCTGGGTCCCACCTGTCAGTTGGCAGAGCAAAGAAATCAGTTAAACAAAACTTTACGCAGGCGCGACATGAGTCCAAACCTTGCGCGCGAACCGCCCTGGCTGTGTATGTGAGTGCGCGCACATGTCCTCCCTCGGTCTTCCAACAAAGAGTGTACATCGGCTATTAAACAAAGAGTGTAGTACATGATGTACATCTACACTTCCAATGAATTTAGCCTTTAATTTAAATCGATATTGATTGACTAATGCACCAACTTGTGCTGTATGTATAGGCTACATGTCTATCCTTAATTACAGCATGTAACGGCCTTCATTTAATCTTCTTATCTCAATGGTCGCATGCACACATAAGTATGCTACTTTTGGGCGTTAATTATGCCCTGGTCAATGTGTAAATCTCTGAATGTACAGTCTTTCACGGCCGTAGGGAGTAGGTTGAGCACTTGAGCGTGAGCGTGTGTGTTGCATCGTGTGCTGTGTGCCGCATCGGTGCGTGAGTGTTGCGTGCGTCCATGTGTACGTGTGAGTGTTGCATGTTGCGTTCATATTTCAAGCTTCCTCTGTTCCCTCCATATGGTGATACTCCCTTTGTTCCCAAATAGTATGGAGTAAAAGCCTCCCTCTATTCCCAAATATGGAGTATTTGTCTTTCTACAGATTTCAACAAGTGACTAGGTACGGAGCAAAATGAGTGAAGTGAGCGTAGATGCATAGGGATACTGTAGAAAGGAAGTCCTCGTGATCCATTATTCCCCATGTCTGTCAGAGAGAACTATTCAACTAGTCTTCGCAGTAAAGTGACAATACACGCTGTAGCAGATGGGACACGTAATTAATAAGCTAAACCAGCGTGTTGGTGTTACTAAATCCGCCTTACCCAGTACTGCCATCATGTTTGCCCGATGAAACGCGCTTCATAAACACGCCTACGCACCTCTGTCCTCCATTAACTGACATATGGGCCCTATTGTGGTAGACCTACATGTCATCGGTGTAACTATTTACACTCCGAAGGACGGTATATCCTGGTAGTAGTACTAGTAGAATTGAGATTGAACGCACTTTCTTCCCCGTCTTCCACTCTTCTTCCTCCTCTCTTCTTCTTCCTCCTCTCTTCCCCATCAACGGCCGCACACATTTTACCCCCGCTCACTGCTCGCCCACCCGCTCCATCTTCCTTGGTAGCTCGCGCGTACCATATCCCCCCGCTCACTGCTCGGCCACACGAGGAGAAGCTTCTTCGCTCGCCCGCTCGAATCCACTTCCCCGCTGGCTCGCAGGCACCGAAAACCCCAATGGCAGAATCGACTGACACGCAGAGCCGCGATTGGAATTCCCTCGCCGATGTTCTCTTGGAGCGGATCTGTAGTCGTATGGACCTACTCAGCACCGTCCGTCTGGCCGCATGCTCAGTGTCTTTGTACCGTCTACTCGACTGCAACAGGCCGACTCTTTTCAAGACACCCTACTTGCTGATGCCCGATCCTCGCAGGTGGCCGAGACACCGACGTGACGATCCTACGAAGGTTGCCGTGGTGCCCCTCGACATGCTACCACTACCCGTCCACCCGTCCTTCACACGCGGCCACTACTGGGCGGGCATGAAGGCCAACTGGATCGTCCTCATCCACCACACCGGTAGTCCGTGGCTTCTCATGGATATCTACACCCAGCGAGAGATCACCCTTCCATCATGGGATACCGCCGCCATCGAGCCTCGCGGTCCGCCGGACACTCCTGCCTACTACGCACGAGACGCGTCAAGCTTTTTACTCGACCTCTGTTTGCAGAAAGTTGTAATCTGCGAAGTGCCCACACCATCAGAAGACTACATGGATTACAAGCTCATTGCCTTGTTCAACATGGGATTATTCTATATGGAATCCGGTCGCCATACATGGTTATGGCTCATCATCAATCCTGTTGAGGCAACATTTATGTCTGATGCTATAGTGCATGATGGCATCCTTTACACGGTCGACGCACAGATTCACTGCCTATACTGGTGGAATCTATCATCGTGTAATTGTTTTATCTCATCTCATCTTTACCTTATGAATACGACTGCCTGTTCATTTGTTACAAATTTAGAATGCATAGCATGTCTATAACCACATCATTGCTATATGTTCCTCTCATTTCCTAGATTTTATGACCACACATGTTATTGTTAGAGTTGATATGAGAACAATTGGCATCTAATGATTGTTAGAATACATATTATGAGCATAACATCATGATTGCTATATGTTACTCTCATTTACAAGATTTTTATAACAACGCATGTTATTGCTTAGAGTTGATATGAGAATAGTAGTAGTAAGTGCTATGGTAGAATATGAGTAGGCGCTGTCATAGCTGTTTTTCTCTAATTGATACATGATGTTTGAACCATCACATATTGCTAGAATATGAAAGCCATTGGCTTATTTTTTTTAACTTGGGGTATGATTATGACCACGGCATTGCAATTCTCTGTCTATGATATGTGTCACTGTTATAATAATCTTAATTCCACACATACTCTGAACATGATTGTTTATTTTGTCCTTTTGGTCTCCAATTTGAATTGTTGCAGCAGACGCAAATGCGCTGGCCTTCATGATTCCAGGACCTGGAATCATACCAGCCGATGGGTGGTGGTTTATCGCTCGTTCAGCTGACGACAATCATTTGATGCTCATTCGCACATACCAAATTGACCAAACCATTACATCAAACCACATGCAGTACAATGCATGGGGCGTTCGTGACATTGATGGCTATGGATGCTTCATGTTCGAGAAAGATCCCAGCTCCGTTGGGCCAGACGTATTCAACTGGAGGCGGGTTTACAGCCTCGACAACCACTTCTTGTTCCTCGGGCTCAATTATCCGATCATACAACCAGTCATCGATCATATCACCGACGATGATTACTGTGCTATGTAACTTCCATTTGCGAGGGGGGGCTGTGTTTACACATCATACCATGGACCATATCCAGAGATTCGTCGACACAACTTGTTGCCAGATAATCTTCAGTGTGTGAAAGGCATCAAGATTCCATGCGATGGATGGCTTTTGCAAACCCGACATGCGGCGATGTGGTTCATGCCAATAGCAAATATGCACAACTTGATTCATGCTAATATCTAGACTGAGCCATGTATTCTGCTGCTGTAGCACGACCCTCTTTTGTTGGACATTATGTACTGTTGTTAGTTTGAAGCACTCCTCTGGTTTGAAGGATAGATACCTTCTGGGATCAAGTGCATCCTAACTCACCTGCGTAGGATGTACTGATAATGATGATGGAGATGTTGTGCAGAAGCCATATATATCTATCAGTTAGGCTTCAAGTGCGTACTTGTTAGTTAAACCTATGTATAAATTGTGACACTAAATACGACTAGTAAGTAGTACAAATGCGATTACTAGTATACGTCGGTCAAATTATTCATCATGTCCATACATTGAATTGACGTGACAACACGCTGCGCGTGAGGTGACACAAGAATCCCGGTGGCGTGTTCGGGTATTCTGGACTTCAGACTTGGAGTACCACTTACCTGTCGAAATCTTTATTATTCACTTAAAACAGTCGATTGATCAGACATTCAGTACCATATAACAGGAATTACCGATGCAAGTCGAATAAGGATTGGCCGGAGCTGCCGGCTGGCGTCAAGTTCGATCCCACGGATCAGGAGCTAATCGAGCACCTTGAGGCCAAAGTGAGTGCTAACAGTGCGAGATTTCAGTCTCTCATCGATTTGTTCATACCAACCATCGACATCGAGCACGGCATATGCTACACCCAATCTGAGAAACTTCCAGGTAAGACATCGATCGGCCGTCTACTTGCACAAACATATTCCTTTGTTTATAGCTCTATTTTTCTTTTTAGACGCAGACCTGGTGAAGCAATTACAATTTGACAGTTAATAAAAAGTGAAACAAGTGACTGCAACATGCCAAAGATGTTACGAAAATGCCAACTAGGTACACTAAAACCTGTATTCCACAATACTGCAGGTATCACACTGAGTGGCCTAAGGAAGCATTTCTTCCAGTATAATTCGAGGCGTTCAAAAGCAGACGCGTGGATGCGTCGCAAGATACGATCGGAGTGTGGCATGCACGTTATGTGGCACAAGATCGGCAATACCTTGCGGTGATGGTCAACGGCGGACGGGAAGCAAAAAAGGTTACGGTGCTGCACACCAACAAGAACTTCGACCAGCGAGAGGACCAACTGGGTGATGCACCAAGTACCACCTCGGGGACCGGGAGCAAGAGAAGGCGGGAGCTGGTCCTCTGCAAGATTTTCTACTAGACGAACACTAGGGCCGGAGTAAAAGATTATAAGTTAGTTTGGTATTGGTAGTTGTACTACCTTGTCGTCCGCAAGTTGGTATTGTTGTTAACGATCTTTTGGTATGAACTTGCATTTGCTTCCAACCATCATGCCGAGGGTCGACGTGGATATAAAGCTAAATCATTTGTTTCGAAACAATTTTTCAGGCACCTGATTTTTATTTGATGGGTAGCATAAGCACCCGCCGTTCGAATTCCCAGTTCTCCAATTTTTTCGAAACAAGTGCATGCACTTATTATCACGATAAAAAACAATATCCGGGCTGCATCCCAGTTATCAGTCTGTACTTGCAGAATTCTCTCGTTTATTGAGCACGTATATTATTTTTTTCAGGTCGAGCAAGTTTCAACTGGGTTGTAGACTGCCCAGGGTTGGTTTTGTTTTTAACAGGCCCAGCCCATGACGACAACGGGGCACAAAGATCCAGCAGGTATATACTGGCCTCTGGCCCGCCAGCGTTAGTTATATTTTGTCTTACAACATCCAAAGGCAGTTTTTTTACTGAATCAAACACACTGCCCAGTTCTATTTTCCTCTTGAAACGCATGTCCTACATCCGTTTTCTAATCTCTACCTATAGTTTTACTAGCTCATATTCACGTATCATTATATTGAAAACACATAAAATTCCCTTTTCAAATTTACATCCTTATTTTTGTTGCTTTTTCCCACCCAACGCTGATTTTTTTACCACTGGTTTTCCCTTAAACCAACTCAATTGTCCCACGCATTATTTGCTTACAAAAACAAAACGATTTTTTTGGCAAATCAATAATTTCTTAAAAAAATGTTTATCATTTCGGGATTACAACAGTTTGGACTCCACCAAAATATGAAAAATAAGGTTGAACTTTTTGACCGTGGTCCTGGGCGGAAAATGGGCTGTAATAAATTACTTAAGAATTAGCAAATGGGCTGCAAATTATAAAAAATAGCAAATGGGCTTTATGTTTATGCGCCACATATTTGGAGGCTGACTTGTGGGCCAACTAAGTTCATACGTACACAAGGTTTCTCAAAAAAGAAACTTAGTCAACAATCGACTCTACTAGCGTCAGACCGTTAGATGTCAATCTAACGACAATCGTGCTTCTTCAGTCTCTGATCTTCCTGCCCCAGACGCCCAAACCAGCGCCGTCGGAACCGCCTGCTCCCGCCTCCCGTGGCCGACAGTGCTGCCGGGAAGGCCTCACGGCCCCACCATACTCACATCCCTGGCCTGTCTATCCCTCTACTCACCCACACCTCCTGTTATTTTCCGGCGACGGCAGCCGAACCAGTCAACCCTCGTACTCTCCACCGCGTGGGCAGCCACTGCCGTGTCTTCCCCGGCTCCATGTCGTTCCCTTCGTAGGCCTCGCCGTCGTCCACCACCCTGGTGCTCTCGGCGCGGCATGGTCAACGATGTCCGTCCAACGGCCATAGTGCTTCTTCAACTTCTGGTCTTCTTGCCCCAGCCGCCAAAAGCAGCGCTGGTCGTGCCGCATGCTACTGCCTCCCGTGGTCGGCTGTGCTGCCGTGGAGGCCTCACCGTCCCCATACTACTCCCACCGCTCGCCAGGCCATCCCTCCACTCACCCAATCCCCCTGTTATTCTACGGCGACGACAGCCTCACACCGCAGCCGAACTAGTGAACCCTTGTACTCCTCTCCGCGTGGGCATCCACTGCCGCGTCTTCCCTGGTTCCGCGTCGTCCCCTTCCTAGGCCTTACCGTCGTCCACCGCCGTGGTGCTCTCGGTGCGGCATGGTCAATGTGGTCAACGACCGACTTCCATCGGAAGAATCTTTGTACGTGGAGAGAGGTGACGGTGGGTCCAGGGCAGCCGCAAGGAAGTGCCTCCTTATTACGCGCAAAATAATTATTACTCCACCTGACAGCAGGGACCCATCGGACAGGCCACCAGTATTTCACGGAAAAAACGTTCCCCCCTGACTGCTGGGACCCACCGGACGGGCCACCTTATTTCGCAAAAAAACGTTTCCCCCCTGACTGCTGGGACCCACCGGACGGGCCACCAGTATTTCACGGAAAAAACATTTCCCCCTGACTACTGGGACCTACCGGACGGGCCACCGTATTTCGCGAAAAAAACATTTGCCCCTGACTGCTGGGACCCACCGGACGGACCACCGTATTTCGCGAAAAAAACGTTCCCCATTCGGCTCGGACCCACCGGAAGTGCCTCCTTATTACATACAGAAAAATGAATACTCCCCACCTTAGCTGGGACCCACCATGGTGGGAGGCTGTCTTAATGAGGGACGAAGGGCTTTGTCAACTTAGTCAATATGAACGATTCTAGCTCCAGTGACCGTACGATGTCCATCCAACGGCCGTCGTGCTTCTTCAATATCTGCTCTTCCTGCTCCAGCCGCTCAAACAAGCGCCGGCGGGACTGCCTGCTCCCTCCTCCCCATGGCCGGCTCTGCTTCCGCACAGGCCTCACCGCCCCACCGTACTCCCATCGCTGGCCTAGCCATCCCTTTACTCACCCACACCTGCTGTTATTCTCCGGCAACGACAGACGAACCAATAAACCCTCGTACAGTCGTACTCCCCTCCGCGTGGGAAACAACTGCCGAGTCTTCCCTGCCTCTGTGTCGTTCCCTTCCTAGGCCTCGCCGTCATCCACCGCCCTGGTGCTCTCGGCGCTTTGGTCAACATGGTCAACGACCAACATGCATCTGAAGTGGGATCATGTGGAGAGGCCGACAGCTGGGTCCACGGCCGCACGCAAGGAAATGCCTCCTTATTACAGCGCCAAAATAATGATTCCTCCACGACATCAGGGACCCACCAAAAGGGCCTCTATATTTTGCGAAAAAAGCGTTCTTGCCGGCGGCTCGGACCCACCAGCTATATCTTCGCACGCAAGGAAGTGCCTCCTTATTACGCACAAAAAAATGAATACTCCCCCTGTTAGCTAGGACCCAGTATAGTGGAAGGCTGACTTGTGGGCCTACTAAGTTGATGGGGACGGAGCGCTTTTTCATTTTATTCAATATGCACGATTCTAGCTCCAGTGACCGTACGATGTCCATCCAACGACTGTAGTGCTTCTTCAACCTCTGGTCTTCTTGCTCCAGCCGCCCAAACCAGCGCCGGTCGTGCCTCGTGCTCCTGCCTCCCGTGGCCGGCTGCGATGCAGGGAGGTCTCGCCGCCCCCTACTACTCCCACCGCTGGCCAGGCCATCCCTCTACTCACCCACACCCCCTGTTATTCTGCGGCAACAGCAGCCTCACACCGCAGCGAACCAGTGAACCCTCGTACTCTTCTACGCGTGGGCATCCACTGCCACATCTTCCCCGGCTCCGCGTCGTCCCCTTCCTAGGTCTCGCCGTCGTCCATCGCCCTGGTGCTCTAGGCGCGGTGTGGTCAACGTGGTCAAGGAACGGCTTCCATCGTACGTGGACTGTACGTGGAGAGGCTGACAGCTGGGTCCACGGCCGCAGCAAGGAAGTGCCTCCTTATTACGTGCAAAATAATTATTCCTCCACGACGGTGGGGACCCACGGACGGGCCACCGTGTTCGCCAAAAAAATGTTTGCCCACATTGCTGGGACCCACCAGCTACATCTTCGCACGCAAGGAAGTGCATCCGGGCAAAAAAGATGATTCACCCCACATTGCAGGACCCACCAGCTACATATTCGCAGCAAGGAAGTGCACGGCGGTCGGGACAACTGGTCGGGCGTATGTAGCATTGTCATTACGGTCGTGACGATATGCGTACATATATCTTGGTGGATGTAGAAGCGCGAGCGTGTCGTAAATAGTAGGCGCGTCGTGTAAGTAGTAGAGGCGCGCACGTAGGATGTACACGTACGTACATCGGCCAGGGTGCAAGAAAGAAAATACGGCCACATATGTGTACATACGAGCGGGGTCTTGAACGCCTACTCGCGCATACGTACGGCCATGGCTCGTGTACATGGTTGGGTCGGAATGGAGAAACAGCGTCGTCGTCGTGTTCATGGGGAGGCAACGGAATGCTTTATGTTCATGGGGAGGCAACGGAATGCGTCGTGTTCATCGGGAGGCAATGGAACGCCTGGGAGCCAACCGGCTGGGTCGGAATGGAATGCGTGGCCGTGTTCATCTGGAGGGCCTGGACGGAACAGGCGATGGAAACGAGGCCTGGCGTACCGCACAACGGAGGAAACGGACCTCCTACGTTTGGAACGGGGTCCTATTGGTCGGGAGGGGTCTGGCGTACCGCAAAGCAGAGAAAACGGACCTCCTATGGTCGAAACGGGGGTCCTGTTGATTGGGAGGGGTGTGGCGTACTGCAAAACGGACGAAACGGACCTCCAACGGTCGAAACGGGGGTCCTGTTGATCGGGAGGGGTGTGGCGTACCGCAAAACGGACGAAACGGGCTTGTGTTGGAGCATTACGATCGAAACGGGGGTCCTGTTCATCGGGAGGGGTGTGGCGTACCGCAAAACGGGACTCCACGGGATACTGTTCATCTCCACCGTCGAACTCCTCCAGCCTCCACGGGCTCCTGTTCATCCAGCCTCCACTGCGCGCTACTCCACCGGCTACTGTTCAACCACCCCTCCATGGGCACCCATCCATCGTCTATTGTTCATCCAGCCCTCCACACCACGGGGTCCTGTTCAACCACCCCTCCACGGGCACCCCTCCAACGTCTACTGTTCATCCAGCCCTCCACCACACCACGGGGTCTTGTTCATCCAGAGGCAATGCCACCGCTCACTGTTCATCCCAGAGGCAGCATCGATCGGCTTCAGTTAGTAGCAGTAGCGAAGGAATCGCTCGATCGGGTTCAGTTAACAGCCATCGATCGATCGCTCGGGTTCAGTAACGCGTAGCCTGCGGTCTGTCGCCGGGTTCGATTAGAGCCCAACGCCTCGCTTCGGGTTCGATTAGAGCCAGCGCCTCGCACACCGCAGCAGCGTCGTGTCACGAGAGAAAGCAGCGCGTGCTCGCCTCCCGACCTCCCACCGTAACCGGGAATTCGCCGAAATTTTCCTCGCCCTCGCTTCTACCACGGTTTTTTCCGTCATGGATGGCCCAAAGAATGTCATGCAGCCGCATCTCCGGCCCGCCCAGGACAAAAAGCCCATTTTCTATCATGATTTTTTGTCATAGAAGTAGGAGCCCACCACATCTATGATGATACCGGGTTTTGTCACAATTATCGTCATAGAAGTGTCATATGTATGACAGAAAGAAAATTCGTTCGGCCCAAAATGTCACGGATGTGTCTTTTTTTGTAGTGAATTCATTATCCTTGGGGCTCGGCTCGCTCCTTCCCATCTACTTTATTCTTTCTTTGTTACTCTCGTAATGACGTTCCACAAGAAATCAAGGTTACCAGGTCACAACTTTGATTCTTCTTCCCTTATAGAACTCTCCCGCAAGAAATCAGTGGAAGTGGGTCCGCCCCTACAACTCATCAAATCTGCCTTCTTTTCTGTTCTGCGCTGTACATATTCCCAAGTTATGAGAAATAATGGATTTGAATGCAATTTTGAATAAACAAAATAAAGAATGAAGAATATTTTTACCTCTTATCTGATAAGCAATCAAAGCCTTTGAACTGCTCAATGAACAATAAAGAAAGAGCTAAGGTAAAAAAGTATATGTGTTACTAATAGTAAACCAATTTTATTTTGAGTTTGCTTTCAAATTTGAACATGTTATAACTACAAATGAGGTGAGGCTTGATTAGGTGGCTTTGCAAGAACTAGGGAGGAACACAAGTTATGTACTTTAGGCTAAACATATGAATTTAGAAGATCAACTTCTCCAATTGGACATAAACAAAACCAACTAATAATATATATATATATATATATATATATATATATATATATAAACTTCCATAATATTTTCTCTATGGTTAAGTAATTTCATCGATAACCACTAAACAATTAAGTAGCGATGTAGACAAAGCTAGACAACGAACATTTCATAATACACTCATTCTGCATATCTTTAGGATAAAATATAAAACTATGAAAAAAATCAATTTTCCTAAATAAAAAGATCAAGAAATCTATTTTGTATGGTTCTTATTTCGTTGAAAATGTTTCCATGAGACTTTCTTTCATTGAAGAAGTCCATGACTTGTTCTAGGTGATATGAGGTTGAATAGGTTTTAGAAAAAATGCAAAGAAGGGTGCATGAGGGTGGAATAAAATTCAAAAAGATGACCCCTTCTTTCTTCCTGAGCATTACCGATAAATATTCATTCTTTATACTTTAGGTTGGGTTTCAGATGTATATCATTTATTATATGAAACCAAAAAGAAGAAATGACAAGAAAGTTGTATATAGATGGAGGAATAAATTATGATGTGGAAACCAAGGCAGGGGTTCAAATCCTGTCATCCCTACCAATTACTTCTCCTATGGGCAGTAACTAGGGATCAATTGAGATCGATTCAAATTGGACAAAATTCAGAGTTTCATTTTTCTATATGCATGCGGTACAAAAATCATCCTTTTCTTTACTGCGTTACCTCCCGGAAAGCGCTCTTAGTTCAGTTCGGTAGAACTTGTGTCTCCAAAACCCAATGTCGTAGGTTCACATCCTATAGAGCGTGATTCTGTTCTTGTTATGTCGAATCCAAGAAAAGAACTTATATAAATATAATAAAATGAGACGGTAATGAGGTCCATACCGTCATCGTAATAAAAAGAAAGATCTGCAAGCATTCTTTATGGGAGTCGGGGCTTTCTGATTTTAAGTTGCTGGAAAAGGACCTCTGTGATCGTTTGATCATTAGTCATTTTTTTAAGGTAAGTAGGCAGGGGTGTCTTGATCGAAACTGAACTTCAATTCCACCCAGCTCAGATTCTATGCAGCAGTGGGGAAGACATGTTTGTATTTTTATTGAGAATTCCATTTCTTCCTGCCGCACCCCAATTCTTTCCCGGCAGTTGAAAATTGATATGAGATCTTGAACCCAGGGGCTCCTATGTTACAGGCGAGGAGGCATTGATGCGGGCTATTAGAATAAGGTGGTAAGGTCTAGGCATCTTCAAACCCCCGGTATGCCCTCTTTTATCTAGTAAGTGGAATGAAAGAAACAGGAATGTTGCACAGTAAAGTGCTAGCACTCATCCCCAAACTCCATAGGCCCCGCAATAGAAAGAGTTTACTTCGGTGCTGGAGAGCCGAAACCGCTAACCGAAACAAAACATATTCACTTTGACCACAACCACCCGCACTTGCCTACTCGACTGGCTATTTTAGCTATTCTCTCTTCAACCTTCCTCTAACCTAAAATAGTCATACAGCTCCCCCTTTAGAGATAGATTTCTTTATTCTCCAAGCTAGCTAAACGCCCGAAACATAATAAGCTAAGCCTCCGTCGATTTAGCCAAAGTAGGCCTGGAGAAAATAATGGGAGTCGGTATCACTTAAACGCCTTGTTTCCTCTTCTTTACGGTGGCTTATTTTTAAATGAAAGAAGATCTTTGCTGCGCTTATGCCTTCAAACCCGAAAACAGTGGTTATTACAACACCAGGTGAAATAGCTGCTTTTTCTTCTCTTCCTCCCCTCGACCTATTGAAGTTGCCCTCACCCGCAGCCCTAAGCCCTACAGTTCCTTCGCTTACCGCCTAATCTTAATCTATTGAATGGCACCAACCGATACAATGGCAACTAGTTCCAGGGAAGCTGCTTCAATGGAAGTTGGATTGACTAGTTGCTTTTGAGTTCGATTTGAACTAGTTTCCAAGCTTTTTTTTCATCCATGCCTATAAGTATAATTATCTTTTCCAATACGAGTGTTCCATCGGACATACTCCATTTGCTTCTAGTGTACGTTTGCTTCTAGGGATAGATAGAAATTTGGAGCCGTCAGTGCTAGAATGAAATGTGAATGAGAGCATAGATTGATTGTCTCACTGCATGTATGTATAGTAACCGGTTAATAATACTAAGGGTCCCTAATACTAGTCTCGACATGAGAGGAACGACTGACATTCACGGTTATACTAATCCTGGTACTGTTTCTACTTGCTGTTTTGTCCCATACTACTTTTCCATTGAATGTTCATTCTGGAATTGAATGTCACAAACAAGACTCATACTTCAGAAAAAAAACTGCTTGAATCAGGAGCTGTAATCTGCAGCTTTAGAGATAGGGACAGATCCACGACATTAGCATTTGTGAGCAGAGGTCAAGAAGAAGAAGCGGTAAGAGCAGTTAGAGAGCAATCAGCGGCTCATCAAACCTTTCTGTTTCGGTTATAGCTCAAGCGGTTTGTTTTCAAGTAAGGTACTCAAGCAACCATTCCTCCTGAAGGCAGAGTTTCAGGTGAGCTAGCAAAGAAAGTCAGCAGTTAACCGGAAATTTAGGTCAAATTAGCATTTCGTAAGTTTTAGTAAGGCCAGTTATGGGAAGCAGGCCATGTAGAAAGAGAGGAACCAATCGTCCAACGCTATGTTAACAAATACGTGAAAGGTTTGATTATTCCATACACTTGATCATGTTCCTTATCAATAGGTTTCGGACAGACGAGCAATGATTGCTTGATGATCTTCACTGCATGAGACTAGACTTGACTCAAGCTTCATACGAAAGCATTTACTGAACTAAAGATGTTGAGCCAAGTCAAGCGAAAGACTTATTCGAAGAAAGCTTTAAGAGAGTTTGTTGTCCTTTGCCTTTCTGATGGTGAACCTCCTACTGCTTCTTCCAATTCTAACACTGGGATTGGCCTGTTGACTTTGCCCTTCCTTTAGACAAAGACCCCCATTTTCGCCAAAAGACCTCTGCGTGTTGTCATTCAACTCCACACAAGCCTGTCGTTGGGCTACTTGCGTCTTCGGCAGATACAAAGGAGAAGTGACGGTCGGTGAAATAGCCATCCAACTCGTAGCTCTTCTTGCTTAACGTGAAAACTCTCCTTTCCGATGAAAACGAGAAAGAAAGATGTCAACTACTAAATGTGCTGAACTCGGGCTGAACTCCTCAAATTCCAGACACAGATCTATCCTCAAATTCCACCCCATGGATGAATCCAATGAAGGCACGTTTCACGGCGGGCTGAACTCGGGCTGGTCGTGCATGCTGAGCCGTCTCGATGATGTCGGTGGAGATGTCCGCTCAGGGCCCGGTTCGCCGATCTTCCCAATGAAGACGTGGATTTCGTCGAAGGGGACCCGGTACCCGTACTCGATTGAGTCGGCCTCAGGGCCCCAGCCTACGTCGTCGATGTAGAGCTTGCTGCGACGACTCTTGGTCATCCGGCCACAGCGTATCCCTTGATCCGTTCGAAGCTGCCCTTCAAGAACTCGAAACCATCGTGCGCTGGCCCCACGGTGGGTGCCAACTGTCATGGAATTGTCACGGCAGATGTCCTAGCAAAAGGACTTAGTCGTGGAGCCATCGCAACTAGGTCAGATTAAGTGGGTTAAATGGGACAAAGGACACAAGGAGTTTATACTGGTTCGGCCCCTTGCGGTGAAGGTAAAGGCCTAATCCAGTTTGAGGTGGTACTGCTTATGTTTTGATTAACAGGGAGCGGATACGCTTGACCTAGCTTTTGATCTCTTGTTTCTTGCCCTAAACTGCCACCAGGTCACCCCTTTATATACATAGGCTAATGCCCGGCGGCCTACAGAGTCCCGGTCGATACACAATGTGTCCGGCTCGGTGAAAGAACCTATACTTTCCTTAATATACAAGGCTACATATGGCGGTTTACACCCGTGGGCCTCAAGCTGCCTTTGGGTCTTGGGCCTTCAGGGAACCTGCTTCGTGAACCACCATCTTCAACATCTTCATGGGCCTTATCATGATGAACCGCTAGTGAGCTGACCCGGCCCCTCCTGGGTGGGTCATACTCAATAGTTATATCCCCAATAGTATGGTTTCGTGAATGGTTGCCAGAATCATCAGATTAGGAACACTAATCATGGCTAGATTACTAGGTGATTCTCTAAGACAACTAGGGTCATAATAATAGCTCCAACATATATGTTGAGGCAATGGAGTACCTCAACTCACCGATTTAGTGTGGTTAATCTGGCCCAAAGGAACGTCGGGAACGGAAAGAAGGGATTTGCAAATGCATCAGACTATTTAGAAACATGGGATGACCCGGACAGCATAACGGCTATAAATACTCAAAAAGATTTGAGACATCCTGCAAATTGGTGGCATAACCACTCAATATCATAATATCAAGGTTCTGAGATAAACTGTCAACACATGGAAGTAGTAGGAACTGAACTGAGGCTTGAATCTATAATTCCTATAAGTCTACGGATTAGTAACACGTGATCCTGATAGAAAGAAGAGAAAGCCTAGTTCCTTAACCCCATTGTAAAGATAGGATGACTCGGATCAGAAGGGCATAAGGTAAAGGAGTAGAAAGAGCCTTACATTTCCTTCCACAATCAATTACCTTATATAACTAAAGCATTTCTAGACTCAGCTTCGACCAGTTTGGCTTGGTAATCCTATAGGCAGCCAGGCTCTGATACCAAAGCTCTCATGACCTTGATCCTAAGTCACACCGATCTAGCATGTAACACATCATATCACTTTGCGGCCTCACGCACGGTATTCCCGCGGGTGCCATGTTACCTGTCCCGGGACCGTTTGCGCCTTTTGGCTCACGTATATGATAGTGTCGCTAGCATCCATATGACAGAGAACCCGGGCCGACATGACTAGTCGTAAACCCAAGGTGGCGCTAACTTACAGGGACAGGCATACATGACGCAGCAATGAATGTGTCGATCATCAATGTATGAACCCAAGTCGTAGCAAGCTACCAGGACTTAGAGGAACAACACGTGACATTTCCCCGAAGGGACAGCAACAGGAACGAAGAAGGACACATGTCGGCCAGCCTAAGTGTTCTGGAGCAGTAGCAAGTTACCATGGCTCAGTGGAAGCACTAGGAGACATTTCCCCATAAGAGAGGCTACCAAGAATGAACAACTAGGTTGTCAGATCCCACACATACCAAGCATTTCAATAACATACACACAATAGGCTCGATATGTGCAAATACAACATGGAATCACAACAAAACTCTACGACTCAAAGTATTTATTCAATAGGCTCCGAGGAGCCAGATATTACAAACATGGGTCTGATGACCCAGCATGTCGAGCATACACGCAACGGAAGCATAATATGTATGAGTAAAAACAACTACAAATGAAAAAGGTTGTGAAGCCTGACTATCTACAAGACCCTCCCAAGGGTATAAGATCGTAGCTGAGGTAACAAGCTAAACGTCGAAGTCCACGCGGAACTACTAGTGAACTGGATTCTCTCTGCAAAAACATAAATTAATCAAACATGAGTACAATTTACCCAGCAAGAATTACATCAGAACTAGCTACATATGCATCAATATCAACAAAGGGGTGGTGGAGTTTAACTCCAGCAAGCCAGCTTTGACTCGGTGGCTATCCTATACTATGACTGCTGGTAACTCTTATGAGGTGGCGCACATGAGTCCACATATTCACCATATCAATACACCATTATGGATCCACTCCCGTCTCCCTACGAGAAGGCCATCCATAGCACTCACGCTTATCTTGTGCATTTTAGAGTATCCACTTTCACTTATCTATAAACTGTATAGGCAACCCAGTCACGAGTGTGCGTCGGTCCTAAACAAATGGTTTTTAACCCCTTTCTGTGACGGCATTTGGAACCGTCGCCAAGTGAGTGTGTGCAATAGGGTGTCCTTCCCACATGACCCGAAATAAATCGAGGATAGGCCCTCCTGGGACCCAGGCTGGGGCCGTGTGCGATCGGGCGAGGCATCGAAACCCAATAATTTCCGTAGATATGTACATCCCACACGGTAATCCGAGAAAATCATTTCCGTAGGTATATACATCCCACACGGTGAATCCCAGAAAAACATTTCCGTTCGTATGTATATGACACACAGTCAATCCAAGGAATATGTTTCCGTTCTTATGTACATACCACACAGTCAATCCAGGAAAAAGGTTTCCGTTTGTTCGTAAGTCCCACACATTTTATGTGTAGGCTCATGTGTGAAAGGTGTAACTATCAGACACGGTCTTCCTTGGTTAACTGTTTGCTTTTATCAACTATATCACACACGATTTGATGAAGAAAACGGTGTGGCATTGGGCTATCCATCATGGCGCTTTTACTGCTAGAACCATTTGCAAAGGTCCATGACACATTTAGCAGTTTTATTAGTTTACAATTAATAATTCCAGTATTACGCAAATACACATTTCATATCGAACAGTTGTTTGCCAATTTCATATTAGGCACATAAATATATTATAACATCACATTACGGTAGCTACATGAAAACAACACAGTACAACATATAGCTAGTTCAAATTCATAAGAACAATATATTCATTTCCCTAATCAAGATCATCCAGGCTCGTCTTATCCACCTCTGCTTTCAGTTCAGTAAGAACCCGTTTTGCACGCAGACCCAGGGAAAGTGCCTCCCCCTCGCCAACACCATCTTAGCAAAGTATGATTTAAAAAATCTGAGCTCATTCTCCACCTTCAACTTTTTATCCCGCATCTTGAAATATGCTTCAGCGTTGACAAGACTTTCTCTAAGCCAACGTGTGTTCACTTACTCATACATGCTCCAGAGCTTCGTTAGGCACATCTTCAAAGACTGTGGCCACTCTTGATCAACCCACTCCAAGTAAGAACACTTCCGTTCATCCTACAATATTTAAAACTAGATCAGTAAGAATTGTAGGGGAAATGGGTTTATAGCAACATAGAAAATCACCAATGCTTATTTTGAAAAATTGAAGAAACATGTTAATTATGACATATCTTCTCAAAAAGATCAATATGCAAATGAAATAATTGGTACTGAGACAACAACCAAATTCTGGAACATCAGAAGCTATAATTAACTACAACGACGCTACAAGTTCTTACTCATGTACAATAAATAACAAATTGAACATTTTATGAGGAAGGTAAATATAACTGCAACAACATAGCGACAGTGTTTGGATGACAACAAATTGATACTAACATGTGTGTACATGCACAAATTTAGTAACATAGAACTAATAGCACTAAGGCCGTCCACTATGTATGCCAAAACTGGTGTAAAGAAAACTGTTGCTACATCTCGCACCGGTGCCCTGAACTGGCGAGCCGGTGCAGCGGAAAAAAATCAGGGACCCGGACTCCGGAGCACATAGTTGCTTCGATGCCCAGTTCCTTTGTGCCATAAAGATTTAGTATTTTACTGCGTGGCTGCTCGGATGTGTGGACCAAAGTTGGCTGCACAAACTGCTGAAGCGGTGCCAAATATTTTCTAATGGCACCGTTGATGAGATGGATACAATTTAAGATACTAGGTACAAATTGTGACACTCTCTTAGGATGTGTTTGGTTGAAGGTGTGGTATGAATGGGTTGGGACCGTGACAGTGTCTGAATCACATCTAACAAATGATTTGTAACAATGGAAGAGGGTCTAACATTCTCTGCACATGCCAGAAACTTCCTCCCAGTGTCCACAGAATGAAACGCAATTAGCTTCAAGCATGGAGATTGATGGTGACAATGAGCAGATAGATCTTCAGCCACCCCACTCCATTCGTTGCCACTGATGGTCTTAGGGAGCTACAAGAGGATGAAACGACTAAAATCGACCTCCGAGTAAAAATCCTTCATTCCAAGTCATAGCCCGAGACAGAGAAGAGAGGCATACCCGGGTGGTGAAGGAGTAGTCGCTAGAGGAGGAACCGTTGGAGATTTCTTTGAAGAAGACCATGGCGACCCCGGCGGTAGGATGCGAGACGGCGAGAGCGAGGAAGCGGCTGCAGCTTAGCAAGGAATGAAGGAGGAAAGAGGGGAAATGTGACTTGTGGTCAGGGAGAAAAGGGGGTGGGGAAGGGGCGAAGAGGGCAGGGGTAGATATTTTGGCGGTAGGCCAAAATTTCGGAAATGTGGAGAGAAACTTTGTGCGCGGTGCCACCGGACCATTCACTTTGAACGATTGTGTGCATCACAAATGATTCTTCTGCTTTACGCGCATGGGATGAGTTTGATAATTCAAATTTTGGTCTCAAGGCATGGGCACATTCACTTTGAACACGGGCGGTGTAGCCGGACCATTCACTTTGAACGATTGTGTGCATCGCAAACGATTCTTCGGCTTTACGTGCATGGGATGAGTTTGATAATTCAAAAGTTGGTGGAAATTTACCCGGGTACATCATTGCATAATTTAACATCGCTTGCTAATTTGGGCACACAAAAGAGCATACAACAGACAGACCACACTTACTGAATCGAGCAGTTTTAGTAATTACACAGAGCCAGTTGACCTAAACATTGCTCTAACAAAAGACCAGCATTAAAAACAAAGCCTAAGTACGCATAATTCAAAATCCGCCGCTGCGCCGGCCTATGCATCACCGGTGTGAGATGAGACGTCGATGACTTGTCCTGGCGACATGCCACCGTTGGTGGACTCCGCGTCCCCCCTGCTGAAGTCGACCGCGTCCTCGGTGCTGGCGCCGCGCTCAAGGTTGTAGTACTCGTAGTAGTGGCTGCGCTAGAGCTCGCATTAGTACTCCACCACTGATTCCTCAACGGACAGACTCTTCTCTACCTCGACCTCGGCTATGCGCAACTCCTCCTCCTGGCGCTCCTCGATCTCCGCCGCCTCCTGCATCTCCAGCTCCCGCTCGACGACCTCATGAGGAAGCAGGTGCTCCATGACCATCGCCGCCTTTTCAGACGTGGGTTGCATGGTGGAGTCTGAGGTGGCGTGGAATATCTTGGCGTGTGCATCCTCGATCTTGGCGTGGATGGCCTCAACCCGGGCCAGGGCGACATCAGCGGCACGGATGGCAGCTCGAGCGCTCTTGGCGTTGGCAGCCGCCATCGCAGCAGCAGCTGCAGCTGTCTCGGCTGCTGCAGCTACCCTGTCGACGGCCGCAGACGCCCTCTCGGTGGAAGCGTCCGCGCTCAATGCACATGCGGCGGCACTCTCGGTTTTGGCGGCCGCGCTCTCGACGCAGGCAGTGGCGCTCGGGGGGGGGGGGGGGGGACGCGGCCATCGTAAGGGCCTTCACGAAGCGTTTCCATGGTGTCATCTTTGCAAGAAGGGGGTGCGAGAATGGGGATCGGGATTCATGGATTCGGGGGTTGCCGACACTAGAGCAGACGAGCTAGCGAAGCTTAAGGAGGGAGACTTAAATAGACCCAGATATTTTCATCGCAAATGGTTCCTAAAAAGCAATTGTGTGTGATGTTGTAGATATTTCATTAGCTGTGAAAGACGAATTTTGAATAAAGTGCCAACAGATGGTGTTTTCAATGAACGAGAAATTTTGCAGTACTAATACAACTGTCACGCCAAATTTTGGAAATTCCAGGGGTCATATGACCTTCTAAGACATTTAAGTGATTTTCTGGCCATTTAATGACCGTAATTGAAATTTGAACTACATGTACATGCAACAGTTAACCATAACGGTTTGAAAATTCATATTTCGTGTACTTGTGTGCGATTTAATTCCATGTGCACTAAATTGGAAGGAATTTTCAAACATATTGGTCTAACGGCTATGACACAATTAAGCATGGAGTGACATGGCATTTTAATTCCAAAAAAATAAAAAAATCAGAAACACATGAAACCTTGGTTGATGTAATGTCATGCCACCAAGATGATGTGGTAAAAAAATTGGCATGTTTGACAAAAGTTTGGACACACACCCCTCACAAACCGGAGCAACTCACTAGAAGACTCGTGCTTCCGAGAGGGAACAATGCATGTTTGATGACGAACAGGAGATAGCTTCCCCTTATGGCCTTCAAAAAAAATTCTACGTCTAACGTGCACTACTACAACTGTAATGTGAAATTTTTGAAAATTCTAGGGGTCATTTGACCATTTAAAGACATTTAAGTAATTTTCTAGCCATTTAATGACCGTAATTCAAATTTGAACTACATCTACATGCAACGCGTAACCAAAATGGTTTGAAAAATCGTATTTGTGTACTTGTGTGCGAGTTAATTCCATGTGTAGCAAACTTTAAAGAATTTTCAAACATATTTGTATCCCGACATAGACACATATGCATGAATACGTATGCATGGAGTGGCATGGCATTTTAATTCCAAAAAAATTAAAAACACATGAAACCTTGGTTGATGTAATGTCATGCCACCAAGATGATGTGGTAAAGAAATTGGCATGTTTGACGAAAGTTTGGACACACAGCCCTCACAAACCGGAGCAACTCGCTAGAAGGCTCGTGGTTCCGAGAGGGAACAATGCATGTTTGATGATGAACGGGAGATAGCTTCCTCTTACGGCCTTCAATTTTTTTTCTACGTCTAACGTGCACTACTACAACTATAATGTGAAATTTTGGAAAATTCTAGGGGTCATTTGACGTTTTAAATACATTTCCAAAATTGAACTAGATCTACATGCAAAGCCTAACCAAAACGGTTTGAAAAATCATATATGTGTACTTGTGTGCGAGTTAGTTCCATGTGCAATAAATTAGAAGGAATTTTCAAACATATTGGTTTCACGACATGGACACATGCATACGTATGCATGGAGTGACATGGCATTTTAATTCAAAAAAACAGAAAAATGATCTGAAACACATGAAACCTTGGTTGATGTAATGTCATGCCACCAAGATGATGTGGTAAAGAAATTGTCATGTTTGACGAACGTTTGGACACACACCCCTCACAAATCGGAGCAACTCGCTAGAAGGTTTGTGGTTCCGAGAGGGAACAATGCATGTTTGATGACGAACGGGAGATAGCTTCCTCTTACGGCCTTCAAATTTTTTTCCTACGTTTAACATGCACTAATACAACAGTCATGTGAAAATTTGGTAAATTTCTGGGGTCATTTGACCTTTTAAAGACATTTATGTAATTTTCTAACCATTTAATGACCGTAATTCAAATTTAAACTACATCTACATGCAACGCCTAATCATAACGGTTTGAAAAATAATATTTTTGTGTACTTGTGTGCAAGTTAATTCCATGTGCAGTAAATTAGAAGGAATTTTCAAAAATATTGGTGTCAAGGAATGGGCACATGCATGGAGTGCATGCCATGGCATTTTAATTCCAAAAAATTAAAAAATGATCAGAAAAACATGAAACCTTGCTTGATTTAATGTCATGCCACCAAGATGATGTGGTAAAGAAATTGGCATGTTTGGCAAAAGTTTCGACACACACCCCTCACAAACTGGAGCAACTCGCTAGAAGGTTCGTGGTTCCAAGAGGGAACAATGCATGTTTGATAACGAACGGGAGATAGCTTCCTCTTACGGCCTTGAAATTTTTTCTACGTCTAGCATGCACTACTACAACTGTAATGTGAAATTTTGGAAAAATCTAGGGTCATTTGACCTTTCAAAGACATTTAAGTGATTTCCTAACCATTTAAAGATCGTAATTCAAATTTGAACTACATCTACATGCAACGCCTAAACAAAACGGTTTGAAAAACCATAGTTGTGTACTTGTGTGCGAGTTAATTCCATGTGCAGTAAATTAGAAGGAATTTTCAAACATATTGGTCTCACGACATGGACACATGCATACGTATGTATGGAGTGACATGGCATTTTAATTCAAAAAAATAGAAAAATGATTAGAAACACAAGAAACCTTGGTTGATGTAATGTCATGCCACCAAGATGATGTAGTAAAAAAATTGGCATGTTTGACGAACGTTTGGACACACGCCCCTCACAAACCGGAGCTACTCGCTAGAAGGTTCATGGTTCCGAGAGGGAACAATACATGTTTGATGACGAACAGGAGATAGCTTCCTCTTACGGCCTTCAAATTTTTCTACGTCTAACGTACACTACTACAACTGTAATGGGAAATTTTGGAAAATTCTAGGGGTCAGTTGACGTTTTAAAGACATTTAAGTGATTTTCCTACCATTTAATGACCGTAATTCAAATTTGAACTACATCTACATGCAACGCCTAACCAAAACGGTTTGAAAAATCATATCTGTGTACTTGTGTGCGAGTTAATTCCATGTGCAGTAAATTAGAAGGAATTTTCAAGCATATTGGTTTCACGACATGGACACATGCATACGTATGCATGGAGTGACATGGTATTTTGATTCAAAAAAACAGAAAAATTATCAGAAACACATGAAACCTTGGTTAATGTAATGTCATGCCATCAAGATGATGTGGTAAAGAAATTGGCATGTTTGACGAACATTTGGAAACACAGCCCTCACAAATCCGAGCAACTCGCTAGAAGGTTTGTGGTTCCGAGAGGGAACAATGCATGTTTGATGACGAACGGGAGATAGCTTCCTCTTACGGCCTTAAAATTGTTTCCTACGTTTAATGTGCACTAATACAATTGTCATGTCAAAATTTGGTAAATTTCAGGGGTCATTTGACATTTTAAAGACATTTAAGTGATTTTCTAACCATTTAATGACTGTAATTCAAATTTAAACTACATCTACATGCAACGCCTAATCATAACGGTTTGAAAAATAATATTTTTGTGTACTTGTGTGCGAGTTAATTCCATGTGCAGTAAATTAGAAGAAATTTTCAAAAATATTTGTGTCAAGGCATGGGCACATGCATGGAGTGCAAGCCAAGGCATTTTAATTCCAAAAAATTAAAAAATGATCAGAAAAACACGATTGCTTGATTTAATGTCATGCCACCAAGATGATGTGGTAAAGAAATTGGCATGTTTGGCGAAAGTTTGGACAGACAACCATCACAAACTGGAGCAACTCGCTAGAAGGTTCGTGGTTCCGAGAGGGAACAATGCATGTTTGATAACGAACGGGAGATAGCTTCCTCTTACGGCCTTGAAATTTTTTCTACGTCTAACATGCACTACTACAACTGTAATGTGAAATTTTGGAAAAATCTAGGGGTCATTTGACCTTTCAAAGACATTTAAGTGATTTTTTAACCATTTAATGATCGTAATTCAAATTTGAACAACATCTACTTCTAACGCCTAAACAAAACGGTTTAAAAAATCATAGCTGTGTACTTGTGTGCGAGTTAATTCCATGTGATGTAAATTAGAAGGAATTTTCAAACATATTGGTCTCACGACATTGACACATGCATACGTATGTATGGAGTGACATGGCATTTTAATTCAAAAAAATAGAAAAATGATCAGAAACACATGAAACCTTGGTTGATATAATGTCATGCCACCAAGATGATGTGGTAAAGAAATTGGCATGTTTGACGAACGTTTGGATACACGCCCCTCACAAACCGGAGCTACTCGCTAGAAGGTTCATGGTTCCGAGAGGGAACAATACATGTTTGATGACGAACGGGAGATAGCTTCCTCTTACGGCCTTCAAATTTTTCCTACGTCTAACATGCACTACTACAACTGTAATGTGAAATTTTGGAAAATTTTAGGGGTCATTTGACGTTCTAAAGACATTTAAGTGATTTTCTTACCATTTAATGACCGTAATTCAAATTTGAACTACATCTACATGCAACGCCTAACCAAAACGGTTTGAAAAATTATATATGTCTACTTGTGTGTGAGTTAATTCCATGTGCAGTAAATTAGAAGGAATTTTCAAACATATTGGTTTCACGACATGGACACATGCATACGTATGCATGGAGTGACATGGTATCACTAGTAGAAAAAGGGTCAAACGTGAAGCACATTAGTGCCGGTTTGAATTTGAGCCGGCACTAATGTATACATTAGTGCCGGTTCCAACGGCTAGCCGGGCCGCTTTCATTAGTACCAGTTCGTGGCGAACCTTTACCACCGGTTCGTGCCACGAACCCGCATTTAATGAGTGGTGGCAGGATGTTGTCGGTAGGGCCCCTCCAGGATGTTGGCACGAACCGGTACTAAAGGTCTTCCTACATAAACCCTTCGTCCACCCGAGCTCGCTCTGTTCGTCCCCTTTCCCCTCTCCTCTCTGTTCTTCCCCTCTTCCTCTCAAGCTCATCACACATTTTGCCCACAATTTGTCAAGATTTGAAGGCCCCATCCATTCAAATGATCACAAAGGTTAGCAACTTTGTCCTTTCATCTCTCATTGCTAGATTAGCTCTTGCAATGCTTTATATAGTGATTAATTTGTGAGTTTAGTAATTTGGGAGGAAATATATATATATATATGTGCTAGTATTTGATTTATATGCAATTTGAGGTCAAAAATAACACTTAGTTTGCATATGTAGGTGTGGTTTACTTAGTGCCTTCTAAATCTTCGTCGTAACCACCACCGTCGATCGCCCACTTTTCCTCCGTCGCCCGGCACCACCTTGTGGTGAGCCTCTTGTTCATGAAATTTGATATAAAAATTGATGTTTGTGTGATTTGGATATATAGTTACTCGTATAATTATCTTACCCGTACGTTGTTTGTTATACATATAGTGCCATGGTTTTGATATCCATCCCCGTCGGCCCTCGTCCTTGTTATGATTCGGATGTGGTATATATATTCTCTTTTAAAACTAGTTGCATTTCGTGTTTATGACAAATTATGCCCATAAAGTTGACATAGAAATTTTTTCTAGGAGGTATGTGAACCGGAAATTCCAACTGACCCTATTGTCGAGAGGTTAAATTTAGTTGAAAGAGAAAACGAGTACTTGAAAGAAAAATTGAAAAGAATTGAGGGGGAGAATATGGAATTGGAGTTGCATGTTGCCGATGTAAATCGATGATCACAAGATCAAGATGGAGAAAATGCGCTTGAAGATTAGAAAGATTAGAAAATATGCCATCGATAGTGAGGCTTGGTATCATTATCTTTGTTGGATCAATTGTTACCTTAGTTGCGATCTTGATCGCATTTGTTGTTGCATTTAAATGCTTTAGCTAGAGAGTTATTTGTTTGTTGCATTTAAGTGTTGTACGAACTTTATGGATGAACTTGTATTAATTTGGTCTATTCGGTGTTGTGTAATGAAGATGAGCCTGCAATGGATGTACGATGACCGATGCTCTCCCCAGTTTGTTGAGGGCGTGCATACTTTTACGCTTCTTGGTGAGGCAAACAAGCGGGCTGATGGTTTTATGCCTTGTCCATGTGCTGGCTGTAAGAATGGTCATAATTACTCTACGTCAAGAACCATTCATGTCCACATGTTTGAGTCCGGTTTCATGCCCCACTATAATGTTTGGACCAAGCACGGAGAAAGAGGGGTTATGATGGAAGACAATGAAGAAGAAGAGGACGGCGACAGCTATCCCGCCATGGGTTCCCTGAATACGATGATACAACAATGGGGAAGAAGTTGAGCCGGTAATGCAGGAAGAAGCTGAGCCAGCAATGCGGAAGAAGCTGAAGAAGAGGCATCGATGAGCCCGTTGATGATCTAGTTCGGGCCATTGCCGATGCAAAGAGAAACTAGCAAGTGATTTGGAGAAGAAGAAGTTGCAGCGCATGTTAGAGGATCACAAAAAATTGTTGTACCCGAATTGCGTAGGTGACAAGAAAAAGTTGGGCACCACACTGGAATTGCTGCAATGGAAAGCAGAGAATGGTGTATCTGACAAGGGATTTGGAAAGTAGCTGGTCATGATAAAGGATATGCTTCCAAAGGACAACGAATTGCCCGAGAGTACGTACGAAGCAAAGAAGGCTGTCTGCCCTCTAGGGTTAGAGGTGCAGAAGATACATGCATGCCCTAATGATTGCATCCTCTACCGCGGTGAGTACGAGGATTTGAACGCTTGCCAGGTATGTGGTGCATTAAGCTATAAGATCAGCCGCAATGACCCGGGTGATGTCGAGGGCGAGCGCCCTAGGAAGAAGATTCCTGCCAAGGTGATGTGGTATTCTCCTATAATACCACGGTTGAAACGTTTGTTCCAAAACAAAGAGCATGCCAAGGCGATGCGATGGCAAAGAGAAGACCGTAAGAAAGACGGAAAGTTGAGAGTATCCGCTGACGGGTCGCAGTGGAGAAAAATCGAAAGAAAGTACGGGAAGGAGTTTACAGATGACGCAAGGAGCGTATGGTTTGGTCTAAGCGCAGATGGCATTAATCCTTTTGGGGAGCAGAGCAGCAACCATAGCACCTGGCCTGTGACTCTATGTTTGTATAACCTTCCTCCTTGGTTGTGCATGAAGCGGAAGTTCATTATGATGCCAGTGCTCATCCAAGGCCCTAAGCAACCTGGCAACGACATTGATGTGTACCTAAGGCCATTAGTTGAAGAACTCTTACAACTGTTAAATGGAACAGGTGTACGTGCGTGGGATGAGCACATGGGGGAAGAATTTGACCTAAAGGCGTTGCTCTTCGTCACCATCAATGATTGTCCTGCTCTCAGTAACCTTTCAGGACAGACAAACAAGGGATATCGCGGATGCACGCACTGTTTGGATGATACCGACAATATATATTTGAATAGTTGTAAGAAGAATGTGTACCAGGACATCGCCGATTTCTTCCGAGCAGCATCCCGTAAGAAAGAAAGGCAAGCATTTCAAAGGTGAGGCGGATCACCGGACGAAGCCTCGCCACCGTCTTTGGTCTTGATGTACATGATATGGTCAAGGATTTGAAGGTGATATTTGGAAAGGGTCTGGCGGACAACCTGTTCGAAGGACGCCGACGGACGCGCACCCATGTGGAAGAAGAAATCTATATTTTGGGACCTGCCATACATGGAAAGACCTAGAGGTCCGCTCCGCAATCGACGTGATGCACGTGACGAAGAATCTTTGCGTGACCCTGCTTGGCTTCTTGGGCGTGTATGGGAAGACAAAAGATACACACGAGGCACGGAGGACCAGCAACGTATGCACGGAGAAGACGGCATACATCGAGGGTCATGCAAGCTACGCTCTTACCAAAGAAGAGAAGGAAATCTTCTTTGAATGCCTGCTCGATATTAAGGTACCGTCGGCTTCTCGTCGAATATAAAGGGAATAATAAACATGGCGTAGAAAAAGTTCCGAACCTAAAGTCTCATGACTGCCACATGATTATGACGCAATCGCTTCCGGTTGCATTGAGGGGGCTTCTACCGTAAAAGCGTTCGATTAGCCATAGTGAAGCTATGTGCATTTCTCAATGCAATCTCTCGGAAGGTAATCGATCCAGAAATCATACCAAGGTTACTGAGAATGATTTGGTGCAATGTCTTGTCGGTTTCGAGTTGGTGTTCCCACCATCCTTCTTCAACATCATGACGCACGTCCTAGTTCACCTATGCTTGAAGAGATTAACGTTTTGGGTCCTGTATTTCTACACAATATGTTCCCCTTTGAGAGGTTCATGGGAGTCTTAAAGAAATATGTTCATAACCATGCTAGGCCGTAAGGAAGCATCTCCAAGGGCCATCAAAATGAGGAGGTCATTGAGTTTTGTATTGACTTTATTCCTGACCTTAAGCCGATTGGTGTTCCTGAATCATGCATAAGGGCGCATCGGATGGAAAAGGCACGCTAGGAGGAACAAATAATATGTATGGACGGACATTCTCTCACGAAGCACACTACAGTTCTACAGAATTCCGCCTTGGTGGCTCCGTATATGGATGAACACAAGAATTTGCTACGCTCAAACACCGAAGCGGTCGATGACCGGATTACACGTGAACAAACCAGAGTTTCGCCACCTGGTTGCGGAACCACGTACCATGCATGATACCTCTATTGAAGATGACCTGTACTTGTTGTCCCGATTACCATCTTCGAATATAATGACTTTCAAAGGTACGAGATAAATGGTAATACATTTTACACGATCGCCCAAGATAAGAAGAGCACCAACCAAAAGCAGTGGTGTCCGCTTTGATGCGAGAAACCAAGACGGAAAGGAAACATATTATGGTTATATACAGGACATATGGGAACTTGACTATCGACGTGGTTTAAAGGTCCCTTTGTTTCGTGCAAATGGGTCAATATGACACGAGCGGGGTAACGGAAGACCCACAGATGCGGAATGACAACAGTGGATCTCAACAATCTTGCGTGTATGCAGACGAACCATTCGTCCTAGCCAATGATGTGGCACAGGTTTTCTATGTGAAGGAAATGTCTACCAAGCCAAGAAAAAGAAAAGATAAGGAAGCGAATGCATCGCGATGAGCCAAAGCGGCACATAGTTCTTTACGGGAAGAGAAACATCGTGGGAGTGGATGACAAGACAGACAAGTCAGAAGTTTATGAAAAGTTTGATGAAATTGCTCCATTCACAGTGAATATTGACCCGAGCATCCTGTTAAATGATGAAGATTTTCCATGGTTACAGCGCAAAGGGACACACGCGGAGAAAAAGTTTCACACCCAAAGATCTGGGATGTGATCGGCTTCACTATTATCACTTTCTTATGTGTTTCACACCCAGAGGGGAATCTCTGTAATAGTTAGGGTAGTTATGTGTTTTGGCATTTGAAACGCGAAGAAATTTTATGTGCAAACAAATTCTTTCATGCCTTTGCTGATTTTTAAAGTTAAGTTATTCACAAACTAGTGATTCACACTAATTTCAAATAATTCAAAATTTAAACTATTCAAATTTGAAAACTACGGGCACTAACAGAAAGTTTGTAATTTTTTGTACCTAAAGCAAAAATATTCACAAAGAAACTCTAAATACACAAAAAAACAACACAAAAATAAATAAAGCAAAAAAAAATAAAAAATAAACCCGCCTACTAGGCCAGAGCGGCCTGCATACGACTAGAAACCCAACCTGTTGTTGGGCCAAGATGCAGGCCCGCAAAGGCACAGTGGGCCCACAGGGCAGCACAGAACACGTAGGCCGAGTATACCTGCTTTGGAGAGGAGCTCGAGAGAGCTACCGCACGGGGGTTTAGTGTTGTCTCCCCTCGGCTAGCGAGGTGGGATTAAACTTGTCAAGATCAAGACTGCTGCGCAATAAGACTTCTTTAGTACCGGGTCGTGGCAACAACCGGTACTAAAGAGGGGGCCTTTAGTACCGGTTTATGCCACCACCCGGTACTAAAGGGGGTCGCTTCCCCCCGCTTGGGCTGGCCAAAACTGGCCTTTAGTACCGGTTGGTGGCTCCAACCGGTACTAAAGGCCCCTCCTATATAAACAACACTTACAAAAATTTCAGTTTCTCATCTGGCTTCTTCTCCTCGCACTGCCGCCGCCGCCCCGACGTCTCCATCCTCGCCGCCGCCTGGCCCCTCGCTGCCGCTGCCCTGGCTGCCCCTGGCCCCTGCTGCCTCCATCGCCACCGCCGCCTGCCCTGCCTGGCCCCTGCCGCTCCCTGCCCCTGCTGCCCCCATCGCCACCGCCGCCTGCCCTGCCTGCTCCCTGCTGCCCCTGCCCTCTGCTGCCGACGCCGCCAGACGCCCTCGTTTGTCGCCGCCTGCCCGTCTGGCCCCTGCCCCTGCTGCCGCTGCCCTGCCCCTGTCCCCTGTTGCCGTCATCCCTGCCGCCGCTTGCCGCTGCCCCTGCCACAAGGCCTGCCGCCGCTTCTGCCCTCGCCTTATGGGAGCACACACACACACACATACATTTTTGTTTTTAGTTATACAAATAGTTAGAAATTTTTCTGTCTTTTAGAAATTGTTAGAAATTTTTTCTTTTTTTCAGAAATAGTTATAAATGTTAGAATTGTTAGAATAGTTAGAAATGTTAGAATTGTTAGAATAGTTAGAATTTTTAGAATTTTTATAAATATTTCTGTTTTTTATTTATAGAAATAGTTATAAAAAAGTTAGAATTGTTAGAAATTTTTCTGTTTTTTAGTTATAGAAATAGTTATAAAAAAGTTAGAAATTTTTCTTTTTTTTTAGTTCTAGAAACATTAGAAATGTTATACAAATGTTAGTTATATATATAGAAATGTTATAACTTTTTTCTGTTTTTTAGTTATAAAAATATTAGAAATGTTATAGAAATGTTAGTTATATATAGCATTGTTAGAAATGCTATAGAAATGTTAGAAATTTTAGTTATCAAAATCCAATCATTAAAAAAATGTTACTTTTTGCGGGCATATAGCTAGTATTTGTTCTCGACGATGCCCGACCTGCATCCTCGCCGTCGACACGTCCGCGATGACGTCCGGCTGACCCATGTCCGGGACTGGGCTCCGCCGGGCTGGCACTGGGAGGTGCTGCCTGGAGGGGCGCGCCGCTTGATGAGGAACCCGGCTCCGGGTCCCGTCGTCGACCCTGATCTCATTTGGTGGCGTTCGCGTGGGCCAGTTTCGGTGCGGAGGGAGCCGGGCCCGCCGGAGGTGGTACGTCGCCGTGTCCGGGAGGAGGACGAGCACGTCCATCGCTACATGGTTGCGTTAGAGGCGGCGAGTTCTCCAATACAGCAGTTTCTTGAGGATCTCACTTCAGCTATGATCCTGTGAGGGTTCCTTCTCTTTGGGTGTCCACCGCCCGCGCCCGCGAGAACCATGAAAGTGTCCTAGATTCTTCTGTAGTATTCGATCTTTATTAGCTACCTAGCTAGTGATGTATTCGATATTATATCTATTATTCGAGACGATGTATTCGAGATTATATATATTATTCGAGACGATGTTTTCGAGATTATATCTATTATTCGAGACGATGTATTCGAGATTATATCTATTATTCGAGACGATGTAATTTGAATACTAAATTGTTTTATATTTCTTTTGGATTAGTTAAATAAAAGCTATGGCGGACAATACCGGCAGAGAGGAGAACAGGCCATGTTCAATATGATACGCCATCCTCACGGGCCGGATGATGATCGTAATGAAGAAGATTATGACGGCTCAATTTCTAAACAACACCGGAGAGGGTGATATGATATTCGATCGCGACGACCGAATTGATGAAGTCATGAACTATGATTATGATGATGACGAAAAAAATGTTGATCTTGAAACAACAAAGACCGGCGAGGTATATATCTTTATGTAAGCAGGCATCTGGTGATCATCACATGTTTTAAATGACTTGAAGATATATTAACGAATCGATCTTTGTTCTTTCAGCCATCCGGATCGAGCAAATCTTCAGGAAAAAGGACGAAACGAGGCCCGAACAAAAAGTTGAAGGAGGGCGTAAAGTACAATATCGAGGCAATCAGACCTAATGGCGAACCATTAGCGCCTAAGAAGATTGCGGACAAGTTCGTTAGTCAGTGCGGAGTTCTTGTGAAGGACCAACTCCCGATCTCCCTTCAAGAATGGAGAGAGACAGCAAAGCCACGTCCAGATGTTACTTTTGTCGACAATGCATAAAAAGGTCTGCTTTGGGATACTCTCATGGAACATTTCACCCTACCGGATCATTTCACGAAGCGGATGTGCGAGAAAGTCAAGGACGCTGCTCGAGGAAGATGGAGGTTGCATTCAAGAACCACAAGAATCGTGGAATGGGACAAGTACGCGTCAAGGGAGGAAGGAAGACTCCAGTATTCGAGGGAACACTAGAGAACCAACGTGCTCATTGGGACGATTTCGTGAAATTCAAGGATTCGGAATTAGCTAAGGAATGGTCGAGAATAAACAAGAAGAATGCCGAAAAAAGGATAAGTTCCATAAGCTGGGGCCAGGTGGCTATGCGGTGGCAATGCCTAAGTGGGATAAGTCTGAGAAAGAGATGGAGGATGCAGGTGTCACTCCGGATACTAAGAGCTGGCCCCTAGGTGCAGGACTTGGTTCCATGCGCATGGGGGGGAGTTGGACCCGAAGAGAGGAAAAGTTTCGACGAAGGCATGTCTGAACGGAGCCGACGATGCGATACTTGTTGCAATAGAAGAGGCACGATCGGGGGTGTTCCAGCCCAACAGAGAGAACGATGAGCTTACGCGTGCCCTGGGAAATCCTGAACACCCGGGAAGAACACGAGGCAAGTGCGCTATTCCGTGGTATGAGGGGTTTTCGACTGGAACACCGACTACGTAACCCGTGCGAGAAAGAAGATTGCGGAGGAGAAGAAGAGGAAGATGGAGGAGGAGCAGAGGAAGCGGGACTATGAACGCCTTCAAGGCCTAGAAGCAAGTCAAGTAGAATTGGCGGTCAAATTCCAGCGGCGGCGAGGCAGATCGACTCACTTAGCCAGCAAAGGGGGTCTCAGCAGCTGCAGCAGCTAGCGGATGATCCAGCATTGGATAGCACCGCCCATCCATGCCGAGAAGCAGCGTGGGTTCCGCCCATGACGATGCAATGTTGGATAGATACCCCGTGGATGACATCACGGAGAACACTAACTGCGAGCTACACTTCAAAATTAAGAACATATCCACGAAGGTGGCAGACGCCGTTGCTTTTACAAATCCCCCCGAGGCAACCTTCCATTGCAACCCGATTCCAGGGGGCTATGCTCGTGTCTTGGTTGATGAGGTGGTGGACCCATATTCGGAGCTACAGCTTGACATTCCTGGAGGTGATGACGAGCACTTTCTCGGAGAGGCCAAACATCGTATCATCCTATAGAAAAAGGATTGCATCATTTTTCGAAGGCCACCGACACCGCGTCACCCGACTCCTCGTCGAAGTCCGCCACCGAGTCAGCAGACTCCCGCTCCTGCAAGTCCACCAAGTCCGGCAAAGTTTCAGGCCACTCCTCCTCCAAGTCCGGCAAAGTGTCAGGCCACTCCTCCTCCTCCAAGTCCGCCACAGCGTTAGACGTCCACTCCTCCTCCAAGTCCATCACAACCTCATGCCACTCCTCCTCCAAGTCCGGCACAGCTTCAGGCCACTCCTCCTCGTCCAACTCAGCCCCGTCGGCCCGTCTCCGCCGCCTCGGCAATCGCAGAAGAGACACCCCAGCTATGGTGCGTGGCGGTGCAATCGAGGTAGTACAGGAAGTACAGGCGGAGGAAAGTGATATAAATATGGTCCAAGCCTCACGCCTCTTCCGCAGAGGCCTTATGACAAGTCCGAGGAGGAAAACGCAGCCATATCGAAGGACGAGGTGGAAGCCCATTTTGCACCGAAACCGCCACCGCCGCCAAGGGAGAAAGTGTTGGGCAACGTAGTAATTTCAAAAAAAAATTCCCTACGCACACACAGGACCATGGTGATGGCATAGCAATGAGAGGGGAGAGTGTCTGTCCACGTACCCTCGTAGACCGAAAGCGGAAGCGTTATAACAACGCGGTTGATGTAGTCGTAAATGCGTCTTCACGATCCGACCGATCCAAGCACCGAACGTCGGCACCTCCGAGTTCTGCACACGTTCAGCTCGATGGCGATCCCGGACTCCGATCCAGCAAAGTGTCGGGGATGAGTTCCACAAGACGACGGGCGTGGTGACGATGTAGATGCTCCACCGACGCGGGGCTTCGCCTAAGCTCCATGACGATATGACTTCTCCGGCGCGGGGCTTCGCCTAAGCTCCATGACGATATGACGAAGTGGAATATGGTGGAAGGGGCACCGCACACGGCTAAGGAAAGATCCGTAGATCAACTTGTGTGTCATGGGGTGCCCCCCGCCGTGATATAAAGGAGCCAAGGGGAGGTGGCGGCCCAAGGAGGAGGCGCGCAAGGGAGTCCTACTCCTCCGGGAGTAGGACTCCCCTCCAATCCTAGTTGGATTAGGATTCCGGAGGGGAAAGAGAGAGAGGGGCGGCCCACCTTTCCTAGTCCTAATAGGACTAGGGAAGAAGGCGTAGCGCCACCTAGGGCTGCCTTCTCCTTTCCTCCAAGGCCCACTATGGGCCCATGTAGTTCCCGGGGTTCCGTAACCTCCGGTACTCCGATAAATTCGATTTCACTCGGAACCTTTCCGATGTCCAAATGTAGGCTTCCAATATATCAATCTTTATGTCTCTACCATTTCGAGACTCCTCGTCATGTCCGTGATCACATCCGGGACTCGAACAAACTTCGCATCAATACTTATAAACTCATAATGAACTGTCATCGAAGCGTTAAGCGTGCGGACCCTACGGGTTCGAGAACTATGTAGACATGACCTAGAACCATTCTCGGTCAATAACCAATAGCGGAACCTGGATGCCCATATTGGTTCCTACATATTCTACGAAGATCTTTATCGGTCAAACCGCATAACGACATACGTTGTTCCCTTTGTCATCGGTATGTTACTTACCCGAGATTCGATCGTCGGTACCCAATACCTAGTTCAATCTCGTTGCAGTAAGTCTCTTTACTCGTTCCGTAATACATCATCTCACAACTAACTCATTAGTTGTAATGCTTGCAAGCCTTAAGTGATGTGTATTACCGAGAAGGCCTAGAGATACCTCTCCGACAATCGGAGTGACAAAACCTAATCTCGAAATACGCCAACCCAACAAGTACCTTTGGAGACACCTGTAGTTCTCCTTTATAATCACCCAGTTTCGTTGTGTATTTTGGTTGCACCCTAAGTGTTCCTCCGGTAAACGGGAGTTGCATAATCTCATAGTTATAGGAACATGTATGGGTCATGAAGAAAGCATTAACATACTAAAACGATCAAGTGTTAAGCTAACGGAATGGGTCATGTCAATCAGATCATTCAACTAATGATGTGACCTTGTTAATCAAATAACAACTCCTTGTTCATGGTTAGGAAACATAACCATCTTTGATTAACAAGCTAGTCAAGTAGAGGCATACTCTTGACATACTGTTTGTCTATATATTCACACATGTATTATGTTTCCGGTTAATACAATTCTAGCATGAATAATAAACATTTATCATGATATAAGGAAATAAATAATAACTTTATTATTGCCTCTAGGGCATATTTCCTTCAGTCTCCCACTTGCACTAGAGTCAATAATCTAGTTCACATCGCCATGTGATTTAACATCAATAGTTCACATCTATATGTGGTTAACACCCATAGTTCACATCGACATGTGACCAACACCCAAAGGGTTTACTAGAGTCGATAATCTAGTTCACATCGCTATGTGATTAACACCCAAAGAGTACTAAGGTGTGATCATGTTTTGCTTGTGAGATAATTTTAGTCAACGGTCTGTTACATTGAGAGCCGTGAGTATTTTGCAAATTTATATGTCTACAATGTTACGCACGGAGCTACTCTAGCTAATTGCTCCCACTTTCAATATGTATCCAGATTGAGATTCAAAGTCATCTAGATTAGTGTTAAAACTTGCATCGACGTAACCCTTTCTGACGGGCTCTTTTATCACCTCCATAATCGAGAAATATTTCCTTAGTCATCACTAAGGATGTCTTTGACCAATGTCCAGGATCTACTCCTAGATCACTATTGTACTCCTTGCCAAATTTGGAGAAAGGTATACAATAGGTCTGGTACATAGCATAGCATACTTTATAGAACCTATGATCGAGGCATAGGGAATGACTTTCATTCTCTTTTCTATTTTCTGCCGTGGTCGGGATTTGAGTCTTACTCAATTTCATACGTTTTTGCAACACACGTGCAAGAACTTTTCTTTGACTGTTCCATTTTGAACTACTTCAAAATCTTGACAAGGTATGTATTTATTGAAAAACTTATCAAGCGTCTTGATCTATCTCTATAGATCTTGATGCTCAATATGTAAGCAGCTTCACCGAGGTCCTTCTTTGAAAAAACTCCTTTCAAATACTCCTTTATGCTTTGCGTAATAATTCTACATTATTTCCGATCAACAATATGTCATTCACATATACTTATCGTAAATGCCGTAGTGCTCCCACTCACTTTCTTGTAAATACAGGCCTTTCCAAAAGTCTCAGATAAAATCATATGCTTTGATCAACTTATCAAAGCGTATATTCCAACTCGAGATGCTTGCACCAGTCCATAGATGGATCATTTGGAGCTTGCATATTTTGTTAACACCTTTAGGATCGACAAAACCTTCTGGTTGCATCATATACAACTCTTCTTTAATAAATCCATTAAGGAATGCAGTTTTGACATCCATTTGCCTGATTTCATAAAGTGTGGCAATTGCTAACATGATTCGGACAGACTTTTAAGCATCGTCACGAAAGTGAGAAAATCTCATTGTATTCAACATCTTGCACTTTGTCAAAAACCTTTTTCGACAAGTCTAGCTTTGTAGATAGTAACACTACTATCGGTGTCCGCCTTCCTCTTGAAGATCCATTTATTTAACATGGCTTGCTGATCATCGAGCAAGTCGATCAAAGTCCATACTTTGTTCTCTTACATGGATCATATCTCAGATTTTATGGCCTCGAACCATTTCGCGGAATCTGGGCTCATCATCGCTTCCTCATAGTTCGTAGGTTCGCCATGGTCAAGTAACATGACTTCCAGAATAGGATTACCGTACCACTCAGTGCGTATTTTACTCTGGTTGACCTCGAGGTTCAGAGTAACTTGATCTCAAGCTTCATGATCATCATCATTAGTTTCTTCACTAATTGGTGTAGTTGTCACGGGAACCATTTCTTGTGATGAACTACTTTCCAATAAGGGAGCAGAATCTGATTATCTCATCAAGTTCTACTTTCCTCCCACTCACTTCTTTCGAGAGAAACTCCTTCTCTAGAAAGGATCCGAATTTAGCAACGAAAATCTTGCCTTCAGATCTGTGATAGAAGGTGTACCCAACAGTTTCCTTTGGGTATCCTATGAAGACACATTTATCAGATTTGGGTATGAGCTTATCAGTGTGAAACTTTATCACATAAGCATCGCAGCCCCAAACTTTAAGAAACGTCTACTTGGGTTTCTTGCTAAACCACAGTTCAGATGTTGTCGTCTCAACGGATTTAGATGGTGCCCTATTAAACGTGAATGCAGCTGTCTCGAATGCATAACCCCAAAACGATAGTGGTAAACTGATAAGAGACATCATAGATCGCACCATATCCAATAAAGTGCAGTTACGACTTTCGGACACACCATTATGCTGTGGTGTTCCATATGGCGTGAGTTGCGAAACTAATTCACATTGTTTCAAATGAAGACCAAACTCAGAACTCAAATATTTATCTCCACGATCAGATCGCAGTAAACTTTATTTTCTTGTTACGATGATTTTCCACTTCACTCTGAAATTCTTTGAACTTTTCAATTATTTCAGAATTATGTTTCATCAAGTAGATATACCCATATCTGCTCAAATCATCTTGTGAAGGTCAGAAAATAACGATACTTGCCACGAGCATCAACACTCATTGAATCGCATACATCGGTATGTATTATTTCCAATAAGTCAAGAGCTTGTTCCATTGTTCCGAGAACGGAGTTTTAGTCATCTTGCCCAAAAAGGCACGGTTCGCAAGCATCAAATGATTCATAATCAAGTGATTCCAAAACCCATCAAGATGGAGTTTCTTCATGCGCTTTACACCGATATGACCCAACGGCGATTGCCACAAATAAGTTGCACTATCATTATTAACTTTGCATCTTTTGGTTTCAATATTATGAATATGTGTATCACTATGATCGAGATCCGATTGAACCATTTTCATTGGGTGTATAACCATATAAGGTTTTATTCATGTAAATGTAACAACAATTTATTCTCTTACTTAAATGAATAACCGTATTGCAACAAACATGATCAAATCATATTTATGCTCAACACCAAATAACACTTATTTAGGTTCCACACTAATCCCGAAAGTATAGGGAGTGTGCGATGATGATCATATCAATTTTGGAACTACTTCCAACACTCATCGTCATTTCCCCTTCAACTAGTTTCTGTTCATTCTGTAACTCCCGTTTCAAGTTACTACTCTTAGCAACTATACCAGTATCAAATACCGAGGGGTTGCTATGAACACTAGTAAAATACACATCAATAATCTGTATATCAAATATACCTTTGTTCACTTTGCCATCCTTCTTATCCACCAAATATTCAGGGGTAGTTCCGCTTCAAAGGACCAGTTCCATTGCAGCAAAAGTACTTAGTCTCAGGCTTAGGTCCAGACTTGGGTTTCTTCACTCGAGAAGCAACTTGCTTGCCGTTCCTTTTGAAGTTCCCCTTCTTCCCTTTGCCCTTTTCCTTGAGACTAGTGGTCTTGTCAATCATCAACACTTGATGCTCTTTCTTGATTTCTACCTTCGTTGATTTCAACATCACGAAGAGCTCGGGAATCGTTTTCGTCATCCCCTGCATACTATAGTTCATCACGAAGTTCTAGTAACTTAGTGATGGTGACTAGAGAATTCTGTCAATCACTATCTTATCTGGAAGATTAACTCCCACTTGATTCAAGCGATTGAAGTATTCAGACAATCTGAGCACACGCTCACTAGTTGAGCGATTCTCCTCCATCTTTTAGCTATAGAACTTGTTGGAGACTTCATATCTCTCAACTCGGTATTTGCTTGAAATATTAACTTCAATTCCTGGAACATCTCATATGGTCCATGACGCGTTCAAAACGTCTTTGAAGTCCCGATTCTAAGCCGTTAAGTATGGTGCACTAAACTATCAAGTAGTCATCATATTGAGCTAGCCAAACGTTCATAACGCCTGCATCTGCTCCTGCAATAGGTCCATCACCTAGCGGTGCATTAAGGACATAATTCTTACATGCAGCATTGAGGATAAACCTCGGATTGCGGATCCAATCCGCATCATTGCTACTAACATTTTTCAACACAATTTTTCTCTAGGAACATATGAAAATAAACATATGAAAGCAACAACGCGAGCTATTGATCTACAACATAATTTGCAAAATACTACCAGGACTAAGTTCATGATAAATTTAATTTCAATTAATCATATTACTTAAGAAACTCCCACTTAGACAGACATCTCTCTAGTCATCTAAGTAATCACGTGATCCATATCAACTAAACCATGTCCGATCATCACGTGAGATGGAGTAGTTTCAATGGTGAACATCACTATGTTGATCATATCTACTATATGATTCACGCTCGACCTTTCGGTCTCCGTGTTCCGAGGCCATATCTGTTATATGCTAGGCTCGTCAAGTTTAACCTGAGTATTCAGCGTGCAACTGTTTTGCACCCGTTGTATTTGAACGTAGAGCCTATCACACCCGATCATCACGTGGTGTCTCAAAGACGAAGAACTTTCATAGCGGTGCATACTCAGGAGAACACTTCTTGATAATTTTAGTGAGAGATCATCTTATAATGCTACCGTCAATCAAAGCAAGATAAGATGCATAAAGGATAAACATCACATGCAATCAATATAAGTGATATGATATGGTCATCATCATCTTGTGCTTGTGATCTCCATCGCCAAGCACCGCCATGATCACCATCGTCACCGGGCGCGACACCTTGATCTCCATCGTAGCATCGTTGTCGTCTCGCCAACTATTGCTTCTCGACTATCGCTACTCCTTAGTGATAAAGTAAAAGCAATTACATGGCGTTGCATTTCATACAATAAAGCGACAACCATATGGCTCCTGCCGATTGCCGATAACTTCGGTTACAAAACATGATCATCTCATACAATAAAATATAGCATCACGTTTGACCACATCACATCACAACATGCCCTGCAAAAACAAGTTAGACGTCCTCTACTTTGTTGTTGCAAGTTTTACGTGGCTGCTACGGCTGAGCAAGAACCGTTCTTACCTACGCATCAAAACCACAACGATAGTTTGTCAAATAGACTCCGTTTAACCTTCTCAAGGACCGGGCGTATGCACTCAGTTCAACTAAAGTGAGAGAGACAGACACCCGCCGGTCACCTTTAAGCAACGAGTGCTCGGAGCGGTGAAACCAGTCTCGCGTAAGCGTCTGGCGTAATGTCGGTCCGGGCGCTTCATCTCACAATACTGCTGAACCAAAGTATGACATGCTGGTAGGCAGTATGACTTGTATCGTCCACAACTCACTTGTGTTCTACTCGTGCATATGACATCAACGCATAAAACCAGGCTCGGATGCCACTGTTGGGGAACGTAGTAATTTCAAAAAAATTCCCTACGCACACACAGGACCATGGTGATGGCATAGCAACGAGAGGGGAGAGTGTCTGTCCACGTACCCTCGTAGACCGAAAGCGGAAGCGTTATAACAACGCGGTTGATGTAGTCGTACGTCTTCACGATCCGACCGATCCAAGCACCGAACGTACGGCACCTCCGAGTTCTACACACGTTCAGCTCGATGACGATCCCCGGACTCCGATCCAGCAAAGTGTCGGGGATGAGTTCCGTCAGCACGACGGCGTGGTGACGATGTTGATGCTCCACCGACGCAGGGCTTCGCCTAAGCTCCGCGACGATATGACTTCTCCGGCGCGGGGCTTCGCCTAAGCTCATGACGATATGACCAAGTGGAATATGGTGGAGGGGGGCACCGCACACGGCTAAGGAAAGATCCGTAGATCAACTTGTGTGTCATGGGGTGCCCCCCTGCCCCCGTATATAAAGGAGCCAAGGGGGAGGTGGCCGGCCCAAGGGGGGAGGCGCACCAAGGAGTCCTACTCCCTCCGGGAGTAGGACTCCCCCTCCAATCCTAGTTGGATTAGGATTACCGGAGGGGGAAAGAGAGAGAGGGGGCGGCCCACCTTTCCTAGTCCTAATAGGACTAGGGAAGAAGCGTGCCACCTAGGGCTGCCCTTCTCCTTTCCTCCAAGGCCCACTATGGGCCCATGTAGTTCGGGGGTTCGGTAACCTCCGGTACTCCGTAAATTCGATTTCACTCGGAACCTTTCCGATGTCCAAATGTAGGCTTCCAATATATCAATCTTTATGTCTCAACCATTTCGAGACTCCTCGTCATGTCCGTGATCACATCCGGGACTCGAACAAACTTCGATTGCATCAATACTTATAAACTCATAATGAATCACATCGAAGCGTTAAGCGTGCGGACCCTACGGGTTCGAGAACTATGTAGACATGACCTAGAACCATTCTCGGTCAATAACCAATAGCGGAACCTGGATGCCCATATTGGTTCCTACATATTCTCTGAAGATCTTTATCGGTCAAACCGCATAACGACATACGTTGTTCCCTTTGTCATCGGTATGTTACTTACCCGAGATTCGATCGTCGGTATCCAATACCTAGTTCAATCTCGTTACCGGTAAGTCTCTTTACTCGTTCCGTAATACATCATCTCACAACTAACTCATTAGTTGTAATGCTTGCAAGGCTTAAGTGATGTGTATTACCGAGAAGGCCTAGAGATACCTCTCCAGGCAATCGGAGTGACAAAACCTAATCTCAAATACGCCAACCCAACAAGTACCTTTGGAGACACCTGTAGTACTCCTTTATAATCACCCGATTACGTTGTGACGTTTGGTAGTACCCAAAGTGTTCCTCCGTAAACGGAGTTGCATAATCTCATAGTTATAGGAACATGTATGGGTCATGAAGAAAGCATTAACATACTAAACGATCAAGTGTTAAGCTAACGGAATGGGTCATGTCAATCAGATCATTCAACTAATGATGTGACCTTGTTAATCAAATAACAACTCCTTGTTCATGGTTAGGAAACATAACCATCTTTGATTAACAAGCTAGTCAAGTAGAGGCATACTATTGACATACTGTTTGTCTATATATTTACACATTTATTATGTTTACGTTTAATACAATTCTAGCATGAATAATAAAAATTTATCATGATATAAGGAAATAAATAATAACTTTATTATTGCCTCTAGGGCATATTTCCTTCAGAAATTGCCTGAGGAAACGATTGACCACTTAATTCGTATGTCTCAACCACCGGCTCGAGCCTGTTGACCACGCACTATGAGCGCCACATCAGGAAGTTAAATCGAGCACGTCTACGTAAGGAGGCGAGCTCGGGATCGAGCAAACAACAAGAAGCTGTCAAAAAATGCGGGAAAACCATTCCCTAGCTGGGAGAACAGGCGACGCAATCGATCCCCTCGCTTGTTGTGCCAACAACACGTGATGACGATGTGGCGCCCAATATTATTGTGGGCAAACAGTTTACGTTCCCGAGGTGGGCAATGTGGTAATAACCAAGGACCATATAATGCAGGCTGAAGTTCTCAACATCACTGTTGGACAACTCCTGAAGATCGAGCCCATGCCTGTGCTTACAGAGGACGAAATAAAACGGAAATATGTCTGGGGCAAACCTTTGGTCAAGCCAGACGAGGTCAAGAGGCTCCCAACGAGAATGTATGAATTGCATCAATGGTACATGGACATTACCAAGAGATCCAATCGGGAGTCCCTCATGGTGCAAGTCAAGAAGGATCATTACTACCATCAGAAAGCTGTGACCGTTGAGTATTCTGAACTGTTTAAGTTATACAATCAATACGCACTCGACAAATCTATAAATCGATTTGCTATTATGCGTAAGTGATTTCTTTCTGTAATTTAAGTCTCAAGCTAGCTATAGTAATCCTTTTGATCAATCATTACCTGTAATTATCCTCACTATATTCTTTTTTGTGGTATTATGCAGGATGAAGATGTATGAAATGAGAAAAGGTGGACGCTATGGCATTGAGTTCATTGACCCAAACACCGTTAATGAATACACATGGAAACTAAATCCACATCATGAAAAGCAGGTAGAGGACAGCATGCTAGAGTTCTTGAAGCGCCTCAAATACAATGAAGATATACTACTTCCTTACAACTTCTAGTGAGTCACACTGTCTTGTACTACAAATTCTCTGTTTTTTGCCTACTAGCTAGCTACATGTTTTTGCTTACATATGCCCGCTTAATTAAGACATGCAAACGTGTGTGCGTGCAGATTTCTTGGATCTTGTGTATCATTAAAGTTGGCCTTGAACAGTTGATATACTGAACTCACTACTCAAAGCAAATACTGACTATAACATCTTGTTTGGGATAGTCAACAGGTAATTTCAATCATTATTAACTATATATCTCGGCCTATTTAGTTTGTCATTTCATGATATGAACTATTTAATAACCCCTTTATTCATTTTCTTTGTCGGTGGGCAGGGCTTGGGCAAGGTTCATCAGCGTCACGGAAGGCGAATGGTAAAAAAAGCTTAATTGGTTTCGACCCAAGGTAAGTAATTAAGTAGTACTAGCTAGCTAGCTAGCTGCCATCTCTTTAATTATCATGCTTGATTAATTATTGTCCGATCAAATTCCATTCTCGTAAAGGCCACAAGCAGGAGCAGGGGACTGATCTGTGTGCATTCTGCGTTTGCGAGAACATTCGCATGATGGTGTCCGAAAGGAGCAGATCTCAAAGACAGGAATGGGTACGCTTGTCAGAACACCATTCACAATTTTTACACCATTATCGATATCTAGTCACACAACTAATACACATGCATATTGATCTCCTTCTTAATAGTTCACAGAGGTGCGGGACAAGCTCCTAGAAACGGAGCGCGTAGAAGCACTTCAAGAGGAAATAGCGGGATTTTTGCTCGACCAGGTCATAAATCCGAAGGGAGAATACTATTACCCGCTATCGCCCCCATCATCGTGCTCCGAAGGCACCAATTAGGCCAATGCCACTGGCACCGAAGGCAACATGCATATGTAGGAGAAATTGTATATAGCTATACATGTGTGTATGTGTGAATTAATTAATATGGTGGTTTGTGAGACATTGATGATATATATATGCATGATTGGTTCTCTACTAGAAATTCTATATATATATATATATATATATATATATATATATATATATATATGCATAACATGTACAATGTGTAGTATCGTAAAATACCAGCAAACAAAAAAGAATTAAAATGGAAACACAAAATTAAATAAAAAAGAAATCATAAAACTAAAAAACCCCCAAACCTTATAGTACCAGTTGGTGTTACCAACCGGTACTAAAAACTCGAGCCCCGGAGCTGGCTCGTGCCACGTGGTTGCCTTTTAGCACCGGTTCGTGCTGAACCGGTACTAAAGGGGGGCTTTAGTGCCACACTTTAGTGCCGGTTATGGAACCGCACTAAAAAATCCTCTGAACCGGTGCTATTGCCCGGTTCTGCACTAGTGTATTTTGATTCAAAAAATCAGAAAAATGATCAGAAACACATGAAACCTTGGTTGATGTAATGTCATGCCATCAAGATGATGTGGTAAAGAAATTGGCATGTTTGACGAACGTTTGGACACACACCCCTCACAAATCGGAGCAACTCGCTAGAAGGTTTGTGGTTCCGAGAGGGAAGAATGCATGTTTGATGACGAACGGGAGATAGCTTCCTCTTACGGCCTTCAAATTTTTTCCTACGTTTAATGTGCACTAATACAATTGTCATGTGAAAATTTGGTAAATTTCAGGGATCATTTGATATTTTAAAGACATTTAAGTGATTTTTTAACCATTTAATGACTGTAATTCAAATTTAAACTACATCTAAATGCAACGCCTAATCATAACGGTTTGAAAAATAATTTTTTTGTGTATTTGTGTGCGAGTTAATTCCATGTGCAGTAAATTAGAAGAAATTTTCAAAAATATTTGTGTCAAGGCATGGGCACATGCATGGAGTGCAAGCCAAGGCATTTTAATTCCAAAAAATTAAGAAATGATTAGTAAAACACGAAACCTTGCTTGATTTAATGTCATGCCACCAAGATGATGTGTTATAGAAATTTGCATGTTTGGCGAAAGTTTGGACACACACCCCTCACAAACTGGAGCAGCTCGCTAGAAGGTTTGTGGTTCCGAGAGGGAACAATGCATGTTTGATAACGAACGGGAGATAGCTTCCTCTTACGGCCTTGAAATTTTTTCTACGTCTAACATGCACTACTACAACTGTAATGTGAAATTTTGGAAAAATCTAGGGGTCATTTGACCTTTCAAAGACATTTAAGTGATTTTCTAACCATTTAATGATCGTAATTCAAATTTGAACTACATCTACATGCAATGCCTAAACAAAACGGTTTGAAAAATCATAGATGTGTACTTGTGTGCGAGTTAATTCCATGTGCAGTAAATTAGAAGGAATTTTCAAACAGATTGGTCTCATGACATCGACACATGCATACGTATGTATGGAGTGACATGGCATTTTAATTCAAAAAATAGAAAAATGATCAGAAACACATGAAACCTTGGTTGATGTAATGTCATGCCACCAAGATGATGTGGTAAAGAAATTGGCATGTTTGACGAACGTTTGGACACACGCCCCTCACAAACCGGATCTACTCGCTAGAAGGTTCATGGTTCCGAGAAGAAACAATGCATGTTTGATGATGAACGGGAGATAGCTTCCTCTTACGGCCTTCAAATTTTTTCCTACGTTTAACGTGCAACTGTCATGTGAAAATTTGGTAAATTTCAGGGGTCATTTGACCTTCTAAAGACATTTAAGTGAGTTTCTAACCATTTAATGACCGTAATTCAAATTTGAACTACATCTACATGCAACACCTAACCAAAATGGTTTGAAAAATCATATTTTTGTGTACTTGTGTGCGAGTTAATTCCTTGTGCAGTAAATTAGAAGGAATTTTCAAAAATATTGGTGTCAAGGCATGGGCACGTGCATGGAGTGCATGCCATGGCATTTAAATTCCAAAAAATTAAAAAATGATCAGAAAAACATGAAACCTTGCTTGATTTAATGGCATGCCACCAAGATGATGTGGTAAAAAACCTTGAAATTTTTTCTACGTCTAACATGCACTACTACAATTGTAATGTGAAATTTTGGAAATATCTAGGGGTCATTTGACCTTTCAAAGACATTTAAGTGATTTTCTAACCATTTAATGACCGTAATTCAAATTTGAACTACATCCACATGCAACGCCTAAACAAAACGGTTTGAAAAATCATAGCTGTGTACTTGTGTGTGAGTTAATTCCATGTGCAGTAAATTAGATGGAATTTTCAAACATATTGGTCTCACGACATGGACACATGCATACGTATGTATGGAGTGACATGGAATTTTAATTCAAAAAATAGAAAAATGATCAGAAACACATGAAACCTTGGTTGATGTAATGTCATGCCACCAAGATGATGTGGTAAAGAAATTGGCATGTTTGACGAACGTTTGGACACACGCCCCTCACAAACCGGAGCTACTCGCTAGAAGGTTCATGGTTCTGAGAGGGTACAATGCATGTTTGATGACGAACGGGAGATAGCTTCCTCTTATGGCCTTCAAATTTTTTCCTATGTTTAACGTGCAACTGTCATGTGAAAATTTGGTAAATTTTAGGGGTCATTTGACCTTCTAAATACATTTAAGTGGGTTTCTAACCATTTAATGACCGTAATTCAAATTTGAACTACATCTACATGCAATACCTAACCAAAACAGTTTGAAAAATCATATTTTTGTGTACTTGTGTGCGAGGTAAATCCATGTGCAGTAAACTCGAAGGAATTTTCAAACATATTGGTGTCAAGGCATGGGCACATGCATGGTGTGCATGCCATGGCATTTTAATTCTAAAAAATTAAAAAATGATCAGAAAAACATGCAACCTTGCTTTATTTAATGTGATGCCACCAAGATGATGTCGTACAAAAATTGACCTGCTTGACGAAAGTTTGGACACACACCCCTCACAAATCGGAGCAACTCACTAGAAGGTTCGTGGTTCCAAGAGGGAACAATGCATGTTTGCTGACGGACGGGAGATAGCTTCCTCTTACGGCCTTCAAATTTTTTCCTACTTTTAACATACACTAGTACAACTCTCATGTGAAAATTTGGAAATTTTCAGGGGTCATTTGACCTTTTAAAGACATTTAAGTGATTTTCTAACCATTTAATGACCGTAAATCAAATTTAAACTACATCTACATGCAACACCTAACCAAAACGGTTTGAAAAATCATATGTTTGTGTACTTGTGTGCGAGTTAAAAAATCATCAGACGATGTAAATATCTGGTGTTGAAAAAAGATAATGTAAAGATCTGGCAAGACAACCGGCCCCCACACGATTGGCACTCTATCTCGCGGCTCGAGGTTTGCTGCGGGAATTGTGTGTAATTCAAACTACAGTACTCGTAAATTCCGGCGACCGGCGTGTGTATTGTGCCCGTCCATCTAGATTCAGGCCGCCAATAAAAACTACCTTGCTCACATCGTCCCGCATGCATTCTCATCTACATCCTCCCCTCGCTCGCCCTCTCTCTCTCTCTCAAATCTCTGCCATGGCGCCGTCGGTCTGCCCAAGCGCCGGCGAGGAGTCGGCGCCCCCCGAGGACGCTCACTCGATTAGCAGCGACGAGGACCCCTACGCGTCGTCTGACGAGGTTGCGCCGGACCCCCCAACTTTGGATTGGTTTTGGGGCCAGCACAATCTTGAAGGAAATATGCCCTAGAGGCAATAATAAATTTATTATTTATTTCCTTATTTCATGATAAAATTTTTATTATTCATGCTAGAATTGTATTAACCGAAAACATAATACATGTGTGAGTACATAGACAAACAAAGTGTCACTAGTATGCCTCTACTTGATTAGCTCGTTGATCAAAGATGGTTATGTTTCCTAGCCATAGACATGAGTTTTCATTTGATTAACGGGGTCATATCATTAGGAGAATGATGTGATTGAATTGACCCATTCCGATAGCTTAGCACCCGATCGTTTAGTATGTTGCTATTGCTTTCTTCATGACTTATACATGTTCCTATGACTATGAGATTATGCAACTCCCGTTTACCGGAGGAACACTTTGTATGCTACCAAACGTCACAACGTAACTGGGTGATTATAAAGGTGCTCTACAGGTGTCTCCGAAGGTATTTGTTGGGTTGGCGTATTTTAAGATTAGGATTTATCTCTGGGCCCTCTCGGTCATAGACATCACTTAAGCCTTGCAAGCATTGTGACTAATGAGTTAGTTGCAGGATGATGTATTACGTAACGAGTAAAGAGACTTGCCGGTAACGAGATTGAACTAGGTATTGAGATACCGACGATCGAATCTCGGGCAAGTAACATACCGATGACCAAGGGAACAATGTATGTTGTTATGCGGTCTGACCGATAAAGATCTTCGTAGAATATGTGGGAGCCAATATGAGCCTTCAGGTTCCGCTATTGGTTATTGATCGGAGACGTGTGTCATGTCTACATAGTTCTCGAACCCGTAGGGTCCGCATGCTTAAAGTTTCGTTGACAGTTATATTATGAGTTTATGTGTTTTGATGTACCGAAGAAGTTCGGAGTCCCGGATGAGATCAGGGACATGACGAGGAGTCTCGAAATGGCCGAGACGTAAAGATCGATATATTGGACGACTATATTCAGACATCGGAAAGGTTTCGTATGATTCGGGTATTTTCGGTGGTACCGGAGAGTTACGGGAATTCGTATTGGGCCTTAAAGGGCCATACGGGAAAGGAGAAAAAGGCCTCAAAGGGTGGCCGCACGCCTCCCCATGGACTGGTCCGAATTGGACTAGGGAGGGGGCCGCCCCCTTCCTTCCTTCTCCTTTTTCCTTCCCTTCTCCTACTCCAACAAGGAAAGGAGGAATCCTACTCCCGGTGGGAGTAGGACTACCCCCTTGGCGCGCCCTCCTCCTAGGCCGGCCGCCTCCCCCCTTACTCCTTTATATACGGGGGCAGGGGGGCACCCCAAAGACACAACAATTGATCATTGATCTCTTAGCCGTGTGCGCCCCCTCCCCACCATAGTCCACCTCGATATCAGAAGTGGTGCTTAGGCGAAGCCCTGCGTCGGTAGAACATCATCATCTTCACCACGCCATCATGCTGGCGAAACTCTCCCTCAACACTCGGCTGGATCAGAGTTTGAGGGACGTCATCGGCTGAACGTGTGCTGAACTCGGAGGTGATGTACGTTCGGTACTTGATTGGTCGGATCGTGAAGACATACGACTACATCAGCCGCGTTGTGCTAACGCTTCCGCTTTCGGTCTACAAGTGTACGTGGACCACACTCTCCCCTCTCGTTGCTATGCATCACCATGATCTTGCGTGTGCGCAGGAATTTTTTTGAAATTACTACGTTCCCCAACAGTGGCATCCGAGCCAGGTTTTATGCGTAGATGTCATATGCACGAGTAGAACACAATTGAGTTGTGGGCGATATAAGTCATACTGCTTACCAGCATGTCATACTTTGGTTCGGCAGTATTGTTGGATGAAGTGGCCCGGACCGACATTACGCGTACGCTTACGCGAGACTAGTTTTACCGACGTGCTTTGCACACAGGTGGCTGGCGGGTGTCAGTTTCTCCAACTTTAGGTTAACCGAGTGTGGCTACGCCCGGTCCTTGCGAAGGTTAAAACAGCACCAACTTGACAAACTATCGTTGTGGTTTTGATGCGTAGGTAAGAACGGTTCTTGCTAAGCCCGTAGCAGCCACGTAAAACTTGCAACAACAAAGTAGAGGACGTCTAACTTGTTTTTGCAGGGCATGTTGTGATGTGATATGGTCAAGACATGATGCTAAATTTTATTGTATGAGATCATCATGTTTTGTAACTGAGTTATCGGCAACTGGCAGGAGCCATATGGTTGTCGCTTCATTGTATGCAATGCAATGGCCCTGTAATGCTTTACTTTATCACCAAGCGGTAGCGATAGTCGTAGAAGCATAAGATTGGCGAGACGACAACGATGCTACGATGGAGATCAAGGTGTCGCGCCGGTGACGATGGCGATCATGGAGGTGCTTCGGAGATGGAGATCACAAGCACAAGATGATGATGGCCATATCATATCACTTATATTGATTGCATGTGATGTTTATCTTGTATGTATCTTATCTTTCTTTGATTGACGGTAGCATCATAAGATGATCTCTCACTAAATTTCAAGATAAAAGTGTTCTCCCTGAGTATGCACCGTTGCCAAAGTTCGTCGTGCCCAGACACCACGTGATGATCGGGTGTGATAAGCTCTCGTCCATCTACAACGGGTGCAAGCCAGTTTTGCACACGCAGAATACTCAGGTTAAACTTGACGAGCCTAGCATATGCAGATATGGCCTCGGAACACTGAGACCGAAAGGTCGAGCGTGAATCATATTGTAGATATGATCAACATAGTGATGTTCACCATTGAAAGCTACTACATTTCACGTGATGATCGGTTATGGTTTAGTTGATTTGGATCACGTGATCACTTAGATGATTAGAGGGATGTCTATCTAAGTGGGAGTTCTTAAGTAATATGATTAATTGAACTTTAGCATATCTATGTTGTAGATCAATAGCTCGCGATGTTGCTCCCCATTTAATTTTGATATGTTCCTAGAGAAAACTAAGTTGAAACATGTTAGTAGCAATGATGCGGATTGGATCCGTGATCTGAGGTTTATCCTCATTGTTGCACAAAAGAATTATGTCCTTGATGCACCGCTAGGTGATGAGACCTATTCTTTGGAGCAGATGCACGAGGCGTTATGAACGCGTTTTTGACAAAAGCTTCGAAGATGATGACTACTTGATAGTTAAGTGCACCATGCTTTACGACATAGAATCGGGACTTCAAAGACGTTTTGAACGTCATGGACCATATGAGATGTTCCAGGAGTTGAAGTTAATATTTCAAGCAAATACCCGAGTTGAGCGATATGATGTCTCCAACAAGTTCTATAGCTAAAAGATGGAGGAGAATAGCTCAAGCAGTGAGCATGTGCTCAGATTGTCTGGGTACTACAATCGCTTGAATCTAGTGGGAGTTAATCTTCCAGGTGAGATAGTGATTGACAGAATTCTCTAGTCACCATCACCAAGTTACTAGAACTTCGTGATGAACTATAATATGCAAGGGATAACGGAAACGATTCTCAAGCTCTTCGTGATGCTGAAATCGATGAAGGTAGAAATCAAGAAAAACATCAAGTGTTGATGGTTGACAAGACCACTAGTTTCAAGAAAAGGGCAAAGGGAAGAAGGGGAACTTCAAGAAGAACAGCAAGCAAGTTGCTGCTCAAGTGAAGAAGCCCAAGTCTGGACCTAAGCCTGAGACTAAGTGCTTCTACTGCAAAGGAACTGGTCACTGGAACCGGAACTGCCCCAAGTATTTGGCGGATAAGAAGGATGGAAAAGTGAACAAAAGTGTATATGATATACATGTTATTGATGTGTACTTTACTAGTGTTTATAGCAACCCCTCGGTATTTGATACTGGTTCAGTTGCTAAGAGTAGTAACTCGAAACGGGAGTTGCAAAATAAACAGAGACTAGTTAAGGGTGAAGTGACGAGGTGTGTTGGAAGTGGTTCCAAGGATTGATATGATCATCATCGCACACTCCATATACTTTCGGGATTAGTGTTGAACCTAAATAAGTGTTATTTGGTGTTTGCGTTGAACATGAATATGATTTGATCATGTTTATTGCAATATGATTATTCATTTAAGTTAAAGAACAATTGTTGTTCTGTTTACATGAATAAAACCTTCTATGGTCATACACCCAATGAAAATGGTTTGTTGGATCTCGATCGTAGTGATACACATATTCATAATATTGAAGCCAAAAGATACAAAGTTAATAATGATAGGGCAACTTATTTATGGCACTACCGTTTAGGTCATATTGGTGTAAAGCGCATGAAGAAACTCCATGCTAATGGACTTTTGGAATCACTTGATTATGAATCACTTGATGCTTGCGAACCATGCCTCATGGGCAAGATGACTAAGACTCTGTTCTCCGGAACAATGGAGCGAGCAACAGATTTGTTGGAAATCATACATACTGATGTATGTGGTCTGATGAATATTAAGGTTCGCGACAAGTATCCTTATTTTTTGACCTTCGCAGATGATTTGAGCAGATATGGGTATATCTACTTGATGAAACATAAGTCTGAAACGTTTGAAAAGTTCAAAGAATGTCACAACCGGTTTTGCAATAAAAATATTTATTGAGAAACCGATCTATTAATTCCAGTGTGAGGAAAATCCTCCTCACTGGTAGACAAAACCTTGATACAATAAGCCAGTAGCATTTAATATATTACAGGGTCGAGCTAATCTTGCTCAACAAATTATTACAAGCATGCCAATAATTATACATAGTGGCGGATATGACACAGTGGAGTGGTGGCATACTACTGACTCGAGGTAAAGTAGTGGAATAACACAGTGGAGTGGATGATATGACTCACCTTTGGCGGCTCATCGGCGTCGAGGTGAGGCTCGGTAAATTTATTTGGGTAGCGGAAGCGGATATAACACGTAGACTAATCCGAGGGTCGACGAGACTGACTGGGATTCCTCTAGGCGTCGGACTCGCTATCGAACTCTTCATCCATGAGATCGCCTTTCACAAGATCTGGCCAAATCAACAAGCCGGTGAGTACTTTGAAAGTACTACTTAAGACAGTTCGGACAAAAGATATAACAAATGTATGCGTGAATGCGTCATGAGTAATTTAACAATGCGCACTCAAATCAGTATAACAAGGTAAGCAAAAAGGGAATCGGCGGTAGTCCGCTCGAAAACCCAAAGAAAATAAATTAAAAACCGATCGGGTGTCTGAAGCGACGCCTTGAAGGGCGAACAAATAAGTAAAGCATGCCACAGTCGGGCGTCTAAGCGACACCTCATAAAGGGCTTATACTGAAAGAAAAGACATGAGTGCCACAGTCGGACGTCAGAGCGACATCACAGAAAGGGCTTACATCAGAGATAAGTAAATAACAATACCATAGTCGGACGTCTGAGCGACATCGCAGAAAAGGCTTATATCAAAAGTAAACAAATAATAATGCCGCAGTCGGACGTTTGAGCGACATCGCAGAAAGGGCTTATATCAAAAGTAAACAAATAACAATGCCGCAGTCGGACGTCTGAGCGACATCGCAGAAAGGGCTTATATCAAAAGTAAACAAATAACAATGCCGCAGTCGGACGTCTGAGCGACATCGCAGAAAGGGCTTATATCAAAAGTAAACAAATAACAATGCCGCAGCCGGACGTCTGAGCGACATCGCACAAAAGGGCTTATACTTCATTATTCATAACTTACAAGAAATGGTGCTCACGGAAAATATTCATCACAAGACAGTAAACGGGTTAGTCCATCCACAGGAAATAAACCTTCAACTCTCATGTGGTTCTCAGGACTTTCTGTCTCCGGGACTGACATTTGACAAGATAAGATGAACACAGAACTTGGACCTGAATAAGATGATTTCAAGGATTTTTGACTCTGCAGAGTTTGTACTAAATTATCCACAGCCAACGGATTTCCGTAGTCACGAGGGACTAGTTCCGTTTACGGTATTTCGAAGGAAACACAGCTAACTAGTACACACCCATCCTACCTCACGTTTCTAGGAATTTACCCTAGACAGCGTTCAAGAAAAACGTTGAGACGGGGAGATCACAATCTCGAATAGCATGGGATCAAACTTATATACGCGCGCTCTAAGGGGTGCCCCCCTCTCGGTCCCAACCAGAAACACCCATGCCCCGACGGATGATAGGCTTTAATCCAGGGCCATGGAACCCTCATCACGGCCTCTCGATTTGGTGTGTACCAGAAAGTGGTTTGCAACTTACTAAGCCGTATCCCTTGCGGAAAACATGTGGTAGTACGAAAGGGAGACGGACGGGAACTGGATAGATTTATGTTGACACCGGTTCAACGGTCTAGCATAAGACTGGCATGCTACAACACTACCATCTTACCCATTCTCATGCCAACTCATGGCCATGCAACTCGTTTCCAACAACTCATGGATTTCCGAAACTCACTTGCCTCAACTTTTTACGTGATAAAACTTTCATCGAGATGCTCATGAACATGCCATGATACTAATTAATGCAAACATGCCCAAACACTCATCATATCAAAAGTTCAAACATGCTTGCCTGGTTAGGAGTTGTCGGGGCCTAGCTCGGTGAATTTCGCGGTTCCGTCACCTCCTTCGGTATCTACGGTATACAAAAATACACGCACTAACGTAAATACCAAGGGGTGCTCAAAAATATTCCAAATATTTTTCCAATAAACCTGGTAAAAAACTAGACAAAATTTTGAAGAGGACAGAAAAAGAATCACTCAAAAATCCTCTTCCGTTTAAAAGTTATAAGAGTTTTGGTCCAAGAACCTTTCTGTAATGAAACAGAAAACTCTCAGGGGTCTAAGTAGAAAAGTCCAAAAAACGATTCAGATTAGAAAGCGCCTTTGCCAGAATACGCTTTCAGAAAACGGTTTGAAAAAAAAGAAAGGAGAGGCTGACGGGCGGGTCCCACCCGTCGGGTTTGAATATTCAAAAGGAGGCGGCAGAGCTCGTCGGCGCCCGAGAGCTGCGGTGGTCGCTGGCGGCGATCCACGGCGAGGCAAGGGGATCGGGGGGTACCTCTGTGATCAGCGCACCCTTCCGCGTCGGTGGGTGGTGGTGGTGGTCGCCTGCGAGCACCACGTCGACGGTGGCCCTTGCTCCGGCGGATGGTGGTTCGGGGAGTCGTGAGTCTCGTCGGAGAGAGCTGCTGGGGTCAAATCGGAGTGGGGGTTAGTCTCCTAGAGGTGCCATGAGGATACGGGCAAGCCTAGGGCGGTGGAGGAGCTCTCACCAGCGAGAACGCTGCCGGAGCCCGAAGCGGACGGAGGTGGCCGGAGTTGAGGAAGAAGGGCCCCTCGAGGCTCTTCAAGTGGCTGGGCGGGGTCTGGTGAGGTGGTGGAGGTGTGCGGGGTCGAGAGCGAGCTCGAGGCGCTTATATATAGCCGGCCCGAGGCGGTTGCCGAGAACGGGATAAGTCCGGCGAGCGATTACGGCGGTGCTTTGGCTGGACGGTAGGTTTAGGAGCTTGAGCATCGACTAGACGGAGCACTGAGTCCATCCCGGTGCCTAACTCAGCGAGGTAGGGGCGGTTATGGCCTGTCCCCAACGGAACGGCCGTGCAGCATGTCGGCGGCAGAGGGCGCACTCCGTGCGTGCCAGGCCACGGCGACGTGCTGCATGCGTGCGCTGGCAAGGGAGTCGGCCACGCGGAGCTCCCAGGTGGCGTGGGCGGTGCCGAACGGCGTTGTGCCGCAGGGTGCCCCCTGTTGGCCGCCACGGGAGGTCCCGACGCTGCGGAAGACGCCGGCGTGGACGGGCCATGGTGCCACCGACGCCAGGAACCAGCCAAGTGCCTGTGCGGCGCTCTGGACAGGGAGGAGGAGCCATGCGCAACGCGCCAAGTGCACAGTTGACAAGTGACCAGCCTCTGACGAAACTGAATTTCTGAAAGTCTGAATTTTTCTGAAAGTGCAAAGTGACAGTGCATGCTAGGTGTTCGGCAGAATGTTTTTGTCATGAGGGGATTTTTCCTTGAGCTGATTTTTGGTGGAGTGCCTTCTCATTGCAACTGGAGGTTGCCTGAATTTTGGTGGAATTTTTGAAGAAGAGGAGATTTGAATTTCACCAAATTTGACAAATCTGGTCCAAACTTGCAGAAGCTGAAACTTGAAAATTTTGAACAGAAGAAGAGTAGATCTTGATGGTTCTAGGTTGTGGGTGCTAGGGACTATCCAGAGGAGTTGATTTGAGATCAAAGTTCAAAGGCATTAAGGTACTTTCTTTGCAATACACCTAGGCTCAAAAATATGGACAGAATTGTTTTGAGCAAAGAAATAAATGAAATAAAAATCCAAAAGTGAGTTGGACTGGTTGGGTCAGAATATTTGGATTGTCCCAAAGTCGAAGGAGGGGTTTTGGGAAGATTTACCACCAGAGGCAAGATAAAACCATGGGTGGTTTTAAAAATAATAGAAGAACCAAAGCTCCTAGGTTTTTCTTCTAAAAGAAAAATAAATCCCAAAAATAAATTTCATAAGGAGAGAATCAGAAGAAAGGTTTTTAAATAACCAACACCATAGTTGAAGAAGATGCCAAAGAAAAATCCTTTGTCAAAGGGAAAATTCTTGAGAGAAAGAGATTTTTGGAAGGGTTTAAATGACCTCCTTCAAAACCAACCAAGTTTTGTTAAAAACCAAAACAAAAATTTTTGGAGTGCCACAACACCTACCCCCTTAGGAAAAATCTCGTCCCCGAGATTTCAGCTGATTCTCAAATAAGTGTGGGTGCTCTGTCCGAAGAAAATCCTCTCTTTCCAAAGTGGCTTCACCCTCGGTGTGGTTGCTCCACTGAACTTTGAAGAACTTGATGGTTTTCTGTTGGGTCCTCCTTTCAGACTCCTCCAAGATTTTTATTGGATGCTCTCGATATGTGAGGTCTGGCTGCACGTCAATGTTTTCATGGGATACTTGCTTCTCTGGGTTGCTCACGCACTTCCTCAATTGCGAGACGTGGAACATGTCGTGGACGTCGGATAAATCTTCGGGTAAGTCTAGCTGGTAGGCTACCGTGCCTCTCCGTGCCACTATGCAGAATGGTCCGATGAATCTTGGTGCCAGCTTCCCTTTAATCTTGAATCGATGTAGGCCTCTCATAGGGGATACTCGTAGGTACACAAATTCACCGGGATCAAAGCTGATTCCCTGATGTTTTTGATCATAATAACTCTTCTGTCGACTTTGGGCTGTCTTGAGTCGGTCCCTAATCACCTTAATTTTATCTTCAGCCTCCTTGAGCATGTCTGGCCCGAAGATATGGCTGTCTCCGGTTTCTGACCAATTTAGCGGGGTACGACATCTCCGCCCGTACAGAGCCTCAAATGGTGCCATTTGCTGGCTGGCCTGATAACTGTTGTTATATGCGAACTCTACGTATGGTAAGCTCTCTTCCCAACTGGTCCCATAGGTGAGGACACATGCTCTCGTATGTCTTCTAGAATCTGGTTTCTGGCGTTGCTTGTCCATCATGTCAGGGGTGGTATGCGGTCTTGAACGCCAGCTTGAGTTCCCGTAGCTTGTTGTAAGTGATCCCAAAATCGAGAGGCGAATTGAGTGCCTCTGTCCGATATTATTTTCTTTGGGACTCCATGTAAGCGAGCGATACGGGAAAGATAAAGCCTAGCAAGCTTCGAGTGGTGTGGGTTGTCTTCACGGGATGAAGTGTGCTACTTTAGTCGATCTATCAAGAATGACCCAAATGGCATTATTTTCGCGTGCCGTGACCGAGGTAGCCCAACAACAAAATCCATCCCAATCTCGTCCCATTTCCACTCGGGTATTTTATTTGGCTGTAAAAGTCCGGCGGTTTACGGTGCTCGGCTTTGATGCGTTGACAAGAGTCACAACATGCGATGAACGTGGCTATGTCCTTTTAGACCGTGCCACCAATATTTTTCCTGAATATCCTTGTACATTTTTGTCCCTCCGGGATGTATCGAATACGAGGCGGTGTGGCCTTCAGCTAAGATCTGCTGTTTAAGATCCTTGATATTTGGTACGCAAAGTCTATCTCCGTACCACAATATTACCTGCTTATCGATAACGAATTTTGGGGCCTTGCCCAAACTCACTTTCCGCTTAATGCCTTCAATGCTGGGGTGTCCATGCTGAGCCTCTTTAATCGTTTCCATCAGGGTAGGCTGTATTTCTAAATTTGATATGCTGCCTTCGGTGACTACCAGCAAGTTGAGTTTAGCAAACTCCTGCCGAAATTCAGGTCTCAGGTTTGGCAGGCCGTCGTCGTTTGGGCTAGGGTTCCGACTTAGAGCGTCTGCCACTACATTTGCTTTTCCTGGGTGGTAGTGGATTCCAACATCATAATCCTTCACTAGTTCCAACCAGCGTCGTTGCCTTAAATTCAGTTCCGGTTGTGTGAAAATATACTTGAGGCTCTTATGGTCCGTGTATATCTCACAACGATTTCCAAGTAAAAGTGTCTCCATTCTTTGAGTGCATGAATAATCGCTGCTAACTCTAGGTCATGAGTAGGATAATTTTCCTCATGCTTGCGAAGTTGTCTGGAGAGATATGCGACTACCTTGCCTTCTTGCATCAACACGCATCCGAGGCCTTTCCGGGATGCGTCACAATACACCTCAAAATTCTTGTGTATGTCTGGCACAATTAATACTGGTGCTGTCGTTAATTTCCTTTTTAATTCTTGGAAACTTTTCTCGCAAGCTTCCGTCCATTCAAACTTCTTGTCTTTCTTGAGTAGCTGCGTCATTGGCTTTGCTATGGTGGAGAATCCTTCAATAAATCTTCGGTAGTATCCTGCCATTCCCAAGAAACTTAAATGCGTCCGTTCTACGGGCTGGTGGCTTCCAGCCAAGTACGTCCTTGACTTTTTCCGGGTCTACGGCAATACCTTCTTGGGTCAGTACGTGGCCCAGAAAACCTACTTGCCTTAGCCAAAATTCACACTTGCTGAATTTAGCGTACAATTGATTGTTCCTGAGTTCCCCTAGTACAATTGGGAGATGTTCAGCGTGCTCTTCAGGTGTCTTGGAGTATACCAGAATATCATCGATAAATACCACAACAAACTTGTCCATAAACTTCATAAATACTTTGTTCATGAGGTGAACAAAATATGCGGGGGCGTTTGTTAGTCCGAATGGCATTACGGTGAACTCATACAATCCGTATCTGGAGGTGAAAGCCGTGTTGGGAATATCTTCGGTTCGCACTCTTAATTGATGGCATCCCGACCTCAAGTCAATTTTTGAGAATACGTTGGCCTGAGCGAGCTGATCAAATAAATCATTTATCCGTGGCATCAGATATTTGTTCTTGATTGTGACCATGTTAAGCGCTCGATAGTCTATGCACAATCTCATTGTTCCATCCTTCTTTTTGGCAAATAAAATTGGTGAACCCCAGGGTGAGGAGCTGGCTCGTATATAGCCTTTGTCCAGTAATTCTTTTATTTGCTTCTTCAGTTCTACCAATTCGGATGGTGCCATTCTGTATGGTTTCTTGTATATGGGGGCAGTTCCAGGTGCTAACTCAATGCTGAATTCTATCTCTTGGTCTGGTGGCATGCCTGGTAGTTCTTCGGGAAATACGTCTGGAAATTCACACACTACCGGAACCTTGCTTAATTCAGAAATATCCACCTTGTTCAATCTTGGTTGCCGGGATATTTTTCTTTCTTTGGCTGAAACTTTTATGATCTTCACATGGTGGTGGGTGAGAATCACGGTCCGGTTGAAGCAGTCAATAAAACCTTTGTTGGTGGTTAACCAATCCATCCCTAGGATGACATCCAGCCCTTTATTTTCCAACACGATAAGATTTGCGTGAAACTTCAACCCTTCAAACTCAATAATCACTCCCTGGCAATAACTCTGGGTAACTTGCTTAATCCCAGGGGACTTGACGATCATAGATTTTTCCAAAGGAAGCATCAAAAAATTATTTTGCAAGGCAAAACTTTTCGAAATGAATGAGTGAGAAGCTCCAGAATCAAACAAAACCATGGCAGGTGTTGTGTTGACAGGAAACGTACCGAGTACGATATCTGGGGCATTCTGTGCTTCCTCTTTGGTCACGTGGTTCAGATGACCCTTCTTGTGGTTGTTATTTGGGTTGAAATTGTTGCGCTTGGGGCCGAATTATTGCCTCCGTTGTTCGGCTTTGGGGTCCAGTTCCTTGGCTTGGGGCACTGCTTGGCATAGTGCCCTTCTTCTCCACAAGCGTAACACGTAACGCCTGGGCGGTATGTGAACTCCTTGTCCCTTGAATGAAAAATCTTGATTGGACGTGAGACGCTTGTCGTGGGTTTGGGTGCCCAACTTTTCTGAACATTTGTCTTGCTGCGGTGGTTGCGGGCATGATTAGTCTGGTCCCTTTTTCGCTTGCGGAAATCTTCTAAGCTGCGTCTCTCATTTTCCAAGGTAATGGCCTTGTCCACCAGCGTCTTAAAATCTGGAAAGGTGTGCACTACCAGTTGGCATTTAAGCGCGGGCGTCAGACCGTCTAGGAATTTTTCCATCTTCTTGCTTTCCAACATAAGCTCCTCGTTGGCGTAGCGAGACAATAGAGTAAACTGACTGTTGTATTCTGACACCGTCATTGTCCTTTTCTTGAGGTCATCAAATTCTCTCTTTTTGATCTTCATAAGACTCTTAGGAATGTGTGCCCCACGGAAACCTTCTTTAAACTCCTCCCAGGTTATATTATTTTCGTTGGGGTGCATGTGTAGGAAATTTTCCCACCACGATGCGGCTGCTCCAGTGAGATAGTGCGGTGCGTACAGTACTTTCTCAAGATCTAAACACTGGGCAATAATTAATTTTCTTTCCATGTCTCGAAGCCAGTCCTCGGCTTCAACAGGTTTGTCAGTGTGAGAAAATGTTTGGGGATATGTCTTTTGTAGCTCGGATAACTTTGATTGCTGCTGAAACTGCCCACGGTGATTTCCCATATTGATGACTTGGTTCATCATTTCCTGATGTTGTTGCTGACTTTGCTCATAAAGACGGCACATTTGGGAAAGTGCTGTTTCACTATCCTGTTGACTTGACTGCCCCTGTGTGAAATTGTTGCTGGGTTGTGTGTCATAATTTTGCTCTGGCGGAGTTGGCATGGAGCGCGTCCAAGGACGAGACATTGTTCACTCTAGGAACATGTTTTGTGAAACTCATAAGAAAAGAAATTTGAGTCGGAAAAGTCAATAAATTCATGAAGACGGAAGAAGTCTCAAATGCTCCAAGATTTTTCAAGAGAATAAACGTTTGCGCACGGAGAAGGACTGCTCATTACATATCTTACACGCAAGCAGTAATTATACAATACATCACTCAGGATATGCGTACATATTCCTGACATGTTATTTAGGCTAGTGCACTCCTCCAGTTCCTACATGATGAGCAAACAAGCTACTTCTCACAGCCTATGTACATATAAACATATCGCACAAGTCGGTATATCTCATGGCGGCTAAGCGTACTCAGTCGGAGATGGTAAGGATTTCCCTTGGCCTGCCAAAGGTGAGGCGCAGTGAGGCTGGGGACTCAACCTCCTCTTCGGTGATAGGCTCCAGACGTGAAGTGCTGCGCTGAGTTGGTGGAGCAGGTCCCCTATGCAGGACAACTCGAACATGAGCGGGCGCAAGGGGTGGTGCAGAAAGAACTAGAGAAGGCGCAATGACATGGTTGAACTCCTCCGTGGTAGGCAGGCGACGAGTAGTGGCGAGAGCAGTAGGAGCAAAAGATGTTGATGACGAGACGAAAGTCAGTGGCGGTGCGGTGCGCAGGAGCTCCCTCCTGTTGGCGGCACAGCCATGGACTGAGTCCCTGCGGGCAGCTACAAAGTCTTCCACCAGGTTGTCGAAGGCTGCCTCCAAAGCCCGGAGATACTCGATAAGCATCTCAAAAGCCTCGTCTCGTTCTCCTCTGGGGCAAGAGTATGCGTAGTGGCAAGTGTATGGCACGTGACATGGAAGGTAGCGGTAACGAGGAGTCTTCATCGAAGGAAGGATATCCCTGAGACGAGCTATCGCCTTACGGGCTGCCATCTACAGTGCATGCTTCTCCGTAGGCATGGCTCTCCCCAAGAACCGGAAACGCTCAACTCGCCCTCCCTTGAATTGCACCGCCTGGTGCATGGTTAGACGCTCATTGACCTTGTCTTTGAGAGAGTGAGAAGACTGGTGCACAGATGGCCCCATCGCGACTTGGACGATGAAGGAGAGAAGCTTGACGAACCCATCGGGCATGTTGGCGAACATCTGTGACCCGCAATCGTTGCCAACCATCTACAAAAGTAGGCAAAAATCCTGAGTGGTCAAATCATAAATTTATGCCGATCGTCGTAAATTGACTATATTTGTAAAATTAAGAAATAGCTCTATATGCTAAAATCCGATTAGCGATCGCACCTAGTGGCTTCCTACAGTCAGCCTAGCTCTGGTACCAAGCTTGTCACGACCGGTTTTCCAATAAAAATATTTATTGAGAAACCGATCTATTAATTCCAGTGTGAGGAAAATCCTCCTCACTGGTAGACAAAACCTTGATACAATAAGCCGTAGCATTTAATTATATTACGTGGTCGAGCTGATCTTGCTCAACAAATTATTACAAGCACGCCAATAATTATACATAGTGGCGGATATGACATAAAGGAGTGGTGGCATACTACCGACTAGAGGTAAAGTAGTGGAATAACACGATTGGAGTGGATGATATGACTCCTGCATCAAGGGCGGCTCATCGAAAGGCCGAGGTGAGGTTCGGTGAATTTATTTGGGTAGCGGAAGCGGATATAACACAGTGACTAATCTAGGGGTCGCACGAGACTGACCGGGATTCCTCTAGGCGTCGGACTCGCTATCGAACTCTTCATCCATGAGATCGCCTTTCACAAGATTCCGCCAAATCAACAAGCCGGTGAGTACTTTGAAAGTACTCGCAAGACAGTTCGGACAAAAGATATAACAAATGTATGCGTGAATGCGTCATGAGTAATTTAACAATGCGCAATCAAATCAGTATAACAAGGTAAGTAAAAAAGGGAATCAGCGGTAGTCCGCTCGAAAACCCAAAGAAAATAAATTAAAAACCGATCGGGTGTCTGAAGCGACACCTCGAAGGGCGAACAAATAAGTAAAGCATGCCACAGTCGGGCGTCTAAGCGACACCTCATAAAGAGCTTATACTGAAAGAAAAGACATGTGTGCCACAATGGACGCCGAGCGACATCACGTAAAGGGCTTACATCGTAGATAAGTAAATAACAATGCCACAGTCGGACGTCTGAGCGACATCGCAGAAAGGGCTTATATCAAAAGTAAACAAATAATAATGCCGCAGTCGGACGTCTAAGCGACATCGCAGAAAGGGCTTATATCAAAAGTAAACAAATAACAATGCCGCAGTCGGACGTCTGAGCGACATCGCAGAAAGGGCTTATCTCAAAAGTAAACAAATAACAATGCCGCAGTCGGACGTCTGAGCGACATCGCAGAAAGGGCTTATATCAAAAGTAAACAAATAACAATGCCGCAGCCGGACGTCTGAGCGACATCGCACAAAAGGGCTTATACTTCATTATTCATAACTTACAAGAAATGGTGCTCACGGAAAATATTCATCACAAGACAGTAAACGGGTTAGTCCATCCACAGGAAATAAACCTTCAACTCTCATGTGGTTCTCAGGACTTTCTGTCTCCGGGAGTGACATTTGACAAGATAAGATGAACACGAATTATCCACAGAGTTTGTACTAAATTATCCACAGCCAACGGATTTCCGTAGTCACGAGGGACTAGTTCCGTTTACGGTATTTCGAAGGAAACACAGCTAACCAGTACACACCCATCCTACCTCACGTTGCCAGGAATCACCCTAGACAACGTTCAAGAAAAACTTTGAGACGGGGAGATCACAATCTCGAATAGCATGGGATCAAATTTATATCTGGCACGCTCTAAGGGGGGCCCCCCTCTCGGTCCCAACCGGAAACACCCATGCCCCCTGACCGGATGATAGGCTTTAATCCAGGGCCATGGAACCCTCATCCTGGCCTCTCAATTTGGTGTGTACCAGAAAGTGGTTTGCAACTTACTAAGTTGTATCCCTTGCGGAAAACATGTGGTAGTACGAAAGGGAGACGGACGGGAACTGGACTGATTTATGTTGACACCGGTTCAACAGTCTGGCATAAGACTGGCATGCTACAACACTGCCATCTTACCCATTCTCATGCCAACTCATGGCCATGCAACTCGTTTCCAACAACTCATGGATTTCCGAAACTCACTTGCCCCAACTTTTTACATGATAAAACTTTCATCGAGATGCTCATGAACATGCCATGATACTAATTAATGCAAACATGCCCAAACACTCATCATATCAAAATTTCAAACATGCTTGCCTGGTTCGGAGTAGTCGGGCCTAGCTCGGTGAAGTTCATGGTTTCGTCACCTCCTTCGGTATCTACGGTATACAAAAATACACGCACTAACGTAAATACCAAGGGGTGCTCAAAACTATTCCAAATATTTTTCAAATAAATCTGATAAAAAACTGGACAAACTTTTGAAGAGGACATAAAAAGAATCACTCAAAAATCCTCTTCTGTTTAAAAGTTATAAGAGTTTTGGTCCAAGGACCTTTCTATAATGAAACAGAAAACTCTCAGGGGTCTAAGCAGAAAAGTCCAGAAAACGATTCAGATTAGAAAGCGCCTTTGCCAGAATACGCTTTCAGAAAACGGTTTGAAAAAAAAGAAAGGAGAGGCTGACAGGCGGGTCCCACCCGTCGGGTTTGAATATTCAAAAGGAGGCGGCAGAGCTCGTCGGCGCCCGAGAGCTGCGGTGGTCGCCGACGGTGATCCACGGCGAGGCAAGGGGATCGGGGGGTACCTCTGTGATCACCGCACCCTTCCGCATCGGTGGGTGGTGGGGTGGTGGTCGCCAGCGAGCACCACGTCGACGGCGGCCCTTGCTCCGGCGGACGGTGGTTCGGGAAGTTGTGGGTCTCGTCGGAGAGAGCTGCTGGGGTCAAATTGGAGTGGGGGTTAGTCTCCTAGAGGTGCCATGAGGCTACGGGCAAGCCTAGGGCGGTGGAGGAGCTCTCACCAGCGAGAACACTGCCGGAGCCCGAAGCGGACGGAGGTGGCCGGAGTTGAGGAAGAAGGGCACCTCGAGGCTCTTCTAGTGGCTGGGCGGGTGCAGTGAGGTGGTGGCGGTGTCTTGCGGGTCGAGAGCGAGCTCGAGGCGCTATATATAGCCGGCCCGAGGAGGTTGCCGAGAACAGGATAAGTCCGGCGAGCGATTATGGCGGTGCTGTGGCTGGACGGTAGGTTTAGGAGCTTGAGCATCGACTAGACGGACACTGAGTCCATCCCGGTGCCTAACTCAGCGAGGTAGGGGCGGTTATGGCCTGTCCCCAACGGAACGGCCGTGCGGCACGTCGGCGGCAGAGGGCGTGCCCCGTGTTTGCCAGGCCACGACGACGTGTTGCATGCGTGCGCTGGCAAGGGAGACGGCCACGCGGAGCTCTCAGGTGGCATGGGCGGTGCCGAACGGTGTTGTGCCGCAGGGTGCCCCCTGTTGGCCGCCACGGGAGGTCCCGACGCCGCGGCAGACGCCGGCGTGGACTGGCCATGGTACCACCGACGCCAGGAACCAGCCAAGTGCCCGTGCAGCGCTCTGGACAGGGAGGAGGAGCCATGTGCAACGCGCCAAGTGCACAGTTGACAAGTGACCAGCCTCTGACGAAACTGAATTTCTGAAAGTCTGAATTTTTCTGAAAGTGCAAAGTGACAAAGGCATGCTAGGTGTTCGGCAGAATGTTTTTGGCATGAGGGGATTTTTCCTTGAGCTGATTTTTGGTGGAGTGCCTTCTCATTGCAACTGGAGGTTGCCTGAATTTTGGTGGAATTTTTTGAGAAGAGGAGATTTGAATTTCACCAAATTTGACAAATCTGGTCCAAACTTGCAGAAGCTGAAACTTGAAAATTTTGAACAGAAGAAGAGTAGATCTTCATGGTTCTAGGTTGTGGGTGCTAGGGACTATCCATAGGAATTGATTTGAGATCAAAGTTCAAAGGCATTAAGGTACTTGCTTTGCAATACACCTAGGCTCAAAAATATGGACAGAATTGTTTTGGGCAAAGAAATAAATGAAATAAAAATCCAAAAGTGAGTTGGACTGGTTGGGTCAGAATATTTGGATTGTCCCAAAGTGGAAGGAGGGTGTTTGGGAAGATTTACCACAAGAGGCAAGATAAAACCATGGGTGGTTTTAAAAATAATAGAAGAACCAAAACTCCTAGGGTTTTCTTCTAAAAGAAAAATAAATCCCAAAAATAAATTTGAGAAGGAGAGAATCGTAAGAAAGGTTTTTAAATAACCAACACCATAGTTGAAGAAGATGCCAAAGAAAAATCCTTTGTCAAAGGGAAAATTCTTGAGAGAAAGAGATTTTTGGAAGGGTTTAAATGACCTCCTTCAAAACCAACCAAGTTTTTGTTAAAAACCAAAACGAAAATTTTGGAGTGCCACAAAGAATTTCAGAGTCAAGTGGAGAATCATTGTAACAAGAAATAAAAGTTTCTACGATATGATCGTAGAGGTAAAATATTTGAGTTACGAGTTTGGCCTTCAGTTAAAACAAAGTGAAATAGTTTCACTACTCACGCCACCTGGAACACCACAGTGTAATGATGTGTACGAACATCGTAACCGTACTTTATTATATATGGTGCGATCTATGATGTCTCTTACCGATCTACCACTATCGTTTTGGGGTTATGCATTAGAAACAGCTGCATTCACGTTAAAAAAGGGCACCACCTAAATCCGTTGAGACAACACCGTATGAATTATGGTTTAGCAAGAAACCAAAGTTGTCGTTTCTTAAAGTTTGGGTTGCGATGCTTATGTGAAAAAGTTTCAACATGATAAGCTTGAACCCAAATCGGAGAAGTGAGTCTTCATAGGATACCCAAAATGTTGGTTACACCTTTTATCACAGATCCGAAGGCAAGACATTCATTGCCAAGAATAGATCCTTTCTAGAGAAGGAGTTTCTCTTGAAAGAAGTGAGTGGGAGGAAAGTAGAACTTGATGAGGTAACTGTACCTGCTCCCTTATTGGAAAGTAGTTCATCACAGAAATCTGTTCTTGTGACTACTACACCAATTAGTGAGGAAGCTAATGATGACGATCATGTAACTTCAGATCAAGTTACTACCAAACCTCGTAGGTAAAACTGAGTGAGATCCGCACCAGAGTGGTACGGTAATCCTGTTCTGGAGGTCATGTTACTTGACCATGACAAACCTACGAACTATGAGGAAACGATGATGAGCCCAGATTCCGCGAAATGGCTTGAGGCCATGAAATTTGAGATGGGATCCATGTATGAGAACAAAGTGTGGACTTTGGTGGACTTGTTCGATGATCGGCGAGCCATTAAGAATAAATGGATCTTCAAGAGGGAGACAGACGCTGATAGTAGTGTTACTATCGACAAACCTAGAATTGTCGCAAAAGGTTTTCGACAAGTTCAAGGTGTTGACTACGATGAGAGTTTCTCACTCGTATCTATGCTTAAATCTGTCCGAATCATGTCGGCAATTGCCGCATTTTATGAAATCTGGCAAATGGATAAACAAAACTGCATTCCTTAATGGATTTATTAAACAAGAGTTGTATATGATGCAACCAGAAGGTTTTGTCAATCCTAAAGGCGCTAACAAAATATGCAAGCTCCAGCGATTCATCTATGGACTGTTGCAAGCATCTCAGAGCTGGAATAAACGCTTTGATAAGTTGATCAAAGCATATAGTTTTATACAGACTTGCGATGCAGCCTGTATTTACAATAAAGTGAGTGGGAGCACTACAACATTTCTGATAAGTATATGTGAATGACATATTTTTGATCGGAAATAATGTAGAATTATTCTGCAATGCATAAAGGAGTGTTTGAAAGGAGTGTTTCAAAGAAAGACCTCGGTGAAGCTGCTTACATATTGAGCATCAAGATCTATAGAGATAGATCAAGATGCTTGATAAGTTTTTTCAATGAGTGCATACCTTGACAAGATTTTGAAGTAGTTCAAAATGGAACAGTCAAAGAAAGAGTTCTTGCATGTGTTCCAAGGTGTGAAATTGAGCAAGACTCAAAGCCCGACCATGGCAGAAGATAGAAAGAGAATGCAAGTCATTTCCTATGCCTCAGTCATAGGTTCTACAAAGTATGCCATGTTGTGTACCGGATCTATTGTATACCCTACCACTGAATTTGGCAAGGGAGTACAATAGTGATTGATACGTCTCCAACGTATCTATAATTTTTGATTGCTCCATGCTACTTTATCTACTGTTTTGGACTATATTGGGCTTTATTTTCCACTTTTATATAATTTTTGGGACTAACCTATTAACCGGAGGCCCAGCCTGTAATTGCTTTTTTGCCTATTTCAGTGTTTCGAAGAAACAGAATATCAAACGGAGTCCAAACAGAATGAAACCTTCGGGGACGTGATTTTCTCACCGAACGTGATCCAGGAGACTTGGACCCTACTCCAAGGAACAACCGAGGCGGCCACGAGGGTGGGTGCGTGCCCACCCCCCTAGGGCGCGCCCCCTACCTCGTGGGCCCCCTGTTGCTCCACCGACGTACTCCTTCCTCCTATATATACCTATGTACCCCCAAACGACCAGATACGAAGCCAAAAACCTAATTCCACCGCCGCAACTTTCTGTATCCACGAGATCCCATCTTGGGGCCTGTTCCGGAGCTCCACCGGAAGAGGGCCGTCATCACGGAGGGCTTCTACATCATCATAGCCCCTCCGATGAAGTGTGAGTAGTTTACGTCAGACCTTCGGGTCCATAGCTAGTAGCTAGATGGCTTCTTCTCTCTTTTTGGATCTCAATACAATGTTCTCCCCCTCTCTTGTGGAGATCTATTCGATGTAATCTTCTTTTTGCGGTGTGTTTGTTGAGACTGATGAATTGTGGGTTTATGATCAAGATTATCTATGAACTATATTTGATTCTCCTCTGAATTCTTTTATGTATGATTTGTTATCTTTGCAAGTCTCTTCGAATTATCCGTTTGGTTTGGCCAACTAGATTGGTAGTTCTTGCAATGCGAGAAGTGCTTAGCTTTGGGTTCAATCTTGCGTTGTCCTTTCCCAAAGGATGTATAAGGGCAGCAAGGCACGTATTGTATTGTTGCAGTCGAGGATAACAAGATGGGGTTTTTATCATATTTCATGAATTTATCCCTCTACATCATGTCATCTTGCTTAAGGCGTTACTCTATTTTTAACTTAATACTCTAGATGCATGCTGGATAGCGGTCAATGGGTGGAGTAATAGTAGTAGATGCAGGCAGGAGTCGGTCTACTTGTCTCGGACGTGATGCCTATATACATGATCATACCTAGATACTTTCATAACTATGCTCAATTCTGTCAATTGCTCAACAGTAATTTGTTCACCCACCGTAGAATAATTATGCTCTTGAGAGAAGCCACAAGTGAAACCTATGGCCCCCTGGTCTACTCTCATCATATCAATCTCCATCACTTTAATCTTGCTTTGTTTTTACTTTGCTTTTTTACTTTTTACTTTGCATCTCTATACCAAAAATACCAAAAAAATATTATTTATCTTCTCTATCAGATCTCACTCTCGTAAGTGACCGTGAAGGGATTGACAACCCCTAATCGTGTTGGTTGCGAGGAGCTATTGTTTTGTGCAGGTACGAGGGACTTGTGCGTAGCCTCCTACTAGATTGATACCTTGGTTCTCAAAAACTGAGGGAAATACTTATGCTACTTTGCTGCATCATCCTCTCATCTTCTAGGAAATCCAACGCAGTGCTCAAGAGGTAGCAAGAAGAATTTATGGCACCGTTGCCGGGGAGGCTTACGCAAGAGCAAGTCAAGACTTGGACTCCTAACAACAAGCCACTTCTGGCACCGTGAAATTCTACATACCAAGTACCCATCCCTATCTCCCGCATTAGATTATTTGCCATTTGCCTCTCGTTTTCCTCTCCCCCACTTCACCCTTGCCGTTTTATTCGCCCTCTCTTTCCCAATCTCCTCCTCTCTTTTCTGTTTGCCTTTGTTTGCTCGTGTGTTGGATTGCTTGTTTGTCGCGATGGCTCAAGATACTACCAAATTGTGTGACTTCACCAATACCAATAATAATGATTTCCTTAGCACTCCGATTGCTCCTCTTGCCAATACTGAATCTTGTGAAATCAATACTGCTTTGTTGAATCTTGTTATGAAAGATCAATTCGCCGTCCTTCCTAGTGAAGATGCCGCTACTCATCTGAATAGCTTCGTTGATTTATGTCATATGCAAAAGAAAAAAGATGTCGATAATGATGTCGTTAAATTGAAGCTATTTCCTTTTTCGCTTAGAGATCGTGCTAAAGTGTGGTTTTCGTCTTTGCCTAAAAATAGTATTGATACTTGGAACAAGTGCAAAGATGCTTTTATCTCTAAGTATTTTCCTCCCACTAAGATCATCTCTCTTAGGAACGATATTATGAATTTTAAGCAACTTGATCATGAACATGTTGCACAAGCATGGGAGAGACTGAAATTAATGATACGTAATTGTCCTACTCATGGTTTGAACTTGTGGATGATTATACAAAAAAATTATGCCGGATTGAATTTTGCTTCTAGAAATCTTTTAGACTCGGCCGCGGGAGGCACTTTTATGGAAAACACTTTAGGAGATGCTACTAAACTCCTTGATAATATTATGGTTAATTATTCTCAATGGCACACCGAAAGATCTACTAATAAAAAAGTGCATGCGATAGAAGAAATAATGTTTTGAGTGGAAAGATGGATGAACTTATGAAATTATTTACTACTAAGAGTGTTTCTTCTGATCCTAATGATATGCCTTTGTATACTTTGATTTAGAATAATAATGAATCTATGGATGTGAATTTTGATGGTAGGAATAATTTTGGTAACAACGCGTATAGAGGGAATTTTAATCCTAGGCCTTATCCTAGTAATTCCTCTAATAATTATGGAAATTCCTACAACAACTCATATGGAAATTTTAATAAGATGCCCTCTGAATTTGAGAGTAGTGTTAAAGAGTTTATGAAATCACAAAAGAATTTTAATGCCTTGCTTGAAGAGAAATTGCTTAAAGTTGATGATTTGGCTAGGAACGTTGATAGAATTTCTCTTGAAATTGATTCTTTAAAGCTTAGATCTATTCCTCCTCAGCATGATATCAATGAGTCCCTCAAATCCATGAGAATTTCCATTGATGAGTGCAAGGAAAGAACCGCTAGGATGCGTGCTTCCAAAGATGCCTTTATTAAAGTGTGTTCTTCCAATTCCTATGAAAATCAAGATGATGATCTAAAAGTTATTGGTGTGTCCCCTATTAAATCTTTGTTTTGCAATATGAATCTTGATGAAATGGGATATGATCTTCCTTTACCTAGAAGGCGTTCTAAAAATTTGGAGTATTTAGATCTTATGATGAAATTGATAAAAGTGGGATGGAAAGAAATAAAAACCTAGATGTTGCTAAACCCACTATATTGGATCTCACAGAATTTAATTATGAAAATTGCTATTTAATTGATTGTATTTCCTTGTTGCAATCCGTGCTAAATTCTCCTCATGCTTATAGTCAAAATAAGGCTTTTACCGAACACATTGTTGATGCCTTGATGCAATCTTATGAAGAAAAACTTGAGTTGAAGGTCTCTATCCCTAGAAAGCTCTATGATGAGTGGGAACCTACTATTAAAATTAAAATTAAAGATTATGAGTTCCATGCTTTGTGTGATTTGGGTGCTAGTGTCTCCACTATCCCCAAAACCTTGTGTGATTTGCTAGATTTCCGTGATTTTGATGATTGCTCTCTAAACTTGCATCTTGTGGATTCCACTATTAAAAATACTATGGGAAGAATTAATGATGTTCTTATTGTTGCAAATAGGAATTATGTGCCCGTAGATTTTATCGTTCTTGATATAGATTGCAATCCTTCATGTCCTATCATTCTTGGTAGACCTTTCCATAGAACGATTGGTGCAATCATTGATATGAAGGAAGGAAATATTAGATTCCAACTTCCCTTAAAGAAGGGGATGGAACACTTCCCTAGAAATAAAATAAAATTGCCATATGAATCTATCATGAGAGCCACCTATGGATTGCCTACCAAAGATGGCAATACTTAGATCTATCCTTGCTTTTATGCCTAACTAGGGGCGTTAAACGATAGCGCTTGTTGGGAGGCAACCCAATTTTATTTTTTGTTATTTGTTTTTGTTTCTGTTTAGGAATAAATAATCAATCTATCCTCTGGTTAGATGTGGTTTTATCTTTTAATTAGTGTTTGTGCCAAGTTAGACCTATAGGATCTTCTTGGATGATAGTTATTTGATCTTGCTGCAATTTCCAGAATCTTTCTGTTCACGAAAACAATTGTTAAAAATCACGAGAACGTGATAAATTACTGATTCCAATTGCTTCTGATCACTAAACAAATTGTCTAGGTCTTCCTATTTTGGTAGAAGTTTTGGAGTTCCATAAGTTTGCGTTAGTTACAGGTTACTACAGACTGTTCTGTTTTTGAGAGATTCTGTTTTTCGTGTGTTGTTTGCTTATTTTGAATCTATGGCTAGTAAATTAGTTTATAATCCATAGAGAAGTTGGAATACAGTAGGTTTAACACCAATATAAATAAATAATGTGTCAGGACCCCGATCCTAAGTCACACCGATCTAGCATGTAACACATCATATCACTTTGCGGCCTCACGCACGGTATTCCCATGGGTGTCGCCTTACCATGGCCCGGGACCGTTTGCGTCTTTTGGCTCACTTATATGATAGTGTCGCTAGCATCCATATGACAAAGAACCCGGGCCGACATGGCTAGTCGTGAACCCAAAGCGGCGCTAACCTATGGGGACAGGCATACATGAATCACATCGAACATGTCGGTCATCAACGGATATATTCGGGCTGTAATCTGGGCTAACAGGACTCCGGTATCCCGGGCTGTAGCAGGCTAGGTAGGACTCGAATAACACCGCGTGACATTTCCCGAAGGGAACGTACACGAACGAAGTGAAACACATGCCCGGCCAGTCAAGTGTCCAAGCAAGAGTCTTTGGGCTAGCGTGACTCCGGTGAACCGGGCTGTAGCGGACTACTATCGCCGTAAGCACGAGACTACATTTCCCCATATGAGAGGCTGACAAGGATAAACAACTAGTTTGTCGGATCCCACACATACCAAGCATTTCAAACATACACACATTATACTTGATATGCGTAGATACAACATGGCATCACAACATAACTCTACGACTCGATATATTATTCATTAGGCTCAAGAGCGAGATATTACAAACATGGGTCTCATGACCCAACACTCGTGAGCATACAAGTCAAAGCACAAGCGGAAGCTAATCATGTCTCGAGTACGCATAACTATAAATGAAAAAGGCTGAGAAGCCTGACTATCTACCAGATCCTGCCGAGGGCACAAGATCGTAGCTGAGGTAACAAGCTAAACGTCGAAGTCCACGTGGAACTACTAGCGAGACTGACGTCTCTCTGCAAAACATAAAATAAGAAAACGTGAGTACAATTGTACTCAGCAAGACTTACATCAAATCTAACTACATATGCATCAGTATCAAAGGGGGGGTGGTGGAGTTTGACTGCAGCAAGCCAGCTTTGACCCGGTGGCTATCCTGAACTACGACTGCAAGTAACTCTTTTGAGGTGGCGCACGAGTCCACATATTCACCATATCGATACACCACTATGGACCCGCTCCCGTCTTCCCACGAGAACGCCATCCATAGCACTCACGCTTATCTTGCGCATTTTAGGGTATCCACTTTCACTTGTCTATGAACCGATATAGGCAACCCAGAAGTCCTTTTCCGTGGACACGGCTATTCAATAGATCATATTAAACCCTGCAGGGTGTACTTCTTCACACACGCTCACCACTTACCGCCGTTTACACGACATGTACTCGGCAACCTTCAAGCGGAAGCCCAACGTGGGTGTCGGCCACGGCCTACCTAAACACTCAAATCCCTAGTCCAGGTTTATCGCCTATTCGGGTTCCATCCGCAGGGAGTCCAGCCGAGGTTTCCCATACAACCCCGAACGATGTGTGCGGGGTTCCCGAGATACCAAACGGCACTCGGTACACCGGGCCACGGTGCCTACCGCAACACAACCCACCCCTAAGGTCAGCGTTATGCGGCCCCCAAAGATACTACAAACACCGAAACTACTTGCAACTCCCGGACCAGGAACAAGGGTGGTTAAGAAGTTTAGAGGGTCCATTGGTTTCGGGCCCAATGTGTGGTAGTAATCAGATCATGGATCACAAACACGTAACTCAGTTCCAGAGGACGGCTGCAATGAGACAACCCACCATGTACTCCTACATGGCCTCTCACCGCTACCTTTACCAAATCGTGTTCACACACTTAGCTCACACCCAATAGGACATGTTCATAACAATTCCAATTCATTCCCGATGAATCAGACCCGACTCAACTCTAAGCAAATGGCAGGCATGACAAACAAGCATAAATGAGTAGGCACAACATGGCTCAAACAATTCCTACTCATGCTAGTGGGTTTCATCTAATTCTTGTGGAATGACAGGTCATGCAAAGGATCAAGGGGTTCAGCTACCGCAGCAAGTAACACATGAGTCGTTGTTGTCCTAATGCAGTAAAATAGAGCAGGAGCGAGAGAGTAGGATTGTATCGGAATGAACAAGGGAGTTTTGCTTGCACAGCACTTCAAGATAATATAGTTCTTCATCGGTGTCATCGAATTCATCGCTTGGTATATCGTCTACCGGGAGGGGACAAACACCAGTAACTGAGAAAGAACACAATCAATGCAATGCACATCTATGATGCATGAGCATGTTAAGGAACTGAATTTACCTAGTGCAATAATAATTCAAGTTAGTTGAAGTGGAATTCAAACAAGGTTGAACTCCAACTCCAAATGCTAGTTCATAAATTACCCTAATCATGATTCATCCTATTCAGTGAGGTTAACTTGTTCAAACATGCATGATCATGGCATAAACAGATTCTTCATATTTTACTGATCATTTTTCATATATAAATTATTTCCATCCGAGTTACGGTTGAATTTCTATGATTTTTAGAAGTTTAGAGTATTTTCTGGAATTTCCTGAATTAAAATAATTCCAGAAATCATTATTGCGTCGCATAAGATGACAGGCGTGACGTCGGCAAGTCAAAGGCGCCAGGTCAGGTCAAACCACGACTGTGGGTCCCGAGTGTCGTTGTCTAACTAACTAACCTAACTTAGTTAATACTAATCTAACTTAATTAGCGGCCGGGCCCGCATGTCGATGAGGGAGAGGGGAGGTCAAACCGGCAAGGTCAACCCATGCCGGTCAGCCGTCATGCGCTGGCGTTAGTCACGGCGAAACGCTGGCGGCGAGAGTGACTTTGTCATTCCGGCCACCAAATGGATCGGGAAAGCATCTAAATGGAGCTAAGGACGAGCCGAAGCTCTTGGTGGGGTTGGCCGTGGTCGGGTGGTCGAATCGACGCCGCGGCGTGTTTGGCGGCGGCCGAGCTCGGTTTGGTCGTCTGTGAGGCTAGAGTCATGGGCGAGGGAGCTGAGCGGGCAGCGAGGAGGAGGTGCTCAGGAGCATGCCGGAGCTACTAAGCGAGGCAGAGGTGCTCGGGGGCACGGAGCTCGCCGGCCATGGCGGACGGCGGCTTCGGGTGCTCGCGGGGCGGCGGCTACAGGGCGCGCGCGAGAGAAGGAGATGGGGGGAAACGACGGCAAGCTCACCGTGAGTCCGCTTTGGGGGGCTCGGCCTGGGCGCCGGAGTGTGGCGACCGACGGGCGAGGGCCCGGTGCTCGAGGTTGAGGATGACCGCGATGGCGGCGTTGCTGGCCTCCGGGGTCACGATGCTTTGGCGTCTTGACTCTCACGGCGTCGGCGGAGCTCGTCGCATATCCGGAAGGCGTGGGGAGGTCGGTGGTAGCGGCGAACGGCGACGGTGGCAGCGGCTCCGTTCGGGTGTGGCGCGGGAGAGAGCGGAGGGGGGGGGATCGTTCGGGAGAGAGTGAGAGAGAGCCAGGGGGCTGCGTGGCTCTCCGTGGCGTCGTCTAGGAGGGCCCGGGGAAGCAGGAGGTGGCCGGGGAAGCAGGAGGTGGCCGTCGGCATCGCCAGCGCTCGCCACGCCTCGCCTCTGCCTTCTGGCAGAGGAAGACGATGAGCGGTGGGGGGTAGGTGGTGGGCTGGCCAACCGGGCGGCCAAATGGGGGAGGAGGTTGGGCGGTTAGGCGCCTGTAGGCCTTCTCTCTCTCTCTTTTATTATACTGTTTTCTATTTTGTTTGCCTCTGTTTTAGTTTAGTAAAATACTAAACCATTTTATAAAATCCTGAAGATAATTATGTGGCTGGAACTAATGTGTACCAGACCACATAAAATGTCCCAAAATTATTGGACATATATTAAGTATATATAAAATATATTTCCAATGCAAATAGTTATTGAATTAATTCAAAGGCCCAAGATAAAATGTTTCAGTCACTCCAAAAATATTGGTTTGAATTTTATTCTTGCCAATATATTTTTAAAGCTGAAAAGGAACATTTCCTTGGAACATTTGAAGCAATTTTTAAATGTTGATCATTTATTTTAAATGATTCCTGGGGCTCTCCAATTCCCCAATTCAAATTTAAAGGAAATTTTGACATGATGCATGGATGCAAGAAAATCAAGCTAGGGCTGATCTGGGGCTGTGACATAATGAGTTCATTACAGTACCTTGAAGTAGTCTTTTGTTTTCTTTCTCTAACAGAGCTCACGAGATTTCTATTGAGTTTTGTGTTGTGAAGTTTTCAAGTTTTGGGTAAATTATTTTGATGGATTATGGAACAAGGAGTGGCAAGAGATTGCTTGGGGATGCCCATGGCATCCCCAAGATAATCCAAGGACACCAAAAGTCAAAGCTTGGGGATGCCCCGGAAGGCATCCCCTCTTTCGTCTACTTCCATCGGTAATTTACTTGGAGCTATATTTTTATTCACCACATGATATGTGTTTTGCTTGGAGCGTCTTGTATTATATTTATCTTTGTTTGATAGTTTACCACAATCATCCTTGCTGTACACACCTTTTGAGAGAGCCATACATGAATTGGAATTTGATAGAATACTCTATGTGCTTCACTTATATCTTTTGAGCTTGATAGTTCTGCTCATAGTGCTTCACTTATATCTTTTGAGCGTGATAGTTTTGCTCTAGTGCTTCACTTATATATTTTAGAGCACGGTGGTGGATTTGTTTTAACGAAACTGTTGATCTCTCATGCTTCACTTAGATCATTTTAAGAGACATTAATAGCATGGTAATTTGCTTAATATTAATATGCTTGGTATTCAAGATATGTGAAACTTTCTTTTGAGTGCGTTGAATACTAAGAAAAGATTTGCTGCTTGATAATTGTTTTGAGACATGAAGATGGTGATATTAGAGTCATGCTAGTTGAGTAGTTGTGAATTTGAGAAATACTTGTGTTAAAGTTTGTGATTCCCGTAGCATGCACGTATGGTGAACCGTTATGTGATGAGCTCGGAGCATGATTTATTTATTGATTGTCTTCCTTATGAGTGGCGGTCGGGGACGAGCGATGGTCTTTTCCTACCGATCTATCCCCCTAGGAGCATGCTCATAATACTTTTCTTTGATAACTTCTAGATTTTTGCAATAAGTATGTGAGTTCTTTATGACTAATGTTGAGTCCATGGATTATACGCACTTTTCCCATCCTTCCACCATTGCTCACCTCTCTAATACCGCGCACTTTTTGCCGGTATCATACACCCACCATATATCTTCCTCAAAACTGCCACCATACCTACCTATCATGGCATTTCCATAGCCATTCCGAGATATATTTCCATGCAACTTTCCACCGTTCCGTTTATTATGACACGCTCCATCATTGTCATATTGCTAGCATGATCATGTAGTTGACATCGTATTTGTGGCAAAGCCACCGTTCATAATTCTTTCATACATGTCGCTCTTGAATCATTGCATATCCCGGTACACCGCCGGAGGCATTCATATAGAGTCATACTTTGTTCTAAGTTGTAATTGTTGAGTTGTAAGAAAATAAAAGTGTGATGATCATCAATTTTTAGAGCATTGTCCCAAGTGAGGAAAGGATGATGGAGACTATGATTCCCCCACAAGTCGGGATGAGACTCCGGACGAAAAAATAAAAAAAATAAAAGAGGCCATAAAAGAAAAAAAGGCCCAAAGAAAAAAAGAAAAAAAAGAAAAAAATGAGAGAAAAAGAGAGAAGGGACAATGCTACTATCCTTTTACCACACTTGTTCTTCAAAGTAGCACCAAGATCTTCATGATAGAGAGTCTCCTATGTTATCACTTTCATATACTAGTGGGAATTTTTCATTATAGAACTTGGCTTGTATATTCCAATGATGGGCTTCCTCAAAATGCCCTAGGTCTTCGTGAGCAAGCGAGTTGGATGCACACCCACTTAGTTTATTTTGTTGAGCTTTCATATACTTATAGCTCTAGTGCATCCGTTGCATGGCAATCCCTATTCACTCACATTGATATCTATTGATGGGCATCTCCATAGCCTGTTGATACGCCTAGTTGATGTGAGACTATCTTCCCTCTTTTGTCTTCTCCACAACCACCATTCTATTCCACATATAGTGCTATATCCATGGCTCACGCTCATGTATTGCGTGAAGATTGAAAAAGTTTTGAAAGCGTTAAAGTATGAAACAATTGCTTGGCTTGTCATCGGGTTGGGCATGATTTAAATATTTTGTGTGGGAAGATGGAGCATAGCAGACTATATGATTTTGTAGGGATAACTTTCTTTGGCCATGTTATTTTGAGAAGACATAATTGCTTTGTTAGTATGCTTGAAGTATTATTATTTTTATGTCAATATGAACTTTTGTCTTGAATCTTTCAATCTGAATATTCATACCAGAATTAAGAAGATTTGCATTGAAATTATGCCAAGTATCACTCCGCATCAAAAATTCTCTTTTATCATTTACGTACTCGAGGACGAGCAGGAATTAAGCTTGAGGATGCCTGATACGTCTCCAACGTATCTATAATTTTTGATTGCTCCATGCTACTTTATCTACTGTTTTGGACTATATTGGGCTTTATTTTCCACTTTTATATTATTTTTGGGACTAACCTATTAATCGGAGGCCCAGCCCAGAATTGCTGTTTTTTTTGCCTATTTCAGTGTTTCGATGAAACAGAATATCAAACGGAGACCAAACGGAATGAAACCTTCGGGAACGTGATTTTCTCATCGAACGTGATCCAGGAGACTTGGACCCTACTCCAAGGAACAACCGAGGCGGTCACGAGGGTGGGGGGCGCGCCCACCGCCCTAGGGCGTGCCACCCTACCTCGTGGGCCCCCTGTTGCTCCACTGACGTACTCCTTCCTCCTATATATACCTATGTACCCCCAAACGACTGTGAATCTGGAGCCAAAACCTAATTCCACCGCCGCAACTTTCTGTATCCACAAGATCCCATCTTGGGGCCTGTTCCGGAGCTCCGCCGGAAGAGGGCGGTCATCACGGAGGACTTCTACATCATCATAGCCCCTCCGATGAAGTGTGAGTAGTTTACTTCAGCCCTTCGGTCCATAGCTAGTAGCTAGATGGCTTCTTCTCTCTTTTTGGATCTCAATACAATGTTCTCCCCCTCTCTTGTGGAGATCTATTCGATGTAATCTTCTTTTTGCGGTGTGTTTCTTGAGACCGATGAATTGTGGGTTTATGGTCAAGATTACCTATGAACAAAATTTGTTTCTCCTATGGATTCTTTTCTGTATGATTGGTTATCTTTGCAAGTCTCTTCGAATTATCCTTTTGGTTTGGCCAACTAGATTGGTAGTTCTTGCAATGGGAGAAGTGCTTAGCTTTGGGTTCAATCTTGCGGTGTCATTTCCCAGTGACAGAAGGGGCAGCAAGGCACGTATTGTATTGTTGCCATCGAGGATAACAAGATGGGGTTTTTATCATATTTCATGAATTTATCCCTCTACATCATGTCATCTTGCTTAAAGTGTTACTCTGTTTTTAACTTAATACTCTAGATGCATGCTGGATAGCGGTCGACGAGTGGAGTAATAGTAGTAGATGTAGGCAGGAGTCAGTCTACTTGTCTCAGATGTGATGCCTATATACATGATCATACCTAGATACTTTCACAACTATGCTCAATTATGTCAATTGCTCAACAGTAATTTGTTCACCCACCGTAGAATACATATGCTCTAGAGAGAAGCCACTAGTGAAACCTATGGCCCCCGGGTCTATTCTCATCATATCAATCTCCATCACTTTAATCTTGCTTTGTTTTTACTTTTCTTTTTACTTTTTACTTTGCATCTCTATACCAAAAATACCAAAAAAAAATATTTATCTTCTCTATCAGATCTCACTCTCGTAAGTGACCGTGGAGGGATTGACAACCCCTAATCGCGTTGGTTGCGAGGAGCTATTGTTTTGTGCATGTACGAGGGACTTGTGCGTAGCCTCCTACTAGATCGATACCTTGGTTCTCAAAAAAACTGAGGGAAATACTTACGCTACTTTGCTGCATCATCCTCTCCTCTTCGGGGAAATCAACTTAGTGCTCAAGAGGTAGCAGTGATCTAGGAGTAGATCACTGGACAGTGGTCAAAATTATCCTTAGTGGAATAAGGATATGTTTCTCGATTATGGAGGTGACAAAAGGTTCATCGTAAAGGGTTACGTCGATGCAAGTTTTTGACACTGATCCAGATGACTCTAAGTCTCAATATGGATACATATTGAAAGTGGGAGCTATTAGCTAGAGTAGCTCCGTGCAGAGCATTGTAGACATAGAATTTTCAAAATACTTACGGATCTGAATGTGACAGACTCGTTGACTAAAATTATCTCACAAGCAAAACCTGATCACACCTTAGTACTCTTTGGGTGTTAATCACATAGCGATGTGAACTAGATTATTGACTCTAGTAAACCCTTTGGGTGTTAGTCACATGACGATGTGAACTATGGGTGTTAATCACATGGTGATGTGAATTATTGGTGTTAAATCACATGGCGATGTGAACTAGATTATTGACTCTAGTGCAAGTGGGAGACTGAAGGAAATATGCCCTAGAGGCAATAATAAAGTTATTATTTATTTCCTTATTTCATGATAAAATGTTTATTATTCATGCTAGAATTGTATTAACCGGAAACATAATACATGTGTGAGTACATAGACAAACAGAGTGTCACTAGTATGCCTCTACTTGACTAGCTCGTTGATCAAAGATGGTTATGTTTCCTAGCCATAGACATGAGTTGTCATTTGATTAACGGGGTCACATCATTAGGAGAATAATGTGATTGACTTGACCAATTCTGGTAGCTTAGCACCCGATCGTTTAGTATGTTGCTATTGCTTTCTTCATGACTTATACATGTTCCTATGACTATGATATTATGCAACTCCCATTTACCGGAGGAACACTTTGTGTGCTACCAAACGTCACAACGTAACTGGGTGATTATAAAGGTGCTCTACAGGTGTCTCCGAAGGTATTTGTTGGGTTGGCGTATTTCGAGATTAGGATTTGTCACTCCGATTGTCGGAGAGGTATCTCTGGGCCCTCTCGGTAATACACATCACTTAAGCCTTGCAAGAATTGCAACTAATGAGTTAGTTGCGGGATGATGTATTACGGAATGAGTAAAGAGACTTGCCGGTAATGAGATTGATCTAGGTATTGAGATACCGATGATCGAATCTCGGGCAAGTAACATACCGATGACAAAGGGAACAACGTATGTTGTTATGCGGTCTGACCAATAAAGATCTTCGTAGAATATGTGGGAGCTAATATGAGCATCCAGGTTCCGCTATTGGTTATTGACCGGAGACGTGTCTCGGTCATGTCTACATAGTTCTCGAACCTGTATGGTCCGCACGCTTAAAGTTTCGATGACAGTTATATTATGAGTTTATGTGTTTTGATGTACCGAAGGAGTTTGGAGTCCCGGATGAGATCGGGGACAGGACGAGGAGTCTCGAAATGGCCGAGACGTAAAGATCGATATACTGGACGACTATATTCGGACATCGGAAAGGTTCCGAGTGATTCGGATATTTTTTGTGGTACCGGAGAGTTACATGAATTCGTATTGCGCCTTAATGGGCCATACAGGAAAGGAGAAAAAGGCCTCAAAGGGTGGCCGCACCCCTCCCCATGGACTGGTCCGAATTGGACTAGGGAGGGGGGCGCCCCCTTCCTTCCTTCTCCTTTTTCCTCCCCTTCTCCTACTCCAACGACGAAAGGAGGAATCCTACTCCCGGTGGGAGTAGGACTCCCCCCTTGGCGCGCCCTCCTCCTAGGCCAGCCGCCTCCCCCCTTGCTCCTTTATATAAGGGGGCAGGGGGCACCCCAAAGACACAACAATTAATCATTGATCTCTTAGCCGCGTGCGGTGCCCCCCCCCCCTCCACCATAGTCCACCTCGATAATACTGTAGCGGTGCTTAGGCGAAGCCCTGCGTTGGTAGAACATCAACATCGTCACCATGCCGTCGTCTTGTGAAACTCTCCCTGAACACTCGGCTGGATCGGAGTTCAAGGGACGTCATCGGGCTGAACGTGTGCTGAACTCGGAGGTGCCGTGCGTTCGGTACTTGATCGGTCGGATCGTGATGACGTACGACTACATCAACCGTGTTGTGCTAACGCTTCCGCTTTCGTTCTACGAGGGTACGTGGACAACACTCTCCCCTCTCGTTGTTATGCATCACCATGATCTTGCGTGTGCGTAGGAATTTTTTTGAAATTACTACGTTCCCCAACAAATATTTGTCTGTGGAAGTCGTTGCTGCCGGCTGAGAAAGCCAGGCAAGTGGCGTTCAAAAAGGAGATGGCGGAGGAGGAAGCCAGGTACCAGGCAGCCTGTGAAGCCTGTGATGCCGCCTAGAAAAAGGAGGCAGCGGAGCTTTTGATGCGGGCGCGTCGTCGTGCCGAGGAGGTGTACAAAGACGGGTACTTCGTGAGGAAGGTCATAGGCGCTGGGCGCCTCGTTACTACGTGGAGGTGGGCCGATTAGCTCCAGCGTGCCACCGACGAGGAGCTCCGGTGGGCGCCCAACGAAATGGCAAGATCGGCCGGGCGCGTCTGCCAGCAAGAGGCAGATCGGTACGTCAAGCGCAGCGAGGCTGAGGAGTCGGAGTACTGCCTCCGCACTGGGAATACGCCGTGCACCAGGGAGCTGCTGGCGAGGGGCTGCCGGAATACTGGCCCTAGGAGGGATTATTAGTTTTAGTATTGCTCGTTTTCAATTTTATGCATTGTACCTAGTAGATAAGACTCATCCCGTATATGTGATGATATTATATATATATATATATATATATATATATATTCTATGATGAACTAATGAACAATTAATATATATATATATATATATATTATGAATTTCATTTTCTATCTGTTTTGTATACTTATTTGAATCTAGTTGTTATCATCCACATATACAGAATGGAAAGCGTATATACACACATTAAAACAGAACATATAAAAATGGAAAATAGAGTACACACATTGAAACAGAGCAATACTATGATGCTGTGAATACATAGCTATCCACGTCAAAATGACTTTCCAAAATAAAACGCGTCCATGAGACCATGACGAGTAGCCTTGCCTAGGGTAGCTCTTGGCTCTGCCTGAACTCGTGCAGGCGTTCGTCCAAGCTGTCGACACGCTCGCGGTACATCTGGAGCGTGATCTCGAGCTCCAAGTTGGCTATTTCATCGAAGATCACCAGCTCGAGGATGCGACTGCCATGTTCCTCTACTGCGCCCAGGTGGACACATGGGCCAAGGAGGTGGTCGAGCCTACGGACCAGTGCGTTGGCATCCAGCGGGCCGCGGACAAGGCGAACGGCGGCACCCACGCGAATGGCGCGGCGGGCGTCCGGTGCAAGTACGGTGCGGCCGGCCTCTGGTGCAAGTACGGCGCTGAGGGCCTCTGCCCACTCCTGGCGAGGAATGGGGGTACTGACGGGACGTGTACACAGCTGCGATGTTGTGTCGATACCAGGCAAGCACCGATGGATCTGCTGTTGCTGTGCCGCGCGCCGCGCCTCTCGCTTTGCGGCGCTCCAACGGTTTCGCCGTGCGGCGAGCCGCAGCCTATCGGCGCGGACGCGCCTAGCTTGCTCTGCGGCGCACCATCGATCATGTTGTGCGGCGAGCTGCAGCCTGTCGGCGCTGACATGCCTATCTTGATCCACGGCGCTCAAGAGCCATGCGCCCAAGGTCTGCTCAACCCTCGCAATGATGCGCATCACAGCGTCATCCATCGTGTTGCCGGGGAGCGCCTCGGCCTTGACAGGCCGTGGCGCCTGCTCGTTTTCCTCGTCGACGAGGTTGATGGCAGAGGCGGTACTTTGGTGGGTCGGCATGCTTGGAAAAGGTGGATGTGCTAAGGTTGCGCTTGTCGCCTTCGTGCGTCGCGCGCCCCCTATGAGCAATGCAGCAGGGTGGCGGGAAACAGGTGAAGAAATGGTGGGAAATAATGGCGTGTTCATAAAACGCCATCAATTAATGGAAACTTAGCATCGAGCTAGCACAAGTCGTAGATGATGATCAGATGAACACGGACCACACTAGGGAACCCGTCGGTGATGAATTCATCAATCCCAAACGGTTGAATACTAGCAAGCGTTTGCCCACAACACACACGGCCTATTCCAGCACAAATAGGTTGGATGGATCAACTGTATGCGACGTATCGCACATTGCCAAAAAGTAACGGGGTAGACCTTCTTTAATTAACATATGTTAAAAAATAAAAAATAAGGACCTCGGGGTTAAATTAGCTAAGGGAATAGGGCATTTTGGTAATTTGACCGAAATGACCCATCCCATCAGCTAATTTAACATCGACACAACTTCCCATCCAGTCACCTATCCGATTGCTGCTCCAGCCTGAGCACACTTAACTTGATAGTTTTCTTACATGAGCTACTGGTGGAACAACTAGTCCCTGCTGATAGGAATGCCTCTTCACATCCTTATGGCGTATCCGGATGACCGCCCGTCCCACAATGGCCAATAGATGTTGAGTAGACAGAGCATATCACATACGTCTTATTAGAAGCAATCGTCTGCGTTATCATTAGTCTTCGCACACATTTCTGATTACAGACATGTTTGCCGCGTATCACACACATCTTGTTATAGTGAACCATTTCTGTTCTCTTGCCTAATCACAAACACTTCATCCGAGTTAACCGTATGTTGTATATCGCACACACTGTTTGCTCGTTTCTTTTGTGTTGCCTAATCACAAACAGTTCATCTGAGTGAACTGTATGCTGTTTATCGCACACGCCTTCATCTGGTTGCCCGTTTCTTTTGTTCCTCCTCATCGCAAACAGTTAATTGAACTGAACCGTATGCCCTTCATCGCACACACAACTAAAACCTGAACCGTGTTTGATGCATCCATCATCACAAAAATTTTATACATTTCTGGCGGTTTTCATACACCATCGTTTGCGATTATGGCATCGCACATAGTTTCTCGAAGGGTCTCTGATTGTAGTGTCGCGTTAGCAGCATCCTGCGGGCGCGGCTATTCGAATAGATCATGTTAACCCTGCAAGGTTGTACTTCTTCACACATGCTATCGCCACTTACCACCATGTACACGTCATGTATCTCGGCAACCTTCAAGCGGAAGCCTGGCAAGGGTGTCGGCCATGACCTGATTAACCTGGCAAGACTCTATTCCAGGTTTATCGCCTATTCGGGTTCCATCCGCAAGGAGATCCGTCCGGGGTGTCACTCACGACCCTAAACGATGTGAGCAGGATTCCCAAGCCCATCATCCGGGTGCCACTTGGTACACTGTGCCACTTCACCTAGTCTGTCCAAAGCCCACCTGTATCAGGTGCCACTTGGTAGACTACTAGCACTACCTACAAACACCAAAAACTAGTTATAACTCCTGGAGGGAAGATTAACTCCTGGAGATAACACCAAAAACTAGTTATAACACCAAAAACTAGTTATAACTCCTGGAGATCGAGGTGATTAATAAGTCGAGAGAGCTTGGAGTGCCCAGAGCCCAATGTGTGGTAGTAACTGTCTTGGATCACAAACACAAAACTCAATTCCTAAGGACAGTTTTAATGAGACAACCCACCATGTACTCCTACATGGCCTTTCACCCCTACCTTTACCAAATCGTGTTCACACACTTAGCTCTCAACAGTAGGACATGTTCACCATGTTCCAATTCATCCCCGATGAATCAGACCTGACTCAACTCTAAGCAGTAGCAGGCATGACAAACAAGCATGAATGAGTAGGCACATCATGGCTCAAACAACTCATACTCATGCTAGTGGGTTTCAACTATTTACTGTGGCAAAGACAGGTCATGCAGAAGAAAGAGGTTCAACTACCGCAGCATGTAACAATTGAATCATTGTTGTCCTAACTAGCAAAGTGGCCCGCTCGATGCGCGGGCTAGTACATCAGAAAGTTTATAATGAGAACATACTATTGTTTTGTGTTCCCATTTTTGGTCTTGTTCCATTATACATCATATTCAAGTGAAAAATAGAACATATATAAATTTACATGGAGATATATATTGTGCTAGAATACATGGAGACACCTGATGAGTTGTAACACACGAATATAAGATTTTTCACAAATAAGATACCTATAGATAACCCATTGAAGAAAAAAGTGGATTATAAATTTATTTTACGGTTAGTATAGTAACCACCAACGCTTCATTTCTTATCATAGATATATAAAAAAGGTTACATTTACCATCTATCTTTAGTAGGCTGATTGATCGACAAATTTTTTTGATCAACTCACATGAACATAAGATCCTTAGAACTACACAAGCATGATCCGTGACATTTTTTCGATATCACCATTTATCCTTGATCAAGAAGCTGCAGTTTCATGTCACCCATGCCAATTCTACACATATGTATAGTTTATAATAGAAAATTTAACGTAGAGGGATGATGAAGGCTAACTCACAACATGATGTTCTTGAGAACTATCCGGTGAACACGTAATGAAGTTGATCCAAACATTTATTTACAGTCCACATGTCATTGAACTTTTACAAATAATAAATCTTATAAAAACCCAACATGTAGTTAAAATAAGATAAATTATAATGTTAAATCATGGTGAGTACAGAAGCTAGTAGCAGTTCACTTCTTACTACTTATATAGAAGAAGGCAAAGCAGTGATGCTCTATGCAAAGACATCTCAATATCTATGGCGAATATCCTCTAATATGCCCTGCCAAGTTTCGCCATTTAGATGTCGGTCTCCCAATAATGTTCTAGCTAAGTTGGCTGCTCCCTGTTCGGACTCATTGTGGCTCAAATCCCATCGTACTTGGATGACTATTATGATGCTAAAATCTTGCTTATGTGTTGTATGAAAATTTAGAGAATTATTGGTTTGATAAATTCATTTAGAGCGGGAGGTTCATCGGCAGCAAACTCATGAGCAACTAAACAGACACAATAGTTTACGTACAATGAGACAACACTAATTTGGATTAATGTGCTCAAAGAAGAGAAAAGACGAGTAAACATAATTTAGGTCATCAAAGAAAATGAAACTAATGTTCATGCCGGCAGAACAAATCAACTCTACTAATTTCCGCCAAATATCAACCTAGATATGTGTTTTTAAGTCTAGAGCTCAACCATATGCCCTTCGGATGTAAAAGTAAATGCGGGTGACTACTTTTCGCCAGAAATGTCAGGATGGAAGCTGTTTCATGTTTTGTGGAAATAATTTATGTGGCATATACACGTAAATGGTACCGTTAGAAAAGACAACAAAGAAGTATCAAATCAAACATGCCATCAAAAGAAACAGATATTGGAGTGTTAGGAAAAAAATTACGTGGTAGAAGAACATTAGATAGAAAAGACAAACTGAAATGACACATGACAGTTTACTTTCTTTCAGAATATCCAGTCACAGTTTTCACTAAACTGAGTACAACTTATGGTGTTACTTCTTTTGTTTCAAAACGAATTAAGTTGCTGGAGACATTCAATCTTTTTTTAACTTTAATTATCATTATCCAAAGAGGCTAGTAAGATTGACCATGTCAAAACAGTAACAGCATATTTTCTGTGTGAAAATAATACAACATTATTTTATTTATACTACCATTTTAAAAAGATAAAGATAACACCTCCAGCTTAGACTGTGTTTATCTCTTAAGCATCATGTAATTTGGAAGTGCATGAAATGATTCTTCTTATTGACGGGTGGGTAAAAAAAAGCTGAATAACCTTTTCGTCCTGGATTTGCCATTCAGCGATCTTCATCTTTCATTTGCTCACCTGTATCTAATCTGTTAAAGCCAGACATTGAGCACACTTTGTTTATGAGCCACTTCTCTCATTTTTCTAACCTGAAACGGTGCCAAAATGCCTCACTTAATATCACTGCCACACCACGTGTGATGTAACAAAAAAACATGGTAATAATGGAACATAACGATGTGCTAAGATCCTGCCCCACTTTGAACTGGTCGAATGCTGTTACCCATGCCAACAGTACGAACTAATTATTTTCAACTAATATATACATGTATGTAAAAATAGTCATACAGATCAATCATGAGTAACATACTGGAAGGCCATTAGCTCATTTTGGGAAGACATCCTGATGGAGATCAATTTTATTTGGGTTGTAAAACCTTGTCGAACTAATGCCATGTTATCAGTACTATACTGTGCACAATATTTGCTCATTCAAATTTGATATAACTACTTAGCGCTGATCATCAGCCATCAACAATCCATACATCCTCAGCCTAATTAAGCAGCACCTACCGAGACAAAATCATTTGCCTTATTATCTTTGTGGTACAGAAAATGGAAGCAGAAGAAACAAAATCAAACTAAAGAAATCACGTGCCCACTTGAAAACTTTTCACAATGGAGGCTCTTCCCGTGCATGGTAATAATAGGGAAATCTCACGTTTTCTCGTAATGCCCATGTCGGAGAGCCGAAATAGTACGAAAGATGATGGCTGTGTTTCTCCATGTACTGAAAAACGTTAAAACCTGCAAGAATCAAACAGACTTAGAGTTTGGAGCTAGTTTAATTTGGCCTGCCCTGATGAGGAACGAACGAAGCAAAGCGGTGCAAAGGAAGCTATACAGCCGAAAGAGACCCCAGACCAATATCTATTTGCCCTTGTCGTCGTCGCCGATGCCGCTGCCCCGCCCCGATCCTATCCATCGGTGCCTGCTCTATCTTGCCTTCGGCATGGTAGGGCGTGATCCATCAGTGCGTGCTCCATCTTCCCTCCGCATAGAGCAGTCCAGATCGAAACAAGACGTGACGATCGAGAGTCATTGCATCATGTGTGGATGTATGGATGCTTTGCACCCATGGTCATCAGATTAATTGCATGTCTAGCCTTCTAGGGCTTCGAGCTTTAGCTGTGGCATCGAGGACGCGAGGACGGGAGCAGTCACGCGATGAAGAAAATTGAAGGAACCGTATAGAAGGGCCACGTTATTCCATTGTAATGGCATCGGCGGGTAAATTCACTTAATACTAATCTAATGGCTATAAATGTTTAATATATCAAATAAAGGGTTGGATGTTTCTAGTTTTTGTGAGAATTTCTAAAATATTTATCTTTTTTTGGTTAGCCCTTAAAGCACTTTTTATATATAAACGTATAATATATCAAATAAAGGGTTGGAAGGTTTGGGGTTAGATTTGGCATGAGAAAGTTTTGGGGGCACACATACATGCATATATGACACTTTTTCAGACGGTATTGCAGGCTTGCCATGCATATGTAAAGGGCACACATTCACGTACTTTTTTCAGCTAAATGCATTCATGTGTATAGAAAGCTAGGCATTGGCGCACACCTCTTTTTTTTATTTTTTTTATTGAGGGGACACGTATCTTTATTTTGAAGCAAACAGGGCACACTTTTTTCTAGCCGATCGGGGCGTGTCATTTTCTTTAACCATCAGCGCACGTCCTTCTTTTAGGGTGGCACGTTCTTTCCTTTTAGAAATTGAGCGCAGGTTTTTTTTTGGTTGAGGGAGCGTCCTCATTTGCCTTGGCTGATGGGAGCGAAACGTTTTCTTCCAGTATATAATTATAATGGCATAGGTGGGTAATTTTTCTGACTGACAATCTTATCTAATGGCTATAAAAATCGTCTATTAAATTAACGGTTGGATAATTCTAATTTTTGTGGTAATTTCTAGCCTATGTCTCTTTCCTCTGGTTAACCCTCAAATACTTTTTATATATAATAGATAATAGATGTACTAAAAGAGAGCAAGAGCAAGTGAGTGGGATTGTATCGGAATGAACAAGGGGGTTTTGCTTGCCTGGCACTTCTGGAGATGATATAGCTCTTCATCGGGGTCATCGAACTCATCGTCGGAACATACTTCTACCAAGGGGGAACAACCACCAGCAAACAAGAGGGAACATAATCAATGCAATGCAACAAACATGATGCATGATCATGACATAGCAATATGATATGGTTTAGCCAAATGCAGCTAGCAACGATTTAAATGGAGTTGGTTTGAACCCTAGGTTCAAAATCAAACTCCAAATGTGATTATTCAAATGCCATTCATTTGATTTGTCCTAAACAGTAGCCAAAAGGTGTTCTAACATGCATGAAAATGGTACAGATGGATGGATTGGATATTTCTGATAATTTTTCCTTTATAAATTATTTCATTTGGAGCTACGCTTTATTTTATATGAATTTTAGAAATTTTAGGCATTTTCTGAAATTTTTAGAATAATTAGAATTAAAATAATTCCAGAAAATGAATTACTGCGTCAGCAAGGTCAACAGTGACATCAGCAGGTCAACTGACCCGGTCCAGGTCAAACCTGACCGGTGGGACCCATATGTAAGTGTCTAGGCTAATTAACAGAGTTAGTTAGCACTAAACTAATCATAAAACTTGGTTAAAAGGGGGCCCGGGCCCACATGTCAAAGACCCAGGGAGGTCATTAGTGGTGGCTAAGCAGGGGTTAGGTCGACGGCTCGTTGCCGGCGATGACAGAGATGGCGGGGCGGCTCGGAAATGCTCCTCCGTTGACCAAATGAGCGACGGAGGGGCTCTACGAGGTGCTGGAACTCGCGCGCATGCAACACGGCTAGCGCCAGCGGCTGGGGTGGACCGAGCTTGCCGGAAACGAGCTCGTGGTGGCGGCGGAGTTCAGGTGAGCTCGGGTCCGTCGTTATGCTACACGGCAGGGTGCACGGAGGGTGCTACGGGCTCCTGACGATGCACTGAGCGCGTTGACGGGCTTGGACGCGGGTGGTAGTAGCTGTGTCCGAGGCGGCGCCATGGACGGCGGCGGTGAGCTCTCGAGCGCGGTGGTTAGCTAGGCTATGAGAGGCGAACGACCATGGGGGTGGAGGGGAAAATCAGCTCAGCTCATAGAGATTTCGAATGGATGGTCGGCGGGCTCGGGGAAGTCCTGCAGGCAGCGAATCGGCGGTGGCCATCTCCGGTGCCCATCGGTGAAGATGATGAAGAAGGCGACGATGCAGGGCAGCCGATGACGCGTGCTTCACCATGGAGAGGCTTTGCTTCATCGTGGAGCTAATGGACACAGCCACGGGGCAAGGGGACGGCGGTGGGCGCGGCGGCAGCGAGAGGTGGCGACGAGCTCGCTCGGTGGAGCTCGGCAGAGAGGGATAGGGGAGAGGATGGACACGAGGGAGAGTGAGAGGGAGTCAGGGGGCTGCGTTGCGTCGTCCAGAGGCATCCAGGTGAGCAGGCAGAGAGGCGAGGTGGCGCTCGGAGGGCGCGCGTGCGATGAGCACACGCTCAGTGTCCTACTGGCGCAAGGTTGAACACAACCTTGCCCCTGGTGGGCTGGGCTGCTGCTGGGCCTCTGTGGTAAGTGGGCTACTAGGTTAGTTTCTCTCTTCTTCTTTTCTGTATTTGTTTTCAGTTTTCTATTTCTTTCAATATGTTTTGATTTGATTTACAAACCAAACCAATTTTAAACTTTCTATAAATTTTTATGTGTGCTCAGAGAGCCAGTCCAAGGTCACATGCAAACTTACAAAATTATTTGAACTTTATTTCTTATATAGCAGAAATAAATCCAACTCAAATATATTATTGATTTAAATCCAAAGTCCCAAATAATTACTTAAAAATGTTCCTTAATATTGGTTTGAAATACAATTCTTGCCAAAATTATCAGAACAATAAAAGGAACATGTTGGAAACATTGAATGCATATTTAGGGTTCTTTGCCCTTCTTTTATTTAAGTTTTTGACGTTTTCAAATTCCTTAGTTTAACTTTCAGATTTTTAGGCATGATGCATGGATGCAAAGCCACTAATTACAAACATAGATATAGGGCTGTGAAAATTTCCACGATCTTGCCCCAAATTCCTTCCTCCACATATCGGCGTTCATCGTCGTATGTGGCTCTGCTCCGTATCCTGCCACACTTCAGCCTATGGCTCAAGGTATTCAATCTGAAGCCGAAGGTGGTCGACGGACAGCATGCGGACTGTGGCCGGGTGATACGTCCATTTTGCATCATGCTTTTATATCGATATTTATTGCATTATGGGCTGTTATCACACGTTATGTCACAATACTTATGGCTATTCTCTCTTATTTTACAAGGTTTACATGAAGAGGGAGAATGCCGGCAGCTGGAATTCTGGGCTGGAAAAGGAGCAAATATTAGAGACCTATTCTGCACAACTCCAAAAGTTCTGAAACTCCACGAAAGTCATTTTTGGAAATAATAAAAAGTATCCAGCTGAAGAAGTTCACCAGATGGGGCCCCACCTGGCCACGAGGGTGGGGGCGCGCCCCCCTTCCTCGTGGGCCCCCTGGTGGCCCTCCGATGCCCATCTTCTGCTATATGAGGACTTTCGATGAGAAAAAAATCATCAGCAACCTCTCACGACGAAACTCCGCCGCCACAAGGCGGAACCTTGGCAGAACCAATCTAGGGCTCTGGCAGAGCTGTTCTGCCGGGGACACTTCCCTCCCAGAGGGGGAAATCATTGTAACACCCCAAAAATTTTAACCTTGTTTTGTTAATTAAAATTTTGCCATGAACTTAAACTTTTGTTTTCTGGATTTTCTTTTGATTTCAGAACCTTTCTTCCCTTTATTTTTATGGAGTTTTTACCTCAAGTGAAAAACTTCCCCAATTTTTTTGGACTCTTTTACCCTCTCAAATAAAACAATTCTTTTATCAGTAGTATTATTTATATAATTATTTTCCCCTGAGCTTTATTTCTCTAATTTGGTTTTTCATAAGTTTAGGGTCCCATTTGCACTGCAACCCTTTTATAAAGTCATTCAAAAATTCCACCAAAATTTGGAGATGTCAGGTGATGTCACCAAACCACTTTTATGCAAAAAGATATTTCATTCTTTGGATATTTTGAGTTCTACGCCTAATTTTCAAATCTGGTCCAGTGGGCAGTTTTGCACTACAACCTATTTAAATACTTCTTTAAAACTTCTACCAAAATTTTGGGATGTCAGTAGGAGCATATTATTCAACTTTATGCAAAAACCCAGCTATGTTCTTTGAAAAATTTGAGTGAATCAACCTCAATTCCATTCTGGTCCAACTTGAGGATTTGTACTACCACTATATTTTAAGTTGCTCCTTTATCCATGATTCCTTTTCCTACTTGTAGTCCTCCCTGCTAAACCCTTAAGTCCAAAAGGTTGGACTCATTGGAGCAATTCTAGTTCTTGCAATCATGCCCTGTTCTTTCTGTCCAAATCTAAAGATTTGCAAAACTTGCACTAGCAAGTTTCTTCTTTTGGCAAACTAACCTCACCACCCTCTCATTCATATAAAGAGACCCCACTCTGGAAGATTTGACCACTCCAAGAAATGCCTAGGTGCATGTGGCATTCTGTCAAACACTTTGTGGGCATGACCAGTTCTGACATGAGTTTTAGTTTGAACTATGAACTTGCTTCCCTTGCCTAACCACCTTGTCCAATAAACTCCCAGATAATCCTAACCTAGGTCTGTTAAACCCCAACCTCACCCGAGACCTCTAGCATGCCCTGGAATTTTATCGAGCACGTCCCGTGCGTGCTCTGGGCGCGAGCAGAGCACGCGTTTGCACGTGCCGCGCCCGAGCCGCCGCGTCGCGCCCCTGGTTTTGCCCACTCTGCAGAGCCGCGCCACTCACTCGACTGCTCACCGCATCACGCCAAGCAGCCCTGGTGCCCTACAGCACCGCCGTCAGAGCCCTTGGCGGCACGCCGGCGTCCGCAGCCAGCCCTTGCATAGGTCGGCACCGCCCGAGCCTCTCCCGCTCGGCACCTGCCCCTGGGGCAGCTCACACCCATCCATAAGCGCGTCCTCTAGCGCTCGTCGCCGCCACGTACTCCTGCAGCAACAGGGAGGCGGTTCGCCGGCGATCCTATCCGCGGCCGCCGCGAACCGACATGGCCACGCTATATAAGAAGCCCCGAGCACGTCCCGTTCCCCAGGCAGCCTCAAAACACTCCCCTAGTTTCCCGTGGCAGCCAGTCAACCCGGGGAGGTCTTCTTCCCCATCTCCGACAACCGCAGCCGCCGCCATCGTCTGGCCATTCCGGGCGCCACCGTGGCCTCCCCCTCTCCACTCTCTTCACCAGGAGCTCCCTCTCCCCCTCGTGAGTCCATCCCCCTGCTCAATTTTGGTCAGGAACCGCCGGAGTCAAAAACCCACTCTGCCCGACGGCCACCGTCTGTTCACAGGAGCTTCGCCGGCAGCTCGGTCCACCCGGGACCGTAGCGACCACCGGAGTGACCGCCTCGACCCCTGAGCCCCGGATGGCCTGGGTTTTCGAGCAGTGCCGCCGTTCACGGCGAAAGCATCACCGAGTCTCGTCTCGCTTCGAGGCGGTGGAAGAGGAGGGAGGAAAGACCGATCAAATCGACCAAGGGCGAGGCGGGCCCCTTGTCGATGACTCACGCCGTCCACGCTGGAGTAAGTGGAAGCGTAAATCCAAAATTACGCCTTCGACGTATACCTGATCGAAATGTTTTCCTTTTTCTGTTTATTTTTTAAAAAACAGATTTTGACCACAACTTTGACTGTCCATAACTTTTTAAATATAACTCCAAATGAATTGATTCTTTTTCCTACCTTCCTCAAATTTTGTCTAGTTTATTTTAAGATTTATTCCAAAAAAATTCAGACAACTTTTTGGTACTGTTTTTAAAATGATATATTGATCCAAATATTTTTAAATAGGATTTTTGGAGAGAGGAGAAAACTTTCAAAAGTTTTGGAGTGCACCCTGCCTTTCCACACCTTGAAGGCAAGCAATCTGAACCCTGGCATAATATTTTTGATCATACAATATTTTTCAGTACTTAGAACTCGTTATTTTATATGGTGATATGATCATTTGCATGAATGCTTATTGGAAATTTCCTTGCTGTTGGAAATGGTCATGCTTGTGATAATGATCATCCTCGTATGCCTTTCGTGCCTACCGGAAGGAAAACGGGAAAGTCTCTGTCTTGAGTAGACCCGAGCTTGTCCCTAGTTCCTCGTCGAGACGAGTGTGTCCGGCATGGCATGAGGGGTATGATGAGTGGTGATTCTGTCATTGGATGAAATATATTCGTTATGCTAATCATGCAGGAATACTTAAACCTCCTGAGTCGACCATAGATCGAGTCTTGTTCCAAAGAACCCCATACTTATTTCAGATTACCACTTGTCCCTACAACAAGTAGGGTGCAGTTCAAGAAGTCGTCAACCCCTTTCTAGCTCACACCGTGCATGTAGAGGCCATGGTGGAAGATACCGGTTGTAGCTGGTAGGCAGGCCACCGTCCGGGGGCATGGGTGTTTCAGTTGAGACCGAGAGGGGAGGCCACCCCTTAGAGCGCGCGATATAAATTTGATCCCATGCTATGCGAGGTTGTAGCCTCCCCACTTAGAGGTTTGCTTAACAAGTGTCGTGGGTGATTCCAGACACCGGTAAGTTAAGTTGGTGTGTGCAAGTTAGGTGTGTTTTCAACTAAAAAGCCGTAGACGGAATTAGTCCCGATGGACTAAAGGAATCCGTTACTCGTGGGAAAAGAGTACACCCTCTGCAGAGATTAAACCTATTCGGATAGCCGTGTCCATGGTTAAGGATTACAGATGCAGGATGGGTCAAGTGTTGGTCTTAGTGTCGGTCTTCGGAGGAGAAACTGTTAAACCAAACTTGGATACTGACTTGTGACTTGTGAGGACCATGATTATTATTTTGTTATGGACTAATCGTTACATTATTTGATTTTTCGAGTATCCCTGGGATGGTCCTACCTCCTGGATATTCACTGTGTTTATTTATAAGCCCTTTATGTGGTGTCGCTGAGACGCCCGACTATGGCATGCTTGTTATTCATTTACTTTATAAGCCCTTTATGTGGTGTCATTTGAGACGCCCGATCGTGGCACGCTTGTTATTCATTTACTTTATAAGCCCTTTATGTGGTGTCGCTGAGACGCCTGGATCGTGGCATGCTTGTTATTCATTTACTTTATAAGCCCTTTATGTGGTGTCATTTGAGACGCCTTGACCGTGGCATGCTTGTTGTTTATTTTACTTTATAAGCCCTTTATGTGGTGTCGCTCAGACGCCCGACTGAGGCATGCTTGTTATTTACCATCAGTTCGTGACGTCACTTCAGATATCCGAATGGTGCATTTTATTCCTACTCTGTCATTACATATTCATTGTTACATATTAATAATCTGCTTGCATGCATCAAGGATTTTATTTTTATGACTGACGTTGTGATCATAGAATATTCTCAGAGCATGATTATCGGTTGTTATATTATACATGTGTTCATAATGTTTGCGAGTACATTCAAAGTACTCACTGGCTTGTCCCTGGCTATTGTCTTGGCCAGATTTCTTGCGTGGAGAGGAGCGACCGTGATGACAGCCCCGGAACCTACGCAATGGTGATAGCAACCTCGCGAAGATAGGAGTTAACACAGTCGGTTGTTCACGTGGAAAATGGAGTCCCATAGACGCTGGTGATCCACAAACCGCTTCCGCCATCAACCACTAGGAACCATTTGTTGTACTCACAGACCAGAATGGTCTTGTACTGCATAGTTTGTATTTGGCTTGGAATTTCTGCATCAAGTTGGTGCCTCATCAGCTAACAGTAATCCTGGGGCTGGTGAGCACAACGGCCATTTTCGGGAATTTAATACCCGGAAAACCGGTCATGACAAACTTGGTATCAGAGCCAGGCTGACCATTGGCTAATCCTATCTTAGTCGGGTCAATAAACCTAGGTAAGCCAAACCACCAGACCTTAACCTGAACCTAGCCAAGCTTCTCGTACAAGAAAGCCACACAGTGACCCCGACACTTTTGGCAGTTGGTGCCCAACCTATCAACCTAGCCTGTCGATCACATGCCAGTGACCGACACCTATTATGTCTCATTCGCAAGCGTACGAAGGAAGACTTCGTCCCTTTTTTCTATAAAAAGGGCACGCTCACTCAACCCAACACAAAGACAGCCTCTCACGCCTGCATCGAGCCATAATGCCTGGCCCCGTCGTACACAATGAGACCACAGCAACCAACTTTGGAGGTTTTGTGACCATACTCGCAAACCTCACCCGTCGTGCCTATGCATTAGAAGAGCCTCCCGAATATGTTGTGTACCAAGGGTCCATGAGCGGTGAGAGCCGTCAATTATGGGCCACTGTACACATCTACGGTAGGGGTCTGTCCCCAGAACGTCCCTACAGGTTCACCGGAAGGACAACTTCCTTCGAGCCACAAGCCATCCAGCTAGCTGCTCGAGAGGCCATAGTTCAACTCCGGCAGTTGTCGCCCAGAGTTAACTGTCGCTCGTTCTACTACTACCCCAGACGTGAAGGGTATGGTAGACCACCCCAGGTTGCCAACAGGGATCACGAGACGGATCCTGCATTGTTGCACCAAGTACGCTATGTAGGTGCACTAGATGAACTATTCGATCAAATTACCATTGATCTGATCGCAGCTCGGGGAGAGCTGGTTCGTCGAGCCCCGGCGAGAGGAGAAGATGAGCCCGACGCCGGCAGCCTAGTCGTGCTGTTCGGACAACCAATCGAGACCTTGAGGTCATCCCCAGCCATCAACCAAGGTGCCTTGATGACCCCAGAAGTGCTTCGTCGCCTTTTGGGAGCACACTCCAACGGTATTGTGACCAACAGTCCCTGTGATGGTCATCATCGCTACCCCGACCCTGCAGTCCCTCAACCGCCTTCAGCTAACCACTACTAGGGAAAAGGCTAGAAGCAGCGTGGGTTTTAGATGTATCAGTAGCGCGGGGATAGGCGCTACTAATAAGGCGCTACAGCTAACATATAGCAGTAGCGCGTGCTCACCAACGTAGCAGCAGCGCTGTTCGCGGAAGCTCGCTACTGCTAGTATCTCTAGCGCGCTTTACCTTGACGCGCTACTGCTATAGCGGCGGTGCTGCTAACTTTTGTACACTCGCTACTGCTAATTTAAGTAGGTTTTTTTGTTTTTTTTTGGCATATTTGTTTTGTATTTGAACAGGCTTTATAGAAGAATCTTTAGCACATAGAAATGTCATCATGATACACATACAAATGTCTGCGAGACCACAAATGTAATCATAGCATGTACATACAAATAGTCTCTCATCATAATCATCATCCAACACAAAGTGATATCTTGTCATCATCTCGAAAATAGCGATACATGCAAGTCTCGAATACTTGCAACTACAACAACGTCATCCATCTAAACAAAGGTATACGCAAGAAGTGTTATCACTATGAGTGAGAGCTGAACTATGCAAGATACATGAGGTGGCGGTTCTGAGTCCTCTCTCGCGCTAGCGTGAACCTCAAGTAACTAGCTTCTCCTTCTTGTCTGCTTTTGAAGCCTTTATGGCTAGCGCCCGTGAACCCATTCACTTGCGCCTGACACTCATGCCACTCGTTGTACACCCCCGGAACCTTCCCTTTGTGCACGACATAGCAATTCCATCTCACCATCAAGAAACTAGGTACCTGTTAGAGATGCATGTTCATGAAGAGGATGTACAATCATATATATGCAACAAAATATACTAGAGCAATACCAAAAAAGAAAGGGTTAGCAACTAGATGCAACATGCAGTACGCAAATTAATTAACTAGAGGTACGCAGGTCATCGTACGCAAACTAACAAAGTAGCGTTACGCAAGTTCGGCATATGGATCGTGGACATCACAAAGTTTCATCGCTACAAGAAGTATACAAGTTCAACCGACACATATCATCATCATCAGCATCATAAATCACTAGAAGTTCCATGCTTCCATATCATTGAGGACGAACCCTAGCTTCTTGAACGGCGTGAGGTCTAGACGTTGCATGCCTATGCGAGTTCGGACGTCAGCTCGCGATATAGGGCCGTGGTGGAACATCCCTTCTCATCGACGACTTCTTTCATGATGATTGTCGCAATGTCGCTTTGGATGCGAAAGAAGTCATCTCTAAGTTTATAATCCGCTTCTCCATGAGATTCTAGCCACTTGTGGATACGATCATCACTTCTGTTGTTAATGCGAAGCTTTTGGTGATCCGTGTTGAACTGAATCATGAGATGGACGATGTAGAATCCATCCTTCTTGCTTGGTTTTGGGACATGGATGCAGGAGAAGTTAGTTTTATGCGCGAAACCCATCTTCTTGTTCCTTTGTTTCTTGATCTGCACGTGGCCACCTCTAAAGCTGAAGCCTTGGAGAGCATCATCTAGAATATTCATTATGTGGGTGTAGTCTTTTTTCTTGTAGTCTCTGGAAGGGTCAAAATACACGGCGTGGGAGACTTGCGGGTAAAGAACGATAAGGACGGCGCGCCCGTTGCTGCGGGGAAAAGACACCTCAAATTATTCCCCATATGAGAGAGAAGGAATGATTGAAATGTACGAAAGGGTTATCCAGAACTCACTTACTTTGGATGATAAGGCACGAGGACAATTTCCCGGTCCTTATTCTGTACCATGAAGTTTTGGAGGTACTCCCTAGCAGTTTCACGCTCAAAGTCACCGAGACTCAAGAAAGACTCGTGCATGTAGTACGGATCCGCCACACAAATTTGCGAGACTTCTTCACTCTTCATGACAGAGCTCATATGTAGCGCAAAAAGGCGGACGATATTAAAATCAAGCCGGCTTGTTAGAAACATCTCAAAGATATGGTCAAACCGCAGGAAGAACACCTCCGCGGGCTGTGTGTCGATGTAGCACTTCCCCTCAGGCACACGAGCCGCGTATGTCGGATATCCTGGATCCTTTGAGGCTAGTAGGCTTTTCTCGGTCAAAGCACATGGTTGTGCAGTCTCCTGAGATCCCCTGATAGTGCCTCCAGCGGTTTCGGCGGTAGCATCGGCTCGCACGTGAGATGGAACATGACCGCACTTTTCACGGGTACACGCTCCTCAGAATGCATCATCTTGCTGCTATCTGCTCTGGCTTGTTTGGAGGCAGTTACCTTCCCCGATCTCTTCCTCTCCTTTTTCTTGGGTACACCTTCCGCACTGCCTTAACCCTTGCCCCAGTTGTTCCCGGGCTAAGCATCGCGACCCTCGCGCCGGCTAGTTGAGCTTGTGTTGAGGCGGCATCTTCAAAGCGTGTCCTGTGAGGATTTCATGAAGAGAGACTTTTGCAATCCATGGTACGACCTGCCCTGTATATCATCCATATCCTCACTAGCAAGTCGATAGCCCGATTCGTCATATGGTTGACTCATCATATCTACGTCACAGTCATACGCTTTTGTATTGAGGTAATCCATAGGGTCGACCTCCTTCTCATCATCCATTCTCTGTTCTACAGGAGAAATTACATCAGCCAGTACTATTGCACCCCCTTCATCATGTCGTCCGCCGCTCTCACCCGGCACTACATGAGCTGGTAATTGCGTAGGCGGGGTGGTGGTCTTCGCACATGCTTGTTGATGTGTGGTAGTTATTGGTGAGCTCTCGGCCGGCTCCAGACGAGTAAGATTCTTCGGCCATAGCAGCACCCAATTCTTGCAGCTTCCAATCCGCGGCGGGTCTCGTCGTCCGCTCCCACATGCTGTACTGGAGGAGGCAAATCCTCGTGCCCCGATTTCACACTGGTCAAGCTAACCCTGAAGTGCCCAGCGGGGATCGGCTGGTTGTGGAATGTGCATTGAGAGGGGTCCATTATCATCCCCTTTCCCACGTCCACCTTCTGGCCTTTGATCAAGTAGAGTATGGTGCATGGGGTTTCTTTCTCCTGCAAACACATATGTCTGTGGCGTAAAACAACCGAAAGGCAACAAACTGGAATATTATATATATATATATATATATATATATATATGTTGGTGCGACATGTAATTACCGTGGACGGCGTCGAGCTGAGCTAAAGACGAAGGCCCACCTAGCGTGAGAGGCCGAGGACGGGCTGCTATGAGCGGGAGCGGCTGCGAGAGGAGGCCCGGTTGCATGAGCAAGTGATGGTGCGATGGTGTTGTTGTTCATGGAGTTGCTCCCGACGAAACTGGGCATCGGGAAATCATGTACCGTCTTGTCTGGATTTTCCTTCGCCCAGTTGATGATAACTGGAACCAAGTTAGTAGAGAAATCATTTCTGCAGGCAGTTACAGCTGCATTGACTGCCTGCTGTAGCAACTCATATTTGTCCTCGGCTGCTTTTTTGCGTCCTCAACTGCATTTTTCTCAACCGCAAGCTTCACCTTCGCGTCGATGTCCGCCTGACTATGTAGCACAAAATCATGCCTTTATTCACGGGAAATTTCGGCATGACCTTTGCTAAAAAATGGACATATCGAGCGCCTGAAATTCACCGGAACGGAAATGAATCAACATTCCGGCGTAACATAGGCCACTCGAATCATTTTCCAAACATGACATATGCACATATCACATGTCCAGTTCAAATTTGCACATATCACATGTCCAGTTCAAATTTTGAAACCTAGCTAAATTCATAACTAAATAGATAACCGAATTAACATACTGCCCTAACTAAAACCTAAGTAAATTAACCAAGAACCCTAGCAGAGAGAGGGGGTTTACAGAGGGTGCAGGGCGAGGAGGCAGGCCCGACGACGGCCGGGAGGGGAGAGTAGGGAGGCGAGGGCCGACGGTCGGGAGCGAACGCCGGCCTGGGGCGAGCGCGCCGGTCGGGGCGAGGGCCGGGTCGGGGCGAGCGCCGGGTCAGGCTCGGGGCGAGGCGGGTCGAAGCGCCGGGGTTGGGGCTAGCGCCGCGCCGAGTCGGGGGCAAGCGCTGGCCGGGTCAGGCAGTGCGACGGGGGAGAGTGGGGATTTGGGGGGGGGGGAGGCGGGATGAAGCAGGGTGGGTGAGGATTTTGGGTTAAGTGGACTTAGCAGTAGCGCAGTTGGACAAAACGCGCTGATAATAACTTCAGATTCAGAAGCGGTTTAGGAAAAAGCGCTGCTACTACCTTCGCTCATCGCCAGTTTTTGTTTTCCTTTATTTTATCCCACTTTTATTTCCGAGGGCAGTGAACGAAGGGAGGCGATATATATTGCATCATTTGACGGTTAAATATATGCATAAAATAGGAACATATATATTACACATCATTGGACCCATGCATAATAATGGCTAAGTGTGTATACAAAATAGGAACACATATATATATATATATTACATCATTTGACCGATAACATAAGTTTCCTCACTGCTGACGTTTTCGTTTTTGAGTCAGCTTCTTTCCCTTCTTGTTCGTCGAATAATAATTGAGCCCCTCATTGTGACTTTGCCTTTTCCATGGAGTACGAATTTTCTTAGGTAATGTAGTATTGATTCTTCTTTTGATGTATACTTCATCATCATCGTCATCTTCCCTCATTGGGTTACCGTACTGATCATAGTCTTCCTCGTTGGCGACTCCATCCATTCCAATGATGTTCCTTTTGCCTCTCCTCAGGACAACACGGCTGGGATTGCGCGGGTCAATTATGAAGAAGCATTGTGTCACGTTCTTAGCGTGTACCCATGGCTCGTTTTTTGCGATAGCATTCACGGTAGTGCTCTTGGCGTCGGGTATAGTCATGGTAGTGAAAATCCGGCTTTCTCTTTCGACATTCTTAGCCCATCTGACACGGAACATCGTCGTGTTGTGCAGTCCAGAGTAGTCAAGCTCCCAGATCTCCTCGACCCTTCCATAAAATCGTTCAGTTGCGCCGTTGTCGCTGCCGGTCATGCATTCCATCGTCACCCCTGAGTTCTGATCATCAATGTCCATATCTTTGGCCTCCGTGTAGAACGTGTATCCATTGATATCATATGCCTGATAGGTTACGAGGTTGGGCGAGGGGCCATGTGCTAAGGCGTATATGAGCAATCCGTCCTTAGAGCCCTCCTTCGGAGGATTAGCAATAATATGTTGTTTGAACCAATGTAGGAAAGTGGAGTTGTGCTCTCTAGTAACTTCGGGCGTCTGGCCCCGCATACCCCGGTCACGATACTTCTTTGCGATAATTTCTTTGTGCGGTGCCACGAAAGGATCTACCTCGTCTAGGTGTTGTAGCACTACCAAGTTTGCTCTGTCAAAGTCATTTGCATCGATCTGAGTATGCCACGTGCAGGTCCTTGCGACCGTTGCAGTGACCATCTCCTTCGAGCCTCCCATCATGCTTGTTAACGGGCAAACCAACACTAACACCAGGCGGCTGGTCTGCGCCATATAGAAAATTCTCACAGAAAGAGATGCACTCTTGTGCCAAATAGCCCTGGACGATGCTTCCATCCGGATGGAACATGTTACGAATGAATCCTTTGATGATCCCATTCATCCTCTCAAATGGCATCATGTTGTGCAGGAATGACGGCCCCAGGTCTATTATGTCATCCACAATATGGACACACAGAAGCACCATCACGTCAAAGAACGCGGGCGGGAAGTACATCTCAAGCTCATTCAGTATCACAACGATCTCTTCCTATAGCCTTTGGAGCTGCTTCACACTGATCGACTTTCGAGAGATGACGTCAAAAAAGTTGCAGAGACCAATAAGCGTGTCACGGACGTGCTTGTCCATTATCTCTCTAAGGGCAACAGGTAGTATTTGCGTCATCATCACATGACAGTCATGCGACTTCATCCCGCTGAACCTTTTCTTGCCCGTGTCTAGATATCTGCTTATCTTGCCACAGTAACCGGAACTAACTTTGATTCCGGTAAGGCACTTAAAGAAGGCATTGATCTCAGCCTGACTTAAGGTGAAGCAAGAAGGGGGGCAATAATCCACTTTCTTTATTTTCTTGCCCTTCTTCTCACGTGCCTCATCTCCGCCTCTGTCTCGTCGACATTTTACGGGCGGCATGTGCAGATCTTCCCTAATTTTCAAATCTTGCAAGTCTTTTCTTGCCTTCGCCCATCCTTGGTCTTATCCGGCATGTTCATCGTTGTTGCGAGCAAGCTCTCAAGGACATTCTTACAGATATGCATTTGATCAAGGCAATGAGGTGTATCGAGTTTGTGCCAGTACTCCAAGTCCCAGAACAGAGACCTCGTCTTCCATACCTTCAGCAGCGGCTCCGGCGCCTTTCTCATCGTCTTTCCCGGCACGGGGCACTCCTTCAGTTTTTCAGCAGCTCATTGATTTCGGCACCGCTCCGCTTACGTGGAAGTCCTCGATGCTCAGCGTGACCATTGAATAGATCTCCATGGTTTCTCCACGGGTCATCCTGTTCAAGCCATCTTCGATGCCCCATGTACACGATTTTCCCAGACCCGCCATCTTTCCTTGACGTTAGCTGCTGAGACGTCGTATCATCCATGCACCGCGTGCATCCGCAATATCCATGGCACACCTGGCCTGTCACATATCTGTAACCGAGATAGTCCTGCACTATCGTGATCAGCGCAGCTCTCATGTTGAAATACTCACCTTTGCTGGCATCCCATGTCTTGGCCGGTGTCTTCCATAACGTGTCTAACTCCTCTTGAAGTAACCCCAGATACAAATTAATATTATTTCCTGGTTGTTTTGGCCCTTGAATAAGCATGCTCATGTGAATGTACTTTGATTTCATGCACAACCAGGGGGGGGGGGAGGTTGTACATCCATACAAACACGGGCCATGTGCTATTGTTGGTGTTCTGGTTGCCAAACGGATTCATGCCATCGGTACACGCGCCGAGCACGATCTTCCTTGCATCACATTCAAAATACCGATAGAAGTTGTTCAACGCTCTCCACTGGCTTCCATCCTTCACATGTCTCAGCTTCGGATCATCTCCATCATCGGGCTTCTTCCTCTCCGCGGTGCCAGCGCATTAGCTTTTCTTCCTTGGGATCTACAAAATACCTCTGGAGACGGGGAGTGGTCGGTAAGTACCATACAACTTTCTGGGGACATTTCTTCCCGGCCTTCTTGTATCGAGAAGCATTGCACATCGGACAGCTTGTTTTTTCCGCGTGCTCCTTCCGATAAATTATGCAATCGTTGATGCATGCATGGTATCTAACGTGTGGCAGATCAAGAGGGCACACGATGTTCTTGGCCTCATCAACACTACTAGGACATAGATAACCCGCGGTAAGAACATCATTTAGGTACTAGACAAGCTCATCGAGGCTAGTGTCGGTCCATTTGTTTTTACCCTTCGTCTTCAGGAGTTGGAGCGTGAAATTCAAGCGGGTCACCTCAGGATTGCAACCATCATACAATGGAGTGTTCGAGTCTACCACCAGTTGCTCCAGCTTAGCCTCCGCTCTAGAAGCAGCTCTCTCAGTACTCGTCTCCTTGCGAAGCAATGCTTGAACATGAGGGTCCCGCGCGATTGAACTTAGTACCGACGAACTCTTCTGCGTGGAGTCCATGTCATTCTCTCCGCCGCCATGTCTGGCCCCTTCTCCTCCGCCATGTCCGGCCCTTTCTCCGCCGCCATGTCCGGCCTCTTCCCCGCCGCCATTATCGATCATCTCTTCGTCTTGCCCCGTGTCATCATTGCCTGCCCCGTCCGCATCCTCAACATCGTCATCCTCATCTTCAATTATCCACCGCGTATAGCCATCCATGAAACCAGTCATGAGCAGGTGCGCTTCGACACGACCATCGTCATGGGGGTCGAGCCAAACTATTCCTTTGCATTTTCGACACGGACATAAAACCTCTGTCCGGTTATTTTCTTTCATGTCCTGCACCGCCGACCACAACCACCTGTCCACCATCGTTCCAAAGGACCATCGTCAACTCTGCGGGTAATAAATAAACAAATTGATTATAAAAATGCATGCATGCATCAAAGTCATACAAAAATTTGGCATGACCTTCCCTAAAAATAGGACATATATGGATCTAGAGTTTGCCCGGAATTCGCCGAAACGGATATAAATCGACATTTCGGCAAAACATAGGCAACTCAAAAGCACAATTTGGCGTGCCACACACAAAATTTCCACAAACATATCACACAGACATAAACATATTTTCATTTTGCAAAAGCATGAAATTTTCATCACCTCGATCGAGATCGAGCACACGGTGGAGATGATGTTGTAGGGAGATCAAAAGTGCACAAAGCTCTTGTTGACAAAGATAAATCTAGTTAGGGGGCAAATAGGTCACTTAACTAAATGCTACATCTACCTAGCTAGCTAATTTGGGAGGAGACAACTTCAACTAGTGGAGGGGAAAGGAAAAAGAGAAAGGAGATGCATTAATGGAGGTGGTGTAGTTAGGTAGGAGTAATGAAGAGATAGAAAACTGGATAGAAGAGAAAGAGTAATGGGGGAGAAGTATTGAGGAATAAGAAGAGTGAGAGTGGGAGCATGTGGGGGACGTAGGGGGAAGGGAAGAGAGGAGGGGGAGGGGAGGCACGGGTGGGGAAAGGTGGTGGATTGGTGCGGGTTAGCGATGGCGCTGGGAAGAAACGCATCTGCTGCTAACTAATTAGCAACAGCAGCGCTTTGCAACAGCGCCATCGCTAATAGTAACAAAAAATTTGCCAATTTGAAATGTAGCAGATGGCGATCGATGAAAGTGCGCTGCTACTATATCCGTAGCGATGGCGCGGTTCGGGCAACGGCGCTCATCGCTAAATGGAGCTCGGTGAACACCGCGGTGGATATTTGTAGCAGCAGTTTACGAGCGCTATCGCTAAAACTTATCGTGAAGTTTCCCTTTTTCGCTACTACTAATTAGTAGCAGCGGTCCTTTTTGACCCGCGCTGCTGCTAAGATTCTGTGTATAGGCTTTTCCCTAGTAGTGAACCCTGACGGTGAGACCCGTGGAGAAGCCTCGACGTCCTCAAGGCAGGCTCGTTTAGATATAAATGAGGTAGACTGAATCACTCGAGTAGTACTGAGTCTCAGTGTATCCCCGCCTTGTAATCGTGTGACCTTGTAAATTAGTGCAGCCTGTTGTTGTGCCTCTGTTTTAAATAGTAACCTTTCATAATTATGTCAGCACGCAGTTGCATATTTTTCCGGGCACATCTACCAAAACCACCCCGACAACCCCCACAGTGATACGTCACTTTGGTGAGAGATGTATCTGTGGCTTTGACCCCGACCCTTGGAGCTGAGCTGGCAAATTAATTACCTTTCACCATGGTAAAATGACCTAGCTCCGGTGCTATAAGAAGGCCACCTTGTGACCTTGCCAAGCAAGCCCTCACCTTGTGCGCCATCCTCACAACCGTTTCTTGCCATGCCGAGCCCTAGTATTTATCTGAGAACCCCAGATGCAACCCTGGTTAGCTTTGTCAAAATATTGTGGGATTTTACCTGCAGTACCATGGGTTCTACCCAGCCACCCCAGTACGAGCTGTTCAAATCGAGGATCACCCCATCCACCTCAAAATATTGGGCAGTAGTGCACATCCCTCCCGTAAACACAAACCAAGACCCAACGGAACTTTCCTTCGTGGGGAAATCTATGCCAGCTCCACTAATGGCCATAGAAGCGGCTGCACACGAAGCTCTTGCCCGCCTTCGATTCACGGTACCCTATGCCAGTGAAAGAGGATATTATTACTTTCCGAGCCGTGCAGCACCTGGAGAAGTAACATCTTTTCCCGTTGGACGAATTGAGGGAGACCCAGTACTGGCCAACCAGGTCCAGTACGTCATCGCTCAAGAACGTTTGATCCGGCGAGTAATGGGTTATCTCCAGAGTCTCGCAGATTTAAATCCTCGGATCGCCATCGGCAGACCACTGAGGCCCGACCAGTAGAGACACATTCATCGGTTGGTCAATCCGCTTTCCTCGATAGAAGAGGAGTGCATCCCAGTACCAGAGACGTTTTCTCGGGACCCCGTCCAGTTACCGTTTGCTTTATAGACGTCACTGCTGTGTTTATTATTGCAACTTTTATTTATGCATTGTAACTTATACGTGGTACCCCGAGTTTGCGTGGCGAGTAATTCTTTTAGTTTCTATTAATGTGAGTAGTTCTGTTGCGGTTTGACTCTAATATATTACTATTTTCTCTCGCAAAAAATCCTGGAGTGAGATTTCTTTTCCCTGAGTTGCTGCATCGTATATCTTCTCACGACATGGATTACTTTTATTCGCACAACACCACGGCAACAGACTTACAACCGCTCGAACACGTGCACTGCCTGCAAAAACACGTAACCGTGGAGTTTTTGTTTTTCAAAACAGCTCTTAACAAATCTCGAGGACGAGATTTTTTCTTAAGGGGGTAGTGTTGTAACACCCCAAAAATTTTAACCTTGTTTTGTTAATTAAAATTTTGCCAAGAACTTAAACTTTTGTTTTCTGGATTTTCTTTTGATTTCAGAACCTTTCTTCCCTTTATTTTTATGGAGTTTTTACCTCAAGTGAAAAACTTCCCGAATTTTTTTTGGACTCTTTTACCCTCTCAAATAAAACAATTCTTTTATCAGTAGGATTATTTATAAAATTATTTTCCCCTGAGCTTTATTTCTCTAATTTGGTTTTTCATAAGTTTAGGGTCCCATTTGCACTGCAACCCTTTTATAAAGTCATTCAAAAATTCCACCAAAATTTGGAGATGTCATGTGATGTCACCAAACCACTTTTATGCAAAAGATATTTCATTCTTTGGATATTTTGAGTTCTACACCTAATTTTCAAATCTGGTCCAAAGGCGGTTTTGCCCTACAACCTATTTAAATACTTCTTTAAAACTTCTACCAAAATTTTGGGATGTCAGTAGGACCATATTATTCAACTTTATGCAAAAACCCAGCTATGTTCTTTGAAAAATTTGAGTGAATCAACCTCAATTCCATTCTGGTCCAACTTGAGGATTTGTACTACCACTATATTTTAAGTTGCTCCTTTATCCATGATTCCTTTTCCTACTTGTAGTCCTCCCTACTAAACCCTTAAGTCCAAAAGGTTGGACTCATTGGAGCAATTCTAGTTCTTGCAATCATGCCCTGTTCTTTCTGTCCAAATCTGAAGATTTGCAAAACTTGCACTAGGAAGTTTCTTCTTTTGGCAAACTAACCTCACCACCCTCTCATTCGTATAAAGAGACCCTACTCTGGAAGATTTGACCACTCCAAGAAATGCCTAGGTGCATGTGGCATTCTGTCAAACACTTTGTGGGCATGACCAGTTCTGACATGAGTTTTAGTTTGCACTATGAACTTGCTTCCCTTGCCTAACCACCTTGTCCAATAAACTCCCAGATACTCCTAACCTAGGTCTGTTAAACCCCAACCTCACCCGAGACCTCTAGCATGCCCTGGAATTTTATCAAGCACGTCCCGTGCGTGCTCTGGGCGCGAGTAGAGCACGCGTTTTGCACGTGCCATGCCCGAGCCGCCGCGTCGCGTCCCTGGTTTTGCCCACTCTGCAGAGCCGCGCCACTCACTCGACTGCTCACCGCATCACGCCAAGCAACCCTGGTGCCCTACAGCACCGCCGTCAGAGCCCTTGGCGGCACGCCGGCGTCCGCAGCCATCCTGCAGTCGGCGCCGCCGAGCCTCTCCCGCCGCCACCTGCCTCGGGCAGCTCAGACCATCCACAAGCGCGTCCTCTAGCGCTCGTCGCCGCCACGCACTCCTGCAGCAGGGAGGCGGTTCACGGCGATCCTATCCATGACCGCCGCGAACCGACATGGCCACGCTATATAAGAAGCCCCGAGCACGTCCCGTTCCCCAGGCAGCCTCAAAACACTCCCCTAGTTTCCCGTGGCAGCCAGTCAACCCGGGGAGGTCTTCTTCCCCATCTCCGACAACCGCAGCCGCCGCCACTGTCCTGGCCATTCCGGCGCCACCAGGGCCTCCCCCTCTCCACTCTCTTCACCAGGAGCTCCCTCTCCCCCTCGTGAGTCCATCCCCCTGCTCAATTTTGGTCAGGAACCGCCGGAGTCAAAAACCCACTCTGCCCGACGGCCACCGTCCGCTGCGGAGCTCGCCGCCGGCAGCTCCGTCCACCCCGGGGTCCGTAGCAACTACCGAAGCAACCGCCTCGACCCCCTGAGCCCGCGGATGGCCTCGGTTTCCCGAACGGTGCCGCCGTTCGCCGGCGACCATCGCCAGAGTCCCGCCTCCGCTCGGGCAGTGGAAGAGGAGGGAGGAAAGACCAGTCAAACCTGACCAGTGGGCCAGGCGGGCCCACATTCAGTGACTCACGCGCCGTCCACGCTGGAGTAAGTGGAAGCGTAAATCCAAAATTACGCCTTCGACGTATACCTGATCGAAACTTTTCCTTTTTCTGTTTATTTTAAAAAAAACAGATTTTGACCACAACTTTGACTGTCCATAACTTTTTAAATATAACTCCAAATGAATTGATTCTTTTTCCTACCTTCCTCAAATTTTGTCTAGTTTATTTTAAGATTTATTCCAAAAAAATTCAGACAACTTTTTGGTACTGTTTTTAAAACGATATATTGATCCAAATATTTTTAAATAGGATTTTTGGAGAGAGGAGAAAACTTTCAAAAGTTTTAGAGTGCACCCTGCCTTTCCACACCTTGAAGGCAAGCATTCTGAACCCTGGCATAATATTTTTCATGCGTTGTTTGACACGATTATGACACCGCCTCAGTACTTAGAACTCGTTATTTTATGTGGTGATATGATCATTTGCATGAATGCTTATTGGAAATTTCCTTGCTGTTGGAAGTGGACATGCTTGTGATAATGATCATCCTCGTATGCCTTTCGTGCCTATCGGAAGGAAAAAGGGGAAGTCTCTGTCTTGGGTAGACCCGAGCTTGTCCCTAGTTCCTCGTCGAGACGAGTGTGTCGGGCATGGCATGAGGGGTATGATGAGTGGTGATTACATGCATTGGATGAAATATATTCGTTATGCTAATCATGCAGGGAATACTTAAACCTCCCGAGTCGACCATAGATCGAGTCTTGTTCCGATAACCCCCATACTTGTTTCGTACTACCACTTGTCCCTACAACAAGTAGGGTACGGTTCAGTAAGTCTTCAACCCCTTTCTAGCACACACCGTACAGAGAGGCCATGGTGGAAGATACCGGTTGTAGCTGGTAGGTAGGCCACCTGGTCCGGGGGCATGGGTGTTTCCTGTTGAGACAGAGAGGGGAGGCCACCCCTTAGAGCGCGCGATATAAATTTGATCCCATGCTATGCGAGGTTGTAGCCTCCCCACTTAGAGTTTTGCTTAACAAGTGTCGTGGGTGATTCCAGACACCGGTAAGTTAAGCTGGGGTGTGCAAGTTAGGTGTGTTTTCAACTAAAAAGCCGTAGACGGAATTAGTCCCGATGGACTAAAGGAATCCGTTACTCGTGGGTAAAGAGTACAACCTTTGCAGAGATTAAACCTATTCGGATAGCCGTGTCCATGGTTAAGGATTACAGTCTGGGATGGGTCAAGTGTTGGTCTTAGTGTCGGTCTTTGGAGGAGAAACTGTTAAACCAAACTTGGATACTGACTTGTGACTTGTGAGGACCATGATTATTATTTTGTTATGGACTAACCGTTATATTATTTGATTTATCGAGTATCCCTGGGATGGTCCTACCTCCTGGATATTCACTGTGTTTATTTATAAGCCCTTTATGTGGTGTCATTTGAGGCCTTGATTGTGGCATGCTTGTTATTCATTTACTTTATAAGCCCTTTATGTGGTGTCGCTGAGACGCCCGACTGTGGCTCGCTTGTTATTCATTTACTTTATAATCCCTTTATGTGGTGTCCCTGAGACGCCCGACTGTGGCATGCTTGTTATTCCTTTACTTTATAAGCCCTTTATGTGGTGTCGCTGAGACGCCCGACTGTGGCATGCTTGTTGTTTATTTTACTTTGTAAGCCCTTTATGTGGTGTCGCTCAGACGCCCGACTGAGGCATGCTTGTTATTTACCATCAGTTCGTGACGTCGCTTCAGATATCCGAATGGTGCATTATATTCCTACTTTGTCATTACATATTCATTGTTACATATAAATAATCTGCTTGCATGCATCAAGGATTTTAATTTTATGACTGACGTTGTGATCATAGAATATTCTCAGAGCATGATTATCGGTTGTTATATTATACCTGTGTTCATAATGTTTGCGAGTACATTCAAAGTACTCACTGGCTTGTCCCTGGCTATTGTCTTGGCCAGATTTCTTGCGTGGAGAGGAGCGACTGTGATGATAGCCCCGGAACCTACCGCAATGGTGATAGCAGCCTCGCGAAGATAGGAGTTAACCTGGTCAGCTGTTCCTGTGGAAAATGGAGTCCCATAGACGCTGGTGATCCACAAACCGCTTCCGCCATCAACCACTAGGAACCATTTGTTGTACTCACAGACCAGAATGGTCTTTTACTGCATAGTTTGTATTTGGCTTGGAATTTCTGCATCAAGTCGGTGCCTCATCAGCTAACAGTAATCCCGCGGCTGGTGAGCACAACGACCATTTTCTGGAATTTAATACCGGGAAAACCGTTCATGACAATCATCACCATCGTCATCACCAACGCTCCTCTCATCGGGAGAGGGCAATCTCCATCAACATCTTCACCGGCACCATCTCCTCTCAAAACCCTAGTTCATCTCTTGTATCCAATTCTTGTCTCCATGTCCAGGATTGGTACTAGTAGGTTGCTAGTAGTGTTGATTACTCCTTGTAGTTGATGCTAGTTGGTTTATTTGGTGGAAGATCATATGTTAAGATCCTTTATGCATATTAATACCCTGCTGATTATGAACATGAATATGCTTTGTTAGTAGTTACGTTTGTTGCTGAGGACATGGGAGAAGTCTTGCTATTAGTAGACATGTGAATTTGGTATTCGTTCGATATTTTGATGAGATGTATGTTGTCTAGCCTCTAATGGTGTTATGTGAACGTCGACTACATAACACTTCACCATTACTTGGGCCTAGAGGAAGGCATTGGGAAGTAATAAGTAGATGATGGGTTGCTAGAGTGACAGAAGCTAAAACCCTAGTTTATGCGTTGCTTCGTCAGGGGCTGATTTGGATCCATATGTTTCATGCTATGGTTAGGTTTACCTTAATACTTTTGTTGTAGTTGAAGATGCTTGCAATAGAGGTTAATCATAAGTGGGATGCTTGTTCAAGTAAGAACAGCACCCAAGCACCGGTCCACCCACATATCAAATTATCAAAGTATCAAACGCGAATCATATGAACGTGATGAAAACTAGCTTGACGATATTCCCATGTGTCCTCGGGAGCGCTTTTCCCAATATAAGAGTTTGTCCAGGCTTATCATTTGCTACAAAAGGATTGGGCCATCTTGCTGCACTTTACTTACTTTTGTTACTTGTTGCTCGTTACAAATTATTCTATCACAAAACTATCTGTTACCACTTACTTCAGTACTTGCAGAGAATACCTAGCTGAAAACCGCTTATCATTTCCTTCTGCTCCTCGTTGGGTTCGACACTCTTACTTATCGAAAGGACTACGATAGATACCCTATACTTGTGGGTCATCAAGACTCTTTTCTGGCGCTATTGCCGGGGAGTGAAGCGCCTTTGGTAGGCGGAATTTGCTAAGGAAAAATTTATATAGTGTGCTGAAATTTATTGTCACTTGTTACTATGGAAAGTAATCCTTTGAGGGGCTTGTTCGAGGTATCTTCACCCCGACCAGTAGAGCAAAGAGTTGCTCCTCAACCTACTGAACCTACTAAAAATGAAAATTTCTACTTTGAAATTCCTTCGGGTATGCTGGAAAAACTGCTAGCTAATACTTTTACAGGAGATGGAACAAAACATCCTGATGAACATCTACTCTATGTGGATGAAGTTTGTGGATTATTTAAGCTTGCAGGTGTACCCGATGATGTTGTTAAGAAGAAGGTCTCCCCTTTATCTTTGAAGGGAGATGCATTGACATGGTATAGGCTATGTGATGATACAGGATCATGGAACTATAAACGAATGAAGTTCGAATTCCACCAGAAGTATTATCCTATGCATCTTGTTCATCGTGATCGCAATTATATATATATAATTTTTGGCCTCGCGAAGGAGAAAGCATCGCTCAAGCTTGGGGGAGGCTTAAATCAATGTTATATTCATGCCCCAATCATGAGCTCCCGAGAGAAATAATTCTTCAAAGTTTTTATGCTCGGCTTTCTCATAATAATCAAACCATGCTCGATGCTTCTTGTGCTGGCTCTTTTATGATGAAGACTATTGAATTCAAATGGAATTTATTGGATAGAATTAAACGCAACTCTGAAGATTGGGATCTCGACGATGGTAAGGAGTCAGGTATGACACCTAAGTTTTATTGTGTTAAATCTTTTATGGATACCGATGTTTTCCGTAAATTTAGCACTAAATATGGACTTGACCCTGTGATAGTAGCTTCTTTCTGTGAATCTTTTGCTACTTATGTTGATCTCCCCAAGGAGAAGTGGTTTAAATATCATCCTCCCATAGAAGTAAAAGTAGCTGCACCTACTAAAGTTGAAGAAAACATTGTCACTTATAATGATCCTATTGTTCCTACATCGTATGTTGAGAAACCACCTTTCCCTGTTAGGATAAAGGATCATGCTAAAGCTTCAACTGTTGTTCGTAAAAGTAATATTAGAACTTATACACCTCCTGAGCAAGTTAAAGTTGAACCTAATATTGCTATTGTTAAAGATCTCTTGTCTAATTATATCGATGGGCATGTTATTCAATTCTGCGGTGAAACTGCTAGAATTGCCAAACCTAGTGCTAAAGATAAACATAGACCTATGGTAGGCATGCCTGTTATTTCTGTTAAAATAGGAGATCATTATTAGCATGGCTTATGCGATATGAGTGCTAGTGCTAGTGTTATACCTTATACCCTATATAAGGAAATTAAGCATGAAATTGCACCTGCTGAGTTAGAAGATATTGATGTTACAATTAAACCTGCCAATAGAGATACTATATCTGCAATGGGAATTGTTAGAGATGTTGAAGTCTTGTGTGGGAAAACTAAATATCCTGCTGATTTTCTTGTTCTTAGCTCCCCACAAGATAGCTTTTGTCCCATTATATTTGGTAGACCTTTCTATTGGCTTGGATGATATGTCAGACTGCGAAAAGAATGTTGTTACTATTGGCTTGGATGATATGTCCCATGAGTTTAATTTTTATAAATTTAGTAAACAACACCGTGAAGAAGAATTACCTAGTAAGGATGAAATTATTGGTCTTGCTTCTACTGCCGTACCTCCTAGTTATCCTTTAGAGCAATATTTGCTAGATCATGAAAATGATATGTTTATGAATGAAAGAAGGGAAATAGATGAAGTATTCTTTAATCAGGAACCTATTCTAAAACACAATTTGCCTGTTGAAATCCTAGGGGATCCTCCTCCACCCAAGGGTGATCCCGTGTTTGAGCTTAAACCATTGCCTGATAATCTTAAATATGCTTATCTTGATGAAAAGAAAATATATCCTGTTATTATTAGTGCTAACCATTCAGAGCATGAAGAGGAGAGATTATTGAAAACTCTGAAGAAGCACCGTGCTCCTATTGGATATACTCTTGATGATATTAAGGGCATTAGTCCCACTCTATGTCAACACAAAATAAATCTGGAAGAAGATGCCAAACCAGTTCGTGATCATCAACGAAGGCTTAATCCTAAAATGAAAGAAGTGGTAAGAAAAGAAATATTGAAGCTTCTGGAGGCAGGTATAATTTATCCCGTTGCTGATAGTCTGTGGGTAAGTCCTGTCCATTGTGTCCCTAAGAATGGAGGTATTACTGTTGTTCCTAATGATAAAGATGAATTGATTCCACAAAGAATTATTACAGGCTATAGGATGGTAATTGATTTCCGTAAATTGAATAAAGCTACAAAGAAAGATCCTTACCCCTTACCTTTTATTGATCAAATGTTTGAAAGATTATGCAAACATACACATTATTTCTTTCTAGATGGTTATTCCAGTTTCTCTCAAATACCTGTGTCAGCTAAAGATCAATCTAAGACCACTTTTACATGCCATTTTGGTACTTTTGCTTATAGACGTATGCCTTTTGGTTTATGTAATGCACCTGCTACCTTTCAAAGATGCATGATGGCTATATTCTCTGACTTTTGTGAATAGATTTGTGAGGTTTTCATGGACGATTTTTCCGTCTATGGATCCTCTTTTGATGATTGCTTGAGCAATCTTGATCGAGTTTTGCAGAGATGTGAAGAAACTAATCTTGTCTTGAACTGGGAAAAGTGCCACTTTATGGTTAATGAAGGTATTGTCTTGGGGTATAAAGTTTCTGAAAGAGGTATTGATGTTGACAAAGCTAAGGTTGATGCTATTGAAAAGATGCCATGTCCCAAGGACATCAAAGGTATAAGAAGCTTCCTTGGCCACGCCGGATTTTATAGGAGGTTCATTAAGGACTTCTCAAAATTTTCTCGGGCTCTGACTAATTTATTACAAAAATATATACCATTTGTCTTTGATGATGATTGTGTAGAAGCATTTGAAATACTTAAGAAAGCATTGATCTCTGCACCTATTGTTCAGCCACCTGATTGGAATTTACCCTTTGAAATTATGTGTGATGCTAGTGATTATGCTGTAGGTGTTGTTCTAGGGAAAAGAGTTGATAAGAAATCAAATGTTATCCATTATGCTAGTAAGACCCTAGACAATGCTCAAAGAAATTATGCTACTACTGAAAAAGAACTCTTAGCAGTTGTATTTGCTTGTGATAAGTTTAGACCTTATATTGTTGATTCTAAAGTAACTATTCACACAGATCATGCTGCTATTAAATATCTTATGGAAAAGAAAGATGCTAAACCTAGACATATTAGATGGGTTCTCTTGCTACAAGAATTTGATTTGCATATTGTTGATAGAAAGGGAGCTGAGAACCCTGCTGCGCATAACTTGTCTAGGTTAGAAAATATTATTGATGACCCACTACCTATTGATGATAGCTTTCCTGATGAACAATTAAATGTCATAAATACTTCTCGTAGTACTCCATGGTATGCTGATTATGCTAATTACATTGTTGCTAAATTTATACCACCTAGTTTCACATACCAGCAAAAGAAAAAGTTTTTCTATGATTTGAGACATTACTTTTGGGATGACCCACATCTTTATAAAGAAGGAGTAGATGGTGTTATTAGACGTTGTGTACTTGAGCATGAACAGGAACAGATCCTACGCAAGTGTCACTCCGAAGCTTATGGAGGACACCATGCTGGAGATAGAACTGCACATAAGGTACTGCAATCCGGTTTTTATTGGCCTACTCTCTTCAAGGATGCCCGTAAGTTTGTCTTATCCTGTGATGAATGTCAAAGAATTGGTAATATTAGTAGACGTCAAGAAATGCCTATGAATTATTCACTCGTTATTGAACCATTTGATGTTTGGGGCTTTGATTATATGGGACCTTTTCCTGCCTCTAATGGATATACAAATATTTTAGTTGTTGTTGATTACGTTACTAAGTGGGTAGAAGCTATTCCAACTAGTAGTGCTGATCATAACACTTCTATTAAAATGCTTAAATAAGTTATTTTTCCGAGGTTTGGAGTCCCTAGATATTTAATGCCTGATGGTGGTTCACATTTTATTCATGGTGCTTTCCGTAAAATGCTTGCTAAATATGATGTTAATCATAGAATTGCATCTCCTTATCACCCACAGTCTAGTGGTCAAGTAGAATTGAGTAATAGAGAGCTCAAATTAATTTTGCAAAAGACTGTCAATAGGTCTAGAAAGAATTGGTCCAAGAAACTTGATGATGCATTATGGGCTTATAGAACTGCATATAATAGTCCTATGGGTATGTCTCCGTATAAGATGGTTTACGGAAAAGCATGTCACTTACCTCTCGAACTAGAACATAAGGCATATTGGGCTATTAAAGAGCTCAACTATGACTTCAAACTTGCCGGTGAAAAGAGGTTATTTGATATTAGCTCACTTGATGAATGGAGAACTCAAACATATGAAAATGCCAAGTTATTTGAAGAAAAAGTTAAAATATGGCATGACAAAAGGATACAATAGCGTGAGTTTAATGTAGGTGATTATGTATTGCTATACAACTTCCGTTTAAGAATTTTTGCAGGAAAACTTCTATCTAAATGGGAAGGCCCCTACGTTATCGAGGAGGTCTATCGTTCCGGTGCCATAAAAATCAACAACTTCGAAGGCACAAATCCGAAGGTGGTAAACGGTCAAAGAATCAAACATTATATCTCAGGTAATCCCATAAATGTTGAAACCAATGTTATCGAAACCGTAACCCCGGAGGAATACATAAGGGACACTTTCCTAACGCTTTGAGACTCAAAAGGAATAGGTATGTGGTACGGTAAGTAAACCGACTCCAAAACAGTTTTTAAGGCAATATTTCTCTGTTTTGGAATATTTAGAAAAATATAAAAATAAGTAGCAGTCCGGGAAGGACACGAGGGCTCCATGAGGGTGGAGGGCCCGCCCTACCCCCTGGGCGTGCCCCCCTACCTCGTGGGCACCTCGTGTGCCCTCCGGGCTCCGTTTTCTTGCACGATATGTATTTTGGTCGGTAAAAAATTATTATATATTCTCCCGAAATTTTTGACCCCCGTATCACGCAATTATCGTCTGTTCTTGTTTTGAGCTGTTTTCTGTCAGGGTTTTCAAGGCTAGGCATCATGTCATCTCCCTCCTCCAACAATGGTGACAACGATGCTTGGCTAATGAAGATAGATCTGAAGAGGGAAGAACCCATAAAGATCAACAAGGATGAAAGGATCAAGAAGGCCTCAGAGGATCAAGCTCCGGCAGCAGAAGACATCCTTCAACTTGATCATAATCTTCTTACCCCAACTGAGATCGATGCTTTCAAAATGATTGAGTTAGCTCGTATACAGAACAAGTATCTCACAAGTGAAAATATTTTGTTGGAGGAGCATATTATTGCACTCAAGGGCATTATCCGCAAGTTGGAGAACCTCTTACGCTCGATGTGCGACTATCCATCACCTCCACCTTCTTCACCAACAAATGAGATATAATCACATGGGTATGGGAACTCCCCTTGGCAACTGCCAAGCTTGGGGGAGGTGCCCCGGTATCGTATCACAATCACATCTCCTATCTTTACCATTTTTCTTAGTTGATCCTATTAGTAGTATCTTGATCTATTAGAATGAAGTTTATGGCATGATCTAGTTTTGAGTTTTTGCTTTATGATCTCTATATGTAATCAAGTCTGTTAGCTATATAATAAAGATTAGTGTTGAGTCAAGGACTTGATTATTTTGCCATGATCTTGGGTAAAGTGAATAAAAGAAAAGAAATAAAAAGAATAAAAATAATAAAGACTTCATATTGATCTTATTGAGAGTAATGACTTCACATAAAAGAGTATGATGATTAAAAGTTGTTGGGAGTTGGCAAACATAGCTTTGGTCATCGTTGCAATTAATAGGAAGTAATAAGGAAAGACAGGTTTCACATATAAATATACTATTATTGACATCTTTAATGATTGGGAGCACTCATTAAAATATGACATGCTAAAGAGTTGATGTTGGACAAGGAAGACAACGTAATGAGTTATGTTTTCTTATGTCTGAGATAAAGTATGTTGTCATGGTCCTCCAACATGCTGAGCTTGCCTTTCCCCCTCATGCTAGCCAAATTCTCAGCACCAAGTAGAGATACTACTTGTGCTTCCAAAAACCCTCAAACCAATTTTGCCATGAGAGTCCACCATACCTACCTATGGATGGAGTAAGATCCTTCAAGTAAGTTGTCATCGGTGCAAAGCAATAAAAATTGCTCTAAATATGTATAATTGATTGGTGTGGGAGAAATAAGCTTTATACGATGTTGTGATGTGGAAGTAATAAAAGCGACGGACTGCATAATAAAGGTTCATATCACAAGGGGCAATATAAAGTGACGTTCTTTCGCATTAAGATTTTGTGCATCCAACCATAAAAGCACATGGCAACCTCTGCTTCCCTCTGCGAAGGGCCTATCTTTTATTATTATCTTCTACATTATGCAAGAGTCATGGTGACCTTCACCTTTCCTTTTTCATTTTATCCTTTGGCAAGCACAGTTTGTTGGAAAAGATCCTGATGGTTATATCTAGTTGGATGTAGGGGAGCATGAGTTATTATTGTTGACATTACCCTTGAGGTAAATGGTTGGGAGGAGAAACTATAAGCCCTATCTTTCTCTGTGTCCGATTAAAACTCCGTAACCACAAGTATCGCGTGAGTGTTAGCAATTATGAAGGACTAAATGATAGTTGAGTATGTGGACTTGTTGTTAAGCTCTGACATAGACCCTTTCTGATGTTATGATAAATTGCAATTGCTTCAATGACTGAGTTTATAGTTTGTTGGTTCTCAATAGGGTTTATGATTCGTACTTTTGCATTGTGAATAGATTGTTACTTGAATATAAGAAATCATATGACAATACCTATATATGATGCTGTTATGAGAATAATAATGATGCCTTCATGTCCGTATTTTATTTTTATCAACACCTCTGCCTCTAAACATGGGGACATATTTATCGTTATCGGCTTTCGCTTGAGGACAAGCGAGGTCTAAGCTTGGGGGAGTTGATACGTCCATTTTGCATCATGCTTTTATATCGATATTTATTGCGTTATGGGCCGTTATCACACGTTATGTCACAATACTTATGGCTATTCTCTCTTATTTTACAAGGTTTACATGAAGAGGGAGAATGCCGGCAGCTGGAATTCTGGGCTGGAAAAGGAGAAAATATTAGAGACCTATTCTGCACAATTCCAAAAGTCCTGAAACTCCACGAAAGTCATTTTTGGAAATAATAAAAAATATCCAGCGGAAGAAGTTCACCAGAGGGGGCCCCACCTGGCTATGATGGTGGGGGGCCAGCCCCCCTGGGCGCGCCCCCCTACCTCGTGGGCCCCTTGGTAGCCCTCTGATGCCCATCTTCTGCTATATGAGGACTTTCGATGAGAAAAAAATCATAAGCAACCTCTCGGGAGGAAACTCCGCCGCCACGAGGCGGAACCAATCTAGGGCTCCGGCAGAGCTGTTCTGCCGGGGACACTTCCCTCCCGGAGGGGGAAATCATCGCCATCGTCATAACCAACGCTCCTCTCATCGGGAGAGGGCAATCTACATCAACATCTTCACCAGCACCATCTCCTCTCAAAACCCTAGTTCATCTCTTGTATCCAATTCTTGTCTCCAAGTCCGGGATTGGTACTAGTAGGTTGCTAGTAGTGTTGATTACTCCTTGTAGTTGATGCTAGTTGGTTTATTTGGTGGAAGATCATATGTTCAGATCCTTTATGCATATTAATACCCCTCTGATTATGAACATGAATATGCTTTGTGAGTAGTTACGTTTGTTCCGTAGGACATGGGAGAAGTCTTGCTATTAGTAGTCATGTGAATTTGGTATTCGTTTGATATTTTGATGAGATGTATGTTGTCTAGCCTCTAGTGGTGTTATGTGAACGTCGACTACATAACACTTCACCATTATTTGGGCCTAGAGGAAGGCATTGGGAAGTAATAAGTAGATGATGGGTTGCTAGAGTGATGTAAGCTTAAACCCTAGTTTATGCGTTGCTTCGTAAGGGGCTGATTTGGATCCATATGTTTCATGCTATGGTTAGGTTTACCTTAATACTTTTGTTGTAGTTATGATTCTTGCAATAGAGGTTAATCATAAGTGGGATGCTTGTTCAAGTAAGAACAGCACCCAAGCACCAGTCCACCCACATATCTAATTATCAAAGTACCGAACGCGAATCATATGAACGTGATGAAAACTAGCTTGACGATATTCCCATGTGTCCTCGGGAGCACTTTTCCCTATATAAGAGTTTGTCCAGGCTTATCCTTTGCTACAAAAGGATTGGGCCATCTTGCTGCACTTTATTTACTTTTGTTACTTGTTGCTCATTAGAAATTATCCTATCACAAAACTATCTGTTACCACTTATTTCCGTAGTTGCAGAGAATACCTAGCTGAAAACCGCTTATCATTTCCTTTTGCTCCTCATTGGGTTCGACACTCTTACTTATCGAAAGGACTACGATAGATCCCCTATACTTGTGGGTCATCACCGGGCCATGGTAAGCAAGCTCCCCAATGCCATCTGGCCCAAAGGGGCATTTGTTGAGACTGTCAAGGTGTGGCAGCAGGAGTGGTTCTACATCACCGAACCCCGCGACGCCAAATAGGCGGCCATGCCTGACTTCAGATCCAGACCCCCCACGAGACTCACCTCATGGACCGCCATGGGCCTTGATTGGGGGTCCCAATCGGAGGTGAAGGTGTTACAGAAACACATCTCCAATGTGTTGGGTATGAACATTGGTCTTACTATCATGATTCAAGTGATGCTCTTCCGCCGCATCCTCCCCTGCCAACTCCGGGCCTCCCCCATGTGGGAGTTCAGTCCAGAGGAGCCACGGACCTTGAACCGCTTCTTCGGCACCACACACCAAGACATATGGAAGTTGCTCTTCAAGGCCCAGAAAAGTTGGCCGATGAAGACCGAGGACACCAGACTCGACATTGAGAACCTGGCATCGGAGGTAAGCATAATCTTTCTGAAGACCTATCCAGTCAATGCTTCAATTATAATAGAGATTATATCGCTTGCCTTCCGTACAGGGCTGGATGGCAAAGGCGGAGCGGATCAACTATCCGGCACCGCTGCCTGAGAACCCAACCACACCCCAGCTAACGGAGATGTTGGTCCCGGCGCCTTATCAGGCACCGGAGAAGAAGGCCAAGAAGTAGGGCAAGGAGGCCAAGGGCGGCCCTCGCCGCAAAGGTCCTTCGGACACCATGTCCGGAGAGACCGAAGTCCTCTCCTCCCACGAGGGAGATGAGGAAGAAGAGGAGGAGGTGGTGGAAAGCGACTCCCCCCATAAGGGGAGGAGGAAAAAGAGGATGGCCTCCGAAGACCCAGAGGGGGAGGCGCCAAAAAGAGGGAAGCTCATGGATAGTTTGGACTTAGAGTCCGAACAAGTCCCCAAGAGACCTCCCAGGGTGAAGCCCTGGCGGAATCGTAAGTATTCAGAAACTTACTGCTCATCTTCAGTCTTCCTGCTTCCGTTATGTAAGTTGTTTTGTTATTTGCCTTTCAGCCCTCCCCGTGAGGTCCCGCACACTCCATTATCGGAGGGGAACTCCCTGCCGCCCGAGCAGGAAGAAAATGACACGCCGCCTTGAGCCCCCTCGCCTATCGCCATGGAGGACACCGAAGTGTCGTCCCGAAGGACTTCTCCTGGCCAAGGAGGGGTGGACGAGGCCGTAGAGAAAACACCTGAGGTTAACACCTCGGTCGCCAAAGACCTGGGGGAGGCGACCCCCATGACAATCATTGGTGGGGAGCCCCAACAAGCCGGGCCCTTGCCAAACACCGTTCCGGAGACCAACATGGCTCCGGGATCGGATACGCAGCCCCTTTCAAAAGAGGGGGGAAGAGCAGCAGCTCCACCAGCAGCCTCCATTAATCCGGAGGCGCCTCATGCTCTGGAGGAAGCACTGAAAAGTGCTTCCGTCGTGGAGGAGCACCGCACTATGATGTGCGGTTATGGAGAAGGTTCAGTCTGCTACAAGCGGACTGAAGGAAGCCTTTTGGATCCTACTGACAGGCTTGGAGGTATGGGACGTAATGTTCTAAAAAACTTTTGATATAAAAGAATAAACCTGTATATAGACTATAGCCCCTGAGACTCTATCTGGTTTAGAAAAGACCGGACAGAGGATCCACATAGTAATCGGGATAGTAACATATTGTGCTATGGTTGTAACATGCCTCCATGTTGGCGGCTACCGCCCATGCCGCAGAAGTTTCCGAACTAAATCGGAAGCTTCAAGTGGCCGATGAGGAGCTTGACCGCATCAACAAGTGGTTCGATGAAATGCAAGGTATGCGTACAAAGTGAAGAAGGAATTGATGTTCATATCAGAATCAATATGTATATGGAGAGATTTAGCTCATAGAATCGTCTGATTATGATCATAGGTAGCGCAGCCGCGGTCGAGACCCTCAAGGGTGCCCTTGCCCAAGCCAAGAAGGAGGCAGAGGCGAATAAGGTAGCCTCTGACAAAGCGGTTGCAGAGCTGGGGGTCGAGGAAACCGCTCGCCACCAACCTGATGCTCGGGTGGCTGAAGTCGAGCAGGAGCTGAAGGATGCCATCAGCAAATGTGAAACCTTGGAGCAGAAAACCTCGGACCAGTCGTTCGAGCTTGCCAAGGCTCTCCATGATGCCAAAGAGGCGCGGATCGAGTCCCGGAGTGCTGCTGAAGAGATCCACCAGGTGAGGTAGATAGGGGCTGGTAAGGCCTTTCATTTGCAAAGTATTTTTGGGGGTCAGAGGTATGCTTTGCTCACACAAGTGTGGAGTTCTCCAGGCGCGTTCGGATCTTCCGAAGAGTGTCCCCGACGCCACACAGTTCTTCCGGGCCCAGGAGGGGAACTCAACCGAGAAGTTGTTCTGGTTGCAATATCTCGCGCCGGAACACTTGATGCCTCTGAGCGACCAGTTGAAGCAGCTGACGGAGCTGCATAGGGTGGCAGGCCTGGCCATGAAGGACCTAATAATCCACCTTTGATCGGCCGAGCCGATTCCTAGCAGCAACTTCGGTTTGGTTAAGTGGTTGGTCGATGTGCGGCCGCGGATTGATGCTATGAAGCGCTCGGTCTACATAGAGGGTGCCCGGATGGCCTTCGGCCGTGTCAAGATGCAATGGGAAAAGATGAAGGCCACCAAAGTGGCGACCGCGGGTCCGCCCGAAGGAAGATCATCGGAAGCCGGAGAGGTACTTTGACGACATCCTATAAGGAGCCCGAGTAGTAGAGGGCCAATGTTCTAAGGAGGTTGAGGGAGTCCTGGATTAGGGGGTGTCCGGATAGCTGGACTATAACCTTTGGCCGGACTCCTGGACTATGAAGATACAAGATTGAAGACTTCGTCCTGTGTCCGGATGGGACTTTCCTTTGCGTGGAAGGCAAGCTTGGCGATACGGATATGTAGATCTCCTCCCATTGTAACCGACTCTGTGTAACCCTAGCCCTCTCCGATATCTATATAAACCGGAGGGTTTTAGTCTGTAGGACGAACAACAATCATACCATAGGCTAGCTTCTAGGGTTTAACCCCTCAGATCTCTGTTGTAGATCTACTCTTGTACTACCCATATCATCAATATTAATCAAGCATGAGTAGGGTTTTACCTACATCGAGAGGGCCCGAACCTGGGTAAAAACATCGTGTTCCTTGTCTCCTGTTACCATCCGCCTAGACGCACAGCCGGGACCCCCTACCGAGATCCGCCGGTTTTGACAATCGACATTGGTGCTTTCATTGAGAGTTCCTCGTATGCGTCATCTTTAGGCCCGATGGCTCCTCCGATCATCAACAACGATGCGGTCCAGGGTGAGACTTTTCTCCCCGGACAGATCTTCGTATTCGGCGGCTTTGCACTGCGGGCCAACTTGCTTGGCCATTTGGAGCAGATCGAAAGCTACGCACCTGGCCATCAGGTCAGATTTGGAAGTTTGAACTACATGCCTAACGTCCGCGGAGACTTGATCTTCGACGGGTTCGAGCCACAGCCGAGCGCGCCGCATTGTTATGATGGGCATGATCTGGCTCTACCGCCGAACAGTGCCCTGGAGGCTGCACCCGTGTCCGCTCCGACCCTTAGCTCGGAGCCGACTACGCCAATCGAGGACGGGTGGCTGGACACCGCCTCGGGGGCTGCAATCTCTATGGCAATCGAGCCGAACACCAGCCTTGTCCTCTGCGAAGCCCGTGACTGCAAGGTGCCGGACTCCTCTCCAGACTCCGAACCCTCCGCGCCCCTGCCAATCGAATCCGATTGGGCGCCGATCATGGAGTTCACCGCCGTGGACATGTTTCAGCACTCGCCCTTCGGCGACATTCTGAATTCACTAAAGTCTCTCTCTTTATCAGGAGAGCCCTGGCCGTACTATGGTCAGCAAGGTTGGGATGTGGACAACGACGAAATTCAAAGCCCACCCACCACCCACTTTGTAGCCACTGTCGATGATTTAACCGACATGCTCGACTTCGACTCGGAAGACATCGACGGTATGGACGCCGATGCAGGAGACGATCAAGAACCAGCGCCTATAGGGCACTGGAAGGCCACCTAGTCGTATGACATATACATGGTGGACACCCCAAAAGAAGGGAACGACGATGGAACAACGGAGGATGACCCCTCCAAGAAGCAGCCTAAGCGCCGGTGTCAGCGGCGCCGCTCTAAATCCCGCCAAAGCAAAAACGGTGATTCCGGCACGGGAGATAATAACACCCGGACGGTGCCAAAGACAACCCTCCGTAGGATTCAGCACAGGAGGATGGAGAAGCCAGCCCTCATGAGAGAGCGGCAGACAAAGCGGTGCAGGACGATAATTACATGCCTCCCTCCGAAGACGAGGCAAGCCTCGACGACGACGATTTTGTTGTGCCTGAGGATCCCGTCGAACAAGAGCGTTTCAAACGCAGGCTTATGGCCACGGCGAGCAGCCTCAAGAAAAAACAGCAACAGCTTAGAGCTGACCAAGACTCGCTAGCCGACAGATGGACTGAAGTCCTTGCGGCCGAAGAGTACGGACTCGAACACCCCTCCAAGAGCTCCACAAAGCGTAGGCTGCTACCCCGATTAGAGGAGGAAGCACCTAAACCTACATCACCAACGCACGATGCGGCCGACCGGCCACCTCGTGGCCGCGACAGAGAGGCCTCTCTCGGCCCTCCACTCAAGCCGCACCCCGGCGTCGCTAAAAAATATCAAGGCACGGGGAAATGCGCCAGACCTGCAAGATATATTGGAGGACAAGGCAAGGCAAACAAGATCAATCTAAGGATCGCGTGGGCGCCCCACGACACATGACAATAACCGTCATGCCGGATATGGCAAATCCGGCCGGGCCGAACACAGTAGACAAAGCTCATTTGAGCTACGTCATGATATAGCCCAGTACAGAGGCGCCGCACACCCACTATGCTTCACAGATGAAGTAATGGATCATCAAATCCCCAAGGGTTTCAAACCCATAAACATCGAATCATACGATGGCACAACAGATCCTGCGGTATGGATCGAGGATTATCTCCTTCATATCCACATGGCCCGCGGTGATGATTTACACGCCATCAAATACCTCCCACTCAAGCTTAAAGGACCAGCTTGGCATTGGCTTAACATCTTGCCAGCAGAGTCAATTGGTTGTTGGGAGGACACAGAAGCCGCATTCCTCGACAATTTCCGGGCACCTATGTGCGACCACCAGACGCTGATGACCTAAGCCACATAATTCAGCAGCGGAGGAATCGGCGGAACAATTACGGACACGGTTCCTAACCAAGAAAAATCAATTAGTCGACTGTCCGGACGCAGAGGCCCTCGCAGCCTTCAAACATAACATCTGTGACAAGTGGCTTGCCCGGCACCTAGGACAGGAAAAGCCGAAATCCATGGCAGCCCTCACAACACTCATGACCCGCTTTTGCGCATGAGAAGATAGCTGGCTAGCTCGTAGTAATAACATGACCAAGAGCCCTGGTAATTCGGATACCAAGGACAGCAATGGCAGGTCGCGTCGCAACAGGCACAAGCGCCGCATTAACGGCGACAATGCTGAGGATATGGCAGTTAATGACGGATTCAGAGGCTCTAAACCCGGTCACCGGAAAAAAGCCATTTAAAAGAAATACTCCGGGCCCGTCCAGTTTGGACCGAATACTCGATTGCTCGTGCCAGATACACGGCACCCCCGAAAAACCAGCCAATCACACCAACAGGGATTGTTGGGTGTTCAAGCAGGCAGGCAAGTTAAATGCCGAAAACAGAGACAAGGGGCTGCATAGCGATGACGACGAGGAGCCCCGACCGCCGAAAAATAGGGGACAGAAGGGCTTCCCCCCACAAGTGCGGGCGGTGAACATGATATACGCAACCCACATCCCCTAAAGGGAGCGGAAGCGTGCACTCAGGGACGTATATGCGTTGGAGCCAGTCGCCCCAAAGTTCAACCCGTGGTCCTCCTGCCCGATCACTTTTGATCGGAGGGACCACCCCACTAGCATCCGCCATGGCGGATTCGCCGCATTGGTTCTAGAACCAATCATTGACGGATTTCACCTCACTAGAGTCCTTATGGACGGCGGCAGCAGCCTGAACCTGCTTTATCAGGATACAGTTCGAAAAATGGGCATAGATCCCTCAATGATTAAACCCACAAAGACGACCTTTAAAGGAGTCATACCAGGTGTAGAGGCCAACTGTATAGGCTCAATTACACTTGAGGTGGTCTTTGGATCCCCGGATAATTTCCGAAGAGAGGAGTTAATCTTCGACATAGTCCCATTCCGCATGTTGGCTATCACGCCTTTGCTGGACGAACCGCATTTGCAAAGTTCAATGCGATGCCGCTTTTCGCATACCTCAAGCTCAAGATGCCAGGCCCTCAAGGAGTCATTACGGTCAATGGAAACACCGAACGCTCTCTTCGAACGGAGGAGCATACGGCGGCCCTCGCGGTGGAAGTACAAAGTAGCCTCTCAAGGCAATTCTCCAGTCCAGCTATTAAACGTCCGGACACCGTCAAGCGCGCCCGGAGTAACCTACAACAAGACCGCCTGGCACGTTCCGAGCAAGCGTAGCAATGCGGCCCCAACCCCTGCCCTCGCGAAATTGTGAAATCAGTACTACGCGTACATCAATACGCTCTGGAAATACCATGGGCATAAGGGGAGGGGCACGACCACGGCATGCCCAAAATGCGGCTCAACCGCACTAGGGGCTCCCGATTTTGTCATTCTTTTTTCTTACTTTCAGGACTCCACTCTCCGGAAGGCCTGTTCAGCAGTACAATCGCCGAACGCACGATGCAACAGCTAGGGAGGTAGAAAGCTACGTCGAATGTCCAGGTGGTCTCTATAACGAGCTTAATACCTTTCTTACATACCGTCTCGCAGCTTGCCCCTGGAGGGGGACATGTCAAATAGTCCCATCTCTTGCTTATCGCACTATTTGTATCGTTCTGCTTTCACAGCGGCCTTTTAATAAACAATACATAGCTTTTGTCTATTATTGCATTCCTTTTTTTATGTAAATATGTTTAGTTATGACATTATGCAACCGTACACTTTGGTACGGCCAATACACCAGGGGCTTAAGTACCGCAGAATATGGTGTGAGAAGTACGAACACTCTCACGAGTGCGGCACCCCGAACTTATAGCATTATATGCATCGGCTCCGAATCATGTCTTGGGTCAATAGTTGGGTTTGCCCGGCTCCCATGTTTTGGTACCTTACGTTCCGTTATATCGGCTAAGGTAGCACTGGGAGAACTACTGCGATTGTGCCCCGGTTGAGCTGGGTTAAGCACCTCAGTAGAGAAAGCTAAAACTGACCGTCATGATAGGGCGAGAGCTGGTCGCTGTTCGAGAGGTTTCGAGTCCCTAAAGACTTATGCCGCTCAGAGCGAGGAGCCGGCTTTGTCCGGCCTAGGCGTGGATAGCGCCCCCCACTCGGTCTTCCGAATACTAGGGGCTTCGCCGAAATTTAAAATTATAGAATTCTATGGCTAAGTGAGAGTGATAAAGGATTATAGTTCGATTGCGTTGTTCGTTGCACTGAGCGCCTCCCTTGAAGGACCCAAGAATGGGAACAAGAGCGCTCAGGTTTATCCCGAACACCCAGCACTCGTGGCAAGGGGGCAGAAGCCGACGACTCGCCATCTCTCAGATTTAATAAACAGCCGCACAGAAGGTAATATTTTAAATTAAAAAAGCGTTGCTTAGCGCATATGAACAAGTTTTCAGCGCACAGGATAACACGAGCGAGTTTACTCAAAAATTACATCCTTGGAACATTCATCCGCCACAAGGCGGGCACCCTTCAGGATGCCCTCATAATACATTTCGGGCTTGCGATGCTCCTTGCCCTCCGGTGGCCCATCTGTCACCAGCTTCTCAGCATCCATCTTGCCCCAGTGTACTTTAACACGGGCAAGGGCCCTACGGGCACCTTCGATGCATACAGAGCGCTTGATGACTTCAAGCCGTGGACAGGCATCCGCCAGCCGCCTCACCAGCCCAAAGTAGCTCCCAGGCATGACCTCCCCAGGCCATAGCCGGACTATAAGGCCCTTCATGGCCTGTTCGGCCACCTTATGGAGCTCGACCAGCTGCTTCAGCTGGTCGCTCAAGGGCACCGGGTGTCCAGCATCAGCATACTGAGACCCAAACACCTTCTTGTCGAGCTCCCCTCCTCGGCCCGGTAGTATGCGGCAGCGTCGGACACACTGCAGGGTAGATCTGTGAATGCTCCTGGAGAGCTCCGGACTCGGGTAAGTAACAAGTAATTCACTTTCACGTGCTTGCTTTGCATAAAGAATGCCTTATCCGCCGCTATCTTCTTCATTGCCTCAATTTCCTGGAGGGCTTTTGGGCTTCGGCCTTGGCAGATTTGGCGCTCTCAAGGGCGAGGCGAGCTCGGACTCTCGAGTCTGTGAGTCAAGATCCAAAATCTCGTGTTTTTTCACGAGAGCCTGGATCTCTTGCTGCACCTCCGCCACCCGCGCCTACTGCTTTTCTCGCTCGATGCGCTCCACGGCAGCATTGTCTTCGGCCTTGGACAGCGCTTTCTTCGTGGTTGCCACAGGTTGTGGCCCTGTAATACTCACGTTGGTCCTGTAATTTTTGCAACCACATCTTTTTATATACTTACATAAGGTATTACTTACCTTCCTTGTCCTCGAGCTGCTTCTTGGCAAGGCCGAGCTCGTTCTTGGACCGCCGAGGCTCGCTTCAATGCATCGACCTCCAGCGGTCTTGGCAGAGGTCGCCAGCGCAACTCTGCATTCCCATATTGACATACTTATGTTAGACTCATGCGTATATCTTTTAGATCCTCAGTGCGGCATTTTTTTTCGAACACCAAACTGAGCATCAGGGGCTACCGTCTATGCGGTAAAAGTTTTACATATCTTAAATACATACCTCAAAGCCTGTTAGAAGGCTGGCACAGGCTTCAGTCAGCCCGCTCTTGGCGAACTGAACCTTCTGGATCACCGCACTCATAATAGTGCGGTGCTCCTCGTCGATGGAGGCGCCGTTAAGCACCTCCAGCAAATTATCCGGTGCCTCCGGTTGGACGGAGGTCATCAGCGTCGTAAACTTGCCCTTCTTACTAGGGGCCGCTGCGGACTCGGAACCATTGAAGGTTCGGTGCGGTGTCGGCCGGGGCGGACTTGGAGCCCTTGGGGGTTTTGTCCCCTTTGCGCTTGGAGTCCGGGAGGTCACCGTGCGGCGCCTCCAGGACCACCTCCTCCTGGCTTGGACCCTTTTGGGACTCCACCTCAGTATCGTCCGTAGGGCGAGGGGAGGTAGCGGTCGGAAGCGAATTCACATCCGACGAATCCAGGGAGCCGCTCGACGAAGCGTCGAGCCGGGCTTTGGGCAGACTGCATGATTATATTCGGTGTCAGAAGATACTTTGCAATAAAGGAACGCCATGAGTCATTCTGGTATCCGAACACTTACGACTTCGCCAGGGGCTTGGCCCTGGGCGGCAACTCCTACTCGCTGTCGGCGACGTTGGTGGAGTAATCCGGGGGAAGGGTTCTTCCCTTCTTGGACCCTCCAGCCTCCCCAGTTGGGGCGGCTTTCCGTTTCTTTTCTTCCCCGGCTGGAGAAGAAACCTCTCTTTCCTCCTCCTCGTTTTCGTGGGAGGAGTGCGCCTCGGAGTCATAAGACGACGAGTCCGGCTCCACCGGGCGCCGAGAGCTCTTCTGGGTTCCCGCGGCCTTCTTCTTGGCCTTCTTCTCCGGCACCACGTAAGGTGTCGGGGCCAGCAGCTTCGCCAAGTGGGCATCTGCTGGGCCTTCGTGCAAAGGAGCCGGACAGTCGATCTGTCCGGTCTTCTTCTGCCAGTCCTGTCAAAGGAACGGGAGCTTAGATCCCGCATAGAGTCAAACTATGAAAAACAAGTATCCCGTAAAGGGTAAAACAAGCTTACTACACCGGCTTGGCGCTTCGCGCAGAATCCACGATCCTCGGTAATGGGAGGGGGAACCGCGGCGCCCTTGAATAGCACCTTCCAGGCATCCTCGTGCGTGTGTCAAAGAGCCTGGTCAGAGTTTGGTGCTGGGCCGGGTCGAACTCCCACAAGTTAAAAGCACGCCGTTGACACGGGAGGATCCGGCGGATGAGCATGACCTGGACTACGTTGACAAGTTTAACCTTCTTGTCCACCAGGTTTTGGACGCAGGTTTGGAGTCCGGTCAGCTCTCCCGAATTACCCCACGAAAGGCCCTTCTCTTGCCAGGAGGTGAGCCATGTGGGGATGCTAGATCGGAATTCGGGGGCCGCTGCCCATTCAGGGTCACGCGGCTCGGTGATGTAGAACCACCCCGATTGCCACCCCTTGATGGTTTCCACGAAAGAGCCCTCAAGCCATATAACGTTGGGCATCTTGCCCACCATGGCGCCTCCGCACTCCGCTTGCTGGCTGCACAACACCTTCGATTTGACGTTGGAGGTCTTCAGCCATAAGCCGAAGTGGGGCTTGATGCGGAGGAAGGCCTCGCACACGACGATAAACGCCGAGATGTTGAGGATGAAGTTTGGGGCCAGATCGTGGAAATCCAGGCCGTAGTAGAACATAAGCCCTCGAACAAATGGGTGGAGTTGGAAGCCTAGTCCGCGGAGGAAATGGGTGAGGAACACCACCCTCTCATGGGGCCTGGGGGTGGGGATGAGCTGCCCCTCGTCTGGGAGCCGGTGCGCGATGTCATTGGACAAGTATGCGGCTTTCCTCACCTTCTTGATGTGTCCCTCCGTGACGGAGGAGACCATCCACTTGCCTGGAGAAGGTCGAGGTAGGGTGTGTGGACTTAGGCGCTGGAGCTCAAGTGCGCGATGATGAGCAAAGGAGGAAGAAGGTGTAGATGAAAAAGGTGGATCCTTATCCCCTTATATGGGCGGACGAAACTATGTGCCCCCACCAGCCTGGTAAAACTCGCTTATCTCCCAAGCGCCATGATTAATGGCACGGTTGGGTTACCCACGCCCGTATTGATGATAATCCTGGAATAAGGGGACACGATCTCTGCTTCGACAAGACGTGCCAAGGAAACCGCCTCGCTAAGTGCACTGAGGTGGGACAGTGAAAACGATAAAAAGCTTGGCCATGGTGTGATGTCACGCTGCGGAATACGTCAGCAGATTGGATTTGTGTAAATATTATTCTCTCTACGATGGTATGTGGAACTTATTTTGCAGAGCCGGACACTATCCTTGTGTTCAAGATCTTCTATGTAGTATTCGGAGGAACCCGCCTTGAAATGCGGAATAAAATCTGCGCGCCGGACTCGTCGTCATTGAAGCCTGGTTCAGGGGCTACTGAGGGAGTTCTGGATTAGGGGGTGTCCGGATAGCCGGACTATAACCTTTGGTCGGACTCCTGGACTATGAAGATACAAGATTGAAGACTTCGTCCCGTGTACGGATGGGACTTTCCTTGGCGATACGAATATTTAGATCTCCTCCCATTGTAACCGACTCTGTGTAACCCTAACACTCTCCGGTATCTATATAAACCGGAGGGTTTTAGTCCGTAGGACGAACAACAATCATACCATAGGCTAGCTTCTAGGGTTTAGCCTCTCTGATCTCGTGGTAGATCTACTCTTGTACTACCCATATCATCAATATTAATCAAGCAGGAGTAGGGTTTTACCTCCATCGAGAGGGCCCGAACCTGGGTAAAAACATCGTGTCCCTTGTCTCCTGTTACCATCCGCCTAGACGCACAGTTCGGGACCCCCACCCGAGACCCGTCGGTTTTGACACCGACAGAGGTGATATTTGATTAAATGTGTTCGGGTTGTACAAACTATGTTATGAACCCGTGTTGTGAGATATCTATGCTTGCTCGTTTTGTTTCAAGTGATTTTTTCCTCCTGTGCGGCCGTTTAATGTTATATTTCTGAAAGTTGCCAGTCGTTGGCTTCTGTCCCCATGTAGATGCTACAGGGGTGTTCGACATAATGCGTGACTGCACTTTATCCAACGTCTTGATCTATAAAGGAGGTGTCCGCGGGGTGAACCAGGCAATCGGACTATGCGGCTTTATTGCCTTCACTTAGCCATAGGAGTCTAAATGTGGGGCTAAGTACTAGCCCCTAGTGCATGTGCGGCTATCCGGACAGCGGTGCCTTTTCCACGTGGCTGGACGAAGACCAGCCCCTCATATAACACGGGGTGAATCGCAAACGATTTGTAGTATAATGCTAGGCCGCCGGATCGCCGACCAACTCTCGCCTATCATGACAGTCAGTTTTCAGCTTTCTCTACTAAGGTACTTGACCGGACGAACCAGAAATACAATCACAGTAGTTCTCCCTTTAATACCTTAGCCGAACGGTCAGAATGTAAGGTGGTAAGCACAGGAGCTGGGCAACCCAACTATGGACGAAAGACATGATTCGGAGCTGATGCATATAATGCAATATCCGGGACGCCGAAGAGTTCCCTATAGGTGTTCGGACTTAAAATGTGCAGGGCCGAATACAGCCCCCGGTGTTAAGGCCGGACTAAGACACGTGTGGTAGTCTGGAGTAGGGAGGGAATACAGATGATAATATAAAATGAATAGGTGCCAGACAAAAGTGGTGATCAACTGCTTCCTTTTATACCCTGATTAATACGTCGAGACGTGTTGTTACAGATAATGCCATGAATATCGAGGCCATGTTACATGCCAAAAGTTTACACAAGGGAAGGGTTTACACACGGCTCAAAAGTAGTGGTTTGAAGATCCGAATAGTGCCCTGCCACACATCTGCGCCGTTTCTCCTTTGTAGGGAATCCTTTGAGAAGAGGAGTTCATGGTTGTCTTAAAAAAAGAGGGACCTAGAGAGGGGCCCCTGTGCAACCGTAGAGTCGGTAGGTTTTTTAACGAACCTGAAGTGAGAAAAAATATTTAAGGTCCAAATAGGGTTAAGCCGTACTATGGACTTTTTCCGCAGTGTACCTCCGGCGTTGCCGAAGGTATTTTAGGTGCGTAGTTATGTATGCGCGGTACGTATGCCGCAACCTTATGGGGTAGTTGGCGGAGGCTAAACTACTATTCGAGCTCCGGATCCATCAAGCTACCGCACTGTGATGCTGATCGGAGTCGCTTAGCAATATCATGGTTCTTGATGACCGATAAGTTGTTCAGCTTGATGAGGCCGCCCTACACCTCGGCTGCTAGGGCCACGATGTGCTCCTTAGTACGTAGGGAGTGCTCCATATTTCCATTTACTGTGATGACGCCATGCTGTCCAGGCATTTTGAGCTTCAAATAAGTATAGTGCGGGAGTGCATTAAAGCGGGCGAAAGCAGTTTGTCCGAACAATGCATTATAACCACTTCGAAAAGGGACGATGTCGAAGATCAATTCTTTGCTTGGGAAGTTGTCTGGAGAGCCGAATACTACTTCCAATGTTAAGGAGCCTGTACAGCGGGCCTCCACGCCGGGTATCACTCCTTTAAAGGTAGTGTTACTAGGCTTAATTCTTGATAGGTCGATACCCATTTTACGGACAGTATCTTGATAGATCAAGTTAAGGCTACTGCCGTCGTCCATAAGGACTCTAGTGAGATGGTATCCGTCGATGATAGGATCCAGTACCAGGGCCGCTGAACCTCCATGACGGATACTAGTTGGGTGGTCCCTACGATCAAAGGTGATCGAACAAGCCGACCATGGGTTGAATTTTGGGGCGACAGGCTCTACAGCGTAGACATCTCTTAATGCGCGCTTGCACTCCCTCTTGGGGATGTGGGTGACGTAGATCATGTTCACCGTTTTCACCTCGGGGGGGGGGGACTGCTTCTGTCCCCCAGTGTTCGGCTGACAGGGCTCATCATCGTCCTCGCTTGGAGGTCCTTTCCCCTTATGTTTGGTATTTAATTACCGCCTGCTCGAAAACCCAACAATTTCTATTGGTGTGATTGGCAGGTTTGTCAGGGGTGCCATGAATCTGGCAAGGCCTCTCAAGTGTTTTTTCCAAGTTGGATGGACCGTCTCTATTGCCCTTGAAAGGTTTCTTCCACTGATCAGGATTGGAACCACTGAATCCGGCATTTATGGCTGTATCATCTGTTTCTTCGTTGGTCGCTGGAATTGTTGCTTCTACGAGCCAATCAGCTATCTTTGCTCGCACAGAAGTGGGTCATAAGTGCAGTAAGAGCTGACATGGTCTTTGGTTTTTCCTTCCCAGACGCAGTGTTTGAATGCCGCTAGGGCTTCGGTATCTGGACAGTCCATGATTTGGTTCTTTTTAATTAGGAACTGATTCCAAAGTTTGCGAGCTGACTCTCGGGGTTGCTGGACTATGTGACTTAGGTCATCAGCATCCGGTGGCCGGACATAAGTGCCCTGAAAGTTGTCCCGAAAAGCGTTCTCTAAGTCTTCCCAGCTTCAAGTGGAGTTATCTGGGGGGCTATTCAACCAGTGTCGTGTTAGTCCTTTCGGCTTTAGAGGGAGGTATTTAATGGCGTGGAGGTCATCTCCGCGAGCCATGTGAATGTGGAGAAGAAAATCTTCAATCCATATGGCAGGATCCGTCATTCCATCGTACTGCTCGATGTTCATGGGTTTAAACTCTTCCGGAAATTTGTGTTGCATTACTTCATCGGTAAAGCACATAGGGTGTGCGGCACCTCTGTACCGGGCAACATCACGATGGAGTTCGGATAACATCTGTGTTTGGTGCTGATCCCAAACTGGATTATATTCATTGTGTTGGGCTTGATGGTCGTCATCCCGTGCTAGTGCATGTCCTCTTGATCCATAGATTGATCTAGTCTGGCCGGCTCTATTGGTCAGGTCCTGATGTAAGTCGTACGTGTAGCCCGGAGCCGCTGTCTCCTTACCTTTATGGTGAGGGGGCGCGGGCTGAGGTTCGGCATGATGAGCCGTTCTGTCCCGTCCACGTGGTGGTCGGTCCGGTTGATCAGCATAATTGTATTTTGACGGTATGGGCTTGAAGGCCGCGTCGTCAAATTGTGGCAGCAGCCTGCGTTTGGGGTAACTCTTTGTTGGTCGCGCGAAGCCGTATTCTTCGACGGCTAGGACCTTGGTCCATCTGTCATTGAGCGTCTCCTGTTGGGCTTGAAGCTGCTGTTGCTTCTTTTTCAGGCTCCGTGCAGTGGCGATAAGCTGACGCTTAAAGCGTTCTTGTTTGACGGGCTCCTCTGGGATGATGAAATCATCGTCACCAAGGCTAACATCCTCTTCGGAGAAAGGTAAGTAGTTACTATCTTCCGGATCCTCGTGATCGGCATGTTCGGGGCTGTATTGGCCTTCTTCCCTTTCATCCTGCTGGAACGCAGGTTCAGTGGGGTGGTCGGGGTCTTCGGCGTTGTTCGGTGATACGTCTCCAACGTATCTATAATTTTTTTATTGGTCCATGCTATTATATATTCTGTTTTGGACGTTTAATGGGCTTTATTATGCACTTTTATATTATTTTTGGGACTAACCTATTAACCGAAGGCCCAGCCCAAATTGCTGTTTTTTTTTTGCCTATTTTAGTGTTTCGAAGGAAAAGGATATCAAACGGAGTCCAAACGGAATGAAACTTTCGGGAACGTGATTTTCGGAACAAACATGATGCAGAGGACTTGGAGTGGACGTCAAGGAATCAACAAGGAGGCCACGACGCAAGGGGTGCGCCTACCCCCCTGGGCCCACCCTCCACCCTCGTGGGCCCCTCGTAGCTCTACTGACCGACCTCCTTTGCCTATATATACCTACGTACCCCCAAACCATCAGATACGGAGCCATAACCATATTTCCACCGCCGCAACCTTCTGTACCCGAGAGATCCCATCTTGGGGCCATTTCCGGCGCACCACCGGAGGGGGCATTGATCATGGAGGGCTTCTACATCAACACCATAGCCTCTCCGATGATGTGTGGGTAGTTTACTTCAGACCTTCGGGTCCATAGTTATTAGCTAGATGGCTTCTTCTCTCTCTTTGGATCTCAATACAAAGTTCTCCTCGATTCTCTTGGAGATCTATTTGATGTAACTCTTCTTTTGCGGTGTGTTTGTCGAGATCTGATGAATTGTGGGTTTATGATCAAGATTATCTATGAACATTATTTGAATCTGCTCTAAATTATTTTATGTATGATTGATTATCTTTGCAAGTCTCTTCGAATTATCAGCTTGGTTTGGCCTACTAGATTGATCGTTCTTGCAATGGGAGAAGTGCTTAGCTTTGGGTTCAATCTTGCGGTGCTCGATCCCAGTGACAGTAGGGGGAACGACACGTATTGTATTGTTGCCATCGAGGATAAAAAATGGGGTTTATATCATATTGCATGATTTTATCCCTCTACATCATGTCATCTTGCTTAAGCCGTTACTCTATTTTTAAATTAATACTCTAGATGCATGCTGGATAGCGGTCGATGTGTGGAGTAATAGTAGTAGATGCAGGCAGGAGTCGGTCTACTTGTCACGGACGTGATGCCTATATACATGATCATACCTAGATATTCTCATAACTATGCTCAGTTCTATCAATTGCTCGACAGTAATTCGTTTACCCACCGTAATACTTATGCTATCTTGAGAGAGGCCACTAGTGAAACCTATGGCCCCGGGGTCTATTTTCTATCATATTAATCTCCCATCAACAAGCTATTTCTTTCGCCGTTTATTTTGCTTTCTTTAATTTTAGTCTTTATCATGAAAATACCAAAAATATTATCATATCATCTCTATCAGATCTCACTTTTGCAAGTGGCCGTGAAGGGATTGACAACCCCTTTATCGCGTTGGTTGCAAGGTTCTTATTTGTTTGTGTAGGTGCGTGGGACTCGAGTGTGGTCCCCTACTGGATTGATACCTTGGTTCTCAAAAACTGAGGGAAATACTTACGCTACTTTACTGCATCACCCTTTCCTCTTCAAGGGAAAACCAATGCAGTGCTCAAGAGGTAGTATCCGGAGTGTCGTTATCTCCGGCGCCGATATTGCTTTCCCTTTGCCGACGCGATCATGAGCGGCGCCACTGACGCCGGTGCTTTGGTGGTTCATCGACTGGCTTGTCCTTGTCTAGATCTTGAGTGCCATCGTCGTCCTTCTTCTCAGGTGTATCCACCATGTATACATCATAGGTAGAAGTGGTCGTCCAACGCCCAGTGATAGGCAGGTTTTGACCTAGTTCGGCGTTGACATCATCGTCCATGCCATCGATGTCTTCAGAGGCGTAGTCTAGCATGTCGGTTAAATCCTCGATAGTGGCTATTAAGTGGGTGGTAGGTGGGACGTAGAATTCCCTGCTCTCAGCCCCCAACCCGAGCTGGGTGTAATTCGGAGGTGACACTTCCGTGATGGTGAGAGATTGTATTAAGTCCAATGTTTCGTTGAAGAGCGAAAGCTGGATAGGAGTCTGCAGATCTACGAAGCCAGGCTCGGTGATGACCGCTTGATCAAGCCTGATGGACGCATACCTCGATAGCTTGGAGTTGACGTCCAGAGGCGAGTCTGGCTTCCCGATGACGGGAAAGTTCCTATTGACTTCGGGTTCGCCGACAGCATGGTCGCATCTGGCTTTCCGGCTGGGAGCTCCGTGACAGGAGAGAGTCCGGCGGGGTTTATCCTCCTGTCTTTGAATGATGTGGTCAGCTCGAGATCTAAGGCCGAGGCAGATACGAGTGTTTACCCCTGGACGGGATCTGGTAGCGGAGCCGAAGGGCCTCCTTTGTATGAGTGGGGAGCGGTGGCCGAGGCCCTGAACCCCTCGAAGATCAGGTCTCCTCGGATATCGGTGATGTAATTCAAGCTTCCAAACCGGATCTGGTGACCAGGGGCATAGCTGTCGACCTGCTCAAGGTGACCGGTCGAGTTGGCACGTAGCATGAAGCCGCCGAACACAAAGAGTTGACCAGGGAGAATGGTCTCCTCGAAAACAAAGATCGTCGTTGATGACGAGGTGAGCCATCGATTCCTCTGCCGACAACATGCTGGAGCTCTCAATGAAGCACCAATGTCGGTGTCAAAACTGGCAGATCTCGGGTAGGGGGGCCCAAGCTTTGCATCTAAGGATCAATGGTAACAAGGGATAGTGGGACACAATGTTTACCCAGGTTCGGGTCCTCTTAAGGGAGGTAAAACCCTATGTCCTGCTTGATTATATTCAATGAGTATAGGGCTTACAAGAGTTGATCTACCACGAGATTGTAATGGCTAAACCCTAGCTGTCTAGCCTATGGTAATCCTGACAGCCTTTGTGGACTAAAACCCTCCGGTTTATATACACACCGGAGGGTCCAAGGGTTGTACAGGGTTGGTTTACAAGGGAAGGAAATAATACATCCGGACACCAATCTTGCCGTCCACGCATATAAGTGTTCTACCCGGACATGGGAGATAGTCTTCTGCCTTATATTCAAGGCCCATCAGTCCGGCCCATATTGAATAGCCCAGACACCCGAGGACCCCCTAATCCAGGACTCCCTCAGTCGGGGACGTGCGATGGTTAACTCCAACCAACCTCCCTCCTAGGAGCATGCACAGTAGTATTTTGCTTCGAGGGCTAATAAACTTTTGCAATAAGTATGTGAGTCTTTATGACTAATGTGAGTCCATGGAATATACGCACTATTACCTTTCCGCAATTTGCTAGCCTCGACGGTACCGTGCATTTCCCTTTCTCACCTCAAGATGTGGTGCAAACTTTGCTGGTGCATCCAAACCCCGTGATATGATACGCTCTATCACACATAAGACTTATTATATCTTCCTAAAACAGCCACCATACCTACCTATTATGGCATTTCCATAGCCATTCTGAGATATATTGCCATGCAACTTCCATCATCATCATATAAATGACTTGAGCATTCATTTTCATATTGCTTTGCATGATCGTAAGATAGCTAGCATGATATTTTCATGGATTGTCCGTTGTTCGATATCTTTGATATTCTAGATCATTGCACATCCTGGTACACTGCCAGAGGCATTCATATAGAGTCATATTGTTCTAGGTATAGAGTTGTCATTTTGAGTTGTAAGTAAATAGAAGTGTGATGACCATCATTATTCATTATTAGAGCATGTCCCAGTGAGCAAAGGATGATGGGGTCTATGATTCCCCCACAAGTCAGGATGAGACTCCGGACAAAAAGAAAAGAAAAAAAACGAAAAAAAGGAAGAAAAAAGTGAGGCCAAAAAGAGCCCAAAAATGAGAGAAAAAGAGAGAAGGGGCATTGGTACTATCCTTTACCACACTTGTGGTTCAAAGTAGCACTATGTTTTTCATATAGAGAGTCTCCTATGCTTCCACTTTCATATACTAGTGGAATTTTTTCATTATAGAACTTGGCTTGTATATTCCAATGATGGGCTTCCTCAAATGCCCGAGGTCTTCGAGCAAGCAAGTAGGATGCACACCCACTAGTTTTCAGTTTGAGCTTTCATACACTTATAGCTCTTAGTGCATCTGTTGCATGGCAATCCCTACTCCTCGCATTGATATCAATTGATGGGCATCTCCATAGCCCGTTGATTAGCCGCTTCGATGTGATACTATCTTCCTTTTTTTGTATTCTCTCCATATTAATATCTACCACCGCATTCTATTCCGCCCATAGTGTTATATCCATGGCTTGGCTGATGTATTATGTGAGAGTGACAATGTTGAAGGGCGTTAGAAAGTATGAACCAATTGCTTGACTGACATCGGGGTAGTGCATGATTTATAATTTGTGTTAAGAAGACGGAGCATGACAAGGCTATATGATTTTGTAGGGATAGCATTCTTTAGCCATGATATTTTGAAATACATGTTTTTTTGTTGGGATGCCTGAGTATTAACGTCTTTATGTCAAATTATTGACTATTGCTTTGAATCACTCGTGTCTTAATATTCATGCCACGATTAAATTATATGATCAAGATTATGTTAGGTAGCACTCCACATAAAAATTATCTTTTTTTATTTTTATTATTTACCTACTCGAGGACGAGCATGAATTAAGCTTGGGCATGCTGATATGTCTACCTCGTATCTATAATTTTTTATTGTTCATGCCAATATTATACAACTTTCACATATTTTTGCCAACATTTTATATGATTTATTGGACTAACATATTGATCTAGTGCCCAGTGCCCGTTCCTTTTTCTTGCATGTTTTTGTTTCGCGGAATATCCATATCAAATGAAGTCCAAATGTGATAAAAATTTATGGAGAATTATTTTAGAATATATGTGATTTTTGGGAGGTGGAATCAACGAAAATGGAGGCACATGGCCTCCACAAGACACCTGGCGCAGCCCATACCCTCAATACAGTGGTGCCTTGTGGGCACCCCGTAAATCGGTTGGGGCTCTTCTTCAGGCGCAAGAAAGATAATTTATGGGAAAATCATGTAAAAATTTCAGCTCAATTAGAGTTATGGATCTCTGGGAATTTAAGAACACTCAAGGGCCAGAAAATGGGGTCGCGAAGCAGAAGAGAAACACACACACAGAGAGAGAGAGAGAGAGAGAGAGAGAGAGAGAGAGAGAGAGAGAGTTCAAATCTCAGAGGGGCTCTCGCCCCTCCGATGGCATGGAGGTCAAGGACCAGAGGGGAAACCCTCCTCCCATCTAGGGAGGAAGCAAAGGAAGAAGAAGAAGAAGGAGGAGGAGGAGGAGGGGGCTCTCTCCCTCTCTCCCAGTGGGCCCCAGAGTGCCACTTGGGCAAGGATCGTGACAGCAATCTACATCAACAATCTTGCTACTATCAACACCAACTTTCTCCCCTCTATGCAGCGGTCTAACCTCTCTATTCTCGTTGTAATTCTCTACTTAAACATGCTGCTCAATATTATATATTATTATCCATTGATATGTGGTTATCCTATGATGTTTGACTAGATTTTTTTGTCCTATGGGTTAATCAACGATCGTGGTTGGTATGAGTTATATATTTTATTATGGTGTTGTCCTACCGTGCCCTCCGTGTCGCGCAAACGTGAGTGGTCCTCGTTGTAGGGTGTTACAATACGTTCATGATTCTCTTATAGTGGATGGAGAGAGTGACAGAAACTCATACCCAAGTAAGGGGGTTGTTGCATACGGGAGTAAAGAGGACTTGATACTTAAGGCTATGGTTGGGTTTATCTTAATGATCTTTTGTAGTTGCAAATGCTTGCTAGAGTTTCAATCATAAGTGCATATGATCAAAGTACGAAAAGTATGTAAGCTCATGCCTCTCCCTCATATAAAATTTCAATAATGATTACTGGTCTAGTTATCGATTGCCTAGTGTTGGGGAACGCAGTAATTTCAAAAAAATTCCTACGCACACGCAAGATCTATGTGATGCATATCAACGAGCGGGAGAGTGTATTCCACGCACTCGTGAGACCTGTGGCGAAAGCGTCAAGTGATGCGGTTGATGTAGTCGACTGTCTCGCGATCCAACCGATCCTAGTACCGAAAGTATGGCACCTCCGTGATCTGTACATGTTCAGCTCGGTGGCGCCCCTCGAACTCTTGATCTAGCTGAGGTCGAGGAGAGTTCCACAAGACAACGGCGTGGTGACGGTGTTGATGAACCAACGTAGGGCTTCGCCTAAGCACTACAACGATATGACCGAGGTGGAAATCTGTGGAGGGGGCACCGCACACGGCTAAACAATGTCAACTTGTGTATCTTAGGGTGCCCCCCTCCTCACGTATATAAAGGAGGGAGGGGGAGGCCGGCCGGACTCTCTAGGCGTGCCAAGGGGGGAGGAGTCCTCCTCCTAGTAGGAGTAGGACTCCCCCTTTCCTAGTCTCACTAGGAATAGAAGGAAGAGGGGGAAGGAGAAAGGAAAGGGGGGCCGGCCCCCTCACCCAATTTGGATTGGGATTGGGGGGGGGCGCCCCCTCCTAGGCTGCCTTCTCTTCTCTCCCACTAAGGCCCATTTACTCCCTTGGGGGTTCCGGTAACCCCCGGTACTCCGGTAAAGGCCCGAACTCATCCGGAACCATTCTGATGTCCAAAAAAAGCCTTCCAATATATCGATCTTTATGTCTCGACCATTCCGAGACTCCTCGTCATGTCCGTGATCATATCCGGGACTCCGAACTACCTTTGGTACATCAAAACACATAAACTCATAATACCGATCGTCATCAAACTTTAAGCGTGTGGACCCTACGGGTTCGAGAACTATGTAGACATGACCGAGACACATCTCCGGTCAATAACCAATAGCGGAACCTAGATGCTCATAATTGTTCCTACATATTCTACGAAGATCTTTATCGGTCAAACCGCATAACAACATATGTTGTTCCCTTTGTCATCGGTATGTTACTTGCCCGAGATTCGATCACCGGTATCTCAATACCTAGTTCAATCTCGTTACCGACAAGTATCTTTAGTCGTTCTGTAATGCATCATCCCGCAACTAACTCATTAGTCACATTGCTTGCAAGGCTTATAGTGATGTGCATTCACTGGTGCGCGTCAACAAACGGTTTTTAACCACTTTCCGTGACGACATTTGGAACCGTCGCCAAGTGAGTATGAGCGATAGGGGGGTCCTTCCCATATGACCCGAAAACCATCGGGGATAGGGAGCCTTGATGCTTGCTAGTCGTTTGTGCTCGCATTGCCATCGCAGTCGGAGTTTTGTGGTGCTGCCTAAAACCAGGAAGATTCTAGGCACGGGAGGTTTCCAGGCAGATTCTAGGCAGATTCCAGGCACGGGAGATTTACGATGCCTGGCACCTCACATACAGTTCATGATTACAAACGTGTACAATAGGTAGACAATCACACACATTTAGTTTTCCCACACCGTATATGATAGTGTCTGACATCACACACGCTTTGTGAACGACAACCGTGTGCATGCTTGCACATGTTTCCTCTCTATGAACCGGCTCGGATTATGGTGTATATCGCAAACGTTTGTGTTTTACCAACCGCGTGTGCCGTAATGACCTGCACAATGTAATTTCGCCCTGATTTAATTGCTGCTATTTAAAATTGTACCTAATTTAAACTTGAAAGTAGGCTATAGCTTTATTCATATCCATCAGGTTCAAACAACAAATGCATTATTCGATTCACAGGTACATATGTTTAAGAATTATAGAAGCACCAAATAAAGAATGATGTACCAGGGTTCTATACTTGTACTATTACAGATGGTAAAGAAAGAGGTGACATACATTCCAGTTGTTGAACCAGGTGAAGCGGAATGGCCCTATTGTCCTCTCATTACTAGGGAAAAGCATAGCAGCAGCGCGGGTTTTGGGTGTATCAGTAGCGCGGGTGCCTGCGCTACTAATACGGCACCACAGCTAACTTGTAGCAGTAGCGCGTGTTGACACACGCTACTGCTATACATGGTTACGGAGGGCTTCTACATCAACACCATAGCCTCTCCGATGATGTGTGAGTAGTTTACTTCAGACCTTCGGGTCCATAGTTATTAGCTAGATGGCTTCTTCTCTCTCTTTGGATCTCAATACAAAGTTCTCCTCGATTCTCTTGGAGATCTATTTGATGTAACTCTTCTTTTGCGGTGTGTTTGTCGAGATCCGATGAATTGTGGGTTTATGATCAAGATTATCTATGAACATTATTTGAATCTACTCTAAATTATTTTATGTATGATTGGTTATCTTTGCAAGTCTCTTCGAATTATCAGCTTGGTTTGGCCTACTAGATTGATCGTTCTTGCAATGGGAGAAGTGCTTAGCTTTGGGTTCAATCTTGCGGTGCTCGATCCCAAAGGATGTGAGGGGGAATCGACACGTATTGTATTGTTGCCATCGAGGATAAAAATGGGGTTTATATCATATTGCATGATTTTATCCCTCTACATCATGTCATCTTGCTTAAGGCGTTACTCTATTTTAACTTAATACTCTAGATGCATGCTTTGGATAGCGGTCGATGTGTGGAGTAATAGTAGTAGATGCAGTGAGTCGGTCTACTTGTCACGGACGTGATGCATATATACATGATCATACCTAGATATTCTCATAACTATGCTCAGTTCTATCAATTGCTCGACAGTAATTCGTTTACCCACCGTAATACTTATGCTATATTGAGAGAGGCCACTAGTGAAACCTATGGCCCCGGGGTCTATTTTCTATCATATTAATCTCCCATCAACAAGCTATTTCTTTCGCCGTTTATTTTGCTTTCTTTAATTTTAGTCTTTATCATGAAAATACCAAAAATATTATCTTATCATCTCTATCAGATCTCACTTTTGCAAGTGGCCGTGAAGGGATTGACAACCCCTTTATCGCGTTGGTTGCAAGGTTCTTATTTGTTTGTGTAGGTGCGTGGGACTCGAGTGTGGTCCCCTACTGGATTGATACCTTGGTTCTCAAAAACTGAGGGAAATACTTACGCTACTTTACTGCATCACCCTTTCCTCTTCAAGGGAAGACCAATGCAGTGCTCAAGAGGTAGTATCCGGAGTGTCGTTATCTCCGGCGCCGATATTGCTTTCCCTTTGCCGACGCGATCATGAGCGGCGCCACCGACGCCGGGCGCTTTGGTGGTTCATCGACCGCTTGTCCTTGTCTAGATCTTGAGTGCCATCGTCGTCCTTCTTCTCGTGTGTATCCACCATGTATACATCATAGGTAGAAGTGGTCGCCCAACGCCCAAAGTGATAGGCAGGTTTTGACCTAGTTCGGGCGTTGACATCATCGCCCATGCCATCGATGTCTTCGTGAGGCGTAGTCTAGCATGTCGGTTAAATCCTCGATAGTGGCTATTAAGTGGGTGGTAGGTGGGACGTAGAATTCCCTGCTCTCAGCCCCCAACCCGAGCTGGGTGTAATTCGGAGGTGACACTTCCGTGATGGTGAGAGATTGTATTAAGTCCAATGTTTCGTTGAAGAGCGAAAGCTGGATAGGAGTCTGTAGATCTACGAAGCCAGGCTCGGTGATGACCGCTTGATCAAGCCTGATGGACGCATACCTCGATAGCTTGGAGTTGACGTCCAGAGGCGAGTCTGGCTTCCCGATGACGGGAAAGTTCCTATTGACTTCGGGTTCGCCGACAGCACGGTCGCATATGGCTTTCCGGCTGGGAGCTCCGTGACAGGAGAGAGTCCGGCGGGGTTTATCCTCCTGTCTTTGAATGATGTGGTCAGCTCGAGATCTAAGGCCGAGGAAGATACGAGTGTTTACCCCTGGACGGGATCTGGTAGCGGAGCCGAAGGGCCTCCTTTGTATGAGTGGGGAGCGGTGGCCGAGGCCCTGAACCCCTCGAAGATCAGGTCTCCTCGGATATCGGTGATGTAATTCAAGCTTCCAAACCGGATCTGGTGACCAGGGGCATAGCTGTCGACCTGCTCAAGGTGACCGGTCGAGTTGGCACGTAGCATGAAGCCGCCGAACACAAAGAGTTGACCAGGGAGAATGGTCTCCTCGAAAACAGCATCGTCGTTGATGACGAGGTGAGCCATCGATTCCTCTGCCGACAACACAGTGGAGCTCTCAATGAAAGCACCAATGTCGGTGTCAAAACTGGCAGATCTCGGGTAGGGGGGCCCAAGCTTTGCATCTAAGGATCAATGGTAACAAGGGATAGTGGGACACAATGTTTACCCAGGTTCGGGTCCTCTTAAGGGAGGTAAAACCCTATGTCCTGCTTGATTATATTCAATGAGTATAGGGCTTACAAGAGTTGATCTACCACGAGATTGTAATGGCTAAACCCTAGCTATCTAGCCTATGGTAATCCTGACAGCCTTTGTGGACTAAAACCCTCCGATTTATATACACACCGGAGGGTCCAAGGGTTGTACAGGGTCGGTTTACAAGGGAAGGAAATAATACATCCGGACACCAATCTTGCCGTCCACGCATATAAGTGTTCTACCCGGACATGGGAGATAGTCTTCTGCCTTATATTCAAGGCCCATCAGTCCGGCCCATATTGAATAGCCTGCATAACCCGAGGACCCCTAATCCAGACTCCCTCGATGGGACGTGCGATGGTTAACTCCAACCAACCTCCCTCCTAGGAGCATGCACAGTAGTATTTTGCTTCGAGGGCTAATAAACTTTTGCAATAAGTATGTGAGTCTTTATGACTAATGTGAGTCCATGGAATATACGCACTATTACCTTTCCGCAATTTGCTAGCCTCGACGGTACCGTGCATTTCCCTTTCTCACCTCAAGATGTGGTGCAAACTTTGCTGGTGCATCCAAACCCCGTGATATGATACGCTCTATCACACATAAGACTTATTATATCTTCCTAAAACAGCCACCATACCTACCTATTATGGCATTTCCATAGCCATTCTCGAGATATATTGCCATGCAACTTCCATCATCATCATATAAATGACTTGAGCATTCATTTTCATATTGCTTTGCATGATCGTAAGATAGCTAGCATGATATTTTCATGGATTGTCCGTTGTTCGATATCTTTGATATTCTAGATCATTGCACATCCTGGTACACTGCCAGAGGCATTCATATAGAGTCATATTGTTCTAGGTATCGAGTTGTCATTTTGAGTTGTAAGTAAATAGAAGTGTGATGACCATCATTATTCATTATTAGAGCATGTCCTAGTGAGCAAAGGATGTGTCAGGACCCCGATCCTAAGTCACACCGATCTAGCATGTAACACATCATATCACTTTGCGGCCTCACGCACGGTATTCCCACGGGTGTCACCTTACCATGGCCCGGGACCGTTTGCGTCTTTTGGCTCACGTATATGATAGTGTCGCTAGCATCCATATGACAAAGAACCCGGGCCGACATGGCTAGTCGTGAACCCAAAGCGGCGCTTAACCTATGGGGACAGGCATACATGAATCACATCGAGCATGTCGGTCATCAACGATATATTCGGGCTGTAGCACTGGCTAACAGGACTCCGGTATCCCGGGCTGTAGCAGGCTAGGCGAGACTCGAATAACACCGGCGTGACATTTCCCGAAGGACGGACATAGGAACGAAGTGAAACACATGCCGGCTACCAAGTGTCCAAGCAGTAGTCTTTGGGCTAGCAGGACTCCGGTGAACCGGGTCAGAAGCGGACTACTATCGCTCGGAAGCACGAGACTACATTTCCCCATATGAGAGGCTGCCAAGGATAAACAACTAGTTTGCCGGATCCCACACATACCAAGCATTTCAAACATACACACATTATACTTGATATGCGTAGATACAACATGGCATCACAACATAACTCTACGACTCGAGATATTATTCATTAGGCTCAAGAGCGAGATATTACAAACATGGGTCTCATGACCCAACACTCGTGAGCATACAAGTCAAAGCACAAGCGGAAGCTAATCATGTCTCGAGTACAGACAACTATAAATGAAAAAGGCTGAGAAGCCTGACTATCTACCAGATCCTGCCAAAGCACAAGATCGTAGCCGAGGTAACAAGCTAAACGTCAAGTCCACGTAGAACTACTAAGCGAGACCGACGTCTCTCGCAAAACATAAAATAAGCAAACGTGAGTACAATTGTACTCAGCAAGACTAACATCGTAACTAACTACATATGCATCGATTATCAAAGGGGGTGGTGGAGTTTGACTGCAGCAAGCCAGCTTTGACTCGGTGGCTATCCTGAACTACGACTGCAAGTAACTCTTTTGAGGTGGCGCACACGAGTCCACATATTCACCATATCAATACACCACTATGGACCCGCTCCCGCCTCCCTACGAGAACGCCATCCATAGCACTCACGCTTATCTTGCGCATTTTAGAGTATCCACTTTCACTTGTCTATGAACCGATATAGGCAACCCAGAAGTCCTTTTCCGTGGACACGGCTATTCGAATAGATCATATTAAACCCTGCAGGGTGTACTTCTTCACACACGCTCTCACCACTTACCGCCGTTTACACGACATGTACTCGGCAACCTTCAAGCGGAAGCCCAACGTGGGTGTCGGCCACGGCCTACCTAAACACTCAAGTCCCTAGTCCAGGTTTATCGCCTATTCGGGTTCCATCCGCAGGGAGTCCGCCGAGGTTTCCCATACAGCCCCGAACGATGTGTGCAGGGTTCCCGAGATACCAAACGGCACTCGGTACATCGGGCCACGGTGCCTACCGCAACACAACCCACCCCTAAGGTCAGCGTTGCGTGCCCCAAAGATACTACAAACACCGAAACTACTTGCAACTCCGGACCAGGAACAAGGGTGGTTAAGAAGCCGAGAGGGTCCATTGGTTTCGGCCCAATGCGTGGTAGTAATCGTTTCATGGATCACAAACACAGATCTCGGTTCACGAGGGCGGCTGCAATGAGACAACCCACCATGTACTCCTACATGGCCTCTCACCGCTACCTTTACCAAATCGTGTTCACACACTTGGCTTACACACGCAGAGAACATGTTCACACACCTCCGATTCATCCCCGATGAATCGACCTGACTCAACTCTAAGCGATAGCAGGCATGACAACAAGCATAAATGAGTAGGCACAACATGGCTCAAACAATTCCTACTCATGCTAGTGGGTTTCATCTAATTATTGTGGAATGACGAGGTCATGCAAAGGATCAAGGGGTTCAGCTACCGCAGCAAATAACACATGAGTCGTTGTTGTCCTAATGCAATAAAATAGAGCAGGAGCGAGAGAGTGGGATTGTATCGGAATGAACAAGGGGTTTTGCTTGCACGGCACTTCAAGATAATAGTTCTTCATCGGTGTCATCGAATAATCATCGTCGGTACATCGCTCACCGGAGGGGACAATTTACCGGCAAACAAGAGAGAACACAATCAATGCAATGCACATATATGATGCATGATCATGTTAAGGTACTGAATTCACCTAATGCAATAATAATCCAAGTTAGTTGAAGTGGACTTCAAACAAGGTTGAACTGCAACTCCAAATGCTAGCTCATAAGTTACCCTAATCATGATTCATCCTATTCAGTGAGGTTAACTTGTTCAAACATGCATGATCATGGCATAAACAGATTCTTCATATTTTTCTGATCATTTTTCATATATAAATTATTTCAATCCGAAGTTACGGTTGAATTTCTATGAATTTTAGAAGTTTAGGACATTTTCTCAAATTTCTTGAATTAAAATAATTCCGTAAAACTAATTATTGCGTCCACCGACGTCGATGTGACGTCAGCGGGTCAATCTGGTCGCTGTCCAGGTCAACTCGACGCTGGGACCCATCGTCAGTAGTTAGTTTAACTAACTAGGTTCGGTTAGTGCTAACCCGGTTAGTTAGTGGCCGCCCACTCGTGACCGTGGGTCAAATCCTCGTCAACCCGGCTAATCCACCGGCGGCTTGACGCCGGCGACGTCGAACGCGGCGGAGCAAGTGCTTTGATTGTTCCGGCCACCAAATGGGGCGCGGAAAGCAGCTAGGAGGAGCTGGGGAGGAGCCGAAGCTCTTGGTGGGGTTAGCCGGGGTCGGGGTGGTCGGAAATGGTGCCGGCGGCGTGTTTGGCGGCGGCCGGAGCTCGGGCGAGCTCGGGCACGGCGTTTTGGGGCACGGGAGGAGGAGTGGGTAGGTGCTCTGGGTTCCCGGGAACGCGCCGAGGACGACAGCGTGCTCGGACGCGACGTGCGGGGCCTCTAGCCGCTGGCGACCTCGTGGCCGTCGGCGATGAGCTCTCGGGCTCGGCGGAGCCCGTGGTTAGAGGAGGGGAACGAGTCGGGGAAGAGGGGCGAGGGGCGCAGGAGCTCACCGCGGTGACGATGGGATGCTCGGCGAGATCGGGGACGGCCCGGAGCCGATGAATTCGACGGCGAGGTCCGGCGGGTCCGGGAAGGGGAAAAAATGGTGGGGCGGCGCCTCGGGGCGCTCCGGCGTCGGGAGGCTCGGTGAGGAGGGCGAGGATGGAGTGGCGGGGCTTGGGGGCATGTCGGGGAGGAGAAGGGGTGGCGGTGGCCGCGGGTACGGCGATCGGCGTCGGCGGCCGCGTTCGGGCGAGAGAGAGGGAGCAGAGGAGAGGGAGGGGTCGGGAGAGAGTGAGAGAGAGCCAGGGCACGTGGCTCTCCGTGGCGTCGTCTAGGAGGGGCCGGGGAAGCAGGAGGTGGCCGGGGAAGCAGGAGGTGGCGCGGCTCGGCAGTCGCCATCCCTCCTCTCGCCCTCTTGGCAGAGGTAGGCGACGAGCGGGCGTTCGGTTGGTGGTGGGCCTGGCCACCAACCGGCCAGCGAGGGAGGGGAAAGAAGGTTGGGCGGGTGGGCTGCCAGTGAGGCCAGTCTGATTCTCTCTGTTTTTCCTATTTAACTCTGTTTTCCTATTTTCTCAGGTTTGTTTTAGTTTAGTAAAATACTAAACTATTTAAATAAATCCTGAAAATAATTGTGGCCATTAACTAAATTATTACAGAGGCCCTTAACTATTTTCAGAATTGTTGGAGCATTTAAAAATAATATTAATAGTATTTAAATGCCCCAATTCAAATACAATATGGTTTATTCAAAATCCAAAATGTCTTGGAAAAATATCCATCACCTCTGGATATGGTTTTCACTTTTTTTTCCATTAATCATGAACATTTTTGCAAACCACTTTGGGTTTTGAAAATATTTTGAATTTAAACCTATTTGAATTGCTTTAGTGCTAGGGCTTGATCATCCCCATTTCAAATTTTCATGAAAATTAAACATGATGCATGGATGCAATGCTACTAGCTACAAACAAGTTCTAGGGCTGATCTGGGGCTGTGACAACTCACCCCCACTAAACAAGAATCTCGCCCCGAGATTCAAGACGTGAGGCAAGAGGAAAAAGGGGAGTCGCAAACTATCACAATCTTCATGATCCAATTGCCTTTCCCGAAGATTTTGATTCATTCCATCATCTTGGTCTTGACGTCTTCGAGATCTTCACTCGACATGACAACGAAAGAGGGGGGGGGGAAAAACCCTACATGATTCGACCTTCACGAAGATCAAGTAAACATGATCGACTCACGGTCTGAGACGGTGACACATCTCGAGTTGAGACACAAAATACATCGAAAGAGATGGGAGAACAACAACGGGGTTTGATTGGTGGCAACAATTACACGCTTAGAGAGATGGTGGATGGTGTCAAGGTGGCGAGGAAATCTTTATCATGATTCAACAACGGGGCACCTCAAAAAAGGTGACGCAAAGAACTATTCCCTTAAGTGGCAAAAAGAATTACTTTTGATCCATAGATCATTGGAACTCTTTATACCAGCCTAAGGCAATCACAAGCGATTATCTGGTGGAATGCAAGGAATGGTACACCCGGACTAGAATGGATGATGTGGACTACCTTGTTGAAGACAACGCAATGGATGATTTTTGTTTATCATCGAAGGTGGAGGGGACCCATGGTAAGTCCACTTTTGAGAATGATCTTGAACAGAAATTACTACGAAGGCAGCCCATAGTGAAATGGCATAAGGACGGTGCAAGCTGGGAACGAAATGCAACTATTCGAATGTTCCAACCATCATATCTGCCTGAGATTCAGATCTGGTTGGTGTTAGGATATTCCAGACTCAGCACGTCTGAAAAAAGAAAGGTTGCAACACAATTTGACGAGATGGCGTTGCGAGATTCTCGGGATATGAACTACGATAGCAAGCTCCAAAACATGAGCTGGTTTGCTACAAACATGTGAACATGTTGTCCTAGACAAGCATGACCACATGGTAGTCTTATAATAAAACACTACCGAAGTTCGGGTGGGGAACCATCATCGAGGATATCGAAGTCTTAACATAAGTCATGATTAGCTCTTATGAAAGAACTCCTTTTCCTTGAACAAATCAATCAGTGGCTTGAGGTGCTAGGGATACATACGGAATGAAGATGATCAGTCTATCAAACCATAGAATACTTCGCACATGCATGACTGACTTGGAATGATTCCAGAGGAAACAAAACAAACCTTTCTCAAATTATTGGCGGCAACTTACACCTAAACTCATAAATTCGAGGAAGTCTCTTCAACCATCCAAGCATAAGCTTCATGAACGGCACACGAAGGCATTGCTTACACAAGTTTCCAACACTAGGTTGATGTTCAACATGACTCATGGGGGAGACGAAATGCTACTGATGGGCTCAACAGCAACTCATCGGAATTTCCATATCACTGGACTTCCACCATCATGTGAACACGGTGATAGCATTGGTCAGACCAAAAGATATAATGGTGTATGCTCGAGGGATCAACCACGAGTAAGACAACATTACGAATATCGTTGGTTCTGATTTGACTTGACAATGGCCGATACTCAAGTCAACGAATTGATAAGACAATAGGTCCAAAGAATCGATCACGAGGACCAATCGGTGAAGATATCATCTTTCTTCAACACACACTACACAAGAATATCCCTTTGGAACGAGCTAAGTTGGACAAGCTTTATCTTCCAACTCTCCAAGTTGTTGTCTAGCTTAACCAACTAGCTTAGGGATATCCAACACAGATTCTTGGAGAAGGGTGGTTCACAAGAAACCAACTTGATCACGAGCTCAACATAATAGTCAGGAAACAACCCGGTAACACTTCCAAGAGGATATTTGGAAAGTCACGAACCACCGGTATGTTACTAAGCTCGAGAACAATCTTGCTTTTGAGGGCAAGACGATATGATCGAATGAGTGAGGACTTGACACAATCCTAACTCATCAATCGAAGTGTGCACCATAAGTAAGGACTAGGTAGCACAATCAATCTTAGGATGATGGTTTAATAACCAACACGCCAAGAATGAGAGTATTGTCCATTTACTACCAAGCAACGAGTGGCTCGGAGTATTGATTTCAGACATCACAATTCACTTGCCGCATTCCGGTTACAACAACACGGAACCGAGGAATGAATAATGATAGCGAGAGTATCACCAATCAAGAATTCCTAAGAGGTTATGCAATTCCCATGACATTCTTGACATAAAGATGGTAACACTCCAAGGTAGAACAGAACAAAAGCTGGATTGGCATTTGATCTGCGGGATACAACTACTTTGACCCAATCCTAGAAATGGATGAGGTACTGGAGTTTGTTTCTCCTAGTCATTCCGGAATAGAATGGCTTGATGGACCACAAGGACAAAATGCATCGATGACACAAATGCACACATACCCTTGGCTATCAATTGATAGATGAAGGTCAGAATGCAACTGAAGAGAGCAACTCAGAGGAACATATAACTTCCTGAGTTGTGGATGCACAGATTAGTATGTCGAACGAAGCTCAACATTTCTTCCGGATAATCCATGCAGAAAAGTAGAACTGGCAGATTCACAATTATGAATGGAGAACTCCTCAAGAGCACTCTTATTGTGATCTTTTAGTTCAAAAGAACTTCCGCCATAAATAGTTCATGGTATTTGGAAGAAGGAGATACCACAGACTTCGAGGACTATCGCAAAGGTTACTAATATCCTAAGGAGCTAACAATTACTATCAACATGAAGTAGGGTGAATCTCGGTTCAAAGAACCCAGGAGTAGAATACCTACTACTAAATGGCATCACGGGATGCTTTCGAAAATGATGGCCAGAATCATCACACTGGGGATACAAAGGCATTGCTAAATTGCTAGGTGACTCCCTAAAACACCTAGGGTCATAATAATAATTCCAACATATATGTCAAGGCAATAATTTACCTCAACGCACCGGTTAGTGTGCTTATTCTGACCCAAAAGGACATCAGAACGGAAGAAGGGATTTGCAAATGCATCGACTATTTAGGGACCGATAACTCGGACAAAGCATAACGGCTGTAAATGCTCAAAATGATTTGGGACATCCTCGCAAGAATGGTGGCATAACCACTCAACAACATCATAACAAGATTCTCGAGATCAACAGTTATCATCTACGTATAGTAGGAACTGAACTGGGAATTAAAACCAACAATCTTATAGGTCTATGGATTAGTAACACGCCATCCTAATAGATAGAAGAGAAGCCTAGTTCTTAACCCCGTAGAAGAGAAGAGGATGACTCAGATCAGAAGGCCATGAGGTATAAGGAGTAAAAAGAGCCTTACGATCCCTTCCACAAACAATTCCCATACATAAATAAAGCATATCTAGACACAACTTCACCAGTTTGGCTTGGTAATCCTACAGCAGCCCTGGCTCGATACCAACGCTGTCAGACCCCGATCCTAAGTCACACCGATCTAGCATGTAACACATCATATCACTTTGCGGCCTCACGCACGGTATTCCCACGGGTGTCACCTTACCATGGCCGGGACCGTTTGCGCCTTTTGGCTCACGTATATGATAGTGTCGCTAGCATCCATATGACAGAGAACCCGGGCCGACATGGCTAGTCGTGAACCGAAAGCGGCGCTAACCCATGGGGACAAGCATACATGAATCACATCGAGCATGTCGGTCATCAACGATATATTCGGGCTGTAGCACTGGCTAACAGGACTCCGGTATCCGGGCTGTAGCAGGCTAGGCAGGACTCGAATAACACCGCGTGACATTTCCCGAAGGGACGGACATAGGAACGGCAGTGAAACACATGCCGCCAGTCAAGTGTCCAAGCAGTAGTCTTTGGGCTAGCAGGACTCCGGTGAACCGGGCTGTAGCGGACTACTATCGCTCAGAAGCACGAGACTACATTTCCCCATATGAGAGGCTGCCAAGGATAAACAACTAGTTTGTCGGATCCCACACATACCAAGCATTTCAAACATACACACATTATACTTGATATGCGTAGATACAACATGGCATCACAACATAACTCTACGACTCAGATATTATTCATTAGGCTCAAGAGCGAGATATTACAAACATGGGTCTCATGACCCAACACTCGAAAGCATACAAGTCAAAGCACAAGCGGAAGCTAATCATGTCTAAGTACGCATAACTATAAATGAAAAAGGCCGAGAAGCCCGACTATCTACCAGATCCTGCCAAAGCACAAGATCGTAGCTGAGGTAACAAGCTAAACGTCAAGTCCACGTAGAACTACTAGCGAGGACCGACGTCTCTCCGCAAAACATAAAATAAGAAAACGTGAGTACAATTGTACTCGGCAAGACTTACATCGTAACTAACTACATATGCATCGAGATCAAAGGGGTGGTGGAGTTTGACCGCAAAGCAAGCCAGCTTTGACTCGGTGGCTATCCTGAACTACGACTGCAAGTAACTCTTTTGAGGTGGCGCACACGAGTCCACATATTCACCATATCAATACACCACTATGGATCCGCTTCCGTATCCCTGCGAGAACGCCATCCATAGCACTCACGCTTATCTTGCGCATTTTAGAGTATCCACTTTCACTTGTCTATGAACTGTTATAGGCAACGCAGAAGTCCTTTTCCGTGGACACGGCTATTCAATAGATCATATTAAACCCTGCAGGGTGTACTTCTTCACACACGCTCTCACCACTTACCGCCGTTTACACGACATGTACTCGGCAACCTTCAAGCGGAAGCCCAACGTGGGTGTCGGCCACGGCCTACCTAAACACTCAAGTCCCTAGTCCGGGTTTATCGCCTATTCGGTTCCATCCGCAGGAGTCCGCCGAGGTTTCCCATACAGCCCCGAACGATGTGTGCAGGGTTCCCGAGATACCAAACGGGCACTCGGTACACCGGGCCATGTGCCTACCGCAACACAACCCACCCCTAAGGTCAGCGTTGCGTGCGGCCCCCAGCATACTACAAACACCAGAAACTACTTGCAACTCCCGGACCAGGAACAAGGGTGGTTAAGAAGCCGAGAGGGTCCATTGGTTTTGGGCCCAATGCGTGGTAGTAACTGTTTCATGGATCACAAACACAGATCTCAGTTCCTGAGGACGGCTGCAATGAGACAACCCACCATGTACTCCTACATGGCCTCTCACCGCTACCTTTACCAAATCGTGTTCACACACTTGGCTTACACACGCAGTAGAACATGTTCACACACCTCCGATTCATCCCCGATGAATCAGACCTGACTCAACTATAAGCAGTAGCAGGCATGACAACAAGCATAAATGAGTAGGCACAACATGGCTCAAACAATTCCTACTCATGCTAGTGGGTTTCATCTAATTACTGTGGAATGACAGGTCATGCAAAGGATCAAGGGGTTCAGCTACCGCAGCAAATAACACATGAGTCGTTGTTGTCCTAATGCAATAAAATAGAGCAGGAGCGAGAGAGTGGGATTGTATCGGAATGAACAAGGGGTTTTGCTTGCACAGCACTTCAAGATAATAGTTCTTCATCGGTGTCATCGAATAATCATCGCCGGTACATCGCCTACGGAGGGACAATTTACCGCAAACAAGAGAGAACACAATCAATGCAATGCACATATATGATGCATGATCATGTTAAGGTACTGAATTCACCTAATGCAATAATAATCCAAGTTAGTTGAAGTGGAATTCAAACAAGGTTGAACTCCAACTCCAAATGCTAGCTCATAAGTTACCCTAATCATGATTCATCCTATTCAGTGAGGTTAACTTGTTCAAACATTCATGATCATGGCATAAACAGATTCTTCATATTTTTCTGATCATTTTTCATATATAAATTATTTCAATCCGAGTTACGGTTGAATTTCTATGAATTTTAGAAGTTTAGGACATTTTCAAATTTCTTGAATTAAAATAATTCGAGAAAACTAATTATTGCGTCAGCCTGACGTCGATGTGACGTCAGCGGGTCAACTGGGTCGCTGTCCAGGTCAACTCTGACGCTGGGACCCACTGGTCAGTAGTTAGTTTAACTAACTAGGTTCGGTTAGTGCTAACCCGGTTAGTTAGTGGCCGGGCCCACTCGTCAGTGACCCAGGGGGTCAAATCCCTGGTCAACCCGGGGCTAATCCACCGGCGGCTTGACGCCGGCGACGTCGAACGCGGCGGAGCAAGTGCTTTTGATTGTTCCGGCCACCAAATGGGGCGCGGAAAGCAGCTAGGAGGAGCTGGGGAGGAGCCGAAGCTCTTGGTGGGGTTAGCCGGGGTCGGGGTGGTCGGAAATGGTGCCGGCGGCGTGTTTGGCGGCGGCCGGAGCTCGGGCGAGCTCGGGCACGGCGTTTTGGGGCACGGGAGGAGGAGTGGGTAGGTGCTCTGGGTTCCCGGGAACGCGCCGAGGACGACAAGCGTGCTTTCGACGCGACGTGCAGGGGCTCTAGCCATGGCGACCTCGTGGCAGCGGCGATGAGCTCTCGGGCTCGGCGAGCCCGTGGTTAGAGGAGGAACTAGTCGGGAAGAGGGGCGAGGGCGCAGGAGCTCACCGCGGTGACGATGGGATGCTCGGCGAGATCGGGACGGCCCGGAGCCGATGAATTGACGGCGAGGTCCAGTGGTCCGGAAGGGGAAAAAATGGTGGGGCGGCGCCTCGGGGCGCTCCGGCGTCGGGAGGCTCGGTGAGGAGGGCGAGGATGGAGTGGCGGGGCTTGGGGGCATGTCGGGGAGGAGAAGGGGTGGCGGTGGCCGCGGGTACAGCGATCGGCGTCGGCTGGCTGTTCAAGGCGAGAGAGGGAGCAGAGGAGAGGGAGGTTGGGAGAGAGTGAGAGAGCCAGGCACGTGGCTCTCCGTGGCGTCGTCTAGGAGGGGCCGGGAAGCAGGAGGTGGCCGGGAAGCAGGAGGTGGCGCGCTCGGCCTGTGATCGGCTGTCCCTCCTCCGCCTCTTGGCAGAGGTAGGCGACGAAGCGTTCGGTTGGTGGGCTGGGCCACCAACCGGGCCAGCGAGGGGAGGGGAAATAAGGTTGGGCCGGGTGGGCTGCCAGGTGAGGCCAGGTACAGTTCTCTCCTGTTTTTCCTATTTAACTCTATTTTCCTATTTTCTGTAGTTTGTTTTAGTTTAGTAAAATACTAAACTATTTAAATAAATCCTGAAAATAATTGTGGCCATTAACTAAATTATTACAGAGGCCCTTAACTATTTTCAGAATTGTTGGAGCATTTAAAAATAATATTAATAGTATTTAAATGCCCCAATTCAAATACAATATGGTTTATTCAAAATCCAAAATGTCTTGGAAAAATATCCATCACCTCTGGATATGGTTTTCACTTTTTTTCCATTAATCATAAACATTTTTGCAAACCACTTTGGGTTTTTGAAAATATTTTTGAATTTAAACCTATTTGAATTGCTTTAGTGCTAGGGCTTGATCATCCCCATTTCAAATTTTCATGAAAATTAAACATGATGCATGGATGCAATGCTACTAGCTACAAACAAGTTCTAGGGCTGATCTGGGGCTGTGACAGGATGATGGGGTCTATGATTCCCCCACAAGTCAGGATGAGACTCCGGACAAAAAGAAAAGAAAAAAAAAAGAAAAAAAGGAAGAAAAAAGTGAGGCCAAAAAGAGCCCAAAAATGAGAGAAAAAGAGAGAAGGGGCGTTGGTACTATCCTTTACCACACTTGTGGTTCAAAGTAGCACTATGTTTTTCATATAGAGAGTCTCCTATGCTTCCACTTTCATATACTAGTGGAATTTTTTCATTATAGAACTTGGCTTGTATATTCCAATGATGGGCTTCCTCAAATGCCCGAGGTCTTCGAGCAAGCAAGTAGGATGCACACCCACTAGTTTTCAGTTTGAGCTTTCATACACTTATAGCTCTTAGTGCATCTGTTGCATGGCAATCCCTACTCCTCGCATTGATATCAATTGATGGGCATCTCCATAGCCCGTTGATTAGCCGCTTCGATGTGATACTATCTTCCTTTTTTTGTATTCTCTCCATATTAATATCTACCACCGCATTCTATTCCGCCCATAGTGTTATATCCATGGCTTGGCTGATGTATTGTGTGAGAGTGACAATGTGGAAGGGCGTTAGAAAGTATGAACCAATTGCTTGACTGACACCGGGGTAGTGCATGATTTATAATTTGTGTTAAGAAGACGGAGCATGACAAGGCTATATGATTTTGTAGGGATAGCATTCTTTAGCCATGATATTTTGAAATACATGTTTTTTTGTTGGGATGCCTGAGTATTAACGTCTTTATGTCAAATTATTGACTATTGCTTTGAATCACTCGTGTCTTAATATTCATGCCATGATTAAATTATATGATCAAGATTATGTTAGGTAGCACTCCACATAAAAATTATCTTTTTTTATTTTTATTATTTACCTACTCGAGGACGAGCATGAATTAAGCTTGGGCATGCTGATATGTCTACCTCGTATCTATAATTTTTTATTGTTCATGCCAATATTATACAACTTTCACATATTTTTGCCAACATTTTATATGATTTATTGGACTAACATATTGATCTAGTGCCCAGTGCCCGTTCCTTTTTCTTGCATGTTTTTGTTTCGCGGAATATCCATATCAAATGAAGTCCAAATGTGATAAAAATTTATGGAGAATTATTTTAGAATATATGTGATTTTTGCGAGGTGGAATCAACGAAAATGGAGGCACATGGCCTCCACAAGACACCTGGGCGCAGCCCATACCCCCAGCGCGCGGTGGTGCTTGTGGGCACCCCGTAAATCGGTTGGGGCTCTTCTTCAGGCGCAAGAAAGATAATTTATGGGAAAATCATGTAAAATTTTCAGCTCAATTAGAGTTATGGATCTCTGGGAATTTAAGAACACTGAAGGGCCAGAAAATGGGGTCGCGAAGCAGAAGAGAAACACACAGAGAGAGAGAGAGAGAGAGAGAGAGAGAGAGAGAGTTCAAATCTCAGAGGGGCTCTCGCCCCTCCGATGGCATGGAGGTCAAGGACCAGAGGGGAAACCCTCCTCCCATCTAGGGAGGAGGCAAAGGAAGAAGAAGAAGAAGGAGGAGGAGGAGGAGGGGGCTCTCTCCCCCTCTCTCCCGGTGGCCCCAGAGTGCCACTTGGGCAAGGATCGTGACAGCAATCTACATCAACAATCTTGCTACTATCAACACCAACTTTCTCCCCCTCTATGCAGCGGTCTAACCTCTCTATTCTCGTTGTAATTCTCTACTTAAACATGCTGCTCAACATTATATATTATTATCCATTGATATGTGGTTATCCTATGATGTTTGACTAGATTTTTTTGTCCTATGGGTTAATCAACGATCGTGGTTGGTATGAGTTATATATTTTATTATGATGCTGTCCTACCGTGCCCTCCGTGTCGCGCAAACGTGATTGGTCCTCGTTGTAGGGTGTTACAATACGTTCATGATTCTCTTATAGTGGATGGAGAGAGTGACAGAAACTCATACCCAAGTAAGGGGGTTGTTGCATACGGGAGTAAAGAGGACTTGATACTTAAGGCTATGGTTGGGTTTATCTTAATGATCTTTTGTAGTTGCAAATGCTTGCTAGAGTTTCAATCATAAGTGCATATGATCAAAGTACGAAAAGTATGTTAGCTCATGCCTCTCCCTCATATAAAATTTCAATAATGATTACTGGTCTAGTTATCGATTGCCTAGTGTTGGGGAACGCAGTAATTTCAAAAAAAATCCTACGCACACGCAAGATCTATGTGATGCATAGCAACGAGCGGGAGAGTGTATTCCACGTACCCTCGTAGACTGTAAGCGGAAGCGTCAAGTGATGCGGTTGATGTAGTCGACCGTCTCCCCGATCCAACCGATCCTAGTACCGAAAGTATGGCACCTCCGTGATCTGTACATGTTCAGCTCGGTGACGTCCCTCGAACTCTTGATCTAGCTGAGGTCGAGGGAGAGTTCCGTCAGCACAACGGCATGGTGACGGTGTTGATGAAGTTACCAACGTAGGGCTTCGCCTAAGCACTACAACGATATGACCGAGGTGGAAATCTGTGGAGGGGGCACCGCACACGGCTAAACAATGTCAACTTGTGTATCTTAGGGTGCCCCCCTCCTCACGTATATAAAGGAGGGAGGGGGAGGCCGGCCGGACTCTCTAGGCGTGCCAAGGGGGGAGGAGTCCTCCTCCTAGTAGGAGTAGGACTCCCCCTTTCCTAGTCTCACTAGGAATAGAAGGAAGAGGGGTAAGGAGAAAGGAAAGGGGGGCCGGCCCCCTCACCCAATTTGGATTGGGATTGGGGGGGCGCCCTCCTAGGCTGCCTTCTCTTCTCTCCCACTAAGGCCCATTTACTCCCTTGGGGTTCCGTAACCCCGGTACTCCGGTAAAGGCCCGAACTCATCCGGAACCATTCTGATGTCCAAAAAAAGCCTTCCAATATATCGATCTTTATGTCTCGACCATTCCGAGGCTCCTCGTCATGTCCGTGATCATATCCGGACTCCACTACCTTTGGTACATCAAAACACATAAACTCATAATACCGATCGTCATCAAACTTTAAGCGTGTGGACCCTACGGGTTCGAGAACTATGTAGACATGACCGAGACACATCTCCGGTCAATAACCAATAGCGGAACCTAGATGCTCATAATTGTTCCTACATATTCTACGAAGATCTTTATCGGTCAAACCGCATAACAACATATGTTGTTCCCTTTGTCATCGGTATGTTACTTGCCCAAGATTCGATCACCGGTATCTCAATACCTAGTTCAATCTCGTTAAAGACAAGTATCTTTAGTCGTTCTGTAATGCATCATCCCGCAACTAACTCATTAGTCACATTGCTTGCAAGGCTTATAGTGATGTGCATTCACTGGTTCGCGTCAACAAACGGTTTTTAACCACTTTCCGTGACGACATTTGGAACCGTCGCCAAGTGAGTATGAGCGATAGGGGGGTCCTTCCCATATGACCCAAAAACCATCGGGGATAGGAAGCCTTGATGCTTGCTAGTCGTTTGTGCTCGCATTGCCATCGCAGTCGGAGTTTTGTGGTGCTGCCTAAAACCAGGAAGATTCTAGGCACGGGAGGTTTCCAGGCAGATTCTAGGCAGATTCCAGACACGGGAGATTTACGATGCCTGGCACCTCACATACAGTTCATGATTACAAACGTGTACAATAGGTAGACAATCACACACATTTAGTTTTCCCACACCGTATATGATAGTGTCTGACATCACACACGCTTTGCGAACGACAACCGTGTGCATGCTTGCACATGTTTCCTCTCTATGAACCGGCTCGGATTATGGTGTATATCGCAAACGTTTGTGTTTTACCAACCGCGTGTGCCGTAATGACCTGCACAATGTAATTTCGCCCTAATTTAATTGCTGCTATTTAAAATTGTACCTAATTTAAACTTGAAAGTAGGCTATAGCTTTATTCATATCCATCAGGTTCAAACAACAAATGCATTATTCGATTCACAGGTACATATGTTTAAGAATTACAGAAGCACCAAATAAAGAATGATGTACCAGGGTTCTATACTTGTACTATTACGGATGGTAAAGAAAGAGGTGACATACATTCCAGCTTGTTGAACCGGTGAAGCGGAATGGCCCTATTGTCCTCTCATTACTAGGGAAAAGCATAGCAATAATGGAGTTTTGGGTGTATCAAGAGTAACGGGTGCCAGCTATCGACACGGGCGCCATTAGCTAACTTAGAAGCAGTAGCGGCGTGTTGACACACGCCATCGCTATAAATGGTTAGTCAGTAGCGTGCGTTGCAAACAGCGCTACTGCTAATTAGTTGTAGCGGGTCTTATACCCCGTGCTACTGCTATTACTTTCAAAAACAAAAAAAATCTCGATCCCGTGCGTGCTGTCATTGGCAGCAATGGTAAGATCTAGCAATGTTTGGCGTCGCCGGAGGCATGAACGGACAGCGGAAGACCAGATTCAGAAGTGGCTATTGGAGAGGGCCCGTTTCTATGGCAGAGCCTGGCCACGGTGCGGGGCTCCTCTTCCCGACCATGCCAGATAGCTTCGGGTCATCCATGGCGACGACCTGCACGGGCATGGACATGGGAGGGTGAGTCAACCCAGAGGGAGAGAGAGAAAAGGAAAACCGAGGGAGAGAGGAAGGTGATGTAGGGAGCAGCGGAGCTAGTCACCAGTGGCGAGGTGCTCCGGTGTGGTGGCGCGGGGCGGCGGCCTCCTAGACGTCGGTGGAAGACCTGCGAGCTCCTAGACGCTGGTGGCGCGAGGCGGCGGCCTCTTTCGGCGCCATGGAGGAGGATGGGTGCATGGGCAAGAGGTCCATGTGAGAGCGTATGGAAAGTGAGAGGAGAGAGTGGTGGAAGAGAGAAGGCATTTGGGGGAGTAGATGGGGATTCGGCCGAGGATATGGCAACTTAACCTACCTCGTGCTTAGTAGTAGCTAGGGGTATAAAACCGCGCAACTAATATCGACTTAGTAGTAGCGCGGGTTTATACCCCTCGCTACTACTATGGCATGTGTCGGGGGGCACGGTAGAGACCGCTTAGTAGTAGCAAGGGTTAAAAACCCGCGCTACTACTATCAACTTACTAGTAGCGAGGGTTAAAAACCCGCGCTACTGCTAATTAGCAGTAGCGCTTCTTTTTGTGCCGCGCTGCTGCTAAGATTCTGTGTATAAGGTTTTCCCTAGTAGTGTCTCCTGGATGCAGAAGGCATGCAGGACTCTAGTCAAACCCCTTGTGATGGTCGGCCGCCAATCATGTAGTTTGAGAGGTAATCTTGAGTAAACTGCTTCAGGATCCACTGTAAAAGAAAAAAGATTTAGATATTGTCATCTAACACAACTCATTATGGGCAGTAAAAAGAAGGCTACATGGTTCTTACTTACCATCATGTAGTTCACTATTGTCTTGCATAAAGTGTAAACAAATAATTTGATTGACATCTTTTGACCCATTTTAGTAACAATCTTTATCATTCCTCACTTGATGCTGGTTCATGAATATCTCATTGCCCCATACGCAGAAAGGGTCGAAGTGTGGATCTTTGGCAATGATATATGTACCTAAAAGCACCAAGTTAATACTAGAAGCTAAACAACAATTGGAAAATGATGTAGTACAACACTCCATCCATCCCATTATATAAGATTTTATTACATGTATATCTAGACATCATCAGAACATTAAGGTAACACTCTTCCTTTTTTCTATGTAGCCTGGGATTGCATATTTAGTCATTCAAGATACAATGCATGTTGCTAAACAACAATCGAAAAACGAAAAGGCATGTTAATCGCAATATCCTTATGACAACCAAATATCGTAATTCATAGTGGTATTGTTGAAACTGTTATTGATGAAATTGAACTGCACAACAAATAGTTGCACATATAGAGCATCACATTGTGAAGAACTGAAATAAACAAGTCATAAGGACATCTCTAGGCGATCCTTAAAAAGTTAAAGGACTAAAACCCTTAGTGGATATATATATATATATACTCCAGCAATTTTTGGCCTTTTCTAGTCGATCCCCTAAACTTAAGGTTGTAAACTTCAATTTGATCAAGTTCAAAGCAGGTTCAACCGAAAGTAGCATGCATTCAAACATAAACATAGATAGTTTTGCATAACCGAACATAAAACATAAATTTAAACTAAGCTAAACTACTTTCGGTCGAAGTAGAGGTCAAGCCAATCCTTCCTCGTCATGTACAGTGTGCCGCGAGCCGGGTCCGGGCCAGTACCATCGTTGGGGTCGTTGGGGAAGGCACTCCTCCACTCGTTGATGTCGATCTCCTCGTCCTCGAGGCCCACCTCGACGCCCTCCGCACCGCCGTTGCCGCCGCCTTCGACCTCGTCATCACAAGAGAGCGTGATAACCTCGCCACCCTCCGCGCCGCCGTCCTTGCCGCCTTCGACCTCGTCATCGGAGGAGAGCGCGATAACCTTGCCGCCCTCCGCGCCGGCAAAGATTGCCCGCTCCGCCTCCACGAGCTTCGGGTGCTGCCGGCGGAGCTCTTGCATGTAGGCCTCGTCGGCGGCCTCGGCCTCGAGACGCTCCCACGCCTCGCGGTCCTCCCGCGCCATAGCTGAGCTCACCACCCCTGGCTCCAGCGGAACGAGGTGGGCCGGACGTGTGCCGAAGGGGAAATTGAGCCTATCCGCCATGCCGTGGTAGCGGACCTGCCAGCGGTCGTACTCCATGGCCGCAAGCTTGACCGTGTGGAAGCTACCGAGCCACTGGCGGGTGTGGGTCTCTCGATCTGTACTCTCGGCGACCCACGTCCCCCACCACCGCTGCCAGACCCCGAGGTAGGACTTCGTCGGCTGCCGGGTCCGGGGGAGGACGGGGAAGTCCTCGAACCGGTGTAGGGGCGCGGCGGCGGGCGGATCGGGCCCGCGGAGGATGTAGGGGACACCTCGGCGGCCACTTCACCGGCGTCGGGCTTAAAGGCCGCGATAAACCTCTTTTTGGCCATTGGCTACTCGAGCTCCCCGGCACACAGGCGGAGGTTGAGGATGGAATCGCCGGCGATGGCGGCGTCCTACCAATGGTTTTGACGGTTGTGTGTGTTTGTGTGAGCGGAGATTGTGTTTGAGGAAATACTGCGGCCACTGAAAATTTTACTAGGCGGGAGTAACAAGGTGGGGCTACTGAAAATTTGGATCAAGGGCGAGCAGATATTTTTGAGATTGCGAGGGATGCAGATCCAGGAGTAAAAATGCCGGGGCTACTAAAAATTTGAATCAAGGGACTGAAGCAGAGCGGGAGTAAGAGACATCGCACATGGTCCGCACATACTAATCGTGTGCTATCAAACATTAAAACCTTCCAGACGGTATATATTTTCGAGATTGCGAGGGATGCAGAGGCGAGAGTTTTGGGGAGCGAGCTAGTGTGCTTGACACGCCGGCTGTGGACTGTAGCCGACGCACCTTCTCGCGTAAGCCATAGGCATACTATACACCGACGGTGCTCCAAGATATTTTGTACTACATCTCACATGGTTGGTGAGAATAAACTGTGTGGGATCTACTTGATTTGAATTAAAAAATGGGGTCACAGCGGCAATGGACGGTGTTTGAATTGCTAGACCTTTTATCTGCAGTGAACTTGCAACTGTATGTGTGTCGTAAAAGAATTGGAATTATTCAGGGTTCGTTTGGACATTTCAGACATTAAACTGGTTTTCTAGCCATTTCAGGTGCACAATTCAAAATTAAACTACATGCACATGCTCATGTGCATACAAATTGGTTGAAAAATCAAATTTGTGTCCTTCAGTGCATGCTTAGGTCCCATGGAAGAAATGGGAATGAATTTTTCGGGGTTCGTTTGTCCTTTTTAATACATTAACTGGGTTTTCTAGGCATTTTATGTGCATAATTCGAATTTGAACTAAAAGCACATGCTTCAATGCACTAAAGTTGGTTGAAAAATCACATGTATGTCCTTGGGTGAATTTTTAGGTCCCATGCAAGAGATGGGAATGAATTTCAAACACCAGAACCTTTGTTGATTGCCAGCCAAATGTTGAGATACCTGGTTTTTAAATTCTAGTAAATCCAAAACTCGTCTGAAATTCATGAAACTTGGCATGCTAGCATGGAGCGGCATCAACATGCCGTGGTGAGAATTTTGTCCCATTTGGGGCAGGTTTGGGTATAAGCTTCTCACAAACCAGAGCTTCTCACAACAAGCATGATGGTTTTGATAGGGAACGTACCACCTTTGGGGACGAGACGGTATCCGTTGCCTCTTATTGCTGTCAAAAAATTTCTAGTGTCAACATAGAACAACAGGAGTGTTGTGTTCAATCTTGGAATTGTTCGGGGTTCGTTTGGCCTTTTTCATACATTAAGTGGGTTTTCTAGGCATTTTATGTGCATAATTCAAATTTGAACTACAAGCACATGCTCCAATGCACCAAAGTTGGTTGAAAAATCATATGTGTGTCCTTGGGTGAATTTCTAGGTCCCATGCAAGAGATTGGAATGAAATTCAAACACCATGGCACTGGTGATTGCCGACAAAACGTTGAGGCGCGTGGTTCTTAAATTCTAGTCAATCCAAAACTCGTCTGAAATTCATGAAACTTGGCATGCTATCATGGAGCGGCATCAACATGCTGTGGTGAAAATTTTGTCCCATTTGGGCCAGGTTCGGGTATAAGCTTCTCACAAACCAGAGCTTCTCACAACAAGCATGATGGTTTCGATAGGGAACGTACCATCTTTGGTGAGGGGACGATATCTGTTGCCTCATATTGCTTTCAAAAAAATTCTAGTGTCAACATAGAACAACAGGAGCGTTGTGTTCAATCTTGGAATTTTTCTGGGTTCGTTTGGCCTTTTTTATACATTAACTGGGTTTTCTAGGCATTTTATGTGCATTATTCAAATTTGAACTACAAGCACATGCTCCAATGCACTAAAGTTGGTTGAAAAATCACATGTGTGTCCTTGGGTGAATTTCTAGGTCCCATGCAAGAGATGGAATGAAATTCAACCACCAGGGCACTGTTGATTGCCAGCAAAACATTGAGATGCTTGGTTTTTAAGTTCTAGTAAATCCAAAACTCGTCTGAAATTCATGAAACTTGGCATGCTATCATGGAGCGGCATCAACATGCCGTGTTAAAAAAATTGTCCCATTTGGGGCAGGTTCGGGTATATGCTTCTCACAAACCAGAGCTTCTCACAACAAGCATGATGGTTTCGGTAGGGAACGTCCCACCTTTGGGGACGAAACGATATCCATTGCCTCTTATTGCTTTCAAAAAATTTCTCGTGTCAACTGCTACCTCTTGAGCATGCGTTGGTTTTCACTTGAAGAGGAAAGGGTGATGCAGCAAAGTAGCTTAAGTATTTCCCTTAGTTTTTGAGAACCAAGGTATCAATCCAGTAGGAGGCCACACGCAAGTCCCTCGTACCTACACAAACAAATAAGAGCCTTACAACCAACGCGAAAAAGGGGTTGTCAATCCCTTCACGACCACTTGCAAAAGTGAGATCTGATAGATATGATAAGATAATATTTTTTGTATTTTTATGATAAAGGTTGAAAGAAAAGATTGCAAAATAAACGGCGACAAAAATAGCTAGTTGACAGGAGATTAATATGATGGAAAATAGACCCTGGGCCATAGGTTTCACTAGTGGCTTCTCTCAAGATAGCATAAGTATTACGGTGGGTGAACAAATTACTGTCGAGCAATTGATAGAATAGTGAATAGTTATGAGAATATCTAGGCATGATCATGTATATAGGCATCACGTCCGCACAAGTAGACCAAATAATTCTGCATCTACTACTATTACTCCACACATCGACCGCTATCCAGCATGCATCTAGAGTATTAAGTTCATAAGAACAGAGTAACGCATTAGGCAAGATGACATGATGTAGAGGGATAAACTCAAGCAATATGATATAAACCCCATCTTTTTATCCTCGATGGCAACAATACAATACGTGCCTTGCTGCCCTAGCATCATTGGGAAAGGACAACTGCAAGATTGAACCCAAAGCTAAGCACTTCTCCCATTGCAAGAAATATCAATCTAGTAGGCCAAATCAAACCAATAATTCAAGAGACTTGCAAAGATATCAAATCATACATAAAAAGAATTCAGAGGAGATTCAAATATTGTTCATAAATAATCTTTATCATAAACCCACAATTCATCGGATGTCGACAAACACACACATAAAAAGAGTTACATCGAATAGATCTCCAAGAAGACCGAGGAGAACATTGTATTGAGATCCAAAGAGAGAGAAGAAGCCATCTAGCTAATTACTATGGACCCAAAGGTCTGAGATAAACTACTCACACATCATCGGAGAGGCTATGGTGTTGATGTAGAAGCCCTTCGTGATTGATTCCCCCTCCGGCGGAGCACCGGAAGAGGCCCCAAGATGGGATCTCACGGATAGAGAAGGTTGCAGCGGTGGAAATAGGGTTTCGTGGTGCTCCTGGTTGTTTTCGGGGTATATGAGTATATATAGGCGAAGGAAGTCGGTCAGGGGAGCCAAGAGTGGCCCACGAGCGTGGGGGCGTGCCCAGGGGGGCAGGCGCGCCTCCCTGCCTCATGGCCTCCTCGATTCTTTATTGACGTCCACTCCAAGTCCTCTGGATCACGTTTGTTCCAAAAATCACTCTTCCGAAGGTTTCATTCCATTTGGATTCCGTTTGATATTCCTTTTCTGCGAAACACTGAAATAGGCAAAAAGACAGCAATTTGCACTGGGCCTTGGGTTAGTAGGTTAGTCCCAAAAATAATATAAAAGTGTATAATAAAGCCCATTAAACATCCAAAACAGATAATATAATAGCATGGAACTATCAAAATTATAGATACGTTGGAGTTGTATCAAGCATCCCCAAGCTTAATTCCTGCTCGTCCTTGAGTAGGTAAATGATAAAAACAGAATTTTTGATGTGGAATGCTACCTAGCATATTCTTCAATGTAATTTTCTTTATTGTGGCATGAATGTTCAGATCCGAAAGATTCAAGATTAAAGTTTAATATTGACATAAAAATAATAATATATACTTCAAGCATACTGACTAAGCAATCATGTCTTTTCAAAATAACATGGCCAAAGAAAGTTCATCCCTACAAAATCATATAGTTTGGCTATGCTTCCATCTTCGTCACACAAAATATCCAAATCATGCACAACCTCGGTTTCATCCAAGCAATTGTTTCATACTTTAGTATTATCAAACTTTTTCAACTTTCATGCAATACATGAGCGTGAGCCATGGACATAGCACTATGGGTGGAATATAATATAATGATGGGGGTTATGTGGAAAAGACAAAAGGAGAAAGTCTCACATTGACGGGGCTAATCAACGGGCTATGGAGATGCCCATCAATTGATGTCAATGCAAGGAGTAGGGATTGCCATGCAACGGATGCACTAGAGCTATAAATGTATGAAAGCTCAACAAAAGAAACTAAGTGGGTGTGCATCCAACTTGCTTGCTCACGAAGACCTAGGGCATTTGAGGAAGCCCATTGTTGGAATATACAAGCCAAGTTCTATAATGAAAAATTCCCACTAGTATATGAAAATGACAAAACAAGAGACTCTCTATCATAAAGATCATGGTGCTACTCTGAAGCACAAGTGTGGAAAAAGGATAGTAGCATTGTCCCTTTTTTCTTTTTTTTCTTTGTTTTTCATTTTTTGGGGGCCTTCCTTTTTTTATTTGGCCTTTCTTCTCTTTTTTTATTTGGGACAATGCTCTATTAATGATGATCATTACACTTCTATTTATTTACAACTCAATTATTACAACTCAATACTAGAAAAAATATATGATTCTATATGAATGCCTCCGGCGGTGTACCGGGATGGGCAATGAATCAAGAGTGACATGTATGAAATAATATGCATGGTGGCTTTGCCACAAATACGATGTCAACTACATGATCATGCAAGGCAATATGACAATGATGAAGCGTGTCATAATAAATGGAACGGTGGAAAGTTGCATGGCAATATATCTCGGAATGGCTATGGAAATGCCATAATAGGTAGGTATGGTGGCTGTTTTGAGGAAGATATAAGGGGGTTTATTGTGGCGACCGATTTCTCCGGATTTAATCCCAGAGAAATGGCCCTTGTGCTTACCAGCCCCAGGATAACTGTTAGCTGATAAGGCACCAACTTGATACAGAAATTCCAAGCAAAATACCATATATGTAGTACAAGACCATTCTAGCCAGAAAGTACAACAAAAGGTTTCTAAAGGTTGATGGCGGAAGCGGGTTATGGAACACCCTCGTCTATGGGACTCCATTACCCACAGGAACAGCTGACCAGGTTTACTCCTATCTTCGCGTGGCTGCTATCACCGTTGCTTAGGTTCTGGGACTGTCATCGCAACACTCCTCTCCAAGGATGAAATCTGGCCAAGACAATAGCCAGGGACAAGCCAGTGAGTACTTTGAATGTACTCGCAGACATAATGAACACAGGCATAATTTTTAACAATGATGTGCTGAAAATATTTTATGCTCATGACGTCAGTCACAACAGATAAATAAACTCTGATGCGTGCAAGCATGTTATTTATGAATATGCAATAATATGGTAGTATTAAAATCATGAAATAAATAACATAAGGAACTTCAAAAGAATAGCCATGATCGGGCGTCTGAGCGACACCACATAAAGGGATTTAAAAGAAATGCCACAGTCGGGCGTCTGAGCGACACCGCATAAAGGGCTTTTAAAAGGAATGCCACAGTCGGGGTCTTGCGACACCACATAAATGGCTTTAAAAGAAATGCCACCGTCGGGCGTCTTAGCGACACCGCATAAAGGGCTTATAAATAAACGATAACATTGCCGCAGTCGGGCGTCTGAGCGACACCACATAAAGGGCTTTTAAAAGAAATGCCACAGTCGGGCGTCTGAGCGACACCGCATAAAGTGCTTTTAAAAGAAATGCCACACTCGGGCGTCTGAGCGACACCGCATAAAGGGCTTCTAAAAGAAATGCCACAGTCGGGCGTCTGAGCGACACCGGATAAAGGGCTTATAAATTAGAGCGAATATCCAGGAGGTAGAACCATCCCAGGGATATTCGATAATAAAAAGCATCACGGGTTAGTCCACATTAAAAAGTAATCATCATAATTTATCACAAGTCACAATCGTGATTCGAGGTTTAACAGTTTCACAGTTTCACCTCTGAAGACCGACACTAAGACCTACACTTGACCCATCCCAGACTGTAATCCTTAACCAAGGACACGGCTATTCGAATAGGTTTAATCTCTGCAGACGGTGTACTCTTTACCCACGAGTAACGGATTCCTTTAGTCCATCGGGACTAATTCCGTCTACAGTCTTTTTGTTGAAAACACACCTAACTTGCACACACCAGCTTAACTCACATGTGTCTGGAATCACCCACGACACCTGTCAAGCGAAACTCTAAGTGGGGAGGCTACAACCTCGACGTAACATGGGATCGCGAAATATATACCGTGCACAAAACTGGGGAGCTACCCCCTTTCGGCTACAACCGAAACACCCATGCTCCCGGACCCGCTGGCATGACTACCGGATGCCTCCAGTGTCTTCCACCACGGTCTCTCTGTACGGTGTGTGCTAGGAAAGGGTTGACAACTTACTGAACCATACCCTACTTGGTGTAGAGACGAGTGGTAGTACGAAGCAAGTATGGGGGGTTACTGGCACAAGACTCGATCTACGGTCGACTTAGGAGGTTGTAATATTTCCTGCATGATTAGCATAATAATGCATATATTTCAAACAACAGATGAAAACATCACGCGACATACCCCTCATGCCATACCGGACACGACCGTCACGACGGAGGATTAGGGACAAGACCGTGTCTACCCAAGACAGAGGCCTTCCCGTCCTTCCTTCCGGTATGCATGAAAGACGTATGACGGTGATTTCCATCACGGATCATGTCAACTTCATTAGCATAAACTCATTAATATGCATCCATAAATAGGATCACATCCTCACATAAAATGACGCATGTATATGTCGGGGTGGTGTTGCCACCGTGCTATGCAACACACACAAAAATTCACCAGGGTTCAGGATGCTTGCCTTCAGGTCATGGGAAAGAGGGGTGCATCCAAAACATCTTGAAATCTTCAAAAATCCTATTTAAAAGAATATATTTGAATTAACACACAAAATAAAAATAGCACAAAAAGTTTTTATGAAATTTTTTCAAATAAATCTTAAAATAAACTAGACAATATTTGAGAGAGGTAGCAAAAAGAATCAATTCATTTGGAGTTGTATATAAAAAGTTATAGAGAGTAATCTGGAAATAAAACGGTTCGATTAATTACGGTTCGATTAATTACGGTCCTGGTCAAATCTGATTTAAAAATAAAACAGAAAAAACAGAAAAACGGTTCGATTAATTACGTACACGTCGAAAGCGTAATCTGGAAATACGCTTCCACTTACTCCGCGTGGACCGTGCATGGTCACTGACAGTGGGTCCTAGGTGGCCCACTAATCAGGTTTGACTAGTCCGCCTTCCTTCTTCTCCCTCTGTCCTGAGCGGAGGTGGGACTCCGGTGACCAACGCCGTCGAGCGGCGGCTCCTCGCGGCGTCTAGAGGGCGGGGATGGATCCGCCAGACTGCGGCGGTCCTACTAGTAGTCGTTGGGTCGGCGGGGACGGCGTGAGCTGCCGGCGGCGAGCTTCGCGGCGGAGGAAAGCTTCAGGGGCGAAGTGGTTTTGGGGCGGCGGTGGTTCCTGATCGAAATCGAGTAGGGGGATGTGATCACGGGAGGGAGAGAAGGCTTCTGGTGAAGAGATTGGAGAGGGGGAAGCTCTGGTTGCGTTGAATGGAGCCGGGAGGCGGCGGTGGCCGAACTGACAGGAGAGGTTGAAGATGACCTGCTCCCCTCCGATTGGCGGCTAGGGGGGCACTAGTGAGACGGTGTGAGGCTGCCTGCGTGCGGGTTTGAGCTCGGGGCCTCCTTATATAGCGTGGCTAGGTTGGTCTGATGCGGCCGGAGATAAGAACGACGGCAAACCGACGTTCTGTAGCAGCAGGGCGACGTGGCGACAACGGGAGCTAGGGGACACGCTTGCGGATGAGCATGCACTGCCCACAGGGGCAGGTGGCGAGCCGGGGTGGCTTTGGCGGCGCCGACCGCGGCAGAGGCGCGCTGCGGACGCCGGCGTGCCGCCAAGAGCTTGCTGGCAATGCTGCAGAGGCGGTCGGGTCCTTGGCGCGACGTAGCGAGAGGCCAAGCGAGTGGCGCGGCTCTGCGGAGTGGTGGCAAGGCAGGTGCGCGACGCGTCGGCCCGGGCGCGGCACGTGCAATATGCGTGCTCTGCTCTCGCCCAGAGCACGCACGGAAGGTGCTCGATGAAATGCCATGGCCTGCTATAGGGCTTGGGTGAGGCTGGCAAGAAACAAGGCTAGGTTAAGGTTAGCAAGGGGATCAAGGGACATGATGGATAGGCCAGGAGCTCAAGTTCACCAAGTAAACTTGAAGCCATGTCAAATCTGGTTGTGCACACAGGGTGTTTGACAAAATGCCAAAGGCACCTAGGTAGTTCTTGGAGTGGCCAAGTTCTCCATATCAGTGTCTCTATGGATGTAGGAGAGGGTGGTGAGGTTGTTTTGCAAAAAGGAGAAACTTGCTAGTGCAAGTTTTGCAAAACTTCAATTCTGGACAGGGAGTAATTGGCATCGTTACATGGACCAAAATACAAAGAGTGCAAGATCCTGGACATACGGGTTTTGTAGGGTTGACTACAAGCATGAGAAAACACAAGGTCACTAGAGCAAGAAATAACAGAGTTGCAGTAGAAAACACAAGTCTGGTCCAGAATGAAGAAGAGGCTAATGCACTCAGATTTTCCAAAGAACATCACTATGTTTTTGCAAAAGTTGAATGGCATGCTACCACCGACATCCCATAATTATGGTGGAGGCTCTAGGGAAAAATTTAATTGGGTTGCAAGTGCAAAATGTCCAATCGGACCAGAGAAGAAAAACATGTGTAACACTCAAAATAAGCAATGAAATAATTTTATTATTACACAAAAGTGATCTAGGGGCATCACTTGACATCTCCAAATTTTGGTTGAAATTTTAAGTGATTTTATCAAATGGTTGTAGTTCAAAAGGAGCTCCAAAAATTTAATACAGTTCATTTTTAGAGAATAAAGCTCGAGGTGAAGTAATTTAATAAATAATTCTACTGATTAAGAAAATGTTATAATGAGATGGCATAGAAGTCCAATGCATTTTGGAAAGCTTCACTTGGGAAAAAGATAAAACTCCTTAACAATAAAAGAAGAGTTCTGAAAATCCACGGAAATAAAAATTTAAAACTCCTGGCAAAAAAATTTAATATTGAAAACTTGGCTAAATTTTTGGGGTGTTACAGCTACTATCCCCCTTAGGAAAAATCTCGTCCTCGAGATTTGCAAAGAGTTAAATTTTAAATAAATAAGAATTAAAACGGAAGCGGCTACAGTGAGAGCGATAAGTGATGCAAAAATACACTGTGAGATACTGGCGCGGTGTGGGAAAAAATCCACGGTTTTGGGGGAAACTAGCGATTTCCACACTGGACACAAATTTAGAATAATTTCTAAATCTTAAAATACATTGGTCGCACCTGAGAGCACAGTGCTCTCTCTGGCTGACTGGTGGACCCGGGCCCACGGTCAGCCTCTTCTCCTTCCTCCGGCTCTCTTCTTCCTCTCTCCCGCGCGCTCTCCCGCGCTTTCTCCATCGGCGATGCCTAGAGTGTAGGGCACCTAGGCCGTACTGCGGTAGTGTGCGGCGTGCTAGCTGCCGGTGCAGCGTGCACTCACCTCGCGGGCCAGTGCGCTGTCGGCACTGCTCGCGGATTCGCCTCCGAACACCGGCGGTCGGGCGACGAGCGGCGCTGGTGGACCTCGCCCACCGTACACCGAGCTCGGGCTTATAAAACGACCGCGGCGTTCTCCTCTTCTTCCTCACACCTGGCCTCGCTCCTCCTTCTCTCTCCTTCTCCTCTGTTTCCGTTTGCCGGAGCTCGAGATGAGGCGCTAATGGAAGAGGTGGTGCCGGACTGGTTCGTGATCCTGCTGTGCGGAGGGCTGGCAGCGGTGCTGGGGCTCTCGGCGCTCCTGTGCGCGATGATCCTCGACGATCGTTGCGATGCCGCTGCTCGGTTGCTGGCTCTCCGCGGTGGTGGTGACCATAATGAGTAGGGGGGGGGGGTGCCGGGTGTTAACTATTGTCAGGAAGTGCCTAGTTAGACGCAACACAGTTGCAAAATTTTGCAAGCAGTGTATGTGTTCGTGTAATTGTGGTGGTGAGTCTATTGCCTTGGTGCTGCGTGAAATAAATAATCTACGCCATGAGAAAATAAATGATGCGGCAACTCAGGGAAAAGAAATCTCACTCCAGGATTCCTCGCGAGAGAAAACCGTAATACATTAGAGTCAAATTGCGACAGAGCTGCTTACATTAATGATTTACTCGCTGCGAAACTCGGGGTACTAAACATAAGTTACAACACATAAGTAAAAGTTGCGATAATAAAAACAGTGGTGCATCTAAATTGAAAATGGTAACTGGACGGGGTCCTGAGAAAACGTTTCCGGTACTAGGATACACTCTTCTTCTATCGGAGGAAGGGGATTGACTAGTCGATGAATGTGCCTCTCCTGGTCGGGCCTCAGTGATCTGCCGATGGCGATCTGAGGGTTTAAATCCGCGAGGCTTTCCAGATAGACCATCACATGTTGGGTCAAACGTTCTTGAGCGATGACGTATTGGACGAGGTTGGCCAAGACTGGGTCCCTCTCAATACGTCCACCTGGAAAAGATGTTACTCCTCCGGGTGCTGCACGGCTTGGAAAATAATAATACCCTCGTTCGCTGGCATAGGGTACCGCAAATCGAAGGCGAGGAAGCGCTTCATACGCCGCAGCTTCTCTGACCATGTCTTGCGGGTTGGCATAGATTTCCCATGAAGGAGACTTCGTGGGGTCTTGGTTTTGGGTTCTGGTAGGGATGTGCACGACCGCCCAATATCTCGAGGTGGAAGGGGTGATCCTCGATTTGAACAGCTCGTCTTTGGGGTGGCTGGGTAGCGCCCATGGTACTGCTGGGTAAAATCCTGCAATATCTTGACAAAACTACCTGGGGTAGCATCTGGAGTCCTCAGATAAATACTAGGGCTCGGCATGGCAAGAAATGGTTGTGAGGATGGTGCACAAGGTGAGAGGTGCTTGGCAAGGTCACTCGGTGGCCCTTTTTATAGCACCGGGGCTGGGTCATTTACCGTGGTAAAAAGTAAAGAATCTGCCGGCTCAGCTCGGGTCAACCACAGATACACACATCTTACTAAAGTGACGTATCACTGTGGGGGTTGTCGGGGCGGTTTTTGGTGGTTGCGCCAAGGATAGAGAAATCACACTGCATGCTAATACATCCATGCAAGACTATTATATAAAACAGACGCACGATGCCAGGCTGCATTAATTTAAGGAATCACAGAATTACAAAGCAAGGATACACTGTGAACTTGTCACTGCTCGCGTGACTAGTCTACTTCGTTTACATCCAAGCGGGCGTCCCTTGTGGATGTCGAGGCTTCTCCACGGTTCTCACCGTCAGAATTTGCTGGAGAGGGCTGAGGGGCTGCAGGCTCGGGGTAGTGATGATGACCATCGCGGGGATTGTTGATCACAACCCGTTGGAGTGTGCTCCTGTGAGGCGACGAAGCACTTCTGGGGTCATCAAAGCACCTTGGCTGACGGCTGGGGCTGACCTCAGGGTCTCGATCGGTTGTCCAAACAGTACGACTGGGTTGTCGGCGTTGGGCTCGATCTCCTCTCCCGCTGGGGCTCGACGAACCAGCTCTCCACGAGTTGCGATCAGATCAATAGTGATTTGATCGAATAGGTCCTCCAGTGCACTTACATAGTGCACTAGATGCAGCAATGCGGGATCCGTCTCGTGATCTCCGTTGGCAACTTGGGGTGGTCTACCATACCCTTCATGCCTGGGGTAGTAGTGGAACGAGCGATAGTTAACTCTGGGCGACAGGTGCCTGAGATGATATATAGCCTCTCGAGGAGCTAGCTGGATGGCTTGTGGCTCAAAGGAAGTTGTTCTTCCGGTGAACCTGTAGGGGCGCTCGGGTGCCAGACCCCTACCGTAGATATGTACAGTGGCCCAGAATTGACGGCTCTCACCACTAATAGGTCCTTGGTATACAACATATTCGGGTGGCTCTTCTAACGCATAGGCACGACGGGTAAGGTTTGCGAGTATGGTCACAAAACCTCCAAGGTTGGTTCTTTGTAGTCTCATGGTGCACTACGGGACCAGGCATTATGGCTTGGTTTTGGGGTAGCGGCTGTGCTGGGCTGGGTTGAGGCGAGCGTGTCCTTTTTATAGAAAAAGGGGACGGAGTCTTCCTTCGCACGCATGCAAATGAGACACCTTTGGTGCTGGTCACTGGTGTGTGATAGATGGGCTAGGTTGATAGGTTGGGCACCGACTGCCAAAAGCGTCGGGTCACTGTGTGGCTATCTTGTGCGAGAAGCTTGGCTGAGGTATTGGTTATGGCTTGGTGGTTTGTTAGCCTAAGTTTATTGACCTGTCTAAGATAGGATTAGCCAATGGTCAGCCTGGCTCTGATACCAAGTCTGTGGCGACCGATTTTTCCGGATTTAATCCCAGAGAAATGGCCCTTGTGCTTACCAGCCCCAGGATAACTGTTTGCTGATAAGGCACCAACTTGATACAAAAATTCCAAGCAAAATACCATATATGTAGTACAAGACCATTCTGGCCTGAAAGTACAACAAAAGGTTTCTAAAGGTTGACGGCGGAAGCGGGTTATGAAACACCCTCGTCTATGGGACTCCATTTCTCACAGGAACAGTTGACCAGGTTAACTCCTATCTTCGCGTGGCTGCTATCACCGTTGCTTAGGTTCTAGGACTGTCATCGCAACGCTCCTCTCCAAGGATGAAATCTGGCCAAGACAATAGCCAGGGACAAGCCAGTGAGTACTTTGAATGTACTCGCAAACATAATGAACACATGCATAATTTTTAACAATGATGTGCTGAAAATATTTTATGCTCATGACGTCAGTCTGTCACACCCTGATTTTCATGCCACAACACTTAAGCTAATAAATCGTGATAAAATGTGGTTTGACAAAAACTATTGAGTGTTTTGGACCTTGCCTTGATTGGATTTCGTGTGTTGTTTGCAAGTGCTCTAAAAATCAAATAAATCCCCCAACTCCTATACTTCATCTCCTTGATCCAAAACCTTTTCCCAATGATCATGCCATGTGTATAGATCAATATAGTATTTTCTTACAAAAATAATTTGGCCAAAAAGTATTTTCAAAAATTAGTTGTCCAAAAACCCCTGAATTGAGGTTTGCACTGCAAGTACTTAATTAAGGGAAGTAAAAATCTTTCCAGAAATATGTTTGACTCCTATTAGATATAGGATACCCAGAAACCACAAAAATATAATTTTAAAAGTTAATTTCCTATTTTATTTAAAGGCTTTTTCTTAAGGCCAGAAATGGTCTTTAATAGGTTAAATTTTTTTAAAGCTTTAAAAATATTTGAGGAAAATTAGGGAGACTCAATGGACATATATTTTCCATATATATGAGTTTCAACACATGGTCATGATCAAAATATTGGACAAAACCTCCCAAAACCGTTTCTGCCCATTTCAAGGATTTGAAATATTTCTACAGGAAATATTTCCATAAAAATCCAAGAAAATTCCAGCATGTCACATATGACATTTTGATGATCTTGCTAAATACCATGTCATGGAGAATAGTATAAACCCATGAAACCCTCTCAAAACCACTTCTGTCCTTTTTCAAGTTTGAACATTTTTGCACTGTCAAACATGTCCAAATGATCTCAAACTTGGTGTGCATGCTCAAATGGTGTAATAATGCATCTAGACCAAATGGCACAAGTTGGAGATAATGTTATCTTGATCAAAGTACGCCAAAACCCTTTCTGTCTAGAACTAAATTTGAACAACTCTACATTGCCAAGTGTGTCCTTTTGATCTGAATTTTTGTGGACATGTTCAAATCCTCAAATTATGACACTACACCAAGTGGTGCATCAAGGAGAATAGATTTGCATGACTAAATCTTGGTAAAGCCATTTCTGCTGGTTTCTAGGGTTTACCAAAGTTACATTGGCAACTTTCTTCAAATGGACTCAAACTTGGTGGTCAACCTCAATTATGTGTGACACTTGATCCTGTTAATTCTCATGTCAAGTGGAGTTAATTTGCTTGCCCAAATTTGCATCAAACACCTTCTGTCACTTTTCAAAAATCACCGTTTTGACCACTTACACTATTCTCCTTGAGCTCAAATTTTTACCACAGCTCCTCCTAGTCTTCTACTATCTACAGTAACTCTTCTCTGGCCTCAGCTCAATGATTGAGGGGTAAAACACCCCCATTTACCCTTCTGGACAGCAGCATTCTCCTCCCTTCTCACCTCCCTCCTCATTCCAAAGGGCCCTCCATGGCATCCAATGCTTCCTCCCTTTGTTTACTCACCCCACAAAGCCCTGACACTAGTGGACACGCCCCTGGCACATAAATAATTCCCTGGCGTGCAGAGCTCGCGCTCTGGAGCACGCTACAGTGCTCTCCGGCACTGTAGCACGCCCATTCCAAGGCCTCCCGTCGACCTTGGGCTCTGAAATCGTGTCTCCCGAGGCCGCCTCGGCATCCACGACACGCAACATTGTCGGCCCCTTCCTCCCTCACCCTCCTTCTCCCTCCACGAGCTCACCCGAGCACGTCCATGGACGCTGCCCATGGTGCACCGCGCCCTCGCCCATTTTAAGCCACCCCGACCCTCTCTCTCGCTTGGTTTCGAACCTCCTCTCTCCCGTGCACCCCTCAGACATCCTCCTTCTCCCCCTCGTTCCCTCCAGCACCTACCATGGCCGGAGTGTCGCCACTGCCTCCACTCCGATTCGGCCAAGGCGGGCTTCCCCTCCTCCTCTCCTCACCAGGAAAGCATCCAGGGTCCGGCGACCCTTTCCCCCCATCTCCCTGACCGCCGGGGCACTGTGCCCCTGCCCATCATCGCCTGGGTGTCCGCCCGCCTTGGCCAGTGCCCGCCGCGCCTCGGCCACCCTCCCTGCCATCCCCGGGGAGCCCCTGATGCGCCGCTCCCTGGCGACCCCTCCGGTGGCCGCGGCTTGGCCAGAGGTGGCCTGTGTCGCCGGGGGAAGGCGCCCGGCTTGGCCAGATGGGCTCGATCCTCCTCTGTCATGGCCTTGGGAGGAGGAAGAAGACCCTGCGGGTGGGCCCCGCAGGTTAGTGACCCCGCCGGCCGGCCACGTCATTTAAGTGGAGACGGGCCAGCCGTTCTACGCTTCCCTTGAAAGCGTTACCATGAATCGCCTTCGTGGCCTCCCATCGGGGATCCGCGAGGAGCTGGGCCAGGCCCAGTGCGCTGCCCGGCTAAATTACGCTCAGCTCGTGAGATTAGGTATAAATCCCTTTTCTCATTTTCTTTATCCAGTGAACTTCAAAAATCTCTAAACAATTCAAATTAACTCCAAATTTGATGATTCAAATTTCTAGTAGTTTCTAAATTCATTCCCTATCACATGGTGCTACTTGCACATTTTTACAGAAATATTTCTTTCACAAATAATTAGCAAATCCTATTTTTTCCATTTCTTTGATAAACTTTAGAAAATCACAGAGAGCCCATTTTTTTATGCAAATTCCATGTTTCAAAATCCTAGATGTCTATAAGTTCAAAACTTAGTTTTTGAACATTTTTACTAATACTTTCTATATCACCTCAAATAATGGTCTGTTTCTTCATATATAGCCAACTTTGCAAATTCATAGAGAAATCATTTGAACTCCAAATCTAGTGAAACCAATTCCTAGATGATTCTAAAATCATCCTTTGTTAAATGGGTGCCTTTGCTCATTTTTCAAAAATATGTTTCTGTACACTTCTTGCAAATCCATAAACCCCTTGATTCCATCATATTGAAATGTGCAGTAAATATTCACTAATCCAATTCTAGTGAAACCACCACGGTTATTTTTCATATAACCAGGGAAGTCCTAGAAAAGTCAAATCCATATTTTTAGAGCACTTTTACTTTTGCCTTGTTGTGTTGCTTATTGTGTTTGTTTCCGACGTTAGTTGATGAAGTAGACGGAGTACTTGGAGAAGGACCAGAAGATTTGAAGACTCTGAAGGACAAGGCAAGCAGCCCTTTGACCATGTCTATGAAACCCTTTTTATGCATCTCATATAGAACTTTATTATTGTTGCATCGGAAACATGATGAGATGGTAGCCACTTTGGTGGGTTGCCTTCATTCTTCCTCATTGATACTTGCATTGTGCATGACCCTACCTTCTTATGAGGGTTATGCCGGTGGGAGTAGATAGGATGCTAAGTAGTGCTACGCAAAAGGGACGGGAATATGCATAGAGATGGAGACAAAAGTATTTTTAAAAAGGACTTCTCGAAAACCCCGTCGGGTGCCACTTATGCCCGAGGGAGATGATGAGTTGGGTAGCCACTTGATGACGAAGTGGCGTACCGAGGCAAGTGTGTGTGTTGTTTCCAAAAACGGATTAGATTTAAGATTTGTCGACTCTCCCAACCTTACATGCGCAACCACTCTACCCTTATATGGGAAAGGGCATTATTGACTACTTAGGCCGATACTAGCTTGGAGCCCGCATTACTAGTAACGGGGGAGAGTTGGTGCTCTCTCTCGGGACGGGGTCGTGCCAGGTAGGGCGGCCATGACTGTTTTCACAGGGCACCGGATACACCGTTGTGTCCCCTCTCGGATGTTACGATCTCGAGTGAGTCTCGTATGATGTACATCGTGAGGATACGGAACAACGAGTGGACTCCTTGTTAGTGTCGTCTAGGGAAAGATAGTGATTGGGTGCTTACCCCGGGTACTTGAAGTACCGCGGGTCGTGGATGACACGAAAGTTCCCCGGTCTTGTGGGTAAGTGTGCAACCTCTGCAGAGTGTAAAACTATTCAATAGCCGTGTCCACGGTCAAGGATAGTTAGGCGGTGCTGCTTAAACTACGCCCGTAGTTTACAACCGTGTGTGTGAGTTGATAAAACTACTTGGGTCAAGTCAAAGGACTTGACATGATTGAGTTGGGTTGGTGCCCACTCTATTTATGTTGATATCTGTAACCTGTCCTCATGGTTACTTGAATTCTCATGATGCATGTCTTACAAGTTGTTGAACATGTCATTGCACTCAAAACTAGCTTTCTGCAAAAATTTACCTATATCATGCATTGTTGTATCTTGAACCAAAACATAGGTTGCTTAAGTAGTACATTCAAAGTACTCATGGGCTTGCTAACGTTATTTTATTGGCCAAGCATGAAAGAACAGGATATGATGAAGAATACTTCGGTGACGAACATGCGAGCTAGGACGCTTCCAAGTCAGAATGCCTGTAGGGTTAACGCAGATGGCATGGGTCCAAGTTATCGACGAAGATTTCCGGTGAAATGTTATACTCAAGACTTGACCATAATGGTTCTACTTGTGTAATACGGTATGTATGGATCTAAGACTCTTGTTATTCAGCTTCTGTGTGTTCAGTGAGCATTGATCTCTGGGATCACTGTACACGTGCATTCGGTGATCACGACTTATGAGTCGGGGTCCCCATAGAGCTGGTATCAGAGCCATCCCGACTGTAGGAAGCCTTAGTTAGCATGGTCGTTAGTTAGGGTAAAACTATTTCCAAAACTATTACAAGTTTTCAAAACTCTCTATACTTCTCTTCCCTTCTCAGTTTTTCAAAAACTAAGGTATACTTTCCCCATCGATTTCTTCCCTTCAAAACTATTGCAAACAGTCGCTAGCACCCTCAAGCCCCTGACCACGGGATTCCTTGTAATCCTCGTGGATAGCCTAGAAGGAGTACACCTTGCCAAACACTCACCCACCTCTTCTAAACCCAAGATTCGCGACACCACAACAAGACGATGCCAACAGAAGATACACCTTTGAAGAATGAGGACATGAAGACCCAAAGGAAGGTGACACCTTTGAATTTGCCCTAGGATGATGCAACCTTGTCCTATGACGATCAGGGTGTAAGATATGCAAGACCATGATAGACATCGCTAATAGAGCAACCATGTCCTTACCGTTGTTGTATCGACAACCACCGGTGGATGAGAACCTCGCCATTTGGTCCGCCTCACTTTAGTGAGCAGGAAAACGGTTCTCTTCATCCCCCGCTCTTGGTGTCGATGTTGTCATCAACATAACCGACATGTTGGACCTCTACTATGCCTTGTTAATGTCCTTGCATAAAGGATTGCAAACCTGGTACCATCGACGCCTTAGAAGACAAAAAGGGATTGTCATGATTAAGAAGACAGAAGACCGAGTCAATGCCTGCTACGAGAAGCCACCTCCATCCCGTCAGCTCATCAGGTGAGAGATTGTTGAAGATTCTTCAGGCCAACCCGGATTGTTTCATCGAACAACTACAAGAGACGTAGCAACCCCTGAGGAAAACCCAGTAGACTGCACGAGGCACGGAGAAAAGCACGACTACTGAATCCGAGAACCCCTAGGGTAGGATGAGTCGTGTACCCCCTATGCGCAGTCGAGTCCGTATGATGGTTCAAATTGAACCATGATTGTGTGTTGCTAGCTTTTATTTGTTTGTGTTTTGATATCAGTCGCCCTTTTTGCCCTAGGCAACAAGTACGCAACTATATCACCTACCTTATTTTGTTGTTTGTGTTTGGCCCTTTTTGGAACTTGTTTGTTTGCACCTGCACTATAAAACCCCCTTTAGGCATCCCCCTTTATGCTACTTATCCCTCTCATCTCTCTCCCCAACTGAAGACCAGCAAGACAAGATGCACCAAGGAGTCTACTTCGGCGACCAACTAGCACTGAAGACTTTTGTTGCAGCCTCCTCGACCAAGAGCAGCCTAGTAGAGTTATGTTTACCCCTCCAGACTAGAAAACCATTCCTAGACCCTTTGAGACTTCATGAGATACCCCAGTCCTTAACCATGTGCTTAACCCACAGAATTGCAAGAGAACCAGTTAAGTCTCTGTAAACCTTGCACAACACTGGGTTCATTATGGAACTAGTGGACATAGTGAACAAGCACATTATCATCCTAATATAGCACCAGGACTGACGATGCCATAGGGAAGACCAGTTTGAGCATATAGGAATAGAGGACACATGACTTGATGAGTTTATATCAATGACTTGAGGAATTATATGAGACTATTTGGTGGATTATAAGGCTTTGATGTTGGTAGATGAACTTGGTGGGATCATGAGTATAGATTAGCATAGCTTTCATTACCCACGAGTAAATTGGATTTTGTGGGACAATTATAATCGCAACATGAAATTCTTGGAAGTATCTGGATTTGGTGAGCCAGGGGATATGTTAGAAGATAGTTGACATTACGGAAATGACTTGGGGGAATATATAGTAATTCTCGTTGGACATGAGATTTGGATTCAATACATTATCCTAGTGGAGTATGGATGTAGAGTAATTCTACATGGTTCGGAGTAAATTGGATTTAGACTGATGATCTTGATCATGATACCATGTTTCTTGGAGGACAATAAACTAGGAGATTGGATTAATTGTCCGAGTTGATATAAGCCTGACCTTGGAGTTCACTTGACCATGATAATGGAAATTGGTGGACTGACTATAGTAAAGATAACCCGTTTCAAGTATTTGAGGATTATAGGACATTAGAAGATCATGTGGAACACCATAAACATTGGATTTGTAGAATTAACGAATTATGTAATTAATGGGCTTATAGAGTTGATTCATAGGAAGGAAACAAGATCTTGGAGTGGTATACGACGTGTTTCCTTAGGATAGAGATGCTTTATCATGGACCTTGGATCAATAGACTGAGCACTTGGATTGTGGTGATTAAATTCAAACTTAGCAGCTTATATGCTCTACCCATGGATTTTAGGGGTAGCCATACATATGAGTTTGGGGATAGTTGACATGTATAGATTTATTAGAACTCCCCTTGGGAGTCATGAGGATAATAATAGCATGAGGGATGATTGGAGCTGACCTACAAGAGTTGATGCTTTCGGTGGTATAAGGTTATTTGTTTAAAGGACTAGATAGAACAATTGGCATCTCAGGAACCGTGCTTAAGGATAAGGTGACAAGCGTTAAGCTCGCACACTAGAATCCTTGAAACCCTTAAGCCCTACCAAGCCACAACATGGTCGGATCCTGACCTTGGGCTTTGGCTCTAGGACAAGGAAACCTTGGCCAATACCCAACCATGACCACCACCGATACCCCAACCTATACCCTATGTACCCCGTGGGCAAGTCTTCACGGAGTACTCGGACAAGTTAGTTGCCATCTTTCCTTGATGACATACTTGCCTACCCGAAGACGGAAAAAGAACCGTTCAACCGGTTAGGGAACATCTAAAGACCGCCATGTCAAGGAGGAAGAACTATACCAACCATCATCGTCAAGGAGTGAACTTCCTTGTCAAAGACCTGCATATCTACAAACCACTCCTCTCAAGGGAACCAAGCATTTTCATGACAAGGAAACCCACGCCAAGATTCATCGGCCCTCTTCGAGATCACTCCAAGATGTAACAACCCCCTCCAAGATCACCGCAAGACGAAGAATAGATGGATACCAGTTAGAGTTACCGCCTGAGTTACCCACTGTGCACAGCGTTTTCCACACGACACACCCCCGAAAGTGTTTCCAACTTCCTAACTAGCCCGGTCTCAACAAGGACATCGATCACCGAGCCATCGACCTCCAGCCCTATATGACATACGCGAGAGACCCCAATTGCAATCTGGATCAAGCAGGACGACAAACACAAAGCCACGCCATCAAGTACTTCAAGGTTCAATGGAGCACCAAATGTAAGCAGAAGCAGTATGAGGACGTGAAGACTACCCCAAATCCAAGTTTTCGTATTCCTTTCCGTGCCTAGTCTGGGAATCTCGGGGACGAGATTCTTGTAAGGGGGGTAGGTCTGTCACACCCTGATTTTCATGCCACAACACTTAAGCTAATAAATTATGATAAAATGTGGTTTGACAAAAACTTTTGAGTGTTTTGGACCTTGCCTTGATTGGATTTCGTGTGTTGTTTGCAAGTGCTCTAAAATCAAATAAATCCCCCAACTCCTATACTTCATCTCCTTGATCCAAAACCTTTTCCCAATGATCATGCCATGTGTATAGAGCAATATAGTATTTTCTTACAAAAATAATTTGGCCAAAAAGTATTTTCAAAAATTAGTTTTCCAAAAACCCCTGAATTGAGGTTTGCACTGCAAGTACTTAATTAAGGGCAGTAAAAATCTTTCCAGAAATATGTTTGACTCCTATTAGATATAGGATACCCAGAAACCACAAAAATATAATTTTAAAAGTTAATTTCCTATTTTATTTAAAGGCTTTTTCTTAAGGCCAGAAATGGTCTTTAATAGGTTAAATTTTTTAAAGCTTTAAAAATATTTGAGGAAAATTAGGGAGACTCAATGGACATATATTTTCCATATATATGAGTTTCAACACATGGTCTTGATCAAAATATTGGACAAAACCTCCCAAAACCGTTTCTGCCCATTTCAAGGATTTGAAATATTTCTACAGGAAATATTTCCATAAAAATCCAAGAAAATTCCAGCATGTCACATATGACATTTTGATGATCTTGCTAAATACCATGTCATGGAGAATAGTATAAACCCATGAAACCCTCTCAAAACCACTTACATCCTTTTTCAAGTTTGAACATTTTTGCACTGTCAAACATGTCCAAATGATCTCAAACTTGGTGTGCATGCTCAAATGGTGTAATAATGCATCTAGACCAAATGGCACAAGTTGGAGAGAATGTTATCTTGATCAAAGTACGCCAAAACCCTTTCTGTCTAGAACCAAATTTGAACAACTCTACATTGCCAAGTGTGTCCTTTTGATCTGAATTTTTGTGGACATGTTCAAATCCTCAAATTATGACACGACGCCAAGTGGTGCATCAAGGAGAATAGATTTGCATGACTAAATCTTGGTAAAGCCATTTCTGCTGGTTTCTAGGGTTTACCAAAGTTACATTGGCAACTTTCTTCAAATGGACTCAAACTTGGTGGTCAACCTCAATTATGTGTGACACTTGATCCTGTTAATTCTCATGTCAAGTGGAGTTAATTTGCTTGCCCAAATTTGCATCAAACACCTTCTGTCACTTTTCAAAAATCACTGTTTCGACCACTTACACTATTCTCCTTGAGCTCAAATTTTTACCACAGCTCCTCCTAGTCTTCTCCTATCTCCAGTAACTCTTCTCTGGCCTCAGCTCAATGATTGAGGGGTAAAACACCCCCATTTACCCTTCTGGACAGCAGCATTCTCCTCCCTTCTCACCTCCCTCCTCATTCCAGTGGCCCTCCATGGCATCCAATGCTTCCTCCCTTTGTTTACTCACCCCACAAAGCCCAGACACTAGTGGACACGCCCACAGCACATAAACAATGCCACAGCGTGCAGAGCTCAAGGCTTCTGGAGCATGCTCTGATGCTCTCCCAAGACCTTGTACGCCCATTCCAAGGCCTCCCGTCGACCTTGGGCTCCAGAATCGTGTCCCCCGAGGCCGCCTCGGCGTCCACGACACGCAACACTGTTGGCCCCTTCCTCCCTCGCCCTCCTTCTCCCTCCACGAGCTCACCCGAGCAAGTCCATGGACGCTGCCCACGGTGCACCGCGGCCTCGCCCATTTTAAGCCACCCTGACCCTCTCTCTCGCTTCGTTTCGAACCTCCTCTCTCCCGTGCACCCCTCAGACATCCTCCTTCTCCCCCTCGTTCCCTCCAGCACCTTCCATGGCCGGAGTGCCGCCGCCGGCCTCCACTCCGATTCGGGCAAGGGCGGGCTTCTCCCCTCCTCCTCTCCTCACCAGGAAAGCATCCAGGGTCTGGCGACCCTTTCCCCCCCATCTCCCTGACCGCCGGGGCACTGTGCCCCTGCCCATCATCGCTTGGGTGTCCACCCGCCTTGGCCAGTGCCCGCCGCGCCTCAGCCACCCTCCCTGCCATCCCCGGGGAGCCCCTGATGTGCCACTCCCTGGCGACCCCTCCGGTGGCCGCGGCTTGGCCAGAGGTGGCCTGTGTCGCCGGGGGAAGGCGCCGGCCGGTGCAGACGGGCTCGATCCCCTCCTGTCGCGAGCGCGGGAGGAGGAAGAAGACCCTGCGGGTGGGCCCCGCAGGTCAGTGGACCCCGCCGGCCGGCCACGTCATTTAAGTGGAGACGGGCCAGCCATTCTCCGCTTCCCTTCGGGGAAAGGGTTACCCGCGAATACGCCTTCGGCGTGGCCTCCCATCGGGGGTCCGTGAGGAGCTGGGCCAGGCCCAGTCTTGTTGCCGGCTAAATTACGCTCAGCGCGTGAGATTAAGTATAAAACCCTTTTCTCATTTTCTTTATCCAGTGAACTTCAAAAATCTCTAAACAATTCAAATTAACTCCAAATTTGATGATTCAAATTTCTAGTAGTTTATAAATTCATTCCCTATCACATGGTGCTACTTGCACATTTTTACAGAAATATTTCTTTCACAAATAATTAGCAAATCCTATTTTTTCCATTTCTTTGATAAACATTAGAAAATCACAGAGAGCCCATTTTTTTATCCAAGTTCCATGATTCAAAATCCTAGATGTCTATAAGTTCAAAACTTAGTTTTTGAACATTTTTACTAATACTTTCTGTATCACCTCAAATAATGGTCTGTTTCTTCATATATAGCCAACTTTGCAAATTCATAGAGAAATCATTTGAACTCCAAATCTAGTGAAACCAATTCCTAGATGCTTCTAAAATCATTCTTTGTTAAATGGGTGCCTTTGTCATTTTTCAAAAATATGTTTCTGTACACTTCTTGCAAATCCATAAACCCCTTGATTACATCATATTGAAATATGCAGAAATATTCACTAATCAGATTCTAGTGAAACCACCCTGGTTATTTTTCATATAACCAGGGAAGTCCTAGAAAAGTCAAATCCATATTTTTAGAGCACTTTTACTTTTGCCTTGTTGTGTTACTTATTGTGTTTGTTTCCGACGTTAGTTGACGAAGTAGACGGAGTACTTGGAGAAGGACCAGAAGATTTGAACTCTGAAGGACAAGGCAAGCAGCCCTTTGACCATGTCTATGAAACCCTTTTTATGCATCTCATATAGCACTTTATTATTGTTGCACCGGAAACATGATGAGATGGTAGCCACTTTGGTGGGTTGCCTTCATTCTTCCTCATTGATACTTGCATTGTGCATGACCCTAACTTCTTATGAGGGTTATGCCGGTGGGAGTAGATAGGATGCTAAGTAGTGCTACGCAAAAGGGACGGGAATATTCATAGAGATGGAGACAAAATTATTTTAAAAAGGACTTTTCGAAAACCCCGTCGGGTGGCACTTATGCCCGAGGGATATGATGAGTTGGGTAGCCACTTGATGACGAAGTGGCGTACCGAGGCAAGTGTGTGTGTTGTTTCCGAAAACGGATTAGATTTAAGATTTGTCGACTGTCCCAACCTTACATGCGCAACCACTCTACCCTTATATGGGAAAGTGCATTATTGACTACTTAGGCCGATACTAGCTTGGAGCCCGCATTACTAGTAACGGGGGAGAGTTAGTGCTCTCTCTCGGGACGGGGTCGTGCCAGGTAGGGCGGCCATGACTGTTTTCACAGGGCACCGGATACACCGTTGTGTCCCCTCTCGGATGTTACGATCTCGAGTGAGTCTCGTATGATGTACATCGTGAGGATACGGAACAACGAGTGGACTCCTTGTTAGTGTCGTCTAGGGAAAGATAGTGATCGGGTGCTTACCTCGGGTACTTTAAGTACCGCGGGTCGTGGATGACACGGAAGTTCCCCGGATCTTGTGGGTAAAGTGTGCAACCTCTGCAGAGTGTAAAACTATTCGAATAGCCGTGTCCACGGTCAAGGACAGTTGGGCGGTCTTTGCTTAAACTACGTCCAGATTTTACAACCGTGTGTGTGAGTTCATAAAACTACTTGGGTCAAGTCAAAGGACTTGACATGATTGAGTTGGGTTGGTGCCCACTCTATTTATGTTGATATCTGTAACCCGTCCTCATGGTTACTTGAATTCTCATGATGCATGTCTTACAAGTTGTTGAACATGTCATTGCACTCGAAATTAGCTTTCTGCAAAAATTTACCTATATCATGCATTGTTGTATCTTGAACCAAAACATGGGTTGCTTGCGAGTACATTCAAAGTACTCATTGGCTTGCCACTGGTTATTTTATTGGCCAGGCATGAAAGAACAAGATATGATGAAGAATACTTCGGTGATGAACATGCGAGCTAGGACGCTTCCCAGTCAGAATGCCTGTAGGGTTAAGGCAGATGGCATGGGTCCAAGTTATCGACGAAGATTTCTGCTGAAATGTTATATACTCAAGACTTGACCATAATGGTCCTACTTGTGTAATACGGTATGTATGGATGTAAGACTCTTGTTATTCAGCTTCTGTGTGTTCAGTGAGCATTGATCTCTGGGATCACTGTACACGTGCATTTGGTGATCACGACTTATGAGTCGGGGTCCCCACACAGTCACAACAGATAAATAAACTCTGATGCGTGCAAGCATGTTATTTATGAATATGCAATAATATGGTAGTATTAAAATCATTAAATAAATAACATATGGAACTTCAAAAGAATAGCCACGATCGGGCGTCTGAGCGTCACCGCATAAAGGGCTTTAAAAGAAATGCCACAGTCGGGCGTCTGAGCGACACCACATAAAGGGCTTTTAAAAGTAATGCCACAGTCAGGCGTCTTGCGACACCACATAAAGGGCTTTAAAAGAAATGCCACAGTCTGGCGTCTTAGCGACACCGCATACAGGGCTTATAAATAAACGATAACAATGCCGCAGTCGGGCGTCTGAGCGACACCACATAAAGGGCTTTTAAAAGAAATGCCACAGTCGGGCGTCTGAGCGACACCGCATAAAGGGCTTTTAAAAGAAATGCCACAGTCGGGCGTCTGAGCGACACCGCATAAAGGGCTTTTAAAAGAAATGCCACAGTCGGGCGTCTGAGCGACACCGCATAAAGGGCTTATAAATAAAAACAGCGAATATCCAGGAGGTAGAACCATCCCAGGGATATTCGATAATAAAAAGCATCCCGGGTTAGTCCACATTAAAAAGTAATCATCATAATTTATCACAAGTCACAATCGTGATTCCAGGTTTAACAGCTTCACAGTTTCACCTCCGAAGACCGACACTAAGACCTACACTTGACCCATCCCAGACTGTAATCCTTAACCAAGGACACGGCTATTCGAATAGGTTTAATCTCTGCAGAGGGTGTACTCTTTACCCACGAGTAACGGATTCCTTTAGTCCATCGGGACTAATTCCGTCTACGGTCTTTTTGTTGAAAACACACCTAACTTGCACACACCAGCTTAACTCACATGTGTCTGGAATCACCCATGACACCTGTTAAGCGAAACTCTAAGTGGGGAGGCTACAACCTCGACGTAACATGGGATCACGAAATTTATACCGCGCGCAAAACTGGGGAGCTACCCCCTTTCGGCTACAACCAAAACACCCATGCTCCCGGACCCGGTGGCATGACTACCGGATGCCTCCAGTGTCTTCCACCACGGTCTCTCTGTACGGTGTGTGCTAGGAAAGGGTTGACAACTTACTGAACCGTACCCTACTTGGTGTAGAGGCAGTGGTAGTACTGAAGCAAGTATGGGGGTTCTTGGCACAAGACTCGATCTACGATTCGACTTAGGAGGTTGTAATATTTCCTGCATGATTAGCATAATAATGCATATATTTCAAACAACAGATGAAAACATCACGCGACATACCCCTCATGCCATACCGGACACGACCGTCGCGACGGAGGATTAGGGACAACACCGTGTCTACCCAAGACAGAGGCCTTCCCGTCCTTCCTTCCGGTATGCATGAAAGACGTATGACAGTGATTTCCATCATGAATCATGTCAGCTTCATTAGCATAAACTCATTAATATGCATCCATAAACAGGATCACATCCTCACATAAAATGACGCATGTATATGTCGGGGTGGTGTTGCCACCGTGCTATGCAACACACACAAAAATTCACCAGGGTTCAGGATGCTTGCCTTCAGGTCATGGGAAAGAGGGGTGCATCCAAAACATCTTGAAATCTTAAAAAATCCTATTTAAAATAATATATTTGAATTAACACACAAAATAAAAACAGCACAAAAAGTTGTTTTGAAAAAATTTCAAATAAATCTTAAAATAAACTAGACAATATTTGAGAGAGGTAGCAAAAAGAATCAATTCATTTGGAGTTGTATATAAAAAGTTATAGACAGTCAAAATCCTGGTCAAATCTGATTTAAAAATAAAACAGAAAAAACAGAAGAACGGTTCGATTAATTACGTACACGTGAAAGCGTAATCTGGAAATACGCTTCCACTTACTCCGCGTGGACCGTGCATGGTCACTGACAGTGGGTCCTAGGTGGCCCACTAGTCAGGTTTGACTAGTCCGCCTTCCTTCTTCTCCCTCTGTCCCGAGCGGAGGCGGGACTCCGGTAACCAACGCCTGCGAGCGGCGGCTCCTCGCGGCCTCTGGAGGGCGGGGATGGATCCTCCAGACTGGGGCGGTCCTACTGGTAGTCGTTGGGTCGGCGGTGACGGCGTGAGCTACCGGCGGCGAGCTTCACGGCGGAGGAAAGCTTCGGGGGCGAAGTGGTTTTGGGGCGGCGGTGGTTCCTGATCGAAATCGAGTAGGGGGATGTGATCACGGGAGGGAGAGAAGGCTTCTGGTGAAGAGATTGGAGAGGGGGAAGCTCTGGTTGCGTTGAACGGAGCCGGGAGGCGGCGCTGGCCGAACTGACCGGAGAGGTTGAAGATGACCTGCTCCCCTCAATTGGCGGCTAGGGGCACTAGTGAGACGGTGTGAGGCTGCCTGCGTGCGGGTTTGAGCTCGGGGCCTCCTTATATAGCGTGGCTAGGTTGGTCCGATGCGGCCGGAGATAAGAACGACGGCGAACCGACGTTCTGTAGCAGCAGGGGGACGTGGCGACGACGAGAGCTAGGGGACACACTTGCGGATGAGCACGCACTGCTCACAGGGGCAGGTGGCGAGCCGGGGTGGCTTTGGCGGCGCCGACCGTGGCAGAGGCGCGCTGCGGATGCCGGCGTGCCGCCAAGAGCTTGCTGGCAACGCTGCAGAGGCGGTCGGGTCCTTGGCGCAACGTAGCGATAGGCCAAGCGAGTGGCGGCTCTGCGGAGTGGTGGCAAGCCAGGGGCGTGACGCGTCGGCCCGGGCGCGACACGTGCAATATGCGTGCTCTGCTCGCGCCCAGAGCACGCACGGAAGGTGCTCAATGAAATGCCATGGCCTGCTACAGGGCTTGGGTGAGGCTGGCAAGAAACAAGGCTAGGTTAAGGTTAGCAAGGGGATCAAGGGACATGATGGATAGGACAGGAGCTCAAGTTCACCAAGTAAACTTGAAGCCATGTCAAATCTGCTTGTGCACACAGGGTGTTTGACAAAATGCCAAAGGCACCTAGGTAGTTCTTGGAGTGGCCACATTCTCCAGATCAGTGTCTCTATGGATGTAGGAGAGGGTGGTGAGGTTGGTTTTCAAAAAGGAGAAACTTGCTAGTGCAAGTTTTGCAAAACTTCAATTCTGGATAGGGAGTAATTGGCATCATTACATGGACCAAAAGTGTTCCAAAGAGTGCAAGCTCCTGGACTTAGGGGTTTTGCAGGGTTGACTACAAGCATGAGAAAACACAAGGTCACTAGAGCAAGAAATAACAGAGTTGTAGTAGAAAACACAAGTCTGGTCCAGAATGAAGAAGAGGCTAATGCACTCAGATTTTCCAAAGAACATCACTATGTTTTTGCAAAAAGTTGAATGGCATGCTACCACTGACATCCCATAATTATGGTGGAGGCTCTAGGGAAAAATTTAATTGGGTTGCAGTGCAAAAATGTCCACTGGACCAGAGAAGAAAAACATGTGTAACACTCAAAATAAGCAATGAAATAATTTTATTATTACACAAAAGTGATCTAGGGGCATCACTTGACATCTCCAAATTTTGGTTGAAATTTTAAGTGATTTTATCAAATGATTGTAGTTTAAAAGGAGCTCCAAAAATTTAATACAGTTCATTTTTAGTGAATAAAGCTCAGGGTGAAGTAATTTAATAAATAATTCTACTGATTAAGAAAATGTTATAATGAGATGGCATAGAAGTCCAATGCATTTTGGAAAGCTTCACTTGGGAAAAAGATAAAACTCCTTAACAATAAAAGAAGAGTTCTGAAAATCCACAAAAATAAAATTTTAAAACTCCTGGCAAAAAAAATTAATATTGAAAACTTGGCTAAATTTTTGGGGTGTTACATTTATGTGTGATAGGGCGTACCATATCACGGGGTTTGGATGCACCGGCGAAGCTTGCACCAACTCTCAAGGTGAGAAAGGGCAATGCACGGTACCGAAGAGGCTAGCTATGATGGAAGGATGAGTGTGCGTATAATCCATGGACTCAACATTAGTCATAAAGGACTCACAAACTTATTGCAAAAATCTACATGTCATCAAAACCAAGCACTACGCGTGCTCCTAGGGGAAGGGTTGGTACGAGTTAACCATCGCGCAATCCCGACCTCCACACAAAGGATGACAATCAAAGAAATACCTCATGCTTCAAATTTGTTACACAACGGTTACCATACGTGCATGCTACGGGACTTGCAAACCTCAACACAAGTATTTCTCAAATTCACAATTACTCAACTAGCACAACTTTAATATTACAATCTTCATATCTGAAAGCACAAGTCCTCCCTGGGTGATTTTGGTAATTAATGTCAACATATCTCTTTGTTGGACTAATGCTTTCATTTAGTATGCTTCATATAAGTTCAACAATGGAGTGGCATGGACTAGAGGATGTGGAACCCCTTCGAGATGATAAGGACAAAGGATTGGATCAAGCTCAAAGCTCAGGACTCTACATTTTTCTTTTTAGTGATCCAAGATCACATTGAGTCCATAGGAAAGCCAATACTATTAAGAGGGGATGAGGTGTTGCTTAGTGGCTTGCTTGCTCAAAGTGCTTAGTGATATGCTCCAAAGCCCTCAACCATTTTCTCACATCCACATATGTCCCAAACCAAAATTCAAACTCAGCCCCACCTAAACTTCCTATCCGGCCACTGAGTTCTCTTGACATAGCCACTGCCAGAAACCCTAATCAATTCGGTCTCACTGATAGGGATCTCGGTGTCGGTGCGAGGACAACACCTATGGAATCACAAGAATCCCTACTACGGTTGCGGGGCGCGGGGTCGTGAGAAGAGCGGATCAAACAGATAGCACACGGGTCCTTTATCCAGGTTCGGTCCGCGAGGATGCTTAAAACCCTACTCCTGCTTTGGTGGCTTGTTTATCTGTGTTCTTGAACTAGCAATGGGGCATGAGGAGCTCCAAAAAGCCAAATCCTCCTCCTGGTCGCCTTGGGCCTCCTTTTATAGGGAAAGGGGTTGCCACAGTGGCACACAGGAGGTGGAAAGGCTCTGATGATGCGAGTTTATCCCTCGCATTACATGACAAGGCGCATTTAATGCGCCTCGCTTAGGTGTCCTTGCTTTATCGGGGACATGGGAGAGCCCTGTCTCGTCCGTCGCCGCTCCCTCTCGTGTTGACACGCGCCCTGGCCAGCGGTGCCTGCGGTGCCATGTAGGCAGGCAGGCAGCTGAGGTGGTGCAACAATGGGTCTCCACGAGGGTCCTGCTTGCTGCCACGCAGGTGCCTGCCCAACTGGTTAGGTCGGCAGCTGTATGCGAACGGTGGTGGAGGTTTAATTGGCGTGGGCCTAACAGTGGCCCTACGGGTGCTCATGGCAAGGGCTTTGCCGGGGCCCCGGCAAGGGTCTTGCCGTGGCGTCTGCTGTCATCCCCGGGAAGGCTCTTGCCGGGGCACAGTGGTCTTCCTTGGTAGGATCCCGCCAAGGGTTGTCATCTTCTATAGTGTGTATCTGATCTTGAATGTCTTCACGAAGATCTGCATGCCACCACGGGGATGTCTCCTGAATCCTTGCCCCATGGAGGCAGTGGACTCAAGGGTGAATCGCTCCGTAGGTGTGGGGCGAGCTGCCGCGGCAAGGGTCTTGCCGGGTCTGCTAAGACTGGCTCCCGGCAAGGATCTAGCCGGGGGAGTCCGCTTCATCCCCTTGCTCTTTGTGGTCTTGGCGTCGTTTTGTTCCCTTCGAGCTTCGGCCTTACCTTGGCTCACCTCCCTTGCCTTGCTCAGTGCAGTGGTGCCCGTGGCTCAGACTACCCGTGCACAGTTATAGGGGTACAAAAGATGCACCCCTCTTTTTGTACACCGACAGGAGCCCCCGGGCCTGGGCCGCACGTAAGCGCAGTCGCGTCGTTGGGCTAGGCCCAAAAACGGTGCGCGGGCAGGCGGGGCGGTTTTTACCATGGTAGGTCTCTTCGTGCGCTGTGCTTCCCATGCCTCCCACGCGTGGCTCGGCGTGGGGATGCGTGCGTGACGTGGGCGGCATGCGTGGGGATGAGCTCTGCGCGCATGCGTCATGTCGTAGTAAAGGGGGCGGTTCGCGCCTTCCCCATAAACGGAGGAAGGCGTGGGCGCGCCCACTCTTGAGCAGGGCGAGGCATGGTCTTCAAGGCGTCCACTCCCACGATCACAAGGCGGGGAGAGGTCGCATCACCCGTCGCCTGGGTCCCGCACGCCCTCCACGCGGCTCTCATGCGCTTGGGGTGGCGAACAGTGGAGGCGGGAAACCGGGCCGTCGCGGGCCGGGGCAGCGGGTCGGTCCCAGTTCCCTGTGCCTTCCGCGTCTTGATTGGCTGAGCGGGGCGGCTGAGCCCCCACCCCGTTCCTTTATAAAGAGCGGGAGGGGGGAATGGCGTCCCGCATTCTTCCATCTTCTCCTTCCTTCAGCTTCTGCTCCCCCCCTCCATCCGCCATGGAGAGAGGGAATCCCGGTTCTTCAACGGTGGCGGCGAGGGTTGCCGCTCGACAATGCGCCCTTCCTTCTCCTGCCCCTGCGGTGGCAGATCCAGTCGCGAGGGGAAGGGGGAGGGGGCGAGGCCGTGGGCGAGGCCGAGGCGCTCGGGGAAGAGGAGGACGGGGAGGCGTGCCGGTCTTGCCTCCGCCAGTGGCGCCTCCCCCCATGGAGGGCCACGTTGGGGACGACCCTTGCGAGTTCTTCGTCAGGCTGCGCCGGCCGCCTCGCCGTCGCCTCCGTCTCCCGACTCCATTCGCGAGCGAGATGGATCTAGACCCGCCGGAGTCACTGCGGCTGCACATGAGGGGTTGTGGGATCAGCGGTACGCGAGTCCGCGTCGACTTCCCAGCCCCTCACGTGATGTATCTTGGTCGAGGGTGGAAAATGTTCGCCCATATCCACCACTTGATGGCGGGGCTCACTCTCCATTTCAAGCTGATGGAGGCCGGCCTCCTCTCCGTCAAGGTCTTCGGGTGCTTTGGGACTCAGGCAAGGTGTTGCAAGGAGAGCTCTTCCGATAGCGAAGACTCCTCCTCGGGCGGGAGTGACGAGGAGGACAGCGGCAGCGACGACGAGGGTAGCAGGCGGCAGGATGATGGGTCCGACTAGGTGTCGGGTGCCACTCCGCGCGGCACCGGCGACCCCATCATCCGTGTCGCCGGCTCCTTGAACTCCTCGGGGTCGTCTTCTTGGGCGGCTGGCATTGGGAGGCTGCGGAAGAGGAAGAGGGCGGGCGGCAAGGCCGTCAAGTCGGAGTAAGCGGGCTCCGACGCCTTCGACGCATGCTGACGTCCTGCCGCCTCATCTTCGAGCTCTGCTTCCGGCGCCGCCATCACCACCCAGCCTGCGGACGACCACCGAGATGTTCTCTTGGTGTCTTATGCCACCCGTAGCTCTCCTAGGCGCTTCTTTTGCCCTTTTCGCCTCCTTGACCTGTCTCCTGAGGAGAGGGACAAGAAAGGGGTTACGGGCACCTTATCTGTTTTTAGTTTGTAAGCCTTCAGGCCTTGCCTTAATTTAAAACTTGTAATCCCATCATTCATGTTTTTCATTCCCCATGGACTGTACCTGAATGGAATGTTTTTAATGAAAAAGGGATGCTTGCCGGGTCATTTGTTTGCCGGTAGAACCCACGGCAAGGAGTAAATCCTTGATATCCCTATGATAAACATTTCCTTGCCTGGCAACAGGCCCTGCCGTCTTCCCACTTCACTCGACCTTTCTCACGCTTTCGGCGGAGGCAGGGATGAGGTGGGTTCAGGCTCCCCGTTTCATCCTTTTGCTGCCGCGACTACGACCAAACCTGGCCCCAGGAACGAGCCCTAGGGCCTAGAGTTTTTAGGGAAGCACGGTAGCCTTGGGAAAATACGGGGTTTCACATACCTCAGTCCATAAGGGAATGCATGATAAGGGACGAAGAACTTATCTGAAGCCGTAGCCCCCGGCAACTCTGGTTTGCCGTGGGTGAATCTTTGCACTTGCAGCCCCCGGCAATACTGGCTTGCTGGGGCCTAGATGCCGGTCTGTCCCTCTTTTCTTTTTCGTCCTCAAGTGATCCGACGAGGATATCTGTGAGTCCTGTGAACCAAACAAGACTAAAGAACAACAAAGGGATGCACTCTCGACCACTAAGCTCGGGGTTAGTCGCCGCCAAGCACTATCAACCCTAACCAAGGACGAGACTCGGCCTAGCATGCATGCTATAACTTAGGGCGCCAACGCTTCATTTATTTATGCCCAGGGTCTGCGCCTGGCTTTGTACAAAGGGTTACATGCATCATCGGCAATGCTTGTACAAAAGGTGGCTTGCCGGGGCCCGACAAGCCGCGCCTCCAGGTAAAACTTGCGAAGATGCTCAATGTTCCAGGAGTTACTCACCGGGCAGCATCTTGATCTCGAGCGGACTGCGCCCGGGCACAGTGACTCGTATTACCCGATAAGGGCCTTCCCACTTTGGCGTCAACTTGTTCGAATTCTTGGCCGATTGAACGCGCCGAAGGACAAGGTCGCCTTCCTCAAGGCTTCGGGCATGAACCTTGCGGCTATGGTAGCAGCGCAAGGCTTGCTGGTAGCGTGCTGCTCTCACAGCCGCCCGAAGACGATCTTCCTCAAGGAGCATTGCGTCATCCTGCCATGATTGCTCTTGCTCAAGCTCATCATAGCGAGCACTCGAGGTGACCCGTATATGAGTTCAATGGGGAGAATTGCTTCTGCCCCGTATATCAGGGCAAAAGCTGTCTGGCCGGTGGCTCGATTTGGCGTCGTCCTGATCGACCAAAGAACCGCCGGCAGCTCATCAATCCAGTGCCTTCCGCTCTTGTGCAGCCTGTCAAAGGTCTTGGTCCTTAATCCTCGCAGTACTTCAGCATTTGCCCTCTCAGCTTGACCGTTGCTTCGCGGATGGGCAACGGAAGCGAAACAGACTCAGCTGCCGAGGTCTTGGATATATTGCATGAAGGTGCAGCTCGTGAACTGTGTGCCGTTGTCGGTGATAACCCTGTTGGGTACACCAAAATGGCACACTAGTCCCTTGAAGAACTTGACGGCTGACTGAGCTGTGACCTTCCTTACTGCCTCCACCTCTGGCCACTTTGTGAACTTGTCGATGGCAACGTACAAGTACTCAAAGCCTCCGACAGCACGAGGGAAAGGGCCCAGTATGTCGAGCCCCCAGACCGAGAAGGGCCAGGAGAGAGGAATGGTTTGAAGGGCTTGAGCTGGTTGATGAAGCTTCTTTGAATGGAACACGCTTCACACCTGGTGACTAGTGTCGTCGCATCCTGGAGGGCGGTGGGCCAGAAGAAGCCTTGCCGAAATGCCTTGTCGGCAAGGGCCCTTGACCCAATGTGGGATCCACATATGCCTCCGTGTATCTCCGCCAACAGCTCCAGTCCTTCCTCTCGAGGGATACACTTCAATTTCACGCCGTTCGGCCTCTTTCTGTACAGGACGTCATCGATTTAACTGGTACATGGTAGAGCGATGGGCTACTTTTTCCGCTTCTTCCTGCTCCTCGGGAAGTTCCCTGTTGGAGGAATCGGACGGTATCTGTGCCCATCTTTGGAGCACAGGGCTCGACGGTGAGGACTAAAGGCATTTCCTCCGCCATAGGAAGCGGCTGTTTGACGGCAAGAGCTTGACGCTCTGCCGAGTCGATCGTCTCCGTGGCGGGCTCGATATCCCCAAAGAACATCCTTGCCGGGCGGCTCCGGGAGCTTCGGCGGGAAAGTACTTGCAGCCCTGATTTCCTCCTCTTATTCTGCTCTGTTGATGGATCAACGGATGGCTGAGTTAGCTGAAGCACAAAGGTACCTGGTTCCACAGGTAGCTTGAGGGCAGCGTGTTTTGACAGGTAATCGGCGATATCGTTCTCTACTCGGGGAACGTGTTCGGCCTGTATACCGTCGAAACGCTCTTCCAGCTTTCTCACTTCATCGAAGTAGGCCTTCATCAACGGGCACTGGTAATCCTTGTTGACTTGCTTGACGACAAGCTGCGAGTCTCCCCTGACGATGAGCTTCTTGATTCCGAGGTCCGCCGCGATTCTAAGACCGGCAAGCTGCCCTTCGTACTCTGCTGTATTGTTTGTTGACACCTCCCTGGGGAAGTGCATCTGGATCACGTACTTGAGGTGCTCTCCGGTGGGCGCGACGAGAAGTACGCCAGCCCCAGCGCCTTGTAAGGAGAAAGCTCCGTCAAAGTACATGATCCAGTCACAACTTGCCTCCTTGCCGGGGAGAGCAGTCTCTTGGGCTTCTTCGTCAGGCTTCGCGGTCCATTCTGCAATGAACTCCGCTAAGACTCGGCTTTGAATCGTCGAAGTACTTTCAAACTTGAGGCCCAAGCTGGACAGCTCCAGTGCCCATTCAATAATTCTTCCCGTTGCATCCGGATTTTGCAATATCCGTTGCAGAGGGAGGCGAGTGACGACAGTGATCTCGTGTGCCTGGAAGTAGTGACGCAGCTTCCTCGAGGCCATAAGAAGGCCGAAGAGCAGTTTCTGCACACCGGAGTACCTTGACCTAGCCCCCTGCAGGAGGGAACTAACAAAGTAAACCGGGCGCTGCATCATTTTCTTCTTTGGCGGCACTTCAACCGGCTGCGTCGTCTCCGCATTGGTGGTGTCGGGCTCTGCCGCTGCTATAACCTCGTCGTCAACCTCTCTCTGCGCCACTAGCGCGGCGCTGACCACTTGGTTCGTTGCCGCTAGGTATAGCAGCAACGGCTCCTGTGGCCTAGGCGCAACTAGTATTGGCGTGGAGGAGAGGTACTTTTTCAAATCTTGTAATGCTGCTTCGGCTTCCGGATCTCTTCTGTGATGAACTCTTGCCGTTCCAAAGCTTGCTTCGACCTTACCTTGTGGGCGCGCGCGCGAGGCGAGCAATGAGGTGGTGCTCAATCACCTCCCTGAGAACACCGGGGATGTCGGAAGCTTGCCATGCAAATACATCGACATTCGCCCACAGGAAGGTGACGAGCGCGTCTTCCTATTTGTCGTCAAGGGTGGAGCTTATGGTAAAAGCTCCTCCCGTGCTGTCCTCACTGACAGAAACCTTCTTGGTTCCCGGTGGCATGGCCCTGGGCTTCTTGTTTCCACCGGTGGAGCTCTCTGGCACGTCCTCGACCGCAACGCTACACTCCGAAGAGGTGCGCTTGCCGGAGTGGGTGTCCGAGGTCTCACCGGTCTTCTTCTTCTTTTTCCCCCCGAGGTCCCAGCGGCCGGAGCAACTGCCCTAGTGGCGGCAGCTACTGCAACTGCTTGCTGGTATAGTTGATCACCGCAGATCAGCGCATCTTTCTTGTCGGAGGGGATGGTGATGATCGTCACAGGTCCTGGCATCTTCAGGGTGTTGTTGGCGTAGTGTGATGCTGCCATGAACTTGGCCAGCGCTGGGCGGCCAAGGATCCCGTTGTAGGGCAAGGGGATCTTGGCAACATCGAACATGATCCTCTCTGTCCTGAAGTTCAGGTCGCTTCCAAAAGTCACGGGCAGCGTGACCTTTCCCTTGGGTTGGCTTCTTCCCGGGTTGACCCCCTGAAACGTGCCCGTCTCTTCGAGGTCTCCGTTAGGAATATGTAGCTTCTCGATCACGGCAGGCGAGATCAGGTTCAGACCGGCCCCGCTGTCGACTAGCATCTTTGTCACCTTGAGGTTGCGTATTGTTGGTGAAACCAACAATGGCAAGCACCCGACCGCAGTAGTGCGATCAGGGTGATCCTCAATGTCAAAAATGATAGGTGTGTTGGACCACTTCAACGGCCTCTGGGCATCAAACGACGGCTCTGCCGCTGTAATCTCTCGCGCCCACTGTTTAAGTCGGCGGTGAGAAGTATGCAGCGAGGCGCCGCCATCAACGCACATGGCCTCTATAGCTCTCTGAAACCCTTGGCCGCCGGATTCGTCGTCCTCTTCATGATCGTCGTCTTCTGGCTTTCCGTCATGGCCCCGGGCGGGCCTCTCCTGTTGCTTATCCATGCCGCGACGACCCGCCTGGTCGTCACGCTTCTTGCCGGACCCCTCAGCACCGTCGGGGCCCTTCTCCTTGTCCCGCCTCTCATACTCGGCCCTCCGCTTCTCAGCGAGGAGCTCGACTTGTCGGCAGTCTTGGAGAGCATGGCCTTTGGTGCGATGGATCTTGCAGTATCGCTTGTCGGAGTTTCCTGGCTTCTCGGCAGCCGCCAAAGGCCGAAGGCGACACACCCGGCAACTTCCTTGCCGGGGTCGTCTGCCTTGGTTTTCTTGGTGGAGCCGGCGTCATCAGATCCCTCGACGGCAAGCACGGCTTTTCCTTTGCACTTCCTGTTGCGACGCCGGCCTTTCTTTGCCGGGGCGGCAATATCCTCTTCTGAGGAGTCGGTTTCCACGCCGGCATCTTCGCCGGGGTACTTCCTTCCCTCTTCAGCTCGGGCACACCTGTCAGCAAGAACATAGAGTTCTGCGACATCCTTCACCTTGTTCTTTGCCAGCTCTTCGCGCATCTTGCGATTACGCACGTTCTGATGGAACACGCTGATGATGGCGGCAGGGTGAGCGTCAGGGATATTGTACTATACCCGGCTGAACCTTTGTATGTACTTGCAGAGACTCTCGCCTCCCTTCTGAGGAATGACGTGCAGGTCGCTTGCTTGGCCATGAGCTTGGTGGCCTCCAGTGAAGGCGCCCACGAACTCATGGCACAAATCCAACCAGGAGGAAATAGAGTCTATCGGCAAGTGCATCAACCATGACATGGCATTGGGTTTAAGAGCCAACGGAAAGTAGTTCGCAAGCACCTTATCGTCGCGAGCTCCGGCAGCTTGCATTGCGATGGTGTAGATGCTGAGGAACTCGGACGGGTGGGTCTTGCCGCCATACTTCTCGCCCACGTCAGGTTTGAAGGTGCGGTGAGTGGGCCACTGGAACTGCCGCAGCTCACGGGTAAAAGCCGGACAGCCTACCTCGTAAGGTAGGCCTCCAGGGCTCCCCAGTGCCGGGTGGCTCACATCAGGCCCTGCTCGCTTGTCTGATTGGTGGCGTGCTCCGCGCCGGCGCTCAATGGTGGTTCGAGCGTCTTCATGTTCTCGTTCCCGAAGAACCTCGTGCTTGTCACGGTGGGCCCACGGGTCAGACGACGCTATGGAGATTTCGTCGACTGTAATGTCGCGACAGGCTGGCGTCCGCGGTATTGGGCGAGGAGGCGGCGAGTGCACCATGGTCGCAGCGCTGCCAACTCTCTTGCCACTGGTACGCGGGACTCCGTCGGATCGTCGACCTGGGGGCTCCACCGGACTTGGGTCATCTTTGTTGGCCACCGCAACAAGGCGTTGGATAGTGGCTCTCCATTCGTCGAGTTTCCCCGTAGTGGGAGGAAAATCGAGGAGCAACTGCGCCGCGTCGTGAACCTGCTGGCGTTGGTGGCAGCGAAACCTGCACGGATCGCGACGCGCTTCGACTTCTGACCATGTCAGAAGGAGCTCCATCACGACCCCGCGGTCGCATGCCATCTCCACCAGCGCCTCGGCGAGCGGGCAGGTCTTCTAAATCCAGGGAGTGGCGCTCGGGGCTCTTTCCACGGCGACGCCCGGGGTCTTCGGCGTGATTACGCCGTTAAATCGCGCCGCTTGAGAGGAGCGCGCCGTCGGCGCCGGCGTGGGAGTCTTGGAAGCCCTCACGTCGCCTTCGGGCGGGGTGGCAGTGATCTTGGAAGGCCCCGCGCCACCCGCGGAGGTCCTGGCTCTGTCTTTGTATTTGGCGGCGTGCGGCCTATCACCAGGCGCACGAACATTGCCGCCTCCCAAACTTCGGCTGCTGGGACGGTGTTGGTGTTCGCGAACAGCGCCCCGGGTGCTTTCTGCAACCGGTCCGCTGCTCGCCCGCATCGGGGCGGGATGTCCGGCCTCCGACGGGGCAACCGCCACCGTCGTCTTCTTCTTGGGCGCCATGACGATGAAGAAGCGTCGAACTAACTGCTAGAGCCGATTCTCACAACTGCGCTCCCCTACCTGGCGCGCCAAAGATGTCGGTGCGAAGACGACACCTATGGGATTACAAGAATCCCTACTACGGTTGCGGGGCGCGGGGTCGTGAGAAGAGCGGATCAAACAGATAGCACACAGGTCCGTTATCGTGGTTCGGGCCGCGAGGATGCGTAAAACCCTACTCCTTCTTTGGTGGCTTGTTTATCTGTGTTCTTGAACAAGCAATGGGGCGTGAGGAGCTCCAAAAAGCCGAATCCTCCTCCTGGTCGCCTTGGGCCTCCTTTTATAGGGAAAGGGGTTGTCACAGTGGCACACAGGAGGTGGAAAGGGTATAGTGATCCGAGTTTATCCCTCGCATTACATGACAAGGCGCATTTAATGCGCCTCGCTTAGGTGTCCTTGCTTTATCAGGGACGGGGGAGAGCCATGTCTCGTCCGTCGCCGCTCCCTCTCGTGTTGACACGCGCCTTGGCCAGCGGTGCCTGCGGTGCCATGTAGGCAGGCAGGCAGCTGAGGTGGAGCAACGGTGGGTCTCCACGAGGGTCCTGCTTGCTGCCACGCAGGTGCCTGCCCAACTGGTTGGGTCGGCAGCTGTATGCGAACGGTGGTGGAGGTTTAATTGGCGTGGGCCTGATAGTGGCCCTACGGGTGCTCATGGCAAGGGCTTTGCCGGGGCCCTGGCAAGGGTCTTGCCGTGGCGTCTGCTGTCATCCCCGGCAAGGCTCTTGCCGGGGGCCTGGTGGTCTTCCTTGACTGGGATCCCGCCAAGGGTTGTCATCTTCTATAGTGTGTATCTGATCTTGAATGTCGTCACAAAGATCTGCATGCCACCACGGGGATGTCTCCTGAATCCTTGCCCCATGGGGGCAGTGGACTCAAGGGTGACTCGCTCCGTAGGTGTGGGGCGAGCTGTCGCGGCAAGGGTCTTGCCGGGTCTGCTAAGACCGCCTCTCGGCAAGGATCTTGCCGGGGGAGTCCGCATCGTCCCCTTGCTCTTTGTGGTCTTGGCGTCGTTCTGTTCCCTTCGAGCTTCGGCCTTACGTTGGCTCCCCTCCCTAGCCTTGCTCAGTGCGGTGGTGCCCGTGGCTCAGACTGCCCGTGCACAGTTATAGGGGTACAAAAGATGCACCCCTCTTTTTGTACACCGACACTCGGTATCACCGAGATGGGATTGCAAACTCTTTGTTGCCTATTGCAATAATCTCGGTCTCACCGAGATATGCTGTTGGTCCCACCGAGTTCGCAATGCAAACTCTCTGTCTCCCTTTCGTAACGTTTCGCTCCAACCGAGATGAGCGAACCGGTCCCACCGAATTTGCCTGACCAACTCTCTGGTTAGCTTATTACCAAAATCGGTCCCACCGAGTTTGTGTAATCGGTCTCACCGAGATTACGTTATGCCCTAACCCTAATAAAATCGGCCACACCGAGTTGATCATGTTGGACCCACCAAAAATCCTAACGGTCACATTATGACCCAAATCAGTCCGACCGAGTTTTATAGTTCGGTCCCACCGAGTTTGGTGATTTGTGTGTAACGGTTAGATTTTGTGTGGAGGCTATATATACCCCTCCACCCACTCTTCATTCGTGGAGAGAGCCATGAGAATATGCCTACACTTCCAACATACATTTTCTGAGAGAGAACCACCTACACTTGTGTTGAGGTCAAGATATTCCATTCCAACCACATAAATCTTGATCTCTAGCCTTCCCCAAGTTGCTTTCCACTCAAATCATCTTTCAACCAAATCCAATCCTATGAGCGAGAGTTGAGTGTTGGGGAGACTATCATTTGAAGCACAAGAGCAAGGAGTTCATCATCAACACCCCATCTATTACCTTTTGGAGAGTGGTGTCTCCTAGATTGGTTAGGTGTCACTTGGGAGCCTCCGTCAAGATTGTGGAGTTGAACCAAGGAGTTTTTAAGGGCAAGGAGATCACCTACTTCGTGAAGATCTACCCGAGTGAGGCAAGTCCTTCGTGGGCGACGACCATGGTGGGATAGACAAGGTTGCTTCTTCGTGGACCCTTCGTGGGTGGAGCCCTCCGTGGACTCGCGCAACCGTTACCCTTCGTGGGTTGAAGTCTCCATCAATGTGGATGTACGATAGCACCACCTATCGGAACCACGGATAAAAAATCTCCGAGTCTCCAATTGCGTTTGCACACTCCAATCCCATCCCTTTACATTCTTGCAATTTGCATGCTTTACTTTCCGCTGTTCATATACTCTTATCATGCTTGCTTGATATGTATTGTGAATGTTTAAACATGTGCTAAAACTTCACTTCAACTTCAAGAAATTAAAAACTGCCACTTTTCTTGCTAAGGGTCTATTCACCCCCCTCTAGACACCTTTCCTCGATCCTTTCAATTGGTATCAGAGCTTTGGTCTCCATTGCTTTGGTTTAATCACCATTGGAGGAAGATGGATGAGTCTACGTTGGGGATTCTTAGACGTAGTGCCTATTCTTAATGGAGAGTTATTTCATGAGTGGAAAAATGAGATGCTTGAGATTTTCAATGAGTATCATTTGAACAAGTACATTTCTAGCCCTTGTGCACCCCTTGTTGATCCTTTGCATCCTACCCTTGATGAGTCTATTGACATGATCCGCAACCTTAGAACTGTTATTCTTATCACTAGAGGCTTGCCTAGAAACTTGATTGGATGTTTGCCTACTCTTGATTGTGCCTACACTATATGGAGATTTCTTGAGGAAAGATTTCCAAACTATTCCTTGCAAAACTTAGACGAAATTCTCCATAAGTATATTGCCTTGGGTAAGATGAATTCCAGTGATCCTAAGTTTCGTGATTGTCCATTTGAGCTTACCAATCTCATGCCTGCCAAAGGAGATGTTGGAATCATTAGCAATATCATCTCCGAAGCTATTAGAATTCATAAAGATGACCATTGTGATGATCATTTATCTAATGAATTACCCTCTCTAGGAATTGATCAAATACAAGACGATGTTGAACATGGATACTATGATGATGATAGTGACTATGATCTTGATGATGCGATGAGACACTTTGGTCTTATGGCTAATCTTCGCGGCTACATGGCTGGAGGAAAGGAATGGGTCCTTGATAGTGGATGTACTGATCATATGACCAGAGACAAAGATATGTTTCGTGAGCTTCTTTGAAAAGCGACCCTCGAAAGTATGTCACTTTTGGTGATAACTCAAAGGGTAAGGTGGTTGGCCTCGGTAAGGTGGCCATCTGACATGATAGCTCCATACAAAATGTCATACTCGTTGAATCTCTTGGGTACAATTTACTTTCAATATCTAGAATTTACTGATTTCGGTTTCAATGTCCTATTTACTGAAGTAGATTGCCAAGTGTTTCATAGAGACAATCATAAAATGGTATTTACCGGTATACGTAGAGGTGATCTTTACATTGTTGATTTCACTAAAAAGGCTCAACCTAGAACTTGCTTAATTGCTAAATCTTCTAAAGGCTGGTTGTGGCACAGAAGGTTAGGTCATGTGGGCATGCGAAATCTCGATAAGCTTATTAAAGGTGATCATATCCTTGGAGTAAAAGATGTTATATTTGACAAGGATAGACTTTGTAGTGCTTGTCAAGCAGGAAAACAAGTTGGAGGAATTCACCCCGTGAAGAACATCATGACCACGAGAACACCGCTCGAGCTACTTCACATGGATCTCTTTGGTCCCAATGCCTACAAGAGTCTCAGTGGTAACTCATTTGGTCTAGTCATAGTCGATGATTTTTCAAGATTTACGTGGGTGTTCTTTCTTGATGATAAATCGCAGGTCCAAAAGATCTTCAAAAACATCGCTAGGAAGGCCCAAAATAAATTTGAAGTGAAGATCAAGAAGGTTCGGAGCGACAACGGAACGGGGTTCAAGAACGCAAATGTGGATACTTTTCTTGACGAAGAAGGGATTTCACACGAGTTCTCGGCTACATACACGCCTCAACAAAATGGAGTTGTTGAGAGGAAGAACCGGACTCTTATTGAGATGGCAAGAACGATGCTTGATGAGTACAAAACTTCAAAATACTTTTGGACGGAAGCGGTTGAGACAGCTTGGCAAGCAACAAATCGCTTGTATCTTCACAAGCTACTCGACAAGACGGCATACGAGCTCCTCACCGGTAACAAACCCCAAGTTGGATACTTTCGAGTATTCGGCTCAAAGTGCTACATTCTTGATAAGCATCGTCATTTTAAATTTGCTCCTAAATCTCATGAAGGTTTCTTACTTGGTTATGGCTCAAACTCTCACACTTGCCGTGTCTACAACAGTTTCACCCGAAAGGTTGAAGTGACGGTAGATGTGAAGTTTGATGAATCTAACGGCTTGCAAGTAGAGAAATTGCCAATTGATGTAGGAGACAAAGACCCTTCGGAAGCAATCCAAGACTTGTCTATTGGCAAGATCCTTCCAACGGAGGTGAAGGAGAGTACCTCGTCCGTCCAAGTGGAAGCTTCCACCTCACGACAGGGTGAACAAAGAGTCGACATGGAAGCATCCACGAGTGGGACACACCAAGATGAAGAAAACGAGGAAGTACACCAAGATGAACCTCATCAACCTCCCTCTCCACCATGACAAGAGAACGACAACGTCAACAATGAAGAAGGACAAGAAGAAGGACAAGATGAAGATGATGTTCCACCCCAACCAAAGCAAAAGCTCCCACGAGTTCGAGCAAGAGTCGCCAAAGACCATCCCGTCGAGAAAATCTACAATGGTATCCAAACCGGGAGAATCACTTACTCTAAAACTCATTTGGCTAATTTTTGTGAACATTATTCATTCATCTCTAGCATTGAACCTATGAAGGTTGAAGAAGCATTGGAAGATCCGGATTGGCTAAACGCCATGCATGAAGAGCTACACAACTTTGAGAGAAACAAAGTGTGGACATTGGTCGAGAAGCCCGACAACAACCACAACATCATTGGTACCAAATGGGTGTTTCGCAACAAGCAAGATGAAGATGCTCAAGTCGTCCGCAACAAAGCTCGTCTAGTCGCCCAAGGCTACACTCAAATTGAAGGTATGGACTACGGTGAAACATATGCCCCCGTTGCTAGACTTGAGTCCATTCGCATCTTACTTGCTTATGCTAATCACCATCATATCACCTTATACCAAATGGACATTAAAAGTGCTTTTCTAAATGGTGAAATTGAGGAGGAATTTTATGTTAAGCAACCTCCCTAAGATTGTCAATCCTAAGAAACCTAATCATGTTTACAAACTTCACAAAGCTCTTTATGGTCTTAAACAAGCTCCTAGAGCGTGGTATAAATGCTTGACCAAGTTCCTTATTGAAAAAGGCTTTGTAATTGGAAAAAATAGATTCTACGCTTTTTACTAACAGTTTTAATGGAGAACTATTTTTGTGCCAAATTTATGTTGATGATATTATATTTGGTTTGACTAACCCTCATTTTAGTGAGAAGTTTGGAAAGCTAATGTCGGAGAAGTTTGAGATGTCTATGATGAGTGAAATCAAGTTCTTTCTCGGTTTGCAAATCAAGCAAACTAAGGAAGGCACCTTTGTTTCTCAAACAAAAGTACACCAAGGACTTATTCAAGAAGTTCAGTATGCAAGAATGGAAAGGTATGAATACACCCATGCCTACTAGTGGACATCTTGATTTGACCAAAGATGGTGAACTGGTTGATCAAAAAGTTTACCGCTCTATGATTGGTTCATTGTTATATCTATGTGCCTGTCGTCCCGATATTAAGCTAAGTGTGTGCATGTGTGCACGATATCAAGCGGCCCCTAAAGAATGTCATCTTAAGGCTGTGAAAAGGATAGTGAGATACTTAATACATACACCAAATTTTGGCATTTGGTATCCTAAGAGGTCTTCTTTCGATCTTGTCGGCTACTCCGGTTCGGACTATGCTGGAGACAAGGTTGATAGGAAGTCCACTTCGGGTACTTGTCAATTTCTTGGTAGATCTATTGTGTCTTGGTCCTCCAAGAAACAAAACTCGGTATCCTTATCCACCGCCGAAGAGGAATACATTGCCGCTGGTTCATGTTGTGCTCAATTACTTTGGATGACCCAAACTCTTAAAGATTATGGGATATATGTGAAACTTGTTCCATTGCTTTGTGACAATGAGAGTGCTATTAAGATTGCTCACAATCCCGTGCAACATTCTCGAACCAAGCATATTGAAGTTCGTCATCATTTCATTCGAGATCATGTTGCCAAAGGGGACATTGATCTTAAGCATGTTCGCGCCGATATGCAATTGGCGGATATATTCACCAAACCGCTTGATGAGAAAGTTTTCCGTTTGAGAGGAGAATTGAACATCATTAATGCTTCAAACTTGGAGTAGGAACTCCATTTGGATACATGCAAGGCATGAGCCTTTGACTAATCCTTGATATTTCTTTCATGATGCTATTTATATGTCTTGGATATACTTGCACCCTTGCATGCTATCTAACCCTTTTAGGTACTTGGATGAATATAAATCCATGAGATTGCAACTCACTCACATCTTGAGCAATCTCTACATCACCAAGTCTCTACACAATGGTGGTTGAAAACAAGGAAGCATGAAACTCTTCAAACATATCCTTTGACAAATTCTATATTAAGTTTTATGATTGTCATTTTGGATACACAAGTGCTCTTCCTTGCAAAACTAACCCATGTAGGTAGATGAACTCAAATTCCAAGTGGTGCTCCCAACTCTTGATGAGCTACATCAACCTTGAGCAACCCACACAAGTTCAACTACATGATCAAGATCAACACCACCACCCAAGGTATGTTATTCCATCTTGGAGAAGATTTACTCCAAGTCATGGGTCAAAGCAACTCAACAAGATGTGAATACATCAAGATGCTTAAACGAAAAATGGTAACCCCATTTGAGCTTAAACGATGAGTATGACCTATGATCAAGTGCCCTCACTTGACTCCTAAGTCAATATACTCTAACATAGCTGACTTTGTCGCCGACCAATTCTAGATGAAGTTCTGTTGTGTTTCTCCGTGCTCTTGCATTTTTCTCATGCATATTTGTTTCTCCTTTCAAAAAAACAAAACAAAACAAAACAAAAACTTCATCGAGAATTCCTTTCTTTTTATTTTTGTTCTGCATTCCCTGCATCCAATTCATTCCAAATCCTTCAGCTAATTCATTGCAAATCCTTATGAGATCTTATTTGCCTAGTGAGCTGAGGTGACAAGTGTTTTCTCTGTGATGAACACGGTCCCACCGGTCTGTTGCTTTCGGTCCAACCGAATCCTTTCGGTGCAACCGAACACACAACTTGGTGCCACCATTTCACTGCAGAAAAGACAACTTTCCACTTGATCCTGCATTTTTGCTCCAGCTCCACTCGATGATTCTTGTCCTCTACCAGCATCATCTCCTCTATGCTGCTTTGCTCTGTGTCTCAAGCACCAAACCTATTTTGACTCTCACTCTAGAAGATCCCTTCTTGGAAATTGATGTCAAAGGAGGAGAGAGATCACATCAAAGCTTAATCACTTTGACAGGGGGAGAGAGTTCTTCAACAGGGAGAAAGAAGAATCACATCAAAGGCCCCAGATGCTTGGTTTCAAGAGGAGAGAAGTCACATGTCTTTAAGAGGGGAAAGACATGTTCATATTTGGTTATTTGCATTTGCTCTGATTTTCTGTTCCCTATCTTCTCCCGGTATCCCATGCAAGATTCAGGGGGAGCAAGACATCTAAGGGAAGGAAATTTTTGAATTCATTGCATATCTTTACCTTTGGGGACATGTCTATATCCAATAGAGTACTCAGTACTCACTCTCTACATGTCATCCCAGTCTTGGTACTCTTGTGGTTTCTTTTGTTTGCTCTGGCTAGTAGATGTATCTGTGTTATCTAACCTTGTTTACTCAGGTTCATTCCTTCCTAAGCCAACTCAAGACCACAAGGTAAGTATATGCATCACAGTCATGTGCATGAGGATTTCTTGCTGATGTACATATTGTTTGCAATATGGACTCATGAGCATGAAGGTACATTTCCTATACTCACATCATTTGCTCTGATGCATATAGCCAAGATACATGTAACACATTGCTTACTCTGTCATGCTTATGCATTCACATGCTCCTATATTCCATACTTACATGATTGCATACATGTAGGGGGAGCCTATGCATGTTACATGTCTTTCCGAAGCTTTACTTCTTATTCTCTATATCTTTATCTAAAGCTTTGATGTATGTTTTCATCAATTACCAAAAAGGGGGAGATTGAAAGCACAAGTGCTCCCTGGGTGATTTTGGCAACTAATGTCAACATATCTCTTGTTGGACCAATGCTTTCATTTAGTATGCTTCAGATAAGTTCAACAATGGAGTGGCATGGACTAGAGGATGTGGAACCCCTTCGAGATGATAATGAAAAAGGATTGGCTCAATCTCAAAGCTCAGGACTCTACATTTTTCTTTTTAGTGATCCAAGATCACATTGACACTACTAGGGAAAAGGCTAGCAGCAGCGCGGGTTTTAGATGTATCAGTAGTGCGGGTATAGGCGCTACTAATAAGGTGCTGCAGCTATTGCTTAGCAGCAGCGCTTGCCAGCCCGTGCTACTGCTAGGACAAGTAGCTGCAGCGTTTCTTCGTTACCACGTTGCTGCTAAGGTAACTACTTGCAGCGTGTTTTCTGCCCATCGCTACTAGTACTGTTTTTTATTTTTTATTTTTATTGTATTTATGCGCCATCATACAAATATTGGTACAATACTAGTTATGAGGTTTACATCATTATGTCCATAACAAGCAGTTAATTAAGGTGGATTAGGTTCAAGTGGAGGCAATATGTGGTGCATGTCAAAAGTATACTACTAATCCAAACTTGATCTAGTTTGGACTAGTAGTACTTTCGATGTGCACCACATGTTGCCTCCACTTGAATCTAATCCGCCAAAGACAAGATATTTAATCATCATCATGGTCATTACCACCAACAAGATTCATTTAATCACCACTAACACTAGCTAATAATAATCATCATAGTCATTACCACCAACACTAGCTATTTTATCATCATAGTAATAGTGTAGCACATCATCATCCTGAAACTCATTTCTAGCTAGCAAATCACTCCTGCTCTCTCTTAGGTAAAACAACATAAAACATGTGTAGCTCTCCTCCTTGATCAAGTTGGAGCATGCAGATGAACCTGTCTCCTAATCGTGGAAAGCGCCTCTGCTTGCTGCCCCTAGTACTTCTATGCGCTCCCCAACACATATTTGGTCCAGTCTTGCACTATTAAGCATCTGTCGCTAATCTTGAATGCACTAAAGTAATCAGAGGATATCTTGGCCGTAAGGTGATAATACTCATGGTACCTTTAGTCTCGATCCCATAAGGCACAACATTCATCGGGAGTCCCTGTTGAAGAACATCGTATGGTAACATACTTAGCAATGAAGTTTAGCTTCAAAAATAATGTATGGAAAAGATGCAATGAGGACAAATAGTAAAAATCTTACCATCCTTCCTAAATGGATGTGACCGTAGTTCACTACTTAACACCACTATCGGTCGCATCGCTTTCAAAGACTAACATTTCTAAATCCAGGAAGAAAATTTGCCTTGACAAAGATCAAGATCCTTAAGGGTTGAAACATAATGACTTAGCTACTCGCAGTTTAGTTCAACCTCGGGACAGTAGTAGGTCCTGTCTACCAAGCGCTGGACATGTTTGCTTGCACAGAAATAAGTTGACAATACAAATTAGTTGTCAACTACTTTTGAATAAACAATATCAAAGACATAAATATGGTTGAGAAACTTACATAATGGTATAACTGGAGGCGTCTGCATATCGACCCAAATGTCGGTATTACCTCCAATATCATCTTCCGGACGAATATCAAAGGTGATAACCATATCAGGATCAAATGCATAAGTCTTGCATACTGCTCGCCATGTTTTGCATCCAAAATAGGTGTAGTCGTCTGAATTGTATAATTTTGCATGGAAAATATAACCATGCTCGGTCTTCAAATAAACTTTCTTTACCTACGCAGTATGAATGAAACCTATCTTATCCAATACAAAAACTCTTGAATGGCAGGGGATACGCTAGTAGAATAGTAAAAAAAATCAGTTCAAGCAAATGAAGCAGATGTCATGCTTAGCTACGAAAAAAGACTTGTCGTTATGACTTCATCAGATCCACTTCAAAGTTCTCGTCCAGCCTTGATGTCAAGCGCCTATCATCATCTAGGAAGATTCCATCGCACAAAGCCGCGCTTGCCTTCGCAGTATTTGCAAATACCGAAATCCTTTTCGCCGCCGACATTTCCTATGTTCATAGTTAAAACATTAATTGAAAATCGATCGAAGACAACTACCAGGATACTCAACACACAAATCCGGGGCACTCGATATTTCCTACATATTCTGGCAGAAGTCATGCCAAAATTCACAGAAAAATCCGGCATGAGCTTTGCTAAAATAGGACATATCGAGCGCCTAAAATTTGCCGGAACGGAAATGAATCAACACTCCGGCAAAACATAGGCCACTCAGAGGTGTAACATGCAAACTTGACCGGCCACTTGGATATTGAGCAACACAAGATATACATTTCAAAATATCTTATAGGACTCAAATTAGCATGCATTCAATAAGCAAAAGTAAATCATCTCATGCGTCCCTAAATCGTCGAATATTATCACTAATACATCACGAATAGTGTCATACATATAACATCACTAATACAACTAAAACCTAGCACACGACGGGTATCGGGCGCCAAGCGGTGGACACCACAGAGAAGGAACCATCACGGGATCATAGCTCCAGTGAGATCCTCGAAAACCTGCCGGTATTGGAGAACGACCTGTGCTCCAACACAAACAAGTAGCGACGGATGCGCGTCCTCCTCATCGACACGGTGACGCACCACCTCCGCGAGTCCTCAAGCCTCTGGATCGCCATCGCCCACGCCGACCGCCACCAAAGAAGGTTCGGGTCAACGACAGTCGGCTCCTCACCAACTCGCGCCCGGTAGGTAGCGCCTCCCAAGACTACCTCGGCGGAGCCCAGTCCTGACATGGCCGATTTGGTCAAGCAGATGTCGCCCTCCGCCGACTCGACGACGAGGATGCAGGATAGGCATCGTCCACGTCGAGGCCGGAAAAATTTCTTTAACTAAAAAATAGCAACAAGTTCTTACTAACTAGTTCTATTAATTCAACTAGTTCTTACTAAAAATAAACTTACTATAAATAAAAATATTCTAATACCTAATTAGTACCTGGTTCTTAATATGCAACTAAAATAAACTTACTATAAATAAAAATAAACTTAATATGCAACTAAAATATAAAGAAACCCTAGGCAGAGGTAGGGAAGAGGGAGGAGCGGGCGTGCTCACCTCGGGTGCCTGCGACGAGGGAGGGGCAGGGCGGTGTCGAGATCGGGGTCGGGGCTCGGGCGCGCGGCGGATGGCGGCCGGCATCGAGGTCGGGTCGGGCGGGCGTCTGGGCGGGCGTTGAGGTCGGGGGCGGGGCGGCGTTGAATCTGGGGTCAGGGCGGCGTCCGGGGCGGCGTTGAGGTCGGGGGCGGGGGTGGCGTTGAGGTCGGGGGTCGGGCGGCGAGAGGGTGAGAGCGAGAGGCTGGAGGCCGACGGCCACGGCAAGTAGAGTGGAGAGAGTTGGATTTGGGGAAAGTGGCGTGGGAAGGACGAACCTCAGAAAGAAACAGTAGCAAGAGCGCTGCTCCGAGAAAAGCCTGCCGCTACCTTAGCTACAAGACGTTTCCTCGATACACGCCATCGCTACTCCTTTCTCTTTTTCCCTTTTTCATTTAGTTTTCTTCACATTTTATTTTTTCCTTTCACCTTATTCTATTTCTTTCATTTTCAATTACCTTTCCATTTTCTTTCCATTTAATTTTATAACCTTTAGCAAAGAACGAGTTTATATTAAAACGCCGCTACAAACAAATGTGAGCGGTAGCGCTGTTCATTATAGATCGCTACTACTATGTGTATCTTATGGGCTAAGCCGTGGAATTTTAGTAGTAACGCAGGTACAAGAAGACGCGCCATCGCTAGATCTTTATCTCAGCAGCTGTTACCTCAAAGCGCTACCTGCAAATTAGCACCAAATAAGGCATTTTTGACCCACGCTACTGCTAAAGTTCTGTGTATAGGGTTTTCCCTAGTAGTGTGAGTCCATAGGAAAGCCAATACTATTAAGAGGGGATGAGGTGTTGCTTAATGGCTTGCTTGCTCAAAGTGCTTAGTGATATGCTCCAAAGCCCTCAACCATTTTCTCACATCCACATATGTCCCAAACCAAAAGTCAAATTCGGCCCCACCGAAACTTTCTATCCGGCCCACCGAGTTCTCTTGACATAGCCACTACCAGAAACCCTAATCAATTCGGTCTCACCGATAGGAATCTCGGTATCACCAAGATGGGATTGCAAACTCTCTGTTGCGTATTGCAATAATCTCGGTCTCATCGAGATATGTGATCGGTCCCACCGAGTTCGCAATGAAAACGCTCTGTCTCCCTTTCATAACGTTTCGGTCCAACCGAGATGAGCGAATCGGTCCCACCGAGTTTGCCTGACCAACTCTCTGGTTAGCTTATTACCAAAATCGGTCCCACCGAGTTTGTGTAATCGGTCTCACCGAGATTACGTTATGCCCTAACCCTAATGAAATCGGTCCCACCGAGTTGATCATGTCGGTCCCACCAAAAATCCTAACGGTCACATTATGAACCTGTCAGGACCCTGATCCTAAGCCACATCGATCTAGCATGGAACACATCATATCGCTTTGCGGCCTCACGCATGGTATCCCCATGGGTGCCACCTTACCTGGCCCGGGAGCATTTGCGCCTTTTGGCTCACGTATATGATAGTGTCGCTAGCATCGATATGACAGGGAACCCATGCCAACATGACTAGTCGTGAACCCAAAGTGGCACTAACTTACAGGGACAGGCATAGATGACCCAGCAATGAACGTGTCGGTCATCAGCAAGTGAATTCGGGCTGTAGCAACTGGGCTAGTAGGACTCCGGGATTCCGGGATGTCGCAGGCTAACAGGACTCCAAAAGACACCGCGTGACATTTCCCCGAAGGGACAGACACAGGATCAAAAAAGGACACATGCCGGCCAGTCTAAGTGATCCAGAGCAGTAGCAACTGTGCTAGCAGGACTCCGATATATCGGGCTGTAGCAGACTACCATGGCTCAGTGGAAGGACTAGACTACATTTCCCCATAAGAGAGGCTACCAAAGATAGACAACTAGGTTGTCGGATCCCACACATACCAAGCATTTCATATCATACACACAATATGCTCGATATGTGCAAATACCACATGGCATCACAACAAAACTCTACAACTCAAAGTATTTATTCATTAGGCTCCGAGGAGCCAAGTATTACAAACACGGGTCTCATGACCCCACATACAGAGCATACAAGCAACAAGCACATGCGGAAGCTTAACTTGTCTGAGTACGCATAACTACAAATGAAAAAGGCCGAGAAGCCCGACTATCTACAAGACCCTCCCAAGGGTACAAGATCGTAGCCGAGGTAACAAGCTAAACGTCAAGTCCACGCTGAACTACTAGCGAGGACCGACATCTCTCTCGCAAAACATAAAATAGGCAAACGTGAGTACAAATGTACCCAAAGAAGACTTACATCGTAATCTAGCCACATATGCATTAGTATCAACAAAGGGGTGGTGGAGTTTGACTGCAGCAAGCCAGCTTTGACTCAAGGCTATCCTAAACTATGACCGCAAGTAACTCTTTTGAGGTGGGCGCACGAGTCCACATATTCACCATATCAATACACCACTATGGATCCGCTCCCGTCTCCCTACGAGAACACCATCCATAGCACTCAGGCTTATCTTGCGAGTTTTAGAGTATCCACTTTCACTTGTCTATGAACTGTACAGGCAACCCAGAAGTCCTTTTCCGCGGACATGGCTATTCGAATAGACGATTTTAACCCTGCAGGGGTGTACTTCTTCACACACGCTCTCGCCACTTACCACCATGTACACGTCGTGTATCTCGGCAACCATCAAGCGGAAGCCTGGCGAGGGAGTCGGCCACGACCTGACTAACCACACAATTCTCTAGTCCAGGTTTATCGCCTATTCGGGTTCCATCCACAAGGAGATCCGGCTGGGGTGTCGCTCATGGCCCAAACGATGTGTGCAGGGTTCCCAAGCCCGCCTCGATGGATGGATCTACGCTTGGTACACCGTGCCACGGTGCCTAGTCTGTCCCAAGCCCACCTGTACCGGGTACCACTTGGTAGACTACTAACACAACCTACAAACACCAGAAACTAGTTGCAACTCCTGGACAGAGATCAGGTTGATTAATAAGTCGAGAGGGGCACTTAAGCATTCCAATGTGTGGTAGTAGTTGTTCATGGATCACAAACACAGAACTCAGTTCCTGAGGACGGCTTCAATGAGATAAACCATCATGTACTCCTGCATGGCCTCTCACCGATACCTTTACAAAATCGTGTTCACACACTTAGCTCACAACAGTAGGACAAGTTCACACACCTCCGATTCATCCCCGATGAATCAGACCTGACTCAACTCTAAGCAGTTGCAGGCATGACAAACAAGCATGAATGAGTAGGCACATCAGGGCTCAAACAACTCCTACTCATGCTACTGGGTTTCATCTATTTACTATGGCAATGACAGGTCATGCAGAGGAAAGGGGTTCAACTACCGCAGCATGTAACAGTTGAATCGTTGTTGTCCTAATGAAGTAAAAGAGAGCGTATGAAGCGAAAGTGGGTTTGTATCGGAGTGAACAAGGGGTTTTTGCTTGCCTGGCACTTCTGAAGATAGCATTGGGTCTTCATCAGTGTCAACGATCATCGCGTCGGAACAACACCTACCGAGGAGGAACAACACCGGCAAACAGAGAATAAACACAATCAATGCAATGCACAATATGATGCATGAACATGGCATGTATATGTGATGGTGTTTGTGCTACTGCCAACAGTAACAAGTTCAATGGAGCTCATTTGAATCAAGGATTCAAATGCAACTCCAAACTTAAGCATTTTAAATGCCCTTTTTGTTTTTTCATCTATACATCAGGTTTAGGTTGGTTTGTCATGCATGAAACAAGTACATATGGATAGATTGAATTTTTCTGATAATTTTTCATATATACATTATTACATTCTGAGCTATGGTTCATTTTATATGATTTTTAGAAGTTTTGGGCATTTTTTGAAAATAATAAATCATTTGGATTTATTTAAATTCCAGCAATAGATATCGATCGCGATGACGTCGGTGTGACATCAGCAAGTCAATGTGCTGGTCCAGGTCAGACTGACCAGTGGGCCCACCGTCGCTGACTCGGTCTTGCTTAGGGTCACACACAGGTGGGGTCAGGTCAACGGACACGTCAGCATAGTCAACTCTGACGCATGGGTCCCACTGGGTTATAAACTAATCTAAACAGAAAATAAACCCGGAGTTAATTAGGCCTGGGGCCCAGCTGTCGGTGTCACCAGGGGTTAATTATTAGCGGAGATGTTAGCGGCTAATGACGTTGCCACATCAGCATGCCGGAGTTTTGGTCGGCGGCGACCTCAAACTGCGGCGGCGTCCGCCGGAGTTGCGCCAGAGGCGACGGATCGATGTGCCGAGGGCACCAGGAGGTATCCCGTGCCCGCGCACATCCAGGGGAACCAACGGAAGGGCGCAGGGTGGCTGGAGTTCGCCGCAAGCGAGCTCGTGGCGGCGGCCGGAGTTCAGCGTCCATGCAGCCTAGAGGACGCGGAGAGGCCGGGGAAGAGGGGGAGTCGAAGCGGGCGCTCACAGGGAACACGCAGGGATGGTCAGTGAGCTCGTGGGTGCGATGGAGGCGACGAATCGGCGATGGCGACCGGCGGTGCAGAGAGATGATGTGGAGCTCGATGGCATCTCTTCAGGGCACCCTGGCTCACGATCTGTGTCGAGGTGACTTCCTGGTCGATGGCGGAGCTCCCAGAAACGGAATCTTGGTGTCTCTTCGATGGTGGCCACGCGAACGACATACGGTGTCCATGGCTGCTCTCTGTTGGTGCTCGAGGAAGAAGCTAGAGGAGAGTGAGAGAGTTCCAGGTTAAGGGGAAAGGCAGAGGGGTCTGCGGGGCGTCTCCAGCACGTGGATCGGGACGAGAGGGGAAACAGGAGGTGGCGAGGCGACATGGCCGCAGTCGGCTGTGATGCGAGCACGGAGCAGCTTCGAGGCGAGGGGAGGAAGACGACGGGCGAGGTGCTGATGGGCTGGGCCGCTGGTGGCCTGGCGCTAGGCCACGTAGGTAAGTTTGCTCCAGGTGAGCCTCCGTCTGTTTTATTTTCTGTTTTCTTTCTGTTTTGCTCTGTTTTGATTTAGTACTAATACTAAACCATTTTTGTTGCTTTTAAAATTATTTGTGGATGCAATATGGATTATTTTAAAACTCCACAAAATGTTTCCGAATAATTGGAGCAATAAAAATAATTATAGGATTTATTTGCTCCAACTCAAATACAATATGAGTTAATTCAATAATCCAAAAATGTTCCAGAAATATATTCATCATTTTTGGCAGAGGTTTCTACCTTAACCAAAAATCATGAACTTTTCTTGAGGCACTTTGGGTTCATTGAAAATATTTTTAATTTGAACCTAGTTGAGTTCTTTTGGTGCTAGGGTTTCAATATCCCCAATTCAAATTAATTTGAAAAATAACATGATGCATGGATGCAAATGCAACTATTTACAGGCACAAATTCTAGGGTTGTGACAAGTCACCCCCACTAAACAAGAATCTCGTCCCGAGATTCAAGACGTGAGGTAAGAAGACAGAGGGGACACAAGGCTAACACTATCTTCATAACCTAATTGCCCTTCTTGAAGATGTTGATTCATTGCTTCAAATTGATCTTCATGTCTTTTCTTTCGAGATCTTCATCCAACATGATGACGACAGAAAGAAAGTCTACAGGAAACGATCTCCTCGAAGATCGAGAACTCAAGATCAACTCGTCGAGTGAGACGTAAGAACATCTCTCGAGTTGAGACACAAAACACACATAGAGTGGGATGGATAGTAACAGATGATGAAGTTCGATTTGGTAGGCAACAATTCCACACTTAAGTAGATGGTGGATGCGCTTCAACGTAGCGAGACTGAATTGCCATGATTCCATAACGGGGCACCTTAGAAGAGGTGACTCGTTGGATTATTCCCTTAAGTGGCAAAAATAATTACTTTTGATACATAGACCATTGAAACTCTCTATACTAGCCTAAGGAAAATCACAATTGATCGTTTGATGGAATTTGAAAGAATGGCATACTCAGTTTGGAAAGGAAACTAGAGTTATAAGACAACTCGGCAAACGGGAGGCACATTCCAATTGATAGCGAGGATATAACCTAGTGTCCGAGCATGCTCTCAAGAACTTGAGCATTTCCATATTCATCAAGTCTTACCAACATCCATGTCGGGGATTCTGGCAACAGATCATACTACCATGATGAATAGTGATGGACAATTCAGATGCAAAGGAAGACAACACTTTCTCAGATTTCACCTTAGCAAGGCCAAGGGAACGAAATCTGGATGATCGACTGAGAGACATTTAGCACTCCGCTTCTAATGTTCTCCTTGATGTTCTAGCTACCATTGTCATGCTTAAAAGCTCAACATGGCCATCAAGTAAAGGTCAGACTTCGGGAGCACAAGAATCCATAAGGAAAACTACGGAAGTAAATCCTACGAAATCCTTATGGGGAGGTCGCCAACTTTCTCAATCAAGATACTACAATAATAGGTCTTACGGCTGGGTGTGTTGGCCACGACATCCACTTACCGGTTACAGAGAGACCATTAGTATAGTTCTTGGGAAATGTTCCAACCATCACATCTGCCTGAGATTCAGATCTGGTTGGCGCCAGGATATCCAGACTCAGCATGTCTGGAAGTGAAAGGTTCCAACACAAATCGACAAGATGACGTTGCAAGATTCTCGGGAAATGAACTACGATAGCAAGCTCCAAAACATGAGCTGGTTCTGCTACACACATGTGAACATGCTGTCCAAGATAAGCATGACCACGTAGTAGTTTGATAATAAAACACTACCGAGTTCTGGTAGGGAGCCATCATTGAGGATATCGAAGTCCTTCTATAAGCCCGGGTTAGCTCTTAGGAAGGAGCTTCTTCTCCATGAACAATTCAATCAGTGGCTTGGTGTGCTAGGGAATACATAAGGAATGAAGATGATCAGTCTATCAGACCATAGAATACTTCGCACATGCATGACTGACTTGGGATGATTCCAGAGGAAGCAAAAACAAACTTTCTTGAATTCACGGCGGCAACTTACATCAAGTGCACATGAATTAGAGGAAGTATCTTCTTTCATCCAAACATATACCTCATGAATGGAACACGAAGGCAATGCTTAAAAAGTTTCCAACACTATTTAATATTCAACATGAATAATGGATTTAGATAAAATGTTGTTGATGGGATCAACAACAAATCATTGGGATTTCCATATAACAGGAGTTCCACAACTATGTGAACATGGTGATAGCACTGGGCAGACCCAAGGATATAATGGTGCAAGCTCGAGGGGTCAACCACGAGTGAGACAACATTACGGATATCGTTGGCTCTGATTTGATTTGACGGTAGCCCACACTCAAATCAAGGGTTGGATAATACAATAGCGTCAACAATTGATCATGAGGATCAATCGATGAAGATATCATCTTTCTTCAACACACACAACATCCCTTTGGAATGAACTAAGTTAGATATAGCTTTTATCTTCCAACTCCCCAAGTTGTTGTTTAGCTTAACCAATTAGTTCAGAGGTATCCAACACAGATTCTTGGAGAATGGGCGGTTTACAAGAACCCAACTTGATCACAAACTCAACATAGCGGTCAGGTGACAACCTGGTAACACTTCCGAGAAGATATTCGGAAAATCACGAACCACTAATATGTTACTAAGCTCGAGATCAATCTTGCTTTTCAGGGCAAGACGATGTGATCAAATAAGAAAGGGATTGATACAATCCTAACTCTTGATCGAAGGATGCACCCAAAAATATGGACTAGGTAGCACGATCAGTCTAAGAATGATAATTCAATAACCAGCACGCTAAGAATGAGAGTATTGTCCATTAACTACCACGCAACAGAGTTGCTAGGAGTATAGATTTCACACATCACGATTCACTTGTCGGCGTTCCGGTTACAATAACACGGAACCGAGGAATGGATAATGATGGCGAGAAGTATCACTGTATCAAGAGTTCATAGGACGGTGTGCAATTCCCATGATCATCTTAATATAAAGATGGAATACTCCAAGGTAGAACAGAACAAAAGCTGGATTAATATTTGATCTGCGGAATACAACTACTTTGACCCAATCCCAGAAATGGACGAGGTACTGGAGTTTGTTTCTCCTAATAATTCTGGAATAGAATGGCTTGACAAACCACAAGAATAATAGGCATCGATGAACGAATGCACGCATACTCTTGACTATCAAATGATAGACGGAGGTCAGAAAACAACTAAAGGGACAACTCAAAGGAACATATCACTTTCTGAGTTATGGATGCATAGATTCGTATGTCAAACAAAGCTCGACATATTTCTTCCGGATAACCCATGCAAAAAGGTAGATCTGGCAGGGTCACAACATAGAATCGAGAGCTCGTCAAGAGCACTCTGGTTGTGATCTTTCGGTTCAACGAGGAACTTCGCCATAAGCAGTTCATTGTATTTGGAAGAAGGAAACACCACGGACCTTGAGGACTATCACAAAGGTTACTACTATCCTAAAGGAACTAGAAAACACTATCAACATGAGGTAAGTGGAGTGAATCTTGGGTCAAGAATCCAGGAATAGAATACCTACATACTAAATGGCATCACGGGATGCTTTCGAGAATAACGGCCAAAATCATCACATTGAGGACACAAAGCATTGCTAGATTACTGAGTGCTTCTCTAAGACAACTAGGCCATAATAATATATCCAACATATATGTCGGGGCAACAGAGTACCTTAACTCATCGATTAGTGTGGTTGAGCTAGCCCAAAGAAACATCGCGAATGGAAAAAAGGGATTTGCAAATGCATCAGACTATTTAGAAAGCTAGAATGACTCGGGCAGCATAATGGTTGTAAATGCTCAAAATGATTTGAGACATCCTGCAAAAAATGGTGGCATAACCACTCAACATCACAAAATAAAAGTTCCGAGATCAACTTACAACACATGGAAGTAGTAGGAACTGAAGTTGGTGCCTCGAACCAACAATCCTAAGATTCTACGGATTAGTAACACGTGATCCTGATAGAAAGATGAGAAGCCTAGTTCTTAATCCCCGTAGAAGAGAAGAGGTTGACTCAGATGAGAGGGCATAAGGTAAAGGATAAAAGGAGCCTTACGTCCCTTCCCACAATCAATTCCCTTACATATAACTAAAGCATTTCTAGACTCAACTTCGACAAGTTTGGCTTGGTAATCCTACAGGTAGTCAGGCTCTGATAACGAAACCTATCAGGACCCTGATCCTAAGCCACATCGATCTAGCATGTAACACATCATATCGCTTTGCGGCCTCACGCACGGTATCCCCACGGGTGCCACCTTACCTGGCCCGGGACCGTTTGTGCCTTTTGGCTCACGTATATGATAGTGCCGCTAGCATCCATATGACTGAGAACCCGGGCCGACATGACTAGTTGTGAACCCAAAGTGGCACTAACTTATAGGGACAGTATACATGACCCAAAGAACAAACGTGTCGGCCATTAGCGAGTGAATTCGGGGCTGTAGCAACTGGCTAGCAAGACTCCAGATTCCGGATGTAGCAGGCTAACGAGGACTCGAAAGACATCAAGGACATTTCCCAAGGGATAGACACAGGATCGAAGAAGGACACATGTCGGCCAGTCTAAGTGATCCAGAAAGCAAGAGTAACCGGGCTAGCAGGATTCCGTATACCGGGTCAGAAAGTGCACTACCATGGCTCGCTGGAAGCACTAGACTACATTTCCCCATAAGAGAGGCCACCAAGGATAGACAACTAGGTTGCCGGATCCAACACATACCAAGCATTTCAAATCATACACACAATATGCTCGATATGTGCAAATACAACATGGCATCACAACAAAACTCTACAACTCAAAGTATTTATTCATTAGGCTCCGAGGAGCCAATTATTACAAACATGGGTCTCATGACCCCACATACAGAGCATACAAGCAACAAGCACATGTGGAAGCTTAACTTGTCTGAGTACAGACAACTACAAATGAAAAAGGCTGAGAAGCCTGACTATCTATAAGACCCTCCCAAGGGTACAAGATCGTAGCTGAGGTAACAAGCTAAACGTCAAAGTCCACGCGGAACTACTAGCGAGACACACGTATCTCTGCAAAACATAAAATAGGCAAACATGAGTACAAATGTACCCAAAGAAGACTTACATCGTAACAAGCTACATATGCATCAAGATCAACAAAGGGGTGGTGGAGTTTGATCGCAGCAAGCTAGCTTTGACTCAAAGGGCTATCCAAAACTATGACTACAAGTAACTCTTTTGAGGTAGTAGCGCACACGAGTCCACATATTCACCATATCAATACACCACTATGGATCCGCCTCCCGCCTCCCTATGAGAACGCCATCCATAGCACTCACACTTATCTTGCGAGTTTTAGAGTATCCACTTTCACTTGTCTATGAACTGTACAGGCAACCCAAAAGTCCTTTTCTTCGGCCACGGCTATTCAAATAGATGATGTTAACCCTGCAGGGGTGTACTTCTTCACACACACTCTCGCCACTTACCACCATGTACATCGTCAGATATCTCAAGCATCCTTCAAGCGGAAGCCTGGTGAGGGAGTCGGCTACGACCTGACTAACCACACAAGTCCCTAGTCTAGGTTTATCGCCTATTCGGGTTCCATCCTCAAGGAGATCCGGTCGGGGTGTCGCTCACGGCCCCAAACGATGTGTGCAGGGTTCCCAAGCCCACCTCGACGGATGGATCTACGCTTGGTACACTGCGTACACGAGTGCCTAGTCTCGTCTCTAAGCACACCTGCATCTGGGTACCACTTGGTAGACTAAACTACAAAAAAGACACATCCGTGACGCTTTTTGGGTCAACGGATTTTTTTTTCTCACATACATATGACACTTCTATGACGATAATTGTGACAAAACCCGTATCATCATAGATGTGGTGGGCTCCTACTTCTATGACAAAAATCATGATGTAAAATGGGCTTTTCGTCCTAGGCGGGCCGGAGACGCAGCCTGCATGACATTCTTTGGGCCGCCCATGACGGAAAAACCGTGGTAGAAGCGAGGGCGAGGAAAATTTCGTGGAGTTCCCTTACGGTGGGAGGTCGGGGGCCGAAGCGATGCTGCTTTCTCGTGACACATACACGTAAAAAGTGTGCGGCGTTGGCTCTAATCAACTCCGAGCAAGGCGTTGGGCTCTAATCAACTCCGAAGCGACAGACCGTAGGGCTACGCTACATCGAACCCGGCGATCGATCGATGGCTGTTAACTGAACCCGATCGAGCGATTCCTTCACTACAGCTGCTAACTGAAGCCGATCGATTGGATGAACAATGAGTGTTGCAGGGGGGGTTTGGATGAACAATGAGTGATGGCGTTGCTTCTGGATGAACAGGACCCCGTGGTGTGGTGGAGGTTTGGATGAACAGTAGACGGTGGTGGGGTGCCCATGGAGGGGTCGTTGGACAGGACCCCGTGGTGTGGAGGGCTGGATGAATAGTAGACGGTGGAGGGGTGGTTGAACAGTAGCCGGTGGAGTAGCGCGCGGTGGAGGCTGGATGAACAGGAGCCCGTGGAGGCTGGAGGAGGTCGACGGTAGCCCGTGGAGGCTGGAGGAGGTCGACGGTGGATATGAACAGTATCCCGTGGAGTCCCGTTTTGCGATACGCCACACCCCTCCCGATCAAGAGGACCCCCGTTTCGACCGTAGGAGGTCCGTTTCGTCCATTTTGTGGTACGCTGCACTTCTCCCGATCAATGTGACCCTGCTCCAACGTAGGGAGGTCCGCTTTCTCCACAGCGGCACGCCAGCCTCGCTTCCATCACCTGTTCCGTCCAAGCCCTCCCGATGAACACGACCATGCATTCCGTTACGACCCAGCCGGTTGGCTCCCATGCGTTCCGTTGCCTCCCGATGAACACGACGCATTCCGTTGCCTCCCCATGAACACGACGCATTTCGTTGCCTCCACATGAACATGACGACGATGTTGTTTCTCCATTCCGACCCAGCCATGTACACGAGCCCTCGCCAGACGCTTATGCCGAGTAGGCGCTTCGAGACCCCTCACCAGATGCATACACATACGCGGGTCAGATTTTCTTTCTTGCACCTCGCCGCTGTATGTACATGTACATGCTACGTACGCGCTTTACTACGCATTTACACGGCGCCGCTTACTACTACGACACGGTGCGCCTACATCGACCAAGATGTACGCATTAACGTCATGACCAGAATGACAACGCTACGTATGCTTCGACCAGGTGGGTGCCGACTGTCAGGCACTTCCTTGCATGCGAAGATGTAGCTGGTGGGTCCCAGCAGCCAGGGGGGCGAATCGTTTTTTTGCCCGGATGCACTTCCTTCCGTGCGAAGATGTAGCTGGTGGGTCCCAGCAGTTAGGGGGAAATGTTTTCTTCGTGAAATATGGTGGCCCGTCCGGTGGGTCCCTCACCGCCGTGGAGGAATAATTATTTTGCGCAGTAATAAGGAGGCACTTCCTTGCTGCGGCCGTGGACCCACCGTCAGCCTCTCCACGACAAATTCACGTCCGATGGAAGCCATTCCTTGACCACGCTGACCACGCCACGCCGAGAGCACCGTGGTGGTGGACGATGGCGAGGCCTAGGAAGGGGACGACGGAGCTGTGGAAGACGGCAATGGATGCCCACGGGTAGAGGAGTATGAGGGTTCACCTGCTCGGCTGCGGTGTGAGGTTGCCGCCGCAGAATCAACAGGGGTGTGGGTGCGTAGAGGGATGGCCTGGCCAGCGGTGGGAGTAGTAGGGGTGGTGAGGGCTCCGCGGCATCACAGCCGGCCACGGGCGGCAGGAGCAGGCGGCACGACCGACGCTACTTTGGGCGGCTGGAGCAAGAAGACCAGAGGTTGAAGAAGCACTACGGCCGTTGGATGGACATCGTACGGTCACTGGAGCTAGAATCGTTCATATATTGACTAAAGTTGACAAAGGCCTCCGTCCCAGTCAACTTAGTAGGCCCATAAGTCAGCCTCCCACCAAGGTGGGTCCCAGCTAGTAGGGGGTTTCACTTTTTTGTGCGTAATAAGGAGGCACTTCCGCTGGGTCCGAGCTGACACTCGGGAACGCTTTTTTCACGAATACAAAGGTCTGGCCCCGGTGGGTCCCACCAGCTTGTCGGGGAGGCTGATCGCACTCCACGACACCTATGGGGCGGCGGACCAGGCCCCTTGTGGTTCGGAGGGGGCGGAGATCGCACGAAGAGCGGATCGAGGCGATGCACACGCAGCAGTTTACCCAGCTTCAAGCTCTCCTGAGAGATAAAACTCCCTCGCTGCTTGTTTGATCTATTGTGTTCTTACTAGGGAGCAATGCGAGCTACAAAACCTAGCGTGAGTGTGTCTAGTCTACGGCCAGTCGAATGAATCGAACCAGCCCAACCTGCGGACCCTCTCTACGTTGCACTCGGGCCTCCTTTTATATGCTCAAGGGGTCTCCGACAGGTGGCAACATAGGCGGGGGTACAAATGTAAAAACAGGAGTTGGCACACCTACTTGAACAAAGGTACGCGGCAAAATACCTAACTCGACGGCAAGGGACAAAGCAATAAATGCCCGCCGTTGTCGCCCAAACAAAGGTAATGTAACAGACCTGGCCAAAAGCGCCTCCGCCACCACGATGGCGAGCTTTGTCACGCCACTTATCGCTGCTCTCCGCTGGCTGCACAGCCGCCGACACGCCGCCCATGGAACGGTCCCATGGCGACACGTCATTGGGTGAGCTGGAGCGAGACGGAGAGAAGTTGCATGCCGTGGCAAGCGCCTTTGCCGCGCCGTCAATCCTTGTCGCACCCGGATACTTGTCGCTCCTGAGCCTTCCCGCAAGCTCCTCTTGCCGGGCCTTGTCTTCTGCGTGCTCGAGCGGTGCTTTCCGACAAGCTCCTCTTGTCGGGACCTTGTCTGTGCCTAGAGGCCTTCCCGACAAGCTCCTCTTGCCGGGTCTTGTCTTCCTCAATGGCTGCGAGGGTCTTGGCGGACGCCCGCGAGGCTTGCCACGGGACGCCTTGCGACGCCCATGCACAAGTTCGGGTACTAAGGTACCCCTATTTTAGGACACCGACAGAGCCCCCGGTCTGGGCCATACACGGTGCCGAAGCGCTGTTGGGCTGTGCCCAAAACAGGCACGGCACGCGCTGGTCCAAACCAAACCCACTCAGATCCGCTGCTTCCCTCGTGAACGGCACGCCAATTGGCGCCGTGGGGGAGTGGGCGTGTGTGGGTCACTTCAATCGTCAGCCTCAGTTCTGCATCCCCGCCCACGTGGTTCCCATGCTTTTGGGTTCATGGACGGTGAAAGTGGAAAACTGGGCCAAGATTAGCAGAGGCAAGCAGGTCGGCCCCGATTCCCTGCTTCTTCCTATGCTCTGATTTGTCGAGCGGGCGGTCGAGCCCCACCTTGCTTCCTTAAAAGAGCGGAAGGGGAGCGCAGGCCCGCACTCTCCCATCTCCTTCCTTCCCGGCCGCTCCCTTTCTCTTATTCTCCATGGAGAAAAGGAACCTTGGTTCTTCATCGGTGGCGGCGAGGGTCGCCGCTAGACAGCGCCCTCCCAACCCCACGCCTGGGCGGCAGAGCCAGCCACAAGAGGAAGAGGGAGGGGCGAGGTCGTGGACGAGGTCGAGGCGCCTGGGAAGAGGCGGACGGGCGGCGCGCTGCCTCCGCTTCCGCCCGGTTCCTCTCCTGCGGTGGTCCATATGGGGACGCACTCCTTTGCGAAGTTCTTTGTCGATCAAGGCTGGCGCCTGCCGCCTCCGCTTCCAGCCTCCGCCTCATGAAAGCGATGGAGTCGGATCCGCCCAAGACACCGAGACTGCACATGAGGGGTTGTGGGATCAGCTGCATGCGAGTCCGTGTTGTATTCCCAGCCCCTAATGTGATGTATCTTGATCGTGGGTGGAAGACGTTCACTCGCATCCACAGCCTGAGGGCGGGATTTACTCTCCATTTTAAGTTAATGGAGGGTGATCTCCTCTCCGTCAAGGTCTTCGGGGATCTCGGCACTTGGGCGAAGTGCTGCGTGGATAGCTCCTCTGACAGCGAAGATTCCCCCTCGAGCGAGAGTGACGAGGAGGAGAGCGACCGCGACGACGAGGGGTAGCGGGTCTGGATTAGTTGCTCTGGGCGCCGCTGCAGGCCACCGGGCGACCCCATCATCCGCCGCCGCCTCCTTGAACTCCCGGGTCGCCTCCTTGGGCGATCGGGCGAGGGAGGCTGCGGAAGGGGAAGAGGGATGGCGACAAGGCCGTCAGAGTCGGAGTACGAGGGCGAGGTGCCCTCGACAAAGATGCCGACGCCTTGCCGCCTGCCTTCGAGCCCCGCTTCCGGCGCTGCCATCTCCGTCAAGCCCTCGGGGAGCTCCCGGGATGTTCCTTTGGTGCCTTCTAGCACCTGTAGCTCGCCTAGGCGTTTCTTTTGCCCTTCTCGCCTCCTTGACCTACCTCCTGAAGAGAGGGACAGAAAAAGGATTACGGGCATTTTATCTTTTTAATTTTAAGCCTTCGGGCCTTATCTGCATTTAATACTTGTAATCTTCCCTTTCATGTTTTTTATTCCCCACGGATTGTATCTGAGTAGAATGTTTTTAATGAAAAAAGGGATGCTCGAAAAAGGACGAAGGGCTTATCTGATATCTCAGCCCCCGGCAACTCTGGCTTGCCGCAGCTCCCGACAACTCTGGCTTGCCGCAGCCCCAAGCAACTCGGCTTGCCGCAGCCCCCGGCAACTCGGCTTGCCGGGCTTGGGTACCAAGGCTTCTTCTTCTCTCCTCTCTTCACGTTATTTCAGTTCTCGAGAACGATGAAGCCAATGCCGCTGATAAGTTATTTTTTGTAATATAACTTTATTCTGGGCAACATTTACACGTTACTTCCTTTACTCGACTCTTGGCTTTGTAAGTTATTACCCCACGCTTTTCAGTGGAAACTTGCGGTGCAGCACCCTTTCCGCGAAGCGCCGAAAAGTGCGGAACTTCAAAGAGTCTGGGTCAAGGTCACTACCGATAAGTTAAACCTTGTCGCGACTAGCCGCAGCTCACTTAAGTTGTTGAGCGGACTCAAACAAAGTAAGGGCGCCACCAGTCACGATTTGGTTCCTCTCACAAGCATGTGTTTTCCATACAAAGTACTATTGCTCAAACTTTGGCAACTTAGCTTTTCTCGTTTTTTGCTTCCTATGTTGTCCATAGTATTATCTCCTCCTCCCCTGGTTAACTTGTGCGAGGGAGCCTTCTTTCCTTTGAGAAAAGAAAAGAAGAGGAAATAATATTATGGAGCCTAGCGGCTCGATTCTGCTTACTGGTATGGTTGCTGCACAAAGTGTTAGCCAAAACATGCAATAAAATGATGAAAGCATGAACTTGACAAGCTGTGCGCAACACATGAGCTTTATCGATGCATCGGGTCTCGCGCTCGCTTTGTACGAAGGATTACATGCAACAGCTGCAAGATTTGTATAAAGGTGGTTGCCGGAACGGGTTCCGACAACCGCGCTTTATGGGTAAAACTTACGAAGATGCTCAATGTTCCAGAGTTGCTCACCGGAATGCCATCTTCGGTCTCAAGGCGGATAGCCAGCTGTGCCTAGTGACTCGCTTCACCCGGATAAGGGCCTTCCCACTTTGGCGCCAACTTGTTTGAATTCTTGGCGGACCGAACGCTACCAAGAACAAGGTCGCTTTCCTCGAGACTTCTGCACTAACCCTCAAGGGCTATGGTAGCGATGCAGGGCTTGTCAGAAGCGAAGCGGCTCGCACAATGCCTCAAGACGATCCTCCTCGAGGAGCAGCGCGTCATCTTGTCGCAGCTGCTCTTGCTCAAGCTCATCATAAGCTTAGTACTGAGGCGATCCGTGATACGAAGTTCCGCGGGGAGAACTGCCTCTGCTCCATAGACTAGAGCAAAGGATGCCCGCCATGGCTCGACGGCGTCATTCTCGACGACCAAAGAACCACCGCAGCTCCTCGATCCAGCTTTCTTCCGCACTTGTGCAGCCCGTCGAAAGTTCTCGTCTTGAGTCCGCGCAGCACTTCAGCGCTTGCTCTCTCTCGCTTGAACGTTGCTTCTCGGGTGAGCAATGAAGCAAAAGCACTTGGCGCCAAGGTCTTGGACGATCGCATGAAGGTGCGATCAGAAATTGCGTGGACGTTGTCGGTGATGGCCCTGTTAGGGATTCCAAACGGCAAACAATCGACCAAGAACTTGATTGCTGATCGTGCTATCACCTTCCTCATCGCTTCCACTTCCGCCACTTTGTGAACTTGTCGATGGCGACGCATAAGTACTCAAAGCCCCCGACAGCTCGGGGGACGGGGCCGAGGATGTCGTGCCCCTGCACCAAAAATGGCCGTGATAAAGGGGTCGCCTGGAGAGCTTGAGCTGGCTGGTGTATCTGCTTGGAATGGAACCGCACGCTTCACACTTGGTTACTTGTGCATTGCATCCTCGAGGGCTGTCGGCCGGAAGAAACCTTGCCGAAAGCTTTGCTTGCTAAGTGTTTCTTGCCAATGTGGTGACCACATATGCCTCCATGTATCTCTCGCCAACAGCTTCGTGACATCTTCCCTGAATACACTTCAATTTCACACCGTTGAGTCTTCTTCTGCATAAAGATGTCCGTCGACAAACTGGTACACACTTGACCGCCGGGCTACTCTTTCCGCTTTCTTCCGCTTCTTCGTGAAGTTCTCCGTCTCAAGGAAATGGACAATCTGCTGCGCCCATGCCGGAGCTTTCGCGGCTCGACAACAAGGACTAAAGGCACATCTGCTGCTGCGGAACATCAGCTTCCACGGCGAGGGACCTGCGGCCCGGCCGGAAGTTGATGCTCCCCGGCAAGCTTGCCGGAGTAAGACTTGTCGGGAACGCCCGCTTCAACGAACAAACCCTCGGGTCTGGCCGGAGCAGATCGCTTCCTCAAAGATCAAGTTGGTGTTGATCTTGGGGACCTTTGCAACGACGGCTTCCGGGAGCTCACGTAAAAATAGTCACCAGAGGCCAACTTCCTCTTCTTATTCTCGCCTCGCTGATGGTGTTACGGTTGGTTGAGTCAGCTTGAGCACAAAGATCCCTGGTTCCACAGGTAGCTTGAGCGCTGGGCGCACTTTGACAGCCGTGCCGTCAAGAATATCATTCTCGAGCTCTTGGAACATGTTCCATTTGCAGCCGTCAAAGTGCTCTTCTAGCTTCCTCACTTCATCAACGTAGGGCTTCCGCCAACGGACTCGTAATCTTTGTTGACTTGGCGGACGACGAGTTGCGAGTCACCCTCGACAATAAGCTTCTTGATCCCAAGGTCCATCGCGATCCTGAGACCGCAAGCAAACCTTCATACTCAGGTAGTATTGTTTGTCGCTTGCTCCTTGGGAAAGTGCATCCGGACGACGCATTTGAGGTGCTCTCCGTGGTGCGATAATCAGCGACGCCAAGACGGGCGCCTTTTGCAGCGTAGAAGGCACCATCAAAGTACATCAGCCACTCTTTGCTGGCTTCTTTGACGGGAATGCTCGCCTCCTAATCTCTTCATCCGGGCGCTACGCCCATTCGCTATGAATTCCGTCAATGCTCGCTTTGGATAGTTGATGTGCTTTCAAACTTAAGACCAAAGCTTGACAGCTCCAAAGGCTCCACTCGACAATCCCGCCTGCCGCTCGGATTCCGCAAAGATCCTCTCTGTGGGACAGCGAAAGTGACAACTGTGATCTCATGTGCTTGGAAGTAATGGCGCAGCTTTCTCGAGGCCATGAGGAGGCCGAAAAGCAATTTTGCACACCGTAATACCTTGACCTAGCCCCTTGCAGGAGGGAGTCGACAAAATAGACCGGGCGCCGCACCATCCTTTTTCTCAGACTGCTCATGTGTTCGCTGGATTCGCCCTTGTCGGGACCAGAGCTTGTCGGCGAAGCCCCCTGCTTGTCGCTGGATGTGCTTGCCGTGGTTGCTGGCTCATCATCCGCCTACCTCTCCGCCACTAACGCAGCACTGACCACTTGATTGGTTGCCGCTATATATAGCAGCAACTTCTCTTGTGGCCTAGGTGCGACAAGTGTTGGAGTGGAGGACAGGTATCTCTTCAAGTCCTGCAGTCGCAGCCTCCGCTTCGGGAGTCCATTTTATCGACCTGCCTTTTTCAAAATCTTGAAAATGGCGTATGCGCTCAGCAGACCTAGAAATAAACCTGCTGAGAGCAGCCATGCAACCGGAAAGTCTTCGTACATCCTTGACACGCTTTGGTGCTTCAATCTGCTCAATGGCCTTGATCTTGTCGGGGTTAGCTTCAATTCCTCGCTGAGACACGATGAACCCGAGAAGCTTGCCGGAAGGGACTCCAAACACGCACTTCTCGGGGTTGAGCTTGAGGTTGATCTTGGGCAGATTTGCAAAGGTCTCGTCCAAATCTTGAACCAGAGTTGCTTTGTCCTTGCTTTTGACCACTATGTCATCCATGTAGGCTTCTACATTTCGTATGCTTATGGCTCAAAAGCCGCCATGGACTACCCTTGCAAATGTTGAACCAAAGCATTCTTCAAACCGAAAGGCATCCGTGATGAAACAATATGTGCCACATGGTGTGATGAATGCGGTCTTCTCCTCATCTTCTTCAGCCATGAAGATCTGATGGTATCTCGAGTAGGCATCAAGAAACGAAAGCAAACCACATCCAGCGTGGAGTCAATAACTGGTCAATGCGCTGCAAGGGAAATGGATCTTTGGGGCAAGCTTTATTAACATCCGTGAAGTCAATACAAAGTCTCCATTTCCCATTTGCCTTTGGCGCACTGCCACAGATTGGCCAACCACGTAGGATGGAGCACCTCCTCGACAAGGCCCGGCCGCTTCCAGCTTGATCTCTTCGCTATGAATTCTTGGCGCCCACCGCTTGCTTCCCGACTTTTTGCTTGACGGGCCGCGATGAGGATTAAACGGCCAAAGCGGTGCTCAATCACTTTCCGGGAACACCGGGATATCGACGGTTGCCATGCAAACACGCCGACATTTGCCCGCAGGAAAGCAACGAGCGCCGCCTTCCTATTTGGGGTCGAGAGAGGCACTCATGGTGAAGGTACCACCAGCGCCGCCCTCCTTGGCGGCACCTTCTTGGTCTTCGTGGAGCCACCATCTTCTTGCACTTGCCGGTGGAGCTCGATGGAAAGGCCCTCGACGGTAGCGCAGACCGAAGAGGTGCGCTTGCCGGAGTGAGCATCGCAGCCCTTGCCGGACTTGGACTTGGTCTTCTTCTCGGGGAGCTTCATCGGCAAGTGTTGGGCAGTCTGTCGCGGCTGCTGCATACCGGTAGATCTTGTCGGCACAGATAAGGGCATCCTTCTTGTCGCCATGGACAAAGATGACGCTTATCGGGCCTGGCATCTTGAGTAGGTTGTAAGCGTAGTGAGAGGCTGCCATGAACTTGGCGAGTGCTGGACGGCCAAGTATCCCATTGTAAGGCAATGGGAGATCGGCGACGTCAAACGTAACTCCTCTCACCTGAAGTTCAGCTCACGCCAAATGTGACCGCAACGTAATCTTCCCTTCGCTTGCTCCTTCCCGGATTGATTCCTTGAAGGTACCGTCTCTTCGAGCTCGTTGTCGGGATTTGAAGCTTCGGGAGCACCGCGGAGGAGATCAGATTCAAGCCGGCCCTGCCGTCAACTAACATTTTTGTGACCTTGAGGTTGCGGATGGTTGGAGAGACCAACATCGGCAAGCACCCGACCGCAGTTATGCGATCAGGGTGGTCCTCAATATCAAAAATGATAGGCGTGTTGGACCACTTCGTAGGCTTATGCGGACTTCACGGATGGTTCCGCTGCATTGACCTCCCCGCATCCATTGCTTGAGTTGGCGGTGGAGGTATGCAGGGAAGCACCTCCGCCAACGCAGAACCTCTCGTGGCTTCTCTCAAACTCCTGCTCATCGGGCGCTGCCGCCCTCCATATCTTTGTCGCCATCGCTATCTCCATCCTTGTCGCGCCGAGGGAGGTCTATCTCCTGCCGCCGCTTGGCCTTGTCGCGCGCCCTCCCCGCCGGACGCTTTCTTGCTTGCTCCACCAGCACCTTCCTCGGCGTTCTCCTTGTCTCGCCGCCGTACTCAGCTCTCTGCTGTTCGACGAGCTGCTCGACCTTCTTGCAGCTCGAGATCGTGGCCCTTGGTGCGGTGGATCTTGCAAGATCGCTGCCGGAGTTGCCCCGCTTGTCGGCGACCGCCACCGACTGGTGGTTGGCGTCAGCGGCAACCTCCTTGCCGGAGCCACCAGCCTTGGTGTTCTTGTCGCCGCCTCCGTTGTTGGACTGCTCGACAGCTAGCACTTATCTGCTTTTCTTCTTCCTGTTGCCTCGCCGCCGGCCCTTCTTTGCCGGGGCGGTGTCATCACCGCTGCACTTCGCTTCAGATTCTCTCCAGGAGTCTCTCCTTCCTCGCCACAAGACACTTGTCGGCCAAGGTGTACAGCTCATCGACGCCCTTGACTTTGCACATCGCCATCTCCTCTCATCCTGCGGTTCCGCACATTCTCGATGAAATGCGCTGATCACCGCGGTGGTGGACGCCCGATGTTGTAGTGTACGCTGCTGAATCTCCGGATGAACTTGGCGCAGGGATTCTCCTTCCTTTTGGGCGAGCAAGTGGAGGTCACTTTGGCCATGAGGTTTGTGGCCACCCGTGAAGGCGCCAACAAACCGATGGCACAGCTTCGCCCAAGAGGATATGGAGCTGTCCGCAAGTGCATGAGCCAAGACCCGACGTTGGCTTGAGGACGAGCGAAGTAGTTGGCGAGGATCTTGTCGTCTTCGCCCCCGCAGCCTGCACCGCGATGGTGTAGATGCCGAGGAACTCCGGACGGATGCGCCCCGCCAACATACTTCTCCGCACGCCTGGTTTGAAGTTTTTTCCGCTGGGCCATCGACTTGCCGCAGCTCACGAGTGAACGCAGGGCAACCTACCGCTGCACGGGTAAGTCGACCGCCCTCCGGGCGCTGCATGTCAACAGAAGGCCCAGCGCCGCTTTGTCGGACTGACGCCGCGCTTCTTCGGGCGCCGATGCGAAGTTCGAGCGCCCCTTGTTGTCGCCATGAAGAACTTGGCGCTGATCGCGGCGAAGCGCTGCACAAACCGACGACGCAGCGGGAGTCGCCGTCGAGATGGATCCGCTGGCTCGGCGATCTTGGCCTTCTTGGCGGAGAGTGTATGGTGGTTGCACCTCCGACAGCCTCGCCGCCACCGGCTCGCGTTTTGTCGCCTCGCCGCGCCAATGATGGGGTTGGTTGTCATGGGCTGCCGCTGCTGGCAAAGCCGGCGAGGCTCGATAGTGGCCTTCCACCGTCGACCTTGTCGGCCGCTGAGGGTAGTCGAGAGCAGCTAGGCTCTCGCCAGAAGCTTCGCTGGTGTAGTAGGCGGCATTGGAGAACGGTGCAGGAGCGGACACGCCGGACTTCTAACCACGTTAGAAGGAGCAGCCGCTTCGTCCGGCGCATCAGATTCACTCGTGCAAGACAATGTTGGCGCCGCATGCTGGTCTTGAGGGTCTTGATCCAACGAACGATGGCGCCAGGAACGCCATTACGTTGTTGGTCTCGCTGCCTCTGCAGATGGACGCGGGGATGCGCGACACCGAGGTTTGCGGTGCCTTGTCCTTGACCTGGCAACATCGCGAACACCTTCGCCGGTGCCCGCTCTTCCCGCCAACCGCCCGCCCCCACCACCCGCTTGCTGCGGTGAGGGTGGGTACGACGCGGACGGCTCATTGCCGCCAAGCCTTCTTCTTCGGTGGCATGTTGAGGAAGATGTTGATGACGCTGCTCGTGTGAACGCCGGATCGGATTCACACGGCTCGACACCCCTACCCGGCGCGCCGCCAGAGATGTCGGGAGGCCGATCGCACTCCACGGACACCTATGGGGCCAGCGGACCGGCCCCTTGTGGTTCGGAGGGGCGGAGGTCGCATCAAGAGCGGATCGAGGCGAGGCACACGAGCAGTTTACCCAGCTTCGGAGCTCTCCGGAGAGATAAAACCTCATCGCTGCTTGTTGGATCTATTGTGTTCTTGCTAGGGAGCAATGCGAGCTACAAAACCTAGCTTGAGTGTGTTCAGACTATGGCCACGAACGGACCTAACTAGCCGAACCTTGCCAAAACGCTAACCCTTTCTACGCTGCACTCCGGGCCTCCTTTTATAGGCTCAAGGGTCTCCGGCTGTGGCAACATAGGCGGGGTACAAATGTAAAACAGGAGTTGGTACACCTACTTGAACAAAGGTACAGACAAAATACCTAACTCGATGGCAAGGGACAAAAGCAATAAATGCCCGTCGTTGTCGCCCAAACAAAGGTAATGTAGACCGTCAGTGCGCCTCCGCCGCCACGATGGCGAGCCTCACAAGACCGCTTATCGCTGCTCTCCGCTGGCTTCACAGCCGCCGACACGCCGCCCATGGAACGGTCCCGTGGCGACACGTCATTGGGTGAGCTGGAGCAGACGGAGAGGGTTGCATGTCAGCGGCAAGCGCTTTGTCACTGGCGAATCCTTGCCGCCCGGAGACTTGTCGCGCCTCGAGCCTTCCGGCAAGCTCCTCTTGCCGGGGCCTTGTCTTCGCATGCCTCGAGCGGCCTTCCCGACAAGCTCTTCTTGTCGGGCCTTCTCTCGTGCCTAGAGGCCTTCCTGCAAGTTCCTCTTGCCGGGGTCTTGTCTTCTCAAAAGCGGCGGAGGGTCTTGGCGGACGCCCGGCGAGGCTTGCCACGGGGACGCTGCGACTGCCCGTGCACAAGTTCGGGGTACTAGGTACCCCTACTTTAGTACACCGACACGCTTTTTTTTAATAATTTATATATATGTCATGGCAACTTCTTATGCAATTTATTGCAGTCGTTCTTTTTTGGTTGGCCAGGGCCAATTTCGCATATTTCTGTGGGTTCCAAACTATTTTTAATACCAAAATGTCGAGCCATATTTATAGTACTTTTAAGATATATTTAAATTAGGTTAATGCCCAGTGAAATAGGAATCTGAAAATGTGAAAAAATTCAGAAATTATAAAGTAATTGCCAATTTGTCATCTGCTTTTATATTTACAACCCTAAGATCTTGAAAGAGTTGCAGCCCATCGTATGTAGAAAATAAATAGGCCTGGGTTGGGTATTCTTCTAAAAAATAAACTGGCTCATTTTCACAAAGAAAAAATAGCTGGGCTGGTCACATGGTGAACATAAAATATAAGTCTGGCTAGACGGGCCACGCCTCAGCCCAAACCCCCGCCCGCCTCAACAATACCAAACAAAAAAATACTACTCGAGTAGCTACGCCCCTGTGTCACCGATCTTGTGTTGTTCTCTTTGTCTATTGACTATATACGCCACAATGTCGTGGGTCCCGTATGTCGTGAAAACACTAGGAGGAAGCATTTTATTTTTCCATACCGACGTGGTGGGCCCCTCACCGCTATCCTCTCCACGTTCTTCTGTCGATTCCTGTTGTTTGTTGACCATGTTGACAACGTGAGAGGGCGGCGCCGCAGTGAGTGCACCAAAGCGCGTGGAGTACGTCAGCGTTAACGATTTAGGAGACGGTGGGGTGGCAATGCGTGCGCTGAGGCGCAGCCAGCCGTGGGAGGCGGAAGCAGCGAGCTACCGGCGCTGGTTTGGTTTTGGCAATGGAGGAAGACAGACTCAAGAAACACGGCTGCATCAGAAAAGCAGCAGGAATACTTAAAACCTTAATCGAAACCAGCAGGGCACTTAACAACCAAAGTCGAAAAGCAGTATGAGTACTTATACAGGTTCAACCGCATAAAGCACGCCTCGAACAAAGGCTACTTTGCCTACAAGCTAACTGAAGTGTGAGGCCGCCAAGCCCTGTGACAAGGACCAAAGCGCCACCTCACAAGATCTAATACCTTCTGAAAGCGTCTTTATCTCGCAACGTTGTTAATAAACAGGATATTCACTTTAGATCCATGGAAAAGCATGAACATAATCTTCTGTCCTATTCTCCAAGATGGACGGGCCTTCATTATTTGAGACCACCCATGAATAAGTATCTTTTCACCTCCAAGTGGAATTGAGTAGGTCGACATAAACATCATGTTGTGACCAAGCGCAAGTCTGACCCGACCATGGTCGTGCATCTGTGATAGGAACAATAGAACTCACTGTTCCTCGTTTCAAGAAGATCACACCAGAAACTGTATAAGCAATAGTTTATGAACAACATATATAAAAGAAAACAACTCGCACTATAAGTTTCTCGACACAGTTGGACCTGTTCAACGAGTGCAGCAGTGGCACACATATCCCACGTGGCCTTCCACCATTGAAACGCCCCACAAGGACCTCAAGACGATCAATAAAGTGTAGGAACTTGTGGTCGATCCAGTCAACTTTAGTGCAATTAGTAATAGCCGAGTTATTACAGAGTAAAAAACGAGCAGACTGCTTAACTCCGAAAAAACCTACATGTGCCACCAATTATAAGAAAATATTACTTAGAAGTAGCATCTTCGTGAGAGATTCGTTGTTACTTCTAAAGTTAAATTCTGATTAGTTAGATGTAATAGGTGGATTAAGAAGTAATCGAGGCAACAAGCAAGAACCAGATACAAAACAAACATGGATGAACAATTGAACGACGCCGGGTGGAAGATCGCAGTTGAAGATGAGACCAGGTTCTCGCTATTTCCATCAACATTCGTGGCGCCAACTTTCAGTCAAGAACACTTGGGAAAGTTTATCCAAGTTCGGCCATAAAAAAGCAGCAATCTTCTTGGTTCATGAACCCAACTCGGAACTTATATCCATGGCTTGTCTTCACTGTGACCATTAAACTAGTGTATTCAGTTATGGCAAGGCCGAGCATCTTGAGTACATGTCTTCTGGCAGAGCAAATAATACACTGTAGGAAAAATAATACGAGAACACAACATGTTCAAAAAAACCCCACCCTCCTAGATAGAAAAGAGGATTCTAGGAACATAATGTGCGTGTTTCAAAATGTTGTGTTAGGATGAGAAGGAACAAGTGTGGCGTCTCGCCGAGGGCGCAGAAACCTGTAGGGGTACTCGCACTTTGGCACTACAAATGAAACACACTAGATTCAGTAGGAACAAAAATGCATCAACGGCGGCGGCTACCATCCTAGGATTACCTGCTACCAAGGGACTTGGATTTAACGAGGATGGATGAAGAATTCGTAACTAGTTCTCCATGAGAAAACCCTATGCAATCGCCGAGAGGGGGTTTTCCTGAACAAGGTGCATTTAGGAGAAGGGGATTCAGCCCAATGAAATATTGTCATTTCGTCTGTCTCATTCACCATCGCTAAAGCTGGAAAGGGGGTTGTGATTTGACGGCTCATTGGGCATTATCACAGGGCGCCACGACCGGGTGTGTCTACCGTGAAGTTGTGCACTCTAATTTGTGCATATGGCACGTGGACCCCGCTGTCGGTTGCCCCTGATATCGCAAAAGGAAGTAGAAAGACAGAGTAACTAGTTACACATAAATATATTTTTTGACGTAGAAATACTCCTCTCAGAAAGAAATATACAAATCTTTTATATCACAGCTCACCTTGCCGAGAAATATACTCCCTCTCGCAACGCATCGGGCATTATGGGGGTTCATCTTTTTATGGGGGTTCAGCTGAGAATATAATACTCAGATAGGGCTCACGGTTGTGGACTTTGGGCCGCAGTCGACCCTCGCATGTTTGGGGGCCCATGTGTTCTACCTCAGCGCTTTTCATATTGCAAGCGATCGGCACGGTGTTAGTTTTAGATGCCGTCATAAGGCGAATACACAAAATTGAATAAAGCACGACACCGTTGGAATGAAATCGAACGACGCTCCTAACCAAAGCAATCAGAGTTGCAATTCTATCAACGATATACCATGTGATAAATAATATTGTCGTACTACTTATACACACAGACACTTGTTTCACCATGCCAGATTATTACATCAAAATCTCTCGGAGGATAGATCAGTTCGGCAGCTATGCATCGCTACTGAAGAATTTCAAAGTTGATTTGGACCAGCTCTCCTTGTCGAGAAAGTTCGATTTTGACATCATCCCCCTACCGCAAGATATGATTTAGATTTGAACCTTGACCATCCTTTAGCATCAATCATCATGCGACCATCCTTTGTACTTACGGTATATTGAGCAGGTTCATTCACACCAAGGCTGCGCATGGTAAGAGAAACTTGGGTCATGGTCGCCCGGATTGTTGAACGACTCCATCGTTGTTTCTAGGAATTCTCTCGCTTGCAAACAAGAAGACGTACCCAAACAGTTAGATCAACACAGTGAATCATGTGAAACAACATGGAAAGAAAAAAGAACGAAGCACTTGGGCGGCCAATGCTTACCAAGGTGGACATGTCGGTTTTTGTAAGGACTTTGGTATATGAAGTGCGAACTGCAGCTCAGTCTGTTGCCGGTGCAACTGCACGGGCCGGAGCAGATGCAAGTGCAAGGGTTGGTGCAGGTGCCGAAGCTGCTGCTGCTGCCGGAGATGGTGCTCCTTGTAGAGCTGGTGCCGGTGTCGGAGCAGGTGCCGGTGTCGATGCCCGATCCTCCGGTAGATCAGACTGATCCGCTGACCCGGTCGGTGCCCAATCCTCGGCGGGATCAGACTGAGTTGTTGCCGCTGTCAGTGCTAGACCAACTGCTGGTGCTCGATCTGTGCGAGACAACGGTGATCGTGTCTGGTCTGCTATGATCAGCTTTCTAACTTGACTAGGATCCGTGACCGTGATCCATTTTTTTCTTCATTTCTTTTAAACGCGAGAAGGACTAATTGAGAAGTTTTTGTTAAACCAAATTGCTGTTCATCATAGGGATTCAGCTTGTACTCAGACAACAGACTGGTCCAATTTTTTCCAGTAATATAAGTGATGGATCGTGCCTTCTCACATCGACACGACATAAGAAGTGAAACCTGCAAAAATAGCCATCTTAGAGCAAACCAACACTACAAAAAAAAGACACATCCGTGACATTTTGGGCCAAATGAAATATTTTTCTGGCATACATATGACACTTCTATGATGATAATTGTGACAAAACCCGGTATCATCATAGATGTGGTGGTCTCCTACTTCTATGACAAAAAATTGTGACAGAAAATGGGCTTTTCGTCCTGGGCGGGTCGGAGACGCAGCTGCATGACATTCTTTGGGCCGTCCATGACGGAAAAAACCGTGGTAGAAGTGAGGGGGAGGAAAATTTCAGGGAGTTCCTGCTACGGTGGAGGTTGGGGCCGAGCGATGCGCTGCTTTCTCGTGACACGTATGCGCGTGTGCGAGGGCGTTGGCTCTAATCGAACCCGAAGCGAGGTGTTGGGCTCTAACTGAACCCGGAAAGCGACAGACCGCAGATTACGCTGCCATCGGGAACCCGAAAGCGATCGATTTATGGCTGTTAATCGAACTCCGATTGAGCGATTCTTCGCTACCGCCGCTAATCAAGTTGATCGATGCTGCCTCGATGATAATGAGCGCTGCGAGGGGGGTTGATGAATGCTTCCTTTGGGGTGGATGAACAGACCCGTGGTGTTGCCTCTGGATGAATAGGACCCCGATCGATCGATCCGTTGGGTCTGGATGAAAAGGACCCGTGGAGGGCTGGATGAATGTGACCACCCCGTGGAGGGCTGGATGAACAAGAGACGGTGGAGGGCAGGATGAATAAGAGCTCGTGGAGGGGTGGTTCAACAGAGCCCGTGGAGAGGGCTGGTTGAACAAGAGTCTGTGGAGAAGCGCCAAGGTGGAGGCTGGATGAACAATGCAGTGGAGGCCGGAGGAGGTCGATGGTAGATGAATAGTAGCTCGTGGAGGCCGGAGGGGTCGACGGTGGAGATGAACAGATCCCGTGGAGTACCATTTTATGCACGCCACACCCCTCCCGATGAAAAGGACCCCTGCTTCAATCAGAAGCGCCCCACACAAGCCGGGCTTCTCCGCTTTTGCGGTACGCCAAACCCCTCCCGATCAACAGACCCCCTTCGACCGTAGGAAGTCCGCTTCTCCGCTTTGCGGTATGCCGCACTTCTCCGGCGAACAGGATCCCGTTTCAAATGTGGCCGGTAGAACACAAGTCCGTTTCCTCCGTTTTGTGGTACACCAGGCCTCATTTCCATCGCCTGTTCCGTCCAAGACCTCCCGATGAACACGACGCATTTCGTTGCCTCCCCATGAACATGACGCATTCCATTGCCTCCCCATGAACACGACGACGACGCTGTTTCTCCGTTCCGACCCAGCAATGTCAACGAGCCCTCGCCGTACGTATGCGTGAATAGGCGTTCGAGACCCCGCCCGTATGTACACATACATGGCCGTATTTTCTTTCTTGCACCCTGGCCGCCTCTACTACGACACGTGCGCGCCTCTACATCCACCAGTATATATGTACGCATATCGTCATGACCAAAATGACAATGCTACGACGCTTCGACCAGGTGGGTCACGGTATCGTGCACTTCCTTGCATGCGAAGATGTAGCTGGTGGGTCCCAGCAGCCGAGGCAAACGTTTTTTTCGCAAAATACGGTGGCCCGCCGGTGGGTCCCCGCCGTCGTGGAGGAATAATTATTTTGGCGCGTAATAAGGAGGCACTTCCTTGCTGCGGCCGTGGACCCAGCCGCCGCCGCTTCCACGCGACGCACTTCTTCCGATGGAAGTCGGTCGCTGACCACATTGACCACGCCACGCCGAGAGCACCACGGCGGTGGACGCACGGCGAGGCCTAGGAAGGGGATGACGCAGGTCGGGAAGACGCTGCAAGGAAGCCCGTGCGGAGAGGAGTACGAGGGTTCACCGTTCGACCGCGTGTGATCGCTGCCAGCGCAGGCCTGGCCAGCGGTGGGAATAGTAGGGGGCGGTGAGGCCTCCGCGGCAGCACAGCCGGCCACGAGAGGCAGGAGCATGCGGCATGACCGGCGCTGCTTTGGGTGGCTGGAGCAAGAAGACCAGAGGTTGAAGAAGCACTACGGCCGTTGGATGGACATCGTACGGTCACTGGAGTTAGAATCGTTCATATTGACTAAGTTGACAAAGCCCTTCGTCCCTGTCAACTTAGTAGGCCCACAAGTCAGCCTCCCACCAAGGTTGGTCCCAGCTAGCCGGGGGAGTATTCATTTTTTTGTGTGTAATAAGGAGGCACTTCCGGTGGCTCCGAGCTGACAGCGGGGCGAATGTTTTTTTTGCGAACACGGTGGTCTGTCCGTGGGTCCTAGCAGTGGGGAAACGATTTTTCGCCAAGAAATACCGTGGCCCATCCGTGGGTCCTCGCTGTCAGTGGAGGAATAATTATTTTCCGCTGTAATAAGGAGGCACTTCCTTGCGGCCGCTAGGACCCAAATTGTCACCGCTTCCATCGACAAGATTTCTTCCGATGGAAGTCGGTCGTTGACCACATTAACCACGCCGCGCCGAGAGCACCACGGCGGTGGACGACGGCGAGGCCTAGGAAGGGGACGACGAGGAGCCGGGGAAGACGCGGCAGTGGATGCGCACGCGGAGAGGAGTACGAAGCTGCTCACCGGTTCGGGCTGCGGTGTGAGGTCGCCGCCGCCGCAGAATAACAGGGGTGTGGGTGAGTACAGGATGGCCTGGCCCAGCGGTGGGAGTAGAAGGGCGATGAGGTTCGCGGCAGCACAAACCGCCACGGAAGGCGGGAGAAGCGGTCCGCCAAGCTGCCGCTTTCGCCGGAGCAAGAAGATCAGAGATTGAAGAACACACGACGGCCATTGATTGACATCCAACGGTTACGCCTCATAGAATCGCTTTGTTGACATATATAATAACTAAAAAAATTGCATACGCCACAACTAAACAGGCCCACAAGTCGCACCACTCCCTCTTTTTAAATAATTTATATATAGCTCATGGCAACTTCTTATGCAATTTATTGCGCCGTTTTTTTTGGTTGGCCAGGCCAATTTCGCATATTTCGTGGGTTCCAAACTATTTTTAATACCGAAATGTCCAGCCAGATTAGAAGTACTTTGAAGATATATTTAAATTAGGTTAATGCCCAAAGGAAATAGGAATCTGAAAATGTGATAAAATTCAGAAATTATAAAGTAATTGCCAATTTGTCATCTGCTTTTATATTTTCAACCTATTTCATATTACTTTCAAGATTTGCAGCATCTTGAAAGAGTTGCAACCCATGAGGCGAGAAAATAAGTAGGTTTGGATTGGGTATTCTTCGTAAAATACATTGGGCTAATTTTCCCAAAGAAAAAATAGCTGGGCTGGTCACATGGTGAACATAAAATATAAGCTCTGGCTAGACGGGCCACAGCCCGCTTCAAACCCCTGCCTGGCCTCAACAATACCAAACAAAAAAATATCGCTCGAGTAGCTACGTCCCTGTGTGTCAAAGATCTTGTGTTGTTCTCTTGTTCTATCGACTATATACACTCACAATGTTGTGGGTCCCGTATGCCAGGAAAACACTAGGAGGAAGCATTTTATTTTTCCATGCTACCGACGCAGGGCCCCTACCGTCATCCTCTCCACGCATTTCCGCTGATTCCTGTTGTTTGTTGACCATGTTGAGAACGCGAGAGGGCGGCGCCGCTGGGCGCCACAAAGCGCCGGAGGACGCCGGCGTTAACGATTTACTTAGACGGTGGGCGGTGATGCGTATACCGAGGCGCAAGCCACCGTGGGAGGCGAAGAAGTATGCCTACCGGCGCTGGTTTGGTTTTTGGCGGCCGGAGGAAGACAGGATCAAGAAATACGATGACCGTAAAAGCAGCAGGAGTACTTAACAACCTTAATCAAACTAGCAGGGCACTTGACAACCAAAGCTGAAAGCAGTATGAGTACTTATACAAAGTTCAACTGCATAAAGCACGCCGAATAAAGGTTACTTTGCCTACAAGCTAACTAAGGGCGAGGCCGCCAAGCCCCGTGACAAGGCTCAGCGCCACCCTCACAAGATCCACAACCTTCTGAAAGCGGCTTCATCTCGCAACGTGGTCAATAAACAGGATATTCGCTTTAGAGCCATGGAGAAGCATGAACATAATCTTCTGTCCTATTCTCCAAAATGGACGGGCCTTCATTATTTGAGACCACCCATGAATAAGTATCTTTTCACCTCCAAGGGGAATTGAGTAGGTCGACATAAACATCATGTTGTGACCAAGCGTAAGTCCTGACCCGACCATGGTCAGCATCCAGATAGGAACAATAGAACTCGGCAGCCTCGTTTCAAGAAGATCACAGCTGTAAAACTGTGTATAAGCAATAGTTTATGAACAACATATATAACAGAAAACAGCTCGCACTATAAGTTTCTCGACACAGCTTGGACCTGTTCAACGAGTGCAAAGAAGGCCACACATATCCCACGTGGCCTTCCACCATTGAAACACCTCACAAGGACCTCAAGACGATCAATAAAGTGTAGGAACTTGTGGATGTCGATCCAGTGAACTTCAGTGCCATTAGTAACAGCTGAGTTATTACAGAGTAACAAACGAGCAGACTGCTTAAATCTAAAAAAACCTACACGTGCCACAAATTATAAGAAAATATTGGTTAGAAGTAGCATCTTCGTGAGAGATTCGTTGCTACTTCTAAAGTTAAATTGTGATTAGTTAGACAGAATAGGTGGATTAAGAAGTAATCAAGGCAACAAGCGAGAACCAGATACAAAACTAACATGGATGAACAATTGGAACGACGTCAGGGTGGAAGATCACAGTGAAGATGAGACCAGGTTCTGCTATTTCCATCAACATTCGTGCGCCAACTTTCAGTCCGTAACACTTGAGAAAGATTATCCAAGTTTGGACTGAAAAAAGCAGCGATCTTCTTGGTTCATAAACCCAACTCGGAACTTATATCCATGGCTTGTCTTCACTGTGACCATTAAACTAGTGTATTTAGTTATGGCAAGGCCGAGCATCTTGAGTACATGTGTTCTGGCAGAGCAAATAATACACTGCAGGAAAAATAATATGAGAATACAGCATGTTAAAAAAAACCACCCTCCCGGATAGAAAAGAGGATTTAAGGAACATACTGTGCGTGTTTCAAAATGTTGTGTTAGGATGAGAAGGAACAAGTGTGGCGTCTCGCCAAGGGTGCAGAAACCTGTAGGGTACTCGCACTTTGGGCACTGCAAATGAAACACACTAGATTCAGTATTAAGAAAAATGCATCAACGAAGGTGGCTGCCATCCTAGGATTACCTGCGACCAAGGGACTTGGGTTTATTGGGGATGGATGAAGAATTCATACCTGGTTCTCCATGAGGAAACCCTATGCAATCACCGAGAGAGGGTTTTCTCTGAAGAAGCAGACGAGGGAGAAGGGCATTCAGGCCCAATGAAATATTGCCGCTTCGTCTGGCCCATCGCTAAAGCTTGAAGGGGGTTGTGATTTGACGGCTCATACGGCATTATCAAGGCGCCACGACCGGGTGTGTCCATCAGAAGTTGTGCACTCTAATTTGTGCATATGGCACGTCAATTTCGCTAAGCCGGTTGCCCCACATATCAGCAAAAGGAAGTAGAAAGACAGGAGTAACTAGTTACACATAAATATATATTTTGATAGAGAGATACTCCCTCTGTAAAGAAATATACAAATCTTTTATATCACATGCTCACCTTGCCGAGAAATATACTCCTCTCGCAACGCACGGGCATTACGGGGTTCAACTTTTTTATGGGGGTTCAAATGAGAATATAATACTCAGATAGGCTCACGGTTCGACTTTGGGCCGCAGTCGAATTCCTGCATGTTTGGGGGCCCATGTGTTCTACCTCAGCGCTTTTCATATTGCAAGCGATCGGTACGGGACTAGTTTTAGATGTTGTCGCAAGGCGAATACACAAAATTGAATAAAGCACGGCAGCTGTTGGAATGAAATCGAACGACGGTTCCTAACTAGGAATCAGAGTTGCAATTCTATCAACGATATACCATGTGATAAATAATACTGTCGTACTACTTATACACACAGGACAGTTGTTTCACCATGCCAGATTATTACATCAAAATCTCTCGGAGGATAGATCAGTTCGGCAGTTGCGTGCTGCTAATTTCAAAGTTGATTTGAACCAGCTCTCCTTGCCGAGAAAGTTCAATTTTGACATCATCCCCTAGCATCAATCATCATGCAACCATCCTTTGTACTTACGGTATATTGAGCAGGTTCATTCACACCAAGGTTGCGCATGGTAAGAGAAACTTGGCCGCGGTCGCCCGGATTGTTGAACGACTCCCTCGTTGCTCTAGGAATTCTCTGTTTGCAAACAAGAAGACGTACCCAAACAGTTAGATCAACACAGTGAATCATGTGAAACAACATGGAAATTAAAAAGAACGAAGCACTTGGGCGGCCAATGCTTACCAAGAAGGTGGACATGTCGGTTTTTGTAAGGACTTTGGTATATGAAGTGCGAACTGCAGCCCAGTCTATTGCCGGTGCAACTGCCCGGGCAGGAGTAGATGCAAGTGCAAGTGTTGGTGCAGGTGCCGAAGCCGCTGCTGCTGCCGGAGATGGTGCTCCTTGTAGAGCTGGTGCCGGTGTCGGAGAAGGTGCCGGTGTCGATGCCCGATCCTCCGGTAGATCAGACTGATCCGCTGACGCGGTCAGTTCCCAATCCTCACCGATCGACCGAGTTACCGCCATTGCTGCTAGAGCAATCGCTCAGGCTCGATCTGTGCGAGATAGTGGCGATCGTGGTTCCGTCTGCTATGATCAGCTTTCTAACTTGACTAGGATCCGTGACCGTGATCCAGTGTTTTTCTTCATTTCTTTTAAACGCGAGAAGGACTAATTGTGGCATTTTTGTTAAACCAAACTACAGTTCATCATAGGGATTCAGCTTATACTCAACAACAAACTGATCCAATTTTTTCCAGTAATATAAGTGATGGACGGTGCCTTTGTTATTGACACAACATAAGAAGTGAAACCTGCAAAAATAGCCATCGTAGAGAAAACCAAACGGTTTATTCTGTGATGAATGTCACATGGCAAAACTGTGACACCCCAAAAATTTAACATTGTTTTATTAATTAAAATTTTGCCAAGAAACTTAAACTTTTATTTTTCTGGAATTTCTTTTGATTTCAGAACCATTATTTTCTTTATTATTATGGAGTTTTTACCCCAAGAAAATACTTTCCAAATATATTATTGGACTTGTTTGCCCTTTCAAGAAAAACATTTCTATTGTCAGTGGAATTTATTTGCATAATTTTTTTCCCTGAGCTTTATTTCTCTAAAATGGTTTTTCATAAGTTTTAGGGTTCCATTTACACTGAAACCCTTTGATAAATTTATTTAAAAATCTCACCAAAATTTTGGGATGACATATGATGTCCCTAAATCACTTTTATGCAAAGATATACCTTAGTCATTTGGAGATTTTGAGTTTTTCCACAAGGTTTCAAATCTGGTCCAGTGGGCAATTTTGCACTACAACCTAATTAAATATTTCTTTAAAACTTCCACCAAAATTTTGGGATGTTAATAGGAGTGTATTATTCAACTTTATGCAAAAACCCAGTGATGTCCTTTGAAAAAATTGAGTGAATCAACCTCTTTCATTCTGGTCCAAAGATGGTGATTTGTACAGAACCATATTTTAATTTGCCCTTTCAAATGTGATTCTTTTCTCCTGCTTATAGACCACCCTCGCAAAACCCTTAAGTCCGTGAGAGTGGACCCATTGGAGGATTTTAAGTGCATGCAATCATGCCTTTTTCTTTCTGTCCAAAACTGAAGATTTGCAAAACTTGCATTAGCAAGTTTATGGCTTTGCCCAAATGACCTTGCCACCCTCACCTACATCTAAAGAGACACCAGCCTGGAGAGTTTGGCCACCCCAAGAAATGCCTAGGTGCATGTGGCATTCTGTCAAGCACCTTGTGTGCATGGTCAGATTTGGCATAAGTTTTAGTTTACACTGTGAGCTTGATCCACTGACCCAGGAACCTTGTCCACTAAGCTCCTAGATGCCTATGACCTAGCCCTGCTAATTGCCAGCCTCACCCATGCTCTCTAACCCATGCTGGCATTTCACGAATGCCCGGCGCACGCCTGGCGCGCCAGAAGGCTGCTGCTTTGCATCGCAGACATGCACGAAGTCGCCAAGGCCCCACGGCCGCTTCCCGCACCTGCTCGCCCTCCCTCTCCCAGTCGACGCCCCTGACTCCTCCCTCGCTGCAGGGCCGCCTGGCCCCCCCTCATGGCGCCCTACAGCACCGCCTCCGCAAGCCGCCACCGCCGCCCGATAGCCTCTGCCCTGGTCGGCGCCGCCCGAGCCATGGCAACGCGCCAGCTCACTCGTAGAACAACCCGACCTCATCCACGAGCTTGTCCACAAGCGCCCGTCACCGCCACGATGCCCTGCAAGCTACATCGAGGCGGTTCGCCGAGCTTATCTCCGGCCGCCGCGGAACCGACCTCGATGAGCAATAAAAGGAGACCCCCGGACTCGTCCAGCCCACTCAAAGCGACCTCGTGCCACCCCATAGCACCCCACAGCCAAAGAATCGCCGGGGAGCTGCCTTCCCGACTCGGCGGTTCGCCGCCGCCATGTCCCAGCCCTGTTCATCGCAACCAGTGGCCCCCTCGCCGTCTGACGCCACCGCTCAACTCCCCATGACCCCACGGAGTCGGCCAACACCTCGCACTCCGCCGGAACCACCGCAGCCCAGGACCCCAAACTCACCCGAAGCTGCCGGTCGCTGCGAAGCTTGCCGCCGGCGACTCCCTTCACCCACGCCGACCCAACTACCACCGGGAGGACCGCCCCAGCCTGGCAGATCCATCCCTGCCCTTGGATCCCCGTGGGGAGCCGCCGTTCATCGGCGGCGATCGTCGAAACCCCGCCCCCGCTCGGGCAGAGGAGGGAGAAGACGCGGGCGACTGGTCAAACCTGACCAGTGGGCCCAGAGGACCCACTGTCAGTGACCAGCCCCGCCGCCATGTGTTTTAAGTGGTAGCATAAACACAGAGTACGCCTTCGACGTGTTCAGTTTCGAAACGTTTTTCTTTTTTTTCTGTTTTATTTTAAAAACAGAATTTGACCAAAACTTTGACTGGCTATATCTTTTAAAATAAAACTAGTTGATTCTTTTTCCTACCTCTCTCAAATTTAGTCTAGTTTATTTTAAGATTTATTTGAAAAAAATTCAGACAACTTTTTTATACTTTTTTGAAACTACGTTTTAATTTGAATAATTTCAAAATAGGTTTTCGAAGAAGAGGTCAACTTTCAAAAGGGCACACCCCACTTGCATACTCTTGAAGGCAAGCATCCTGAACCCTGGCATAATATTTTTGGTGTGTTGGTTGACACGATTATAACACCGCCTTAATGCGGAGAACTCGTTATTTTATGTGGTGACGCGATCATTTGCATGAATGCATATTGGAGATTTCCTTGCTGTTGGAAATGGATATACTTGTGATGGTAATCGTCCTCGTATGCCTTGCATGCATGCCGGAAAGAAACCCGGGGAAACCTCTGCCTTGGGTAGGCGTGAGCTTGGGACGGTTATGTCCGGTATGGCATAGTTATGTATAATGAGTGGTGATTTTGGTGGTTGAAATATATATTGGTTACACATATCTTGCAGAGAATTTTTTAAATCCTCCCGAGTCGATCAGAGATCGAGTCTTGTTCCAAAGAACTCCCCATACTTGTTTCAGACTACCACTTGTCCCCGCCGCAGTAGGGTACGGTTCAAGAAGTTGTCAACCCCTTTCTTGGCACACACCGTACAGAGAGGCCATGGTGGAAGATACCGGATGCATCCGGTAGGCATGCCACCTGGTCTGGGGGCATGGGTGTTTCCGGTTGGGACCGAGAGGGGGGCACCCCTTAGAGCGCGTGACATAAATTTGATCCCATGCTACGCGAGGTTGTCGCCTCCCCACTTAGATTTTTACTTGACAGGTGTCGTGGGTGATTCCAGACACCGGTAAGTTAAGTGTGTGCAAGTCGTGTGTGTTTTCAATTAAAAGACCGTAGACGGAATTAGTCCCGATGGACTAAAGGAACGCGTTACTCGTGGGTAAAGAGTACACCCTCTGCAGAGATAATATCTATTCGAATAGCCGCGTCCATGGTTAAGGACTACAGTCTGGGATGGGTCAAGTGTCGGTCTTAGTGTCAGTCTTCGGAGGAGAAACTGCTAAACCAGAACATGGATCATGACTTGTGACTTGTGTTGATTATGACGATTTTGATTATTATTATTATGGACTAACCCATTATATTACTTGAATTATTGAGTATCCCTGGGATGGTTCTACCTCCTGGATATTCATTGTGATTATTTACTTTAAAAGCCCTTTATGTGGTGTCGCTCAGACGCCCGACTGTGGCATGCTTGTTACTTGTTTACTTTATCAGCCCTTTATGTGGTGTCGCTCAGACGCCCGACTGTGGCATGCTTGTTACTTGTTTACTTTATAAGCCCTTTATGTGGTGTCGCTGAGACGCCCGACTGTGGCATGCTTGTTATTTATTTACTTCATAAGCCCTTTATGTGGTGTCGCTTAGACGCCCGACTGAGGCATGCTTCATATCATGATCCTTTCAAAGGCGCCGCTTCGCATAATCTGATCGGTGCATTTTATTTCTACTCCATTATTGCATATTCATGTTGCATATAAATAACCTGCTTGCATGCATCGTGGATTTTATTTTAGGACCGACGCTGTGATCATAGAATATTTCGTGAGCATGATTATTGTTTGTTATATTATACCCGTTTCATAATGTTTGGTAGTACATTCAAAGTACTCACCGGCTTGGCCTCGCTATTGTCTTGGCCAGATATCTTGCTTGGAAAGGAGCGTTGTGATGACAGCCCCGAACCTAAGCAATGGTGATAGCAGCCTCACAAGATAGGAGTTAACCCGGTCACTGTTCCTGTGGGAAATGGAGTCCCATAGACACTGATGATCCACAAACCGCTTCCGCCATCAACCACTAGAAACCATTTGTTGTACTCATAGGCTAGAATGGTCTTGTACTACATATTTTGTATTTTGCTTGGAATTTCTGTATCAAGTTGGTGCCTCATCAGCTAACAGTAATCCTGGGGCTGGTGAGCAGAAGGGCTATTTTCTGGATATTAATATCCCGAAAATCCGGTCCTGACAAACTTGGTATCAGAGCCAGGCTGACCATTGGCTAATCCTATCTTAGCCGGGTCAATAAACCTAGGTTAACCAACCCACCAGACCTTAACCTAACCCTGGCCAAGCTTCTTGCATAAGATAGCCACACAGTGACCCGACACTTTTGGCAGTAGGTGCCCAACCTATCAGCCTAGCCTGTCGATCACGCGCCAGTGACCGACACCTATATTGTCTTATCCGCAAGCGTGCGAAGGAAGCCTTCGTCCCCTTTTCCTATAAAAAGGGCACGCTAACCTCAACACAGCACAGCACAAACTCTTTCCCCAGACCGAGCTATAATGCCTGGCCCCATCGTGCACAATGAGACCACAGCAACCAACCTTGAAGGTTTTGTGACCGTGCTCGCAAACCTCACTCGCCTTGCCTTTGCATTAGAAGAGCCCCTAGAATATATTGTGTACCAAGGGCCCATGAGCGGTGAAAGCCGTCAATTCTGGGCCACCGTGCACATCTATGGTAGGGGTCTATCTCCAGAATGCCCCTACAGGTTCACCGGAAGGACAACTTCCTTTGAGCCACAAGCCATCCAACTAGCTGCTCGAGAGGCTGTAGTTCAACTCAGACACTTATCACCCAGAATTAACTGTCGCTTGTTCTACTACTACCCCAGCCGAGACGGGTATGGTAGGCCACCCCAGGTCGCCAACGGAGATCACGAGACGGACCCTGCTTTGTTGCATCTGGTGCGCTATGTAAGTGCACTAGAGGATATGTTCGATCAAATCACCCTTGATCTGATCGCAGCTCGCGGAGAGCTGATTCACCGAGCCTTGGCAAGAGGAGAAGAGGAGCCCAACGCCGACAATCCTGTCGTGTTGTTCGGACAACCGATCGAGTCTTTGAGGTCTGCCCCAGTCATCGACCAAAATACCTTGATGAACCCAGAAGTGCTTCGTCGCCTTTTGGGAACACGCTCTAACGGGATTGTGGCCAACAATCCCCGAGATGGTCATCATCGCTACCCCGACTCTGCAGTTCCTCAACCCCCTCCAGCTAATCCCGACGGTGAAAACTATGGAGAAGCCTCGACGTCCACAAGGCAAGCCCGCTTAGATATTAACGAAGTAGACTGAGTCACTCGAGCAGCACCGAGTCTTAGTATGTCCTCGCCCTGTAATTATGTGATCCTGTAACGCCATGATTAAATGCTATTTGCTTGTGCACCCCTATTTTAGTAATAGCCATGCATGAGTATGTTGATGTGCGATTGCATTTTTTAATCGCGGGCGTGGCTACCAAAAACCAACCTCGACGACACAAAAGTTTGTGCTATGAGTAAAATATTTGGTTTCAGCTAATAACAGTAATATTTTCAAAACAACTCTTAAAAAATCTCGAGGACGAGATTTTTCTTAAGGGGGGTAGTGTTGTGACACCCCAAAAATTTAACCTTGTTTTATTAACTTAAACTTTTATTTTTCTGGATTTACTTTTGATTTCCGAACCATTCTTTTCTTTATTATTATGGAGTTTTTACCCCAAGAAAAAACTTTCCAAATATATTATTGGACTTGTTTGCCCTTTCAAGAAAAACATTTCTATTGTCAGTGGAATTTATTTCATAATTATTTTTCCCTGAGCTTTATTTCTCTAAAATGGTTTTTCATAAGTTTTAGGGTTCCATTTGCACTGCAACCCTTTGATAAATTTATTTAAAAATCTCACAAAAATTTGGGGGTGACATATGATGTCCCTAAATCACTTTTTCTGCAAAGATATGCCTTAGTCATTTGGAGATTTTGAGTTTTTCCACAAGTTTTCAAATCTGGTCCAGTGGGAAATTTTGCACTACACCCTACTTAAATATTTCTTTAAAATTTTCACCAAAATTTTGGGATGTTAATAGGAGTGTATTATTCAACTTTATGCAAATTGAAACATTTTTCTTCATTTTTTACATTGCCTGCTCGTGCGTTGGGACGAACAAAACTAGCGTAATAACTCGACGACTCAAACTAGGTGCACACTTTCCAGCCACCGAGGCGGCCGCCCATACTAGCCCCTATGGTGGTGTCGCCTTTTATGCGTGTATGATTGGATAGTGAAAAATATTCCAAAGGGCGCTTTTGATTTACCCACAGAATGGTTGAATTGCTTGTTTCTATGAATTGAGTTAGCCAATAATGTGAAGGATGCCAGTCTTTTCATCCTATTGTAGATTTCTTAGATCTCGATATGCCAAAAGTAATCGCATGAAATATACAGTAAAAGCCCGATGTGATGTGTTTGGCTACAACTAGTCGACTACACGTCCTCATATAACATATCAAGGACGCACCATCTTAACAGATTAATCATTCGACTTACCCATGCAAAGGTGGGAAGAAAGAAGTATTGGGACCGCGTATCCAAGCAATTGATGCCATGGACTCCTTCGTACAACCTTGTAAGCGAAAAAGAAGTTGCAAAGTGTGCCTGCATAAAGAACTAGCGTAAGTTCGCCATTTACGCTTCTCGGAATTTTAGTTAGCCACTTATTGCAAAATTGTTCAATTACGTTGCTTGGCTTAATTTAGTTTGCTACTGATTACATAATGGCACAGCTTGTTAATCATATTGTAGACTGCGCCTATCTATGTGTTTGATACTTACTGTTAAGAATTACCTGTTTGTTAAATATCTACTTGTTTGTTTAACTGCGTTGCTGCTGCAACAGCGGGTTACAATGATGTTAATAACTACTTTTTAGCATCCAATTGAAACTCTTTAATTCCTTGATTGTTTAACAGGTTTGTTGTTATAACTCCCAGTTGAGATGTTTTGCTAACTTCAACTTTTCTGAATCCAATCGGAACTTTAATGGCAAAATAGGTTAGCCCAAGATCAAAGAGCGAGGTCCCCAAGGACGTTGCATCATCCCACGGCAGTGGCATCGGCCCAATCGTGCATTATGAATTGCCAACTGCTGATGCTCTAGAGGCTAAACTAGTGGTAGAAAGAGATTCTGCTTCTGCACTTAGAGATGAAGTTGACATGTTGAGGAAGCAAACAGCACAATCACAAGCAGTACTCAAGACAACCATTAAATATTTGGTGGATTTCAAAACGAAGCAAGCTGAGACTGACCAGATTGTTAAGGTCATGAAGGAAAAATGGAAATTAAATTCCTACTTGGTAAAGCATAGGTGAAATGTTCTTTCCATAGTTGAATAACCATTGTGTTGTCTGTTCATGTAATCAATCAAACCATTTGTTTTAGAGATCATGTAATAATTATTTTTTGTTTGTAATTTTATTTGAGCACAAGTCTGTATTAATTGATAAGACTCGGAGACATTTGGATTGCTGTGCTAGACCTACAAATATGCCAATCGGGTTGAATGTGCATTCAGCAATAGTAGTATAGATGGACCATAAGTGGCACGCATCGAAAAGGGCCAAGATGCCAAATATTCGAATTCACCTTAAACTGGATTCTAGTTTCTGAATTGGAGTATCGGTTGTAAACAATATTCATATATGACAGTGGAATACATATTTGACGTCCTTTTGAAGATATATAAAAACACATAGAATGATTTATAAAGATTCATATAGGAATACAACATGGATTCGAATTTAGTTGCCAGGGTAAACATGGATGCTTATTGTCCCAAAATTCGAAAGAAACAGCAAAATGTCCACTCCCACATCGGCTGCCCGAAGCCAAGTGTTTGGGAGATGGAAATTACTGTCTACCCATTACACCGACAATCCATCGGCCCGATTTACACTGCTCTAAATAGGGGTAGGTTAGTAACTTCAATTAGACGTGACACGACTGCCTCTGAGCCCATTCCAACACGGTGGGCGTCAAACATGGGCGGCAAAACTCATTTGATTCAAGCTCGTCCGAAAGACCTCTGTTTCTCCCTCCATTCCCCATTCATACACCGTGGGCGCCAAACTGTATGCAAAACAAACTCTCCTTGTCCGAAATAGATGTAGGCTAATATTTTAAATAGGGGCAGATGTGTAACTTCCATCAGACGTGACACAACCGCCCTACCTGTCAGCCCTGTTCATACACCGTGGGCGGCAAAACACCCTCTCCTCGCCCGAAATAGTTACCGGCAAATATTTGGGAGATGCGAGATTACCGTCCTATCCCCAACCGACGAGACGTCCAAATTTGAAACGGGGGATAAGTTCGTAACTTTCCAATATTTCAGAGAAGCGCATCCCAAAAACATGGTTCCCCGTACCTCTCCCTCCATTTTCCCATTCATACACCGTCCGCGCTAGAACACCCCATTCCCACACCAGCCTCCGTACGCCACCCCATCCATCGTCGCCGTCCTCAACCCCATCCATCACCACCGCCCTCCACCATGCCGTAGCGCTTACTAAGACCGTGTCGCCCATCGCTAGAGATGGACGTTTTCATCCACGGCGACGGACCAATAGCCTTGCATCGCCCTCTCGCTTCATCGCGCCGCCGTCTTCTTTGCAGGCCGCCACACGACCTTCTCTCTTCCACCGCAACGGGACTTATCCCCGATGCACCCGCTTCACCGTCGCAGATCAGCTTCAATGCCACCGACAGCCATCGCACCCCCGATGCCTACACGGCGCCGCAAGAGAGGTGGTACTTCATATCTCCTCAACTTTTTGATCTCAGCAGGAAAATAGATCTTGACTTGGTTACTCTACTTTCTTTTCAGCGCTTAGAATTTAGTTCTTTGTTCGAAGCAAACAATGGATGCTAAATATCATTTCTCCGGTTTGCAGCTTCAAATCTGCCATGGCACAACCATAATACGGTTTAATTGATCATGCTTAGGGTTTAATTGATCATGTTGGTTCCGTGGTGGTTTCTTTAATAGAAATCGGAGGGGAAACCCTCTTTTGCTAAAAAATATATGCTTAGAGTTCCCCCCTTTTATGATCACTATACGATCAGAATACGTGCTTCGTGTCATAATAACACTGCTCCACCCATCAAGCTAAACAAGCTTAGTTTTTCAAATACGAATCTGATATTATTAAAACAGAGTTGTTTAATTGGTCAGCTAAATGTTCCTAAATTAGTTTAGAAAATGAATGTTCGACGCTCTGTTTCGTATCTCTGTGTTTTGTCTTGTAAGCACGGTTGGTGAGGTGAACTGTGCATATGCAGGGGTTTATAGGGAGACACTCTCCGAGTTGAAACCGCAATGCATTCCATAGATAATCTGACTACTTTTTATGTTTTCATGAACCTCAGATTCTGAACAGCATCATAATGATTATGAGCTTGCGCGCATGAAAAGAATAAAGCAGAACAATGCCATGGCTGTCAAACTTGGCATTAAGGGACTGAAATCAAGTCTGATGCAATCCAATGCAAACACTCTCCACCTATGCATTCATGCTCAGAATATGATCCTAACAGTGATTCTGAGCTAGAGGGAGACCTAAGTCAATGTAGCTCCCTAGTGGAGGAGTCAGAGGAAGATGCCCTATCTTATTCACCCATGAAGGTACTTGCTCTAACATTCCAAGGTTACATTTCTCGCACATATCTTGCAACTAATGCTTTGCATTGCTTCTACTTTGTTGAACTGTCATTAGCTTAGTTTACACATCGTGTATGTGAATACGCCCTGCCTATCCATTTTCAGTACATATTCAATCTGTCATCATACCATATTTATCCATTCAAATGTTCTTCTTGTGTATCAGACGTTCAAAAGGAAGAGGGTGATTGCTGATCGTGGAGGAGCACAAGCAAAGTATTTGGAAAAGGTAGTCGCACCTGATAAATAAAATAGCCCATTAGGTGTAGTTGCAATATCACCTGACCCACAAAATACCCCAACTCTAGCAGACTCTAGCCCTACTACACTGGTCATTTCGATGCCCCAACTCAAAGACCCCAAGCTGCAATAAAAGCAGTATGATTATGCCAGTTGACATAGCACTAGCTGCACGACGCAAAACCCCCATTCCAGCAAAGAGTACACCAAATCCAGTTGCCAAATTCCTTTTCGAACCAGAGAGAGCCCCAATTGCAGCAAATAGGACCCCTGTTCCATTTCTTCCCAATTTAGAAGACGAAGCTTATGTTGTTGTCAGGAACTTTGTGCGCATCTTTTCTTCATGGAAAGATTATACATGAACCAGAACAATTTCAGCCTTCCTCTGCAACTTACGCATAAGTAATGTACTAATGTTATTCATGGTCATTACTGCATATGTTTCTGCTGACAGAAGACACAAGATTTCATTCTTTTAAATAGGCGAGGCGCAAACTGGATTGTCATGACGAACAACGGTTGGTTGCGCTTTTCAAGCACTCGTTGATGAAGTATCGTTCCTACCTGAGGCAAGCGCACTTTGATGGCAAGCCTCTGAACTAAATTTCTGTAAAGTCTCCGGTGCTACATTTATCCGCAAAGGATCGAATAATCTTGTTACACATTGGTCTCTCGCTGCAGCGTAAGGTACCGTTTATGATATCACATCACAATTTGAACTACATTTCTGCATTTTCCTTAATGTCTCACTTGTACGTAAAACTATTAGCGTAAGAACGTTCGCTCAAGGGACCACGTAATCTCACAACTATACCGCATAATCGCATTGCTCTTGTGAGTACCTCTTGCCCTGAATGACCATACTTACTTTCATAGCTGTTTGATTATGTAGCATCACTGCACATGTTAGCCTCGTAATCGTCCATTTGGTGGACATTATAAGATCCGTATGGACTCTTACATAAATTTAGAATAAACCCAATGCTTTTGAAGAGGTTTAGCTCTGCAGTCCTCTTGTAAGGACTGAACGTGATCTATCACTGTACTTACATTAACAGCTACTCCCTCCGTCCCATAATATAAGAACGTTTTATATAGTACACAAGTGTTCAAAACACTCTTGTATTATGGGAAGAGGGATTGGTTCATTTTGTAGCATTCTGCATCTTATCTCCCTCGCCCACAATTTACTAAAAAAGATCAGATCTATATTTAATCTTACCAACAAGTAGAATACATGCATAATGCCGCAAGGTAAGTGTAGCCCATTGCTCTTGTCATTACATTTTGTCATGTAATGCTTGTACTTCCAGGGATTGGTAGTTGATTATGTAGCATCAATCTGCATCTTATCTTCATTATCCTCTATCCCTTCCAGTATTATCATATCTATAATTACTCTCTACTAAATGTAGAGTACAGGCAATGCTTTTGAAGAAGATTTTGTGCTGAAATTATTGAGTTATCCTTCCCTTGCCATGGAGAAGGGCATTATAAAGCCGGTGTTATCTGTTAATGTAAGTCAGTCCTTCTAAAGCCTTTATCCTCAACTGCTGTTTAATTTGCTCATACTCCCTATCGTTTACTGCTGTTTAGTTTGCTGTTTCTACCAAAATGCATGTTCGTAAGAACTGTAAGTTCTAAGTTTTACTTGTAAAACCAAATTCCTTATTCATACCATGCACATTACTTAATACTCCCTATATGTATGCTTGTTTTTGTGGATCTATAATCCAAAGGTGTGGTGAAGCAGCCCACGCTTGCACCTTGTCATCTCCTGTTTTATCTTCATCGATGTGGCTGATGTTATGAACAACATGCCATGCACATTATCCAAAATAGATACAATGATTTTCTTTGCCATTCATCTATGCTTGTTATGTTGACATGGTAATCCAAAGAGTGTGTCAAGCTCCTCAAGATTATGAATAATGCCAAATTATGCTATTGATATTTTGAACATACTCTTTATTTTCTAATTTGAAATTGGATAGAATTGACAGAACAGTTATCATATTTGTTTATACACGTGCAAAACCTGTCATCTCTCTGCTTTATTTCAGGGTGATATGCCTGATGGCATGCACAACTCTGCTGAAGGCTGTGAGACAAACCCAACATATATTGCAGCAAAGAAGGCAAAACATCATGAAGATAGCGAGACAACCCAAAAGTCTTGTCTTGATGCAGTGTTCAAGTTACTTGAGACTAACAGTCAGACAAGCTCACAGAATTCGTTGTGTGAATCAGTTCGACTTCTTTAGTCCCAAGTTCTAGCAGAAGGGCATTCTGCAACTCAACTTCGACTTGAAGTCCTATCTCTAAGAAAGATTGCGGACAACACCAAGGAGAACCTCATCGCTAAATAGCTACACCTGGAAGCTATGACCGACATGCTAGGCCGGTCTCACAGCCTTGCTCAGCAGCTTGTGCAGCGGTTCCCCCGCAAGGCTAACCTTTCTTGAACTGTCTTGGAAGTGGTCTCGGTTCAGTATTATTTTGTTACGCTGCAATGGTGCCCAATTTTTGTAATCTGCTTCTTCGTTGCGCCTTATGATCACTGGTGGCGAACTTCGATGCCCAGTGGATGTAATATAAAACCTTTAATATGTAGTGAAGGTTTATTCTTAGTTACTATGCCGTAATTTCTTTATTGTATAGAGTAGGTTTGTTCTTAATTCCTACTAGTTACGCAGCAGTCTTAATGAACCCGGCCCATGATTGTGTGAATCAAATCACGGGCTTTTAACAGGCCAAAATTGTCTGGGTCCTTGTTTGGCCCAATCAGATATCGGCCGCGAGCAGGCCGGTTGCAAACCGGGCCGTAGTTAGGCCCAACTATATGACGAGCTTTTAACAGGCCCAAATTAATATAGGGCCGAAATGTTAAACGGGCCCTTAACAGGCCAAAACTAATATCAGGCCGAATTACTAAGTGGGCCTTTAGCAAGTGGGCCCAAAAGCATAGTGTCCAGTTGACGGGTCGAATCGACATGGGCCATAATTGAGCCCAAAGCCTCTTAAAGGGTCGGACCTGATCTGGGCCGTAATTTGGCCCGTAACGTGGTAGGCTTTTAACGGGCGGATCTCATATGGGCCACTATTAGGCCCGGAGCGCAAGGTGCCATTAATGGACCGGATCAAATATGGGCGACATTTGGCCCAAAACATGGCAGCCAGTTAATGGGCCGCCTAATAGGGTCCTCAAAATCTTGTGGGCCTACAATGGGTCGACCCATTAATGTCGGCGAAATCTCGTGGTTTTAAATTGGGCAGCCCATTATGACCAAGAAGAATCTTGTGGGCCTTTACCTGGGTCGGCCCATTATGGCACACAAAAATCTTGTGGGCCTTTACCTGGGCCGGCCCATTATGGCCTGCAAAATCTTGTGGGCCTTTAGCTGGGCCAGCCCATTATGGTCCGCAAAATCTCGTGGGCCTTTAGCTGGGCTGGCCCATTATGGTCCGCAAAATCTTGTGGGCCTTTAGTTGGGCCAGCCCATTTAAACTTGTTGGGTCATGCCACGTGTCGACGTATCATAGGCGCCTTCTGTCTAGTGAGTGGATCACATCTGTCCCGACGATGAGCCGACACGTGTTTCCTCTAGCCAATGATGATTATACACGTGGAAAATCTCCATTGGTCGGGGCTGTTAACGGGTTATCGGATCCAAAACCCGACCCGATAGCTTAACGGTGTTCCGTTATGGTGGATGCCACGTGTCGGTCACCCTTGACGAAAGCACTTCTGTGACGCGCGATTTATCGTCATGGAAGTGGACACTTCCGTGATGAGAATTTTGGTAATGTCATGGAACACTTCTACGATAGCACAGGTATGACTATCTTGATTCTGTCATAAATTTGTCATGGATGTACATGCATGACAAAAAAAGCGACCTACTGTGACAAACATGTATCAACACGGAAGTGTATTTTTTTTGTAGTGCAAATGGTTTATTCTGTGATGAATGTCACATGGCAAAACCTGCATCGTAAAATTGCAGGAAAAGAAAGAAAACATGACATTAAATCAATAAGATTTAGACAGTAAATCAATAAGATTTACTTTATGTGACACGAGTGAATCCTTACCAGAAATCACTATGTTGAAGTACTAAATGTAAGATTGATCGTCCAACTACGCTGTGGCATGCAGGGGCCCGCCTACTCCCACAAGCAGGACAGTCCAAAGGTCATGAAAAATCGTATGGACCGAACATCCATGGGACTGGAAATCCTGGTGGGTGCGATAAACCCTGCAATGCATACAGATATTGGAGTGTAACCATAATTGATAAACCGTCCTCACAAAAAAATATGATCTGGATACTTCAAAATATACAGACTGAATTGAGTGGACAGACAATAACATAGACCGTTCTCAGGACTGACCACACACCAAAAGCGGCAGTACCAATAAACAATACAGGGTTCAAAAACACAAATCAAGTACTGAACAATAGTACTTACTGCAGACAAGCAAAGTTGCACTAACTAAACTCTGCGGACTATTTCTTGCCACCGACCTACGGGATGAACCCCGCATAACTGACTAGGCCATGGACTTCGTGTGAGATGTCTACATGCACCATCACCATCTTGTCAACCTTGGAGAACCTAACAGAGTGGTCTTTCCACTCATAAACATGATGATGAAGACAGGCCGCATCAGATTTGTTGGGAAGCTTTACAAGAACCACACCCTTCGTAATCGAAGGCACAACCAAGAAATTGTTGTGGTCAAGTACAGCCTCGAGAACACGCCTGACAACAATGCTACAGGAAAACACTAGTTCGGGACACGTGGCGAGAAGGACACAGCAATTTGGATAGTTCAGCAAGAGAACTCATCATCGTGTCTTCCAGCTTAACACGGCATGACTTTGAGAACTTCATCTCCACCGCGGACCTAGTTCTAATTCAAATAGAAACCATATTTTATTACTACCTCCGCTCAGAAATATAAGATGATTTTCGATATTTTACTCCATATCGACTACATATACACACACGAAATGAGTGAACAAAGACACTAGAACATGTCTTCAAAGGCATGAGAGCAGAGGGATTACATGCAATATCCATAACACAAGTTATTGAGGCAAATATACCCTCTTAAAAGGTAGCATTGATGTTCATAAAGTACTCCCACCGTCCCAAAATTCTTGTCTTAGATTTGTCTAGATACGGATGCATCAAGTCACATTTTAGTATTAGATACATCCGTATCTAGACAAATCTAAGACAAGAAATTTGGGACAGAGGGAGTTGTTGAAAGTAATCTATAAGAAATCAGTGTCAACCTCTCGCATGTTTTGGTCAAAAGAGGAATTTAGAACCGTCATTTGGCACACTAAAATCACATGCAAGATCACCTGTAAAGTTGTACTACGGTACTAGTACTGCGTGTTAGATGAAAAAACACGATCAAGATCGAGAAAAGATCGTCAACAAGAGACATTACCTGGACTTGCGTAATGAGGGATCCCGGAGAGGGGGCTTGGACAGGCGATGGCTTTGAGCTTGTCTCATGTAGTCTCAAGGGTGCTTGCGCTTCTTCGTACCATGAGCCTCGATGGTTTTGGCCAGAGCCATAGACATCACTTCGGTCGGTGCTCCCGCGTCCATCAAGAAACTGTCACATAGAAATAAAAGAAAAGAAACCATAATCACAAACCCAAAATAAGAAAGAGAGGGAGTTATAGGATCAGTCTCGGGGTTGTAAGACCGGGCCTTGGCCAGAATCAATACCATTGATGCGCTCACCTTTCCTTCTTTGGGAGAGAAGAACAATGGCAGAAGCAGGTCGGGGTTTTCTTGAAGAAATGAGGAACAAGATGAGGGAGAAGCGAAGGTTCGGTAGAGAGGAAGCTGAGAGAGTTGAGTGAAATGATGGTTGCTTCGTCCGTCCAACTTACTGCTGGAAAGGAGGGGGTTTTGTAATTTGACGGCTCATTGGGCATTACTGCGGCGCTTCGATCGGGGTAGTCTACCGTCACTCTACTATAGAGTAATTTAGTGCATGGCTGGTGGACCCCGATGCTGCCTGTCCCACACGTAAGTGAGTAATTTAGTGCATGGCTGGAGGAGGATCCGCACGGTAGAGCGTGTCCACTGTTTTTCTGAAGAAAAAAATGATTACAGCAAGCATTTCCACTCTTACGACGGAGGAGTGTGAAACACGGCAGCCACTTGAACATACACAATGCTCCTACTACTAGGCATGTGCAGTGGTTCATACGTCAGACTACGTAATCTTGTTGCTACTGTAGTAAGATATGAAGACAACACATGATGTTGTGTGCATGTCAACTATATGAACAGTAATGTAGTAACATAGTACCGCTTTCTCGACTGTCCGGTCGAGAATGAACGGTGAGATCAATGTTAACAGAATCCACGCCTACAAGACGGAGAGTACGGTGCTACAGTACTCCATGAAACATGAACCATATGAAGCATGAATAGTGTTAGGCAGGGTGTATGAAGGGTGCACGAGATGGAGCAAAAGTTCCCTTCTCGACCCACTTTTGGGTGTTTGGCAGAGTGCATGAAGGGTGCATGAGTCCACACTAGTAGGTTAACACAAATACATGAAGAGGAAACAACTACTCTGTCTAGGTGTGTAAGTCATCTTACGTTGTGCACCGCGACCAAGGCGGAGAGGAAAACGAGAAAACTTAATGTATTTTTGCTAATTAATAGCATTGCATGCAATGAACTAACCACTGCATGTCATGTTTATTAGTCTCAAGTCATTGAAAGCATGCACGGCCCACGTCTCTTATTGGTTGATATGTCCCAAAACAAGAAACAGGGAGGGAGTTAATGTACCGTGCCTAAGTGTTTTGGGATTATTTGGTTTTCGTAAGGTGATTTACACTCTATATTTAGATGAGAATGCAACCAAACACACCCACACGCTTTGTGCTACAGTGACTAATCTGCACCGTCTGAGTTTGATCCAACGGTCATGTTGCGCCGAGACATGGACATGCCCATGCAGAGGGCGCCTAAACACCACCGAAGTCCCTCTGCTTCTCGAGGCGCACGACGTTGGTGATGCAGGGTGCAACCGCCATGAGCCCGCCTCCCGTCGACGGAGCCAGCTCGCCAAAACGGGCGCCCAATGGCACGAATGGATTCCGGTGACGGAGCCTCGAAAGGATTCGCCAGCAACAGAACGGCAGCCCGCAACCCCTCCTTGTCCAGCTCAGCCCCCACCATCGCGCGGAGAAGGCTCAGCTCCTCGGAGATATAGGTGAAGAAGGAGACCAGGTCAGGAAGCCGCGGCTCGTTGAAGTCGACCGGGTGGTCGAACAGGTTTAGCCCGACGGCCGGCATCGTCGCACTGGCACGATGGTAGGCATCGCGCAGCCGCAACACGTGCGTGGCAACTTGGTTCACCAAGTGGCTGAGGTGATCCTAGACATCGTCACGATCGGCCCGCTCGCACTCCAGCCGGCTCCCCTGACGGCCTATCGTATCTCCCGCTTTCTGCAGGAACACCGCCGATGCCTCGAGCATCTTTGTGGTGGACGCCTGCCGCTTTTGAAGCTCTGTGAACTCCCGCACATAACGGAGGAGCATGGCACTCCTCTCCTCCTTGAGCTCACGGAGCTCCACGTCCTTGGCCCTGAGCTCCGCATCCTTGGCATGGAGCTCCTGTGTCAGGCGCCTCACCTCGGACTCCGTGATCTGCTGCGTCGCCATGGCACAAGGTAGAAGCAATGGGGAGAGGAGCAAAGGGGGCGAAACGGCTGAAAGGCAATGCACCCACGGAAGGCGGAGGGAGCGGGAATCTTTTGGTTTTCATCACGGTAAAACACCAATGACGACTTCTCAAATCGTGAGCAAAGTGGGTTTTACAAAGCGGAGTCATCGTGACTAATTGCTTCCGCCTGCTCCCGTCAATCAAAAAATTAAAAATCCTGCCGCTACCGCTCCGTTAATCAAAAATTAAAAATCCTGCCTCACCCAAACACCGTGAGCAACGCCATGTGGATATTTAAATTTACCTGCCGGCAAGTAGATAAGAAAAGGGGTGAAAAACAAATGTGGCGGCGGCCTAGCTAATCGGTCGAACTAGCCCAACTAGCTAGCCACCGTGCTTCACTGATGTACTCGGCGGAAAAGGTGGTCTTTCGTGATTTGATGACTCATTTACTTGCTTCGGCACTACGACCGAGCAGGACCCAGAAAATGCGCGGTAGGGCATGCACGTCAGGAAGAATATATGCGTGCACCACCCGAGAGGACCCCAAAACCGCGCGGTAGGGTGTGCCACATCTCGGCACGGAGGAAAAATGTGCGTGTAAAAATTTACTGTATCAGACGTAGTACCTATGGTTCGACCTCGAGACCCAGCCAGTCGGTCAAAAACACCCCACTAGCCACACAGCTTCATCATGCAAACGTGGCACGGAGGATAGATGTGGTTAGCTCCGTCTCGACCAGCCACAACGTCTCTTGTTCTAGGCGATTCTTCTATTTTCCAAGCTTTATTAGTTGTAATAACACCACGGAAAGCTAGCGCCGCTCTTCGTGTGTGCCCGTGCAAAGGTTAGACGATGGAGAGAAGAGAGATTGAGATTGCAGACCTAGGACCCACCAGTAAGTGAGACAACGGTCATGCACGTGTTGACGAGGCACTCCCTCTACTCTACTCAACGCAAGTACTGTATAAAATCAAGTTATGGGACAGAGCCAACAACCGTTCGTTTTTCAGGCTATCGTAAGCTTTGTAGTCCAGGTTGCCAGTTCGAATCTCGTCTTTTAGATTTGTTTGTTTTAGGTCCAAATTTGATTAATGACAAGTGGGACCCCCGTGTGTTGTTCCGATATTTCAGTGTAGGATGGTTTTTTTGAATAAACACTTTGCGCGGTTAGACAAGTAACGGCACGAGTTACACGTATTTTGCAAGTTTACGAACGAAAATGACAACGGCATAGAATATCACATCCACCCCGCAGCTTAGATACTATGGTGATACAAGTTTTTACACCGTTGGAAGTGAGATCCAATGGCTTGGGAGTAGTCTTTGTAATTATGCGCAATTTCCAAACACTCCAAAGGTATTTTTTTTTGGAAATAAAACATTCAAGCCTCATGTGTGTCGCTGCATCTTCGATCCAACGGCTCCCCGGCTCATATTAGGTGCTCCCCATAGCTTAATTACCCGCTACGGTGATATGAGCATCTAGGTCGTATGATCAGCGATCAGATGGCACATGCGTAGTACTTGTACTTTCTGCGCATTTCCCAAACTCTATCAGCCATATATTGCAAAAACATTCAAACCTCCTACTGTGGGCCGTTAGATCTCAGTGAACTCGTATCACCATAGAATCTACGGTGCAGGAGCACCTCATACTCTCCCGTGCGAGAAAACATAAGGTGCTATCGCAGCTTGGATGCTACGGTGATACGAGCTTGGAGGTCGTTTGATCTGAGATCCAATGGCATCCGAGCAGTCTTTGTGCTTGTAAGCAGTGGCCGAACTCTCTTGGGGCTTTTCTGCAAGAAACCATTCGAACCACCGAGGAGGTGTTGGGTCACAAATCCAACGCCTCCGAAGAGCTTGTATCACCAAAGCATCTAAGGTGTGGTAGCACATGGTATTCTTACATATAGAAGAATATGATGTCCTCCTTCATCTTAGATGCTACGGTGATACGAGCTTCGAGGTCGTTGGATATGGGATCAAAGGGCATCTAATTAGTTTTTGTACAAATTGTGTGCAATTCTCAAACTCATCAACGTTTCCTGCAAAAATATTAAGACACGTCATGTGAGCTGCTATATCTCAGATCTACAAGCTCCAAGCAACTCAGACGGCATATAGCAACTACGGTATGGGGGCACATGATATTCTCCCGGGGAGGAGGGGTGGGGGTGCACAACCAATCGGTGGTTGGGAGCGTGGGGACAAATATAATCTAAACAACCCTAAACAGAGCTCCACAATTTTATCTAAGGTCGAGGGGTTGACCCCCGACAATCATAGCTCCGCCTAAACACAACATTTGCATGTATTGTAGTACTAGACTTAATATTCATGTTTCAATTTCATGTTCATTTTGAATATTGAACTGAGGACCATGGATGTCTTACATTTTAATCCTTCGTTCCTAAATATTAGTCTTTTTAGAGGCTTCAAATGGACTGGCACATAAGGATGTATATAGACATATTTTAGAGTCTAGATTCACTCATTTTGCTCCGCATGTAGTCACTTGTTGAACTCTCAAAAAGACTAATATTTAGGAATAGAAGGAGTATTTTTGAATTCGTGTCATACATGCATGGTTTGGAAAAATAGATGCACTATACTTATTGGATTGCTGTTGTGTTCGTGTCTGTGTGTCTGTGTGTCTGTGTGTGTGGTCATATGCTTGATACATACAAAGTTTTCTCACCTCCATATTGTTCATCTTTTAAATATGAATTTGCATTAGAAAACTTACTAGGGATACCATGAAACTCACTCTAATTCAACAACTCGTCGTAAATCAATTACCACATTGAGATTAGTATTTGCAAGGAAAATACGGGTATTGTAATACACATAGATTCGTTCGGCAATTTAAAAGGTTCCTTTCGTATTCTTGAATGGTAGGACCCAACAGCATACCAGCCAGACCTTGGCTCGTGTTGATCCTAAAAAAATAGGATGAGCACAGAATTGAGCCCGTTTGTTCGTGCCTAGTACTTGAGTTAATATATCAGGCAATGCACTGGTATGGAGGGATTATCCTTTTACTCTGCATATATAACTTGTCTGAAGTCCAACTAAGCAAAATGTTTGACCAAATCCTTTCTTAAGAAATACAACAGGACAAATGTACGGCTTGAATGCATGATGCAGGTTATGATATTGTTTCGAATCCTGGATCTTAAATTTCATAAAATCCAAAAGTGAGCATAAATTCTTGAAACTAAGCATGGTCACGTGATATGGCACAAATATTACTTCGTAAGTTTTTTCTTCAATTTGAGACAAGCTGCTTATGACAAGTTGCACAAATGAAGAACCAAGGTATTTTGGAACAAAGACACATCACGTTAAGGCTTAACGCTTTCACTATTGAAACCGTGGGCGTTTACGTGCCGCCACGAGTCCCCGATTCTCATCGGCAGGTGCCGTCCAAGCAAGCGTGTGAGTCGATGGGAGGCGTGGCGAAAGCGCATCATTGCCGGGCTGTCAGGAGGCATGCGAGCAGATCACAGGCAGCTCACCGGGAGGCGAGCCCTTTGACCAGGTCCGCCGCCCATCGTCGTCCCAACTGCTCCCACTTTTAATGTCGCCGGCGCCACAGTTTAAAATCAACCCCGCACTACCCGGTATCGCTACAATCCTCTCTCTTCCTCTCTGATTCTCCTGTCGTCTACCTCCAACTAGCCTGACCTAAATGTGCCCCATGCCGCATCATGATGGTCTGCCCTTAGTGTTCTAGTTTCCTAAGGAAGACACCCAGCCGGAGTCTCAAGAACATAAGGCGCTTTGGGATGAGCTTGAACTGGCCTTGCGGGGAGACGCCACGCCTCTCCCTGCTCCCGTTCCGGCTCCCGTCGCCCCGACTGCGCCAGCGCCCATCCCCGTGGCATTGATGGGTTGGGAGCTGCACATTATCGCCGATCTTGATCCCACGGGGTTCCACGAGGTCCCCGCCGACTTTCATGCGCCCGTGCAGCACCTGCCAACAGATGCGCATGCGCTGTGCAGCATCGACGCGACGCCTGCAGCCGGTGCCCGTGCACCTGCCAGCATTCGCCGCTGCGGCATCGACATGCGCGCCGCAGCCGGTGCCCGTGCACACAATGTCACCGCCGCGCCGTTGACAGCGCCCGCTTCGCAAGGGTGCGGTGCCCCCTCAGCGGCATGGATGGCCGCCGTCGACCGCTTCCTTGCACCAACGCCAGTCGCCTCCTCCCGCCAGTTGACTCGCTCCGAAGTACAGAACATTTTAGCCTTCCTTGAAGCTAGGCCAATGTCCAGGAGTACGCCAACAACGGAGCAAGACGCCACCGTCGCCGTCGGTCAGTGGCCCGACGACACACAAAGCACGGCAGAGGAGCCGCTTCCCACCGCGAGACGCCCCCGCCGCCGCCGCGTAATCTAAATTTGCCATGAAAAACGTTCGGATTGTCATGCTTAAAATCCGAATGTTTATCATTTCCATTTATTTTATATCGATCATCGTATAATTTAAAGTCGGAGTCAGACTGGACGAAATGTATGGTTTGATCGATTGAATGTTCTGCTAGAGCCGTATCAAATTAAATATAAAACGTAATCAAGCCAGATGTATTCTTTGTCATCCAATGACCTAGACTGCTTCAATGTCGAGCGCTCAACACGTTTAGCATGCAGTTAATTTCATGCCAAAAATAGTGCTAATCACATGACAACACGCAAATAATATCCTAGTAGTTAATATCCGCATGCACGTAATATACTTACAAATTAACGTATATTGCACGTACACACTGACTAGTGCTGCTAGTACGTGAAACTGGTGTCGTGACTTGTGAACGCGTCCAGATATGGTCAACGGCAACATCGCCCGCGAGTTCTTCCTGTTTGCCCGTGCATCTAAATGCGTAAGGGGAGAGAGAGAGAGCACACATGGAACCCACCAGTAAGTGAAGGCGAATAGTACTAAAAATAATAATACATGTTATCCATTAATTAGGTTGTGGTAATATAAAAACATTATGTGAACAAAGGGGGTACAACAAACATTGCTATTCTACGTATGTTGCCTATTGACGTGCGGCTTGAAGGCCCGGTCGCATGTTCGATCCTCGTCCTTTATTTCTTAATTGTATATGGGTCCAAATTTGTTTCATGACATGTGGGCCCCTTGGTGTGTAGTTTGTAGCACTTTAATTTGTGGGTCGAAATTTGTTCCATTCCAAGTGGACTATCGGCGTGTAGTTTTGTAGCTTATTTATAATAATTAAAGAGAACAACATAGTTTTTTCAATAATACCATGGTGCGACGTTGAAGGCGAGAAAGGACGTGCGAGAGAGCGATGACCGAGCCAGAGGGAAATCAACTAGGGGAGTTGCGTGGGTTGTAACAGTGTTTGGAGTAGTTGTGGGCCGAATGCTATGAAAATATAATCTAAACCGACCGGAATAAATGCCTACACAAATTAATCCAAGGTTGGAGTGCCCCTCTCAATGTAAATAGCTCCGGCTTTGCGAGGGATGGAGAGGTAGTAGCTTCAACGCGTGGAAGATACGGTGTGAGAAAGCGATGTCAATCGAGAGACATATAGATAGAGAGACAAAGTGAGTGTGGTCCGACATTTATTGAACAAATATATATGCTCTGGAGAGATATTGTCTGATTGAGCTTTTTGGCAAGGGTGAGGGCTGTAAGATAGAGCTTGAGAGATGATCCGATCCGCACGTGTAGATATATTTTGTGTGTGGGAGGAAGCAAGGTCAACCGATCACATAGGGTCACCATGCGATCGAAAGAGTGAGACGGGTTGGAGAGAGTGACCTAGATAGACGATGTGAGGGAGATAGTATACAATGTGAATAGGTCGGATTGGGCTCAAACATGGTGATATATCATTTTTGTCTGAGAAAGAGCGAGGTCAATCGAGACATACGGAGAGAGAGAGAGAGAGAGATTGAATGAGCGTGGCCCACCATGAGGTCGAAAGAGTGGCGGCGGCTTGGATGGACTGACCTAGATAGACAATCTGCGTGAGAGAGTATAGAGTGTGTCGATCGAGGCCCGAACAGGGAGATATATCATTTGTGTGTGAAAGAAAACAAGGTTAAACGAGAGTCAGATAAAGAGAGCGAGATTGAGCGAGTGTGGCCGTTGTGCGGAAGAAAGAGTGAGACAGTCTCGAGGGAGTGACCTAGATATACAACGTGCGTGTGTGCGCACGAGAGGTTGGGGGCGCTAGATAGGCAATGCATGTATTTAGCGTGAGAGGGTGAGAGGGAGAGGGGGGAGAGAGAGAGCTCGGCATGGGGTGCAATGGCGGGTGTGTGAGGTAAATACATTTGGTAACAGGGTGGAAAAAGGGGTTGTGTAGTTGAGAGACTTAGAGATCGAAACATGGAGAGAAAGAATGAACGTGTGTTGGAAACCGATAGCTTCCTAAGGTGGTTAGGAGAGGATGATTGACCGATACAGGAAGTATGTAGCGTTTGTGGCGGGGGGCTAAAAACAACATTTGAATGTACATAGTACGAGACTTAATATCGATGTTTCAATTCGGTGTACATTGTAAGATTTGAACCGAGGACCAGGCATACGGGTAATTATTTTGAATTTGTGCCATAGTAAGTTTCGAAAAGTTGACATTGACTTAGTTTGTTGTGCTATTTTGTAGGTCATATGTTTGAATCCATCCAAAAGTTTTCTCACTACCATGGTGTTCATCATATACATATGAATTTGTATTAAAAAGTAGCGTGGATACAGTGAAATGCGAAATCCACGTTAGAATTGGAGATCGCTACGTGACACACACTCTAATTCAAATAACTAACTATGTGACACACACTCTAATTCAAATAACTAATTATGTGACACACACTCTAATCCAAGTTTGCGTGGGTAACGTTTTGATTTTTTCAAATAACTCCTCATTAATTAATTTATAGTACTCCCTCCTGCTCACTTTTATAAGACCTTGAAGACATTTCGCATAATGTGCAAAACAGTTCATTTTAAGTTGTCCTAAACGACTTACAAAAGTGAACGGATGGAGTATCTCGTTTCGAATGACTAATTATTGCAAGGAAAACACGGGCATGGTAATACATACAGATTCGTTTGCAAATGAAAGAAGATTTGTTTGCATTCTCAAATGTAGGCGCACCAGGCAGACCAGGGTCGTGTCGGGGTGGATGCTGCTTGATTGCCTTATAGGCAATCGCCTTTTGTCATCGACATGTGGGCCAGCCACCGTTGGGCCCACATGTCATGGCCACAACGGCAGGTGCCTTAAGGCACCGAAGCATAGTCCTGTCGGGGTGGTTGCATGTGTCGGACGGACGCATAGCACCTAGCCACCCACCCCCCCCCTCCCCCCCAAAAAAATCCACGTTTCGGATTGAAATATCTGGCGGCCTCAATTTCAGCCCTGCAAAATCTCTCTTCTCCACCGTCCCCTTCCGCGCCCAGATTGCTCAAATCCCTAATTCGTCGCCAACCCTCGAATCGCCCCTCGTCTCGTCTCTATCCCCACCGTTCCCCACCTCTGTGCCGGACGACGACGACGAAGACGACGGTCGCGCTTCACCACCGCACCGGAGCTACCTCATCTACGCCCTCGTCCACCGCACCGGGTGGTCCACCGACAACATCGGCCACCGCAACCGACGTGCCTCACAGACACCGAGTTCCACCGCATCAGGTGCGCTTCACCGACGCTGTCTCCCAGCTCACCAGGGCTACTTCACCGAGCACATCGTCACACCTCCACCCCCCGAGGCCGTTGGGGCTTCACCAACGGTCTCGTCCACCGCATCATAGCGCTCCGCTGCCACTCAAGATCTGCATTCGTGCGCAGCCAGCCAACGCCAGCGCATCACCCTCAACGGATCTGAAGTGACCCACACTCTAGCTAGGCGAGCATGCCCAAACGCCGGCCCGAACTAGGTATCCGCACATCACTCCCTTGTGCACTGTTCTGACGATGTTTGGATATCCTTTCGCTGCTTTCTTAGCTTACACGCCTATGCAACTCTGACTTTAACTCTTATTTCTTCTGGAGATATCATCTGAAACAAGCAAATCCATTTTTTAGCGAAGCATGACGGCGCTACGAGATCTGGTACACATCCTGCACATCCGTATAACCTTGTAAGTATTTGTCCTCCAGTGCAACATCAAGGTCGATTCCTCTTATTTGATCAACCATTCGCCGTGTCAAAAATGCAGATGGGGATGCAAGGAGCACAAGGCCTGCACATCCAAGCAAGTGGTAACATGGACTTCCACATGGAACATCCCAAGTGCAAGCAGAGCTGCAGTGAGCCTGTACAACGAGCTAGCGTAAGTCCCTGCATTTCATTTAATTCGTACTAGCATTCATGTATGATTTGTGTGCAGTGGTTGATCCACGAATTCAAGTTACCAGGGCGAACATTTAACTTAAAAAATACGAAGGCACTTGCACTCCGGAAATCAACATAACTTGAGAAATGTGAAGCTACATGCACTTTGAAAACCAGCTAATGATCCAAAGTAGTTCAGATTATAAACACTAAATGATGCAAGCACCAAAAAACACAAAATGCAACATGGTGTACAAGGACTACAAACATGGTCTGTACCTGCTTGAATTATTCACTCTGGCTGAAAATATTGAAGTGTAATTGCGCGTATAACCAGTGCGCAAACTGCATATCAATATATCTATCCTGCACAAGTATGCCAATAGTTTTAAACAACAGATCAGAAAAGTATTTATGCTATGTTGTCATGATACGGGGACTTTCTGGTAGATGTCCTCGACGTTTCCTCAAGCTATGAAAATGCACTATAATTTGCTTGTCATCAATGCGTGCAAATCTCTGTCTCTCTCAACATAGTAGATCATCATTAGACACTAAATCCTTTAATGAGCTTGCAAAATGCTTGCATTAGATCCCTCACTAGACACTATATGTTCATCACCAGGAGCATGTAAAATGTTTGCATCAAATCCTTCATTAGCAGTCTGTTCATTAGACACTTCAGGCTCAAGAACAACATGAGCTTGTATGTTTGCACAGGAAACTTGATTAGATACATCAGATTCAGTCAGTTCAGTATTGATTGGGGGAGTTATAAAATAAGTATAAATTGGTTTCATTTTCTCATGGATTCCCTACATACAAGCAGTTTTACAACACCGTCAGGTTTAACTATTGGCCAGAAATTGAAGAGTTGAATTAGATATAATCAGGGATGTGATGTACACCTTTCGTTGTGCATGCTACTCTTGCAAGCTGCGATCGTCTGCTTGGCGCAAGCTCGATGCCATGCCCGTGCTGCCACCGCTGCCTCCCACGCAGGCTGCACCCAGGGTTGGATCTTCATCTTCTTGTCCTTCCGTTCACTTGAAGCCCGGCAAGTGTTATGTCGGTCTGTCCAGCGGCGGCTAGGTTAGGAGCGTACCAGACTGGAGGCTGGAGCGAATGAATTGGGATTTTTCCTGCTGTCGATCGATATGGGAGGCGCTCATTTGGGCCGCCAGCCTGCTATAGGGCCTGCCTTACACTTACGTTATTGGCCCATCCAAATTGAAACATTTTTCTTCATTTTTTACATTGCCTGCTCGTGCGTTGGGACGAACAAAACTAGCATGGGCCAACTGGGACGACTCAAACTAGGTGCACACTTTCCAGCCACCGAGGCGGCCGCCCATACCAGCCCCTATGGTGGCGTCGCCCCTTTTGCGTGTATGATTGGATAGTGAAAAATATTCGATTAGGCGCTTTTGATTTACCCACAGAATGGTTGAATTGCTTGTTTCTATGAACTGAGTTCGCCAATAATGTGAAGGATGCCGATCTTTACATCCTATTGTATATTGCTTAGATCTCGATATGCCAAAAGTAATCGCATGAAATATACAAGAAAAGCCGATGTGATGTGTTTGGCTACAACTAGTCTGACTACACGTCCTCATATAACATATCGAGGACGCACCATCTTACCAGATTAACCATTCGACTTACCCATGCTGTGTGGGAAGAAAGAAGTATTGGGACTGCGTATCCAAGCAATTAATGCCATGGACTCCTTCGTACAACCTTGTAAGCGAAAAAGAAGTTGTAGTGTGCCTGTACAAAGAACTAGCGTAAGTTCAGTTACCTGCTTCTCAGAATTTTATTTAGCCACTTATTGCAAAATTGTTCAATTACGTTGCTTGGCTTAATTTAGTTTGCTACTGATTACATAATGGCACAGCCTGTTAATCACATTATAGACTACGCATATCTATTTGTTTGATACTTACTGTTAAGAATTACATGTTTGCCTTAACTTAAATATCTACTTGTTTGTTTAACTGCTTTGCTTCTGCAACAGCGGGTTACAATGATGTTAATAACTACTTTTTAGCATCCAATTGAAACTCTTTAATTCCTTGTTTGTTTAAGCGGTTTGTCGTTATAACTCCCAGCTTGAGATGTTTTGCTAACATCAACTTTTACGAATCCATCGAACTTTAATGGCAAAACAGGTTAGCCCAAGATCAAAGAGCAAGGTCCCCATGGACGTTGCATCATCCCACAAAGAGTGGCACCGCCCAAAGGTGCATTATGAATTGCCAACTGTTGATGCTCTAGAGGCTAAACTAGTGGTAGAAAGAGATTACATACGCACTTAGAGATGAAGTTGACATGTTGAGGAAGCAAACAGCACAATCACAAGCGATACTCAAGACAACCATTAAATATTTGGTGGATTTCAAAAGCGAAGCAAGCTGAGACCGACCAGATTGTTAAGGTCACGAAGGAAAAAAGGAAATTAAATTCCTACTTGGTAAATCATAGGTGAAATGTTCTTTCCATAGTTGAATAACCTTTGTGTTGTCTGTTCATGTAATCAATCAAACCATTTGATTTAGAGATCATGTAATAATTGTTTTTTTTGTTTTTTTGGTTTGTAATTTTATTTTAGCACAAGTCTGTATTAATTGATAAGACTCGGAGACATTTCATTTGGATTGTTGTGCGCACCTACAAATATGTTAATCGGGCTGAATGTGCATTCAGCAATAATAGTAGTATAGATGGACCATAAGTGGCACGCATCGGAAAGGGCCAAGATGTCGGCTAAAAAAGGATGCCGTTGTAGCCAAAAAAAGTACAAATGACTGACTTATGTATGTTAGTTGATATTATTGATCCATATACTCTATAAGTGTTTATATGTCTATTAGTTCTGTACATTCTTGGTTGATTGACTCGGTATTTGAATCTTGATACATCGCTTGTGTACATATCTAAATGGGAGTACACATTACGCCGCGTGTGACATTTCAGTTGGACATGACGTGTTCCAAATATTCGAATTCACCTTAAACTGGATTCTAGTTTCTGAATTTGAGTATCGGCATTTTTAAACCATATTCATATATGATAGTGGAATACATCTGTGTCGTCCTTTTGAAGATATATCAAAACACATAGAATGATTTATAAAGATTCATATAGGAATACAAAATGGATTCAAATTTAGTTGCCAGGGTAAACGTGGATGCTTATTGTCCCAAAATTCAAAAGAAGCGACAAAATGTCCACTCCCACGTCGCAGCCCGAAGCCAAGTGTTTGGGAGATGGAAATTACTGTCTACCCATTACACGGAGAATCCATCGGCCCGATTTCCACTGCTCTAAATAGGGGTAGGTTAGTAACTTCAATTATACATGACACGACCGCCTCTGAGCCCATTCCGACACGGTGGGCGTCAAACATGGGCGGCAAAACTCATTTGATTCAAGCTCGTCCGAAAGACCACTGTTTCTCCCTCCATTCCCCATTCATACATGGTGGGCGGCAAAACAAACTTGACTCGGCCGAAATCGATGTAGGCAAATATTTTCAATAGGGGCAGGTTCGTAACTTCACTCAGACGTGACACAACCGCCCTACCTGTCAGCCCCGTTCATACATCGTGGGCGCCAACCATGGGCGCCAACCATGGGCGCCAACCACCCTCTCCTTGCCCGAAATCGCTCTGGGCAAATATTGGCGAGATGCAAGATTACCGTCCTATCCCCAACCGACGAGACGTCCAAATTTTAAACGGGGGCTAAGTTCGTAACTTTCCCATATTTCAGACAGGCGCGTCCCAAAACCATGGTTCCGCGTACCTCTCCCTCCATTTTCCCATTCATACACCATCCGCGCTAGAACACCCCATCCCCACACAAGCCTTCGTTCGCCACCCCATCCATCGCCGCCGTCCTCCACCACATCCATCGCCACCGTCCTCCACCATGTCGGAGCGCCTACCAAGACCGCGTCGTCCACTGCTAGAGATGGACGTTTCTCATCCACGGCGACGAACCAATAGCCTTGCATCGTGTGCTCTCGCTTCATCGGCGCCGTCGTCGTCTTTGTCGGGGCCGCTCACACGACCTTCTCTTCTACCGCAACGGGACTTATCCCCCGATGCACCCGTCTACCGTCACAGATCCGCTTCAACGCCACCGACAGCCATCGCACCCCCGATGCCTACACGGCGCCGCAAGAGAGGTGGTACTTCATATCTCCTCAACTTTTTGATCTCAACCAGAAAATAGATCTTAACTTGGTTACTCTACTTTCTTTTCAGCTCTTAGAATTTAGTTCTTAGTTCGAAGCAAACAATGGATGCTAAATATCATTTCTCCGGTTTACAACTTCAAATCTGCCATGGCACAGCCATAATATGGTTTAATTGACCATGCTTAGGGTTTAATTGATCATGTTGGTTCCGTGGTGGTTTCTTTAATAGAAATCGGAGGAAACCCTTTTTGCTAAAAAAATATGCTTAGAGTTTCCCCCTTTTATGATCACTATACGATCGTAATCGTGCTTCGTGTCATAATAACACCGCTCCACTCATCAAGCTAAACAAGCTTAGTTGTTTAAATACGAATCTGATATTATTAAAACAGAGTTGTTTAATTGGTCAGCTAAATGTTCCTAAATTAGTTTTGAAAATGCATGTTCACCGCTCGGGTGTGTATCTCTACAGGGTGCCCACGGTGGGCCGGCCCACGGAGAAACAATAAGTGCTAGACAAACTTCTTCATTCAGATTTTGGACGGTCTCTTACTGCAGTTACAATTCTGCATACTTGTCCTAGTAAGCTCACAAGTAAATGATTGATTCACTACATCTATGCTTGCCTTGTCATATTTGTTGTCAATATTCTTTTAGGGTGGACCACCCTGTTTCTAAATACTGGAACCGTAGACATGAGTGAATAGTATTTATCTATGTGATCTCTTCCATCATGTCTGGGCAACGAACACTTCATTGTATAGAAAGAAAGTGTCATTTCCAGCTTTTACATAGGTTTCGATCTTTTACATGGAATACAATCTGCCTACTTGCTTTGTGTCGCACTAACAACACTCCACCCTTGAAGCTAAACATTACGCCACTCATAATTGCTTAGTTTATTTGTTCAATACGAATTTCATATGATTCTAATGTTCCTACTTCAGTTTTGAAATGTGTGCCTGCCTGTTATAGAGACATAAGCGGTTTGTATTTACGTGTGTGGTCCGTCAAGACGGTTGGGGAGGTGAACTTTTCATATGTAGGGGTTTATAGGGAGACACTCTCCGAGTTGAATCCGCAATGCATTCCATAGATAATCTGACTACTTTTTATGTTTTCATGAATCTCAGATTCTGAACAGCATCATAATGATTATGAGCTTGCGCGCATGGAAAGAATAATGCAGAACAATGCCATGGTTGTCAAGCTTGGCATTAAGGGACCGAAATCAAGTCTGGATGCAATGCAATGCAAACGCTCTCCACCTACAGATTCATGCTCAGAATATGATCCTAACAGTGATTCTGAGCTAGAGGGAGACCTAAGTTAATGTAGCTCTCTAGTGGAGGAGTCAGAGGAAGATGCCCTATCTTATTCACCCATCAAGGTACTTGCTCTAACTTTCCAAGGTTACATTGCTCGCACATATCTTGCAACTGATGCTTTGAATTGCTTCTACTTTGTTGAACTGCCATTAGCTTAGTTTACACATCGTGTATGTGAATACGCCCTACCTATCCATTTTCAGTACATATTCCATCTGTCATCATACCATATTTATCCATTCAAATGTTGTTCTTGTGTATCAGACGTTCAAAAGGAAGAGGGCGATTGCTGATAGTGGAGGAGCACAAGCAAAGTATTTGGAAAAGGTAGTGGCACCTGATAAATCAAATAGCCCATTAGGTGTAGTTGCAATATCACCTGACCCACAAAATACCCCAACTCTAGCAGACTCTAGCCCTACTACACTGGTCATTTCGATGCCCCAACTCAGCAGAATTTTAATCGCAAAGAAATAAAGATGATTATGCCAGTTGACATAGCACCACCGTATGCGATGCAAAACCCCATTCCAAAGAAAGAGTACACCAAATCCAGTTGCCAAATCCCTTTTCGAACCGTAGATAGCCCCAATTGCAGCAAATAGGACCCTGTTCCATTTCTTCCCGATTTAGAAGACGAAGCTTATGTTGTTGTCGGGGAACTTTGTGTGCATCTTTCCTTCATGGAAAGATTATACATGAACACAGAAAAATTTCGATCTTCCTCCGCAACTTATGCGTAAGTAATGTACTAATGTTATTCATGGTCATTACTGCATATGTTTCTGCTGACAGAAGACACAAGATTTCATTCTTTTAAATAGGCGAGGAGCAAACTGGATTGTGATGACGAGCAAGGGTTGGTTGCGCTTTTCAAGCACTCATTGATGAAGTGTCATTCCTACCTGAGGCAAGCGCACTTCGATGGCAAGCCTTTGAACGAAATTTATGTAAAGTCTCCGGTGCTACATTTATCCGACGGTGACTGGAATAATATTGTTACACATTGGTCTTGGCTGCAGCGTAAGGTACTATCTATGATATCACATCACAATTTGAACTACATTTCTGCATTTGCCTTAATGTCTCATGATACGTCTCCAACGTATCTATAATTTTTGATTGCTCCATGCTACATTATCTACAGTTTTGGACTATATTGGGCTTTATTTTCCACTTTTATATTATTTTTGGGACTAACCTATTAACCGGAGGCCCAGCCCAGAATTGCTGTTTTTTTGCCTTTTTTTAGTATTTCAGAGAAACTGAATATCAAACGGAGTCCAAATGGAATGAAACCTTCGGGGTCGTGATTTTCCAACCGAACGTGATCCAGGAGACTTGGACCCTACTCCAAGAAACTTCCGAGGAGGTCACGAGGGTGGAGGGCCCCCCCCCTGGCCGCGCCCCCTGCCTCGTGGGCCCCTCGGAGCTCCACCGACATACTCCTTCCTCCTATATATACCTACGTACCCCCAATAGACCTGATACGGAGCCAAAAACCTAATTCCACCATCGTACCTTCCTGTATCCACGAGATCCCATCTTGGGGCCTGTTCCGGAGCTCCGCCGGAGGGGGCATCCACCACGGAGGGCTTCTACATCAACACCATAGCCCCTCCGATGAAGTGTGAGTAGTTTACTTCAGACCATCGGTCCATAGCTAGTAGCTAGATGGCTTCTTCTCTCTTTTGGATCTCAATACAATGTTCTCCCCCTCTCTCGTGGAGATCTATTCGATGTAATCTTCTTTTTGCGGTGTGTTTGTTGAGAACGATGAATTGTGGGTTTATGATCCAACTTATCTATGAATAATATTTGAAGCTTCTCTGAATTCTTTTATGTATGATTGAGTTATATTTGCAAGTCTCTTCGAATTATCCGTTTGGTTTGGCCAACTAGATTGGTAGTTCTTGCAATGGGAGAAGTGCTTAGCTTTTGGTTAAATCTTGCGGTGTCCTTACCCAAAGGATGTAAAGGGTTGCAAGGCACGTCTTGTATTGTTGCCATCGAGGATAACAAGATGGGGTATTTATCATATTGCATGAATTTATTCCTCTACATCATGTCATCTTGCTTACATGTTACTCTGCTTTTAACTTAATACTCTAGATGCATCTTTGGATAGCGGTCGATGAGTGGAGTAATAGTAGTAGATGCGTAATCGTTTCGATCTACTTGTCACGGACGTGATGCCTATATACATGATCATACCTAGATAACCTCATAACTATGCTCAATTCTATCAATTGCTCAACAGTAATTTGTTCACCCACCGTAGAATACTTATGCTCTTGAGAGAAGCCACTAGTGAAACCTATGACCCCCGGGTCTATTCTCATCATATCAATCTCCATCACTTTATTTACTTGCTTTGCTTTTACTTTTTACTTTGCATCTTTATATCAAAAATACCAAAAAATATTATCTCTATCAGATCTCAATCTCGTAAGTGACCGTGAAGGGATTGACAACCCCTAATCGCGTTGGTTGTGAGTAGCTATCGTTTTGTGCAGGTACGAGGGACTAGCGCGTGACCTCCTACTGGATTGATACCTAGGTTCTCAAAAACTGAGGGAAATACTTACGCTACTGTGCTGCATCATCCTCTCCTCTTTGGGGAAAACCAACGCAAGCTCGAGACGTAGCAAGAAGGATTTCTAGCGCCGTTTCTGGGGAGGCTTACGCAAAAGTCAACATACCAAGTACCCATCACAATCCCTATCTCTCGCATTACATTATTTGCCATTTGCCTCTTGTTTTCCTCTCCCCCACTTCACCCTTGCCGTTTTATTCGCCCTCTCTTTCCCAATCTCCTCCTCTCTTTTTTTCTCCCTTTGCCTTTTGTTTGCTGGTGTGTTAGTTTGCTTGCTTGTCGTGCTGGCCCTACCTAAATTTGGTGATCTTCACCTTAAAAGGATAGAGGAGATCAAAAACAATGTCAGGAAGTTTATGGTTTTGCAATTTGAGCATAATAATTTCTTTAGAAACGAGCTTAATGAACAAAAGAGTTTTATGAGTTATATGAATAAAGAGCTCGATGATATGTCCAAAGAATTTGATGGCGTAAGAGCTCAAATTGCTCGTCTTGAAAAGATGACCGCTGAAATTTCGGATATGCAAGCTACCTTAGTCAATAAGATGGCCGCTAAACCGAATCCCTATGAAAATCAAGATGAAGATCTAAAAGTTATTGATGTGTCCCCTGTTAAATCTTTATTTTGCAATATGAATCTTGATGAAACTTAATATGATCTTCCTATACCTAGAAGGCGTTCTAAGAATTCTGAGTTTTTAGATCTTGATGATGAAATTGATAAAAGTGGGATTGAAAGAAATAAAAATCTAAATGTTGCTAAACCTACTATTTTGGATCTCAAGGAATTTAATTATGAAAATTGCTCTTTGATTGGTTGTATTTCCTTGTTGCAGTCCATGCTAGAATCTCCTCATGCTTATAGTCAAAATAAGGCCTTTACCGGACACATTGTTGATGCCTTGATGCAATCTTATGAAGAAAAACTTGAGATGAAAGTCTCTATCCCTAGAAAACTCTATGATGAATGGGAACCTACTATTAAAATTAAAATTAAAGACTTTGAGTTTCATGCTTTGTGTGATTTAGGTGCTAGTGTCTCTACTATTCCCAAAACTTCATGTGATTTGCTAGATTTCCGTGATTTTGATGATTGCTCTCTAAACTTGCATCTTGCGGATTCTACTATTAAAAAACCTATGGGAAGAATTAATGATGTTATTATTGTTGAAAATAGGAATTATGTGCCCGTAGATTTTATCGTTCTTGATATAGATTGCAATCCTTCATGTCCTATTATTCTTGGTAGACCTTTCCTTAGAACGATTGGTGCAATTATTGATATGAAGGAAGGGAATATTAGATTCCAATTTCCTTTAAAGAAGGGCATGGAACACTTTCCTAGAAAGAAAATAAAATTACCATATGAATCTACCATGAGAGCCACTTATGGATTGCCTACCAAAGATGGCAATACCTAGATCTATCCTTGCTTTTATGCCTAGCTAGGGGCGTTAAACGATAGCGCTTGTTGGGAGGCAACCCAATTTTATTTTGTATTTCTTCTTTTTTTCTTTTAGGAATAAATAATCCATCTAGATTCTGTTTAGATGTGGTTTTTTCTTTTAATTAGTGTTTGTGCCAAGTTAAATCTATTAGATCTTCTTGGAAGATAGTTATTTGGTCTTGCTGTAATTTCCAGAATCTTTGCGCTCAGTGCCCGAATTGTTAAAACTCACCAGAACGTGATAAAATAGTGATTCCAATTGCTGCTGATCAATAAACAAATTGCCCAGGTCGTATAATTTTGGTAGAATGTTTTGAGTTCCAGAAGTGTGCGTTAGTTACAGATTACTACAGACTGTTCTGTTTTTGACAGATTCTGTTTTGCGTGTGTTGTTTGCTTATTTTGATGAATCTATAGCTAGTAAAATAGTTTATAAACCATAGAGAAGTTGGAATACAGTAGCTTTAACACCAATATAAATAAATAATTAGTTCATTACAGTACTTTGAAGTAGTCTTTTGTTTTCTTTCTCTAACGGAGCTCACGAGATTTCTATTGAGTTTTGTGTTGTGAAGTTTTCAAGTTTTGGATGAACTCTTTTGATGGATTATGGAACAAGGAGTGGCAAGAGCCTAAGCTTGGGGATGCCCATGGAACCCCCAAGATAATCCAATAACACAAAAAATACAAAGCTTGGGGATGCCCCGGAAGGCATCCCCTCTTTCGTCCACTTCCATCGGTAATTTACTTGGAGCTATATTTTTATTCACCAACATGATATGTGTTTTGCTTGGAGCGTATTGTATTATTTGTGTCTTTGCTTGTTATTGTACCAAAATCATCCTTGCTGTACACACCTTTTGAGAGAGCCATATATGATTTGGAATTTGTTAGAATACTCTATGTGCTTCACTTATATCTTTTGAGCTTGATAGTTTTGCTCATAGTGCTTCACTTATATCTTTTTGAGCGTGATAATTTTTGCTCTAGTGCTTCACTTAGATCTTTTAGAGCATGGTGGTGGATTGTTTAAAAGAAACTTGATCTCTCATGCTTCACTTAGATTATTTTGAGAGTTGTTAATAGCATGGTAATTTGCTTAATGTTAATATACTTGGTATTCAAGATATGTGAAACTTTATTTTGAGTGCGTTGAATACTAAGATAAGTTTGATGCTTGATAATTGTTTTGAGATGTGGAGGTAATAATATCAAAGTCGTGCTAATTGAGTAGCTGTGAATTTGAGAAATACTTGTGTTGAAGATTGCAAGTCTCGTAGCATGCACGTATGGTTAAAGTTGTGTAACAAATTTGAAACATGAAGTGTACGTGGCTTGTGCATCCTTATGAGTGGCGGTCGGGGACGAGCGATGGTCTTTTCCTACCAATCTATCCCCCTAGGAGCATGCACGTAGTACTTGATTTTTGATGACTTCTAAATTTTTGCAATAAGTATATGAGTTCTTTTGATTAATGTTGAGTCCATGGATTATACGCACTTTTACCTTTCCGCCTTTGCTAGCCTCTTCGGTACCGTGCATTGCCCTTTCTCACATTGAGAGTTGGTGCAAACTTCGCCGGTGCATCCAAACCACGTGATATGATACGCTCTTTCACACATAAACCTCCTCATATCTTCCTCAAAACAGCCACCATACCTACCTATTATGGCATTTCCATAGCCATTCCGAGATATATTGCCATGCAACTTCCACCATCATCATCGTAACATGCATTACTTTTGTCATATTGCCATTGCACGATCTTGTAGTTGACATCGTATTTGTGGCAAAGCCACCATGCATTATTTTTCATACATGTCACTCTTGATTCATTGCACCATCCCGGTACACCGCTGGAGGCATTCATATAGAGTCATATCTTGTTCTAGTATCGAGTTGTAATTCATATGTTGTAATGAAAGTGTGATAATCATCATTAGGGCATTGCCCAAAAAAATAGAGAAAGGCCAAAAAAAGGCCCAAAAAATATATATATAAGGGCAATGCTACTATCTCTTTTTCCACACTTGTGCTTCAAAGTAGCACCTTGTTCTTCATGTAGTGAGTCTCATATATTGTGCTTCAAAGTAGCACCTTGTTCTTCATGTAGTGAGTCTCATATATTGTGCTTCAAAATAGCACCATGTTTTTCATATAGTGAGTTTCATAAGTTGTCTTGTTCATACTAGTGGGAATTTTTCATTATAGAACTTGGCTTGTATATTCCTACGATGGGCTTCCTCAAAACGCCCTAGGTCTTCATGAGAAAGCAAGTTGGATGCACACCCACTAGTTTTCTTTTGTTGAGCATTCATAGCTCTAGTGCATCCGTTGCATGGCAATCCCTACTCCTCATGTTGACATCAATTGATGGGCATCTCCATAGCCCATTGATTATCCTCGTCAATATGAGACTTTCTCCTTTTGTCTTCTCCACACAATCCCCATCATCATATTCTATTCCACCCATAGTGCTATATCCATGGCTCACGCTCATGTATTGCGTGAAGGTTGAAAAAGTTTGAGATTATTTAAGTATGAAACAATTGCACGGCTTGTAATCGGGGTATAGAAGTTGGGAACATCTTTGTGTGACGAAAATGAAGCATAGCCTAACTATATGATTTTGTAGGGATGAACTTTCTTTTGCCATGTTATTTTGAGAAGACATGATTGCTTTGATTAGTATGCTTGAAGTATTATTATTTTTATGTCAATATGAACTTTTGTCTTGAATCTTTCGGATCTGAATATTCATACCATGATTAAGAAGATTTACATTGAAATTATGCCAAAGTATCACTCCGCATCAAACATTATCTTTTTATCATTTACCTACTCGAGGACGAGCAGGAATTAAGATTGGGGATGCCTGATACGTCTCCAACATATCTATAATTTTTTATTGCTCCATGCTACTTTATCTACTGTTTTGGACTATATTGGGCTTTATTTTCCACTTTTATATTACTTTTGGGACTAAACTATTAACCGGAGGCCCAGCCCAGAATTGCTGTTTGTTTGCCTTTTCAGTATTTCGAAGAAACAGAATATCAAACGGAGTCCAAACGGAATGAAACCTTCGGATCGTGATTTTCCAACCGAACGTGATCCAGGAGACTTGGACCCTACTCCAAGAAGCTTCCGAGGAGGTAACGAGGGTGGAGGGAGCCCCCCTGGGCGCGCCCCCATGCCTCGTGGGCCCCTCGGAGCTCCACTGACGTACTCCTTCCTCCTATATATACCTACGTACCCCCAATAGACCAGATACGGAGCCAAAAACCTAATTCCACCGCCGTACCTTCCTGTATCCACGAGATCCCATCTTGGGGCCTGTTCCGGAGCTCACGAGAGGGGCATCCACCATGGAGGGCTTCTACATCAACACCATAGCCCCTCCGATGAAGTGTGAGTAGTTTACTTCAGACCTTCGGGTCCATAGCTAGTAGCTAGATGGCTTCTTCTCTCTTTTTGGATCTCAATACAATGTTCTCCCCCTCTCTCATGGAGATCTATTCGATGTAATCTTCTTTTTGTGGTGTGTATGTTGAGACCGATGAATTGTGGGTTTATGATCCAACTTATCTATGAATAATATTTGAATCTTCTTTGAATTCTTTTATGTATGATTGAGTTATCTTTGCAAGTCTCTTTGAATTATCCGTTTGGTTTGGCCAACTAGATTGGTAGTTCTTGCAATGGGAGAAGTGCTTAGCTTTGGGTTCAATCTTGCGGTGTCCTTACCCAAAGGATGTAAAGGGTTGCAAGGCATGTATTGTATTGTTGCCATCGAGGATAACAAGATGGGGTATTTATCATATTGCATGAACTTATTCCTCTACATCATGTCATCTTGCTTAAGGCGTTACTCTGTTTTTAACTTAATACTCTAGATGCATGCTGGATAGCGGTCGATGAGTGGAGTAATAGTAGTAGATGCAGGATCGTTTCGATCTACTTGTCACGGACGTGATGCCTATATACATGATCATACCTAGATAACCTCATAACTATGCTCAATTATGTCAATTGCTCAACACTAATTTGTTCTCCCAACCGTAGAATACTTATGCTCTTGAGAGAAGCCACTAGTGAAACCTATGGCCCCCGGGTCTATTCTCATCATATCAATCTCCATCACTTTATTTACTTGCTTTGCTTTTACTTTTTACTTTGCATCTTTATATCAAAAATACCAAAAAAAATTATCTCTATCAGATCTCACTCTCGTAAGTGACCGTGAAGGGATTGACAACCCCTAATCGTGTTGGTTGCGAGTAGCTATCGTTTTGTGTAGGTACGAGGGACTTGCGCGTGACCTCCTACTGGATTGATACATTGGTTCTCAAAAACTGAGGGAAATACTTACGCTACTGTGCTGCATCATCCTCTCCTCTTCGGGGAAAACCAATGCAAGCTCGAGACGTAGCATCTCACTTGTACGAAAACTGTTAGCAGAAGAACATTCGTTCTCAAGGGACCACAGAATCTCGCAACTATACTACACACTGCATTGCTCTTGTGAGTACCTCTTGCCCTGTATGACCATACTTACTTTCATAGTTGTTTGATTATGTAGCATCACTGCACATGTTAGCCTCGTAATCGTCCATTTGGTGGACATTATAAGATCCGTATGGACTCTTACATAAATTTAGAATCAACCCAATGCTTTTGAAGAGGTTTAGCTCTATAGTCCTTGGTCTATCACTGTACTTACATTAACAGCTACTCCCTCCGTCCGATAATATAAGAACGTTTTGTATAGTACACCAGTGTTAAAAACACTCTTGTATTATGGGAATAGGGATTGGTTCATTTTGTAGCATTCTGCATCTTATCTCCCTCGCCCACCATTTAAGAAAAAAATCAGATCTATATTTAATCTTACCAACAAGTAGAATACACAGACAATGCCAGTGCAGAAGTGTAGCCCATTGCTCTTGTCAGTACATTTTATCCTGTAACGCTTGTACTTCCAGTTATTGGTAGTTGATTATGTAGCATCAATCTGCATCTTATCTTCATTATCCTCTATCCCTTCCAGTATTTTCATATCTATAATTACTCTCTACAAAATGTAGAGTATAGGCAATGCTTATGATGAAGATTATGTGCTGAAATTCTTGAGTTATCCTTCCCTTGACATGGAGAAGGGCATTATAAAGCCGGTGTTAAATGTTAATGTAAGTCTGTCCTTCTAAAGCCTTTATCCTCAACTGTTGTTTAATTTGCTCATACTCCCTATCGTTTACTGCTGTTTAGTTTGCTATTTCTACCAAAATGCATGTTCATAAGAACCGTAAGTTCTAAGTTTTACTTGTAAAACCAAATTCCTTATTCATACCATGCACATTACTTAATACTCCCTATATGTATGCTTGTTTTGTGGATCTATAATCCAAAGTGTGTGGTGAAGCAGCCCACGTTTGCACCTTGTCATCTCCTGTTTTATCTTACCGATGTGGTGATGATATGAACAACATGCCATGCACATTATCCAAAATAGATACAATGATTTTCTTTGCCCTTCATCTATGCTTGTTATGTTGACATGGTAATCCAAAGAGTGTGGTGAAGCTCCCGCATTATGAACAATGCCAAATTATGCTATTGATATTTTGAACTTACTCTTTATTTTCTAATTTGAAATTGGATAGAATTGATGTAATGCAGTTATCATCTTTGTTTATACATGTGCAAAACCTGTCATATCTCTACTTTGTTTCAGGGTGATATGCCTGATGGCATGCACAAGTCTGCCGAAGGCTGTGAGACAAACCCAACATATATTGCAGCAAAGATGGCAAAACATCTTGAAGATAGCGAGACAACCCCCAAAGTCTTGTCTTGATGCAGTGTTCAAGTTACTTGAGACTAACAGTCAAACAAGCTCACAGAATTCGTTGTCTGAATCAGTTCGACTTCTTCAGTCCCAAATTCTAGCAGAAAGGCATTCTACAACTCAACTTCGACTTGAAGTCCTATCTCTAAGAAAGATTGCGGAGAACACCAATGAGAACCTCATCGCTAAACAGCTACACCTGGAGGCTATGACCGACATGCTAGGCGGTCTCACAGCCTTGCTCAAGACTTATGCAGCAGTTCCCCCACAAGGCTAACCTTTCTTGAACTGTCTTGGAAGTGGTCTCGGTTCAGTATTATTTTGTTACGCTGCAATGGTGCCCAGTTTTTGTAATCTGCTTCTTCATTGCGCTTTATGATCACTGGTGGCTAACTTCGATGCCTAGTGGATGTAATATACCTTAAATCCTTTATTGTATGTGTAGGTTTATTCTTAGTTACTATGTCGTAATTTCTTTAGTGTATAGAGTAGGTTTGTTCTTAATTCCTACTAGTTACTGCCATCATTCGCTATCTGAAAAAAATCAGATGTAGTCGACCGGACCAAAACATTCGACTCTAACGGGCTGTGTTTTTAGCGGGCCACAATTGGGCCGGCTGCGTCTTTCTTGGGCCCGAATGATTGGGGCCTTCACATTACTGCGCCAGCCCAAACTTACACCAGCCTATATTTTAGTTGGGCCTTTTGTCGACCCAAATAACTTAGTTTGGCTCAGTAGCGTTGGGCCATTAACAGTGCTGAATATTGTATCGGGCTCACATCACGAGATGAAACCACGGGCCTATAGCAGGCCAAAATGCATGTTGGGCCTCAATTTTCACTAGTCGTCGACGGGCCTTAAGCAGGCCGAAATGTGGATCGGGCCGTTTTGGGCCTAGTTAGCTCACGGGTCGTTACCAGGCCGAAACATATCTTGGGCCTTAGTTGGCCCACTGATATCATGGGCCTTTAAGAGGCCGAAAGCTTAGCACAGGCATCAATGGGCCGAATTACCCGACAGGCCTTTAACAGGCCCAAAGTCATGTTGGGCTTAACTGTTGCCACCTTTAGCACGGGCCGTTAGTGGGCCCGGTGTCCCGTCGGACCATATATGGCCCATGGGCAGCACGGGCCATTCCCAGGCCGAAAGTCACACCGGGCTGAAATGGGCCCATGTCTACATCAGGCCTCTAACAGGCCGAAAGTCACTGGGCTGTAGTTGGGCCTAAATATTCGGTGAATAATTAACGGGCCAGATCTGGCTTCGGGCCGCAAATGGGCCCAAATATTGGGCGAACAATTAACGGGCCAGATCTGGCTTCGGGCTCTAAATGGGCCTTTATAAAGCAGGTTGTTATTGGGCTGGCCCACTAGTACCTGATTAAGTTCTACGGGCCTTTGACTGGGCCGGCCTTTTTAACCTATATGGGCCTCTGTTGGCCCAGCCACGTGTCGACGTATCATAGGCATGTCTCCTCCAATGGACGGGCGACATCTGGCCCACTGACGAGCTGACAGGTGTTCCCTTCGGCCAATCAGAATTTTACACGTGGAAATTTCCCATTGGTCAGGGCTGTTAACGGGTTATCGGATCCAAAATCCGACCCGATAGCTTAATGGCGTTCCGTTACGGTGGATGCCACGTGTCGGTCACCCTTGACGAAAGCACTTCGCGGACGCGATTTATCGTCATGGAAGTGGACACTTCCGTGATGATAATTTTGGTAATGTCATGGAACACTTCTATGATAGCACAGGTATGACTATCTTGATTCTGTCATAAATTTGTCATGGATGTACGAACATGACAAAAAACGCGACCTACTGTGACAAACACATATCATCACGGAAGTGTATTTTTTTGTAGTGCTACTAACACAACCTATAAACACCAGAAACTAGTTGCAACTCCTGGACAGAGATCAGGTTGATTAATAATTTGAGGGGGGCACTTAAGCATTCCAATGTGTGGTAGTAGCTGTTCATGGATCACAAACACAGAACTCAGTTCCTGAGGACGGCTTCAATGAGACAACCCACCATGTACTCCTACATGGCCTCGCACCTATACCTTTACCAAATCGTGTTCACACACTTAGCTCACAACAGTATGACAAGTTCACACACCTCTGATTCATCCCCGATGAATCAGACCTGACTCAACTCTAAGCAGTAGCAGGCATGACAAACAAGCATGAATGAGTAGGCACATCAGGGCTCAAACAACTCCTACTCATGCTAGTGGGTTTCATCTATTTATTGTGGCAATGACAGGTCATGCAGAGGAAAGGGTTCAATTGCCGCAGCATGTAACAGTTGAATTGTTGTTGTCCTAATGCAGTAAAAGAGAGCAGAAGCAAGATAGTGGGTTTATATCGGAATGAACAACGGGGTTTTGCTTGCCTGGCACTTCTGAAGATAGCATTGGGTCTTCATTAGTGTCAACGATCACCGCGTCGGAACAACGTCTACCGAGGGGGAACAACACCGGCAAATAGAGAATAAACACAATCAATGCAATGCACAATATGATGCATGAACATGGCATGTACATGTGATGTTGTTTGTGCTAATGCCAACAGCAACAAGTTCAATGGATCTCATTTGAATCGAGGATTAAAATGCAACTCCAAACTTAAGCATTTTAAATGCCCTTTATGTGTTTTCGTCTATACAGCAGGTTTAGGTTGGTTTTTCATGCATGAAATTAGTACAGATGGATAGGTTGAATTTTTCTGATAATTTTTCATATATAAATTATTACATTCTGAGCTACGGTTGATTTTATATGATTTTTAGAAGTTTTGGGCATTTTCTGAAAATAATAAATCATTTGGATTTATTTAAATTCCAGAAATAGATACTGTGTCAGCATGACGTCGGTGTGACATTAGCAAGTCAACAGAAGCTGGTCCAGGTCAGACCTGACCAGTGGGCCCACCGGTCAGTGACTCGGTGCTGCCTAGGGTCACAGACAGGTGGGGTCAGGTCAACGGACACGTCAGCATAGTCAACTCTGACGCGTGGGTCCCGCTGGGTTATAAACTAATCTAAACAGAAAATAAACCCGGAGTTAATTAGGCCTAGGGCCCAGCTATTGGTGTCACCAGGGGTTAATTATTAGCGGAGATTTTAGCGGCTAATGACGTTGCCACATCAGCACGCCGGAGTTTTGGCCGGCGGCAACCTCAAACCGCGGCGGCGTCCGCCGGAGTTGCGCCAGAGGCGACGGATCGACGCGCCGAGGGCACCAGGAGGTATCCCGTGCCCGCGCGCATCCAGGGGAACCAACGGAAGTGCGCAGGGTGGCCGGAGTTCGTCGGAAGCGAGCTCGTGGCGGCGGCTGGAGTTCGGCGTCCGTGCAGCCTAGAGGACGCGGAGAGGCCGGGGAAGAGGGGGAGTTGAAGCGGGCGCTCACAGGGAACACGCAGGGATGGTCACTGAGCTCCTGGGCATGATGGAGGTGGCGAATCGGCGATGGCGACCGGCGGTGCAGACAGACGATGTGGAGCTCGATGGCATCTCTTCAGGGCACCCTGGCTCACGATCTGCGTTGAGGTGACTTCCCGGTCGATGGCGGAGCTCCCAGAAACGGAATCATGGCATCTCATCGACGGTGGCCACGCGAACGACGTACGGTGTCCATGGCTGCTCTCTGTTGGTGCTTGGGGAAGAAGCTAGAGGAGAGGGAGAGAGTTCCAGGTTGAGGGGAAAGGCAGAGGGGTCTGCAGGGTGTCTCCAGCGCGTGGATCGGGACGAGAGGGGAAACAAGAGGTGGCGGCGGCGTGGCCGATGGTGTGATCTTGGGCATCTGGCAGCTTCGAGGCGATGGGAGGAAGGCGGCCAGGCGAGTCTTTGGTGGTGGGCTGGGCGTGGTGGCACAACCTTTGGGCCGCGTAGGGAAGTTTGCTCCAGGTGAGCCTCCGTCTGTTTTATTTTCTGTTTTCTTTCTGTTTTTCTCTGTTTTTGTTTAGTACTAATACTAAACCATTTTTGTTGCTTCTGAAATTATTTGTGGATGCAATATGGATTATTTCAAAACTCCACAAAATGTTTCAAAATAATTGGAGCAATAAAAATAATTATAGGATTTATTTGCTCCAACTCAAATACAATATGAGTTAATTCAATAATCCAAAAATGTTCCAGAAATATATTCATCATTTTTGGCAGAGGTTTCTACCTTAACCAAAAATCATGAACTTTTCTTGAGGCACTTTGGGTTCATTGAAAAATGTTTTTAATTTGAACCTAGTTGAGTTCTTTTGGTGCTAGGGTTTCAATATCCCCAATTCAAATTAATTTGAAAAATAACATGATGCATGGATGCAGATGCAACTATTTACAGGCACAAATTCTAGGGTTGTGACAGAACCAAATCGGTTCGACCGAGTTTTATAGTTCGGTCCCACCGAGTTTGGTGGTTTGTGTGTAATGGTTAGATTTTGTCTGGAGGCTATATATACCCCTCCACCCACTCTTCATTTGAAGCACAAGAGCAAGGAGTTCATCATCAACACACCATATATTATCTTTTGGAGAGTGGTGTCTCCTAGATTGGTTAGGTGTCACTTGGGAGCCTCCGTCAAGATTGTGGAGTTGAACCAAGGAGTTTGTAAGGGCAAGGAGATCGCGTACTTCGTGAAGATCTACCCGAGTGAGGCAACTCCTTCATAGGCGACGACCATGGTGGGATAGACAAGGTTGCTTCTTCGTGGACCCTTCGTGGGTGGAGCCCTCCGTGGACTCGCGCAACCGTTACCCTTCGTGGGTTGAGGTCTTCATCAACATGGATGTACGATAGCACCACCTATCGGAACCAAGGATAAAAAATCTCCGAGTTTCCAATTGCGTTTGCACACTCCAATCCCATCCCTTTACATTCTTGCAATTTGCATGCTTTACTTTCCGCTGCTCATATACTCTTACCATGATTGCTTGATATGTATTGTGAATGTCTAAACATGTGCTAAAACTCCACTTCAACTTAAAGAAATTAAAAAGTGCTACTTTTCTTGCTAAGGGTCTATTCACCCCCCTCTAGACACCTCTTCTCGATCCTTTCAATATCTCAAAACAATCATCAAGTATCAAACTTCTCTTAGTATTCAATGCACTTATATGAAAGTTTTTATTATATTCATCTTGGATGCCTATCATATTAGGACTAATTTTATACCCAAAGCAAATTACCATGTTGTTCTAAAGGACTCTCAAAATAATATAAGTGAAGCATGAGAGACCAATTATTTCTATAAAATAAAACCACCACCGTGCTCTAAAAGATATAAGTGAAGCACTAGAGCAAAATTATTTAGCTCAAAAGATATAAGTGAAGCACATAGAGTATTCTAATAAATTCCGATTCATGCGTGTCTCTCACAAAAGGTGTGTACAGCAAGGATGATTGTAGTAAACTAAAAAGCAAAGACTCAAATCATACAAGACACTCCATGCAAAACACATATCATGTGGTGAATAAAAATATAGTATCGAGTAAAGTTACCGATAGACAAAGACGAAAGAGGGGATGCCTTCCGGGGCATCCCTAAGCTTAGGCTTTTGGTTGTCCTTGAATTTTACCTTGGGGTCCCTTCGGCATCCCCAATCTTAGGCTCTTGCCACTCCTTGTTCCAAAATCCATCAAATCTTTACCCAAAAACTTGAAAACTTCACAACACAAAACTCAACAGAAAATCTCATGAGCTCCGTTAGTATAAGAAAACAAACCACCACTTTAAGGTACTGTAATGAACTCATTCTTTATTTATATGGGTGTTAAACCTACTGTATTCTAACTTCTCTATGGTTCATAACCTCCGATACTAGCCATAGATTCATCAAAATAAGCAAACAACACACGAAAAACAGAATCTGTCAAAAATAGAACAGTTTGTAGCAATCTGTAACTTTCGAATACTTATGTTACTCCAAAAATTATACCAAATTAGGAAGTCCTGAGTAATTTGTTTATTAATCTACTTCAAAAAGAATCAACTAAAAATCACGTTTCTGTGATTTATGAAAACTAATCTCATGCACGCAAAGTTTCTGTTTTTTTTACAGCAAGATCAAATAACTATCACCGTAGGTTATCCTAAAGGTTCTACTTGGCACAAACACTAATTAAAACACAAAACCAGGTCTAACCAGAGGCTAGATGAAATATTTATTACTAAACAGGAACAAAAATCAAGAAACAAAAATAAAATTGGGTTGCCTCCCAACAAGCGCTATCGTTTAAAGCCCCTAGCTAGGCATAAAAATAAGAATAGATCTAGGTATTATCATCTTTGGCATGCAATCCATAAGTGGCTCTCATAATAGATTCATAAGGTAATTTAATTTTGTTTCTAGGAAAGTGTTCCATTCCTTTCCTGAAGGGAAATTGGAATCTAATATTCCCTTCTTTCATATCAATAATTTCACCAATCGTTCTAAGGAAAGGTCTACAAAGAATAATAAGGCATGAAGGATTGCAATCTATATCAAGGACAATGAAATCTACGGGCACATAATTCCTATTTGCAACAATAAGAACATCATTAATTCTTCCCATAGGTTTCTTAATGGTGGAATCCGCAAGATGCAAGTTTAAGGAACAATCATCAAATTCACGGAAACCTAACACATCACACAAAGCTTTTGGAATCGTGGAAACACTAGCACCCAAATCACACAAAGCATAGCATTCATGATCTTTAATTTTAATTTTAATAGTAGGTTCCCACTCATCATAGAGTTTTCTAGGGATAGAAACTTCTAATTCAAGCTTTTCTTCATAGGATTGCATTAAAGCATCAACGATATGTTTGGTAAAAGCTTTATTTTGACTATAAGCATGCGGAGAATTTAGCACGGATTGCAACAAGGAAATACAATCTATTAAAGAACAATTATCATAATTAAATTCCTTGAAATCCAAAATAGTGGGTTCATTGCTATGTAAAGTTTTGACCTCTTCAATCCCACTTTTACCAATTTTTGCATCAAGATCTAAAAACTCTGAATCATTGGGACGCCTTATAACTAAAGTTGACTCATCTCCAGTGCCATCATTATCAAGATTCATATTGCAAAACAAAGATTTAATAGGAGACACATCAATCACTTTTAGATCTTCATCCTTATTATCATGAAAACTAGAAGAACACGCTTTCACAAAGCAATCTTTTTTAGCATGCATCCTAGCGGTTCTTTCTTTGCACTCATCAATGGAAATTGTCATGGCTTTGAGAGACTCATTGATATCATGCTGAGGTGGAATAGATCTAAGTTTCAAAGAATCAACGTCAAGAGAAATTCTATCCATGTTCCTAGCCAACTCATCAACCTTAAGCAATTTTTATTCAAGCAAGGTATTGAAATTCTTTTGAGAATTCATAAACTCTTTAACACTAATCTCAAAATCAGAGGGCAACTTATTGAAATTTCCATAAGAATTGTTGTAGGAATTACCATAATTATTAGAGGAATTACTAGGGAACGGCCTAGGATTAAAGTTTCCTCTATAAGCGTTGTTACCAAAATTGTTCCTGCCAACAAAATTCACATCCATAGATTCATTATTATTCTCAATCAAAGTAGACAAAGGCATATTATTAGGATCAGAAGAAACACTCTTATTAGCAAACAACTTCATAAGTTCATCCATCTTTCCACTCAAAACATTAATCTCTTCTATTGCATGAACCTTTTTATTAGTAGATCTTTCGGTGTGCCATTGAGAACAATTAACCATAATATTATCTAGGAGTTTAGTAGCTTCTCCTAAAGTGATTTCCATAAAATGCCTCCCACGACCGAATCTAAAAGATTTCTAGAAGCAAAATTAAATCCGGCATAAAAGTTTTGTATAATCATCCATAAATTCAAACCGTGTGTAGGGAATTTACGTATCATTAGTTTCATTCTCTCTCAAGCTTGTGCAACATGTTCATGATCAAGTTGCTTAAAATTCATAATATCATTTCTAAGAGAGATGATCTTGGCGGAGGAAAATACTTTAGAGATAAAAGCATCTTTGCACTTATTCCATGAATCAATACTATTTTTAGGCAAAGATGAAAACCAAGTTTTAGCATGATCTCTAAGTGAAAACGGAAATAGCTTCAATTTAACAATATCATTATCCACATCTTTCTTCTTTTGCATATCACACAAATCAACAAAGTTGTTTAGGTATGTAGCGGCATCTTCACTAGGAAGGCCAGAGAATTGATCTTTCATAACAAGATTCAGCAAGGCAGCATTAATTTCACAAGATTCAGAGCAATCGGGGTGCTAAGAAAATCATTGTTGTTGCTATTGGAAAAGTCACATAATTTAGTATTATCTTGAGCCATCGTGACAAGCAAGCAATCCAACACACAAGCACACAAGAAGCAAGCGAAAAAGAGGCGAACAGAAAGAGAGGGCGAATAAAACGGCAAGGGTTAAGTGGGGGAGAGGAAAACGACAGGCAAATGGCAAATAATGTAATGCGAAGGATAAGAGTTTGTGATGGTTACTTGGTATGTCTTGACTTGTGCATAGACTCCCCAGCAACGGCGCCAGAAATCCTTCTTGCTACCTCTTGGGCATGCGTTGGTTTTCCTTTGAAGAGGAAAGGGTGATGCAGCAAAGTAGCGTAAGTATTTCCCTCAGTTTTTGAGAACCAAGGTATCAATCCAGTAGGAGGCCACACGCAAGTCCCTCGTACCTACACAAACAAACAAGAACCTTGCAACCAACGCGAAAAAGGGGTTGTCAATCCCTTCACCGCCACTTGCAAAAGTGAGATCTGATAGAGATGATAAGATAACATTTTTGGTATTTTTATGATAAAGGTTGAAAGTAAAGATTGCAAAATAAACAGCGATAAAAATAGCTAGTTGATGGGAGATTAATATGATGGAAAATAGACCCGGGGGCCATAGGTTTCACCAGTGGCTTCTCTCAAGATAGCATAAGTATTACGGTGGGTGAACAAATTACTGTCGAGCAGTTGATAGAATAGTGCATAGTTATGAGAATATCTAGGCATGATCATGTATATAGGCATCACGTCGGCGACAAGTAGACTGAAACGATTCTGCATCTACTACTATTACTCCACACATCGACCGCTATCCAGCAGGCATCTAGAGTATTAAGTTCTTAAGAACAGAGTAACGCATTAGGCAAGATGACATGATGTAGAGGGATAAACTCAAGCAATATGATATAAACCCCATCTTTTTATCCTCGATGGCAACAATACAATACGTGCCTTGCTGCCCTCACACCTTTGGGAAAGGACACCGCAAGATTGAACTCAAAGCTAAGCACTTCTCCCATTGCAAGAAATATCAATCTAGTAGGCCAAACCAAACCGATAATTTGAAGAGACTTGCAAAGATATCAAATCATACATAAAAGAATTCAGAGGAGATTCAAATATTGTTCATAGATAATCTCGATCATAAACCCACAATTCATCGGATCTCGACAAACACACTGCAAAAAGAGTTACATCGAATAGATCTCCAAGAAGATCGAGGAGAAATTTGTATTGAGATCCGAAGAGATAGAAGAAGCCATCTAGCTAATAAGTATGGACCCGAAGGTCTGAGGTAAAATACTCACACATCATCGGAGAGGCTATGGTGTTGATGTAGAAGCCCTCCGTGATCGAGTCCCCCTTCGGCGGAGTGCCGGAAAAGGCCGCAAGATGGGATCTCACGGGTACAGAAGGTTGCGGCAGTGGAAATAGGGTTTCATGGTGCTCCTGGTTGTTTTCGGGGTATATGAGTATATATAGGCAAAGGAAGTCGGTCAGGGGAGCCACGAGGGGCCCACGAGGGTGGGGGCGCGCCCAGGGGGGGCAGACGCGCCTCCCTGCCTTGTGGCCTCCTCGGTTCTTTCTTGACGTCCACTCCAAATTCTTTGGATCATGTTTGTTCCAAAAATCACTCTCCCGAAGGTTTCATTCCGTTTGGATTCCGTTTGATATTCCTTTTCTGCGAAACACTGAAATAGGCAAAAAAATAGCAATTTGCACTGGGCCTTGGGTTAGTAGGTTAGTCCCAAAAATAATATAAAAGTGTATAATAAATCCCATTAAACATCCAAAATAGATAATATAATAGCATGGAACAATCAAAAATTATAGATACGTTGGAGACGTATCAAGCATCCCCAAGCTTAATTCCTGCTCGTCCTCGAGTAGGTAAATGATAAAAACAGAATTTTTTATGTGGAATGCTACCTAGCATATTCTTCAATGTAATTTTCTTTATTGTGGCATGAATGTTAAGATCCGGAAGATTCAAGATAAAATTTTAATATTGACATAAAAATAATAATACTTCAAGCATACTAACTAAGCAATCATGTCTTCTCAAAATAACATGGCCAAAGAAAGTTCATCCCTACAAAATCATATAGTTTGGCTATGCTTCCATCTTCGTCACACAAAATATCCAAATCATGCACAACCTCGGTTTCAGCCAAGCAATTGTTTCATACTTTAGTATTCTCAAACTTTTTCAACTTTCACGCAATACATGAGCGTGAGCCATGGACATAACACTAAGGGTGGAATAGAATATAATGATGGGGGGTTATGGGTGGAATAGAATATAATAATAGGTAAATGGGAATGAATTTCAAACACCGGGGCACCGTTGATTGCCGACAAAACATTGAGATGCCCCATTTTTAAATTCTAGTAAATCCAAAACTCGTCTGAAATTCATGAAACTTGGCATGCTTTCATGGAGCGGCATCAACATGCCGTGGTAAAAAATTTGTCCCGTTTGGGGCAGGTTTTTGTATATGCTTCTCACAAACCAGAGCTTCTCACAACAAGCATCATGGTTTCGGTAGGGAACGTCCCACCTTTGGGGACGAAACGATATCCACTGCCTCTTATTACTCCCAAAAATTTTCTCGTGTCAACATAGAACAACATGAGTGTTGTGTCAATTTTTGTGACTTTTCGGGGTTCTTTTGGACATTTTTATGCATTAACTGAGTTTTCAATGCATTTATGTGCATAATTCAAATTTGAACTACATGCACATGCTCCAGTGCATATAAATTGGTTGAAAAATCAAATCTGTGTCCTTGGGTGCATGCTTAGGTCCCATGCAAGAAATGGGAATGAATTTCAAACACCACGGCACCATTGATTGCTGACAAAACATTGAGATGCCTAGTTTTTAAATTCTAGTAAATCCAAAACTCGTCTGAAATTCATGAAACTTGGCATGCTATCATGGAGCGGCATTAACATGATGTGGTATTTTTCGTGTCCATATTGAGAGAAGGCGCACTCGAATAATGACAGCCAAGAAAGGCATTTTGAAAAAATAGCTGCCACTTTAATATCTCAAACGTTTGTATAATTCAAAATGTGTGCGTTCTGTTAACCATTCACGTGACGCCACGTGTCTTGGTTTTAATGGTTGTAGGAGGTGTCGTGCGGACAGCTGGTTGACCTTGACTGAACGGGAGGCGTGCGAGCGCAGTCCGGTGCGCAGGCTGACCGAGAGGCGTGCAAGTTGTCCTACAATGCATAGGCTCACCGGGAAGCATGCAAGTTGTACGCTGCGCAGGCTCACTGGGAAGCGAGGCCTTTGACTTCCATGGCCGCATGCCTTCCTCTCCATTAATGGCTCCCGAGCCGCCGTTTAATACTGGTGGCCTTACTGTTCGCCTCCCATTCCCCTCCCCCCTGCAAACCTCCATCGCCATGGCGCAGAATGATCATCTGCCACTAGTCTTCAAGTTTGGTGAAGTCGACTCCGAGCCGGAGGAGGTAGAAAATAAGGAGGAATGGGGCCTCATGGACATGGCCCAGAACGAGCTGGCCGCAGCGGTTGCTGCCCCCGCTCCCATCCCAGCTCCCATCCCCGCGCCCGCGCCAGCGACCATCCCCATAGCATTGACCGGCTGGTCGCCGAACACTATCGCAGAGCTAGAAGCCGTGGGCGTCAGCGAGGTCTCCGTGGACCCGCGCGAGCTCGTGTACATGCCAGAGCTAGCGCCAGTGCCCGTGCGCGCCCCTCCACCCATCGTGGCGCCGGCCCCCGTGCGTTTGGCTACACCCGTCGTGCCCGTGCGTGCCCCTCCACCAACCGCGGCACCGGTCCCCGTGCGTTTGGCTGCACCCGCCGCACCCGTGCCCCCCCCCCCTCAGCGCCATGGGACGCTGATGTCGACCGCTACCTCTCAGCGGCGCCAGTTGTCGTCCTTCCGCGCCCCGCCCGTCGATCGCGCGACGACATGATGTTTGATTTACAAGTGAAGAACATTTTGTGTTTCCTTGAAGACTTTAACAACGGCGTCCCGGAGGACGGCAATGACAACGATGGCGCGGCACGTCGCCTCCGCCGCCGCCAGAAATAGTTTTTTTGGGGTTTAATACTGTATCTCGAATTCTTGATCATATGAATATAAATTCGCAGTGTGACTGAATGAAATATATGGTTTGAACGAACTTGCGCTTTTCTCTCTTAATGTACAGATTTATCAAACGATTTTATTTAAAAAAACGTCAACGGTTTTTAAATATAAAACACTCATCGCAAACGTTTTAGTTAGAACACCCGTATGCAAACCGACAGCTTCCCCAGGAAGCCAAGGGAAAATGTGCCGAGCAGGATTTCTGCATCCCTTCAACACAAACGGTTGTTTTGCATGACCCGTGTGCAACCAAGTACAAACAATTGGGTAAGATTTACATATCTGTCATTTTGGGTATGTTGCCATTTCTCAAACTGGAAAGATTGACATTTGTTTATCTAGTAACATTGCCATTTGTCAACCTTGTAACATTGCGATTTGTCAAAATATGCAGCTACAAATCACTAGCACTATCTAATTTTTTCAACTAAAATCACTAGCACTGTTCATATGGACACCACTAGCAGGCATGAGTGTAACACCCCAAAATTTTGACCTTGATTTATTGATTAAAATTTTCCAGGAAATTAAATTGGTTTTTTTGGTTTTATCTTTTTATTTCAGATCACTCTGTCCCTCTGAAGTTATTTTTGAGTTTTTCCTTCTAGGTGGAAACCTTTCAAAACTATTGTTGGACTTGTATATCTTCCCAAAACCATTTCTTTTTATCAGTGGAATTATTTCTACAATTATTTTTACTGAGCTTTATTTCTTTAAAAATGACTTTTCATAAGTTTTAGAGTTCCAGTTGCACTACAACCCTTTCAAATACTTCTTTAAAGTTTCCACCAAAATTTGGGGATGTCATGTGATGTTCCCACATCACTTTTATGCAAAAATATCTTTTAGTCATTTTGAGATTTTGAGCCCTACGCCAAGTTTTCAAATCTGGTCCAGCTTGTAGTTTGCACTACAACCTATTTAAATATTTCTTTAAAGATTCCAACAAAATTGGGGAATGTTAGTAGCAGTGTATATTTCAACTTTCTGTAAAAACCCATTGGTGTTCTTTGAAAATTTTGAGCAAATCATCCTCATCTTCATTCTGGTCCATTCTGGTGATTTGCACTGCAGCCATATTTTATCTTGCCCTATTGCCCTTGATTCTTTCTCCTGCTTATTGACCACTCTACCAAACCCTTAAGTCCAGGAGATTGGACCCATTGGAGTATTTTTGGTCCATGCAATAATGCCCTTCATTTTCTGTCCAGATTTGGTTTTCCCAAAAACTTGCACTAACAAGTTTCTGGTCTTGCCAAACTAACCTTGACACCATTACCTACATCTAAAGAGACTCGGATCTAGAGTTTTTGGCCACCCAAAGAGATGCCTAGATGCCCATGGCATTCTGTCGAACACCTTGTGTGCATGGCCAGATTTGACATAGTTTTTAGTTTGCATTATGAACTTGATCCCCTGACCCAGCAGCCATGTCCACTAATCTCCTAGCCAACACAAACCTAGACACATTAACTACCAGCCTCATTCAACCCCTCTAGCACGCGTTGGCATTTTCGTCGAGCACTGGCGTGCGTGCTCTGCGCCCAGGCGCCACGTTTTGCAAGCCTTGTATAACGAACGCCGCCGCCGGCCCCAGCCTTTGCTGCGCCCGCGAGGCAGCGCCCGTTCTCACCCGCTCACCAGAACCCTCCAAGCCACCCCTGGCGCCCTACACCGCCGCCATCATAGCTCTCTTGGCGGCACGCCGGCGTCCGCAGCAGCCTCTGCCATGGACGGCGCCGCCCGAGCCACCCCAGCGCGCCAGCTGCCCCTAGAACAGCTCAAGCTCGTCCTCTCGCCCTGCCAGACCCCGCCAGCCATCGCCATGCGCCCCCTGGCTACAGAACGGCGGTTCGCCGTTCCTATCCACTGCCTCCGTCGAACCGACCTCGACCGCCTATAAAAAAGGATCCCCGAGCTCGTCCAGACCCTCAGGCGACCTCAGGCCATCCCTCTAGAGCCCCCACAGCCAGCAATCGACGGAGGGAGGCCTTCTTCCTCGTCTCCGGTCAGTTCGGCCGCCGCCACACTCCGGTCCCGTTCGTCGCAAGCAGGGCCTCCCCAGTCCATCCAGTGCCACCATTCTCCTCCCCTCGACCGTGCGGAGCCACCCAACACCTCAGCCTCGACCGGGAGCCACCATAGACCAAAACCCCAATTGCTCCCGAAACCACCGTCCGCCGCGGAGCATGCCGCCAGCGACCCCCTCTACCCCCGCCAGCCTATCGACCACTGGGAGGACCTCCCTGGACCAGCGGATCCATCCCCGCCCTCAGAATCCCGCGGGGAGCCACCGTTCGTCGACGTCGATCGCTGGAGCCCCGCCACCGCTTGGCCAGAGGAGAAGGAGGCGTGGGCGACTGGTCAAACCTAACCAGTGGGCCCAAGGGACCCACTATCAGCGACACAGCGACGACCCGTGCTGGTTTAAGTGGAAACGTAAACCCAGAAGTACGTCTCCTCTGTCTCGAAAGCATATTCTTATTCGAACCGTTTTCCTTTTTTTGTTTTATTTAAAATCAGAATTTTGACTAAACTTTGACTGGCTATAACTTTTTAAATATAATTCCAATTGATTTGATTCTTTTTCTGTTGTTTCTCAAATTTTGTCTAGTTTATTTTCATATTTATTTGAAAATTTTCCAAACAACTTTTTTGGACTGTTTTGAAACTATGTGTTAATTTAATTTTTTTTAAAAAAAATAGGATTATGGAGAGAGAAGAAAACTTTCAAAAGTTTTGGAATGCACCCTGCCTCTCCACAAGGCAAGCATTCTGAACCCTGGCATAATATTTTTGTGTGTTGTTTGATATGACACGGAGTATTTGTTATTTTATGTGACAATGTGATCGTGCTCATGAGTGCATGATAAAGACTTTTGCTGTTGGAAATTGATATGCTTGAGATAGTAATCACCCTCGTCTACCTCTCATGCCTACCGGAAGGAGTCCGGGAAAATCTCTGTCTTGGGTAGACACGAGCTTGTCACTTATATTTCGTTGAAACGAATATAGTCAGTAGGGCATGGTATGGTATGGTGAGTGGTGATTCTGTCTGTTGGTGTGAAATATATTTGTTATACTAATCCTGCAGGGAATGCCTTAACCTCCTGAGTCGACCGTAGATCGAGTCTTGTTCCAGTAACCCCCATACTTGTTTCGTACTACCATTTGTCCCTACCATAGGTAGGGTACGGTTCAGTAAGTTGTCAACCCCTTCCTAGCACACACCGTACAGAGAGGCCATAGTGGAAGTACCGGCTGCATCCGATAGACATGCCACCTGGTCCGGGGGCATGTGTGTTTCCGGTTGGAGCTGAGGGGGTAGCTCCCCTAGTTTGCGCGCGTTATAAATTTTGTGATCACATGCTAGTCGAGGTTGTAGCCTCCCCACTTAGATTTTCGCTTAACGGGTGTCGTGGGTGATTCCAGACACCGGCAAGTTAGGCTGGTGTGTGCGGTCAGGTGTGTTTTCAATTAAAAGACCGTAGATGGAATTAGCCCCGATGGACTAAAGGAATTCGTTACTCGTGGGTAAAGACTACACCCTCTGCAGAGATTATATCTATTCGAATAGCCGTGTCCATGGTTAAGGACTACAGTCTGGGATGGGTCAAGTGTCGGTCTTAGTGTCGGTCTTCGGAGGAAAATTTGCTAAAACAGAACATGGATCATGACTTGTGACTCATGATGATTACGATTACTATTATTATGGACTAACCATTCACATTACTTGAATTATTGAGTATCCCTGGGACGGTTCTACCTCCTGGATATTCACTGTGATTATTCTCTTATAAGCCCTTTATGTGGTGTCGCTCAGACGCCCGACTGTGGCATGCTTGTTATTTAAATTATTTATAAGCCCTTTATGTGGTGTCGCTCAGACGCCCGACTGTGGCATGCTTGTTATTTAGATTATTTATAAGCCCTTTATGTGGTGTCGCACAGACGTCCGACTGTGGCATGCTTGTTATTTCTTTTATTTATAAGCCCTTTATGTGGTGTCTCCCAGACGCCCGATTGAGGCATGCTTTATATTAATATCCTTTCGAGGCGTCGCTTCAGACACCCGATCGGTGCATTCTATTTCTACTCCCTTATTGCATATTCATGTTGTATATGAATGACCTGCTTGTGTGCATCATGGATTTTTATTTCGTGACTGACGTTGTGATCATGAAATATTTCAGAGCATGATTATCATTTGTTATATTATACCTGTGTTCATAATGTTTGCGAGTACATTCAAAGTACTCACTGGCTTGTCCCTGGCTATTGTCTTGGCCAGATTTCTTGCATGGAGAGGAGCACTGCGATGACAGCCCCGGAACCTAGGCAGTGATGATAACAGTCTCGTGAAGATAGGAGTTATCCAGGTCAGTTGTTCCTGTGGGAAATGGAGTCCCATAGACGCTAATGAACCGGAAACCGCTTCCGCCATCAACCACTACAAACCATTTGTTGTACTCATAGGCCAGAATGGTCTTGTACTACATATTGTGTATTTTGCTTGGAATTTCTGTATCAAGTTGGTGCCTCATCAGCTAACAGTAATCCTGGGGCTGGTGAGTACAAGGACCATTTTCTGGGAAACATATCCTAGAAAACCCGGTCTCGACAACCTTGGTATCAGAGCCAGGCTGACCATTGGCTAATCCTATCTTAGCCAAGTCAATAAACCTAGATTAACCAACCCACCAGACCTTAACCTAACCCTGGCCAAGCTTCTCGTGTAAGATAGCCACACAGTGACCCCGACACCTTTTGGCAGTCGGTGCCCAACCTATCAGCCTAGCCTATCGATCACGCGCCAGTGACCGACACCTAAATAGTCGCTTTCGCAAGCGTGCGAAGGAAGACTCTGTCCCCTCTTTCTATAAAAATGGCACGCTAGCCTCAACCCAGCACAGCACAGCCTCTACCCCAAACCGAGCTATAATGCCTGGACCCATTGTTCACAATGAGACCACATCAACCAACCTTGGAGGTTTTGTGACCGTGCTAGCAAACCTCACCCACCGTGCCTTTGCATTAGAAGATCCCCAAGAATATATTGTGTACCAAGGGCCCATGAGCGGTGAGAGCCGTCAATTCTGGGCCACTGTGCACGTCTATGGTAGGGGTCTATCGCCAGAACGACCCTACAGGTTCACCGGAAGGACAACTTCCTTTGAGCCACAAGCCATCCAACTAGCTGCTCGAGAGGCTATAGTTCAACTCCGGCACTTGTCGCCCAGAGTTAACTGTCGCTCGTTCTACTACTACCCCAGCCGTGACGAGTATATTAGGCCACCCCAGGTTGCCAACGGAGATCACAAGACGGATCCTGCATTGTTGCATCTGGTGCGCTATGTAAGTGCACTAGAGGAACTGTTCGATCAAATCACCCTTGATCTGATCGCAGCTCGTGGAGAACTGGTTCGCCGAGCCTCGGCAAGAGGAGAAGGTGAGCCCGACACCGACAACCCAGTCGCGTTGTTCGGACAACCGATTGAGTCCTTGAGGTCTGCCCCAGCCATCGACCAAAATGCTTTGGTGTCCCCAGAAGTGCTTCGTCGCCTTTTGGGAACATGTTCCAACGGGATTGTCGCCAACAACTGATACGTCCATTCTGCATCATGCTTTTATATCAATATTTATCGCATTATGGGCTGTTATTTCACGTTATGTCACAATACTTATGGCTATTCTCTCTTATTTTACAAGGATTACATGAAGAGGGGGAATGCCGACAGCTAGAATTCTGGGCTGGAAAAGGAGCAAATATTAGAGACCTATTCTGCGCAACTCCAAAAGTCCTGAAACTCCACGGAATATCTTAAAAGAAATAAAGAAAAATCCTCGCCAAAGATGAAGGCCAGGGGGCCCACACCCTGCTCACGAGGGTGGGGGCGCGCCACCCCCTACAGGGCGCGCCCCCCTACCTCGTGGGCCCCCTGGTGGCTCTCCGACGTCCATCTTCTCCTATATGAAGTCTTTCGTGAAGAAAAAAATAGAAGGCAACCTTTCGGGATGAATCTTCGCCGCCACGAGGCGGAACCTTGGCAGAACCAATCTAGGGCTCCGGCAGAGCTGTTCTGCCGGGGATACTTCCCTCCCGGAGGGGGAAATCATCGCCATCGTCATCACCAATGCTCCTCTCATCGGGAGAGGGCAATCTCCATCAACATCTTCACCAGCACCATCTCATCTCCAAACCCTAGTTCATCTCTTGTATCCAATTCTTGTCTCCAAATCCGAGATTGGTGCTAGTAGGTTGCTACTAGTGTTGATTACTCCTTGTAGTTGATGCTAAATGGTTTATTTGGTGGAAGATCATAGGTTCAGATCCTTTATGCATATTATTACCCCTCTGATTATGAACATGAATATGCTTTGTGAGTAGTTACGTTTGTTCCTGAGGACAAGGGAGAAGTCTTGCTATTAGTAGTCATGTGAATTTGGTATTCATTCGATATTTTGATGAGATGTATGTTGTCTAGCCTTTAGTGGTGTTATGTGAACGTCGACTACGTAACACTCCACCATTATTTGGGCCTAGAGGAAGGCATTGGGAAGTAATAAGTAGATGATGGGTTGCTAGAGTGATGTAAGCTTAAACCCTAGTTTATGCGTTGCTTCGTAAGGGCTGATTTGGATCCATATGTTTCATGCTATGGTTAGGTTTACCTTAATAATTTTGTTGTAGTTGCGGATGCTTGCAATAGAGGTTAATCATAAGTGGGATGCTTGTTCAAGTAAGAACAGCACCCAAGCACCAGTCCACCCACATATCAAATTATCAAAGTACCGAACGCAAATCATATGTAAGTGATGAAAACTAGCTTCATGATATTCCCATGTGTCCTCGGGAGCGCTTTTCCTTCTATAAGAGTTTGTTCCGGCTTGTCCTTTGCTACAAAAAGGATTGGGCCACCTTGATGCACTTTATTTACTTTCGTTACTTGTTACTCGTTACAAATTATCTTATTACAAAACTATTTGTTACCACTTATTTCAGTACTTGCAGAGAATACCTTGCTGAAAACCGCTTATCATTTCCTTCTGCTCCTCGTTGGGTTTGACACTCTTACTTATCGAAAGGACTACGATAGATCCCCTATACTTGTTGGTCATCAAGACTCTTTTCTAGCGCCGTTGCCGGGGAGTGTAGCGCCTTTGGTAGGTGGAATTTGGTAAGGAAAAATTTATATAGTGTGCTGAAATCTCATCACTTGTTACTATGGAAAGTAATTCTCTGAGGGGCTTGTTCGTATCTTCACCCGTCCGATTAAAAGCAAAGAGTTGCTCCTCAACCTACTGAACCTATTGAAAATGAAACTCCTTTTGAATTTCCTTCGGGTATGATGGAAAAACTGCTAGCTAATCCTTTTACACGAGATGGAACAACGCATTCCGATGAGCACTTAATATATGTGGATGAAGTTTGTGGATTATTTAAGCTTGCAGGTATACCCGATGATGTTGCTAAGAGGAAGGTCTTCCCTTTATCTTTGAAGGGAGACACATTGACATGGTATAGGCTATGTGATGATACGAGATCATGGAACTATAAAAGATTGAAATTGGAATTCCATCAAAAGTATTACCCTATGCATCTTGTTCATCGTGATCGCAGTTATATATATAATTTTTGGCCTCGTGAAGGATAAAGCATTGATCAAGCTTGGGGGAGGCTTAAATCAATGTTATATTCATGCCCCAATCATGAGCTTTCAAGAGAAATAATTCTTCAAAGTTTTTATGCTCGGCTTTCTCATAATAATCAAACCATGCTCGATACTTCTTGTGCTGGCTCTTTTATGATGAAGACTATTGAATTTAGATGGGATTTATTGGATAGAATTAAACGCAACTCTAAAGATTGGGAGCTCGATGAAGGTAAGGAGTCAGGTATGACACCTAAGTTTGATTGTGTTAAATCTTTTATGGATACTGATATTTTCTGTAAGTTTAGCACTAAATATGGACTTGACTCTGAGATAGTAGCTTCTTTCTGTAAATCTTTTGCTGCTTATGTTGATCTCCCCAAGGAGAAGTGGATTAAATATCATCCTCCCATAGAAGTAAAAGTAGCTGCACCTATTAAAGTTGAAGAAAAGACTGTCACTTATAATGATCCTATTGTTCCTACGTCCTATGTTGAGAAATCACCTTTCCCTGTTAGAATAAAGGATCATGCTAAAGCTTCAACTATTGTTCATAAAAGCAATATTAGAACTTATACACCTCCTGAAAAAGTTAAAGTAGAACCCAATATTTCTATTGTTAAAGATCTCTTGTCTGATAATATTGATGGGCATGTTATTCAGTTCGACGGTGAAACTGCTAGAATTGCTAAACCTTGTGCTAAAGATAAACATAGACCTGTGGTAGGTGTGCCTGTTATTTCTGTCAAAATAGGAGATCATTGTTATCATGGCTTATGTGATATGGGTGCTAGTTCTAGTGTTATACCTTATGACTTGTATAAGGAAATCAAGCATGAAACTGCACCTGCTGAGTTAGAAGAAATTGATGTCACAATTAAACTTGCCAATAGGGATACTATATCACCAGTGGAAATTGTTAGAGATGTTGAAGTCTTGTGTGGGAAAACTAAATATCCTGCTGATTTTCTTGTTCTCGGTTCTCCACAAGATAGCTTTTGTCCCATTATATTCGGTAGACCCTTTTTGAACACTGTTAGTGCTAAGATAGATTGCGAAAAGAATGTTGTTACTATTGGCTTGGATGATATGGTTCATGATTTTAATTTCTCTAAATTTAGTAAACAACATCGTGAGGAAGAATTGCCTAGTAAGGATGATATTATTGGTCTTACTTCTATTGCCGTACCTCTTAGTGATCCTTTAGAACAATATTTGCTAGACCATGAAAATGATATGTTTATGAATGAAAGAAGGGAAATAGATGAAATATTCTTTAAACAGGAACCTATTCTGAAACACAATTTGCCTGTTGAAATCCTAGGGGATCCTCCTCCACCCAAGGGTGATCCTGTGTTTGAGCTTAAACTGTTGCCTGATAATCTTAAATATGCTTATCTTGATGAAAAGAAGATATATCCTGTTATTATTAGTGCTAACCTTTCAGAGCATGAAGAAGAAAGATTATTGAAAACTCTAAAGAAGCACCGTGCTGCTATTGGATATACTCTTGATGATCTTAAGGGCATTAGTCCCAGTCTATGTCAACATAAAATAAATTTGGAGGCAGATGCCAAACCAGCTCGTGATCCTCAAAGACGGCTTAATCCTAAAATGAAAGAAGTGGTAAGAAAAGAAATACTCAAGCGTCTGGAGGCGGGTATAATTTATCCCGTTGCTGATAGTCAGTGGGTAAGTCCTGTCCATTGCGTCCCTAAGAAGGGAGGTATTACTGTTGTCCCTAATGATAAATATGAATTGATCCCGCAAAGAATTATTACAGGTTATAGGATGGTAATTGATTTCCGCAAATTAAATAAAGCTACTAAGAAAGATCATTACCCCTTACCTTTGATCAAATGCTAGAAATATTATGCAAACATAAAAATTACTACTTTCTAGATGGTTATTCTGGTTTCTCTCAAATACCTGTGTCGGCTAAAGATCAATCAAAAACTACTTTTACTTGCCCTTTTGGTACTTCTGCTTATAGACGTATGCCTTTTGGTTTATGTAATGCACCTGCTACCTTTCAAAGATGCATGATGGCTATATTCTCTGACTTTTGTGAAAAGATTTGTGAGGTTTTCATGGACGATTTTTCCGTCTATGGTTCCTCTTTTGATGATTGTTTGAGCAATCTTGATCGAGTTTTGCAGAGATGTGAAGAAACTAATCTTGTCTTGAATTGGGAAAAGTGTCACTTTATGGTTAATGAAGGTATTGTCTTGGGGCACAAAGTTTCTGAAAGAGGTATTAAGTTGATAAAGCCAAGGTTGATGCTATTGAAAATATGCCATGTCCCAAGGACATCAAAGGTATAAGAAGTTTCCTTGGTCACGCCGAATTTTATAGGAGGTTCATTAAGGACTTCTCAAAAATCTCTCGGCCTTTGACTAATTTATTACAAAAAGATGTACCATTTGTCTTTGATGATGATTGTGTAGAAGCATTTGAAATTCTTAAGAAAGCATTAGTCTCTTTTTTGTTGTTCACCCACCTGATTGGAATTTACACTTTGAAATTATGTGTGATGCTAGTGATTATGCTGTAGGTGTTGTTCTAGGGCAAAGAGTTGATAAGAAATTAAATGTTATCCATTATGCTAGTAAGACTCTAGACAATGCTCAAAGAAATTATGCTACTACTGAAAAAGAGCTTTTAGCAGTTGTATTTGCTTGTGATAAGTTCAGACCTTATATTGTTGATTCTAAAGTAACTATTCACACTGATCATGCTGCTATTAAATATCTTATGGAAAAGAAAGATGCTAAACCTAGACTTATTAGATGGGTTATCTTGCTGCAAGAATTTGATTTGCATATTGTTGATAGAAAAGGAGTTGAGAACCCGTTCTTGCAGATAACTTATCTAGGTTAGAGAATGTTCTTGATGACCCACTACCTATTGATGATAGCTTCCCTGATGAACAATTAAATGTCATAATCACTTCTCGTAGCACTCCATGGTATGCTGATTATGCTAATTATATCGTTGCTAAATTTATACCACCTAGCTTCACATACCAACAAAAGAAAAAGTTCTTCTATGATTTGCAACATTACTTTTGGGATGACCCACATCTTTATAAAGAATGAGTAGATGGTGTTATTAGACGTTGTGTACCTGAGCATGAACAGGAACAGATCCTACACAAGTGTCACTCCGAGGCTTATGGAGGACACCACGCTGGAGACAGAACTGCACATAAGGTATTGCAATCCGATTTTTATTGGCCTACTCTCTTCAAGGATGCACGTAAGTTTGTTTTGTCTTGTGATGAATGTCAAAGAATTGGTAATATTAGTAGACGTCAAGAAATGCCTATGAACTATTCGCTTGTTATTGAACCATTTGATGTTTGGGGCTTTGATTATATGGGACCTTTTCCTGCCTCTAATGGATATACACATATTTTGGTTGTTGTTGATTATGTTACTAAGTGGGTAGAAGCTATTCCAACTAGTAGTGCTGATCATAACACTTCTATTAAAATGCTTAAGGAAGTTATTTTTCCGAGGTTTGGAGTCCCTAGATATTTAATAACTGATGGTGGTTCACACTTTATTCATGGTGCCTTCCGTAAAATGCTTGCTAAGTATGACGTTAATCATAGAATCGCATCACCTTATCACCCGCAGTCTAGTGGTCAAGTAGAATTGAGCAATAGAGAGCTCAAATTAATTTTGCAAAAGACTATTAATAGGTCTAGAAAGAATTGGTCCAAGAAACTTGATGATTCATTATGGGCTTATAGAACTGCATATAAAAATCCTATGGGTATGTCTCCACATAAAATGGTTTATGGAAAAGCATGTCACTTACCTCTCGAACTAGAACATAAGGCATATTGGTCTATTAAAGAGCTCAACTATGATTTCAAACTTGCCGGTGAGAAGAGGTTATTTGATATTAGCTCACTCGATGAATGGAGAACCCAAGCTTATGAAAATGCCAAGTTGTTTAAAGAAAAAGTTAAAAGATGGCATGATAAAAGGATACAAAAGCGTGAGTTTAATGTAGGTGATTATGTATTGCTATACAACTCTCGTTTAAGATTTTTTGCAGGAAAACTTCTCTCTAAATGGGAAGGCCCTGCGTTATCGAAGAGGTCTATCGTTCGGTGCCATAAAATTAACAACTTCAAGGCACAAATCCGAAGGTGGTAAACGGTCAAAGGATTAAACATTATATCTCAGGTAATCCCATAAATGTTGAAACCAATATTATTGAAACCGTAACCCCGGAGGAATACATAAGGGACACTTTCCAGACCGTTTCAAACTCCTAAAAGGAATAGGTATGTGGTACGGTAAGTAAACCGACTCCAAAACAATTTTAAGGCAACATTTCTCCGTTTTGGAATATTTAGAAAAATAGAAAAATAAGTAGAAGTCCGGGAAGGACACGAGGGCTCCACGAGGGTGGAGGGCGCCCCCCCCCCCCCTACAGGGCGCGCCCCGTACCTCGTGAGCACCTCGTGTGCCCTCCGGACTCCGTTTTCTTGCAGGATACGTATTTTGGTCGGTGAAAATTCATTATATATTCTCCCGAAGGTTTTGACTCCCGTATCACGCAAATCTCCTCTGTTTTTGTTTCGAGCTGTGCTGCTGCAGATTAGATCAACATGTCGTCTCAAGATTCAGAGGAGGATTGCCCAGTTTCTTACCAACCTTTAGATAAGGACGTATTCAAGGACACCTATCCATATATATGGTACCCCGATGAGGAAGATGAAGATGAACCAGTTCCCCCTCGTTTCAAGCAAGAAAGCAAAGAGGCATTATGCAAAAGGATAATAAAGCTTGAGATCGAGAATGATGAGTTGAGGATTGATAATTTCACCCTCAGACGCAAGATGGAGAAAGAGAAGGGCAAGCCTGCATCATCGACAATACCTCCACCTCCTTCTCCAACAAAGGAAACATAATCACATGGGCATGGGCACTCGCCTTGGCAACCGCCAAGCTTGGGGGAGGTGCCCCGGTATCGTATCACCATCACAACTCCTATCTTTACCGTTTTTCTTAGTTCGATCCTTTTAGTAGTATCTTGATCTAGTAGAATAAAGTTTATGGCATGATATAGTTTTGAGTTTTGCTTTATGATCTCTCTATGTAATCAAGTCCGTGAGCTATATATATAATAAAGAGTAGTGTTGGGTCAAGGGCTTGATTTTCTCACTATGATCATGAGTAAATAAAAGAAAAGAGAAAAAGAATAAAAAGAACAAGAGTTCATATTGATCTTATTAAGAGTAATGACTTCACATAGGAAGAGTATGATGATTTGAAGTTGTTGAGAGTTGGCAGACATAGCTTTGGTCATCGTTGCAATTAATAGGAAGTAATAAGGAAAGAGAGGTTTCACATATAGATATATTATCATTGACATCTTTTATGATTGGAGCACTCATAAAATATGACATGCTAAAGAGTTGATGTTGGACAAGGAAGACAACGTAATGGTTTATGCTTTCTTATATCTGAGATAAAGTATGTTGTCATGGATCCTCTAACATGTTGAGCTTGCCTTTCCCCCTCATGCTAGCCAAATTCTCAGCACCAAGTATAAATACTACTTGTGCTTCCAAATACCCTTAAACCAGTTTTGCCATGAGAGTCCACCATATCTACCTATGGATTGAGTAAGATCCCTCAAGTAAGTTGTCATCGTTGCAAAGCAATAAAAATTGCTCTAAACATGTATGATTGATTGGTGTGGGAGAAATAAGCTTTATACGATCTTGTGATGTGGAAGTAATAGAAGCGACAGACTGCATAATAAAGGTTCATATCACAAGGGGCAATATAAAGTGACGTTCTTTTGCATTGAGATTTTGTGCATCCAACCATAAAAGCGCATGGCAACCTCTGCTTCCCTCTACGAAGGGCCTATCTTTTATTATTATCCTCTACCTTATGCAAGAATCATGGTGATCTTCACTTTTCCTTTTTCATTTTATCCTTTGGCAAGCCCAGCATGTTGGAACGAACATGATATATATATAATTGGATGTAGGGGAGCATGAGTTATTATTGTTGACATTACCCTTGAGGTAAAATGTTGTGGGGCAAAACTATAAGCCCCTATCTTTCTCTGTGTCCGATTAAAACTCCATAACCACAAGTATTGCGTGAGTGTTAGCAATTATGAAGGACTAGATGATAGTTGAGTATGTGGACTTGCTTTTTAGCTCTGACATAGACTCGTTCCGATGTTATGATAAATTGCAATTGCTTCAATGACTGAGATTATAGTTTGTTGGTGCCCAATAAGGTTTCCGATTCATACTCTCTCATTGTGAATAGATCATCGCTTGAATATAAGTAATCATATGACAAAATCTATGTATGTTGCTGTTATGAGAACAATCATGATGCCTTCATGTCCGTATTTTATTTTTATTGACGCCTCTACCTCTAAACATGGGGACATATTTATTGTTATCGGCTTTTCGCTTGAGGACAAGCGACGTCTAAGCTTGGGGGAGTTGATATGTCCATTTTGCATCATGCTTTTATATCCATATTTATCGCATTATGGGCTGTTATTTCACGTTATGTCACAATACTTATGGCTATTCTCTCTTATTTTACAAGGATTACATGAAGAGGGGGAATGACGGCAGCTGGAATTCTGGGCTGGAAAAGGAGCAAATATTAGAGACCTATTCTGCCCAACTCCAAAAGTCCTGAAACTCCACGGAATATCTTAAAAGAAATAAAGAAAAATCCTCGCCAAAGATGAAGGCCATGGGGCCCAGACCCTGCTCACGAGGGTGGGGGGTGCCCCCCCTACAGGGCGCGCCCCCCTACCTCATGGGCCCCCTGGTGGCTCTCCGACGTCCATTTTCTCCTATATGAAGTCTTTCGTGAAGAAAAAAATAGAAGGCAACCTTTCGGGACGAATCTCCGCTGCCACGAGGCGGAACCTTGGCGGAACCAATCTAGGGCTCCGGCAGAGCTGTTCTGCCGGGGATACTTCCCTCCCAGAGGGGGAAATCATCGCCATCGTCATCACCAACGCTCCTCTCATCGGGAGAGGGCAATCTCCATCAACATCTTCACCAGCACCATCTCATCTCCAAACCCTAGTTCATCTCTTGTATCCAATTCTTGTCTCCAAGTCCGGGATTGGTTCTAGTAGGTTGCTAGTAGTGTTGATTACTCCTTGTAGTTGATGCTAGTTGATTTATTTGGTGGAAGATCATATGTTCAGATCCTTTATGCATATTATTACCCCTCTGATTATGAACATGAATATGCTTTGTGAGTAGTTACGTTTGTTCCTGAGGACAAGGGAGAAGTCTTGCTATTAGTAGTCTTGTGAAATTGGTATTCGTTCGATATTTTTATGAGATGTATGTTGTCTAGCCTCTAGTGGTGTTATGTGAACGTCGACTACATAACACTTCACCATTATTTGGGCCTAGAGGAAGGCATTGGGAAGTAATAAGTAGATGATGGGTTGCTAGAGTGATGTAAGCTTAAACCCTAGTTTATGCGTTGCTTCGTAAGGGCTGATTTGGATCCATATGTTTCATGCTATGGTTAGGTTTACCTTAATAATTTTGTTGTAGTTGCGGATGCTTGCAATAGAGGTTAATCATAAGTGGGATGCTTGTTCAAGTAAGAACAGCACCTAAGCACCGGTCCACCCACATATCAAATTATCAAAGTACCGAACGTGAATCATATGAACGTGATGAAAAATAGCTTGATGATATTCCCATGTGTCCTCGGGAGCGCTTTTCCTTATATAAGAATTTGTTCCGGCTTGTCCTTTGCTACAAAAAGGATTGGGCCACCTTGCTGCACTTTATTTACTTTTGTTACTTGTTACTCGTTTCAAATTATCTTATCACAAAACTATCTGTTACCACTTATTTCAGTACTTGCAGAGAATACCTTGCTGAAAACCGCTTATCATTTCCTTCTGCTCCTCGTTGGGTTCGACACTCTTACTTATCGAAAGTACTACGGTAGATCCCCTATACTTGTGGGTCATCAACAACCCCCGCGATGGTCACCATCGCTACCCCGACCCTACAGCTCCTCAACTCCATCCAGCTAACCCCGACGGTGAGACCCGTGGAGAAGCCTCGACGTCCACAAGGCACGCCCGCTTAGATATTAACGAGGTAGACTAAGTCACTCGAGTAGTACCGAGTCTTAGTATGTCCACGCCCTGTAATTGTGTGATCTTGTATCGCCATAACTAATTTTTGTCTGCTTGTGTGCCCCTATTTTAAATAATAACCATGCATAAGTATGTTGGCGTACGGTTGCATTTTTTATTATTCCAGGCGTAGCTACCAAAAACCACCCCGACGACACCCATAGCAATACATCACTTTTGTGAGATATGTGTATCTGTGGCATTGACCCCGACCCCATAGGGCAGATTCGACAAACTAGTTGCCCCACATCGTAATCGATAACCCAGCCCCAGATGCTATATAAAAGGCCACCCCGTGACCTTGCCAAGTACCCCTCACCTTGTGCACAACACTCACAGCCATTCCTTGCCATGCCGAGCCCTAGTATTTATCTGAGAACCCCAGATGCAACCCCAGGTAGTTTTGTTAAAATATTATGGGACTTTCCCTGCAGTACCATGAGTTCTACCCATCCACCCCAGTACGAGTTACTCAAATCGAGGATCACCCCATCCACCTCGAAATATTGGGCAGTGGTGCACATCCCTCCCGCAAACCCAAACCAAGAACCAACGGAAGTCTCCTTCGTGGGAAAATCCATGCCGACTCCACAAATGGTCATAGAAGCTGCTGCATATGAAGCGCTTGCTCGCCTTCGATTCGCGGTACCCTATGCCAGCGAATGAGGGTATTATTACTTTCCGAGTCGTGCAGCACCCGGAGAAGTAGCATCTTTTCCCGGTGGACGAATTGAGAGAGACCCAAGATCGCCATCCTTGCCCGAGATGTCATCGCTCAAGAGCGTTTGACCCAGCGGGTAATGGGTTATCTCCAGAGCCTCGCTGATTTAAATCCTCAGATCGCCATTGGCAGACCACTGAGGCCCGACCAGGAGAGGCGCATTCATCGACTAGTCAATCCGCTTCCCCCGATAGAAGAGGAGTGTGCCCCAGTACCAGAGACGTTTTCTCAGGACCCTGTCTATTTACCGTTTTCATTGTAGACGTCACGGCCATGTTTATTGTCCCAGCATCTAGTTATGTGTTGCAACTTATGCGTGGTATCCTAAATTTGTGCGATGAATTAAATATTTGGTTTCATTTAATGTGAGTAGTTTTTTTTACTGCTGTTAATTTTGAATAACAAATTTCACTCTCGGTAAATTCTGAAGTGAGATTTTTTTCCCTGAGTTGTTGCGGCATATATCTCTTCACGACATAGATTTTTATTCACGCAGCACCATGACAGCAGACTCACAACCCCCAACCACTCGACCACGTGCACTAATTGCAAATCCACGTGCACATTTTGCACGTAACTGGTCACCTCCCTAGCACACCACAGTCTCTGAAGGAGAGATTTGTGGGTAATTATTCGGGTGCAAGTTGCCTCTAGCACACTGACAACAGTTAGCACCCGACACCGCACGTAATCCTCATGATCATCGCCACCGCGGAGAGCTAACACTCGAGCGGCAGCATCACGCCGATCATCAAGGATCATCACACACAAGAGCACGGAGAACCCCAGCATTGCCGTCAACCCTCCGCGCATCAGGATCATGTACCAGTCCGGCATCACCTCCGCCGTTAGAACCTCGTCTCGAGCTCCTGCAAATAGAAATGGAGGAGAAGGAAGGAGAAGGAGAAGCGAGGCCAGGTGTGAGGAAGAAGAAAGGAGCACCTCGGTCATTTTATAGCTTGAGATCGGTGTACGGTGGGCGAAGTCCACCAGCGCCGCTTGTCGCTCGATCGCCGGTGTTCGAAGGCGAATCCGCGAGCCGTACCGACAGCACACTGGCCCGTGAAGTGAGTGCACGCTGCACCGGCAACAAGTGCGCCGCGCACTACCGCAGTACGGCCTAGATGCTCTACGCGCTAGATGTCGCCGGTGGAGAAAGCGCGGGAAAGCGCGCGAGAGAGAGGAAGAAGAGAGAGCCAGAGGTAGAAGAAGAGACTGACAGTGGGCCCCGGGTCCACCTGTCAGCCAAAGGGAGCACTGTGCTCTCGGGTACGACCAGCGTATTTTAGAAATTTAGAAATTTATTCTAAATTTACTGTAACCAAAAGTAGAAATTTCTCGTTTTCCCCCAACCATAGATTTTTCCACGCAACGCCAGTTTTCCACATTGTAGTTTTACACCGCTTAATTGCCCACTCACAGTAGCCACATTTTAATTGCATGAGTAGAATGGTTATTTCTGTGATATTACTTTGAGACAGTAGGAGTAATTCTTTTCAAAGCAGCCCTTAGCAAATCTCGAGGACGAGATTTTTCTTAAGGGGGGTAGTGTTGTAACACCCTAAAATTTTGACCTTGATTTATTGATTGAAATTTTGCCAGGAAATTAAATTTGTTTTTCTGGTTTTATCTTTTAACTTCAGATCACTCTGTCCCTCTGAAGTTATTTTTGAGTTTTTCCATCTAGGTGGAAACCTTTCAAAATATTGTTGGACTTGTATATCTTCCCAAGACCATTTCTTTTTATCAGTGGAATTATTTCTACAATTATTTTTACTGAGCTTTATTTCTTTAAAAATGACTTTCCATAAGTTTTAGAGTTCCAGTTGCACTACAACCCTTTCAAATACTTCTTTAAAGTTTCCACCAAAATTTGGGGATGTCATGTGATGTTCCCACATCACTTTTATGCAAAAATATCTTTTAGTCATTTGGAGATTTTGATCCCTACCCCAAGTTTTCAAATCTGGTCCAGCTTGTAGTTTGCACTACAACCTATTTAAATATTTCTTTAAAGATTCCACCAAAATTGGGGAGTGTTAGTAGCAGTGTATATTTCAACTTTATGCAAAAACCCATTTGTGTTCTTTGAAAAATTTGAGCAAATCATTCTCATCTTCATTCTGGTCCAGTCTGGTGATTTGCACTGCAGCCATATTTTATCTTGCCCTATTGCCCTTGATTCTTTCTCCTGCTTATTGACCACTCTACCAAACCCTTAAGTCCAGGAGATTGGACCCATTGGAGTATTTTTGGTCCATGCAATAATGCCCTTCATTTTCTGTCCAGATTTGGTTTTCCCAAAAACTTGCACTAACATGTTTCTGGTCTTGCCAAACTAACCTTGACACCATTACCTACATCTAGAAGACTCTGATCTGGAGTTTTTGGCCACCCAAAGAGATGCCTAGGTGCCCATGGCATTCTGTCGAACACCTTGTGTGCATGGCCAGATTTGACATAGTTTTTAGTTTGCATTATGAACTTGATCCCCTGACCCAGCAGCCATGTCCACTAATCTCCTAGCCAACACAAACCTAGACCTGTTAACTACCAGCCTCACTCAAGCCCTCTAGCACGCGTTGGCATTTCGTCGAGCACCTGGCGTGCGTGCTCTGGGTGCGCCCAGAGCGCACGTTTTGCACGCCAGCAACCGAGCCCCGCCAGCCTCGGCCTTTGCTGCGCCGCAGGCCACGCCCGTTCTCACCCGCTCGCGGAACCCTCCAAGCCACCCACGGTGCCCTCTACGCCGCCGCCAGAGCTCTCTTGGCGGCACGCCGGCGTCCGCAGCAGCCTCTGCCATGGACGGCGCCGCCCGAGCCACCCCAACGCGCCAGCTGCCCTGGAACAGCTCAAGCTCATCCTCTCGCCCTGCCAGACCCCGCCAGCCATCGCCACGCGCGCCCCAGCTCTGAAGCGGCGGTTCGCCGTTCACATCCCACCGCCCGTCGAACCGACCTCGACCGCCTATAAAAAAGGAGCCCCCGAGCTCGTCCAGACCCTCAGGCGACCTCAGGCCATCCCTCTAGATCCCCCACAGCCAGCAATGGACGGAGGGAGGCCTTCTTCCTCGTCTCCGGTCAGTTCGGCCGCCGCCACACTCCGGTCCCGTTAAATGCATAGCGAGCCTCCCAGTCCATCCAATGCCACCATTCTCCTCCCCTCGACCGTGCGGAGCCACCCAACACCTCAGCCTCGACCGGGAGCCACCGTAGCCCAAAACCCCAATTGCTCCCGAAACCACCGTCCGCCACGGAGCTCGCCGCCGGTGACCCCCTCCACCCCCGCCAGCCTATCAACCACTGGGAGGACCATCCTGGACCAGCGGATCCATCCCCGCCCTCAGAATCCATGAGGAGCATCGTTCATCGACGGCGATCGCCGGAGCCCCGCCACCGCTCAGCCAGAGGAGAAGGAGGCGCGGGCGACTGGTCAAACCTGACCAGTGGGCCCAAGGGACCCACTGTCAGGAACACAGCGACGGCCCGCGCTGGTTTAAGTGGAAACGTAAACCCAGAAGTACGTCTCCTCCGTCTCGAAATTCTTATTCGAACCGTTTTTCTTTTTCTGTTTTATTTAAAAATAGAATTTTGACTAAACTTTGACTGGCTATAACTTTTTAAATATAAGTCCAATTGATTTGATTCTTTTTCTGTTGTTTCTCAAATTTTGTCTAGTTTATTTTCATATCTATTTGAAAATTTTCCAACAACTTTTTTGGACTGTTTTGAAACTATGTGTTAATTTAATTTTTTATAAATAGGATTATGGAGAGAGAAGAAAACTTTCAAAAGTTTTGGAATGCACCCTGCCTCTCCACAACTTGAAGGCAAGCATTCTGAACCCCGGCATAATATTGTTGTGTGTTGTTTCATATGACACAGAGTATTTGTTATTTTATGTGACAATGTGATCATGCTGATGAGTGCATGATAAAGACTTTTGCTGTTGGAAATTGATAAGCTTGAGATAGTAATCACCCTCGTCTACCTCTCATGCCTACCAGAGGGAGTCCGGGAAAATCTCTGTCTTGGGTAGACACGAGCTTGTTACTGATATTTCGTTGAAACGAATATAGTCAGTAGGGCATGGTATGGTATGGTGAGTGGTGACTCTGTCTGTTGGTGTGAAATATATTTGTTATACTAATCCTGTAGGGAATGCCTTAACCTCCTGAGTCGACCGTAGATCGAGTCTTGTTCCAGTAACCCCCATACTTGTTTCGTACTACCATTTGTCCCTACCATAGGTAGGGTACGGTTCAGTAAGTTGTCAACCCCTTCCTAGCACACACCATATAGAGAGGCCATGGTGGAAGATACCGGCTGCATCCGGTAGACATGCCACCTGGTCCGGGGGCATGGGTGTTTCCAGTTGGAGCCGAGGGGGTAGCTCCTCTAGTTTGCGCGCGTTATAAATTTTGTGATCCCATGCTAGTCGAGATTGTAGCCTCCCCACTTAGAGTTTCGCTTAACAGGTGTCGTGGGTGATTCCAGACACCGGTAAGTTAGGCTGGTGTGTGCGGTCAGGTGTGTTTTCAATTAAAAGACCGTAGACGGAGTTAGTCCTGATAGACTAAAGGAATCCGTTACTCGTGGGTAAAGAGTGCACCCTCTACAGAGTTATATCTATTCGAATAGCCGTGTCCATGGTTAAGGACTACAGTCTGGGATGGGTCAAGTGTCGGTCTTAGTGGCGGTCTTCGGAGGAAAATTTGCTAAAACAGAACATGGATCATGACTTGTGACTCATGATGATTATGATTACTATTATTATGTACTAACCATTTACATTACTTGAATTATTGAGTATCCCTGGGACGGTTCTACCTCCTGTGGCATGCTTGTTATTTAAATTATTTATAAGCCCTTTTTGTGGTGTCGCTCAGACGCCCGACTGTGGCATGCTTGTTATTTAAATTATTTATAAGCCCTTTATGTGGTGTCGCACAGATGCCTGACTGTGGAATGCTTGTTATTTCTTTTATTTATAAGCCCTTTATGTGGTGTCGCCCAGACGCCCGACTGAGGCATGCTTTATATTATTATCCTTTCGAGGCGTCGCTTTAGACACCCGATCGATGCATTGTATTTCTACTCCCTTATTGCATATTCATGTTGTATACGAATGACCTGCTTGCGTGCATCATGGATTTTTATTTCGTGACTGATGTTGTGATCATGAAATATTTTAGAGCATGATTATCATTTGTTATATTATACATGTGTTCATAATGTTTGCGAGTACATTCAAAGTACTCACTGGCTTGTCCCTGGCTATTGTCTTGGCCAGATTTCTTGCATGGAGAGGAGCATCACGATGACAGCCCCGGAACCTAGGCAGTGATGATAACAGTCTCGTGAAGATAGGAGTTATCCAGGTCAGCTGTTCCTGTGGGAAATGGTGTCCCATAGACGCTGATGAACCGCAAACCGCTTCCGCCATCAACCACTAGAAACCATTTGTTGTACTCATAGGCCATAATGGTCTTGTACTACATATTGTCTATTTTGCTTGGAATTTCTGTATCAAGTTGGTGCCTTATCAGCTAACAGTAATCCTGGGGCTGGTGAGCACAAGAGCCATTTTCTGGGAAATATATCCTGGAAAACCCGGTCCCGACAATGAGTTCATGGACGCATATGCAAATTTACCATTGATTACATACAACAAGTCATCAACCCACAACGACAACGAGGATACACGTTGGATTATAGATCATTTCCATCAAAACATTCTAGTAAATTTTTTCTCACACAACAAATAACAAAGCGATGAAATGAACTTCAGCTCAACCACTCGTCGGTGTTGGAAACTCTTGCTTTGAACCAGAAGTGAATCTCTGGGAAGGGCCAGCTACTGTCAATCTCGACACCAACGCAGGACTGATCATCGAGGCTAAAGCGGCCTATGTTAGGACCCATATTGGGATGGTAGGGAAGCATAGTAATGTCCGAGGTATAGATACAGTTGCTTCTCATAAATGGTACTCCCTCCGTCCAGAAATACTTGTCATCAAAATAAATAAAAGAGGATGTATTTAGATGTATTTTAGTTTTAGATACATCCTTTTTTGTCCATTTTGATGACAAGTTTTTCCGGATGGAGGGAGTAGTAACGTTGTGTCAATAGCAGCTAGATCGCCTTCCACCATCATTGGATAGTTTTGTCCAAGGAAGAGCGAGTTTCCTCCAAGACTTTCAATACTGAACCAGGGAGAATGTGTTGGCGCTAGTACACTAGTATCCATCCTGAATACCCTGCAACGGATGTTGGAATAGGTCCGAGAGTGCGACCATACGAGACAACACCTGCTTCCTTAGTAACATCAGCAGTGCCCCGTATACAGACAAGAAGAGGTGATCCATCAGAATAAATTGCCAGGCGCCACTGAGTATATGGGTCCTGCTCGTCCTCATGCTCATGAATAAAATTTTCAAGTATAGGTGGTGGAATGTTCACAGGACCTTGGAAACACAAGAAGGTTAATTAGTAAAGCGAAACTAGCTAACGCGCATGCATGTGGATGAAACAATTATAATTACCGTGGAAGACAAACGTACCGAAATCATAAGGATTCCATGCAAAAACAGTGCCACGAGTGGTGGAAGCAAACACAAGACCCTCGTATTGAATTGCATCACAGTACTCATCCGTGTATAGAAAGTGATTTTTGAGCAATATCCATCGATTCGAACCATGAAGGACGGCAACAAGCTTGTCGAAGTTAGCGACAACATAAGCATTCCTATAACCCCAAGAGCGGTTGGGAACTCGACAAATTGCTATCTTCCATAGACGACAGTCAGCATGATCGTATTTGAACTCACGTACAATACCGGTGTACTCAACCTCTGGGCAGTCGTCTGAGATTTTTCGAAGTGGAACCCGGTGACGAGTGTACACATTCACAAGTTCCCACTCGCAGTTGTACCCAATATAAACAACCCAATCTCCATTTGCGCCTACCCAAGCCTTGCCCTCAAGCGATGTCATCTTAACATCATACGTATCATTATGAAGCGGCATCAACTTACACAAGGCGAGGCTTCCCTCGTCCCACCGCCAGTCAGCAGGGTCACGACAAAGAAGATAGGGGAGATCAAACCGCTCCTGGACCCTTGGGTTCCTTGTAATGATGTTATTAGTTGAGTCGAGAATGGTCTTGAACGAACCTGCCATGCTAGCCGAGGTGATGATGTCGCACCGATCAATGAGTTCCTCCACCGTGTCATCATTCAGATCGGGGCAAGAATAACGGGGTCGTTTCCGGCTTGTTCCCTCCATGGAGAAGACGATCAAACAATGGCAGAAGGAAGGGTGAAGGAAAATGGAGGAGGGAGGAAGAGCTAGTGTGCTACAGCAGTTCCAAATCGAGAGGGAAAGGGGAAGAGTCGGTGGACGGTTTCCACGGTACACGAAGAGGCGCCTGGGGAGCGAACGGTTGCCACAGAGGTTATACACTGACGACAAGGGCCGAGTGAAATACATGCAATCCCATCGCACAACACACACGTCTTGTTAAGTTGAACCGTTTCTGTTCTCTTGTGTCAATGCAAACAATTCATCCGAGTGAACCGCATGCCGTATATCGCACACACCTTGATCTGGCTGACCGTTTCTTTTGTGTTGCCTAATCACAAACAGTTCATCCGAGTGAACCGTATGTTGTATATCGCACACACCTTCATCTGGCTGCCCGTTTCTTTTGTGTTGCCTAATCACAAACAGTTCATCCAAGTGAACCTTATGCTGTGTATCGCACACGCCTTCATCTGGCTGCATGTTTCTTTTGTTCCTCCTCACCGTAAACAGTTGATTGAACTGAACCGTATGCCCTACGTCGCACACGCAACTAAAATCTGAACCGTGTTTGATGCGTCCTCCATCGCAAACATTTTACACATTTCTGACAGTTTTCATACACCACCGTTTGCGATTATGGCATCACACACAGTTTCTTGAAGGGTCTATGATCGTAGTGTCGGGTTAGCAGCATCCTGCGGTAGTGATTACTGAGAGGGCCCAAAGATACCTCTCCGAAACACGGAGTGACAAATCCTAATCTCGATCTATGCCAACCCAACAAACACCATCGGAGACACCTGTAGAGCATCTTTATAATCACCCAGTTACGTTGTGACGTTTGATAGCACAATAAGTGTTCCTCCGGTATTTAGGAGTTGCATAATCTCATAGTCAGAGGAACATGTATAAGTATTGAAGAAAGTAATAGCAATGAAACTGTAACGATCATAATGCTAAGCTAACGAATGGATCTTGTCCATCACATCATTCTCCTAATGATGTGATCTCGTTCATCAAATGACAACACATGTCTAAGGTCAGGAAACATAACCATCTTTGAAAAAACAAGCTAGTCAAGTAGAGGCATACTAGGGACACTCTGTTTTGTCTATGTATTCACACATGTACTAAGTTTCCAGTTAATAGAATTCTAGCATGAATAATAAACATTTATCATGATGTAAGAAAATAAATAAAAACTTTATTATTGCCTCTAGGGCATATTTCCTTCACCTAGGGACAAATCTTTCTCTTGTGTTACAAAATGCTTTCTACTACACTACTAAGTTTATTATCTTATAATTTATTTCTTGTTTTATTCTCGCAAAGTACTTCTAGTTTTATTCTTGTTCTAGGTCAAGTAAACATTAAGTGTGTGTAGAGTTGTATCGGTGGTCGATAGAACTTGAGGGAATATTTGTTCTACCTTTAGCTCCTCGTTGGGTTCAACACTCTTACTTATCAAAAAAGGCTACAAACGATCCGCTACACTTGTGGGTTATCAGTACTCATATTGTCCATCTATTCAGGATGAACGCGATCAATCTAAACGGATGTGTTTGTCATCATACTATGGCATAACGCTCGTGCGTCGCTGCGGAGTAAACACTGAACAATAGGTCCTCATCACCGTGTGGTGTTGACGGGTGCCAACGGTTCTAGTGCGGTGGGCTTCTGCCAGGAGGCACATGCTTTGGTGAGCACCCTAGGAATCGCAAAGCCCTCCTTCTTCATATCGAGTATATAGTAAAAAGGCCATTATATTGACCTTTGCACCATCCTACAGGGTAGCCAGGCCACCATCACTTAAGTCATTTATAACTCGCCTGGTCGACAGGTCATGGATGCCACTTGGGCACCATCGATCCGCGGCACAGGGAACATATTGTTGACTGGGTGCAAATACTAACAAAGAACACAACATACTGTTGAGTGGGTGCAAATACTAACAAAGAACACATCAACCAAAATAGCTACCTTCTTAGGTGATGAGCTGATCACGTACAGAGCCGATTGATTCACCGCCATTGCATGCATGTCGGCTGATGACCCACAAGTATAGGGGATCTATCGTAGTCCTTTCGATAAGTAAGAGTGTCGAACCCAATGAGGAGCAGAAGGAAATGATAAGCGGTTTTCAGCAAGGTATTCTCTGCAAGTACTGAAATAAGTGGTAACAGATAGTTTTGTGATAAGATAATTTGTAACGAGCAACAAGTAACAAAAGTAAATAAAGTGCAGCAAGGTGGCCCAATCCTTTTTGTACCAAAGGACAAGCCTGGACAAACTCTTATATAAGGAAAAGCGCTCCCGAGGACACATGGGAATATCGTCAAGCTAGTTTTCATCACGTTCATATGATTCGCGTTCGGTACTTTGATAATTTGATATGTGGGTGGACCGGTGCTTGGGTGTTGTTCTTACTTGAACAAGCATCCCACTTATGATTAACCTCTATTGCAAGCATCCGCAACTACAACAAAAGTATTAAGGTAAACCTAACCATAGCATGAAACTTATGGATCCAAATCTGCCCTTACGAAGCAACGCATAAACTAGGGTTTAAGCTTACATCACTTTAGCAACCCATCATCTACTTATTACTTCCCAATGCCTTCCTCTAGGCCCAAATAATGGTGAACTGTTATGTAGTCGACGTTCACATAACACCACTAGAGGCTAGACAACATACATCACATCAAAATATCGAACGAATACCAAATTCACATGACTACTAATAGCAAGACATCTCCCATGTCCTCAAGAACAAACGTAACTACTCACAAAGCATATTCATGTTCATAATCACAGGGGTATTAATATGCATAAAGGATCTGAACATATAATCTTCCACCAAATAAACCAACTAGCATCAACTACAAGGAGTAATTAACACTACTAGCAACCTACTAGTACCAATCCGGACTTGGAGACAAGAATTGGATACAAGAGATGAACTAGGGTTTTGAGAGGAGATGGTGCTGGTGAAGATGTTGATGGAGATTGCCCTCTCCCGATGAGAGGAGCATTGGTGATGACGATGGCGATGATTTCCCCCTCCCGGAGGGAAGTGTCCCCGGCAGAACAGCTCTGCCGGAGCCCTAGATTGGTTCCGCCAAGGTTCCGCCTTGTGGCGGCGGAGTCTCGTCCCGAAAGGTTGCTTATGATTTTTCCTCGACGAAAGACCTCATATAACAGAAGATGGCCATCGGAGAGCCAACAGGGGGCCCACGAGGCAGGGGGCGCGCCCCCCACCCTCGTGGCTAGGTGGATCCCCCTCTGGTGTACTTCTTCCGCTCAATATTTTTTTTTTCCAAAAATAACTTTCGTGGAGTTTCAGGACTTTTGGAGTTGTGCAGAATAGGTCTCTAATATTTGCTCCTTTTCCAAATTTCTGTAATTCCAAATTTGCCGACATTCTCTCTCCTTATGTAAACCTTGTAAAATAAGAGAGAATAGGCATAAGTATTGTTACAAAATGTGTAATAACAGCCCATAATGCAATAAATATCGATATAAAAGCATGATGCAAAATGGACGTATCACCGGCCAATTAATGCACGACTGTTGTGCATGTACGTTTTGCATGCACCTGGATCGATTCAACGTCATCTTAGTTTGCATGCGGTCTACCAACTATGCACAATGGCACCTTCATCACTACTACTCGCGCAGTATCGATCTGCTTGTATTGTGCCGCAATCATGATGGACGGCAAAGGCGTACTCTTCCTGAACCTCACCGGATTGCTAGCCCGGTATTAACACTCCCTTTAATTTCGCTTGAGATCTGGGGTCCCTACCTCTGAGGATTTATGCTTCCCTTTCTCTCCTATTGGTCCGTAATGCCTGAAATTTGATAATGACATATGGGTGGATGAAAAATTTAAGGCGTACAAATGGACGAAAATTCGGAACGAAGAAGCAATGGTCCCTTTATTATTAGGGATAGATATAGGGCAGCACGAAGATCTAGCTAGCTGTATATAGCAGTTTTTTCCCGGGGGATCGTGCTTCCTATATAGCGCGTAGGTCGCTGCCAAGCGACATAGCGCGTACGCCCCACGCGCGCTGCTATTTCTGTGGGTTGGCCCATTCGGGGTTTCACCCCAACCTTCCCGAAACCGGGTTTTCTATTTTTATTTTATTTTTTTGGTTTTTTTCTATCTTTTCCTTTTCTTGGTTTTTGTTTTTCTTTTCCGATCATTTTTATGTTTTCTTTTAGTTTTTGCTTTTTTATATATTTTTATTCTTTTCAGTTCGCGATTTTTTAGTGATGAACATTTTTTAGGTATTTAATGTTTTCTAAAATTGAGGTTTTTCTTTTGCAAATTCGTGAACATTTTCGAAATTGTGAACATTTCTATTTAATCATAAACTTTTCTATTTAACATTTCTATTTAATCATAAACTTTTTCAATTCGTGAACATTTCTATTTAACATTTCTATTTAATCATAAACTTTTTCAAATTCGTGAACATTTCTATTTAACATTTCTATTTAATCATAAACTTTTTCCGAAATCGTGAACATTTTCGAAATTGTGAACATTTTTTAAAACTCACGAACAATGTTTTGAAATTGTGAACGTTTTTTCAAAAAAGTGAACATTTTTTTCTAAATCATGAATTTTTTTCTAAAATCATGAAAAAAAATTCTGAAATTATGAGCATTTTTTCTTAAATCACCAATATTCTTTCAAAATTGTGAACATTTTACTCACGGACATTATTTCGCAATCGTGAACATTTTTTGAAATTGTCAACATTTTTTTGAAATCTTGAACATTTTTAGAAATTTTTTAACATTTTCTCTTAAGTCATGAACATGTTTTTGAATTTGAGATTTTTTAAATCATAAACATTTTTTGAAACATGAACATTTATTTAATGTAAAACTATTTTTTTGAAATCATGAACATTTTTTACAAAGTCGTGAACATTTCTTGAATTTGCGAACATTTTTTTAATTCATTAACAATTTTTTTACAAATTCATGAACATTTTTTGAATTCCCAAGAATTTTTTCAAAATCATGGGTTTTTATTCAAAACTAGCAACATTTTCTGAAATTTAGAACTTTTTGATATCCCGAATTATTGGGAAAAATGAAAAAATAAAAGGAAAAGAATAAAAACAGGCACCGTCCCGACCCGCACATGGGCCGGCCTATATGGGTACGAGGGGGGGGGAGCGGAGGCTGCGCGCTCGCTCCGTTCCCAGCCCCTTATGCGCCGTATAGGAGCTCCCGAATACGGGAGCTCTCTATGTATAGCAGTTTTTTCCCCCGAGGGAAAGGTATGTATGGACCTGGGTTTATTTTTTCGGCCTGGCCCATGCCAGCAATAGCCTCACAGCTTGGCCTGAAGTGAGGAGTCACTACTATATAAAAGAGGCAAGTTGGCAAGACCTAGCTTCCCTTCTCCCACCCTCCCATTACGCCAGAGTCCTCCTCGTTGGCGCCTTATGCGCCGCATTTCCCTGGTGGCGCTCACGTCCCAGCTCACTTGGGGCGGCCCATTTAGCTGGATCGATCCCTTCGAACGCTCCAGAAACAGAAAACTCTCGTTCGATTCAATTGACATGTTGAATTCAGTTGACCATTAAACTTTTGACCGCTTCGCAGTTGACGGTGTTAAATTTTCAAAAAAATAAAAAATAATCAAATTTGAAATAGAATTCCTTGATTTGAAATAAGTTCATCAAATTTTGGGAAAAAGTTCACGAAATTTGGAAAAAGTTCGTCGATTTTGAATAAAAAGTTTATCACTTTTCAAAAAAGTTCATTGATTTGAAAAATAGTTTATCTATTTTCAAAAAGTTCATCAATCTTGAAAAAAGTTCATCGAATCTGGAAAAAAGTTCATCAAATTTAAAAAAAAAGTTCACTGAATTGAAAGAAGTTCATCGAATTTGAAAAAAAGTTCATCGAATTTGAAAAAAAGTTCATCGAATTTGATAAAAAATCATTGATTTTGAAGAATAAGTTCACGAATTTCAAAAAAGTTCATCCAACCTAGGAATGAGAAAAAATAAAATAGGAAAACAAAAACAGAAGAAAAAAGAAGAAAAGGAATAAAAATATGAAAGTTAGTATGTCCAGTACGGATGGCGTAGCGGTTACTACAGCTTACCCGGACACGGCACATCGTCTACCCCATCCCTACACGCAAGACCTTGCTGCAACATGAGCTGGGTCTATTTTTTTCGGCCCGGCCCAGGCCAGCAATAGCCTCACGGCCTGGCCCGAAGTGAGGAGTCACTACTATATAAAAGAGGCAAGTTGGCAAGACCTAGCTTTCCCTCAAAAAAAAAAACCAAGACCTAAGCTTCCTTCTCCCACCCTCCCATTCCGCCGCCGCAGGCGTTCTCCTCCACCCGCCCCGCACACGGCACATCGTCTACCCCATCCCTACACGCAAGACCTTGCTGCGAAGTGCGAGCCCTGTCGATCATCTGTTGTGTACTCCCTTCAGAATTAATATAAGAGCGTTTAGATCACTATTTTAGTATTCTAAACACTCTTATATTAGTTTACGGAGGGAGTATTACTCAGCGAAAGCCTTCCCCTTGCTTGGCGCCTGATGTAGGGGTTCTCACTCCCACAGTTTTATCTGTTTTCTCTCTAATTAGACGGATTTTGTTGGCAGATCGGCGATCATGTTACGCCGGCGTTTTGTGAATCTGGTAGCGCAGAATTCCGACGGCGTTTATTCGCTGCGGCGCATCGAAGCGGCCAAGCATCTTTTCTACCCGTCAATAAAAGAAGCAGAAGAGTCAGCAAACGACGAGAAGAAGAAATACAAGACCTTGCGGCGGCTGCCTGACCCGATCACGAGCTTCGACCCGTCCCCCGTCGGTGTGTTGTTTCCTGGCCTGGAATGGTTCGAGCTCCTCGCACCCTGCAGCGGCGAGGGTCGGATCGTGAGCTCCAACAAGGCTGGCGACACCGTCATGTTCGACGCCGACAAGTCTCTCTATCTCACGCTGCCCAACCTCTCCCAGGCCAAAGGCACGAGCCCAGTGAGCTTCTCTGTCACCCACCCAGGCAGCGGGCAGGATAGCCTCTACGTCTTGCACAGGTATCCTGGTCAAGCTGTTGCCCAGGCTCGGTTCTTGCCCGACCGAAGCGAGTACCCCCCCTCCTGCTTCGAGGTTCTCGAGTACAGGGCACTGTCCAATGATGTCAGGGACCCTAACAAGGGTTGGGATTGGCGGCTTCTTCCTCCTCCTCCATTTGTCCGTCAACCTGGATACCGGCCCTCCATGATTAACTCCCACACGACAATCAAGGACGCCAATGGCTGTACCACTATCTGCATATCGTCCGACAAGATTGGCACCTACTGCTTTGACACGTGGTGCTTCGATTCTACCCACCATCTTGGGTGGAAGCACCTGGACGTGTGGAAGCAAGTTGGGGAGTGGGAACTGCCGTTCTATGGGAGAGCCGAGCATGTTCCCGAACTGGGCATATGGTTGGGCTTCACGGGCGGCAGAAAACCTCACCACCTATGCGCTGTGGACCTCTCCACCATGGACATGGATGGCCAAGCACCCACATGGCAGCACGTCTGGGACAATGCCACCCTGCCTGGCGAGAAGAATTGGTACCCTCTGCTTTTCAGGCTCATCAACATGGGTGACAACAGGTTTTGCGTGGCCAAGCTCTTTGGAGATGATGAAATGGGCAAGCAGTTTGCCGTTCTTACCGGCGTAGAGATGGAGCGTGGCCAAGACGGCCTCCGGATGGTCCAGCACAAGCGCACTCGTTACGTGTTCAATGACATCGCTGTCAAGTGGGTGCTCTGAATAATCTTGTGTTGATTCATTCCCCATTACTCTTGCATCCTGGTCTATTTCCTATCTGTAAGAAATTATAATATTTGGTTGAACAATTGTTTCTCTTTGAACAGGGTAGCCTAATATTTTGTTTGCTTAGCGAGCTGCTTGCATCTGAAAAGATAAATCTCAATTTCTGAGTTCTCTAGTACACCAACATGAATAACTACATTTTATGTTTCTCCTTGTGTAAAATATTTTGGACCTTGTGTGTGAAGGCTGGAGTGTTTGCTCCTCTGCTATGGGCGGCATCTGCTCCAATTCTGTTGACTGTTCACTATTATATACGCTTGGTGAGATGTGTTGACTGTTCCGCCGCTTTAGAGATAGGGGACAGTCACTTCGGCCAGTCACAACATTGGGAACAAAGATGAAGAAGAGGCGGTAAGAGCAGTTAGAGAGCTGGCCGTGACTCTTCAAAGTTTATGTTTCGCTTATAGCTGAAGATACTCGATGTAGTGTGATAGAATATGGTTTCAACATAGGGACTGTGCTAACCATAGCAACAGATCCGCACAACCTTCGATCGATCCTTCCGCTCGTCTCGCTGCGTCGTTCCTCCCGCTTCCACTGATTTTTTTCCTTCTCTCAAAAAACCGTAGTAAATTGCTAGTGGTTTTTTCTGGTTTTTCGTTGCATAATATGAAAAGAAAATGAAAGTGTTTGAAAGAGGATTCAAACCCAGGTCTATGTAATACCTATCGAGCCTAATAACCAACTAAGCCACCTTTTGTTGTTGTCTATTATAGAATGACAATGTTATTTGAACCTTTCTTATTTCTGCCATATCAAAAGAAAAAATAAAGTTTGGCTTGGTAACTTTGGCAATAACATGATAACTATACCATGATAAGGCTGGTAACTACAATACAGAAGATTAAAAGCATGGGAAAGTATGGTAATTTAACATAGAAATTACCTGTGAAATGTTTCAAAAACTTTTTTCTCTTGAATGAAAGACAAGTTTAAACGTAAAATATTAGTTATCAAGTTTGCGATGATACATCATCATGTTATTTACACAGAAATTATCGGTTGTATGTTTTTCAACAAAAAAGTTTCAGGTCAAAAGTTACAGTGGCGTTTGTATGGGAGTTATTAATTTTGTATGTTTCTATTACCATGTTATTTACACAGAAATTAGCGGGGCATCACCCCCCCTCGCCACAGTCGCCATATTATCAGGATCGGGTACATAAGTTATCAAGTCTGCGATGTGTGAGTTATCATGTTATTTGCATAAGAGTTATCGTGGTATGGTTCAACAACTCCTCCCACCCCTACCCCCACCGACAAAGTTACCAGAACTGGGTACATAATTTATCATGTCTACGATGTGTGATTTATCATGTTATTTGCATGGAAGTTACCGTGGTATGTTTCAACGACTCCCCCCACCCCTACCCCCACCGACAAAGTTATCAGGACTGGGTACATAATTTATCATGTCTAGATGTATGAGTTATCATGTTATTTACATAAAAGTTATCAGGACAGTGGTGCGTAAACTATCATCATATTTACACAGAAGTCATCGAGAGTATATTTCATCACAACCCCTCCCTCCGGCGGAGGGAAAAGTTATCATGTTTGCGGTGCGTAAATTATTGAGGGTATATTTCAGCACCCCTTCTCGCCAAAGTTATCAGGACCGGGGTGCATAAGTTATCGGGTCTCTGATGTCTGAGTTACCATGTTGTTCACATCAGAGTAACTTGGGATATTTCATCAACACCACTTCCCTCAAAGTTATTAGGAAATTATCGGGGGGTATTTTTACACGGGTATTTATGCGTGAGTGATCAAGTTCTATGATGCGTGAATTGCCATGTTATTTATTTGGAAGTTACGGGAGGGATGTTTTCAGTGTCAAAATTTACTACAGTATTGTATGTAAGTTATCATTTCTATGGTGCGTAAGTTACCATGATATTTACACAGAAGATATCGAGGTATGTCTCAATAATTTTTCCCAAGTGTAAGTTACCACAGACCATCATACACCTGTTAAAAACATATATGTCTCCATTGAAAAATTCAACATGGTAATTTTACCATAAGCAAGTGTGATAAATATATCATTAGCACCCTGATAACTATAGAATTAGCACCATGATAATTACATAAGAGTCGTGTTGGTAATCTGAACAGTGGAAGATTCAATGAAAGACGCTACATCAACTTTTGTAGAACAAAAAGTATGAGCCATGATGGCAGAGGGAGAGGTGACGGACGCACTCGTCGACAACGTGGTCTGGTGGGGCACGCCATGAAGCTTCAGAATTCTCTTTGTGAATGCACCTATGCGCACCTTGACACCCATGTTGTATCTTGTATGAACCTTCCTTTTTGTCTGTCTGATCTTGCTAAGAAATCTGCAATCACTTCAAGTCCATTATCCTGCTTTGACAAAAGTCTGGAACATTTTTTTTTTGAAATTAAAGTCTGGAACTAGTAGCAACATGTTTAAGCTTCAGATTTGAGAGTCAAGTCAGGAGTGTGCCAGAAACATATGGAGGAGACAAGTGTCAAACAACAATCACCCTCGTCCAAGAAATTCCATGGAGAAAATTTCGAGTAGTTACCAGTTGCAACCTACTCCCTCTGTAAGACATTTTTTGACACTACATTAAAGTCAAAAAGTCTTAATTATGGGAAGGAGGGAGCAGCTCACAAGATGATGCGCGTTAACAGTACTGAAGCAATATAAAAGTAGTTAACCACCAGCAAAAAGGCGAAGCTATTAGTCCGACTGGAAGAGGACCAGGAGCAGGAGATCAACAAGGAGAGAAGGGAGGAAACAAACGACAACAATGGCGAGTGTCGAAGGAGACGTGAAGCTGTTGGGCCTATGGCTGAGCCCGTTCATTGCACGTGTGCGCATGGCGCTGGACGCCAAGGGCGTGGGCTACAAGTATGTCGAGCAGGACCTGGCTGCCAAGATTTGACAAGTACTTGTTCACACCGTCTACATTCCCATTCTTCCATAATAGATCAGGTAATAACCGACCATACATGAGCTCCAGTGAATGTAGAACTAAAGCCAGTAAAAATATCATTACAATCTTTCCTTTCCCGGAGGCAATGGCATGCAGTCCAGCCAAGATCCCAAAATACTAAAAACAGAAGTGCAGCAAAAACAACATGTTTCCATTAATCACTGTCAAACTCATTTCTACCAAGTGATAGTCCAGCGCCGTCTCATTTCTAGACAAAAGTGCAATTCAGAAAGCCGGCCCGCATTTCACCAAAAAACACACACATAATTCACCCAAAATTTGAGATGATACCAGATGGAGCCTACAATAATCTAGTCTTTACATAGGCATAACAATGTGCATGCGGGGGCAGGTACAGGAACGAATAAAACCATGCCAGCAGCAGTGATTTTGAATGTTGAAGAGGGGCAAGATGGGAAGCATTAGTGATTACCAGGAACTTGTGGTAGACGAACGCCCTGGGCTCCCACGTACGAGACGAACTTCGTCCACTGCGCACCCCACTCGCCCGGCCCCTCGCGGACAACAACAGAGACAACCATCGGGATCAGATCAGCTAGCACCGGATCGAAGAAAATATGGAGAGAGACTAGTGCATCGGAAACCACTCACACACTCACCTCAGGTCGCGGCGGGCGCGCGCGGGGCGGGAGGAGTCACCGGATTCAGATGCGGTCTCGTCATTGCCGGATGACTCGGTCTCAGCGCCGGTGGTGGGGAGCGTGGGGGGAGACGGGGAGCGGGCCGGCCAGGCGGACGGGATGGTCGTGCTCCTGGAGGAGGCCTTCGAAGAGTGCTCGGACGGCGGCGGCTTCTTCATGGCGGCCGGGTTGGGAGGACGCTGTGTGAGGATTCGAAGAAGAGAGACGGACGAAGCAGTTTTTTCACTAGGCGGTGGCAAGGCTTGTAAATATTAGTGAACTACATGTTTCGGTGCGCTGTGGTCGTACGATCTATAACGGACGGTATCCAGAGCGTTCGGATTTGTTGCAAAAATCCAGCCGACTGAAAATTAGCTTCGTCGTTCAACATATTATGATCATTTCGGTTGTTTCGCTAATTTCAGTGCATTCTAATACTGTGAGACAAGTTACATACTACTAATATTTTCTATGCATTCTGAGTTTCTGACATGCTCAGTACAACTGAAAAAAATACATCTCTCCATACATGAAGCAACAGTTCTATACATGCAAGTTCAGTTCAGTTAAATAAGATAGTATCTTAAAAGTTTATACAACTCAAAAGCCAGTCTAAGTCTAACAACAGTAGAAACTTACTCCGGCTAAAGCAAGGCGCAGACTCCTGGTTATCAGCAAAGAAAGTTAGTAGCTAAGCATCACCAGTATTTGTACAAAAGTAGAACAAAACTTGGAAGCACAACAGTAGAAACTTACGGCTTGGAAGCCGTGCTCTGTTTTCCCCCTTCCTCCGCTGTGCTCTGGCGAACGGCAGGTCTAGGGTGAAATCTCTCTGGGACTGTGATTACGATCGTGATCTTCCCCTTTTTCTCGTTCCCATCGGTCCCTGGCCTTCTTCCGCCGGCCTGGTCCGTCGTTGGGCTCTCACTGCTTGTTGTTTGGGGCGACTCAGGCTGCTGTTTGATGTCCTTTTTCGTGGCTGAATGGCGGAGATCTCTGGGACGATGGGTGCTAGTCTGATTCCTGGTTCTTGTAGGGCGTGTTTGATTGCCATGTGCTACAGTACCTGTGTTGCATACTCTTCTTCACTCAGCCTGGCTCTGAAAAAACAGTCTCATATGCGACATCTGTGAGTTGTTTGGTTGCCTGCATATGGACTTCCTGCATTAGGGGATCAACTTTGGCATGTTGTTTGGTTGCCTGCATTGTCTCGGCGCATGCAACTGCATGATGTTTGGTTACCCGCATGGGATATGATTCAGAGCTAGCACTTGCACTTAGCACACAGGGTTAAGAGCTAGCAGAGGAAGGGGGAGAAGAAATGCAGCGTGCGTCAGACCATGGTGACTGCGGTGGATAGTGGCCGTGGCGCCGTGTCCGACATGACGAGCATGGAGTCGTGGACGAGCGACCCCGTTGGTGGCACGGCAAGAGACACCGTCAGCGAACTAGTTGCGGTGCTCGCGCAAACACAATGGACAGAAGAGGAGAATGCAGTGCACGCGCCATGGTATCGTCAGTGCAGTGGACGAGAGAGGAGGCTGAGATGATCGACGCTGGAAACGACTCCAGTGTAGTAGGGCGAGAGAGATAGGAGGCCAAGATGATCGACCCCGTCGGCGGCACGGCCAACTCCAGTGTGCAAGAAAGTAGTGTGCGCGCCATTGCAGCGGCAGTGCAGTAGGACGACGACAGAGAGTAGGCCGAGATGAGCGACGCCGGAAACGACTCTAGTGTAGTAGGACGTGGGCAAGGAGTCAACGGGAAGAGCTTCGGCGTCGAGAGGAACGAATAGGAGAGGTCTGAGTAGAGGACAAAGGGGCTTGACATGGCAGCGTCAGTGCAGTAGACTACTGTTCAAAGAGGGATGAAGCTACGATCGTTGAAACCAAAAACTTACAACACGAATGTTGTGAGGGACTGCGAGATTAGGCTGTTGGTCAAAGGAAATTTCAAATGATCGATCGTGCACGACGAATCTGACAAAATTCGTCCAGAATATCTCCAAACAACACGAGATTAAGAACTTACGGCCGATGGAACTATGAACCGATCGCCTGAATGGAACCGTAGCATCGAGGTGCATCTTTTTCGTGTAGAGCTTACCTCGAATCGAAGCACCGTTGTGTAGATCAGAGAGAGGAGATTAGATAGAAGCTTACTGGAGGTTGAAGAAGACCTCACGTAATCACCTCACATCTCTTCCGTCTCCACTCGTGCAAGGGCCTGCTCGCTAGCGCTCGCTTCAGCCTGGCTCGTGAGAAACTGCCAATTCGAGTGTTTCCAGCAAGCCAGGCTCTGGGCTGCTTTAAGAAGCGTGCGATGCAGGCCCAACAGTGAAAACGGGCAACCAAACAGGCCTCTTTCTTCCCGCACGGGCCTGGTTGGGCCCAATGCGGGCAACCAAACACGCACGTAGGGATCACCTGAATCTTTGGCAGTCTCTGCTGGGAAAAGCGGCGGAGTCCTCTGATTCTGGTGTAGCCTCCGGGTTGAATCCCCATCTCGTGTGGAAGAGATGATGGGGCGTCTCCGGCTTACCGAGGTGGAAGCTCAACCTATTGTCTTGGATGATGCTGAGGAGGACGATCTGGTGCCGCAGGAATGATTGTGCTTTGATTGGGAAGGTTTTCTCCCCCAATACTCTACACATTCAGACTATCGAGTTTGGGATGAGGCCGGCGTGGGGCAACCCGAGAGGGCTACTGTTACATCTAGCTGGAGACAACTTGTTCATAGCGGAATTTGGCACACGAATTGATCATGACCGTGTCATGGAAGGATCACCGTGGGTAGTTGGAAAACATGTTGTTCTGCTTAATTGTTTTGATGCGAATATACATCCGCTGCAGGTCAGGTTTGATTCAGCTGAATATATGGGACAATATATTGAATCTTCCACCTAGGCTGACGAAGTCTAAGCTTGGTATGGAATTCGCGAAACGCATTGGTACAATTAAAAGAGTAGTCTGATGCTGATGGACATTGTTGGGGTGCTTCTAAGAGGGTCAGAGTAGAGATTATAGCTCATGAGCCACTTGTGCGTTATGTTACAACCTCGCCAAATTCCAGACAACTAAAACTTACATAGTGAAGTATGAGCGTCTTCCCTTTTATTGCTTCTCTTGTGGGCCGGTAGGGCACTCTTTCATGTTGTGTCCGAATCCAGGAACAAGACATGTCAATGGTGATATGTCGTATGCGTCTAAAAAGTTATGAATGACTGAGTATCATTCTAAGAGATCAAGGGGAACAAGGTCCAGGAATGCTTCGTCCTCATCCGGGCCCGAGAAAGCAATCAAATTAGAATGGTCCTTCAGGTGGTGTTCGATTCTCGAAGCCTGCTAGACATCATAAAGTGCCTGGTCAGGATCCTACTGTTACCGGAGATGGTGAGGTTCCCTCTACTATTAAGAGGGGCCAAACTAATACTCGCGGACGTGGCATGTCTTCTCATGGCCGGGGCAATGGCAGGTCGGAAGGCACAGGCAAAGAGTCGTTCCCTCTTCAAAAAACAAAGAGGTGTGTCGGGCCACAAAAGGAAATCTTTCAAGTACCAAGTTGGTGGATCATCTATTGAGGGCCGGGATCATGTCAATGCAAATGCTCTGTCTTTAGTTCCCATAGCAAGTGTAAGTGGTGATGCTTGGGTGGCTGTAGATTTTCTGGATGGTGATTCTAACAAGAAACAAATGACTTCCAACACCTCGATCGGTGGAACCGGCGGCGGGTGCAGAGCAGCCCCGCCAAACGCAATGAGTATCTTACACTGGAACCGTCGAGGCTTGGGGTCGGACTCGGCAGTTGGCGAGCTTCGCTGGCTTCTGAAGCTTTATCGCCCCACCCTCCTCTTTCTGTTAGAGACGAAGATGAGGGATTCCCGCGCTAAAAAATTTCTATGGTCATTAGGTTTTTCCAGTGGCCATGGTGTGAGTAGTAATGGCCTAGTTCTGTTCTGGCCAGTGTCAGTAAGTGTTTCTTTGAAAGCTTTCAATAGCCGCTGCATTGATGTTCATGTCAGGCCCGAGGAGGGGGTATCTTGGCGAGCAACATTCATTTATGAAGAACCAAGGAGAGAGGACAAAGCTCAGTTCTGGGACTTTCTTCGTTTTATGAGAGCTTAATGGAATGGCCCATGGATTTGTTGCAGGGACTTCAATGAGGTGCTTTCTTAGGATGAACATTGTGGCCCTAGGGATCGAAATGATTCACAAATTACTGCATTCCGTGACTGCCTGATAGATTGTAGTCTGACTGACTTGGGTTTAGTTGGTCTGAAGTTCACGTGGTGCAACTAGCAAGATCCAAAGTGTCGTGTCAAGGTGCGGTTGGATAGGGCGGTGGCAAATGCAATTTTCATGAACCTGTTTGAGGATTGTAAGGTAGAGAATGTGAGAACCACCACATCTGATCACTATGCTATTCACATTTGTCTCTCTTCAATTTCTTCGCTTCGCCATTAGAGACCTATGCAACAAGGCTTTAAATTTGAAGCAATGTGGCTTCGTGCAGCTGATTATAGGGGGATTGTGGAGCATGTTTGGGATGCTGGCAGGGAGGGCTCTTTATCTTTTTAGTCTACCTGGGCGAATCTGAACCGCGTCACTGGCTCGCTTCGTTCCTGGAGTAGGGAGTCATTCTGTTCGGTCAGGAAGAAAATTACCAAGCTGGAGCGTCGTCTTCACACAATCAGATCATGGTGACTTCTCCCACATCTCTAATGGAAGAACGATCCATTGAAGGATAGCTCAACGAGTTGTTTGAGCGGGAGGAGATAATAACACGACAACGCTCCCGGGTGGATTGGCTCCAGGAGGGCGACCAGAACACAGGCTTCTTCCATGCCCAAGCAACAAAGCGCGGCGAACAAACATGATTTCCTTGCTGGAACGCGAGGATGGTTCTAAATGTAAGTCTCAATTAGATATTAAAGGTATGGTTCCGAGGTTTTATGACACACTTTTCACTTCAGTACCTTATTTTTTGGTGGATGCTATTCTTGATGCCATTCCTCCCAAAATTTCTTCGGATATGAATGAGGACCTATATATGTAGACCTTATTCTAATGAAGAGATGAAGGTGGTTTTGTTTAAGATGGGACCAACGAAAGCAGCTGGGCCTGATGGCTTTCCGGCTCTTTTCTACCAAACCCGCTCGCATATTTTGGAAGAGGATATTTGCCATGTTGTGAGAAGCTTCCTTGAGGGGGGATCTATCCCGAAGGGGTTCTATGATTCATTGATTGTTCTAATCCCCAAGGTTGCTAGGCCGAAGCAACTAAAGAATTTCCGTCCTATTAGTCTGTGCAATGTTCTGTACAAGATTGCTTCCAAGGTATTGGCTAACCGACTAAAGGTGTTTCTCTCTGTTGTGGTCTCAGAGTGCCAGAGTGATTTTGTGCCTGGTAGATTGATCACTGACAACACTCTATTGCATATGAATGTATGCAGACTATTAGACAACAAAAGGCGAAGCAACCTTTGTTTGCCCTGAAGATTGATATGATGTGTTGGAAATATGCCCTAGAGGCAATAATAAATTAGTTATTATTATATTTCCTTGTTCACGATAATCGTTTATTATCCATGCTATAATTGTATTGATAGGAAACTCAGATACATGTGTGGATACATAGACAACACCATGTCCCTAGCAAGCCTCTATTGGCTAGCTCGTTGATCAATAGATGGTTACAGTTTCCTAACCATGGACATTGGATGTCATTGATAACGGGATCACATCATTAGTAGAATGATGTGATGGACAAGACCCAATCCTAAGCATAGCACAAAGATCGTAGTTCGTATGCTAAAGCTTTTCTAATGTCAAGTATCATTACCTTAGACCATGAGATTGTGCAACTCACGGATACCGTAGGACTGCTTTGGGTGTACCAAAAGTCACAACGAATCGGGTGGCTATAAAGGTGCACTACAGGTATCTCCGAAAGTGTCATTGGGTTGGCACGAATCGAGATCGATTTGTCACTCCGTGTAAACGGAGAGGTATCTCTGGGCCCACTCGGTAGGACATCATCATAATGTGCACAATGTGATCAAGGGGTTGATCACGGGATGATGTGTTACGGAACGAGTAAAGAGACTTGCGATGAGATTGAACAAGGTATAAGATACCGACGATCGAATCTCGGGCAAGTACAATACCGCTAGACAAAGGGAACTGAATACGGGATCGATTGAGTCCTTGACATCGTGGTTCATCCGATGAGATCATCGTGGAACATGTGGGGGCCAACATGGGTATCCAGATCCCGCTGTTGGTTATTGACCGGAGAACGTCTCGGTCATGTCTGCATGGTTCCCGAACCCGTAGGGTCTACACACTTAAGGTTCGGCGACGCTAGGGTTATAAAGGAAGCTTGTATGTGGTTACCGAATGTTGTTCGAGTCCGGATGAGATCCGGACGTCGCGAGGAGTTAGGAATGGTCCGGAGGTAAAGATTTATATATAGGAAGTCCTGTTTGACCCATCGGGACAAGTTTGGGGTCATCGGTATTGTCTGGGACCACCGGAAGGTCCCGGGGTCCACCGGTGGGGCCACCTATCCCGGAGGGTCCCATGGGCTGAGGTGAGAAGGATCCAGCCCAAAGTGGGCTGGGGCGCCACTTCCCCTAGGGCCCATGCGCCTAGGGTGAAGGGGAAACCCTAAAGGAAGATTCCCATAAGGGGAAGGCACCTCCTAGGTGCCTTGGGGGGGGGGGGGGGGGAGGACGCCACCCCGGGCCGCCCCCCCCTTGGAGATTGGATCACCAAGGGGCTGGCGCCCCCCCCCGTGGGAACCCGATATATATTGGGGTAGGAGGGCCACACAAACCCACATTTTGCCTTTGGTGCAGCCTCCCTCTCTCCCAAGTTCTTCTCCTCCTCCTCTCCCTTGGTGCTTGGCGAAGCCTGCAGATTGCCACGCTCCTCCATCACCACCATGCCGTTGTGCTGCTGCTGGATGGAGTCTTCCTCAACCTCTCCCTCTCTCCTTGCTGGATCAAGGCATGGGAGACGCCACCGGCTATACGTGTGTTGAACGCGGAGGTGCCGTCCGTTCGGCACTAGGATCTCCGGTGATTTGGATCACGGCAATGACTCCTTCAACCCCGTTCTCTTGAACGCTTCCGCTTAGCGATCTACAAGGGTATGTAGATGCACTCTCTTTCCCTCGTTGCTAGTTTCTCCATAGATGGATCTTGGTGACACGTGGGAAAATTTTGAATTTCTTTCGTTCCCCAACAGTGGCATCATGAGCTAGGTCTATTGCGTAGGTTCTTTGCACGAGTAGAACACAAAGTTGTTGTGGGCGTTGATGTTGTTCAATATGCTTACCGTTACTAGTCCAATCTTGTTCGACGGTATTGTGGGATGAAGCGGCCGAGACCGACCTTACACGTACTCTTACGTGAGACAGGTTCCACCGACTGACATCCACTTGGTGCATAAGGTGGCTAGCGGGTGCCAGTCTCTCCCACTTTAGTCGGAACGGATTCGATGAAAAGGGTCCTTATGAAGGGTAAATAGCAATTGGCATATCACGTTGTGGTTTTGCCTAGGTAAGAAGCGTTCTTGCTAGAAACCCATAGCAGCCACGTAAAACATGCAAACAACAATTAGAGGACGTCTAACTTGTTTTTGCGAGGGTATGCTATGTGATGTGATATGGCCAAGAAGAATGAAATGAATGATATGTGATGTATGAGATTGATCATGTTCTTGTAATAGGATTCACGACTTGCATGTCGATGAGTATGACAACCGGCAGGAGCCATAGGAGTTGTCTTTATTTATTGTATGACCTGCGTGTCATTAAACAACGCCATGTAATTACTTTACTTTATTGCTAACCGGTAGCCATAGTAGTAGAAGTAATAGTTGGCGAGACAACTTCATGAAGACACGATGATGGAGATCATGATGATGGAGATCATGGTGTCATGCCGGTGACAATAATGATCATGGAGCCCCGAAGATGGAGATCAAAAGGAGCAATATGATATTGGCCATATCATGTCACTACTATATAATTGCATGTGATGTTTATTATGTTTATGCATCTTGTTTACTTAGAACGACGGTAGTAAATAAGATGATCCCTTACACAAATTTCAAGAAGTGTTCTCCCACGGTGCACCGTTGCTACAGTTAAGTCTTCTAAGCACCACGTGATGATCGGGTGTGATGGATTCTTACGTTCACATACAACGGGTGTAAGACAGATTTACACAGCAAAACACATGGGGTTAAAAAGAAGAGCCTAGCATGTACAGACATGGCCTCGGGAACACAGAGACCAAAAGGTCGAGCATGAGTCGTATAGTAGATACGATCAACATGAAGATGTTCACCGATGTTGACTAGTCCGTCTCACGTGATGATCGGACACGGCTTAGTTGACTCGGATCATGTAATCACTTAGATGACCGGAGGGATGTCTATCCGAGTGGGAGTTCATAAGATGAACTTAATTATCTTGAACAGTCGAAGACCTTTTGCAAATCATGTATAGCTCGCGCTTTAGTTCCACTGTTTAGATATGTTCCTAGAGAAAAATATAGTTGAAAGTTGACAAGATGGCGATTATGCGGACGATAAATAGCTTATGTCCTTAATGCACCGCTTCAAAGTGTCTTTGAACCCCAAACGTCATTTGTGGATGTTGCGAACATCGGACATACACGCTTTGATAACTACGTGATAGTTCAGTTAAACGGTTTAGAGTTGAGGCACGAAAGACGTTTTGAAATGTCGCGGAACATATGAGATGTTTCGAGGGCTGAAATTGGGATTTCAGGCTCGTGCCACGCCAAGAGGTACAAGACCTCCGACAATTTTCTTAGCCTGCAAACTAACGGAGAAAAGCTCAATCGTTGAGCTTGTGCTCAGATTGTCTGAGTGCAACAATCACTTGAATCGAGTGGGAGTTGATCTTCCAGATGAGATAGTGATGTTTCTCCAAAGTCATTGCCACCAAGCTGCTAGAGCTTCGTGATGAACTATAACATATCAGGGATAGATATGATGATCCTTGAGGTATTCACGATGTTTGACACATGAAAGTAGAAATCAAGAAGGAGCATCAATTGTTGATGGTTGGTGAAACCACTAGTTTCAAGAAGGGCAAGGGCAAGAAGGGATACTTCATGAAACGGCAAATCGAGATGCTGCTCTAGTGAAGAAACCCAAGGTTAAACCCAAACCCGAGACTAAGTGCTTCAATAAGGGGAACAGCCATCGGAGCAGCATTACCCTAGATACTTGGTAGATGAGAAGGCTGGCAAGGTCGATAGAAGTATATTGGATATACACTATGTTAATGTGTACTTTACTAGTACTCCTAGTAGCACCAGGGTATTAGATACCGGTTCGGTTACTAAGTGTTAGTAACTCGAAATAAAAGGCTACGGAATAAACGGAGACTAGCTAAAGGAGAGCTGACGATATGTGTTGGAAGTGTTTCCAATTTTGATGTGATCAAACATCGCACGCTCCCTCTACCATCAAGATTAGTATTAAACCAGAATAATTATCATTTGGTGTTTATGCGTTGAGCATAGACATGATTGGATTATGTCTATCGCAATACGGTTATTCATTTAAGGAGAATAATGGTTACTCTATTTATTTGAATAATACCTTCGATGGTCTTGCACCTAAATAAATGGTTTATTGAATCTCGATCGTAGTGATACACATTTTCATGCCAAAAGATATAAGATAGTAATGATAGTACCACTTACTTGTGGCAATCGCCATGTAAGTCATATTGGTATAAAAGCATGAAGAAGCTCCATGTTGATGGATCTTTGGACTCACTCGTTTTGAAAAGTTTGAGACATGCGAACCATGTCTATTGGTGTAGACGCATGATGAAACTCCATGCATGGATCGTTTGGACTCACTTGATTTTGAATCACTTGAGATATGCAGATCATACCACATGGGCGAGATGACCTGAAAAGCCTCGGTTTCAAGAAGATGGAACAAGATAGCAACTTGTTGAAGTAACACATTTTGATGTGTGCAGTCCAATGAGTCTTTGAGGCATGCGATGAATATCGTTATGTTACGACTTCACGAGATGATTCGAGTAGATGTTGAGTATATTTACTTGATGAAACACAAATCTGAATTATTGAATGGTTCAAGTAATTTTGATTGAAGTTTAAGATCTTCGTGACAAGAGGATAGAATGTCTATGATATGATCATAGAGATGAATATCTGAGTTACGAGTTTTGGCACACAATTAAGACTTGTGCAAATTGTTTCACAATTAATACCGCCTGGAACACCATAGTGTGATGGTGTGTCCGAACATCATAGTTGCACCCTATTGGATATGGTGCGTGCCATGATGTCTCTTATCGAATTACCACTATCGTTCATGGGTTAGGCATTAGAGACAATCGCACTCACTTTAATAGGGTACCACGTAGTTCCGTTGAGATGACACCGTATGAACTATGGTTTGGAGAAACCTAAGCTGTCATTTCTTAAAGGTTTGGGGCCGCGACGCTTATGTGAAAAAAGTTTCAGGTTGATAAGCTCGAACCCAAAGCGGATAAAATGCATCTTCATAGGACACCCAAAACAGTTGGGTATACCTCCTAATTCAGATCCGAAAGCAATAGGGATTGTTTCTTGAAGCGGGTCCTTTCTCGAGGAAAAGTTTGTCTCGAAAAGTTGAGTGGGAGGATGGTGGAGACTTGATGAGGTTACTGAACCGTCACTTCAACAAGTGTGTAGCAGGGCACAGGAAGTTGTTCCTGTGGCACCTACACCAATTGAAGTAGAAGCTTATGATAGTGATCATGAAACTTGGATCAAGTCACTACCGAACCTCGTGAGGGCGACAAGGACGCCATCTTGCTTGAGTGGTACGGTGATCCTGTCTTGATAAACCTACGAGCTATGGGGAAGCGATGGTGGGCCCAAATTCCAACAAATGGTTAGAAGCCATGAAATCCGAGATAGGATCCATGTATCATAACAAAGCATGGACTTTGGTGGACTTGCCGATGATTGGCAAGCCATTGCAATAAATGGATCTTTAAGAAGAAGACGGACGTGGACGGTAATGTCACCTTCTATGAAGCTCGACTTGTGGCGAAGAGTTTTTTCACAAATTCAAGGAGTTGACTACGATGAGTTTTTCTCATCCGTAGCGATGCTTAAGTCCGTCGGAATCATGTTAGCATAAGCTGCATTTATGAAATCTGGCAGATGGATGTCAAAATGAGTTTCCTTACCAGTTTTCGTAAGGAAAGGTTGTATGTGATACAATCGAGAAAGTTTTGTCGATCCTAAGGATGCTAAAAGGTATCTTTGGCTCGGCGATCCTTTCTAAGGACTGGAGTAAGCATCTCGGAGTTGGAATGTGCGCTTTGATGAGATGATCAAAGATTTTGGGTTTATACAAAGTTTATGAGGAACTTGTATTTCCAAAGAAGTGAGTGGGAGCACTATAGAATGTCTGATGAGTATATGTTGTTGACATATTGATGATCAGAAATGATGTAGAATTTCTGGAAAGCATATAGGGTTATTTGAAAGATGATTTTCAATAGAAAACCTGGATTAGGCTACTTGAACAATAAGCATCAAGATCTATAAGATAGATCAAAATGTTTAATAATACTTTCAAATGAGCACATACCTTGACATAATCTTGAAAGTGTTCAAGATGGATCGATCAAAGAAGGAGTTCTTGCACGAGTTGTAAGGTATGAAGTTAAGAGTTAAAAGCTCGACCACGGCAGAAAAGAGAGAGAAAGGGCGAAGGTCGTCCCTATGCTTCGTACATAGGCTCTATAGTATGCTATCTGTACCACACCGGAAGTGTGCCTTGCCATGAGTCGGTCGAGGGGTACAAGAATGATCCAGAATGGATCATTGGATAGCGGTCAAAATTGTCCTTGGAGTAAATAAGGACATGTTTCTCGATTATGGAGGTGATAAAGAGTTCGGCGTAAAGGGTTACGTCGATGCAAGCTTTAACACCTATCCGAATGACTCTAAGTAGCAAACAGGATACGTATAGTGGAACAACCATTTGGAATAGCTCCAAGTGGGCGTGGAAGCGACATTTATAATATGACCTAGAAATTTGCAAAGCACACACGGATCTGAAAGTTTCAGACCCGTTGACTAAAATCCGTTGACTAAAACCTCTCTCACAAGCAAAACATGATCAAACCCCAGAACTCATTGAGTCTTAATCACATGATGATGTGAACTAGTTTAAAGACACTAGTAAACTCTTTGGGTGTTAGTCACATGGCGATGTGACATATCGCTGTTAATCACATGACGATGTGAACTAGATTATTGACTCTAGTGCAAGTGGGAGACTGTTGGAAATATGCCCTAGAGGCAATAATAAATTAGTTATTATTATATTTCCTTGTTCACGATAATCGTTTATTATCCATGCTATAATTGTATTGATAGGAAACTCGGATACATGTGTGGATACATAGACAACACCATGTCCCTAGCAAGCCTCTATTGGCTAGCTCGTTGATCAATAGATGGTTACAGCTTCCTAACCATGGACATTGGATGTCATTGATAACGGGATCACATCATTAGTAGAATGATGTGATGGACAAGACCCAATCCTAAGCATAGCACAAAGATCGTAGTTCGTATGCTAAAGCTTTTCTAATGTCAAGTATCATTACCTTAGACCATAAGATTGTGCAACTCCCGGATACCGTAGGAATGCTTTGGGTGTACCAAAGCGTCACTGGCAATCGGGTGGCTATAAAGGTGCACTACATGTATCTCCGAAAGTGTCATTGGGTTGGCACGAATCGAGATCTGGATTTGTCACTCCGTAAACGGAGAGGTATCTCTGGGCCCACTCGGTAGGACATCATCATAATGTGCACAATGTGATCAAGGGGTTGATCACGGGATGATGTGTTACGGAACGAGTAAAGAGACTTGCCGGTAACGAGATTGAACAAGGTATAAGATACCGACGATCGAATCTCGGGCAAGTACAATACCGCTAGACAAAGGGAATTGAATACGGGATCGATTGAGTCCTTGACATTGTGGTTCATCCGATGAGATCATCGTGGAACATGTGGGGGCCAACATGGGTATCCAGATCCCGCTGTTGGTTATTGACCGGAGAACGTCTCGGTCATGTCGCATGGTTCCCGAACCCGTAGGGTCTACACACTTAAGGTTCGATGGCGCTAGGGTTATAAAGGAAGCTTGTATGTGGTTACCGAATGTTGTTGAGTCCGGATGAGATCCCGGACGTCATGAGGAGTTCCGGAATGGTCCGGAGGTAAAGATTTATATATAGGAAGTCCTGTTTGACCATCGGGACAAGTTTGAGGTCATCGGTATGTACCGGGACCACCGGAAGGGTCCCGAGGTCCACCGGTGGGGCCACCTATCCCGGAGGGTCCCATGGGCTGAGGTGAGAAGGATCCAGCCCAAAGTGGGCTGGGCGCCACTTCCCTAGGGCCCATGCGCCTAGGGTGAAGGGGAAACCCTAAAGGAAGATTCCCATAAAGGGAAGGCACCTCCTAGGTGCCTTGAGGGGGAAGGACTCCTCCCGGCCGCCCCTTGGAGATTGGATCTCCTAGGGGCTGGCGCACCCCTTGGGATCCCTATATATAGTGGGGTAGGAGGGCCTCTCAAACACACCTTTTGCCTTTGGTGCAGCCCTCCCTCTCTCCCAAGTTCTTCTCCTCCTCCTCTCCCTTGGTGCTTGGCGAAGCCTGCAGATTGCCACGCTCCTCCATCACCACCATGCCGTTGTGCTGCTGCTGGATGGAGTCTTCCTCAACCTCTCCCTCTCTCCTTGCTGGATCAAGGCATGGGAGACGCCACCGGCTGTACGTGTGTTGAACGCGGAGGTGCCGTCCGTTCGACACTAGGATCTCCGGTGATTTGGATCACGACAATGGACTCCTTCAACCCCGTTCTCTTGAACGCTTCCGCTTAGCGATCTACAAGGGTATGTAGATGCACTCTCTTTCCCCTCGTTGCTAGTTTCTCCATAGATGGATCTTGGTGACACGTAGGAAAATTTTGAATTTCTGCTACGTTCCCCAACATGATGAAGGCATACGATCGTATTGAGTGGAGTTATCTTCAGGGCTGCTTGTGCCAGCTTGGTTTTGCTCCGACCTGGATTGAGTCAGTCATGAGGTGTGTCACCAATGTCCGGTATGCAGTCAGGGTTAATGGTGAACTCACTGAACATGTGGTTCCTTCGCGGGGTATTTGCCAGGGGGATCCAATTAGCCCCTACCTGTTTCTTTTGTGCATAGAAGGCTTGTCGAGTCTGTTATTATAGAAGGAGAATTGTGGTGAGCTACATGGCATACACAACAGCCACTCTGGCCCATTTACGTCACATCTCCTTTTTGCTGACGACAGCATATTCTTCGCCAGAAGTGACATCCGTAGTGTGGCCTCTTTGGATTCCATTTTGAAGCTATTTTGTGAAGGATCAGGGCAGCTTATCAATAAGGACAAGTCCTCGATAGTTTTTGGCAATGAGTGTCCTGACATTGTAAAGCACCGTGTCAAGGCAAGGTTTGGAATCACAAATGAAGCTTTCCATGGTTCCTATCTTGGCATGCCTACTGAAGTTGGACGTTCTCCTACGAGTACTTTAAAAATTTCTCCATGATAAGGCTTGGCAGCATGTACATGGTTGGTCTGATAGGCCTTTGTCCAGAGCAGGGTTGGAAGTTTTGCTAAAATAAATTATCCAGGTGATTCCAATTTTCATTATGAGCTGTTTTCAGCTTTCAGCGGCCACGTGTGAGAGGTTTCATCATATTATCTCAGACCATTGGTGGGGCAGGGAAGATGGGAAGAAGCTGCACTGGCGGTGCTAGGAGTGGCTCACTACACAAAAATCTCTAGGGGAATGGGCTTCCATGATATGATGCTTTTTAATCAAGCTATGCTTGGAAAGCAAAGATGGAGCTTACTTACAGAACCAGATTCGTTATGCGCATGGGTTCTCAAAGGGAGATACTTCCCTCAAGGAGACTTTTGGAATGCTACAGCTCCTCGGTCCGCGTCAGTCACGTGGCGAAGCATACTTTATGGTCAGAAACTTCTGAAGCAAGGGATTTGTTGGGGAACTATTGATGGTAAAAGCACCCGTATATTGTCTGATCATTGGATCCCATCTTTTCCTCCTGGCATGATTAGGACAACCTCGCCAATCTCGGAGAGTACCATAGTTCGTTGTGTGTTAGACAAAGATACTGCTTCTTAGAACGATGAGACTGTGCATGCGTTCTTCGAGCCGGACATAGTGGCAACAATCCTATAGGTTCCTATTAGTAGGCATGGCGGTTCAGATTTTGCATACCAGCTTGTTACCAGCTTAGGGAATTATTCTGTTCGTTCGGCATACAACATGGCTCAATCGACACACTTCATGGCAAAAATTAGTAGTAGTGGTCGTGGCCAATCCCCTAACAGAGCGATAGAGGAGAAGGAGTGGAAATTTATATGGTCTATTATTGCTCCTCACAAGATGAAGATCGTCTTATGGCGTCTTGCGCATAACTGTTTGTCTTCCGGGGAACAATTATGTAGGCGCAATGTTCCTGCTCCTGCTGTATGTGCTTTCTGTGGCCGGCGGCTGGAGAGTATCGAGCATGCCTTCTCTTCTGCCATTATGCAAGAAATGTGTGGGATGGGCACTAGTACAATGAGGTGCTATACAAATGGTTTTTAACCCCTTTCTGCGATGGTGTTCTGAACCATCGCTAAGTGAGTGACTGCGATAGGGGGGGGGTCCTTCCCACTTGACCTAGGAACCGTCGGGGATAGGGAGCCTTGATGCATATACAATACTCCCTACTCGTTTGTGCTCGCATTGCCATCGCATTCGGTATTCTGTGGTGCTATGTTTACGATGCGCGACCCATCACAAATAGTTCACGATTATAGAAGTAGACAATCACTCACATTTACTTTTCCTCGACTGTGTGCGATTCGATGTAAGAGTGCACACAATTGTCGCTATAAAACTGTATGCGAAGCTTGAATACATCCCACACGATTCATCCGTCATACCCGCGTCGGATGATCGACCTATCGCACGCGTTCTTCTATGACCAAACGTTTGCGATGTGCACAACATCACAAACAGTCCATAGTTGCGAAGCGTGTATGATAAGGTGACTATCGCAAACATTTAATAAGAAAGAACTGTGCTCGACGCTATTGTTAATCGCACACATTTTTTCTTGGCTGATCGTGTGTGTAGTAGAGATTGATCGCACACGTAGTGGATCCTAGTAACGTGTCTGTCTCCACGTCTATTGCAGACGTTTTGTTTTCGCAAAGCGTGTTAGTGTAATCCCTAATTTAAAAATCACATGATTTGAATTTGAAAGTAGGCAATCACTTATTTCATTTCCAACCATGTTTATTACAAATATAGGTTCAACCACGAATGCATAATTCGATGCAGTACATATCTTGTAGAACTACGTAAACACCAAGTAAAGAATGATGAACCAGAGTTGTACTAAAGACTGTAAAGAGAGAGGCGAAAGACATTCTGGTTGCTGGAGAAGTTGAAGCAGAATGCCCATATTGTGTCCTCCTCCATGCGTAATGCGTGCACGACTCTAGGCCAACCCCTTGTGATGGATGCCCGTCCATCCTTCACTGTCTTCATTAGGACTTCTTGATGCTCATTGTAGTCTGGATGAAATACTTTAACCTTCATTGCGTGTCCACCAATCATGTACTTTGTGAGGTAATCTTGAGTGAACTGCATTGGGAAACACTACGAATGAAAAAGATTCAGACATTGTTGTCTAACAACTCATTATGGGTAGTAAAAAGAGAAGGATGCAGAGTTTGTAGTTACCATCCTACAACTCACTGTTGTGTTGGATAGAGCATAAACAAATAATTTGCTTGCCACCATTCGTATCTTTTTGCTAATAATCCTGATCAGTTTCCTCACTTGATGCTTGTTCATGAGATATACGCTAAAAGGGTCGATGCATGGATCCTTGCCTAGGGCATATGTACCTACAAGCAACAAGTCAATATTAGAAGCTAACAAGTTTCCAGGCCTGGATCTATATGCACTACATTATGGAACAATGGGGGGAGCCGAGGGATGAAACTAACCTCGACGGAAAATGTTGGCCACTCCCGTTATTGTCCTGCATAAGTAGCGGAAAGGCATGATAAGTACAACAACCTTAACATCAAACAAATATAGCAAAGGTAAACAACAGCATCTCCAAATGATAGCTTGAATGTGTTGGTTTCAGCATGGTGTTAAAGCAGATATAAAATGGAAGGCAATGTTACCGGCCCTGTTCAAGAATTCATCCGATTAACAAGTTAACTTGCTGATTAATCCCTACTCGCAGGGTCACCGAGTAGCCGATTAATCGATTAATCACCCGAGTAATTGATTAAATGGCCGATTAACTTGCCGATTAGCCTATTAATCCCCTACTCGCCAGCCAACCGAGCAGCTACCAGTTAACGATTTCCTCAACAATGGTTATCGGCTAGGCTTAACAACCCTCAAAATTGCAATTCAAACTGGTATTGTTGAAAATGAATAGAACGTAGGTAATGCTTAAACATCACACTAGATAAATGTGTAAAACTGAAATAAAGGGCATGTGTTAACTACACCAGGCATATAACTGGAACCAAATATAGTCGTTCAAACCGGTATTGATGCACTCGAGCGGCATAGTTCGGACTTGGACATAATGAACATCACATTGTGAATGACTGGAATAAACAAGGCATAAATAATCAGTAAAACAACAAAATATAGCCATTGAGAACTGGACAGAGTCTCACTGCAACTAACCTAACAAGCAAATAAAAATAAACATGTGATACGTCTCCAACGTATCTACTTTTCCAAACACTTTTGCCCTTGTTTTGGACTCTAACTTGCATGATTTGAATGGAACTAACCCGGACTGACGCTGTTTTCAGCAGAATTGCCATAGTGTTATTTTTTGTGCAGAAATAAAAATTTTCGGAATGACCTGAAAATCCACAGAGACACTTTTTGGAATTAATAAAAAATACTGTCGAAAGAATCAACCGAAGGGGGCCTACACCCTTGCCACGAGGGTGGGGGGCGCGCCCTACCCCCTGGGCGCGCCCCCCTATCTCGTGGGCCCCCTGGAGCTCCACCGACCTCAACTCCAACTCCATATATTCACGTTCAGGGAGAAAAAGTCAGAGAGAAGGATTCATCATGTTTTACGATACGGAGCGGCCGCCAAGCCCTAATCTCTCTCGGGAGGGCTGATCTGGTGTCCGCTCGAGGCTCCGGAGAGGGGAATCCGTTGCTGTCGTCATCATCAACCATCCTCCATCACCAATCTCATGATGCTCACCGCCATGCGTGAGTAATCCTATCGTAGGCTTGCTGGACGGTGATGGGTTAGATGAGATTTACCATGTAATCGAGTTAGTTTAGTTAGGGTTTGATCCCTAGTATCTATTATGTACTAAGATTGATGTTTCTATGAATTTGCTATGCTTAATGCTTGTCACTAGGGCCCGAGTGCCATGATTTCAGATCTGAACCTATTATGTTTTCATGAATATATGTGAGTTGTTGATCCTATCTTGCAAGTAAATAGTCACCTACTATGTGTTATGATCCGGCAACCCCCGAAGTGATAATAATCGGGGCCACTCCCGGTGATGACCGTAGTTTGAGGATTTCATGTATTCACTAAGTGTTAATGCTTTGGTCCGGTACTCTACTAAAAGGAGGCCTTAATATCCCTTAGTTTCCAATAGGACCCCGCTGCCACGGGAGGGTAGGACAAAAGATATCACGCAAGTTCTTTTCCATAAACACGTATGACTGTATTCGGAATACATGCCTACATTACATTGATGAACTGGAGCTAGTTCTGTGTCACCCTATGTTATAACTATTGCATGAGGGATTGCATCCGACATAATTATCCATCATTGATCCATTGCCTACGAGCTTTTCACATATTGATCTTTGCTTAGTTACTTTTCCGTTGCCACTATTACGATTGCTATAAAACTGCTACTGTTACTTTTGCCACTGTTACCGCTACTTCCATACCGCTTTGGTACTAAATACTTTGCTGCAGATATTAAGTCTTTCAGGTGTGGTTGAATTGATAACTCAACTGCTAATACTTGAGAATATTCTTTGGCTCCCCTTGTGTCGAATCAATAAATTTGGGTTGAATACTCTACATTCGAAAACTGTTGCGATCCCCTATACTTGTGGGTTATCAAGACTATTTCCTGGCGCCATTGCCGGGGAGAATAGCTCTATTATTTGAGTCACTATGGATTTATATCTGCTAATCACTATGAGGAACTTGAAAGATGAAAGAACTAAGATTTTTCCCTCAACTACGAGGGGAGGCAAGGAACTGCCATCTAGCTCTGCACTTGATTCACCTTATGTTTCGAGTAAACTTGCGACACCTACTACCGCTATTAATTCGGATATGTTGCATGTTATTGATGATGCCACTTCTGCTTTGGATGATACTTATGATGAAACTACTTCTATGCTTGATAATACTGTGCCATTAGGTGAATTTCTTGATGAACAACTTCCTAGGGTTAGAGAGAATGAAATTATTGAAACAAATAATATTGATGAAAGTGATGATGAAGATTCTCCCCCTAGATATGAATTTCCTGATGTGCCTGAGGGTTATGTTATGGATGAAGAAACTGCTAGAGACTTTTTTTCTTGCAAAGATAGATATGATCTTAAGAAACTGTTAGCTAAGCTGAAAGAGAAGTCTTTGTATGCTAGAATGAAATATGACCCTGCTTTTGCTACTTCACCTATTTGTATTTCTGATAAGGATTATGATTTCTTTGTCGATCCCGAGTTAATTACTTTGGTTGAATCTGGTCCTTTTTATGGCTATGAATCTGAAACTGTTGTGGCACATCTTACTAAATTGAACGATATAGCCACCCTATTCACTCATGAGGAAAAAATTCGTTACTACTATATCCTTAAGTTATTTCTGTTCTCGTTAAAGGGTGATGCTAAAATATGGTATAATTGTCTTGCTCCTGGTTGTGTGCTTAGTACCCATGATATGATTTATTACTTCTCTGCTAAATATTTCCCCGCTCATAAGAAACAAGCTGCTTTAAGGGAAATATACAATTTTGTGCAAATTGAAGAAGAGAGTCTCCCACAAGCTTGGGGGAGGCTTCTCCGATTACTTAATGCTTTGCCTGATCATCCTCTCAAGAAAAATGAAATACTTGGTATCTTTTATAATGGACTAACTGATGCTTCCAGAGACCACCTGGATAGTTGTGCTGGTTGTGTTTTGAGGGAAAGAACTGTTGAGCAAGCTGAATTGCTATTGAATAATATATTGTGTAATGATAATGATTGGACACTTCCTGAACCAACCCCTAAGCCAACTCCGAAGAAAATGGGTATTCTATTTCTCAGTCCTGAAGATATGCAAGAGGCAAAGAAATATATGAAAGAAAAGGGTATTAAAGCTGAAGATGTTAAGAATTTACCACCTATTGAAGAAATACATGATCTTGATAACCCGACACAGGTAGTAAAGGTAAATTCTCTCTATAGATTTGATGAAGGTGATATTCCTCATAATAAGTCTGCTAGGCAATGCTTAGATGAGTTTGATAATTTTATTGTTAAACAAGAAAACTTCAATGCTTATGTTGGTAGACAATTGAAACGTAATGCTTATATGATTGAACACTTGAGTGATTATATGTCTAGAGTTAAAGGTGAACTTAAACTCATTAGTAAACATGCTTCTATGGTTACAGTCAGGTAGAACAAGTACTTAAAGCTCAAGATGATTTTCTCAATGAATTAAATAATAAGAAAAATGATAATGCTGTTAGAGTTGTGACTAGAGGGGGTAGAATGACTCAGGAACCTTTGTATCCTGAGGGACACCCTAAGAGAGTTGAGCAAGATTCTCAGAGAACTAATGCTAATGCACCTAGTCCTTCTAAGAAGAAGAAAAAGAAAAATGATAGGACTTTGCATGCTTCTAGTGAACCTGTTGTTGACACAGCTGAGAATACCAATGATATTTCTATTTCTAATGCTGAAACACAATCTGGTAATGAACATGAACCTAGTGATAATGTTAATGATGATGTTCATGTTGATCACTAAAAGAAATATGTCAACTTGTGACCCTCACTATTGGCTGCTGAAAGGTCATTGTTTTTATTTGCGACCTTTTTGTGACCAAAAACTGAAGGTCAAAAGCTGGCAGTCGTAAACTGAAATTAACGACCTTGTCTGTGAGAAGGTCGTAGACGTTCAGGACCAAAACAAAAGGTCGTGGAACCCATGACCTTTTGTTTTGGTCATTAGCTCTCTGCCCAGGCCACGTCGGATCCGACATGGCAATCTGACGTGGCAAAATTGCGACCAATTGAAAAAGTCGTTGATAAGATTCAGCCCGGTCCGATTAGGTGTCTATATGGGCCGAGCCCATTAATTCAGCCCATTTATTGTTTTTTCCTGCCAATTACATAGGCCAAGCCCATTTCAGCCTTTTATTTATTTCTGGGCCGGGGCCTTTTAACATTGTTTGGGCCATTATATTTTGGTGCTGGTCCCATTTGTCATCTTCTCACACATTAGACCCACTTGACAGAAAATTCAAAATTGCTCAGATTATCCTCTTAAGTGGGCCCCACAAGTTAGGTTTCCATTCCACACATTTTCAAATCACATAATAATCAATATTTCAAACGGAATAGTACAAATGTAGTTCATCAAATAACACTAACTAAGTCTACTACAATTTGTACATAGTTATTACAACCCAGATATGCCTACTGTTACAATATTACAACTAGATCATTGATGGCGTGCATTGCAGTGCCCGTCTATCTTGAATTTATGATAAATATACTCAAATGAGTTATTTCATGAAAGTTTTTCATTTCTTCTGAAACAAGACACCCAATACAGTACTTCCTCCGTCCCATAATGTAAGATGTTTTTTTACTCTAGTATAATGTCAAAAAACGTCTTACATTATGGGAAGGAGGGAGTAGTAAATAATATTGTATTATATCTGTTCAAAGGAGGGAGCACTAAGTGAGGGAGCACTAAGTTGGAACGAAGCAACAGATATTTCACTCAGTGAACCAATGGCAGCAAAAACATTGACCCGCAGCTGGCATACTTGCAGTTTTGCATCCAATCATAGGGATAGAAAAAATACGAATGCAATAGTTACTATGAGGATGCAAGTAAAATCTTCATATTATGATGACGCTGCATACATGGTACATCCATCTGAAAAACAGGCCCTCTGCTGCACACTCCCTTGAAATGATTAGAACATGTTTTTATCACAAACATAGTAAAAAATCCTTTACTATTGAGATCTCAAGCTTTCTTTGGCCGTTCCTGCAAGTATTACAAGTTGTCCCCAAACTACACATGGAAAGAGGTCAAACATGCTTCTGGAAACAACATTCATTGATACTCAACAATCATACCAAGTAACAACGAAATAAGAACGTCTGAATTAGTTGATATTATCTCGACCTTCTTCAACTGCACAATCTATACCTATGGGCGCAAGTACCAACAGATTCCAAGGAATACTGTCGGTGCAGAACGACACCTATGTGATCACAAGAATCCCTACTACGGTCGCGGGGCGCGGGGTCGTGAGAAGAGCGGATCAAACAGATAGCACACGGTTCCTTTATCCAGGTTCGGGCCGCGAGGATGCGTAAAACCCTACTCCTGCTTTGGTGGTTTGTTTATCTGTGTTCTTGAACTAGCAATGGGGCGTGAGGAGCTCCAAAAAGCCGAATCCCCCTCCTGGTCGCCTTGGGCCTCCTTTTATAGGGAAAGGGGTTGCCAAAGTGGCACACAGGAGGTGGAAAGGGTACAGTGACGCGAGCTTATCCCTCGCATTACATGACAAGGCGCATTCAATGCGTCTGGCTTAGGTGTCCTTGCTTTATCGGGGACGGGGGAGAGCTCTGTTTCGTCCGTCGCCGCTCCCTCTCGTGTTGACACGCCCCCTGGCCAGCGGAGCCCGTGGTGCCATGTAGGCAGGCAGGCAGCTGAGGTGGCGCAATGGTGGGTCTCCACAAAGATCCGCTTGCTGCCACGCAGGTGCCTGCCCAACTGGTTGGGTCGGCAGCTGCATGCGAACGGTGGTGGAGGGTTGATTGGCATGGGCCCGATGGTGGCCCTTCTGGTGTTCTCGGCAAGGGCCTTGCCGGGGCCCCGGCAAGGGTCTTGTCGGGGCGCCTGCTGTCATCCCCGGCAAGGCTCTTGCCGGGGGCCTTGTGGTCCTCCTTGGCTGGGATCCCGCCAAGGGTCGCCATCTTCTATAGTGTGCATCTGATCTTGAATGTCTTCACAAATATCTGCATGCCACCACGGGGATGTCTCCTGAATCCTCGCCCCATGGGGGCAGTGGACTCAAGGGTGACTCGCTCAGTAGGTGTGGGGCGAATTGCCACGGCAAGGTTCTTGTCAGTTTGCTAAAACTGCCCCGCAAAGATCTTGTCTGGGAGTCCGCTTCATTCCCTTTGCTCTTTGTGGTCTTGGTCTTGGCGTCATTCTCGCTCCTTTCGAGCTTCGGTCTTACCTTGGCTCACCTCCCTTGCCTTGCTTTCGGTCTTGGTGGTGCCATGGCTCAGACTGCCCGTGCACAGTTGATAGGGGTACAAAAAGTGTATCCCTCTTTTTGTACACCGACAGGAGCCCCCGGGCCTGGGCCACACGTAAGCGCAATCGCGTCGTTGGGCTAGGCCCAAAAACGGTGCGCGGGAAGGCGGGGCGGTTTTTACCGCGGTAAGTTTCTTCGCGCGCTGCGCTTTCTACGCCTCCCGTGCGTGGCTCGGCGCGGGGAGGCGTGTGTGACGTGGGCGGCATGCATGGGGCTGAGCTCTGCGCGCATGCGTCGCGTCGTAGTAAAGGGGGCGGTTCGCGCCTTCCCCACAAACGGAGGGAGGCGTGGAGGCGCGGCCCATTTACTGAACGGGGCCGAGGCATGGTCTTCAAGGCGTCCACTCCCCACGATCACGGGGTGGGGAGAGGTCGCCTCACCCATTGCCTGGGTCCCGCACGCCCGCCACGCGGCTCTCATGCGCTTGGGGTGGCGAACGGTGGAGGCGGGAAACCGGGCAGTCGCTGGCCGGGGCAGCGGGTTAGTCCCAGTTCCCTGCGCCTTCCGCGTCTTGATTGGCCGAGTGGGGCGGCCGAGCCCCCACCTTGTTCCTTTATAAAGAGTGGGAGGGGGGAATGGCGTCCCGCATTCTTTCATCTCCTCCTTCTTTCAGCTTCTGCTCCCCCCCTCCATCCGCCATGGAGGGAAGGAATCCTGGTCCTTCAACGGTGGCAGCGAGGGTCGCCGCTCGGCAACGCGTTCTTCCTTCTCCTGCACCTGTGGTGGCGGAGCCAGCCGCGAGGGGAAGGGGAAGGGGGCGAGGCCGTGGGCGAGGCCGAGGCGCTCGGGGAAGAGGAGGACGGGGCGGCGCGTCGGTCTCGCCTCCGCCAGTAGCTCCTCCCCCCATGGAGGGCCATGTTGGGGATGACCCTTGCGAGTTCTTCGTCAGGGTGCGCCGGCCGCCTCGCCGTTGTCTTCGTCTCCCGACTCCATTCGCGCTGGAGATGGAGCCGGATCCGCCGGAGTCATTGTGGTTGTACATGAGGGGCTGTGGAACAGCGGTACGCGAGTTCGCGTCGACTTCCCAGCCCCTCACGTGATGTATCTTCGTCAAGGATGGAAGACATTCGCTCGCATCCACCACTTGACAGAGGGGCTCTGAGGGAGTCCTGGACTAGGGGGTGTCCGGATAGCCGAACTATCATCACGGCCGGACTCCAAGATTATGAAGATACGAGATTGAAGACTTCGTCCCGTGTCCGGATGGGACTTTCCTTGGCGTGGAAGGCAAGCTTGGCGATACGGATATGTAGATCTCCTACCATTGTAAACGACTCATGTAACCCTAACCTATCCGGTGTCTATATAAACCGGAGGGTTTTAGTCCATAGGACGAACAACAATCATACCATAGGCTAGCTTCTAGGGTTTAGCCTCCTTGATCTCGTGGTAGATCTACTCTTGTACTACCCATATCATCAATATTAATCAAGCAGGAGTAGGGTATTACCTCCATCGAGAGGGCCCGAACCTGGGTAAAACATTGTGTCCCTTATGTCTGTTGTTACCATCCGCCTAGACGCAGTTCGGGACCCCCTACCCGAGATCCGCCTGCTTTGACACCGACATTGGTGCTTTCATTCAGAGTTCCTCCGTGTCGCCACCGATAGGCCCGATGGCTCCTTCGATCATCAACAACGACGCGGTCCAGGTGAGACTTTTCTCCCGGACAGATCTTCGTATTTGGCGGCTTTGCACTGCGGGCCAATTCGCTTGGCCATCTGGAGCAGATCAAAAGCTACGCCCCTGGCCATCAGGTCAGATTTAGAAGTTTGAACTATATGACCGATGTCTGCGGAGACTTGATCTTCGACGGATTCGAGCCGCAGCCGAGCGTGCCGCACTGTCTCGATGGGTATGATCTAGCTCGCCGCGAGCAAAGGCTCGAGGTCCGCACCAAAGATCCGCTCCGACCCTCAGTCCGGAGCCGGATTCCCCGATCGAGGACGAATGGTTGGACACCGCCTCGGGGGCTACGATATGTACGGTGATTGAGCCGAACTCCATCCCTGTCCTTTGTGAAGACCTTGACTCCAGGGTGCCGGACTCCTCTCCGGACTCCTAACCCTCCGCGCCCCTGCCAATCGAATCCGATTGGGCGCCGGTCATGGAGTTCACTGTCGCTTTCAGCACTCGCCCTTTGGCGACATCCTGAATTCACTAAAGTCTCTCTCTTTATCCAGAGAGCCCTGGCCGGACTACGGACAGGAAGGTTGGGATGCGGACGACGAAGAAATTCAACGCCCACCCACCACCCACTTTATAGCCACTGTCGATGATCTAACCGACATGCTCGACTTCGACTCCGAAGACATCGACGGTATGGACGACGATGCCGGAGACGACCAAGACCCAGCGCCTACAGGGCACTGGAAGGCCACCTCGTCATATGACATATACATGGTGGACATCCCAAAAGATGGGAACGGCGATGGAACAACGGAGGATGACCCCTCCAAGAAGCAACCGAAGCACCGACGTCAGCGGCGCCGCTCTAAATCCCGCCACAACAAAAATGGTGATTCCGGCACGGGAGATAATAACACCCCAGACAGTGCCGAAGACAACATCCTCCAGCAGGACTCAGCGTAGGAGGAAGGAGAAGCAAGTCCGCACGACGGTCTGCGTAAAGAGAGGTCGAGGGCGATAATTATGCGCCCCCTCAAGATGAGGCAAGCCTCGACGATTTACCAATTTGTCGTGCCTGAGGATCCCGCCGAACAGGAGCGTTTCAAACACAGGCTTATAGCCACGATAAACAGCCTCAAGAAAAAGCAGCAACAGCTTAGAGCTGACCAAGACCTGCTAGCTGACAGATGGACTGAAGTCCTTGCAGCCGAAGAGTATGAACTCGAACGCCCCTCCAAAAGCTACCCCAAACGCAGGCCGTTGCCTCGATCATAGGAGGAAGCACCCAAGTCACCAGCGTACGACATGGCAAACCGGCCACCCCGTGGCCGCGACAGAGAGGCCTCTAGAGCCTTCGTTCAAGTCGTACCCCGACGCCGTTCAAAAAGTACCAAGGCACGGGAAAACACGCCGGACTTGCAAGATATATTGGAGGATAAGGCAAAACATACAAGATCAATCTACGGATCGCGTGGGCGCCCCACGACACGTGGATTTAGCAACCGCTACTCCGGATACAGAAATTCGGCAGGCGAACAAAATAGACAAAGCTCATTTGAGCTGCGTCGTGATATAGCCCAATACAGAGGCGCCGCACACCCACTATGCTTCACAGATGAAGTAATGGATCATCAAATCCCCGAGGGCTTTAAACCCGTAAACATCGAATCATATGATGGTACCACAGATCCTGCGGTCTGGATCGAGGATTATCTCCTCCATATCCACATGGCCCGCGGTGATGATCTACATGCCATCAAATACCTCCCACTCAAGCTTAAAGGACCAGCTCGGCATTGGCTCAACAGCTTGCCACCAGAATCAATTGGTTGTTGGGAGGACCTCAAGCAGCATTTCTTGATAACTTCCGGGGCACATATGTGCGACCACCGCACGCCGATGACCTTAGCCATATAATTCAGCAGCCGGAAGAATCGCCGCACAATTACGGACACGGTTCCTAACAAAGAAAAATCAAATCATTGACTGTCCGGATGCAGAGGCCCTTGCAGCCTTCAAACATAACATCCGCGACGAATGGCTTGCCCAGCACCTAGGACAGGAAAAACCGAAATCCATGGCAGCCCTCACAAAACTCATGACCCGCTTTTGTGCGGGAGAGGACAGCTGGCTAGCTCGCAGCAACAACTTGGCCAAACACATTGATAGTTCGGATACCAAGGACAACAATGGCAGGTCGCGTCACAACAAGAACAAGCGCCGCATTAACGGTGATAATGCTGAAGACACGGCCGTCAATGCCGGATTCAGAGGCTCTAAACCCGGTCAGCGGAAGAAGCCATTCAAAAGAAATACCCAGGGCCCGTCCAACTTGGACCGAATACTCGACCGCTTGTGCCAGATACACGACACCCCCGAAAACCAGACAATCACACCAACAGGGACTGTTGGGTGTTCAAGCAAGCGAGCAAGCTAAGTGCCGAACTCAATGACAAGGGGCTGCATAGCGATGACGAGGAAGAGCCCGGCCACCGAACAATAGAGGATGTAAGGGTTTTCCCCCACAAGTGCGGACGGTGAACATGATATACGCAACCCATATACCCAAAAGGGAGCGGAAGCGTCGCTTAAGGGACGATATCGCTGATGGAGCCGCCGCCCAAAGTTCAACCCATGGTCTTCCTGCCCGATCACCTTTGATCGAAGGGACCACCCCACTAGCATTCGTCACGACGGTTTCGCCGCATTAGTTCTTGACCCAATTATTGACGGATTTCACCTCACTAGAGTCCTGATGGACGGCGGCAGCTTTGAACCTGCTTTATCGTGACACAAGGTCGCAAAATGGGCATAGACCCCTCAAGGATTAAACCTACGAAGACGACCTTTAAAGGCGCCATACCGGTGTAGAAGCCAATTGTACGGGCTCGCTACACTCAAGTGGTCTTCGGATCCCGGGTAACTTCCGCAAAGAGATAATCTTCGACATAGTCCCGTTCATGGCGGCTATCATGCACTGCTCGGACGAACCGCATTTGCAAAGTTCAATGCGGTGTCGCACTACGCATACCTCAAGCTCAAGATGCCAGGCCCTCGAGGAGTAATCACGGTCAATGGAAACACCTAACACTCTCTCCGAACGGAGAGCACACGGCGGCCCTCGCGGCGGAGGTGCAAAGCAGCCTCTCACAGCAATTCTTGAGTCCGGCCACTAAGCGTCCGGACACAGTCAAGCGCGTCCGAAGTAACCTACAACAAGACTGCCTGGCACGATTCAAGCATGTGTAGCAATCCGGCCCCAACCCCAGCCCTCGCGAAATTGCGAATCTAGTATTACGCGTACATAACTACGCTCTGGAGATACCATGGGCATATGGGGAGGGGCACGACCACGGCATGCCAAGAATGCGGCTCGACCGCACCAGGGGCTCCCGATTGTGTCATTCTTTTTCTTTTTTCTTATCTTTTTTCAGGACTCCGTTTTCCAGAAGTCCTGTCCGGCACTAGAATCGCCGAACTCACGATGCAACAGCCAGGGAAGCGTAGCTACGTCGAGTGTTCAGGTGGTCTCTATTACGAGCATTATACCTGTTTTACATACCATCCCGCAAGCTTACCCCTGGAGGGGGACATGTCAGATAGTCCCATCCCTTGCTTATCGCACTATTTGTATCGTTCTGCTTTCATTGCAGTACCTTTTTGAATAAACAATACATAGCTTCTGCTTATTATTGAACTCCTTTCTTATTCTATACATATGTTAATTTTATGACATGTTGCACCCGTACACTTTGGTACGGCAAATACACCAGGGGCTTAAGTACCCCAAAATCATGGTGTGATAAGTCCGAACACTTTCACAAGTGCGGCACCCCGAACTTATAGCATTATATGAATCGGCTCCGAATCATGTCTTGGGTCAATACTTGGGTTTGTCCGGCTCCCGTGTTTTGGTACCTTACGTTCCGTTATATCGGCTAAGGTAGCAAGGAGAACCATCGCGATTGTGCCCCGCTTGAGCTGGGTCGAGCACCTCGCTGGAGATAGCTAAACTGACCGTCATGATAGGGCGAGAGCCGGTCGCTGTTCGAGAGGTTTTTTCGGGTCCCTAAAGACTTATGTCGCTTAGAGCGAGGAACCGGAATTGTTTGGCCAAGGCGTGGATAGCGCCCCAAACTCGGTCTTCCGAATACTAGGGGCTTCGCCGAAATTTAAAATTATAGAATTCTATGGCTAAGTGAGAGTGTTCAAGCATTATAAGTCCGGTTGCCTTGTTGTTCGCTATGTTGAGCGCCTCCTAGATGGACCCAATAATGGGAACAAGAGTGCTCAAGTTTATCCCGAACACCCCAAAGACTGTGGCATGGGGGCTGAAGCCAACGACTTGCCATCTCTCAAATTTGATAAACGATCACACGTAAGGTAATATTTTAAATTAACAAGCGTTGCTTAGCGATATGAACAAGTTTTCAGCAGACAGATAACACATGCGAGTCTATTCAAAAATTACATCTTTGGAGCACTCATCCGCTATTCAAGGGCACCCTTCAGGAGGCCCTCATAGTACATTTCGGGCGTGCGATGCTCCTTTCCCTTTGGTGGCCCGTCCGTCACAAGCTTCTCCGCATCTAGCTTGCCCCAGTGCACTTTAGCACGGGCAAGGGCCCGGCGGACACCTTCAATGCAGACGGAGCGCTTGATGATTTCAATTCGTGGACATGCGTCCACCAGCCGCTGCACTAAGCCGAAGTAGCTCCCAGGCATGGCTTCCAATGGCCACAACCGAACTATAAGGCCCTTCATGGCCTGTTCGGCGACCTTAGGAGCTCGACCAGCTGCTTCAGCTGGTCGCTCAGGGCACCGGACGTTCGGCCTCGATATCGAGACCAGAACACCTTCTCCGTCGAGTTCCCCTCCTTGGCGCGGTAGAACGCGGCAGCATCCGATACACTACGAGGCAGATCTACGAATGCTCCTGGAGAGCTCCGAATCCGGGTAAGTAATAGGTAATGTTGGGGAACGTTGCAGAAAATTAAAAATTTTCCTACGGTTTCACCAAGATCCATCTATGAGTCATCTAAGCAACGAATCATGGGAGAGAGATTGCATCTACATACCACTTGTAGATCGCGTGCGGAAGCGTTCACTAGAACGTGGAGGATGGAGTCGTACTCGCCATGATCCAAATCACCGATGACCGAGTGCCGAACGGACAGCACCTCCGCGTTCAACACACGTACGGAACGGACAACGTCTCCTCCTTCTTGATCCAGCAAGGGGGAAGGAGAGGTTGAGGAAGAAGGCTCCAACAGCAGACGACGGCGTGGTGGTGATGGAGTGACAGCCCCAAGCAGGCTTCGCCAAGCACACGCGGAGGAGGAGAGGTGTTGGGAGGGAGGGCTGCGCCTTGAAGTGTGTAGCAGCCTCCCCGCCTCTATTTATAGGGAAGGGAGAAGGGGCCGGCCCCTCTAGATGGGATCTAGAGGGGCGGCGGCCAAGGGAGGGGCTTGCCCCCAAGCAGGGGGCGCCCCCTCGTTTCCCAACCCTAGGCGCATGGGCCCTAGGGGAGTGGCGCCCAGCCCACTTTGGGCTGGATCCCTTCCTCATACAGCCCATATAGGCCCTCCGGAGAGGTGGCCCTCCCGGTGGACCCCGGAACCTCCGGTGGCCCCGGTACAATAACGATATGCCCCGAACCTTTCCGGTGACCGTATGATGACTTCCCATATATAAATCTTTACCTCCGGACTATTCCGAACTCCTCGTGACGTCCGGGATCTCATACGGGACTCGAACAACATTCGTAATCACATACAAGTCTTCCTAATAACCCTAGCGCCACCGAACCTTAAGTGTGTAGACCCTACGGGTTCGGGAGACACGTAGACATGACCGAGACGGCTCCCGGGCAATAACCAACAGCGGGATCTCAGATACCCATGTTGGCTCCCACATGCTCCTCGATGATCTCATTGGATGAACCACGATGTCGAGGATTCAAACAACCCTGTATACAATTCCCTTTGTCAATCGGTATGTTACTTGCCCGAGATTCGATCATCGGTATCCCAATACCTCGTTCAATCTCGTTATCGCAAGTCACTTTACTCGCATCAGTAATGCATGATCCCGTGACCGGACACTTGGTCACTTTGAGCTCATTATGATGATGCACTACCGAGTGGGCCCGGTGATACCTCTCCGTTACACGGAGTGACAAATCCGGTCTCGATCCGTGTCAACCCAATGACACTTTCGGAGATACCTGTAGTGTACCTTTATAGTCACCCGCCACGTTGTGACGCTTTGGTACACCCAAAGCACTCCTACGGTATCCGGGAGTTACACGATCTCATGGTCTAAGGAAGAGATACTTGACATTGGAAAAGCTCTAGCAAAACGAACTACACGATCTTGTGCTATGCTTAGGATTGGGTCTTGTCCATCACATCATTCTCCTAATGATGTGATCCCGTTATCAACGACATCCAATGTCCATAGTCGTGAAACCATGACTATCTATTGATCAACGAGCTAGTCAACTAGAGGCTCACTAGGGATATATTGTGGTCTATGTATTCACACGTGTATTACGATTTCCGGATAATACAATTATAGTATGAATAAAAGACAATTATCATGAACAAGGAAATATAATAATAATCCTTTTTTTATTGCCTCTAGGGCATATTTCCAACAGTCTCCCACTTGCACTAGAGTCAATAATCTAGTTACATTGTGATGAACTGAACACCCATAGAGTTACGGTGTTGATCATGTTTTGCTCATGGAAGAGGTTTAGTCAACGGATCTGCGACATTCAGATCCGTATGCACTTTGCAAATTTCTATGTCTCCATCTTGAACATTTTCACGGATGGAGTTGAAGCGACGCTGATGTGCCTGGTCTTCTTGTGAAACTTGGGCTCCTTGGCAAGTGCAATAGCTCCAGTGTTGTCACAAGAGTTTGATCGGCCCCGACGCATTGGGTATGACTCCTAGGTCGGTGATGAACTCCTTCACCCAAATTGCTTCATGCGCTGCCTCTGAGGCTGCCATGTACTCCGCTTCACACGTAGATCCCGCCACGACGCTCGCTTGCAGCTGCACCAGCTTATCGCTTCCATCATTCAACATATACACGTATCCGGTTTGTGACTTAGAGTCATCCAGATTCGTGTCGAAGCTAGCATCGACGTAACCCTTTACGACGAGCTCTTCGTCACCTCCATAAACGAGAAACATGTCCTTTGTCCTTTTCGTGTACTTCAGGATATTCTTGATCATTGTCCGGTGTTCCTTGCGGGATTACTTTGGTACCTTCCTACCAAACTTACGGCAAGGTTTACATCAGTGTCCGTACACAGCATGGCATACATAATAGAACCTATGGCCGAGGCATAGGGATGACGCTCATCTCTTCTTTATCTTTTGCCGTGGTCGGGCATTGAGCCGAGCTCAATCTCACACCTTGTAGTACAGGCAAGAACCCTTTCTTGGACTGATCCATTTTGAACTTCTTCAAAATCTTATCAAGGTATGTGCTTTGTGAAAGACCTATGAGGCGTCTTGATCTATCTCTATAGATCTTGATGCCTAATATATAAGCAGCTTCTCCAAGGTCCTTCATTGAAAAACTTTTATTCAAGTAGGCCTTAATGCTGTCCAAGAGTTCTATGTCATTTCCCATCAAAAGTATGTCATCTACATATAATATGAGAAATGCTACAGAGCTCCCACTCACTTTCTTATAAACGCAGGCTTCTCCATAAGTCTCAAGATAAACCCAAACGCTTTGATCATCTCATCAAAGCGAATGTTCCAACTCCGAGATGCTTGCACCAGCCCATAAATGGATCGCTGGAGCTTGCATATCTTGTTAGCATTCTTAGGGTCGACAAAACCTTCCGGCTGCATCATATACAGCTCTTCCTTAAGATAACCGTTAAGGAACACTGTTTTGACGTTCATCTCGCCATATCTCATAATCATAGTATGCGGCAATTGCTAACATGATTCGGACGGACTTAAGCTTCGCTACGGAGAGAAAGTCTCATCGTAATCAATCCCTTGAACTTGCCGATAACCCTTAGCGACAAGTCGAGCTTTATAGATGGTGACATTACCATCTGCGTCCGTCTTCTTCTTAAAGATCCATTTATTTTCTATCGCCACGATCATCGGGCAAGTCTGTCAAAGTCCATACTTTGTTTTCATACATGGATCCTATCTCGGATTGCATGGCTTCAAGCCATTTATTAGAATCTGGGCCCGCCATCGCTTCTTCATAGTTCGAAGGTTCAACGTTGTCTAACAACATGATTTCCAGGACAGGGTTGCCGCATTCACTGGTGCGGAACGTGTCCTAGTGGACATAATGAGGTTCAAGAGCAACTTGATCCGAAGTACTTTGATCATCATCATTAATTTCCTCTCCGGTTGGTGTAGGCACCACAGAACATTTTCCCGAGCTGCACTACTTTCGGTTCAAGAGGTAGTACTTCATCGAAGTTCTACTTTGCTCCCACTTACTCCTTTCGAGAGAAACTTTTTTCCGAAAGGATCCGTTCTTGGCAACAAAGATCTTGCCTTCGGATCTAAGGTAGAAGGTATACCCAATGGTTTCCTTAGGGTATCCTATGAAGACGCATTTTTCCGATTTGGGTTCGAGCTTTTCAGGTTGAAGTTTCTTGACATAAGCATCGCATCCCCAAACTTTTAGAAATGACAGCTTAGGTTTCTTCCCAAACCATAATTCATACGGTGTCGTCTCAACGGATTTAGACGGTGCCCTATTTAAAGTGAATGTAGCTGTCTCTTGTGATGCCCCAAGACCGACGATCCAGTAGACTTCCATATTTTGTGACCTCCGTGTGTTTTTATTTGTGCTTGCTCTATTTATTTTTGCACTGCATCATGTCATCATGCCAGCATGTCAATTAATTTTTAAAACTCAGCTAAATAAATGGCATGAATCTTTGATCCATTTAAATCGAGGGAATTCACTTGTGGTTTCTCTTTATAACATATTAAAGCCTCTCAATATTATTAGGGAGCTATAATAAAATTATTCCATTTATTTGGAATTAACCATAACCCACTTGCAAAATATCCCATGCCGTTGTTATCTCAATTCTTGGTCTCCAACCTTGCCCATAATTTCTTTCATCATTTTCCGGAGCTCCATCAAAAATCTCAACATTTTTGGCCACACGAAACCTAGTCCCAATTCCTACAATCTTGCCACTTCTATTTTTCTGTGGTCATGCTTATTTTTATGAGTCCAGGAAATTGTCCTTCTGCTCAAACTCTTTTCCCTAACCCCCCTTCTTTTTCCTTTCTCTATATTTCTTTTCGGTTAAAGAAGAAAGAGAGGGAGAGAAGCCCAGCAGCCTGCAACCTACCCGGCCTCTTAGGCCCATCTGCAGCCCAGCCGGTGCCCCTCTAACCCTAGCCGCAGCTCTGCCCGATCCCCTCGATCCATCTCTCTCCCTCTCGGTCCCTGCCCGCCGCCACACACCGCATCGCCAGGGAGAGCCATCTCTCGATCCGCTCCCTCCTCTCGATCCCCATCTCCCTCTCGCCTCTCACCTCAAGACGCCTTGCGCCCGCGACCAGTCTTGAGAAGCCGCGCCCCTTCGCTCGACCGCTCCTCCCTCCTCGCGCGATCCCCTCTCCCTTTCCCCGCCGCCGCCCTCGACCTACCTCGCCGTCGTCCATGGCCATGCCTTCGGCCGGACGCCCCGCGTCCTCCACCACCACCACCTTGCTTCCCCGCGTCCCCGCCGGCTCCCGTAGCCCTGCCTCGAGTGCCCTCCTCTGCCTCGCCTCCTTGCCATGGCCGCGTGCCACTCGAGCCAAGCAGGCCGCCTCACTGCATCGCCGTCTGCACTGCACCTCCGCTGCCTTGGCCTCCGCGGGTGCCTGCTCTTGGCCCATTGTCGAGCCACGCCCCGCCTCCAGGGTCCTCCCCTGCCGCCGCCTTGGTGTTGGGGAACGTTGCAGAAAATAAAAAATTTCCTACGGTTTCACCAAGATCCATCTATGAGTTCTACTAAGCAACGAGTCAAGAGAGAGAGTCTGCATCTACATACCACTTGTAGATCGAGTACGGAAGCGTTCGAGGCAGTGGTGATGATGAAGACGTTCCCAACGTGATTCCGATCACCGATGACCAAGTGCTGAACGGACAGCACCTCCGCGTTCAACACACGTACGGGACGATGGCGTCTCCTCCGTCTTGATCCAGCAAGGATGAAGGAGAGGTTGAGGAAGACAACTCCAATGGCAGCACGACGGCGTGGTGCAGTTGGTACGGCAGTTCTCCCAAGAGGCTTCGCCAAGCTCACAGGAGAAAGAGAGGTGTTGGGGAGGGAGGGGCTGCCTTCAATTGTGTGTGCAGCCCTCCCCCACCCTCTATTTATAGGAGGAGAGGGCAGGGGGCCGGCCATCTAGGGGAAACCCTAGATGGGGGCGGCGGCCAAAGGGGAGGAGGGAGGGTGGCTTGCCCCTGCCAGGGGGCGCCTTTAGGGTTTCCTCCCCATGCCCTAGCCAAGATGGGCCTAGGTGGGAGGTGCGCCCAGCCCACCAGGGGCTGGCTCCCTCCCACTTAGCCCATAGGCCCCCCGAGGGGTGGCCTCCGTGGACCTCCGAACTCTCCGGTGGCCCCGGTACATTACCGTATACCCCGAAACTTTCTGGAGTCCGCTTAACCACTTTCCATATATAAATCTTTACCTCCCACCATTCCGAACTCCTCGTGACGTCCGGGATCTCATCCGGACTCAACAACATTCGGTAATCACATACTTGTCTTCCTATTAACCCTAGCGTCACCGAACCTTAAGTGTGTAGACCCTACGGGTTCGGGAGACATCGAACATGACCGAGATGCTCTCCGGTCAATAACCAACAGCGGGATCTGGATACCCATGTTGGTTCCCACACGCCTCGATGTTGTCATCGGATGAACCACGATGTCGAGGGTTCAAGCAACCCCGTATGCTATTCCCTTTGTCAGACGGTATGTTACTTGCTCGAGACTCGATCGTCGGTATCCCAATACCTCGTTTAGTCTCGTTACCGGCAAGTCACTTTACTCGTACCGTAATGCATGATCCCGTGACCAGACACTTGATCACTTTGAGCTCATTATGATGATGCATTACCGAGTGGGCCCATTGATACCTCTCCGTCATACGGAGTGACAAATCCCTGTCTCGATCCGTGTCAACCCAACAGACACTTTCGGAGATACCTGTAATGCACCTTTATAGTCACCCGCCACGTTGTGACGCTTTGGTACACCCAAAGCATTCCTACGGTATCCGGAGTTACACGATCTCACGGTCTAAGGAAGAGATACTTGACATTGGAAAAGCTCTAGCAAAACGAACTACACGATCTTTGTGCTATGCTTAGGATTGGGTCTTGTGCATCACGTCATTCTCCTAATGACGTGATCCCGTTGTCAATGACATCCGATGTCCATAGTCGAAACCATGACTATCTCGTCGACCAACGAGCTAGTCAACTAGAGGCTCACTAGGGACGTATTGTGGTCTATGTATTCACACCTGTATTACGATTTCCGGATAATACAGTTATAGCATGAATAAAAGACAATTATCATGAACAAGGAAATATAATAATAATGCTTTTATTATTGCCTCTAGGGCATATTTCCAACAGTCACCCACTTGCACTAGAGTCAATAATCTAGTTACATTGTGATGAATCGAACACCCATAGAGCTCTGGTGTTGATCATGTTTTGCCCGCGGAAGAGGTTTAGTCAACGGATCTGCGACATTCAGATCCGTATGCACTTTACAAATTTCTATGTCTCCATCCTGAACATTTTCACGGATGGAGTTGAAGCGACGCTTGATGTGCTGGTCTTCTTGTGAAACCTGGCTCCTTGGCAAGGGCAATAGCTCCGGTGTTGTCACGGAAGAGTTTGATCGGCCCCGACGCATTGGGTATGACTCCTAGGTCGGTGATGAACTCCTTCACCCAAATTGCTTCATGCGCTGCCTCCGAGGCTGCCATGTACTCCGCTTCACATGTAGATCCCGCCACGACGCTCTGCTTGCATTTGCACCAGCCATCGCTCCACCATTCAACATATACACGTATCCGGTTTGTGACTTAGAGTCATCAGATCTGTGTCGAAGCTAAGCGTCGACGTAACCCGTTCTGACGAGCTCTTCGTCACCTCCATAAACGAGAAACATGTCCTTTGTCCTTTTCGTGTACTTCAGATATTCTTGACCGCTGTCCGGTGTTCCTTGCCGAGATTACTTTGGTACCTTCCTACCAAACTTACGGCAAGGTTTACATCAGGTCCGTACACAAAGATGGCATACATAATAGATCCTATGGCTGAGGCATAGGGATGACACTCATCTCTTCTTTATCTTTTGCCGTGGTCGGGCATTGAGCTGAGCTCAATTTCACACCTTGCAACATGTGCAAGAACCCTTTCTTGGACTGGTCCATTTTGAACTTCTTCAAAATCTTATCAAGGTATGTGCTTTGTGAAAGACCTATGAGGCGTCTCGATCTATCTCTATAGATCTTGATGCCTAATATGTAAGCAGCTTCTCCTAGGTCCTTCATTGAAAAACACTTATTCAAGTAGGCCTTAATGCTGTCCAAGAATTCTATATCATTTCCCATCAAAAGTATGTCATCTACATATAATATGAGAAATGCTACAGAGCTCCCACTCACTTTCTTGAAAACGCAGGCTTCTCCATAAGTCTCAAGATAAACCCAAACGCTTTGATCATCTCATCAAAGCGAATGTTCCAACTCCGAGATGCTTGCACCAGCCCATAAATGGATCGCTGGAGCTTGCATACTTTGTTAGCGCCCTTAGGATCGACAAAACCTTCCGGCTGCATCATATACAGCTCTTCCTTAAGATAACCGTTAAGGAATGCTGTTTTGGCGTCCATCTGCCATATCTCATAATCATAGTATGCGGCAATTGCTAACATGATTCGACGGACTTAAGCTTCGCTACGGAGAGAAAGTCTCATCGTAGTCAATCCCTTGAACTTGCCGATAACCCTTAGCGACAAGTCGAGCTTTATAGATGGTGACATTACCATCCGCGTCCGTCTTCTTCTTAAAGATCCATTTGTTTTCTATCGCTGCCGATCATCGGGCAAGTCACCAAAGTCCACACTTTGTTTTCATACATGGATTCTATCTCGGATTTCATGGCTTCTAGCCATTTGTTGGAATCTGGGCCCGCCATCGCTTCTTCATAGTTCAAAGGTTCACCGTTGTCTAACAACATGATTTCTAGGACAGGGTTGCTGCATTCACTCTGGTGCGGAACGTGTCCTTGAGGACCTACGGTTCGGTAGCAACTTGATCCAAGTACCTTGATCATCATTAATTTCCTCTTCATTGGTGTAGGCATCACAGAACATTTTCCCGAGCTGCACCACTATCCTGTTCAAGAGGTAGTACTTCATCGAAGTTCTACCTTCCTCCCACTTACTTCTTTCGAGAGAAACTCTTTTTCCGTAAAGGTCCCGTTCTTGGCAACAAAAATCTTGCCCTCGGATCTTAAGTAGAAGGTATACCCAATGGTTTCTTTAGGGTATCCTATGAAGACGCATTTTTCCGACTTGGGTTCGAGCTTTCCAGGTTGAAGTTTCTTGACATAAGCATCGCATCCCCAAACTTTTAGAAACGACAGCTTAGGTTTCTTTCCAAACCATAATTCATACGGTGTCGTCTCAACGGACTTAGACGGTGCCCTATTTAAAGTGAATGTAGCTGTCTCTAGAGCGTATCCCCAAAATGATAGCGGTAAATCGGTAAGAGACATCATAGATCGCACCATATCCAATAGAGTGCGATTCTGACGTTCGGACACACCGTTCTATTGAGGTGTTCCAAAGCGGCGTGAGTTGTGAAACGATTCCACATTTTCTTAAGTGTGTACCAAATTCGTGACTTAAATATTCTCCTCCACGATCTGATCGTAGGAATTTTATTTTTCGGTCACGTTGATTCTCTACCTCATTCTGAAATTCTTTGAACTTTTCAAAGGTCTCAGACTTGTGTTTCATTAAGTAGACATACCCATATCTACTCAAGTCATCAGTGAGAGTGAGAACATAACGATATCCTCCATGAGCCTCAACACTCATTGGACCGCACACATCGGTATGTATGATTTCCAATAAGTTGGTTGCTCGCTCCATTGTTCCGAGAACGGAGTCTTGGTCATCTTGCCCATAAGGCATGGTTCGCATGTGTCAAATGATTCATAATCTAGAGACTCCAAAAGTCCATCAAGATGGAGCTTCTTCATGCGCTTGACACCAATGTGACCAAGGCGGCGATTGCCACAAATATGTGGGACTATCGTTATCAACTTCACATCTTTTGGTATTCACGCTATAAACATGTGTAATACTACGCTCGAGATTCATTAAGAATAAACCATTGACCATCGGAGCATGACCATAAAACATATCTCTCATATAAATAGAACAACCATTATTCTCGGATTTAAATGAGTAGCCATCTCGCATTAAACGAGATCCGGATACAATATTCATGCTCAAACTTGGCACCAAATAACAATTATTAAGGTTCATAACTAATCCCGTAGGTAAATGAAGAGGTAGCGTGCCGACGGCGATCACATCGACTCTGGAACCATTCCCGACGCGCATCGTCACCTCGTCCTTTGCCAATTTCCGCTTATTCCGCAGCTCCTCATGAGTTACAAATATGAGCAACGGCACCGGTATCAAATACCCAAGAGTTACTACGGATGCGGCAAAGTACACATCAATTACATGTATATCGATATACCTTTGGTGTTGCCGGCCTTCTTGTCCGCTAAGTATTTGGGGCAGTTCCGCTTCCAAAGTGACCCCTCCCTTGCAATAAAAGCACTCGGTCTCGGGTTTGGGTCCATTCTTTGACTTCTTCCGGCAACTTGCTTACGGGCGTGGCAACCTCCTTGCCGTCCTTCTTGAAGTTCTTCTTACCCTTGCCCTTCTTGAACTTAGTGGTCTTATTGACCATCAACACTTGATGTTCTTTCTTGATTTCAACCTCACCGACTTCAGATAGAGAACACTTCAGGAATGGTCTTTACCATCCCCTGCATGTTGTAGTTCATCACAAAGCTCTTGTAGCTTGGTGGGAGCGATCGAGGATTCTGTCAATGACCGCCTCATCAAGGAGGTTAATATTCATTTGGGTCATACGGTTGTGCAACCCACATCTTCAATATGTGCTCACCGATGTAACTGTTTTCCTCCATCTTACAACTATAGAACTTGTCGGAGATGTCATATCTCTCGACCGGGCGTGAGCTTGGAAAACAAGTTTCAGCTCCTCGAACATCTCATATGCTCCGTGATGCTCAAAACGCTTTTGGAGCCCCGGTTCTAAGTCAGAAGCATGCCGCACCGAACGAGGGAGTAATCATCGGTAGCGAAGTTTGCCAAGCATTCATAATGTCTTGGTTCTTCGGGACGGAGCGTCACCTAGCGGTCCTTCTAGGACATATTGTTTTCGCAGCTATGAGGATGATCCTCGGGTTCCGGACCCAGTCCGTATAGTTGCTGCCGTCATCTTTCAGCTTGGTTTTCTCTAGGAGCAGCGTTGAAGTTCAAGTTGACATGAGCGTTGGCCATTTGATCTACAAGACATATTATGCAAAAGTTTTAGACTAAGTTCATGATAATTAAGTTCATCTAATCAAATTATTTCAATGAACTCCCACTCATATTAGACATCCCTCTAGTCATCTAAGTGTTACACGATCCGAGTCGACTAGGCCGTGTCCGATCATCACGTGAGACGGACTAGTCATCATCGGTGAACATTCTCATGTTGATCGTATCTTCTATACGACTCGTGTTCGACCTTTCGGTCTCCGTGTTCCGAGGCCATGTCTGTACATGCTAGGCTCGTCAAGTAAACCCTAAGTGTTTTCGCGTGTGTAAATCTGTATTACACCCGTTGTATGTGAACGTAAGAATCCATCACACCCGATCATCACGTGGTGCTTAGAAACGACGAAATTTAGCAACGGTGCACAGTTAGGGGAAACACTTCTTGAAATTGTTGTAAGGGATCATCTTATTTACTACCGTCGTTCTAAGTAAACAAGATGTATAAACATAATAAACATCACATGCAATTATATATAGTAGTGACATGATATGGCTAATATCATAAAGCTCCATTGATCTCCATCTTCGAGGCTCCATGATCATCTTGTCACCGGCATGACACCATGATCTCCATCATCATGATCTCCATCATTGTGTCTCCATGAACTTGTCACGCCAACGACTACTTCTACTTCTATGGCTAACGCGTTTAGCAATAAAGTAAAGTAAGTTACATGGCGTTCTTCAATGACTCGCAGGTCATACAAAATAAAGACAACTCCTATGGCTCCTGCCGGTTGTCATACTCATCGACATGCAAGTCGTGATTCCTATTACAAGAACATGATCTCATACATCACAATGTGTCATTCATCATTCATCACAACTTGGCCATATCACATCACATGACAATTGCTGCAAATACAAGTTAGACGTCCTCTAATTGTTGTTGCATCTTTTACGTGGCTGCAATTGGGTTCTAGCAAGAACGTTTTCTTACCTACGAATAACCACAACGTGATCTTGTCAACTTCTATTTACCCTTCATAAGGACCCTTTTCATCGAATCCGCTCCAACTAAAGTAGGAGAGACAGACACCCGCCAGCCACCTTATGCAACTAGTGCATGTTAGTCGGTGGAACCGGTCTCACGTAAGCGCACGTGTAAGGTTGGTCCGGCCGCTTCATCCCACAATACCGCGGAAGCAAGATAAGACTAGTAGCGGCAAGTAAATTGACAAGATCCACGCCCACAACTAAATTGTGTTCTACTCGTGCAATAGAGAACTACGCATAGACCTAGCTCATGATGCCACTGTTGGGGAACGTTGCAGAAAATAAAAAATTTCCTACGATTTCACCAAGATCCATCTATGAGTTCTACTAAGCAACGAGTCAAGAGAGAGAGTCTGCATCTACATACCACTTGTAGATCGAGTACGGAAGCGTTCGAGGGAGTGGTGATGATGAAGACGTTCCCAACGTGATTCCGATCACCGATGACCAAGTGTTGAACGGACAGCACCTCCGCGTTCAACACACGTACGGAACGGACAACGTCTCCTCCTTCTTGATCCAGCAAGGGGGAAGGAGAGGTTGAGGAAGAAGGCTCCAACAGCAGCACGACGGCGTGGTGGTGATGGAGTGACAGCCCCGGCAGGCTTCGCCAAGCACACGCGGAGGAGGAGAGGTGTTGGGGAGGGAGGGCTGCGCCTTGAAGTGTGTAGCAGCCTCCCTCGCCTCTATTTATAGGGGAAGGGAGAGGGGCCGGCCCCTCTAGATGGGATCTAGAGGCGGCGGCCAAGGGAGGGGCTTGCCCCCAAGCAGGGGGCGCCTGGAGTTCCCCAACCCTAGGCGCATGGGCCCTAGGGGAGTGGCGCCCAGCCCACTTTGGGCTGGATCCCTTCCTCATACAGCCCATAAGGCCCTCCGGAGAGGTGGCCCCTCGGTGGACCCCGGAACCCTCCGGTGGCCCCAGTACAATACCGATATGCCCCGAACCTTTCCGGTGACCGTATGATGACTTCCCATATATAAATCTTTACCTCCGGACTATTCCGGAACTCCTCGTGACGTCCGGGATCTCATACGGGACTCCGAACAACATTCGGTAATCACATACAAGTCTTCCTAATAACCCTAGCGTCACCGAACCTTAAGTGTGTAGACCCTACGGGTTCGGGAGACACGTAGACATGACCGAGACGGCTCCCGGGCAATAACCAACAGCGGGATCTGTATACCCATGTTGGCTCCCACATGCTCCTCGATGATCTCATTGGATGAACCACGATGTCGAGGATTCAAACAACCCCGTATACAATTCCCTTTGTCAATCGGTATGTTACTTGCCCGAGATTCGATCATCGGTATCCCAATACCTCGTTCAATCTCGTTACCGGCAAGTCACTTTACTCGTCTGTAATGCATGATCCCGTGACCGGACACTTGGTCACTTTGAGCTCATTATGATGATGCACTACCGAGTGGGCCGGTGATACCTCTCTGTTACACGGAGTGACAAATCCAGTCTCGATCCGTGTCAACCCAACAGACACTTTCGGAGATACCGAGTGTACCTTTATAGTCACCCGATTACGTTGTGACGTTTGGTACACCCAAAGCACTCCTACGGTATCCGGGAGTTACACGATCTCATGGTCTAAGGAAGAGATACTTGACATTGGAAAAGCTCTAGCAAAAGCGAACTACGATCTTGTGCTATGCTTAGGATTGGGTCTTGTCCATCACATCATTCTCCTAATGATGTGAGCCCGTTATCAACGACATCCAATGTCCATAGTCGAGGAAACCATGACTATCTATTGATCAACGAGCTAGTCAACTAGAGGCTCACTAGGGATATATTGTGGTCTATGTATTCACACGTGTATTACGATTTCCGGATAATACAATTATAGTATGAATAAAAGACAATTATCATGAACAAGGAAATATAATAATAATCCTTTTTTTATTGCCTCTAGGGCATATTTCCAACAGTCTCCCACTTGCACTAGAGTCAATAATCTAGTTACATTGTGATGAACTGAACACCCATAGAGTTCTGGTGTTGATCATGTTTTGCTTTCATGGAAGAGGTTTAGTCAACGGATCTGCGACATTCAGATCCGTATGCACTTTGCAAATTTCTATGTCTCCATCTTGAACATTTTCACGGATGGAGTTGAAGCGGCGCTTGATGTGCTCGGTCTTCTTGTGAAACCTGGGCTCCTTGGCAAGTGCAATAGCTCCGGTGTTGTCACGGAAGAGTTTGATCGGCCCCGACGCATTGGGTATGACTCCTAGGTCGGTGATGAACTCCTTCACCCAAATTGCTTCATGCGCTGCCTCCGAGGCTGCCATGTACTCCGCTTCACATGTAGATCCCGCCACGACGCTCTGCTTGCATTGCACCAGCTACCATCGCTCCATCATTCAACATATACACGTATCCGGTTTGTGACTTAGAGTCATCCAGATCTGTGTCGAAGCTAGCATCGACGTAACCCTTTACGACGAGCTCTTCGTCACCTCCATAAACGAGAAACATGTCCTTTGTCCTTTTCAGGTGCTTCAGGATATTCTTGACCGCTGTCCAGTGTTCCTTGCCGGGATTACTTTGGTACCTTCCTACCAAACTTACGGCAAGGTTTACATCAGGTCTGGTACACAGCATGGCATACATAATAGAACCTATGGCCGAGGCATAGGGGATGACGCTCATCTCTTCTTTATCTTTTGCCGTGGTCGGGCATTGAGCCGAGCTCAATCTCACACCTTGTAGTCTGAGCAAGAACCCTTTCTTGGACTGATCCATTTTGAACTTCTTCAATATCTTATCAAGGTATGTGCTTTGTGAAAGACCTATGAGGCGTCTTGATCTATCTCTATAGATCTTGATGCCTAATATATAAGCAACTTCTCCACGGTCCTTCATTGAAAAACTTTTATTCAAGTAGGCCTTAATGCTGTCCAAGAGTTCTATGTCATTTCCCATCAAAAGTATGTCATCTACATATAATATGAGAAATGCTACAGAGCTCCCACTCACTTTCTTATAAACGCAGGCTTCTCCATAAGTCTGCATAAACCCAAACGCTTTGATCATCTCATCAAAGCGAATGTTCCAACTCCGAGATGCTTGCACCAGCCCATAAATGGATCGCTGGAGCTTGCATATCTTGTTAGCATTCTTAGGGTCGACAAAACCTTCCGGCTGCATCATATACAGCTCTTCCTTAAGATAACCGTTAAGGAACACTGTTTTGACGTCCATCTGCCATATCTCATAATCATAGTATGCGGCAATTGCTAACATGATTCGGACGGACTTAAGCTTCGCTACGGGAGAGAAAGTCTCATCGTAATCAATCCCTTGAACTTGCTGATAACCCTTAGCGACAAGTCGAGCTTTATAGATGGTGACATTACCATCTGCGTCCGTCTTCTTCTTAAAGATCCATTTATTTTCTATCGCTCGCCGATCATCGGGCAAGTCTGTCAAAGTCCATACTTTGTTTTCATACATGGATCCTATCTCGGATTGCATGGCTTCAAGCCATTTATTAGAATCTGGGCCCGCCATCGCTTCTTCATAGTTCGAAGGTTCAACGTTGTCTAACAACATGATTTCCAGGACAGGGTTGCCGTACCACTCTGGTGCGGAACGTGTCCTAGTGGACATAATGGGTTCAAGAGCAACTTGATCCGAAGTACTTTGATCATCATCATTAATTTCCTCTCCAGTTGGTGTAGGCACCACAGGAACATTTTCCTGAGCTGCACTACTTTCCGGTTCAAGAGGTAGTACTTCATCGAGTTCTACTTTGCTCCCACTTACTCCTTTCGAGAGAAACTTTTTTCCGAAGGATCCGTTCTTGGCAACAAAGATCTTGCCTTCGGATCTAAGGTAGAAGGTATACCCAATGGTTTCCTTAGGGTATCCTATGAAGACGCATTTTTCCGATTTGGGTTCGAGCTTTTCAGGTTGAAGTTTCTTGACATAAGCATCGCATCCCCAAACTTTTAGAAATGACAGCTTAGGTTTCTTCCCAAACCATAATCCATACGGTGTCGTCTCAATGGATTTAAACGGTGCCCTATTTAAAGTGAATGTAGCTGTCTCTTGTGATGCCCCAAGACCGACGATCCAGTAGACTTCCATATTTTGTGACCTCCGTGTGTTTTTATTTGTGCTTGCTCTATTTATTTTTGCACTGCATCATGTCATCATGCCAGCATGTCAATTAATTTTTAAAACTCAGCTAAATAATGGCATGAATCTTTGATCCATTTAAATCGAGGGAATTCACTTGTGGTTTCTCTTTATAACATATTAAAGCCTCTCAATATTATTAGGGAGCTATAATAAAATTATTCCATTTATTTGGAATTAACCATAACCCACTTGCAAAATATCCCATGCCGTTGTTATCTCAATTCTTGGTCTCCAACCTTGCCCATAATTTCTTTCATCATTTTCCGGAGCTCCATCAAAAATCTCAACATTTTTGGCCACACCAAACCTAGTCCCAATTCAAGACCATTTGAATTATATTCAAATGAATTTGAATTTAATTCCTACAATCTTGCCACTTCTATTTTTCTGTGGTCATGCTTATTTTTATGAGTCCAGGAAATTGTCCTTCTGCTCAAACTCTTTTCCCTAACCCCCCTTCTTTTTCCTTTCTCTATATTTCTTTTCGGTTAAAGAAGAAAGAGAGGGAGAGAAGCCCAGCAGCCTGCAACCTACCCGGCCTCTTAGGCCCATCTGCAGCCCAGCCGGTGCCCCTCTAACCCTAGCCGCAGCTCTGCCCGATCCCCTCGATCCATCTCTCTCCCTCTCGGTCCCCTCGCCGCCACACACCGCATCGCTGTGGAGAGCCATCTCGATCCGCCTCCTCCTCCTCGATCCCCATCTCCCTCTCGCCTCTCACCTCGCGCACGCCCGCGACCAGTGCGAGGAAGCCGCGCCCCTTCGCTCGACCGCTCCTCCCTCCTCGCGCGATCCCCTCTCCCTTTCCCCGCCGCCGCCCTCGACCTACCTCGCCGTCGTCCATGGCCATGCCTTCGGCCGGACGCCCCGCGTCCTGCACCACCACCACCTTGCTTCCCCGCGTCCCCGGCTCCGTAGCCCTGCCTCGAGTGCCCTCCTCCTGCCTCGCCTCCTTGCCATGGTCGCGTGCCACTCGAGCCAGCAGGCCGCCGCCAGATCGCCCGTCCTGCACTGCACCTCCGCCGGCCTTGGCCTCCCGCGGGTGCCTGCTGCTGGCCCCGCTGTCGAGCTCGTCGCCCCGCCTCCAGGGTCCTCCCCTGCCGCCGCCTTGGTGTTGGGGAACGTTGCAGAAAATAAAAAATTTCCTACGGTTTCACCAAGATCCATCTATGAGTTCTACTAAGCAACGAGTCAAGAGAGAGAGTCTGCATCTACATACCACTTGTAGATCGAGTACGGAAGCGTTCGAGGGAGTGGTGATGATGAAGACGTTCCCAACGTGATTCCGATCACCGATGACCAAGTGTGAGCGGACAGCACCTCGCGTTCAACACACGACGGGACGATGGCGTCTCCTCCGTCTTGATCCAGCAAGGATGAAGGAGAGGTTGAGGAAGACAACTCCAATGGCAGCACGACGGCGTGGTGCGGTTGGTACTGGCAGCTTCTCGGCGAGGCTTCGCCAAGCTCAGTGGAGAAAGAGAGGTGTTGGGAGGGAGGGCTGCGCCTTCAATGGTGTGTGCAGCCCTCCCCCACCCCTCTATTTATAGGAGGAGAGGGCAGGGGCCGGCCATCTAGGGGAAACCCTAGATGGGGCGGCGGCCAAAGGGAGGAGGGAGGGTGGCTTGCCCCCCAAGCTGGGGCGCCTTTAGGGTTTCCTCCCCATGCCCTAGCCGCATGGGCCTAGGTGGGGAGGTGCGCCCAGCCCACCGTGGGCTGGCTCCTCTCCCACTTAGCCCATGTGGCCCCCGGAGGTGGCCCCTCCGGTGGACCTCCTGAACTCTCCCGGTGGCCCCGGTACATTACCGTATACCCCGAAACTTTCTCGAGTCCGTTTAACCACTTTCCATATATAAATCTTTACCTCCGGACCATTCCGAACTCCTCGTGACGTCCGGGATCTCATCCGGGACTCGAACAACATTCGGTAATCACATACTTGTCTTCCTATTAACCCTAGCGTCACCGAACCTTCAGTGTGTAGACCCTACGGGTTCGGGAGACATGCAGACATGACCGAGATGCTCTCCGGTCAATAACCAACAGCGGGATCTGGATACCCATGTTGGTTCCCTACACGCTCCTCAATGTTGTCATCGGATGAACCACGATGTCGAGGGTTCAAGCAACCCCGTATGCTATTCCCTTTGTCGACGGTATGTTACTTGCTCGAGACTTCGATCGTCGGTATCCCAATACCTCGTTTAGTCTCAAGCATCGGCAAGTCACTTTACTCGTGCAGTAATGCATGATCCCGTGACCGGACACTTGATCACTTTGAGCTCATTATGATGATGCATTACCGAGTGGGCCCAGTGATACCTCTCCGTCATACGGAGTGACAAATCCTGTCTCGATCCGTGTCTACCCAACTTACACTTTCGGAGATACCTGTAATGCACCTTTATAGTCACCCAGTTACGTTGTGACGTTTGGTACACCCAAAGCATTCCTACAGTATCCGGGAGTTACACGATCTCACGGTCTAAGGAAGAGATACTTGACATTGGAAAAGCTCTAGCAAAACGAACTACACGATCTTTGTGCTATGCTTAGGATTGGGTCTTGTGCATCACGTCATTCTCCTAATGACGTGATCCCGTTGTCAATGACATCTGATGTCCATAGTCAGGAAACCATGACTATCTGTCGACCAACGAGCTAGTCAACTAGAGGCTCACTAGGGACGTATTGTGGTCTATGTATTCACACCTGTATTACGATTTCCGGATAATACAGTTATAGCATGAATAAAAGACAATTATCATGAACAAGGAAATATCATAATAATGCTTTTATTATTGCCTCTAGGGCATATTTCCAACAACACCCACTTGCACTAGAGTCAATAATCTAGTTACATTGTGATGAATCGAACACCCATAGAGCTACTGTTGATCATGTTTTGCCCTTGGAAGAGGTTTAGTCAACGGATCTGCGACATTCAGATCCGTATGCACTTTACAAATTTCTATGTCTCCATCCTGAACATTTTCACGGATGGAGTTGAAGCGACGCTTGATGTGCCTGGTCTTCTTGTGAAACCTGGGCTCCTTGGCAAGGGCAATAGCTCCGGTGTTGTCACAGAAGAGTTTGATCGGCCCGACGCATTGGGTATGACTCCTAGGTCGGTGATGAACTCCTTCACCCAAATTGCTTCATGCGCTGCCTCCGAGGCTGCCATGTACTCCGCTTCACATGTAGATCCCGCCACGACGCTTCTCGCTTGCAGCTGCACCAGCTTCTTGCTTCCACCATTCAACATATACACGTATCCGGTTTGTGACTTAGAGTCATCCAGATCGTGTCGAAGCTAAGCGTCGGCGTAACCCGTTCTGACGAGCTCTTCGTCACCTCCATAAACGAGAAACATGTCCTTTGTCCTTTTCGTGTACTTCAGGATATTCTTGACCGCTGTCCGGTGTTCCTTGCCGAGATTACTTTGGTACCTTCCTACCAAACTTACGGCAAGGTTTACATCAGTCTGGTACACAGCATGGCATACATAATAGATCCTATGGCTGAGGCATAGGGATGACACTCATCTCTTCTTTATCTTTTGCCGTGGTCGGGCATTGAGCTGAGCTCAATTTCACACCTTGCAATACAGGCAAGAACCCTTTCTTGGACTGATCCATTTTGAACTTCTTCAAAATCTTATCAAGGTATGTGCTTTGTGAAAGACCTATGAGGCGTCTCGATCTATCTCTATAGATCTTGATGCCTAATATGTAAGCAGCTTCTCCTAGGTCCTTCATTGAAAAACACTTATTCAAGTAGGCCTTAATGCTGTCCAAGAATTCTATATCATTTCCCATCAAAAGTATGTCATCTACATATAATATGAGAAATGCTACTGAGCTCCCACTCACTTTCTTGAAAACGCAGGCTTCTCCATAAGTCCGCATAAACTAAACGCTTTGATCATCTCATCAAAGCGAATGTTCCAACTCCGAGATGCTTGCACCAGCCCATAAATGGATCGCTGGAGCTTGCATACTTTGTTAGCGTCCTTAGGATCGACAAAACCTTCCGCTGCATCATATACAGCTCTTCCTTAAGATAACCGTTAAGGAATGCTCGTTTTGACGTCCATCTGCCATATCTCATAATCATAGTATGCGGCAATTGCTAACATGATTCGGACGGACTTAAGCTTCGCTACGGGAGAGAAAGTCTCATCGTAGTCAATCCCTTGAACTTGCCGATAACCCTTAGCGACAAGTCGAGCTTTATAGATGGTGACATTACCATCCGCGTCCGTCTTCTTCTTAAAGATCCATTTGTTTTCTATCGCTCGCCGATCATCCGCAAGTCGATCCAAAGTCCACACTTTGTTTTCATACATGGATTCTATCTCGGATTTCATGGCTTCTAGCCATTTGTTGGAATCTGGCCCGCCATCGCTTCTTCATAGTTCGAAGGTTCACCGTTGTCTAACAACATGATTTCTAGGACAGGGTTGCCGTACCACTGCAGTGCGGAACGTGTCCTTGAGGACCCACGAAGTTCAAGAGCAACTTGATCCAAGTACCTTGATCATCATTAATTTCCTCTTACATTGGTGTAGGCATCACAGAACATTTTCTGAGCTGCACCACTCTCCTGTTCAAGAGGTAGTACTTCATCGAGTTCTACCTTCCTGCCACTTACTTCTTTTCGAGAGAAACTCTTTTTCCGTAGAAAGGTCCTGCGTTCTTGGCAACAAAAATCTTGCCCTCGGATCTTAAGTAGAAGGTATACCCAATGGTTTCTTTAGGGTATCCTATGAAGACGCATTTTTTCGACTTGGGTTCGAGCTTTTCGGGTTGAAGTTTCTTGACATAAGCATCGCATCCCCAAACTTTTAGAAACGACAGCTTAGGTTTCTTTCCAAACCATAATTCATACGGTGTCGTCTCAACGGACTTAGACGGTGCCCTATTTAAAGTGAATGTAGCTGTCTCTAGAGCGTATCCCCAAAATGATAGCGGTAAATCGGTAAGAGACATCATAGATCGCACCATATCCAATAGAGTGCGATTCTGACGTTCGGACACACCGTTCTGTTGAGGTGTTCCAGCGGCGTGAGTTGTGAAACGATTCCACATTTTCTTAAGTGTGTACCAAATTCGTGACTTAAATATTCTCCTCCACGATCTGATCGTAGGAATTTTATTTTTCGGTCACGTTGATTCTCTACCTCATTCTGAAATTCTTTGAACTTTTCAAAGGTCTCAGACTTGTGTTTCATTAAGTAGACATACCCATATCTACTCAAGTCATCAGTGAGAGTGAGAACATAACGATATCCTCCATGAGCCTCAACACTCATTGGACCGCACACATCGGTATGTATGATTTCCAATAAGTTGGTTGCTCGCTCCATTGTTCCGGAGAACGGAGTCTTGGTCATCTTGCCCATAAGGCATGGTTCGCATGTGTCAAATGATTCATAATCTAGAGACTCCAAAAGTCCATCAAGATGGAGCTTCTTCATGCGCTTGACACCAATGTGACCAAGGCGGCGGTGCCACAAATATGTGGGACTATCGTTATCAACTTCACATCTTTTGGTATTCACGCTTATAAACATGTGTAATACTACGCTCGAGATTCATTAAGAATAAACCATTGACCATCGGAGCATGACCATAAAACATATCTCTCATATAAATAGAACAACCATTATTCTCGGATTTAAATGAGTAGCCATCTCGCATTAAACGAGATCCGGATACAATATTCATGCTCAAACTTGGCACCAAATAACAATTATTAAGGTTCATAACTAATCCCGTAGGTAAATGAAGAGGTAGCGTGTCGACGGCGATCACATCGACTGGAACCATTCCCGACGCCAAGCATCGTCACCTCGTCCTTTGCCGGTTCCGCTTATTCCGCAGCTCCTACCGTGAGTTACAAATATGAGCAACGGCACCGGTATCAAATACCCAAGAGTTACTACGAATCTTGGCAAAGTACACATCAATTACATGTATATCAGATATACCTTTGGTGTTGCCGGCCTTCTTGTCCGCTAAGTATTTGGGGCAGTTCCGCTTCCAGTGACCCCTCCCCTTGCAATAAAAGCACTCAGTCTCAGGTTTGGGTCCATTCTTTGACTTCTTCCCGGCAACTTGCTTACCGGGCGTGGCAACCTCCTTGCCGTCCTTCTTGAAGTTCTTCTTACCCTTGCCCTTCTTGAACTTAGTGGTCTTATTGACCATCAACACTTGATGTTCTTTCTTGATTTCAACCTCGGTGACTTCACGCATAGAGAACACTTCAGGAATGGTCTTTACCATCCCTGCATGTTGTAGTTCATCACAAAGCTCTTGTAGCTTGGTGGGAGCGACTGGAGGATTCTGTCAATGACCGCCTCATCAAGGAGGTTAATATTCAGCTGGGTCATACGGTTGTGCAACCCAGACATCTTCAATATGTGCTCACTGACAGAACTGTTTTCCTCCATCTTACAACTATAGAACTTGTCGGAGATGTCATATCTCTCGACCAGGCGTGAGCTTGGAAAACAAGTTTCAGCTCCTCGAACATCTCATATGCTCCGTGATGCTCAAAACGCTTTTGGAGCCCGGTTCTAAGCTGTAAAGCATGCCGCCTTTGAGCGAGGGAGTAATCATCGGTAGCGAGTTTGCCAAGCATTCATAATGTCTTGGTTCTCTCGACGGAGCGTCACCTAGCGGTCCTTCTAGGACATATTGTTTTCGGCAGCTATGAGGATGATCCTCGTGTTCCGGACCCAGTCCGTATAGTTGCTGCCGTCATCTTTCAGCTTGGTTTTCTCTAGGAACGCGTTGAAGTTCAAGTTGACATGAGCGTTGGCCATTTGATCTACAAGACATATTATGCAAAAGTTTTAGACTAAGTTCATGATAATTAAGTTCATCTAATCAAATTATTTCAATGAACTCCCACTCATATTAGACATCCCTCTAGTCATCTAAGTGTTACACGATCCGAGTCGACTAGGCCGTGTCCGATCATCACGTGAGACGGACTAGTCATCATCGGTGAACATTCTCATGTTGATCGTATCTTCTATACGACTCGTGTTCGACCTTTCGGTCTCCGTGTTCCGAGGCCATGTGCATACATGCTAGGCTCGTCAAGTAAACCCTAAGTGTTTTTCGGCGTGTGTAAATCTGTCTTACACCCGTTGTATGTGAACGTAAGAATCCATCACACCCGATCATCACGTGGTGCTTAGAAGCAACGAACTTTAGCAACGGTGCAGTTAGAAACACTTCTTGAAATTGTTGTAAGGGATCATCTTATTTACTACCGTCGTTCTAAGTAAACAAGATGTATAAACATAATAAACATCACATGCAATTATATATAGTAGTGACATGATATGGCTAATATCATAAAGCTCCATTGATCTCCATCTTCGAGGCTCCATGATCATCTTGTCACCGGCATGACACCATGATCTCCATCATCATGATCTCCATCATTGTGTCTCCATGAACTTGTCACGCCAACGACTACTTCTACTTCTATGGCTAACGCGTTTAGCAATAAAGTAAAGTAAGTTACATGGCGTTCTTCAATGACTTCATGAGGTCATACAAAATAAAGACAACTCCTATGGCTCCTGCCGGTTGTCATACTCATCGACATGCAAGTCGTGATTCCTATTACAAGAACATGATCTCATACATCACAATGTGTCATTCATCATTCATCACAACTTGGCCATATCACATCACATGACAATTGCTGCAAAAACAAGTTAGGCGTCCTCTAATTGTTGTTGCATCTTTTACGTGGCTGCAATTGGGTTCTAGCAAGAACGTTTTCTTACCTCTGAATAACCACAACGTGATCTTGTCAACTTCTATTTACCCTTCATAAGGACCCTTTTCATCGAATCCGCTCCAACTAAAGTAGGAGAGACAGACACCCGCCAGCCACCTTATGCAACTAGTGCATGTTAGTCGGTGGAACCGGTCTCACGTAAGCGTGCGTGTAAGGTTGGTCGGGCCGCTTCATCCCACAATACCGCGGAAGCAAAGATAAGACTAGTAGCGGCAAGTAAATTGACAAGATCCACGCCCACAACTAAATTGTGTTCTACTCGTGCAATAGAGAACTACGCATAGACCTAGCTCATGATGCCACTGTTGGGGAGCGTTGCGAGAAAATAAAAATTTCCTCTGATTTCACCAAGATCCATCTATGAGTTCTACTAAGCAACGAGTCAAGAGAGAGAGTCTGCATCTACATACCACTTGTAGATCGAGTACGGAAGCGTTCGAGGGAGTGGTGATGATGAAGACGTTCCCAACGTGATTCCGATCACCGATGACCAAGTGCTGAACGGACAGCACCTCCGCGTTCAACACACGTACGGGGACGATGGCGTCTCCTCCGTCTTGATCCAGCAAGGATGAAGGAGAGGTTGAGGAAGACAACTCCAATGGCAGCACGACGGCGTGGTGCGGTTGGTCTGGCAGTTCTCGGCAGGGCTTCGCCAAGCTTCGCGTGGAGAAAGAGAGGTGTTGGGAGGGAGGGCTGCGCCTTCAATGGTGTGTGCAGCCCTCCCCACCCCTCTATTTATAGGAGGAGAGGGCAAGGGGCCGGCCATCTAGGGAAACCCTAGATGGGGGCGGCTGACAAAGGGAGGAGGGAGGGTGGCTTGCCCCCAAGCTGAGGCGCCCCTTTAGGGTTTCCCTCCCCATGCCCTAGCCGCATGGGCCTAGGTGGGAGGTGCGCCCAGCCACCAGGGGCTGGCTCCCTCTCCCACTTAGCCCATGTGGCCCCAGGAGGTGGCCCCTCCCGTGGACCTCCGAACTCTCCGGTGGCCCGGTACATTACAGTATACCCCGAAACTTTCCGGAGTCCGTTTAACCACTTTCCATATATAAATCTTTACCTCCGGACCATTCCGGAACTCCTCGTGACATCCGGGATCTCATCCGGACTCGAACAACATTCGGTAATCACATACTTGTCTTCCTGTTAACCCTAAGCGTCACCGAACCTTAAGTGTGTAGACCCTACGGGTTCGGGAGACATCTTGAACATGACCGAGACGCTCTCCGTCAATAACCAACAGCGGGATCTGGATACCCATGTTGGTTCCCTACACGCCTCGATGTTGTCATCGGATGAACCATGATGTCGAGGGTTCAAGCAACCCGTATGCTATTCCCTTTGTCGACGGTATGTTACTTGCTCGAGACTCGATCGTCGGTATCCCAATACCTCGTTTAGTCTCGTTACCCGGCAAGTCACTTTACTCGTGCCGTAATGCATGATCCCGTGACCGGACACTTGATCACTTTGAGCTCATTATGATGATGCATTACCGAGTGGGCCCGGTGATACCTCTCCGTCATACGGAGTGACAAATCCTGTCTCGATCCGTGTCAACCAAGACACTTTCGGAGATACCGTAATGCACCTTTATAGTCACCCGATTCACGTTGTGACGTTTGGTACACCCAAAGCATTCCTCTACGGTATCCGGGAGTTACACGATCTCACGGTCTAAGGAAGAGATACTTGACATTGGAAAAGCTCTAGCAAAACAAACTACACGATCTTTGTGCTATGCTTAGGATTGGGTCTTGTCCATCACGTCATTCTCCTAATGACGTGATCCCGTTGTCAATGACATCGATGTCCATAGTCGAAACCATGACTATCTGTCGACCAACGAGCTAGTCAACTAGAGGCTCACTAGGGACGATTGTGGTCTATGTATTCACACCTGTATTACGATTTCCGGATAATACAGTTATAGCATGAATAAAAGACAATTATCATGAACAAGGAAATATAATAATAATGCTTTTATTATTGCCTCTAGGGCATATTTCCAACACTTGGTCCCTGCCGGAGCTCCTTGCCGCATCTCTGCTCGCCCGCTTTGACCGGCGCCAAGTCCCTGCCGCCGACCTTTGTTTTCCCTGCTCGTCGCGTGAGCATCAGCGCTTGCTCCCTTGCCCGCTGCGTGAGTGCTCGCGTGGGCCACTTCGGCCGGTGACCTCCTGAAGTTCAGAGCAAGACCTATGACCTGTGCGACTATGCGGATTCGCCAAGTACCCTCCAACAAGACCGGCCTTTGAACAAGCACACCGCTCTGTGGATTTCGCCAAGTACCACGACATACGGCGCCCGAGCGACCACCGAACCGGAAACGCCAAGTACCCCTCTGGCGAAGAAGCCAAGTCCGTTTCGGGATTCATCAAGTACCGCTATCGATGACTCGAACATCCACGAAACGTGTACCACTACTGTCGCGAGTACCTCTACCGTCGTCATGACCGGACGGACAAGTACCACGACAACATGTGTTTCACTACCGTCGACCCTCGAAGACTGCATGGACGTCAAGTTCCTTGTCGTGACCCCGAACATCTACGAACGTGTACAACGACTTCCACTACCGTCGCGAGAACGACTACTTCCACTACGGCCCGTGTACCACTACTTCCCTCGACGAACTCGGTCCGCTTCGAAAATGCACGCTTCGAAGGTATAACCGCCGGAACGACCGCCGTGGACCGAATGCATGTGTTGTATGAGATGCACCGTTTGCATTGTGTCCGATATGTCACTCGTTTCCATGCCCCTAACCCGTGGGAACCCGGTAGTCGGGAGCACCCCACCATCTTTTGCATGTTCCGCACGTCCACACTTTCTTTTGCACCGACATCTCGACGAGTTGTCGGATCATCGGAATGTTGCCGTGGCACCATTTCTGTTGTCGTTGCCGTGGCACCCCTTTCGTTCCGCCATGGTGACCAAATGCTTCATAACATGCTCATGTCAACATTTTCATAAAATTGCATAAACTTGCACATGTCATCCGCATCATGATAACAACATTTAAATGTTTAAAATTGTTGTTGCATTAAATTGCTAAATGCATATGGGGATTTACCGGATTTGTTGTTTTTATATCCGGCCCCATTTAAATTGTTTAGATGGTATAGTTTTGTTATGCTTCACCACTTGCCATGTTAACCAATATTTAACATTGTTGGGTACATAACCGAGAGAGAACTAAATAATTGATGTGGTGTTACATCAATATGCAACTAGTTGCATATTGAGCTCCACTAATTTGTAGGATTGCTTGTGCACTTTTGCCATGCCATGCTATTTAAACCGGGCATGCATCATACTTGTTTAGCATCAGGCCATGTTTATGTGATGGTGGTTTACTATGTTGTTTGTTTCTTTCCGGGTTGCTTTTCTCGTTAGCTTCGGTTTCGTTCCGGAGTTGTGAGGATTCGTTCGACTACATCCGTTTGTCTTCTTCATGGACTCGTTCTTCTTCCTCGCGGGATTTCAGGCAAGATGACCGTACCCTCGAAATCACTTCTATCTTTGCTATGCTAGTTGCTCGCTCTTTTGCTATGCCTATGCTACGATGCCTACCACTTGCTATATCATGCCACCCATGTTGCCATGTCAGCCCCTAACCATCCTTTCCTAGCAAACCGTTGATTGGCTATGTTACCGCTTTGCTCAGCCCCTCTTATAGCGTTGCTAGTTGCAGGTGAAGATGAAGTTTGCTCCTTGTTGGAACATGGAGATGTTGTTCCTTATTGGAACATGTTTACTTGTTGGGGATATCACAATATATCTGCTATAATTAATGCATCTATATACTTGGTAAAGGGTGGAAGACTTCGGCCGTATGCAGTGTTTTGTTCCACTCTTGCCGCCCTAGTTTCCGTCATACCGGTGTTATGTTCCTTGATTTCACGTTCCTTACACGGTTGGGTGATTTATGGGACCCCTTGACAGTTCGCTTTGAATAAGACTCCTCCAAAGAAGGCCCAACTTTGGTTTTACCATTTGCCACCTAAGCCTTTTTTCCCGGGTTTCGCGAGCCCAAGGGTCATCTTTATTTTAACACCCCGGACCAGTGCTCCTTCGAGTGCTGGCCCGAATCGAGCTACTGGGGGCCACCACGGGAAACTTCGAGGCTTGGTTTTACTCGTAGCTAGTCTCATCCGGATGTGCCACGAGAACGAGATATGTGCAGCTCCTATCGGGATTTGTCGGCACAATCAGTGACTTTGCTGGTCTTGTTTTATTGCTTTGTCGAAATGTCTTGTAGTCCGGGATTCGAGATCGATCGGGTGTTCGGTAGAAGGAATATCCTTCATTGACCGTGAGAGCTTATAATGGGCTAAGTTGGGACACCCTGCAGGGTATTATCTTTCAAAGCCGTGCTGCGATTTATGAGGCAGATGGGAATTTGTTAATATCCGGTTGTAGAAAACCCGAAGTTGACCTTAATTAAAATACACATCAACCGCGTGTGTAACCGTGATGGTCTCTTCTCGGCGGAATCCGGGAAGTGAACACGGTGTTGGAGTTATGTGTGACGTAAGTAGTTCAGGATCACTTCTTGATCGCTACTAGCTTCACGACCGTGCTTTGCTCCTCTTCTCGCTCTCTTTTGCGACTGTAGCCACCATATATGCTAGTAAACTTGCTGCAGCTCCACCTTACAACTCTGTCCTTCCTATAAGCTTAAATAGTCTTGATCCCTTGGTGTGAGATTGCTGAGTCCCCGTGACTCACAGATTCTACCAAACCAGATTGCAGTGCCGGCGATGCCGGTCACGTGTGGCGAACCGAGGCAAGTGGGAATTCGATGAGAACGTGGTCGTTACTATGTGTCTTTTTCACGATGATCGATAGTGGAGCCCAGTTGGGACGATCGGGGATCTGTGTAGCATTTGGGGTATCTTCTTTTATTTTGGTTCCGTAGTCGGACCTTGACCGTAATCTGAATGATGGATGTTTATTTATGTATGTGTAAAGTGGCATTGTAAGCCAACTATGTATCTCTTTCCCTTATGTATTACATGGGTTGTGTGAAGATTACCTCACTTGCGACATTGCTTTCAATGCGGTTATGCCTCTAAGTCGTGCTTCGACACGTGGGAGATATAGCCGCATCGGGGGCGTTACATCTCTAGAGCGTATCCCCAAAATGATAGCGGTAAATCTGTAAGAGACATCATAGATCGCACCATATCCAATAGAGTGCGATTACGACGTTCGGACACACCATTACGCTGAGGTGTTCCAGGCGGCGTGAGTTGTGAAACGATTCCACATTTCCTTAAGTGTGTACCAAATTCGTGACTTAAATATTCTCCTCCACGATCTGATCGTAAGAACTTTATTTTTCGGTCACGTTGATTCTCTACCTCATTCTGAAATTCCTTGAACTTTTCAAAGGTCTTAGACTTGTGTTTCATCAAGTAGACATACCCATATCTACTCAAGTCATTAGTGAGAGTGAGAACATAACGATATCCTCCGCGAGCCTCAACGCTCATTGGACCACACACATCGGTATGTATGATTTCCAATAAGTTGGTTGCTCGCTCCATTGTCCCGGAGAATGGAGTCTTGGTCATTTGGCCCATGAGGCACGGTTCCCATGTGTCAAATGATTCATCATCGAGAGACTCTAAAAGTCCATCAGAATGGAGCTTCTTCATGCGCTTGACACCAATGTGACCAAGGCGGCAGTGCCACAAGTATGTGGGACTATCGTTATCAACTTTACATCTTTTGGTATTCACACTATGAATATGTGTAATATTATGTTCGAGATTCATTAAGAATAAACCATTGACCATCGGAGCATGACCATAAAACATATCTCTCATATAAATAGAACAACCATTATTCTCGGATTTAAATGAGTAGCCATCTCGCATTAAGCGAGATCCTGATACAATGTTCATGCTCAAACTTGGCACCAAATAACAATTATTGAGGTTTAAAACTAATCCCGTAGGTAAATGTAGAGGTAGCGTGTCATGGAGATCACATCGACCTTGGAACCATTCCCGACGCGCCGTCACCTCGTCCTTCGCCAGATCTCCGTTTATTCGGCAGCTCCTGTTGTGAGTTACAAATATGAGCAACGGCACCGGTATCAAATACCCAGGAGTTACTACAGTAATCGTAAGGTACACACCAATTACATGTATATCAAATATACCTTTAGTGTTGCGGCCTTCTTATGCGCTAAGTATTTGGGGCAGTTCCGCTTCGATGGCCCTTCCTTTGCAATAAAAGCACTCAGTTTCAGGCTTGGGTCCATTCTTTGACTTCTTCCCGGCAACTTGCTTACCGGGCGCGGCAACATCCTTGCCGTCCTTCTTGAAGTTCTTCTTACCGTTGCCCTTCTTGAACTTAGTGGTTTTATTGACCATCAACACTTGATGTTCTTTCTTGATTTCAACCTCTGCTGACTTCAAAGATTGAGAATACTTCAGAATGGTCTTCACCATCCCCTGCATATTGTAGTTCATCACAAAGCTCTTGTAGCTTGGTGGGAGCGACTAAAGGATTTTGTCAATGACCGCCTCGTCAGGAGGTTTATGTCCGGTAGCACGGCGGTTGTGCAACCCAGACATTTTGAGTATGTGCTCACTGACAGAACTGTTTTCCTCCATCTTACAACTATAGAACTTGTCGGAGACTTCATATCTCTCGACCCGGTCATGAGCTTGGAAAACTAGTTTCAGCTCCTCGAACATCTCATATGCTCCGTGTTGCTCAAAACGCTTTTGGAGCCCCGGTTCTAAGTTGTAAAGCATGCCGCACTGAACGAGGGAGTAATCATCAGCACGAGACTGCCAAGCATTCATAATGTCTTGGTTCTCTGGGACGGGTGCATCACCTAGCAGTCCTTCTAGGACATATTGTTTCCTGGCAGCTATGAGGATGATCCTCAGGTTCCGGACCCAGTCCGTATAGTTGCTGCCATCATCTTTCAGCTTGGTTTTCTCTAGGAACGCGTTGAAGTTCATGTTGACATGAGCGTTGGCCATTTGATCTACAAGACATATTTGCAAGGTTTTAGACTAAGTTCATGATAATTAAGTTCATCTAATCAAATTATTTTAATGAACTCCCACTCAGATTAGACATCCCTCTAGTCATCTAAGTGTTACACGATCCGAGTCGACTAGGCCGTGTCTGATCATCACGTGAGACGGACTAATCATCTTCGGTGAACATCTTCATGTTGATCGTATCTTCCATACGACTCGTGTTCGACCTTTCGGTCTCCGTGTTCCGAGGCCATGTCTGTACATGCTAGGTTCGTCAAGTTAACCCTAAGTGTTTTGCATGTGTAAAACTGTCTTACACCCGTTGTATGTGAACGTAAGGATCTATCACACCCGATCATCACGTCGTGCTTCGAAACGACAAACTTTAGCAACGGTGCACAGTTAGGGGAGAACACTTCTTGATATTGTTATAAGGGATCATCTTATTTACTACCGTCGTTCTAAGTAAACAAGATGCATAAACATAATAAACATCGCATGCAATTATATAGTAGTGACATGATATGGCCAATATCATATAGCTCCATTGATCTCCATCTTCGGGGCTCCATGATCATCTTGTCACCGGCATGACACCATGATCTCCATCATCATGATCTCCATCATCATGTCTTCATGAAGTTGTCACGCCAACGACTACTTCTACTTCTATGGCTAACGCATTTAGCAATAAAGTAAAGTAATTTACATGGTGTTCTTCAATGACACGCGGGTCATACAAAAATAAAGACAACTCCTATGGCTCCTGCCGGTTGTCATACTCATCGACATGCAAGTCGTGATTCCTATTACAAGAACATGATCTCATACATCACAATATGTCATTCATCGTTCATCACAATTTCTGGCCATATCACATCACATGACAATTGCTGCAAAAACAAGTTAGACGTCCTCTAATTGTTGTTGCATCTTTTACGTGGCTGCAATTGGGTTCTAGCAAGAACGTTTTCTTACCTACGAATAACTTCTATTTACCCTTCATAAGGACCCTTATCATCGAATCTGCTCCAACTAAAGTGGGAGAGACAGACACCCGCCAGCCACCTTATGCAACTAGTGCATGTCAGTCGGTGGAACCGGTCTCACGTAAGCGTACGTGTAAGGTTGGTCCGGCCCACTTCATCCCACAATACCGCTGAAGCAAGATAAGACTAGTAGCGGCAAGCAAGTTGACAAGATCTACGCCCACAACAAAATTGTGTTCTACTCGTGCAATAGAGAACTACGCATAGACCTAGCTCTGATACCACTGTTGGGGAACGTTGCAGAAAATTAAAAATTTTCCTACGGTTTCACCAAGATCCATCTATGAGTTCATCTAAGCAACGAGTCATGGGAGAGAGATTGCATCTACATACCACTTGTAGATCGCATGCGAGCGTTCACTAGAACGTGGATGATGGAGTCGTACTCGCCGTGATCCAAATCACCGATGACCGAGTGCCGAACGGACAGCACCTCCGCGTTCAACACACGTACGGAACGGACAACGTCTCATTGATCCAGCAAGGGGGAAGGAGAGGTTGAGGAAGAAGGCTCCAACAGCAGCACGACGGCGTGGTGGTGATGGAGTGACAGATTCTCGGCGGGCTTCGCCAAGCACACGCGGAGGAGGAGAGGTGTTGGGGAGGGGAGGGGCTGCGCCTTGAAGTGTGTTGCAGCCCTCCCCTCGCCCTCTATTTATAGGGGAAGGGAGAAGGGGCGCCGGCCCCTCTAGATGGGATCTAGAGGGGGGGCAGCAGCCAAGGGAGGGGGCTTGCCCCCCAAGCAAGGGGGCGCCCCCCCTCAGGGTTTCCCCCAACCCTAGGCGCATGGGACCTAGGGGGAGTGGCGCCCCAGCCCACTTTGGGCTGGATCCCTTCCTCATACAGCCCATAAGGCCCTCCGGAGAGGTGGCCTCCCGGTGGACCCCCGGAACCCCTCCGGTGGCCCCGGTACAATACCGATATGCCCCCGAACCTTTCCGGTGACCGTATGATGACTTCCCATATATAAATCTTTACCTCCGGACTATTCCAGAACTCCTCGTGACGTCCGGGATCTCATCCGGGACTCCGAACAACATTTGGTAATCACATACAAGTCTTCCTAATAACCCTAGCGTCACCGAACCTTAAGTGTGTAGACCCTACGGGTTCGGGAGACACGTAGACATGACCGAGACGGCTCTCGGCAATAACCAACAGCGGGATCTGGATACCCATGTTGTCTCCCACATGCTCCTCGATGATCTCATCGGATGAACCACAATGTCGAGGATTCAAACAACCCCGTATACAATTCCCTTTGTCAAACGGTATGTTACTTGCCGAGATTCGATCGTCGGTATCCCAATACCTCGTTCAATCTCGTTACCGGCAAGTCACTTTACTCGTACCGTAATGCATGATCCCGTGACCAGACACTTGGTCACTTTGAGCTCGTTATGATGATGCACTACCGAGTGGGCCCAGTGATACCTCTCCGTTACACGGAGTGACAAATCTCAGTCTCGATCCGTGTCAACCCAACAGATACTTTCGGAGATACCCAGAGTGTACCTTTATAGTCACCCGATTCGTTGTGGCGTTTGGTACACCCAAAGCACTCGTCACGGTATTCGGGAGTTACACGATCTCATGGTCTAAGGAAGAGATACTTGACATTGGAAAAGCTCTAGCAAAATGAACTACACGATCTTGTGCTATGCTTAGGATTGGGTCTTGTCCATCACATCATTCTCCTAATGATGTGATCCCGTTATCAACGACATCCAATGTCCATAGTCGAAACCATGACTATCTATTGATCAACGAGCTAGTCAACTAGAGGCTCACTAGGGACATATTGTGGTCTATGTATTCACACGTGTATTACGATTTCTGGATAATACAATTATAGTATGAATAAAAGACAATTATCATGAACAAGAAAATATAATAATAATCCTTTTATTATTGCCTCTAGGGCATATTTCCAACAGATAATTCACTTTCACATGCTTGCTTTGCATAAAGAATGCCTTACCCGCCGCTATCTTCTTTAGCGATTCAATTTCTTGGAGGGCTTTTTGGGCCTCGGCCTTAGCAGCTTTGGCACTCTCAAGAGCCGAGGCAAGCTCGGACTCTCGGGTCTTCGAGTCACGCTCCAAACCCTCGTGTTTTTTCACGAGAGTATGGAGCTCTTGCCGCACCTCCGCCAGCTGCGCCTCCCCCTTCTCTCGCTCGGTGCGTTCCGCGGCTGCTTTGTTTTCGGCCACGGACACCGCTTCCTTCAAGGTCGCCACCTCGTTCGTGGCCCCTGCGGTACCCATGTTATTCCTGATATTTTTTGCAACCGAAACCTTTCTATAAGGTATTTCTTTAATAAGGTACTACTTACCTTCCTTGTCCTCGAGCTGCTTCTTGGCTTGGCCGAGCTCGTTCTCGGACCGCTCGAGACTCTGCTTCAATGCATTGACCTCCGCAGTCAGTGCGGCAGAGGTCAGCAACGCAGCCTTCATTCCCATATTGACATACTTATGTTAGACTCCTGCATATATCTTTTTATATCCTTAGTCCGGCTTTTCTTTCCGAACACCGAACTAAGCATCGAGAACTCTTGTCTATGCGGTAATATTTTTACATATTCTAAACTTACCTCAAAACCTGTTAGAAGGTCGGTACAGGCTTGGTCAGCCCGCTCTTGGCGGATCGAATTGTCCGGATCACCGCACTCATAACAAGGCGGTGCTCCTCCTCGATGGAGGCGCTGTTAAGCGCCTCGATGCTATCCGGTGCCTCCGTTTGGGCGGAGGACTCGAACCGCTGAAAGGTTCCGGCATGGAGTCCGGACAAGGTCGGGCTTAGAGCCCCTGGGGTCTTGCCCCACGCGCTGAGTCCGGGAGGTTGCCTTGTGGCGCCTCTGCGCCACCTCCCCTTGACCAAGGGCCCCCCCTTGGGGCACCACCTCGGCGTCGTCTGCAGCGTGAGACGAGGAGGCGGTCGAGGCAGTACTCTCCATTTCCGACGAACCTGTGGACCTTCGTCGGAGCGGCTAGCTTCGCTCTTGGGCGGGCTGCACGATTGTTCGACATTAGAGGACACTATGTAATAATAAAAAAGCCATGGGTATCCGGACACTTACGATCTGCCAGGGCTTGGCCTTGCTGGCCAATCCTCCTCGTCATTTGTCGACGTTGGTGGAGAAGTCCGGAGGAAGGGTTCTTCCCTTCTTGGACCCTCCGGCCTCCCCAGCTGGGGCGGCCTTCCTTTTCCTCTCCTCCCCCGCTGGGGGAGAAGCTTCTTTTTCCTCCTCCTCGTCCTCAGGAGAAGATTCTACTTCAGAATCTGACAGCACCTGGCGTCGGGAGCTCCTTCGACTTCCCGTGGCCTCCTTCTTGGCCTTCTTCTCCGGCACCACATGGGGTGTCGGAGCCAAGAGCCGTCAATCGGGCGTCCGCTGGTCTTCCAAGCAAAGGAGCCGGACAGTTAATCTGTCCGGACGTCTTCAGCCAGTCCTGTCAAAGATTAGGGAGTTTTAGATCCCACATAGAGCCAATCTATGAAAAAAAGAGTCCCGTAAAGGGAAAAATAACTTACCTCTCCGGCTTGACGTTGCGAGTTGTATCCGCGATCTTCAGTAGCGGATGAGGGAGCCTCGGCGCCCTTGAACAGCACCTTCCAGGCATCTTCGTACGTAGTGTCGAAGAGCCTTTTTAGAGTCGAGTGTTGTGCCGGATCGAACTCCCACAATTTGAAGGCCCGTTGTTGGCATGGGAGAATCCGGTGGATGAGCATCACCTGGATTATGTTGACAAGCCTGAGATTCTTGTCCACCGTGTTTGGACGCATGTTTGGAGTCCGGATGTCTCGTCGAATTCCCCACGTCCGCCCATCTCTTTCCATGACGAGAGCCGTGTGGGGAAGCCAGATCTGAATTCGGGGGCCGCCACCCATTTGGGGTCGCGTGGCTCGGTGATGTAGAACCATCCCGATTGCCACCCCTTTATTGTCTCCACAAAGGAGCCCTCGAGCCATAGGACTTTGGCCATCTTGCCAACCATGGCGCCTCCGCACTCCGCTTGACGGCCGCCCACAACCTTCGGCCTGACGTTGAAGATCTTCAGCCATAGGCCGAAGTGGGGCTGGATGCAGAGGAAGGCCTCGCACACGACGATAAACGCCGAGATGTTGAGGATGAAATTCGGGGCCAGGTCGTGGAAGTCCAGGCCGTAGTAGAACATGAGCCCCCGGACAAATGGGTGAAGTGGAAAACCTAGTCAGCGGAGGAAGTGGGGGAGAAACACCACCCTCTCATGGGGCCTGAGGGTTGGAATGAGCTGCCCTGTCCGGGCAGCTCAGGCGCTGGCGATGTCGCGGACAAATATCCGGCCTCCGTAGTCTTGTGATGTGCCCCTCCGTGACGGAGGAGGCCATCCACCTGCCTCCCGCTCTGGGACATGGTTGGAGAAGGTTGAGGTGGGGTGTGCGGACTTGGGCGCTGGAGCTCGAGTCTTGTGAAATGGATGAGCAAAGGAGGAAGAAGGCGTAGGTGAAAAGGTGGATCCTTATCCCCTTATATGGACGGACGAAGCTATGCGTCCCCCACCAGCCTGGTAAAACTCGCTTATTTCCCAAGCGCTGTAATCAATGGCGCGGATGGGTTACCCACGTCCGTATTGATGAGAATCCCGGAATAAGGGGGCATGATCTATGCTTTGATAAGACATGCCAGGGAAACCGCCTCGCTAAACGCGCTAAGGCGGAACGGTAAAAAACGATTCATATAAAGGCCTGGCCGTGGTGTGATGTCACGCTGCGGAATACGTCAGTAGATCTGTGCAAAAGTTATTCTCTCTACGGTGGTATGTGGAACTTGTTTTGCGAGCGGACACTATCCTTGTGTTCAAAACCTTCTATGAAGTATTCGGAGGAGGAACCCGCCTTGCAATGTCGAAGACAATATGCGCGCCCGGACTAAATGCGTCATTGAAGCCTGGTTCAGGGAGCTCTTGAGGGAGTCCTGGACTAGGGGGTGTCCGGATAGCCGAACTATCATCACGGTCGGACTCCAAGATTATGAAGATACAAGATTGAAGACTTCGTCCCGTGTCCGGATGGGACTTTCCTTGGTGTGGAAGGCAAGCTTGGCGATACGGATATGTAGATCTCCTACCATTGTAACCGACTCTGTGTAACCCTAACCTATCCGGTGTCTATATAAACCGGAGGGTTTTAGTCCATAGGACGAACAACAATCATACCATAGGCTAGCTTCTAGGGTTTAGCCTCCTTGATCTCGTGGTAGATCTAGTCTTGTACTACCCATATCATCAATATTAATCAAGCAGGAGTAGGGTATTACCTCCATCGAGAGGGCCCAAACCTGGGTAAAAACATCGTGTCCCTTGTCTCCTGTTACCATCCGCCTAGACGCACGGTTCGAGACCCCCTACCCGAGATCCGCCGGTTTTGACACCGACAGGCTCACTCTCCATTTCAAGCTGATGGAGGGCGGCCTCCTCTCCGTCAAGGTCTTCGGGCTCTTCGGGACCCGGGCAAGGTGCTGCATGGAGAGCTCTTCTGATAGCGAAGATTCCTCCTCGGACGGGAGTGGCGAGGAGGACAGCGGCAGCGACGACGAGGGTAGCATGCGGCAGGATGACGGGTCCGACTAGGTGTCGGGCGCCGCTCCGTGCGGCACCGGAGACCCCATCATCCGTGTCGCCGGCTCCCTGAACTTCTCGGGGTCGTCTCCTTGGGCGGCTGGCGTTGGGAGGCTGCGGAAGAGGAAGAGGGCGGGCGGCAAGGCCGTCAGATCGGAGTACGCGGGCACTGATGCCTTCGACGCGTGCTGATGTCCTGCCACCTCTTTTTAACTAGTAAGCCTTTGGGCCTTGGCTGAATTTAGAACTTGTAATCCCATCATTCATGTTTTTCATTCCCCATGGACTGTACCTGCATGGAATGTTTTTAATGAAAAAGGGGTGCTTGCCGGGTCATTTGTTTGCGGGCAGAACCCACAACAAGGAGTAAATCCTTGGTATCCCTACGATAAACATTTCCTTGGCCGGCAACAGGCCCTGCCGTCTTCCCACTTCGCTCGACCTTTCTCACGCTTTTGGCGGAGGCAGGGATGAGGTGGGTTCAGGCTCCTCGTTTCATCCTTTTGCTACCGTGTCTACGACCAAACCTGGCCCCAGGAACAAGCCCTAGGGCCTAGAGTTTTTAGGGGAGCACGGTAGCTTTGGGAAAAAACGAGGTTTCACATACCTCAGTCCATAAGGGAATGCATGATAAGGGATGAAGAACTTATCTGAAGTTGTAGCCCCCGGCAACTCTGGTTTGCCGCGGGTGAATCTTCGCACGTGCAGCCCCCGGCAATACTGGCTTGCCGGGGTCTAGATGCCGGTATGTCCCTTTTCTCTTTTTCGTCCTCAAGTGACCCGGCAAGGATATCTGTGTGTCCTGCGAACCAAAGAAGACAAAAGATCGGCAAAGAGACGCACACTCGACCTCTATGCTAGGGGTTAGTCGCCGCTAAGCACTATCAACCCTAACCAAGGACGAGGCTCGACCTAGCATGCATGCTATAACTTAGGGCGCCAGCGCTTCATTTATTTATGCTCAGGGTCTGCGCCTGGCTTTGTACAAAGGGTTACATGCATCATCGGCAATGCTTGTACAAAAGGTGGCTTGCCGGGGGGGCCGGCAAGCCGCGCCTCACGGGTAAAACTTGCGAAGATGCTCAATGTTCCAGGAGTTACTCACCGGAACGGCATCTTCGGTCTCCAGGCGGACTGCGCCGGTCCAGTGACTTCGTATTACCCGATAAGGGCCTTCCCACTTTGGCGTCAACTTGTTGGAATTCTTGGCCGATTGAATGTGCCGAAGGACAAGGTCGCCTTCCTCAAGGCTTCGGGCATGAACCTTGCGGCTATGGTAGCGGCGCAAGGCTTCTTTGGTAGCGTCTTTGCTCTCACAGCCGCCCAAAGACGATCTTCCTCAAGGAGCATTGTGTCATCTTGCCGCAGTTGCTCTTGCTCAAGTTCGTCATAAGCGAGCACTCGAGGTGACCCGTATATGAGTTCAATGGGGAGAACTGCTTCTGCCCCATATACTAGGGCAAAAGGTGTCTGGCCGGTGGCTCGATTTGGCGTCGTCCTGATCGACCAAAGAACCGCCGGCAACTCATCAATCCAGGGCCTTCCACTCTTGTGCAGCCTGTCAAAGGTCTTGGTCCTTAAGCCTCGCAGTACTTCAGTGTTTGCCCTCTTAGCTTGACCATTGCTTCGTGGATGAGCAACGGAAGCGAAACAGACTTTGCTGCCGAGGTCTTGGGTATATTGCATGAAGGTGCGGCTTGTGAACTGTGTGCCGTTGTCGGTGATAACCCTGTTGGGTACGCCAAAACGGCACACTTGTCCCTTGAAGAACTTGACGGCTGACTGAGCTGTGACCTTCCTCACTGCCTCCACCTCCGGCCACTTTGTGAACTTGTCGATTGCAACGTATAATTACTCAAAGCCCCCGACAGCACGGAGGAAAGGGCCCAGTATGTCGAGCCCCCAGACCGAGAAGGGCCAGGAGAGAGGAATGGTTTGAAGGGCTTGGGCTGGCTAATGAAGCTTCTTTGAATGGAACTGACACGCTTCACACCTGGTGACTAGTGTCGTCACATCCTGGAGGGCGGTGGGCCAGAAGAAGCCTTGCCGAAATGCCTTGCCGGCAAGGGCCCTTGACCCAATGTGGGATCCACATATGCCTCCACGTGTATCTCCGCCAACACCTCCAGTCCTTCCTCTCGAGGGATACACTTCAATTTCACACGGTTCGGGCTCTTTCTGTAAAACATGTCATCGACGAACTGGTACATGGTAGAGCGACGGGCTACTTTTTCCGCGTCTTCCTGCTCCTCAGGAAGTTCCCCTGTTTGGAGGAATCGGACGGTATGCTGTGCCCACGCTGGAGCCTGTGGCTCGACGGCGAGGACTAAAGGCATTTCCTCCGCCATAGGAAGCGGCTGCCTCGGCGGCAAGAGCTTGACGCTCCGCCGGAGCTGCCGTCCGTGGCGGGCTCAAGATCCCTGGCAACATCCTTGCCGGGCGGCTCCGGGAGCTTGGCGGAAAGTACTTGTCAGCCCTGATTTCCTCCTCTTATTCTGCTCTGTTGATGGATCAACGAATGGCTGAGTTAGCTGAAGCACAAAGGTACCTGGTTCCACAGGTAGCTTGAGGGCAGCGCGTTTTGACAGGTAATTGGCGATATCGTTCTCCGCTCGGGGAACGTGTTCAGCCTGTATACCGTCGAAACGCTCTTCCAGCTTTCTCACTTCATCGACGTAGGCCTTCATCAACGGGCTCTGGTAATCCTTGTTGACTTGCTTGACGACAAGCTGCGAGTCTCCCCGACGATGAGTTTCTTGATTCCGAGGTCCGCCATGATCCTAGGACCGCAAGCAGCCCTTCAGACTCTGCCAGATTGTTTGTTGACACCTCCACAGGGAAGTGCATCTCGATCACGTGCTTGAGGTGCTCTCCGATTAAGGCGCGACAAGCGGGGCCTTGACCCGGCGCTGCAAGGAGAAAGCTCCATCAAAGTACATGATCCAATCACAACTTGCCTCCTTGCCGGGGAGAGCAGTCTCTTGGGCTTCTTCGTCAGGCGTTGCGGTCCATTCTGCAATGAATTCCGCTAGGACTCGGCTCTGAATCGTCGAAGTACTTTCAAACTTGAGGCCAAAGCTGGACAGCTCCAGTGCCCATTCCACAATTCTTCCCGTTGCATCCGGATTGTGCAATATCCGTTGTAGAGGGAAGCGAGTGACGACAGTGATCTCGTGTGCCTGGAAGTAGTGACACAGCTTCCTCGAGGCCATAAGAAGGCCGAAGAGCAGTTTCTGCACGCCGGAGTACCTTGATCTAGCCCCCTGCAGGAGGGAACTAACAAAGTAAACCGGGTGCTGCATCATTTTCTTCTTCGGCGGCACTTCAATGGGCTGTGTCGTCTCTGCATTGGTGGTGCCGGGTTCTGCCGCTGCCATTACCTCGTCGTCAACCCCTCTCTGCGCCACTAGTGCGGCGCTGACCACCTGGTTCGTTGCCGCCAGGTATAGCAGCAACGGCTCCTGTGGCCTAGGCGCAACTAGTATTGGCGCGGAGGAGAGGTACTTCTTCAAACCTTGCAATGTTGCTTCAACCGGCATCCACTCCATCGGGCCCGCCTTTTTCAGGATCTTGAAAAGGGGAGGCACGCTTCAGCGAACTTGGAAATGAACCTGCCCATGGCGGCGACGCAACCAAAGAAGCCGACGCACATCCTTGATTCGCTTGGGTGCTTCAATCTGCTCTATAGCTTTGATTTTGTCCGGATTGGCCTCTATCCCACGTTGTGACACCAAGAACCCGAGAAGCTTGCCGGACGGGACGCCAAAGACGCACTTCTCAGGGTTCAGCTTGAGATTGATCTTGCGCAAGTTTGCAAATGTTTCTTGCAAATCTGGTATAAGGGTTGCCCTGTCCTTGGTTTTGACCACTATGTCATCCATATAAGCTTCCATATTTCTATGGAGCTGGGGTTCAAAACCAATCTGGACCGCCCTTGCAAACGTCGAACCAGCACTCTTCAACCCGAAAGGCATCCGCATGAAACAATACGTACCGCATGAGGTGAAGAATGCTGTTTTCTCTTCGTCTTCTCTTGTCATGAAGATCTGGTGGTAGCCGGAGTAGGCGTCGAGGAATGACAACAGATCACACCCAGCCGTGGAGTCAACAATCTGGTCGATGCGCGGCAACGGGAAGGGGTCTTTAGGACAAGCCTTATTGATATCCATGTAATCAATACACAGTCTCCACTTCCCATTTGCCTTGCGCACAATGACTGGATTGGCCAACCACGTTGGATGGAGCACTCCTCTTACCAAACCCGCTGCTTCCAGTTTCCGGATCTCTTCTGTGATGAACTCTTGTCATTCCAAAGCTTGCTTTCTGACCTTCTGCTGGACGGGCCGCGCATGAGGGCAGACAGCAAGGTGGTGCGCAATCACCTCCACAGGAACACCGGGATGTCGGAAGCTTGCCATGCAAACACATCGACGTTCGCCCGCAGGAAGGTGACGAGCACGTCTTCCTATTTGTCATCAAGGGTGGAGCTTATGGTAAAAGCTCCTCCCGTGTCGTCCTCATTGACAGAAACCTTCTTGGTTCCCGGCGGCATGGCCCGGGACTTCTTGTTTCCGCCGGTGGAGCTCTCTGGCACGTCCTCGACGGCAGCGCTACACTCCGAAGAGGCGCGCTTGCCGGAGTGGGTGTCCGAGGTCTCACCGTCTTCTTCTTCTTCTTCCCTCCGGGGTCCCAATGGCAGGAGCAAGTGCCCTAGTGGCGGCAGCTGCTACAACTGCTTCTTTGGTATAGTTGGTCGTATGATCAGCGCATCTTTCTTGTCGGAGGGATGGTGATGATCGTCCACAGTCCCGCATCTTCAGGGTGTTGTAGGCGTAGTGTGACGCCGCCATGAACTTGGCCAGCGGTATTTGGCGGCCAAGGATCCCGTTGTAGGGCAAGGGGATCTTGGCAACATCAAACATGATCCTCTCCGTCCTGTAGTTCAGGTCGCTTCCAAAAGTCACGGGCAGCGTGACCTTTCCCTTGGGTTGGCTTCTTCCCGGGTTGACCCCCTGAAACGTGCCCGTCTCTTCGAGGTCTCCATCAGGAATCTGCAGTTTCTCGATCACGGCAGGCGAGATCAAGTTCAGACCGGCCCCGCCATCGACTAGCATCTTTGTCACCCTGAGGTTGCATATTGTTGGTGAAACCAACAATGGCAAGCACCCGACCGCAGTAGTGCGATCAGGGTGATCCTCGGTGTCAAAAATGATATGTGTGCTGGACCAATTCAGCGGCCTTTGGGCATCAAACGACGGCTTTGCCGCTGTAATCTCTCGCGCCCACTGTTTAAGCCGGCGATGAGAAGTATGCAGCGAGGCACCGCCATCGACGCACATGGCCTCTGTAGCTTTCTGAAACTCTTGGTCGCCGGATTAAATCGTCCTCTTCGTGATCGTCGTCTTCGGCTTTACATCACGGCCACTGGGCAGGCCTCTCCTGTTGCCTATCTTTGTCGCATAGCAGCCGCTTGGCCATCATGCTTCTTCTTGGGACCCCTCGGCACCGTCTGGGCCCTTCTCCTTGTCCCGCCTCTCATACTCAGCCCTCGCTTCTCAGCCGAGGAGCTCAACCTGTCGGCGGTCTTGGAGAGCATGGCCTTTGGTGCGATGGATCTTGCAAGATCGCTTGTCGGAGTTTCTGGCTTCTCGGCAGCCGCCAAGGCCCGGCAGGCGACACATCCGGCAACCTCCTTGCCGGGGTCATCTGCCTTGGTTTTCTTGGTGGAGCCGGCGTCATCAGATCCCTCGACGGCAAGCACGACTTTTCCTTTGCACTTCCTCTTGCGGCGCCGGCCTTTCTTCGCCGGGGCGGCAACATCCTCATCTGAGGAGTCGATTTCCACGCCGGCATCTTCGCCGAGGTACTTCCTTCCCTCTTCAGCCCGGGCACATCTGTCAGCAAGAACATAGAGTTCTGCTACATCTTTCACCTTGTTCATAGCCAGCTCTTCGCGCATCGTGCAGTTACGCATGTTCTGATGGAACGCGCTGATGATGGCGGCAGGGGAACATCAGGGATATTGTACTGTACCCAGCTGAACCTCTGTATATACTTGCGGAGACTCTCGCCTCCCTTCTGGGGAATGACGTGCAGGTCGCTTGCTTGGGCATGGGCTTGGTGGCCTCCAGTAAAGGCGCCCATGAACTCATGGCACAAATCCGACCAGGAGGAAATAGAGTCTACCGGCAAGTGCATCAACCATGACATGGCGTTGGGTTTAAGAGCCAATGGAAAGTAGTTCGCAAGCTCCTTATCGTTGCGGGCTCTGGCAGCTTGCATCGCGATGGTGTAGATGCTGAGGAACTCGGACGGGTGGGTCTTGCCGCTGTACTTTTCGCCCACGTCGGGTTTGAAGGTGCGGTGAGTGGGCCACTGGAACTGCCGCAGCTCATGGGTGAAAGCCGGACAGCCTACCTCATAAGGTAGGCCTCCGAACTCCCGGTGCGGGTGGCTCACAGCGAGCCCTGCTACTTTGTCCGATTGGCGGCGCGCTCCGCGCCGGCGCTCGATAGTGGTTCGAGCGTCTTCATGTTCTCGTTCCCGAAGAACTTGGCGCTGGTCACAGTGGGCCCGCGGGTCGGACGATGCCACGGAGATTTCGTCGCCCGTAGCATCGCGACGGGCTGGCGTCCGCGGTACCGAGCGAGGAGGAGGCGAGTGCACCGTGGTCGCGGCGCCGCCGGCCCTCCTGCCACTGGTGCGTGGGACTCCGTCGGAGCGTCGACCCGGGGGCTCCACCGGACCCGGTTCGTCCTTGTTGGCCACCGCAACAAGGCTTTGGATAGTGGCTCTCCATTCGTCGAGTTTCCTCGTAGTGGGAGGAAAATCGAGGAGCAACTGCGCGCGCGCCAGGGCTTCTGCTGGCGTTAGTGGCAGCGAAACCTGCACGGATCGCGACGCGCTTCGACTTCTGACCATGTCAGAAGGAGCTCTATCACGACCCCGCGGTCGCACGCCATCTTCACCAGCGCCTCGGCGAGCGGGCAGGTCTTCTACATCCCGGGAGTGGCGCTCGGGGCTCTTTCATGGCGGCGCCGGGGTCCTCGGCGTGATTACGCCCGTTGCGCCGCGCCGCTTGAGAGGAGCGCGCCGTCGGCGCCGGCGTGGGAGTCTTGGAAGCCCTCGCGTCGCCTTCGGGCGGGGTGGCAGTGATCTTGGAAGGCCCCGCGCCACCCGCGGAGGGCCTGGCTCCGTCTTTGGATTTGGCGGCGTGCGGCCCGTTACCAGGCGCACGAACATCGCCGCCTCCCAAACTCCGGCTGCTGGGACGGTGTTGGTGTTCGCGAACAACGCCCCGGGTCCTTTCTGCGACCGGTCCGCTGCTTGCCCGCTCGGGGCGCGATGCCCGGCTTCCGACGGGCCAACCGCCACCGTCATCTTCTTCTTGGGCGCCATGGCGATGAAGAAGCGTCGAACTAACTGCTAGAGCCGATTCTCACAACTGCGCCCCCTACCTGGCGCGCCAAAGATGTCGGTGCGGAACGACACCTATGGGATCACAAGAATCCCTACTATGGTCGCGGGGCGTGGGGTCGTGAGAAGAGCGGATCAAACAGATAGCACACGGTTCCTTTATCCAGGTTCAGGCCGCGAGGATGCGTAAAACCCTACTCCTGCTTTGGTGGTTTGTTTATCTATGTTCTTGAACTAGCAATGGGGCGTGAGGAGCTCCAAAAAGCCGAATCCTCCTCCTGGTCGCCTTGGGCCTCCTTTTATAGGGAAAGGGGTTGCCACAGTGGCACACAGGAGGTGGAAAGAGTACAGTGACGCGAGCTTATCCCTCGCATTACATGACAAGGCGCATTTAATGCGTCTGGCTTAGGTGTCCTTGCTTTATCGGAGACGGGGGAGAGCTCTGTCTCGTCCGTCGCCGCTCCCTCTCGTGTTGACACGCGCCCTGGCCAGCGGTACCCGTGGTGCCATGTAGGCAGGCAGGCAGCTGAGGTGGCGCAATGGTGGGTCTCCACGAAGATCCGCTTGCTGCCACGCAGGTGCCTGCCCAACTGGTTGGGTCGGCAGCTGCATGCGAACGGTGGTGGAGGGTTGATTGGCGTGGGCCCGATGGTGGCCCTTCTGGTGTTCTCGGCAAGGGCCTTACCGGGGCCCCGGCAAGGGTCTTGTCGGGGCGCCTGCTGTCATCCCCGGCAAGGCTCTTGCCGGGGTCCTTGTGGTCCTCCTTGGCTGGGATCCCGCCAAGGGTTGTAATCTTCTATAGTGTGTATCTGATCTTGAATGTCTTCACAAAGATCTGCATGCCACCACGGGGATGTCTCCCGAATCCTCGCCCCATGGGGGCAGTGGACTCAAGGGTGACTCGCTCCGTAGGTGTGGGGCGAATTGCCACGGCAAGGGTCTTGCCGGGTTTGCTAAAACTGCCCCCCGGCAAAGATCTTGCCGGGGGAGTCCGCTTCGTCCCCTTTGCTCTTTGTGGTCTTGGTCTTGGCGTCGTTCTGCTCCTTTCGAGCTTCGGTCTTACCTTGGCTCACCTCCCTTGCCTTGCTCAGTGCGGTGGTGCCCGCGGCTCAGACTGCCCGTGCACAGTTGACAGGGGTACAAAAAGCGTATCCCTCTTTTTGTACACCGACAAATACCTTCGTTAGCTCGGTAACAATCGAGGTAAAAATCTAGGCAACAACCCAAAAGAAACATGAATACACCACTGCATTTGACACAGATGGGAAACAAGATGAACCATCATCATATACTTAGGGTGGGAAAAAGGATCATCATGCTGCTGCTACGAATACAACCTTCAACACATCAGTATAGCTTGTACTGAAAATGATCATCTACATACAATGATAAAAGGAAAAGCTACATACTACAGAGAAGTTGTGTAAGCTTTCGTTATCTTCTTTGTAAGGAATTTCAGTACAGGCTCCCGAGAACCATGGACCGTCGGTGAAGAACTAAAGATAGATATCTTTTTCACCTTTGACAGGTGATGTGAGTATTAAAAACGACAGGAAATTGATTACACATACATATACTAAATAAATACGCTTGTTTGTATCAAAATTTCCTACTCCGTAAATAATATCAAACGTGGACGAATCACCTAAGGGTTTTGGATCACTGAGGCTATTAAAGTCAAATTAGAAATAGACATCAAGATAGAGCGAGATAGACATAGCGCTGATTGAGATGGATTCTCATAAGACATATTTGGTGTAACTTAGTTCATTCAGATAAATATGGGAATACGTCTCATGCAGTAAGAAGATGAAGCACACATCTAGAGACAACATCTGAAACAATTGATAGCATGATAGGCAAAATGCAGTCCGATCCTAAGAAGCAATTGCACTCGGTCAGCGACATAGGACTAATGGATGAGTCGAAAATCAAAAGTAGCAAGTCAAATGTTGCCCATGTTATACTAATTGACTATTGGACTAAGAATGTATTTATATCTGTTCTAAATTAAACTTTAATCTTGTTTCTTGGCATATAACAATTTCTCACTGAAATAGATAATGCAAGAAGCGCCATAAGATTAAAAGATAGCCAGCAATGGACTTGACCATTCAAGCAACCTGTATCATCATAGGTTTCTGGAGCTCTAGATACAGCACATGTATGGGCAGTATGGCAATCTACTACAACTAAGCAACAGAGTCAGGAGATCAACCATCGCAACAGAAAAAAAATTAACAGACGAGGTTACTGCAGTACACTCACCTGATTAGCTGGACAAATTCGACATTCATTTTGCAGCACCATATCTTGCAGGATGCTGGCCCCTCCTGACCAATTAACCCATGTGATGGTCTTATTAAAAACGTCTAAAAGGGAAATCAAGGTGGCAAATGCGAACACTGGAATCTGAAGCAACATTGCCATAGGCCAATTACGCTATTTGTCCAAGTAATAAATCATACGAGTCTAGATAAACAAATTTATGTTGTACTTTCAGGAACCATAGTTACATGGCAAATTTCATGTAGGAAGAGCCAAAGATCTCATAAAATACTTTGTGTTTTTGTTCTAGAGGAAATGAAAGCAATGATAGAATGCTATAAAACAGAGACTTCCTATAGTTCCACAAAAAAAGGCTTGCTACAGTCATCTGGATAAGTATGTAGTAACCAAAGGGTGGCCAATATCAAAATGCAAGTTAAGTGTTTGTGCACAATGAGGGAAATCACAGACACACACTTTCAATTCTATTATTGATGGTAATGAATATTGAGCAGTATATATAGCACAAAGAGGGAGTATGTTTTAATTTTTCTAAAACCAAAGAGCAATATATAATCGATCAATGATTTACTTGGGGACTATAGAAATTTCCAACTTCTTTGCGCTGTAAATGGGAGAAAGAAAAAATACGTTAATGGATACATCTGAAAACAATGGTGATACGAAAGATCAAAAACTGCAGTTTACATAAATGCTGCAAACTTCAGTAAATATTCATTTGACTCGATTATTTCAGGCATATTCCAGAGTCCAGACCACAAAGGGCTGTTATGCAACCATAAAGAAAGCACATTGTTGGTAATGTATGAAAGGCAGCGCAAAATACTGACAAAGCAGGTCCTTGGACTTGAAGGTTGGAATCGATGGTCCAATAATGTCACTGGGGACTGGGCACTGTTGTTGTGTTAGCCGATGCATAAAGGTCCTTGCCCCATTCTACTTCTCTCAATTCTGCCTGTCAGGTGCAATATTTTGCGCTGCACTGAAGGATAGTGCACAACAAAGAGAAACCATGATTCAGTCTTCTCCATGGTGAAAATTTACCTCGCTGACATATCTAAAATGTAGAAACTGATGTATATACCTGCTCGACGGCCGTCGTGAGATGACGCAAGAGGAGATCCATTGGGGAGGCGGAACATCAGGCAGTTTTCTCTCGAGAAGATCACTGGGGGAGAGTTTGATTCAGTATGCATCTGGCAATTGCCTTCATCCTCACGCCACCAAGATAGACGGGGAGTGCTCGTCACGGTTTCCTCGCGCCACCATGAGATGAGAAGGGTTTCGCCGTTGTGGAGTCAAGTGAAGTGTGAACCACGGGGCAAGGAGGAGAGAATATGATCGAAGGACGCAACAAGGACCAAGGAGGATAGGAGGCGACGTGGACAAACTTGGAAAGGGACCGGGGGAGGGAAGGAGGAGGCGGCGCGGTGGCTGCAGCTGTCAACGACGCAGGAGGGGATTGCGGGGTTTGGCGGCGACTCGATGCAGCTGCCACGACGCAGGATGAGAGCAGTGGCGGCGGCAAACACAACCCTAATCGTGAGATGGGCGTGCCAAGGTTGAAGAAGCAGAAGGGGGCTGAACCGTCGCTGTGTCCTTTGCTGTATTTCGCCCCATGCTGGATTAAAGCCCATTAGGCCCAATTTCACCGCAGGCTTCCGATATTGTTACGGGAGTAGCGGCCCTGTCAATTAGCGCTCGGTGGTTTGGTTCACAGCTAATCGGACGGTTTAACATCCAAAAGTAGCGATCCCACGGCTGCAAACACTGATAGCCTGGGAGGGCTGGAAAGATGCTCGGTTTATCTAAATATTTACATTCTATTACAATCAAACAGAAGAGACGACTCTTTGCGAGTGAATTGCTCAAAGCCATCACATTTGTGGCTAGAGTACTCCAAAACCACCGCTTCTGCCAAAAATCACAAAAAACCACTGACTCTGCGGCAAGTGAGTAACAAATCGCACTAATTTGAAACTGAGACGCGTCTAACAGCCGACCTGACGTGTTGGCCCCACATGTCAGGCTAATTTGGCATGCCTAGATGGATAATATGCTGACGTGGCAAAGGGCCCACATGTCAGCCCCACACCTCCGTCTTCCTCCTCACATCTCTCTTCCCTCTCTCCCTCTTCCTATCCGCCGGCGGCTTGAGCTCGATGCTGCTGCAGGACGGCGGAGCTAGGGGGCGCTCCTCGACGACTGGCGGCGGCGGACGCGGCCGTACCCAACTGCGAGATGCTGGCGAGCGGCTCGGGTGGAGCATCTCCTCGCGTGGGATGATGTCGCGCAGGACGGCTCCTGGAGCGGCGGTGACTTGGACTCCGACGATGTGGGGAACAGCCGGATCCCGAGAGTAGGGAGGCGGGGGAGGTCGATGGCGAGGCGGGAGCCTGCCGCCAGAGTCGCCCGCAGCATGGCCGTACGCGGACGAATCGATCTGCCCTGGCCAGCAGCAGGTCGACGCCGCGGCTCCCGATTCGTTCGATCCGCTTGCTTCTGCGTTCCTTTTCTGCCTGCAACAATCGATCCGCCACCACGTGACGCTGCAGGGAGGCGGTGCACGGCACTGCCGGAGGAGGGCATGAGCTGCCGTGCCCGGCGTCAACCAGCGGGTCTTGGTGGGCGGCCATGGCGTGGGCGAGTGGCGGCGTCGAGGCTCGCCGCGCGCAGAGGAGGGGCAGAGCTCGTCGGGGTGCAGACGGAGGGGCAGCATCGCCGGAGAAGAGCTGGACCGACGGAGTAGGTGTTGTGCGTGCACATGAAGTACTCGACGAAATGCCAGAGCCTAGTCACCTCTCTACTGTTTATTCTTTGCCAAGTCAGCCTGACATGTGGGCCAGGCATGTCAGTTTTTCACTTAGTCGCGGCTCACAGCACGTTTAGTGCTTTTTGTTACTCACTTGCCGAGGAAGTGGTGGTTTTTTAAAATTTTCGACAAAAGTGGTGGTTTTGCAGTATTCGTGCCACAAATGTGGTGGCTTTCAGCAATTTACTCACTCTTTGCTGAGTAGAGCTATATGGCTTCGAACTTGAAATTTTGTAGACCTAGAGCTCCTGTAAAAGAGTGAACACATAGGCTACCAGCATTAGAGTCGCTATTATTCTTGGACAATCGAAAAATTATATATTGAAAGAGAACTCATAAAATGTAGATTTATTGACCAAATATATGATAAAGCAACAGATTCAGCCAACTTAAAAGACCTAGATGTTTGTGATGCATCTTCACATAACCACAAGAACACTAGATATAGTATAGTATGATTCCAGGAGACCATAAGAGCATCAATCAGTAGCAGGTATATAGCTAGCAAACTACTACTAGACATCATCGACACTTGAACCATAACCTGTCCAGCAAGGAAACAAAAAATGGAACAAGTACTAATTCTGGATAACATGTCCAGGAAGGCCATCCAATGGTTTCAGTCACATCCTAATAAACCAGCAGCACTCTAATGCTACTAATTAGCAGCAGCAAATCAAATAGACAGATGAAGCACCAGCACTTGATCATCGACACAATAGTCGGCAAGGACTCAACCACGGTGCAAAAAGCATCAAAATCCTAACTATCCTAACTGACCCATGAAATAGAGCATGGTTGTAGCATAGCAAAGGGAGGAGCTCACAATGGTGTTTTGTGTAGCCGATGTCAAATAGCCTCTGTTCGTCGCTGCGAGCACCATGCACCTTGGTTGGCCATGAAGCCCTTGTCCTCTGCTGCACAGATGAAATCCAAAGCATCGCTGTTGCACATGGAAAGGAGGAGTCAGAAATTGTGATGTAAAATTGAGAAGGAAATAGCGTATAATTTCCAGGTGCATGAGGACGGAAAGCAATGCAAAAGCATCACTTCTAGGAGCAGAATCCTAACACAAGAGCATGAATCAATAGCGGTATATATATAGCTAACAATAATACCATATACTCCCTTTGTAAAGAAATATAAGAGAATTTAGATCACTAAAGTAGTGATCTAAATGCTCTTATATTTCTTTACGGCGAGGGTAGTAAACAGCAGTAGCAACACACCATGACATGTCCAGCAAGGAAACAAAAAATGAGAAAATAATTTATTTAGAATCCTAACACAAGAGCATGAATCAGCAACGGGTATATATATAGCTACCAATAATACCATGTACTCCCTTTGTAAAGAAATATAAGAGAATTTAGATCACTAAAGTAGTGATCTAAATGCTCTTATATTTCTATACGGCGAGGGTAGTAAACAACAGCAGCACACCATGACATGTCCAGCAAGGAAACAGAAAATCGGAAAATGATTTATTCTAAACTAGTTACCAACTTAACTAGCCAGATTAAACTTGTGCATCGTCGTACCAGTCACCGTCTGTTGTAGCAAGCATTTTTCCAGGTTAAACTTGTGCCTACGACCTCTCAAAAAACAAAAAACTTATGCCTACGCAGACACGCTATTGTTGGGGAACGTAGTAATTTCAAAAAATTTCCTACGATCACGCAAGACCATGGTGATGGCATAGCAACGAGAGGGGAGAGTGTCCGTCCACGTACCCTCGTAGACCGAAAGCGGAAGCGTTATAACAACGCGGTTGATGTAGTCGTGCGTCTTCACGATCCGACCGATCCAAGCACCGAACGTCACGGCACCTCCGAGTTACGCACACGTTCATTTCGATGACGATCCCGGACTCCGATCCAAAGAAAGTGTCGGGGATGAGTTCCGTCGGACGACGGCGTGGTGACGATGTTGACGCTCCACCGACGCAGGGCTTCGCCTAGGCTCCATGACGATATGACTTCTCCGGCGCGAGGCTTCGCCTAAGCTCATGACGATATGACCGAAGTGGAATATGGTGGAAGGGGCACCGCACACGGCTAAGGAAAGATCCGTAGATCAACTTGTGTTTCTTGGGGTGCCCCCCCTGCCCCGTATATAATGGAGCCAAGGGGGTGGGGGCCGGCCCTAGGGGGTGGCGCACCAAGGAGGAGTCCTACTCCCACCGGGAGTAGGACTCCCCCCCCTCTCCTAGTTGGACTAGGATTGGAGGAGGGGGAAGAGGGAAGGGGCGCCGCCCCCCCCCCTTCCTTGTCCTATTCGGACTAGAGGGGGAGGGGCGTGCAGCCCACCTTGGTTGTCCCTTCCTCTTCTCTCCTATGGCCCATTAGGCCCATGGACCTCCCGGGGTTCCGTAACCTCCGGTACTCCATTAAAATCCCGATTTCACCGGAACACTTCCGATGTCCAAATGTAGGCTTCCAATATATCAATCTTTATGTCTCGACCATTTCGAGACTCCTCGTCATGTCCGTGATCACATCCGGGACTCGAACAAACGTCGGTGCATCAATACTTATAAACTCATAATGAGCTGTCATCGAAGCGTTAAGCGTGCGGACCCTACGGGTTCGAGAACTATGTAGACATGACCTAGAACCATTCTCGGTCAATAACCAATAGCGGAACCTGGATGCCCATATTGGTTCCTACATATTCTACGAAGATCTTTATCGGTCAAACCGCATAACGACATACGTTGTTCCCTTTGTCATCGGTATGTTACTTACCCGAGATTCGATCGTCGGTATCCAATACCTAGTTCAATCTCGTTGCAGTAAGTCTCTTTACTCGCTCAGTAATACATCATCTCACAACTAACTCATTAGTTGTAATGCTTGCAAGGCTTAAGTGATGTGTATTACCGAGAAGGCCTAGAGATACCTCTCCGAGCAATCGGAGTGACAAAACCTAATCTCGAAATACGCCAACCCAACAAGTACCTTTGGAGACACCTGTAGTACTCCTTTATAATCACCCGATTCACGTTGTGACGTTTGGTAGTACCCAAAGTGTTCCTCCGTAAACGGAGTTGCATAATCTCATAGTTATAGGAACATGTATGGGTCATGAAGAAAGCATTAACATACTAAGCGATCAAGTGTTAAGCTAACGGAATGGGTCATGTCAATCAGATCATTCAACTAATGATGTGACCTTGTTAATCAAATAACAACTCCTTGTTCATGGTTAGGAAACATAACCATCTTTGATTAACAAGCTAGTCAAGTAGAGGCATACTAGTGACATACTGTTTGTCTATATATTCACACATGTATTATGTTTCCGGTTAATACAATTCTAGCATGAATAATAAACCTTTATCATGATATAAAGAAATAAATAATAACTTTATTATTGCCTCTAGGGCATATTTCCTTCAGTCTCCCACTTGCACTAGAGTCAATAATCTAGATTACAAAGTGATGATCCTAACACCCATGGAGTCTTGGTGCTGATCATGTTTTGCTCGTGGAAGAGGCTTAGTCAACGGGTCTCGCAACATTCAGATCCGTATGTATTTTGCAAATCTCTATGTCTCCCACTTGGACTTGGTCCCGAATGGAATTGAAGCGTCTCTTGATATGCTTGGTCCTCTTGTGAAATCTGGATTCCTTTGCCAAGGCAATTGCACCAGTATTGTCACAAGATCTTCATCGGTCCCGATGCACTAGGTATGACACCTAGATCGGAAATGAACTCTTTCATCCAGACTCCTTCATTCGCTGCTTCAAGCAGCTATGTACTCCGCTTCACATGTAGATCCCGCCACGACGCTTTGTTTAGAACTGCACCAACCGACAGCTCCACCGCTTAATAAAAACACGTATCCGGTTTGCGATTTAGAATCGTCCGGATCGGTGTCAAAGCTTGCATCGACGTAACCATTTACGACTAGCTCTTTGTCACCTCCATATATGAGAAACATATCCTTAGTCCTTTTCGTGTATTTCAGGATGTTCTTGACCGCTGTCTGATCCATTCCTGGATTACTTTGGTACCTTCTGCCAAGCTTACAGCTAAGCATACGTCAGTCTGGTACACAGCATTGCATACATGATAGAGCCTATGGCTGAAGCATAGGGAACATCTTTCATTTTCTCTATCTTCTGCATTGTGGTCGGGCATTGAGTCCGACTCAATCTTACACCTTGCAACACAGTAAAAACCTTTCTTTGCCTGATCCATTTTGAACTTTTTCAAAACTTTATCAAGGTATGTGCTTTGTGAAAGTCCAATTAAGCGTCTTGATCTATCTCTATAGATCTTGATGCCCAATATGTAGGCAGCTTCACCGAGGTCTTTCATTGAAAAACTTTTATTCAAGTATCCTTTTATGCTATCCAGAAATTCTATATCATTTCCAATCAATAATATGTCGTCCACATATAATATCGTAAATGCTACAGAGCTCCCACTCACTTTCTTGTAAATACAGGCTTCTCCAAAAGTCTGCACAAACCCATATGCTTTGATCACACTATCGGGCGTTTATTCCAACTCCGAGAGGCTTGCACTGCACCATAAATTGATCATTTGGAGCTTGCACACTTTGTTAGCACCTTTTGGATCGACAAAACCTTCTCGTTGCATCATATACAACTCTTCTTCTAGAAATCCATTCAAGAATGCAGTTTTTACATCCATTTGCCAAATTTCATAATCATAAAATGCGGCAAGTGCTAACATGATTCGGACAGACATAAGCTTTGCTTCGGGTGAGAAAGTCTCATCGTAGTCAACCCCTTGAACTTGTCGAAAACCTTTCGCAACAAGCCGAGCTTTGTAGACAGTTATATTACCATCTGCGTCAGTCTTCTTCTTAAAGATCCATTTATTTTCAATGGCTTGCCGTTCATCGGGCAAGTCAACCAAAGTCCTTTCTTTGTTCTCATACATGGATCCCATCTCTGATTTCATGGCTTCCAGCCATTTTATGAATCTGGGCTCACCATCGCTTCTTCATAGTTTGTAGGTTCGCCATGGTCAAGTAACATGACTTCCGAATAGGATTACCGCGTACCACTGCGGGTGCGTATTTTACTCTGGTTGACCCACGAGGTTCGATGTAACTTGATCTGAAGTTTCATGATCATCATCATTAGTTTCTTCACTAATTGGTGTAGTTGTCACAGAACCATTTCTTGTGATGAACTACTTTCCAATAAGGGAGCAGATATGATTATCTCATCAAGTTCTACTTTCCTCCCACTCACTTCTTTCGAGAGAAACTCCTTCTCTAGAAAGGATCCGAATTTAGCAACGAAAATCTTGCCTTCAGATCTGTGATAGAAGGTGTACCCAACAGTCTCTTTTGGGTATCCTATGAAGACACATTTTTCCGATTTGGGTTCGAGCTTATCTGGTTGAAGTTTCTTTACATAAGCATCGCAGCCCCAAACTTTAAGAAACGACAACTTTGGTTTCTTGCCAAACCATAGTTCATAAGGCGTCGTCTCAACGGATTTTGACGGTGTCCTATTTTAACGTGAATGCGGCCGTCTCTAAAGCATAACCCCAAAACGATAGCGGTAAATCGGAAATAGACATCATAGATCGCACCATATCTAGTAAAGTACGACACGACGTTCGGACACACCATTTCTCCGTGGTGTTCCGGGTGGCGTGAGTTGCGAAACTATTCCACATTGTTTCAAATGTAAACCAAACTCGTAACTCAAATATTCTCCTCCACGATCAGATCGTAGAAATTTTATTTTCTTGTTACGATGATTTTCCACATCACTCTGAAATTCTTTGAACTTTTCAAATGTTTCAGATTTGTGTTTCATTAAGTATATATACCCATATCTGCTCAAATCATCTGTGAAGGTGAGAAAATAACGATACCATTGCGTGCCTCAACATTCATTGGACCACAAACATCGGTATGTATGATTTCCAACAAATCGCTTGCTCGCTCCATAGTTCCGGAGAACGGCGTTTTGGTCATCTTGCCCATGAGGCACGGTTCGCAAGTACCAAGTGATTCATAATCAAGTGATTCCGAAGCCCATCAAGATGGAGTTTCTTCATGCGTTTTACACCGATATGACCTAAACAGAAGTGCCACAAATAAGTTGCACTATCATTATCAACTCTGCATCTTTTGGCTTCAACATTATGAATATGTGTATCACTACTGTCGAGATTCAACAAGAATAGACCATTCTTCAAGGGTGCATGACCATAAAAGATATTACTCATATAAATAGAACAACCATTATTCTCTCGATTTAAATGAATAACCGTCTCGCATTAAACAAGATCCAGATATAATGTTCATGCTCAACGCGGCACCAAATAACAATTATTTAGGTCTAAAACTAATCCCGAAGGTAGATGTAGAGGTAGCGTGCGACTGCGATCACATCGACTTTGGAACCATTTCCAACGCGCATCGTCACCTCGCCCCTTAGCCAATCTTCGCTTAATCCGTAGTTCCTGTTCGAGTTGCAAATATTAGCAATGTAACCAAGATCAAATACCTGTGTACTATCATGAGTATTAGTAAGGTACACATCAATAACATGTATATCACATATACCTTTGTTCACCTTGCCATCCTTTTTATCCGCCAAATACTTGGGCAGTTCCGCTTCCAAAGGTCCGGTCTGCTTGCAAGAAAACACTCGATTTAGGGCTTAGGTCCAGACTTGGGTTTCTTCTCTTGATCAAGAACTTTCTTGCTGTTCTTTTGAAGTTTCCTTCTTCTTCCCTTTGCCCTTTTATTGAAACTAGTGGTCTTGTTGATCATCAACACTTGATGCTCTTTCTTGATTTCTACCTCCGCAGCTTTTAGCATCGCGAAGAGCTCAGAATTGTCTTAGTCATCCCTTGCATATTATAGTTCATCACGAAGCTCTTGTAGCTTGGTGGCGATGATTGGAGAATTTCATCAATGACACTATCATCCGGAAGATTAACTCCCGCTGAATTAAGTGATTGTTATACCCAGAGATTTTGAGTATGTGCTCACTGACAGAACTATTCTCCTCCATCTTGCAGCCATAGAACTTATTGGAGACTTCATATCTCTCAATCCGGGCATTTGCTTGAAATATTAACTTCAACTCCTGGAACATCTCATATGCTCCATGACGCTCAAAACGTCGTTGAAGACCCGGTTCTAAGCCGTAAAGCATGGCACAATCGAACTATAGAGTAGTCATCGCTCTGCTTTGCCGACGTTCACAACTTCGGCTCAAAGATCTGCGGCAGGCTCTGTCACCCAGCGGTGCTTCCAGGACGTAATTTTTTACGTGCAGCAATGAGGATAATCCTCAAGTTACGGACCCGAGACCGTGTAATTGCTACCATCATCTTTCAACTTTGCTTTCTCAAGGAACGCATTAAAATTCAACGGAACAACAAAGACGAGCCATCTATCTACAAGAAACATAGACAAGCAAAATACTATCAGTACTAAGTTCATGATAAATTTAAGTTCAATTAATCATATTAAAAACTCCCACTTAGACAGACATCTCTCTAGTTATCTAAGTGATCACGTGATCCATATCAACTAAACCATGTCCGATCATCACGTGAGATGGAGTAGTTTCAATGGTGAACATCACTATGTTGATCATATCTACTATATGATTCACGCTCGACCTTTCGGGTCTCCGTGTTCGAGGCCATATCTGTTATATGCTAGGCTCGTCAAGTTTAACCTGAGTATTCCGCGTGCGCAACTGTTTTGCACCCGTTGTATTTGAACGTAGAGCCTATCACACCCGATAATCACGTGGTGTCTCAAAGACGAAGAACTTTCGCAACGGTGCATACTGTGGAGAACACTTCTTGATAATTTTTAGTGAGAGATCATCTTATAATGCTACCGCCAATCAAAGCAAGATAAGATGCATAAAGGATAAACATCACATGCAATCAATATAAGTGATATGATATGGTCATCATCATCTTGTGCTTGTGATCTCCATCGCCAAGCACCGCCATGATCACCATCGTCACCGGGCGCCGACACCTTGATCTCCATCGTAGCATCGTTGTCGTCTCGCCAACTATTGCTTCTACGACTATCGCTACTCCTTAGTGATAAAGTAAAGCAATTACATAGCGTTTGCATTTCATACAATAAAGCGACAACCATATGGCTCCTGCCAGTTGCCGATAACTCGGTTACAAAACATGATCATCTCATACAATAAAATATAGCATCACGTTTTGACCACATCACATCACAACATGCCCTGCAAAAACAAGTTAGACGTCCTCTACTTTGTTGTTGCAAGTTTTACGTGGCTGCTACGGGCTGAGCAAGAACCGTTCTTACCTACGCATCAAAACCACAACGATAGTTTGTCAAATAGACTCGCTTTAACCTTCTCAAGGACCGGGCGTAGCCTCACTCGGTTGAACTAAAGTGAGAGAGACATACACCCGCCGGTCACCTTTAAGCAACGAGTGCTCGGAGCGGTGAAACCAGTCTCGCGTAAGCGTACGCGTAATGTCGGTCCGGGCAGCTTCATCTCACAATACCGCTGAACCAAAGTATGACATGCTGGTAGGCAGTATGACTTGTATCGTCCACAACTCACTTGTGTTCTACTCGTGCATATGACATCAACGCATAAAACCTGGCTCGGATGCCATCTTTGTTGGGGAACGTAGTAATTTCAAAAATTTCCTACGATCACGCAAGACCATGGTGATGGCATAGCAACGAGAGGGAGAGTGTCCGCCCACGCACTCGTGAGACCGAAAGCGGAAGCGTTATAACAACGCGGTTGATGTAGTCGTGCGTCTTCCACGATCCGACCGATCCAAGCACCGAACGTGACGGCACCTCCGAGTTCTGCACACGTTCAGCTCGATGGCGATCCCGGACTCCGATCCGGCAAAGTGTCGGGGATGAGTTCCACAAGACGACGGCGTGGACGATGTTGACGCTCCACCGACGCAGGGCTTCGCCTAGGCTCATGACGATATGACTTCTCCGGCGCAGGCTTCGCCTAAGCTCATGACGATATGACCGAAGTGGAATATGGTGGAAGGGGCACCGCACACGGCTAAGGAAAGATCCGTAGATCAACTTGTGTGTCTTGGGGTGCCCCCCCCGCCTGTGATATAAAGGAGGCAAGGGGAGGTGGCCGGCCCTCGGGGGCGGCGCACCAAGGAGGAGTCCTACTCCCACCGGGAGTAGGACTCCCCCCCCTCTCCTAGTTGGACTAGGATTGGAGGAGGGGGAAGAGGGAAGGGGCGCCGCCCCCCCCCCCTTTCCTTGTCCTATTCGGACTAGAGGGGGGAGGGGGGCGCGCAGCCCACCTTGGCTGGCCCTTCCTCTTCTCTCCTATGGCCCATTAGGCCCATGGACCTCCCGGGGGGTTCCGGTAACCTCCCTGCACTCAGAAAATCCCGATTTCACCCGGAACACTTCCGATGTCCAAATGTAGGCTTCCAATATATCAATCTTTATGTCTCGACCATTTCGAGACTCCTCGTCATGTTGCATGGTGACGATGTTGATGCTCCACCGACGCAGGGCTTCGCCTAAGCTCCGCGACGATATGACTTCTCCGGCGCAGGCTTCGCCTAAGCTCCGACGATATATGACCGAAGTGGAATATGGTGGAAGGGGCACCGACACGGCTAAGGAAAGATCCGTAGATCAACTTGTTTGTCTTGGGGTGCCCCCTGCCTCAGATATAAAGGAGGCAAGGGGAGGTGGCCGCCCTAGGGGAGGCGCACTAAGGAGGAGTCCTACTCCCACCGGAGTAGGACTCCCTCCTAGTTGGACTAGGATTGGAGGAGGGGAAGAGGGAAGGGCGCCTTCCTTGTCCTATTCGGACTAGAGGGGAGGGGCGCGCAGCCCACCTTGGCTGGCCCTTCCTCTTCTCTCCTATGGCCCATTAGGCCCATGGACCTCCCGGGGTTCCGGTAACCTCCGGTACTCCGAAAATCCCGATTTCACCGGAACACTTCCGATGTCCAAATGTAGGCTTCCAATATATCAATCTTTATGTCTCGACCATTTCGAGACTCCTCGTCATGTCCGTGATCACATCCGGACTCGAACAACCTTCGTGCATCAATACTTATAAACTCATAATGAACTCACATCGAAACGTTAGCGTTGCGGACCCTACGGGTTCGAGAACTATGTAGACATGACCTAGAACCATTCTCGGTCAATAACCAATAGCGGAACCTGGATGCCCATATTGGTTCCTACATATTCTACGAAGATCTTTATCGGTCAAACCGCATAACGACATACGTTGTTCCCTTTGTCATCGGTATGTTACTTACCCAAGATTCGATCGTCGGTATCCAATACCTAGTTCAATCTATACCGGTAAGTCTCTTTACTCGTTCCGTAATACATCATCTCACAACTAACTCATTAGTTGTAATGCTTGCAAGGCTTAAGTGATGTGTATTACCGAGAAGGCCTAGAGATACCTCTCCGACAATCGGAGTGACAAAACCTAATCTCGAAATACGCCAACCCAACAAGTACCTTTGGAGACACCTGTAGTACTCCTTTATAATCACCCGATTCGTTGTGACGTTTGGTAGTACCCAAAGTGTTCCTCCGTAAACGGAGTTGCATAATCTCATAGTTATAGGAACATGTATGGGTCATGAAGAAAGCATTAACATACTAAACGATCAAGTGTTAAGCTAACGGAATGGGTCATGTCAATCAGATCATTCAACTAATGATGTGACCTTGTTAATCAAATAACAACTCCTTGTTCATGGTTAGGAAACATAATCATCTTTGATTAACAAGCTAGTCAAGTAGAGGCATACTAGTGACATACTGTTTGTCTATATATTCACACATGTATTATGTTTCCGGTTAATACAATTCTAGCATGAATAATAAACCTTTATCATGATATAAGGAAATAAATAATAACTTTATTATTGCCTCTAGGGCATATTTCCTTCAGCTATCACTAGTTCGCCAAACTTGTGCAAACGAGCATTACAACCAGCAACACAGACAACCACCATTCACAGTGGTAGATGCGTGCAGTAGATAGATGCATGAAGAAAACTGAATTACTATAACAGAATACTTCATGGAGAAGTTGGATATGATGCATCGTGCAAGCAACTAATTTAGTAAGAAGTATTCCACATATCAGGTGCAGCTTGCAAGCCAGCATGGAGAAAAATACACATCTTCTCAGTGTCAGCTGCGACGAAGGGTGCAAACAGGAAACACGCTGAAACTTGACTGTTATGAAAACCATTGATCAAGTGGTCAAATCAATTCTCTAGTTCACCAAGTAGTTATATGAGGCATCAAGATTGCTAAATATCAAGAAGACCACTTAATGAACAGAATGAAGCAGAGACCATGAGGCAGATCAACTGGCAAATATTTCAAAAATAGAGCAAAACGGCTTGCTAATTTTGGCATCAACGAATTTGGGACAAGGAGGACAAGCTAGCAGAATGCATTTAATAAAATGGATTGCTTTTGGCTGCTGTAGTAGTACATATATACATGCTAACGACATGAAGGTTCCATCAGGCCATGATCAACTACTCCAAACCATTGCCTGCTTTGCAAAAAAAAATACTAGATGAATCTCACTAACAGGAGCACTAGGTGATTAATGGAAAAAGTAATCTGCAGATTACACAGTGAACAAGTGAAGGATTTAGATCTCTCCCTATGGAAGAAGTAAGTGGATGAAGACATGCAGCAGCTGGAGAAGCCTTGCATCATTGGTTTGGTCGGGTCAACCCCAGAAGGAGCACCGATGTACATGATCAGCATCCGAGCGGCTCAACCTTCCTATCCCCTACCTCAACTCGACCCGGCCTCAAGGAACCAGCAGCGCCACTGTACCTGGGTCATATTTAGGTACACAATTAGGTAATATGTTAACATTTAGTTACCATGAAAATAAAACAACGAACTCGGATAGGCATTAGCAGTGTAGTACAGAATGTATCACTCTAACTTTGGGAAATAGTTAGTCTGGTGGGTATCCAGTTTACTTGCATATGACCAACACTAACCAGTATGAGTTCGTTCAATAACTAAAAAGTACTCAATAAATTATACAGAATTTAAAGGATTATTAGTTTTTTTGTGGGCCTTTGATGCTAGAGTAAGAAGAGGCAAATGGGTGAATAATACGTAGTGGAAGCACCAACAATAAATACTCAATCACAGTAGACAGTACTAGTAAGTATATACCGTGGGTCATGGCTCTGAAATCCTTATAACCAGAGATTCATGTACCCAACTGAAGCAAAAACTAGCAGCAGAAAAAAGCCCCTCCTACTGACTGATTGCTCCAGAAAAAAACCCATCCACAGCCAGCATAATCATATTTGATTTATTTCATCTTAGCTATTAGAGGGTACGAAACTAAGTGCAGTTTACAGATTGCTGCTAAAATTCCCTTCCATCATCTATCCATAATTAGCACTATTATCCTTCTTTTATTTTCATTTGCTAGGAATAATTAACACTATTTGATATGAACGCATACTACACTAGTGGAGGTGGAGCCAGGAACAAACCTGCATGACATGAACCGGCAAGTCAAACCTACACTCCACTAGTATAGTATTTCTCCGTCTCGGAAACTAGGCACCCAAAATTAAGATCACAAACACCAATTAGCTACTCCATCTATCGTACTAAAATATTACCACTGTATCAAATTTCCTATATCAGAAAACTTGTGCATCTTTTTCAATCCAGTTTTTCTGCCAACAAATTAAATTACTGCAGATTACTATACACCCAACCATGATACAGGATATAAATTAAGTTTAAATGCAATGTTCACACAGCTGACAGTTCCATTTGAGTAATTTGGATGACATTTTCTTCCTGGTATGCCCTCTAAGTATTGCTCGAAGTTCAGACTTGGATCCCAAACTTTTACCTACATGCAAAATCACTGTATCAATCACAATCCACATTAAGGGCACACATGGATACACACAATTGTTCATGAAGAGATTTCACTGTATCAATCACTATCGACAGAGAATCTGAAAACGATTTACAGTAGCATTGGATCTAAATTATAGATTATTGATACGTCTCCAACGTATCTATAATTTATGAAGTATTCATGCTATTATATTATCCATCTTGGATATTTTATGGGCTTTACTATGCACTCTTATATTACTTTTGGGACTAACTTATTGACCCAGAGCCTAGTGCCAGTTCCTGTTTTTTCCCTTGTTTCAGTGTTTCGAAGAAAAGGAATATCAAACGGAGTCGAAACAGAATGAAACCAACTAGAGAAGTTATTTTTGGAAGGAAAGCTACCGGAAAAACTTGGAGTGCACGTCAGGAAAGGAACGAGGGAGCCACAAGGCAGGGGGCATGCCCACCCCCCTAGGGCACGCCCTCCACCCTCGTGGGCCCCTCGTGGCTCCCCTGACGTACTTCTTTCACCCATATATACCCATATACCATAAAAACTTCGGGGAACAGAATAGATTAGGCGTTCCGCCGCCGCAAGCCTCTGTAGCCACCAATAGTCAATCGGGACCCTATTCCAGCACCCTGCCGGAGGGGGGGGGGAAACCCTCACCGGTGGTCATCTTCATCATCCTGGCGTTCTCCATGACGAGGAGGGAGTAGTTCACCCTCGGGGCTGAGGGTATGTACCAATAGCTATGTGTTTGATCTCTCTCTCTCTCGTGTTCTTTATTTGGCACGATCTTGATGTCTCGCGAGCTTTGCTATTATAGTTGGATCTTATGTTGCTTCTCCCCCTCTACTCTCTTGTAATGGATTGAGTTTTCCCTTTGAAGTAATCTTATCAGAATGAGTCTTTAATGATTTGAGAACACTTGATGTATGTCTTGCCGTGCGTATACGTGGTGATAACGGGTATCACGTGATTCACTTGATGTATGTTTTGGTGATCAACTTGCGGGTTCCGCCCTGAACCTATGCATAGGGGTTGGCACACGTTTTCGTCTTGATTCTCCGGTAGAAACTTTGGGGCACTCTTTGAGGTTCTATGTGTTGGTTGAATAGATGAATCTGAGATTGTGTGATGCATATCGTATAATCATACCCACGGATACCTGAGGTGACATTGGAGTATCTAGGTGACATTAGGGTTTTGGTTGATTTATGTCTTAAGGTGTTATTCTAGTACGAACTCAAGGGCTGTTTGTGACACTTATAGGAATAGCCCAACGGATTGATTGGAAAGAATAACTTTGAGGTGGTTTCGTACCCTACCATAATCTCTTTGTTTGTTCTCCGCTATTAGTGACTTTGGAGTGACTGTTTGTTGCATGTTGAGGGATAGTTATATGATCCAATTATGTTATTATTGTCGAGAGAACTTGCACTAGTGAAAGTATGAACCCTAGGCCTTGTTTCAACTCATTGCAATACCGTTTACGCTCACTTTTATCATTAGTTACCTTGCTGTTTTTATATTTTCAGATTACAAAAACCTATATCTACCATCCATATTGCACTTGTATCACCATCTCTTCGCCGAACTAGTCCACCTATACAATTTACCATTGTATTGGGTGTGTTGGGGACACAAGAGACTCTTTGTTATTTGGTTGCAGGGTTGTCTGAGAGAGACCATCTTCATCCTACGCCTCCCACGGATTGATAAACCTTAGGTCATCCACTTGAGGGAAATTTTATACTGTCCTACAAACCTCTTCACTTGGAGGCCCAACAACGTCTACAAGGAGAAGGTTGCATAGTAGACATCAAGCTCTTTTAAAGCGCCCGTTCTTTGGGGAGGTGAGTGCTTGAAGGTATATCTTTAGATCTTGCAATCGAACCTTTTGTCTTGTTTTATCACTAGTTTAGTTTATAAAAGAAAACTACAAAAAAATTGGAATTGAGTTTGTCTCATACGCTTCATCTTTTTAATATCTTTTGTGAGTATGATGGGAAGGAAAGTTGTAACAGCCCCAAAATTGGGTTATCAATTTTTGTGCTGTTATTCTTTCCTAGCACTCATTTTCAAAATTTTCTCCTGAGTTTGCTGGATGACTCTGAGAAAATTTTTCATTTCCTACCTTTCAAAACCTTGATCATGTCTTTTTCAGTGGGCAAGACCTCATTTTCATCATCTCAAGTCCTCTCAAACCCTAATTCCAAATTTTTGGAATTTGGATAGGTCCTTTGTGCTAACAAAGGAGCCATCATTTCCCTTGCTTTGTTGATCCTCCCAATTAGTCCCAGAGACCATTCTACCTTTCTGAATCTTGGATATGCAAAAATATTGCTAAGTCCAATGCAATATTTTGAATTATGATTTATTCCTTTTCTTGCGTTTCTGAGGAATAAAATCCAAAGGCATAGCAAGCCATCTCCTAAATTCATGAGAATTGGTGGAGTTGATGCTTACGCCTAATCCAAGCTCTCGCAAGTATATTGGCCATAATTAAATTAAGAAAATTGCCTTTTCCTATTTAATGCCAATATTGCATTTCTGCCATTTTCCATAGGAACTACTATTGTTATAGCATAGAAAATTCCCACATAAATTGTGGAGCTTATCCTTGCTATATAATCACTAGTTCCATCCTAATCTCATGATTCTACAGTTCAGAATTTGGCACATGATCCAATGTAAGTTTCTGCCTTCTCTGAAATTTTGCAAAGGAAGTGCTTTATTCCTAAGTCTCCTAAGTCTAATTGAGCTGCAATTTGGCAGGGTGATTAACAATGTTAAATAACCCATGGATACCAAAGATGAGCTCAATCCATTCATCCTAGCTCCCTGTGCAATTTTTCAAAGTTTCAGACCAGAACACAAGTTTATGAAGGAAGTACCTTCATAGTGTTTCCAAATGGGATGAAACTTTTCCATCCTCTCAAGTATCTCAAATCATTAGCCTGCACCCAAATTCAGTTCATTTCATTGAACTATGTGGGCACAGGAGCAATTCTTGTTTTCTGTCCAAATTTTTAGTTTGTGAAGCAAGGGTATTTTATCTTGCTCCATTATGGCTGATAATTTTTTCAGGCCTTCTACTATCTATATGATCCATCTCCACAAGATTGTGGCTCATTTCTTCTAGCCAATTGCCCTGAGGATTTTTCTGAAGTTTTTGGATAGGAATGATAGCTGTGAAGGAAGTACCATTTTGGTGAGTCCATTTGGTATGAACTTTTTACAGCATCATGGTATGTTCAAATCATCAGACTTTGCCAACTTATAGCTCAATAAATCACTCCTAGTGAGTGCTTCATCATGATTCAGTTTCTGGGTCAGTTTTGGTGGTTGTACAACAACTATGGTAAATAGTTGCCCATTTTACCTCAAAACTCCCAGGACCGTAGTCCTTTATACCCTAACCCTTCCAGACATCAAGTTCACCTTTTACCCTCTCTGGTTTAATCTCTAGAACGTGGTAAAGTTTTCAACAGCAAACTTGTGCAGCTTGTTTTACTCAGTTCCATTTGTCTCTGCCCGATCCTTTACCGTAGTAATACTCCACGCTGGAAGGACTACGCGGTAGACATGGACTTACAGCCGTAAAAACCCTAGAGCGCGCCATGCCAGTGGTGACTACGAGGGCAGCCAGCCAAAACGGTGGTCTAGCCACTGTTGTCGTTGGCAGCGCTGCTCCGGCCGTCTCTGGCCTCGCCTTTAATGCCCAATAGTTCCCCCTCGGCGTCCTCTCCCCTCTGGACCTCTGGCCCCCTTCGTTTTCTTCTCCGGCGAGCCGTGCCAACGACCGGAATAGTGCGCTCCTGTGCATCATCGTCTTCCTCGACGGTGTCCGCTTCCTCCTCTTGTCCTTGAGCCTTGCTCGATTCCGTGAGCCTCTGGCGCTTGTCCGGACCCTCCTCGTCGCCGTCCCGCCGCTCCCCGTGAGCTTTGGCCGCGCCTGCCGATGCTGTGCCCTCGCCGGTGCACGGACACGTCGCCTGACGCGTGGCACCTCGCCCCCCTTCCCGAGCTATCCCGCGGCTATAAGTAGAGCCCTCGAGCTCTTCCGCAGCCACAACGCCTCTCATAGCCTCCCCAGTCGCCTCGGAGCTCCACTTCCCCCTCCATGGCCGAATGGCCGCCGCCGATCCCCCTCGGCCATTCTCTCCCTTGGCCATCCTCGCCTTGGTCAAGAGAACCCCATCGACGCGCCTTGCTCAGTGGGTCGTCCACCCCTTGCCCCTCCATTGCCCCATCGGAGCACCTTGCTCGATGGTGGCGGCTCCCTCTCCGCCGTGAGCCTTGCTGCTCCGTTCCCCGTCCTCCTCGCTGGCAATGCAGGCCACCTCTGGATGCGCCTCTCCCTCCCGATCACCTGGATAGGCCGCACGCCTCGTATGGTGGCCGGAGTCTCCGGCGTTTGCCGTCGGGGCGGGCACCTCTCTCCGGCCAAGCGCGCGTCGAGTGGAGGAAGAAGAAGGCCAGGCGGGCCCCGCCCGCGTTGACCCTGCCTCTGGGCCCCACCCGCCGGCCTCTGCGCTGACCGGGCCGGCTCGCTGAGCTGGCATAAGTGGAGACGGCTTCGGTAGAGTGCCCTTTCCTCTGGAGAAGGCGTATTCCGCCGCGGCCTCGCGCTCGAAGGCGCTTTCCCTACGCGAAAGCGTATTTCGGGAAGTGCGCTTTCATTCACCGAAAGCGTATTCTTCCTCTTCTTCGAGCCAGAATGCATTTTCCTCTCTGGAAAGCGTATTTCTGAGGAAGACGCAATCTGTTTTTCTGCCAGGGCCCAGTTTGTAATGATTTTCTTTACAGATAGGTCCCTGGTAGTTAAACAGTCATAACTTTTTACCCGTAGCTCCGAATAAGGTGAATCCAAAACCCACGTTTTCATTTCGTCGAGCCTGTTCTGTTGATGTCATTTTCATAATATTTTCACAGAGTGAAAATGACCATTTTGCCCATGCCCGTAAACAGCCCCCTCCGAGAGAGAACTGTTTCCGGCAAACCTTTCCGCGATCGTTCCCATTTCTTCCCGGAATATTTGTCGACCCCCTGGCAAGCCAACCTCTTATCATGAGCCCCGAACTTGCATGTTGACTTTGCTTGCACCTTGTGTGTGTGTAGTTGTAGTTGTTTCATATCGTTTTCATCGGCAGTTATTTCTTTATGCCTATCTTACATGCTTGTGTTTTCATGATACCTTTGCCATGTTAGTTAAAATGTTGTTATTAATAATGCCATGTCACTACTCTAGTTTATTTGCATGTCATTGTTATAAATGTATGAGGATTTTAATCCACCGTTGATATGCTAGCACTTGGTATTGCCATGTTCTTTACATTGTAATTGTGCACTTGAGCAGTTTGATATTTCGCCATGCATTTGTATGCTGCATGCTCATTGTTGCATTCATGTTAAATATGCTCATGATGATGGAGAAGTTATTAAATTGACTTGATAATAACAAACCTCCTCCGTCATCGATGGGATCGAGTCATAGTGCCGCCAAATCAAACTTTTTTCAGTGCAGCCACATTTGCCTTATGGGGAGGCCTTAATGCGAGCTATTGTCGTGCCTCTCGCCGGTGCCTCCCACTAGGGAAGGTTATGGGCGTGCTTACCCTGATCAGGTAAGAGGACATAACCTTGTGTGCCCGTTTTTGAGATTTTTGGTACCGGTCCCCGTGTGGGAGTGTTTTGACCACGACGGTGGTCGGGGTGTCTTTGGTAGACACGGGGCCACCCAGGACTAGCCCAGTTGGGAGTGGGTCGGAGTGGCCGGGAGAGCGTCATGGCGATGGGTCGGTTCGGAATACCGTTGGTCCACCCGAATGGGATGACGAGGCCATGGATTCCGTGGTGTGGGTACAGTGTGCTACCTCTGCAGAGTGTATATTAAGTCTATCGATAGCAACAGTTCGTAGTAGGTCCCACTATCAGGTTTTGGTCGAAATGGAGGATAAACATGAAATAATTAAGTTATTAAATAAATGAGGATGTGGTGACTTGAACTGTGAGATAGTCGTGAGAAGTCACGACGATGTTTTGATATGATCACGAGACGAGGTCTCAGTGAGTGTTGGAGACCAAGTGTTGGTCATGGTTGTGATCACCGGAGAGATCACTGTTCGGTTGCGAGGCAACCTGTTGGTAAGAGAGTCTGAGGGACTCGGTGCACAATTTTGGTTGCATTGCATGAGAACTATATCATATGTTGCATTTATAAACCTAAGGCAGAGCAGAATATGATTGCATAAAGTTAACATGCTATGTCTGCACTGGATATAATCGGTAGTTTATTTCCAGCATAGTTTCATGATGCCATGCCATGCTTTGATTGACATGTTAAATTATGCCATGATTGGAATGATATGCTATTGCCATGTTAGAAGCATGTTTTGATATGCCATGTCGTTGCCATGTTAGTAGATGCTACGATATTGTTCATGCTTAAGTTGATTTTTATCATGCCATGTTTAGTAACTGATATGAGATAGGCTGTTCCATGCGCTCGGTTCTCGCTTTGTCTTCTGCTTGTTTGGATGCTATGTATTTGGTTGTCTTGCAAGTACATTCAATGTACTGACCTGGCGTGTCATGCCAGTTTTGTAGGTCGTAGCCGAGTTGTTCGCTTGATCCGTCATGCTATGCCGTAACCTTGCCAGTCCTGTGAGTTGTGGAGCCCAGCCAGAGTTGTTATGCTGCCAAACCAAGACTTCTGCCGCCATTCAATCAGACTTCCGCTATCATTTAATAGCCTTAGGGCTATGCCAGATAATTGTATTCATTAATGATGTAATCTCATATACATGTATTTGATGAATATTCTTGTACCTGGAATGCTGTATTATGGACCTGTCGTGCGTCAGGTGTTATCCTGGGCTAACGTGCGAAGGTTGTCGGTGTCAAAACCGGCGGATCTCGGGTAGGGGGTCTCGAACTGTGCATCTAAGGTGGATGGTAACAGGAGGCAAGGGACACAATGTTTACCCAGGTTCGGGGCCTCTCGATGGAGGTAATACCCTACTTCCTGCTCGATTGATCTTGATGATATGAGTATTACAAGAGTTGATCTACCACGAGATCGTAGAGGCTAAACCCTAGAAGCTAGCCTATGGTATGATTGTTCTTCTACGGACTAAACCCTCCGGTTTATATAGACACCGGAGGGGGCTAGGGTTACACATAGTCGGTTACAATGGGAGGAGATCTACATATCCGTATCGCCAAGCTTGCCTTCCACGCCAAGAGAGTCCCATCCGGACACGAGACGAAGTCTTCAATCTTGTATCTTCATAGTCCAACAGTCCGGCCAAAGGATATAATCCGGCTGTCCAGATCCCCCCTAATCCAGGACTCCCTCAGTAGCCCCCGAACTAGGCTTCAATGACGATGAGTCCGGCGCGCAGATTGTCTTCGGCATTGCAAGGCGGGTTCTTCTCCAAATCCCGAAACCTGTTAAATAGTGTCCGGCTTCTCATAAATACTTGCGCTTCTTGGCTTCCATTCCCAATAATGGCCATCTTCCACGTGTCGAACGAATGCGAGGAGCCATGGCGTTTTTACATTTAACACCCTAGCTATGTGAACAAACTGCCTACTTAAAGAGACGAGGATTCTCAGATCCAAATCACACCATTCTTCAGTGTGCATTCATGGGAGGCCTTCGAGCGAAACCCATCCCAACATGGCCGGGCCCGCCAGCCTCCTCCTCTCGCTTAGTAGCCCTAAGCCCGAGATTGGATGAAGTGTTCCGTCCCACATAGCCAATTAGTGAAGCTACTGCACCGAGATTCCTCCCCGGCGTACATGGTGCTGTTGAGCCAAGCTTGCCACCTATAATGGCAGAGAGCAAGCGGAGAGCTTTCAGACTCCTCCAAGGGGAGCGGGTATGCCTCCTTCCTTATTTATTAAGGGACTCGGATTTCCAATCCATCTATTCATGCGAGGGCTCACAGTTTTCTGACCTCCAAGCGCATAATCTCACCCCTGCCTCCATATTGCACATCGCTGGATATGTGGCCCTTTGCGAGCTGTTTCTGGGCTGCGAAGCTCATTTCGCGCTGTGGAAAATGCTATTCTACCTGGTGCCCCATACACAGGGGGGCTCAATCTTTCAAGTGGGCGGAGCCAAAATATGGCGCATCGCTAGGACCGGATACCTATCTGGTACCCCGAAGAAGACATCCGAAGACTGGCCTTCGGAGTGGTTCTATATAGAGGACGTCCCTCTTCCAGGTCCTATTCGGATCGGCCTTCCTGAGTTCAACAATGCTCCTCTGAAGAAGCGCCTAAGCTGGCGACCAAGGAGCCCTCAGGAGGAAGATGATAGAGACATTTCTTACCTGACGGGCCGGATAAAGGTATTGGCTCTATCAGGACTGACTATACCCGAGGTTATGTCGATATGCATTATGCGAGGAGTGCAGCCGCTTCAATATCGAGGCCGCCCTATGTGGGATTTTAACGGGGAAGACGATGCCACTCGCTGCGGTCGTAAGGGGCCGGACTCAGCTGCCACTCTGGCAAAAATTTTGTCCGGTCTGTACAAGGGAGAGGAAGAGGAGTTCCTTCGCATCAAGCCGCGGGACGGTTTCTCCATGTACAATCCTCCGAGCTGGGTAAGCTGCCACTTTTCATGCCCTTCCCTTCCGCATTTCCGCAATAGATATCTTATTTTGCCAGTTCACCGCAGGAGCTGCGCAAGGCAGTAAGGGAGATTAACAGCCCACCTCCACAACCAGAGGAACCTGAATGGTCCCTCGACCCTGGCCTTCAAGAGGATCCGGACATATTCATGGAGCTGATCGATAGGATATTTTATCAATTAAGCCACGATGAGGCCATGGTGGCTATTACAGCCGACTATCCGGGGCTACTCCACCTTTCGCAGTAAGTGAGACCAGGGGCCCAACCTTTGAGAAGTATCCCTCTCCATGCTCCTCACCTACCGTGTCTGTACGGTGTCTTACAGGGAAGGTCCTCCGGACGCCATGCCGAGCCCGTGGCGAGTGGCCAACAAGGGATACCGAGGTCAGGCAGACTGAAAAGGAAAGCGGTTCGGATTGAGACGCCGTCGCAGAGGTATGATATAAAACCTCGCTCCATGGGCGTTGTCTTTGAAAACATAATAATACCCATGTTTCCCAGAAGGAAAAACACTCACCGGACTATATCCGGAGAAGTTGCCGATCACGCCTCCACTAGCCGGACTCCAGGGTCGGACACGGAGGCGGGGCACGCATCGGATGTTCCTCCTACAGAGGATGCGGATAAAATATCCGCTACAAATTCCGAAGTGGAGAGTGCCATGAATCACAGGCGTCGCCGGGCCGTACTCCGTGACGCTTGTTTCTCCCAAGAGGCGTTTGATGCCTTCAACGCGGGAGACGCGTACATCTGTGCTGCTCAAAATGGAATTGCCAGAGCCACGGACCCGTATGTAAAGGATATACGGGTAAGAAAATTTGATGATTATATATATCAGTAGCCCCTGAGACTTCAAGAAGTTGGCACAACTGATTTAAGGATCATTATCTGTGCAGGTTCTTACAGAAAAGAATACCAATTGTCTCAAGAGCTGGAAAAGTGCAAGGCCCATTTCTGAGACGCAGAGGCCGCGTTGAAGGAGTCTGAGAAGGCCTCCTCCGGTAACACCCGCTTTTTTTTAAAAGAATGACAGGTACCATATAGGATGCGGCATGCATGCAATTCTGACAATAAATATTGCAGATACCGCCGGAGTGAATCCGGATGAGCAACATGTCGTACGGCAGCTAAAGGCTGGCGAGCGCGTGCTTACAAAGGTTAGGCAGGAGAAAAACAATCTCCAAGATGCCAATAACCAGCTGAGCGAGGAACTAAAGGATGTTCGCGCCCAGTTGTCGGACTCCGTGAAGGAGAACAAGCGGCTTCGACGCGGCATTTTCAGTGAGTGCTTGAACGAACTATAAAAAGAATTCGGCGAAGAAGCCAGCTAACAGAGTTATGTCTGTAGGTATGCTGACAGGTCGTCCCGCGAATGAGATGCCCGGGTCTGCGGGTGATCTTCTACCAGAGCTCTCACAACTGCACGAACAAGTTCGGCAGGTGATGCAAGGTATTGCCCAGGCCTTGTGGTCATCCGTCTCCCTGCCCGAAGGCCTTGGAGAGCTTGCGGAGAAGCTTAAGGGAGCGCGGCGGTGCTTCCGATTATGGAAGATATCGGCCTGCCGTCAAGGTGCCAGGGAAGCCTGGGCCATGGTGAAGACGCGGTATACCAAGGCTGACCCAAACCACATGGCCGAGGTCGGACCTGTGGGGCCTGATGGGAAAGAAATCCCTGTCAGTTTGGTGTATCACCAAGTAGAGTTAGCCGCCAAGTATTCTCAATAGGATCGTAGGCTAGACAGCCTATTGGATGGCATAGAAGAGGAATTTAATCAGTCTAAGTGACTATGTAATTTAAATGACATGTAGAATGTCTCTAACCGGATTGTAAATCATTTTTCATGGCGGACCTTTTCTCTTCAACCTCTGGACCCGATAGTCCGGAGTGTATCCGAATATCCGCTAAGTTATGTAAAAACCAGGGTACGCGTGGAAACCAGGCGTAGGGGTCATAAGTGCTTGAATAGACAAGTACCCAACTAGTTATGTTATATTACATGGGTAGTAATAAACATCTTCCAGGGAGAATAGTTCCGTTAAGGGTTCCTTTCCACAGGTACGCATGCCCTAATGTGCATGTCCGAACTGCGAGAAGAAACGCAGAGCAAAAACATCTGAGGGCAAGGGGAAGAATAAAAGTCATCTTTTATTCAATGACCGAATATTCCCTTAAGAACGCTAGCTTTCGGCTTCACCCGGTCGAGGTACACATCCGGTGACCCGGCAGTAACAATCGCAGAGGTGCTCCCCTTATGCCCTAGCCGAATTAACGAGAACTTAGGGCATAAATACAAGAGCCAGGCAACCCAGCTTGGCCAAAACTTAAGTCATATCGATGCATATAGTGGCGAAAAAAGGTACATGCGGAAGCATAACACATGTGCGGGGCGTGAAGCCCATAAAATAAGTAAGCTTCTGTACAAGAAGCCCCCAGGTATAATGAGCGCGGCTAGCGCATCAAGGTTGTGTAATCAAAACACATCTTAGCCCTTCAAGGCCTCAAAAGAGAAGGGGAAGAAAGAAAGAAACAAAAGACAGATAACGAATGTATAAAAAATTGACAGAGGTAAGGAGACAAACACGGAGTTCGGCACTAGGCATAGAATCTTCGGAGTCTGGCTGCGTTCCATGGATTTGGCTCGAGCCGATTGTCCGATGCATCCCGCATACGGTACGCTCCACCGGTTAGAACCTGGTCAATAACGAAGGGACCCTCCCATTTGGGCTTGAGCTTGTCCTTTTTCTTCTCCGGTAGGCGTAGAACTAGCTCGCCAACATTATAAGTTTTGGCCCGTACTTCTCTGCTTTGGTATCTTCTAGCCTGTTGCTGATAGAATGCGGAACGAGCTTTTGCCACGTCACGCTCCTCCTCAAGGGCGTCCAAACTGTCCTGTCGATCGAGCTCGACCTCTCTTTCTTCTTACATGCGCACTCGAGGTGCCGTACACCATAAAGAATGGTGTGTATCCGGTAGTGCGATTCGGCGTGGTCCGCAGCCCCCAGAGTACGGAGTCGAGCTCCTCTACCCAGTGCGTGTTAGATTCCTATAAGTACCGCACTAATCTAGGTATGATGCCGCTCAAGATAAGACCATTTGCTCGTTCGACTTGACCGTTAGTTTGTGGATGATAGACAGAAGCATAATCGAGCTTGATGCCCATATTGCTGCACCATAGTTTCACCTCGTCGGCAGTGAAGTTCGTGCCGTTGTCAGTGATGATGCTGTGGGGGACACCATAACGGTGTACAACCCCGGATATGAAGTCTATCACTGGTCTGGATTCGGCCGTTTTAACAGGTTTGGCTTCTATCCATTTGGTGAATTTATCCACCATTACCAGTAAGTATTTTTTCTTATGGGTTCCCCCTTTAAGGGGTCCAACCAAGTCAAGCCCCCGGACTGCAAAAGTCCAGGTAATGGGTATTGTTTGTAGGGCGACGGGTGGCATATGGCTTTGGTTTGCAAAAAGCTGGCAATCGACGCAGCGTTGGACCAAGTCCTGTGCATCTGCCCGGTCCGTTGGCCAATAAAATCATGTACGGAAGGCCTTACTTACGAGGGCCCGGGCTGCGGCATGGTGGCCACCGAGTCCAGCGTGGATTTCTGCAAGAAGAGTTCGCCCTTCCTCTTCAGAGATGCACCTTTGAAGGACTCCGGTGGTGCTTTTCTTATAGAGCTCTCCCTCATGGACCTTGTAAGCTTTGGATCGCCGCACAATGCAGCGTGCCTCATTTTGGTCCTCGGGAAGTTCCTGCCTAGTTAGGTAGGCCAGGAATGGTTCATTCCATGGGGCGATGACGACCATTATTACGTGGGCTGAAGGTGTTATTTGAGGTGGCGGAGCCACCGATTATGTCGAGTGTTCGGTATCTGGCGTTGTAGCCGGGTCCGGGATGTTGTTGCTTGTTTCCCCTTCCCATACCATGGATGGCTTAAACAGCCTTTCCAAGAATATGTTGGGTGGGACTGGATCACGCTTGGCGCCGATACGGGCGAGGATATCCGCCGCCTGATTATTTTCCCGAGCCACATGGTGGAATTCGAGCCCCTCGAACCGAGCTGACATCTTGAGTACGGCATTGCGATAGGCAGCCATTTTCGGATCTTTGGCGTCGAAGTCTCCATTTACTTGGGATATTCCGAGGTTCGAGTCCCCGCGCACCTCCAAGCGTTGAATGCCCATGGAAACTGCCATCCGGAGACCATGTAACAGGGCCTCGTATTCGGCGGCATTGTTGGAGTCTGTGTACATTATTTGGAGTACATATTGGACTGTATCTCCGGTAGGGGACGTCAGGATGACGCCAGCCCCCAGACCAGCCAACATTTTAGATCCGTAGAAGTGCATAATCCAATTGGATTATGCGCCGTATTCTTTAGGGATTTCGGCTTCTATCCATTCGGCGACAAAATCGGCCAATACCCGCGACTTAATAGCTCGCCGAGGTTTATATGTTATGTTGAACGGGAGGAGCTCAATGGCCCATTTGGTAATCCGGCCTGTGGCGTCGCGGTTGTTTATTATGTCGTTCAGTGGTACTTCCGAGGCCACTGTAATTGAACACTCTTGGAAGTAGTATTGTAGCTTCCGGGATGCCATGAATACCGCATATGCTATATTTTGATAATGCGGGTACCGTGATTTGCATGGGGTGAGGACAGTGGATACATAATATACCGGCTTTTGAAGGGGGAATTTATGTCCGTCCGTTTCCCGTTCAACGACGAGCACTGCGCTTACGACTTGATGAGTCGCCTCTATATATAGCAGCATTGGTTCGCCGATGTTTGATGCGGCCAGGATTGGGTTGGTGGCCAGTATGGCTTTTATTTCTTCCAATCCGGCGGTGGCAGAATCCGTCCACTCGAAGTGTTCGGTGCGCCGAAGAAGGCGATAGAGAGGTAGCGCCTTTTCTCCTACTCGGGAGATAAAGCGGCTTAAGGCCGCAACACATCCAGTTAATTTCTTGTCACATCCCTAGTTCTGGTTTGCTCTAGGCTAGCTAGTCATGTGTGCATCATGTTTAAATTTCAATGAATTTGAAATGGGGACATGTGAAAGCCTCAGAAATCATTTCTGAAAATGACCAAGATACAAATTGCTTCAAATAGGTCCCAGAAAATGTTCATGTTTCTCTATGAAAATATTGGCCAGAAGTAAAATTCAAACCAATATTTTAAGGAGCTCATAAATATTTATTTCGGGCATTTGAAGCTAATGCAATAACTATTTGCATTGGATTTATATTTGCTATATATCGAATATGTGTCCAATAATTCTGAGAAATTGTGAGGGGCATTGGAATAATCCTTTTAAGTCCCTGCAAAATTATCAGAAGAAAGCAAAATGGTTTAGTGCTTAAAACTAAATCAAAACAAAACAACAGAAATAAACAAAACAGAATTAAAAGGAGAGAGAGAGAGAGAAAGAACCTAACCTAACTTACAGCCAGCCCGTCAGTGTGGCCCAACCGAAAGCAGGCTAATCGCAGCCCACCCCACCACCGCCGTCATCCCTCCTCTTGCCGGAAAGGCGAGAGAGAAGACAGCCACGGCCTTGGCATGCCACCGGCATTGCCTGCTACCCCCCTCGTTGCCGGGACGTCGCCACACTACCCCCTGGACCCCCTTGACCGCTCCCCTCTCTCCCTGCCTCGCCTCTCTCGCTCTCTCTCCCGAAGCCAAGCGAGCTCGTCGCCGCCGCTCATCGCCTACGTAGCCACCGCCTCCCCCTCAACTTCTCTGACCGGTCCAGAGGCTCCGCCTCGACCCCCTCTTTCTTCCACCCCGAGCCTCGCCACCGCGGGAGCCCCACATCGCCGCCACGAGTCGTCTTCCCGAGCACGGCCGGACTCCATCGGCAACCGTCGCCTTCCGGTCATCCCCGAGCCAGCTAAGCCTGTCGTAAGCCTCACCGTGAGCTCCCGGTCCTTTCCCCCTTAAGCATGTCGTCGTTTTCGTTCCGTAGCCGCTGATTCCACCGGAGCCGCGAGCTCGGCCCCGCCGGCCATGTCGCCGCCGTGGCCAGGGCCACCGCAGCTCATACCCGCGCACGTCATCGCACTCAGCTATCTCCCAGAAGGCCAACGCCGCCGCCCAACTCTCTGTCGTGCCCCAGACACCCAGCAGCGCACATGGCCGAACTCCGGCCGCCGCCTTTGAGCTCGCCGCCGTTGATATAGGTTGCCCCCGGCATAACTGACTGCACCACTCGACGCGCGGGATCTCCAGCGTCACGTAGATGCCCTCCGTCGGCCATTTGGTCGCCGGAGGAGGAATCCCGAATGCCTCCGCCGTCTCTGGCCTCGCCAGCGACTCGACGCCGGTGGGTTTGACCTCGCTGACCAAGTTGACCCCGGGTGGGCCCAGTTTGACCCCTCTGGGTCTATGACAAATGGGACCCGCCTGCTAATTAAGTTAGGATTAGGACTAACTAAAAATTAGTTAGACTAATGACACTGACACACAGGACCCACTGGTCGAGGTTTGACTGGCCGACCAGTTGACTTCTTTGAGGTCACACCTATGTCATCTTGTGTGATAACTTATTTTCTGGAATTATTTTTATATAGGAAATTCCAGAAAATGTTGCAAACTTCAAAAATTCATAGAAATTCAACTGTAACTCCAAATTAAATAATTTATATATGAAAAACGATCATAAAAATCCAATCTATCCATCTGTACTATTCTCATGCATGTTAAAACAAATTATACCTGTTGATCAGGTCAAATAAATTAAATGGCATTTAAACTCTCACATATGGAGTTTGAATTTGAACCTAGTGTTCAAACCAACCCCATTTAACTTGTTGCTAGATGCATTAGGCCAATCAACAGAATATTGCCATGTCATCTTCATGCATCATATTGTTGCATGGCATTGATTGTGTTTCTCCTTTGTTTGTCGGTGTTTGTCCCCTCTCAATAGACAACGTACCGACAATGAGTTCGATGACACCGATGAAGAACTATATTATCTTCAGGCAAGCAAAACCCCCTTGTTCATTCTGATACAATCCCACTCTCTCGCTCCTGCTCTCTTTTACTGCATTAGGACAATAACGATTCATCTGTTACTTGCTGCGGTAGATGAACCCCTTTATCCTCTGCATGACCTGTCATTCCACAGTAAATAGATGAAACCCACTAGCATGAGTAGGAGTTGTTTCAGCCCTGTTGTGCCTACTCATACTTGCTTGTTTGTCATGCCTGCTACTGCTTAGAGTTGAGTCGGGTCTGATTCATCGGGGATGAATCGGAGTTGTGTGAACATGTCCTACTATGTGTGAGCTAAGTGTGTGAACACGATTTGGTAAAGGTAGCGGTGAGAGGCCATGTAGGAGTACATGGTGGGTTGTCTCATTGAAGCCGTCCTCGAGGCTGAGTTACGTGTTTGTGATCCATGATTCAGCTACTACCATGCATTGGGCCTGAAATATGACCCCGCTCGACTTCTTAATCACCCTTGTCCTCTGTCCGGGGAGTTGCAAGTAGTTTACGGTGTTTGTAGTATCTTTGGGGGCTGCAGTGGCCCGACCATAAAGGGGTGGGCTGTGTTGCGGTAGGCACGAGGCGGGCATGCCAGCGCCTGGTTGGTGTCCGGAACCACAGTACACATCGTTGGGGCCGTATGTGGAAACCTCGGCGGACTCCCTGCGGATGGAACCTGAATAGGCGATAAACCTGGACTAGAGACTTGAGTGTTTTGGTAGGTCGTGGTCTATACCCACGTCGGCTTTCGCTTGAAGTCTGCCGAGCACATGTCGTGTGCAGACGCTAAGTGGTGGAAACATGTATGAAGAAATACACCCCTGCAGGGTTAACATCATCTATTCGAATAGCCGTGTCCGCGGTAAAGGACTTCTGGGTTGCCTAAAACTGTTCATAGACAAGTGAAAGTGGATACTCTAAAATGCGCAAGATAAGCGTGAGTGCTATGGATGGCGTTCCCGTAGGAAGACGGGGTCGAATCCATAGTGGTGTATTGATTGGTGAATATGTGGACTCGTGTGCGCCACCTCAAAAGAGTTACTTGCAGTCATAGTTTAGGATAGCCACCGAGTCAAAGCTGGCTTGCTGCAGTCAAACTCCACCACCCCCTTTGTTGATAATGATGCATATGTAGTTAGTTACGATGTAAGTCTTCTTTGAGTACATTTGTACTCACGTTTGCTTATTTTATGTTTTGCGAGAGATGTCGGTCTCGCTAGTAGTTCCGATGTGGACTTGACGTTTAGCTTGTTACCTCGGCTACGATCTTGTGCCCTCGGCGAGATCTAGTAGATAGTTAGGCTTCTAAGCCTTTTTCATTTGTAGATGTACGTACTCGGACATGTTAAGCTTCCGCTTGTGCTTTGACTTGTATGCTTTCAGATGTTGGGTCATGAGACCCATGTTTGTAATATCTTAGCTCCTCGGGCCTAATGAATAAATATTTGAGTCGTAGAGTTATGTTGTGATGCCATGTTGTATTTACACATATTGAGCATATTGTGTGTATGTTTGAAATGCTTGGTATGTGTGGGATCCGGCAATCTAGTTATTTATCCTTGGCGACCTCTCATATGGGGAAATGTAGTCTAGTGCTTCTGGCGATAGTAGTCCGCTTCTGACCCGGTTCACCGAGTCCTGCTAGCCCAGCACTCTTGCTCTGGACACTGATTGGCCGACATGTGTTTCACTTCGCCGTTCTTGTGTACATCGCCTTGAAATGTCACGCGGTGACATCCGGAGTCACCGCCTAGCACCTTTCTGACCGGGTTTCCGGAGTCCTGTTAGCCTAGTGCTACAACCCGGATACACACGCTGGCAGCCGACATGCTCGATGTGATTCATGTATACTGTCCCCATGGAGTTAGTGTCGCTTTGGGTTCACGACTAGCCATGTCGGCCGGGTTACATCATATGGATGCTTAGCGACACTATCATATACGTGAGCCAAAAGGCGCAAACGGTCCCGGGCCATGGTAAGGCGACACCCGTGGGAATACCGTGCGTGAGGCCGCAAAGTGATATGAGGTGTTACCGGCTAGATCGATGTGACTTGCACTACAAGAAATATGTCAACTTGTGACCTTGACTATTGGTCACTGAAAGGTCATTGTTTTTCATTTGCGACCTTTTTTTGACCAAAAACAGAAGGTCAAAAGTCGAGGTCATTAATCGACTATAGCGACCTTCTGCATGAGAAGGTCGTGGGACGTTCGATCAAAATATTCCCTCTTGTGGCGTTTTGGTCATTAGCAACCTCCTCGAGCCACGTAGGCATCCAACATGGCAAGCTGATGTGGCACAAGATTCAGCCGGTCCAATTAGGTGTTTTACATGGGTCGAGCCCATTAATTCAGCCTTTTATATATGTTTTTTCCTGTCAATTTACGCTAGCTACATGGGCCAAGCCCAGCAATTCGGCCTTTTTATCTTTTTTTCTCCCAAATTATGTTTAACCAAATGAGTCCAGCCCAATATTTTTCAGGCTTTTTCTTTCCTGTCCAATCCACATTCATTTATTTTTGTTTCATTTTTTGCCCAAAATATTTGTCCAATATAATTTGATCCTTGGCCTCTTTAAGGTCCAACTCCAGCCCATTTAACGAACATTTTCAAACCAGTTTGAATAACAATATGAATCACCACCAATTAGCTGAATATTACAGAAATATCTCAAAACTCACATTCTACAAATTTCCATCACATCCGTATTTTATACAGATCCAAGCAACCTACAACATTACGTATTCAAGCATTCAGCTGCTGAAATACTCTAGAACAGGAAAGAATAAATAGAACTATCTAGTGCTTCACAACAAGAAAACATGTAGTCTGCTTCTTCAAGTACTGCTTCTTCCTTAGCAATGACAGGCTGATGCAAAACATCTGGGCATTCAAAAGAGAACAAAAAGTATGTCACCTATATAAGAAATATTACACGAATACTTTTAAAATAAAAACTAAAGGCACATGAGATGAAACAAGTAATTTGAGATGGAAATTTAGCCAACAGAATTTATATAGAAGATCTTTTTGCAATACAATTATCTTATATGCGTATGAATGACACCCAAGTAATTTGAGATGGAAACAAGTACATCTAGCAATCTAACATGTATAGTGGCACCAGCAAAAGAGCAAGACACGGAAGAATTTTAGCTTTACATAATGTTTACAAGAACAGGACCCTGATACAGGATTTAGCTTGTCCTCAACACTGTTAACAAGGTACTGAAAGTAGCTATGTGCATCAGCCTCACCAAGTCTTATCATGAATTGGTTGCTTTTACAAACTATACTATATTTCTGGATAGCAAACTAAATAGACGGCTGCTCTCAAACCATACATCCAAACAAAGCAAATAAGTACTCTCTGAAACCTTAGAACATGCTTTACAACTCATATGTAGAGGCCAACTTGAAATTATGAGCATAACGAACTCGTTTTTCAGTTAGAAGCTACGCTGTCCAAAACTGTCAGGTAGTGCAGTTTTTTAACTGAACCAAATTCAGTTTACACAAAGGTAAGGAAATACTTCAAAGACTGAGGTAAGGAACTACTTCAAAAACAGAGGTGCTAACTATGTTTACACAGGAAAACTGTACTATATTTCTGGACAGCAAACTAAAATAGACGGCTGCTCTCAAACCGTACATCCAAGCAGAAGCAAATAAGTACTCTCTGAAAACCTTAGAACATGCTTTACAACTCATATGTAGAGGTCAACTTGAAATTATGAGCATAACAAACTCGTTTTTCAGTTAGAAGCTCGCTGCCCAAAACTGTCAGAAAAGCGTATAAATAGATTCAGGCCAATTGGTAGCGTATAAAATGAAATTTCTGCCCGATTCAGTAAAGCGTATAAATAGATTCAGACCAATTGGTAAAATGAAATCTAATCCATGAGATTTAGTCAACTTTAGGGAGCATCGCGAATTCAGACCAATATTTGCAAGCATGTAAATACTGGTTCAACACTAGGGAGTACTGACTTTTGTGGCAGCAAGAAAGCAACTCAATTTGGCAAGCAGTGCAATGCCAAGTGAATTTAGTCAAACATGCAAGTGAATTTAGAGTAGTAGCACTAGGGACTAGCGATTGACAGCAGTAGCACTAGATTCAATCAAATGAAAGTGAATTTAGAGCAGCAGCAAAATTAGGGAATGTGAGAGAGGAGAGGGAGGCTCAACCATGAATTGCTGCTGCCCCATGGTTGGGTATGTAATTGTCGCCGCTCCTCCTTGTGGATGCCGAGGTCGGAGACGCCGAATCCGTGCGGGCATCCACCTCCCATCCGCACGAGCTGAAGCAAACCATAGCAGATGAACATCATTTAAACAGCAATGAACATCATTCAGATGCTATAGAAGCATAACAGAGTGAACATCATTCGCATGCTCTTCAGTACGATATCTCAGATTTTTCAACTAAGCAAAACATGCATACTGTAACACTTCAGTACGAATGTAAGTAATGTCTCTTCCATCATCATCTTCTTGCATAACAACAAACGAGAGGATGCACACATTTTAGTATCACCAATCAGTCTGGTTATCTGCTAACATACAAATAACCAGACACATCTTTACTGATAAACATGACATAGCTATCAGCCATGTGGAAAAAGACAAGCTTATGATGTTACATGCCGATTACAGAGGAGTATTTTCGTGGAACCTGAGCCTAGAGAAGAGAATAAAGGATAAACAGTGGTTCTATAGCAGCCTGGAATATGTGGACGCATATGCATACTGAACAAATGGTATAAGCAGTAGGGGACAAAACATCACAATGGGTCATGCTATCGCCAGGCTTAAATTGTATCCTCATTAGATACTTTGATGTTGATGGTTCCTGATAAGTATGCACAACCTTGTACCGAGCGACAAATTAATGAGATGCTTGATGTCGATGGTTTATACAACCTTGCACCCACCGACAAATTAATGAGACACTTGATCTTGATGGTTGCTACATAACCTTGTGCCTATCGGCAAAATTTTGGTACTGTAGAGTACGACCAGCTATCTACGACGGAGCCGAGGGAACGGTTGCACGGGTCGATTCCTCGATCGCGGTGTCCCTAGAGATCCCAAACGGCTATCCTGTGTAGGACACGTTTCCAAATTCTGAAGGCAGTAGGAACCATAGCAAAACGATTTTATTTACTTGGAAGCGGCTTTGTATGTTCAGTTAGCATAGCAGATAACATTTGCGTAACACTTCAGTACGAATGTAATCTCACCAATCAGTCTGGAACCGCAGGAATCTTGGCATGCACACATTTTAGCAAGCGTCTTCCCTGCGATGGAAACAACACCGACGAGAGATGTCAAACACAAGCCTCACAAAAATTTAGAACAGCAAGGGACGAGTACCGGACGACAGCAGGAAGAAACCACAACTGAGATGCAAGGCCGCAAAACATCGGCACCGTGGACGCCCGTCCATCGAGCCAGCCAGCCTCCGGCAATGGCGGCACGCGAGGTCACCAACCACGGATGCATGCCTGACATGAATGTAATCAGTCTAGGTCCCGCCGTACATGAGAGGAGATGTAAGACTAGGCAAGGACGGCGTACATACCTTGGGCAACTAGGTCCCGCCGGAGATGCACCGTCGTTGACGGCCACCGCAGTAGCAATCTCCGGTGTGGTCCGGTGTGCCGCACCAGACCGAGAGCAGGCGGTGGATCCCGATGCGGCCGGCCTCCATCACGCAGGTGGGTGTGGATCCGGCGCCGCCGTCGCCGGAACTGGTGCGCCCCATCCATCCATCCATGGGTGGGCGTGGGTGGATCCGTGGAAAAGGGGGTTTCCATGGGTGGATGGACGAGATGAGGAGGGAGGTCGGCCGGAGGTGGGGATGGGGCCGGAGACGGGGAGACGAGGTCGCCGGTGGGGGTGGGGATCGGCGGCGGCGGCGGAGATTGGAGAGGAATCGGGGGTGGGGAAGAGGAGCAGTTTGCGGGCAGCTTCGCGGGGCTCCACTCGTGAATCTGGGCATGGGCTCGATCTTGGGTCAGCCTCGACCTTGTCTACGGTGAGGGTCGTCGACGGTGTCAGTGGGGGTGGGGTTGGGGCGGCGGCGGATCGAGATCTGAGGGAGGGAGATGGTTGGAGGCGGCGGCTGTGGATGCGTAGGAGCGGAGCTCTAGGGTTCGCGCAAGAGGGAGAAAGGCTGGATGAATGGATCGATGGACGGATGTTTACTGCGGTGGGCTGCATGAATGGATGGATGGATGTTTGCCATGTCACTGATCCATGCCACAACAGATTGCACCAATCATAATTCAGCTAGTGTAATTTTGTTTTTTCCATCAGTTTTCTTATATTTTGTACCCTCTTATACTGGATAAACATTCAACATATTACCCGTTTATATAAATTTTTCAAATGGCCCAATATTTTGCGCATTTGCGTATCTTGGGACGACAAACAATGTTGATTTGAGGGGTTTTCATTTTGTTTGCATAAAAAAATCATTTTTCAATTTTGGAGTGCGATAATCGGTTTTTTGTGAAGAAGCTACCATATATTTGTTGCAAAATGGTACCAAATCATTTTTCTAAAATATTAGGCTATATTTTACGCACAATTAATGAAATGGTTGGGTGTTAAAATATTTGGTCCACCTCTAGTAAAAAGACAAATTTCCTTGATTCAATAGGAAGCGGCTAAAATTTGAACTGCAACTGCCTCATAGTTTGCTCTTTATTTTTTCCAAAAATCATTTCTAGGTACATAAGTATCTATTTAATTAGATAAACACCAAAAAAAATTAAGATTTAACCACTAGTTAGGAGCGGTCATGCCCGCCGTTTTATTTGCATTTTGAAGCAGGCATAAAATTCAAAAAATCAAAAATTTGGAAAAACTTTGCATTGTGTCATTATATGTGACCAAGTTACCAGGAAAAATAATAAACTTGTGACACGGCAATTCTTTTAAAAAAGTGTTCTCGGAAATGAGCTAACGTCTGTGAAGAGTCATGGCTTTCAACCCAAATGATCAATCTCATGGCCACATTCATGGCATAGTTTGTTCAAATGATCTCATATTATGCACAAGGGTGCATATTGGAATGGCAAACAATGTTGCCTAAGAGATTTTCCATTTTCTTTGGATGAAAAATCATTTCCATCTTAGATTTTTAGAAATGAGTTTTTTGTGAAGTACCTACCAAATAATTGTTGAAAAATTGGACCAAATCATTTTTATAAAATACTAGGCCATATTTAATGCACAATTGACCAAATGGTTGGGTGTCAAAGTTTTGATCCACCTCTCGTGAAAAAGACAAATTTCCATGGAATTCGGTGAGGGAAGCGGGTCAAATTTGAAGCTACTGCCTCATAGTTTGCTTTTTATTTTTCCAAAATCATTTCTAGGTACATAAGTATCTATTTAATCAGAGAAACATCAAAAGTTTTCCAAGATTCAACCACTAGCTAGGAGCGGTCATTCCGCCGTTTTGTAGCATTTTGAAACGGGCATAAAAAATTCAAAAAATTCAAAAAATTGGAAACCTTCGCATTGTGTCATTATATGTGGCCAACTTCCCAGGAAAAATAACAAACTTGTAATATGACAATTATTTTAAAAAAGTGTTCTCAGAAACGAGCTATCATGCGTGAAGATTCATGGCTTTCAAGCCAAATGATCAATCGTATGGCCACATTCATGGCATAGTTTGTTCAAATGATCTCATATTGTGCACAAGGGTGCATCTTGGAATTCAAACAATGTTGCCTAAGGGAGTTTTCATTTTCTTTGCACGAAAATTCATTTTCCATTTTTCGAGTGCCCAAAGGAGGTTTTTGTGAAAGACCTCCCAAATAATTGTTGCAAAATTGTACCAAATAAATTTTCTAAAATACTAGGACATATTTGATGCACAATTGACCAAATGGTTGGGTGTAAAAAGTTTTGATCCACCTCTCGTGAAAAAGACAAATTTCCAACGATTCAGGTGGAAGCGGGTCAAATTTGAACTGCTCCTGCCTCATAGTTTGTTATTTATTTTTTCCAAAAATCATTTCTAGGTACATAAGTATCTATTTAATCAGAGAATCATCAAAAGTTTTCCAAGATTCAACCACTAGCTAGGGCAATTGAAGCCCGTAGTTTTGGTAGCATTTTAAACGAGCATAAAAATTCAAAAATCAAAAATTGGAAAACCTTCGCATTGTGTCATTATATGTGACCAAGTTTCCGGAAAAATAATAAACTTATGTCTGATAATTATTTTAAAAAGTGTTCTCGAAATGAGCTATCATGCGTGAAGATTCATGGCTTTCAAGCCAAATGATCAATCTTATGGCCACATTCATGGCATAGTTTGTTCAAATGATCTCATATTGTGCACGAGGGTGCATCTTGGAATTCAAACAATGTTGCCTAAGGAAGTTTTCATTTTTCTTTGCACGGAAAATTCATTTTTCATTTTTCGAGTGCCCAAAAGGAGGTTTTTTTGTGAAGGAACTACCAATTAATTGTTGCAAAATTGGACCTAATCAATTTTATAAAATACTAGGCCATATATAATGAACAATTGACAAAATGGTTGGGTGTCAAAATTTTTGATCCACCTCACGGTGAAAAAAGACAAATTCTCGTCGATTTAGTTGGGCGGGTCAAATTTGAAGCTACTGCCTCATAGTTTGCTCTTTATTTTTCCAAAAATCATTTCTAGGTAAATAAGTATCTATTTAATCAGAAATACATGGTTTGATGGTGAGACATCGAGGTTTGGGCGGTGGTAGGGCCCCAACTCTAGAGCGCGTAAGCTCGCATGCCCGTCGCGTGGTCACCGCGTGACCGTGGCGTTGCCATGTGTTCTGGGCGGCCTAGGCATGTCTAGTGGGTTGGGCACTCCCCAGGTAGGTGCTAGGAAGAAAATCACAACATAATATTCTCACGAGGAGACCGATCGATGCTTTCGAACATGAATAAGCGACCAAGTGTTTGATTTGCGGCACGGAAATGCACATGGCTAATGGGCGTGAGTTTTGGCTGAGGATGATCAGTTACTAAGAAGACCGTCTTCACAAATTTTCACCTCAAAAGGAGGAGCCTAGGTGGTACTTGCTTTACAAACTACCACCTTTGGACATAAATCTGAATGTTGAAGCTGGGCTCAAAATAATGAATGGATTGAGCTGGAATTTGGTGGAGGATGGTTATTTGGGCATAGGAAAGCACTGTAGAAAATGGATACCATTTGGACATGCCAAAGTGGTACTTCCTTCACAAAGTGCTGCTCCGAACAGAATAGGAAAATGAATATTTTTTTAATTATTTTTGAACTAGGCAAGGAAGATTTTTACATATTTGACGAAGATATGACCCAGAAAATTTATGAGATTTTTTTGGGAATTTTGGGAATGACAGAAATATAGGTTGCTTCACAACCTAGGGCAAACGCCACATGGACATGACACATAGGCAAAAGCCGATGAGGTGGCGCCTAGTCATAGCAACCCACCACAATTTACAAGGCTATGACCATCTATATTGGTCGTTAACAACTAGAAATAAGGCAACGGACTAGCGCTGTTTGCTTTATGACCTTTTCTTGTAAGGAAATTACGACCTTTCTGACCAAAATGGTCGCAATGGTTTAGGGTTTGGAGCCCCTCGAACAACTTTTGACCAATTGGTCTGAAATGGTCATAGATCTATGACCAATTCTTCCGAGGTCAGCGACGGAAGGTCACTAGTTGACATATTTCTTGTAGTGTTGGAATTGGGGTCCTGGCGACTTTGGTATCGAGCTTTGTTGCTGTGGGATTACCAAGCCAAAGCGGTGAAGTTGTGTCTAGAAATGTTTTAGTTATGTAAGGGAATTGATTGTGGAAGGGAGCGTAAGGCTCTTTTTACTCCTTATACCTCATTCCCTTCTCGATCTGAGTCATCCTCTTCTTTTCTCTGAGGGTTTAAGAACTAGGCTTCTCATCTATCTATCGAGGATGGCGTGTTACTAATCCATAGACCTTTAAGATTGTTGGTTTTAAGCCTCGATTCAGTTCCTACTATTTATGTATGTTAGCTGTTGATCTCGGAATCTTGTTATGATGTTGTAGAGTGGTTATGCCACCATTTTGCATGATGTCTCAAATCATTTTGAGCATTTCTGACAAATTATCTTTGTCAAAGTCATCCCAGATTTCTAAATAGTACGATGCATTTGCAAATCCCTTCTCTCCATTTCTAATGTTCATTTGGGCCAGATTAATCACACAAATCGGTGCGTTGAGGTAATTTATTGCCTCGACATATATGTTGGAGTTATTATTATGAACCTAGGTGTTTTAGGAAGTCACCTAATATTTTAGCCATGTTTTGTGTTCCGGTGTGATGATTACGCCACCATTCTCGAAAGCATCCCGTGATGTTATTAGTTAGTAGGTATTCTATTCCTGGTTTCTTGAACCCGAGGTTCACCCTACTTACCTCCTATTGATAGTGTTTGCTAGCTCCTTTAGGATATTACTAACCTTTGCATTAGCCCTCGAGGTCCGTGGTATTTCCTTCTTCCAAATACCATGAACCGCATATGGCAAAAGTTCCTCGCTGAACCGAGAGATCACAACCAGAGTGCTCTTGTTGAGTTCTCCATTCATAATTGTGAATCTGCCAGTTCTACCCTTTTCGCATGGGTTATCCGGAAGAAATGTTGAGCTTCGCTCGACATACTAGTCTATGCATCCACAACTCAGAAAGTTATATGTTCCTCAAGTTGTTCCTCCTTAGTTGTATTCTGACCCCGTCTGTCAATTGATAGTCAGGAGTAGTCGTGCATTCGTCATCGATGCCTAATATTCTTGTGGTCTGTCAAGCCATTCTATTCTGGAATGACTAGGAGAAACAAACTCCAGTGCCTCATCCATATCTAGGATTGGGTCAAAGCGATTTGTATTCCATGATCAAAATGCCAATCCATCTTTTGATTACATTCCACACAGGTGTTACCATCTTCAAGTCAAGAATGTCATGAGAATTGCACCACCTCTTATGGATTCTTGATGTAGTGATACTTCTCGACATCATCATTCACTCCTCAGTTTCGTGTTGTTGCAGCTGGAATACCGACAAGTGAACTGTGATGTGTGAAATCAATACTCCTAGCAACCTCGTTGCTTGGTAGTAAATGGACAATATTCTCATTCTTAGCGTGTTGGTTATTGAATCTGCATCCTAAGATTGATCGTGCTACCTAGTCCTTATTTCCGGTGCACTCTTCGATCAATGAGTTAGGATTATTCAATCCCTCCCTTATTGTTCATTTCGTCTTGCTTTGAAAAGCAAGATTGTTCTCGAGCTTAGTAACATATTGGTGGTTCGTGATTTTCCGGATATCTTCACGGAAGTATCACCAGGTTGTCACCTGACCGCTATGTTGAGCTCGTGATCAAGTTGGTTTCCTTGTAAACCACCCATTCTCCAAGAATACATGTTGGATACCCCCAGGCTAGTTGGTTGAGCCAAACAACAACTTGGAGAGTTGGAAGATAAAAGCTTGTCCGACTTAGTTTATTTTAAGGGATATCCTTTTGTGTGTGTGTTGAAGAAAGATGACATCTTCATCGACTGATCCTCGTGATCAGTTGTTGAATCTATTGTCTTGTCCAATCTTTGATTTGAGTATGGGCTAACGTCAAATCAAATCAGAACCAACGATGTTCATAATGTTGTCTTACCCATGGTTGATTCCTCGAGTATATACCATTACATCTTTTGGTGCGACCAATGCTATCACCGTGTTCACATGATGGTGGAAGTCGGTGATATGGAAATTCCGATGAGGTGTTGTTGAGCCCATCGGCACATTTTGTCTCCCCATGATTCATGTCGAACACCAACCTAGTGTTGGAAACTTTGTAAGCATTATCTTCGTGTTTCTTTCATGAAGCCTATGTTTGGATGAAAGAAGTGACTTCCTCTAATTCACGTGCATTTGATGTAAGTTATGCGCCATGGATCCGAGAAAGTTTGTTTTTGCTTCCTCTAGAATCATCCCAAGTCGGTCATGCATGTGCGAAGTATTCTATGGTGCGATGGTGATCATCTTCATTCCATATGAATCCCCTAGCACACCAAGCCACTAAGCGAGTTGTTCAAGGAGAAGAAGTTTCTTCATAAGAGCTAATCATATGACTTATGCAAGGACTTAGATTATCCGTGATGATGGTTCCCACACGAACTTCGATAGTGTTTTATTGTAAGACTACTATGTGGTCATGCTTGTCCAGGGACAACATGTTCACATGTGTGTATGAGAACCAGCTCGTGTTTTGGAGCTTGCTATCGTAGTTCATATCCAGAGAATCTCATAGCGTCATCTAAATCGATTTGTGTTGCACCCTTTCTTTCAGACAAGCTGAGTCGGAAGTATCCTATCACCAATCGGATCTGAATCTCAGGCACATATGATGGTTGGAACATTCCCAGCAGTTGCGTCTTGTTCCCAGCCTGCACCGCCATTGTGCCAACCCCCCCATGGGCTGCCCTCTCAGTAATTGTTGTTTAGGATCATCTTCAAAAGTGGTCCTACCATGGGTCCCATCCATTTCCGATGATAAGCAAAGTCATTCATTGCGTTGTCTTCAACAAGGTAGTCCACATCATCCATTCTAGTCCGAGTATGTCATTCTTTCGAACTCCTTCAGATGATCGATTGTGATTGCCTTAGGCTGGTATAAAGAGTCTCAATGATCTCTATATCAAAAGTAATTCTTTTTTCCACTTAAGGGACTATCTATGCGGGTCACCTTCCTTAAGATGTCTCGTTATGGTATCATGGCAACTCAACTCCTCGCTTCGTGGACAACCGTTCACCACCTTCTTAAGTGTGGAATTGTGCCTCTCGTAGTGATTCTTAATCATCTGTTACACTCCATCCCCTCTGGATGTATGTTTCATGTCTCATTTCGAGAAATGTTGCTATGTCTCATTCCGTGAGCTAACCCTGAGTTGTTCGATCCTTGAGAAGATTGATCCTTCTAGAATCTCCTTCTCCTCTCATTGTCATGATAGATGAAGTTCTCAAAGCAAGATGTCAAGATCAAGATGATGATCGAATCAAAGTTCTTATCAAATGCAACCTGGATCGTGAAGATTGTGCTAGCTTTGTGTCCCCTCTGTCTTCTTACCTCACGTCTTGAATCTCGGGACGAGATTCTTGTTTAGTGGGGGTGAGTTGTCACATCCTAGTTACGGTTTTGCTCTAGGCTAGCTAGTCATGTGTGCATCATGTTTAAATTTCAATGAATTTGAAATGGGGACATGTGAAAGCCTCAAAATCATTTACGAAAATGACCAAGATACAAATTGCTTCAAATAGGTCCCGAAAATATTAATGTTTCTCTATGAAAATATTGGCGGAAGTAAAATTCAAACCAATATTTTTAGGAGCTCATAAATATTTATTTTGGGCATTTGAAGCTAATGCAATAACTATTTACATTGGATTTATATTTGCTATATATCGAATATGTGTCCAATAATTACGAGAAATTGTGAGGGGCTTTGGAATAATCCTTTTAAGTCCTGCAATATTATCAGAAGAAAGCAAAATGGTTTAGTGCTTAAAACTAAATCAAAACAAAACAACAGAAATAAACAAAAGCGAAATTAAAAAGGAGAGAGAGAGACCTAACCTAACTTACAGCCAGCCCGTCTTGTGTGGCCCAGCAAGCGAGGCCCAGTTGCATTGACCCAGCCCACCACCGGCCAGTCATCCCCCTCCTCTTGCGGAGGCGAGAGAGAAAACGACTCTGGCGCCGTGGCCCTTGCAGCAGCCACTGCTGGCTACCCCTTGTCGCCCAGGACGTCGCCACGCTACCCCCTGGACCCCCTCGACCGCTCCCCTCTCTCCCTGCCTCGCCTCTCTCTCTCTCTCTCTCTCCCGAAGCCGAGCAAGCTCGTCGCCGCCGCTCATCGCCTACGTAGCCACCGCCTCCCCCTCGCTTCTCTGACAGGTCCAGAGGCTCCGCCTCGACCCCCTCTTTCTTCCACCCCGAGCCACGCCACTGCTGGAGCCCCACATCGCCGCCATGAGTCGTCTTCCCGAAAGCACAGTGCCGGACTCCATCGGCCGGATTAAGTAGCCTTCGGTCGTCCACTGAGCCAGTGAGCAGCACAGCCGTCGGCCTCACTGTGAGCTCTCGGTCCTTTCCCCCTTAAGCATGTCGTCATTTTTGTTCCGTAGCCGCCGATTCCACCGGAGCCGCGAGCTCGGCCCCACCGGCCATGTTGCCGCTGTGGCCAGGGCCACCGCAGCTCATACCCGCGCATGTCATCGCACTCAGCTACCTCCCAGAAGGCCAACGCCAACGCCCAAATCTCCTGCCGTGCCCCGCAGCACCCCGCGCGCACATGGCCGAACTCCGGCTGCCACCTTTGAGCTCGCCGCCGTCGATATAGGTTGCCCCCGAAATAACTGACTGCACCACTCGACGCGCGGGATCTCCAGCATCACGTAGATGCCCTCCGCCGGCCATTTGGTCGCCGGAGGAGGAATCCAGAATGCCTCCACCGTCTCAGCCTCGCCCGTGACTCGGCAAAGTGGGTTTGACCTCACGTGACCAAGTTGACCCGGGTGGGCCCGGTTTGACCCCTACTGGGTCTATGACAAATGGGACCCGCACGCTAATTAAGTTAGGATTAGGACTAACTAAAATTAGTTAGACTAATGACAGCGACACCACGGGACCCACTGGTCAGGTTTGACCTGGCCGACCCAGTTGACATCTTTGACGTCACACCTATGTCATCTTGTGTGATGACTTATTTTCTGGAATTATTTTTATATAGGAAATTCCAGAAAATGTTGCAAACTTCAAAAATTCATAGAAATTCAACCGTAACTCCAAATTAAATAATTTATATATGAAAAACGACCAGAAAAATCCAATCTATCCATCTGTACCATTTTCATGCATGTTAGAACGACTTATACCTGCTGATCAGGTCAAATCAATTAAATGGCATTTAAACTCTCACATATGGATTTTGAATTTGAACCTAGTGTTCAAACCAACCCCATTTAACTTGTTGCTAGATGCATTAGGCCAATCAACAGCATATTGCCACGTCATCTTCATGCATCATATTGTTGCATGGCATTGATTGTGTTTCTCCTTTGTTTGTCGGTGTTTGTCCCCTCTCGATGAGCGGCGTCTGCAAGCGATGAGTTCGATGACAGATGAAGAACTATATTATCTTCGAAGTGCCGGGCAAGCAAAACCCTCTTATTCATTCGATACAATCCCACTCTCTCATTTGCTGCTCTCTTTTAATGCATTAGGACAATAACGATTCATACATTTACTTGCTGCGGTAATTGAACCCCTTTATCCTCTGCATGACCTGTCATTCCACGGTAAATAGATGAAACCCACTAGCATGAGTAGGAGTTGTTTCAGCCTGTTGTGCCTACTCATACTTGCTTGTTTGTCATGCACTCTACTGCTTAGAGTTGAGTCAGGTCTGATTCATCGGGGATGAATCGGAGTTGTGTGAACATGTCCTACTATGTGTGAACTAAGTGTGTGAACACGATTTGGTAAAGGTAGCGGTGAGAAGCCATGTAGGAGTACATGGTGGGTTGTCTCATTGAAGCCGTCCTCAGGAAGGAAGTTTTGTGTTTGTGATCCATGATCCAGCTACTACCATGCATTGGGCCCTGAAATATGACCCCGCTCGACTTCTTAATCACCCTTGTCCTCTGTCCAGGAGTTGCAAGTAGTTTCTGGTGTTTGTAGTATCTTTTGGGGGCCGCCTTGACGCTGGCCAAGTAAAGGGTGTGGGCTGTGTTGCGGTAAACACGTGTCGGGCTTCTTGGCGCTCGTTTAGTGTCCGGAACCACTGTACACATCGTTCGGGGCCGTATGTGGAAACCTCGGCGGACTCCCTTCGTATGGAACCTGAATAGGCGATAAACTGGACTAGAGACTTGAGTGTTTAGGTAGGTCATGGTCTACACCCACGTCGGCTTTCGCTTGAAGTCTGCCGAGCACATGTCGAGTGCAGACACTAAGTGGTGGAAACATGTATGAAGAAGTACACCCCTGCAGGGTTAACATCATCTATTCGAATAGCCGTATCCGCGGTAAAGGACTTCGGGTTGCCTATAACTATTCATAGACAAGTGAAAGTGGATACTCTAAAATGCCAAGATAGCGTGGAGTGCTATGGATGGCGTTCCCGTGGGAAGGCGGGTCGAATCCATAGTGGTGTATTGATTGGTGAATATGTGGACTCGTAGCGCCACCTCAAAAGAGTTACTTGGGTCATAGTTTAGGATAGCCACCGAGTCAAAGCTGGCTTCTTTGCGGTCAAACTCCACCACCCCTTTGTTGATAATGATGCATATGTAGGTAGTTACGATGTAAGTCTTCTTTGAGTACATTTGTACTCACATTTGCTTATTTTATGTTTTGCGAGAGATGTTAGTCTCGCTAGTAGTTCCGTGTGGACTTGACGTTTAGCTTGTTACCTCAGCTACGATCTTGTGCCTCGGCGGAGATCTAGTAGTTAGTGAGTACCGACCTAATGAATAAATATTTGAGTCATAGAGTTATGTTGTGATGCCATGTTGTATTTACACATATTGAGCATATTGTGTTTACGTTTGAAATGCTTGGTATGTGTGGGATCCAGGCAATCTAGTTACTTATCCTTGGCAGCCTCTCATATGGGGAAATGTAGTCTAGTGCTTCTGGCGATAGTAGTCCGCTTCTGACGGTTCATGAGTCCTGCTAGCCCGGCACTCTGCTCTGGACACTTATTGGCCGACATGTGTTTCACTTCGTTCACTGTGTCTGTCCTTGGGGAAATGTCACGCGGTGACATCCGAGTCTGCCTAGGCTATTCTGACCGGGTTTCAGTCCTGTTAGCCGATGCTACAACCCGGATTCTGCAGCTGGCGGCCGACATGCTCGATGTGATTCATGTATGCCTGTCCCCATGGGTTAGTGCCTCTTTGGGTTCCACGACTAGCCATGTCGGCCCGGGTTCTCTGTCATATGGATGCCATGACACTATCATATCGTGATCCAAAAGGCGCAAGCGGTCCGGGCCATGGTAAGGCGACACCGTGGGAATACTGCGTCGTGAGGCCGCAAAGTGATATGAGGTGTTACGGCTAGATCGATGTGACTTGGAATCGGGTCCTGACATTTCTGGATTTGTTTAAGGTGCATTGGTATGGCCAATTGTGGCGAGGCTCGGATTTTAGCGGTTGATTCAATTCCTCTCTTGGAGCGATGAAACCCGAGAGCTTCTTGCGGGACGCCGAAAACACATTTTTCCGGATTGAGCTTGATGTCATATGTTCAGAGGTTGTTGAACATAAGCCTCAAGTCGTCTATTAAAGAGTCGACGTGTATGGTTTTGACGACCACATCGTCGATGTATGCTTCCACTGTTTTGCCGATCTGCTTTTCCAGGCATGTCTGAATCATGCGTTGATACGTTGCACCGGCGTTCTTAAGCCCGAAATGCATCGTGTTGAAACAGAAGGGACCGTATGGCGTGATAAATGCCGTTGCGGCTTGGTCATACTTGGCCATCTTGATTTGGTGGTAGCCGGAGTATGCGTCGAGGAAGCACAATGAGTCGTGTCCTGCGGTGGCGTCGATAATTTGATCGATGCGGGGGAGGGGGAAGGGATCCTTTGGGCAAGCTTTATTGAGGTCTTTGAAATCAACACATAGGCGCCAGGATTTGTCCTTCTTTGGTACCATCACCAAGTTTGCTAGCCAGTCCGGGTGTTTTATTTCTCTGATGAATCCGGCCTCCAATAACTTGGCTAGCTCCTCACCCATGGCTTGTCGCTTAGGCTCAGAAAAACGCCGAAGAGTCTGCTTGACCGGCTTGAATCCTTTTAGAATGTTAAGGATATGCTCGGCCAACCTGCGTGGGATTCCTGGCATATCTGATGGGTGCCAGGAAAATATCGATTCTTGAGGGAACTCCCGTGGTCTGGCGTCCACAGTGAGGTCTAAGCTTGTGCCCCAATTGAGGCTGTTTTGGTAGGGTCCATTTTAGGCCATTGGTTTGAAAGAGGTTTGGATCTCTTGTCGAGTATCACGTCGTCCCTGTCCATGGTCGGCGTAGTGTAGTTAACTCCTCATCGCTAGGGCTTGGATAGTGCCTCAAGGGCTAGTCTTGGCTGTCTTGTTTTCAGCGTGGAGTGCTATGTCTGGATCACTAGCTAGAGTGATAATTCCATTGGGCCCAGGCATTTTGAGCTTCATGTACCATAATGGGGTATAGCTTGGAAGATCGTGAACGCCTCCCGCCCAAGAAGGGCGTGGTACTACTTCTTGAGCAGGGCCACTTGGAATGTTATTTCTTGGGACCTATAATTTTCCGGTGTCTTGCGAATACCACATCTAGTGTGATTTTCCCGGTATAGCGTGCCTCCCTCTTGAGGGATGATTCCTCGAAAAGGTTGTGCTGCTTTGCTCAATGCGGCTCCGATCTATATCCATTTTGTGAAGAGTTTCTTCGTGAATGAGGTTTAATCATTTGCCGCCGTCCATGAGCACTTGATGAGCGAAAGCCGTCCACAATGGTGGACTAAGGACTAATGCTGGTGGTACTCGGGCTGTTCGGCTTTTAGGTTCATCACTGCATTGAAGGTGATACCCGTGTCGCTCCATGGATTTATTCTGCCACAGCGAGATCTCGGCAAGGCTGCGGAGTGCTCTCTTGCCTATTATTTGAGGCGAATGTCTCGAGACCTGTTAGGACCCGTATTGTAATTCACGGGATGTTGCTCTGCGGTGTTTTGAATGAGGAGATCCTCGCCGCTCTTCGCAACCTACCGGAGTACCCAACATGCTCTAAGGCTGTGTGTTGGTGCGGTATCCACCGTACTGTGAATTTTGCAGGGTCCGTTAAGCCATCCCTCTAATACAGTTCCATGCCCTGTAGTGGGCTTTTGCCTTTTTGCCATTGAATTGGGCGACTTACGAGGCTGCATCCTTTTAATTGAATTTGGGTGTTTAGCCAAGGCGGGTTATCTAAAATTTTGCTTCGGTTTTCCGGGCACTCTCCATCGCACGATGCTTACGTACTATGGCCGCCAAGTCGGCGAAGTGTGCTATGTTGCGGCGGCTTATGGCATTGAGGATTCCCTTGTCCGTGCAATTATTGCAGAAGAATGAAATTGCGTCTTCCTCACGACAGTCCTTGACCTTGTTATTTACAAGGAGGAATCTGGCCCAATAGTGATGTCTTGTTTCACAGGGCTCTTGCCTAATGTGGGAGAGATCGCTTGTATCTGGGTGGGTGGGCGGATTTGAGTCCGGACCCTGACCCAATCTGAGACCCAGGGGCATGGGAGTTTCCAATCTTGGAAGTTCGGGCTCCGGGATGCCGCCCGATAGGTCTAGCCCACTGCCTGATTCTAGGTTCAAGGCTTGGGAGATGTCCTTCCGTATACGGGTATCCGGCTCGGAGAGCTCTGGAATCCGGACATAGTTTGTCCTCAAGATTGAGGAAGAATTACCGCGTTGTTCCTCCACCACCGCTATCTGATGAGTGACCAGCGGAGAGTTAATCTCCCTTTGGTGGGTTTAAGCCGATCCGCTCATAGTCCATGGCGACTCCCAAAGCGGCAATGCGATCCAAGAGCTTGTTTAGGAAGAGAACTCCATCGGATCCATCTGCTCGGCAAGCTCCGAGCGGCGTGGAAGGTTGTTTTTCGATGACCGAAGTCATCGTCGGTGCAAACCCGAGCAGGCGGTCATGACGAACTTCGCCCTGGCCAGGAGAGTCTGGCGGCGACCCGAGGGCTCCCAGGTGGCTGTCGCTTGACAGCGAGGCAGAGACATCCTTCCTTCTGGTGCGGCACGGTGTAACTCTCAATGAAAGCACCAATGTCGGTGTCAAAACCGGCGGATCTCGGGTAGGGGTCCCGGCTGTGCATCTAATGTGGATGGTAACGAGGAGGCAAGGGACACAATGTTTACCCAGGTTCGGGCCCTCTCGATGGAGGTAATACCCTACTTCTGCTTGATTGATCTTGATGATATGAGTAGTACAAGAGTTGATCTACCACGAGATAGTAGAGGCTAAACCTAGAAGCTAGCCTATGGTATGATTGTTCTTCTCTGGACTAAACCCTCCGGTTTATATAGACACAGGAGGGATAGGGTTACACATAGTCGTTTACAATGGGAGGAGATCTACATATCCGTATCGCCAAGCTTGCCTTCCACGCGAAGAGAGTCCCATCCGGACACGAGACGAAGTCTTCAATCTTGTATCTTCATAGTCCAACAGTCCGGCCAAAGGATATAATCCGGCTGTCCGAATCCCCCCTAATCCAGGACTCCCTCAAAGGCCCCCTTCTCCATGCGGATCAGGGTGCCACAAAAATTGTGCCAAAGTGTTGGAAGAAGAATGCATTAAAATGTTTGGCACTAAATCTTTGGATGATGAGCATGATTGCAATGTTGTTAGTATGAACTCCTTGAATATCCATAGTACTAATGTTGATTGCTATATTTATGATGAATATTCCTCCTATAAACATGTCAATTTTTGTTGAGTGCATTGTGTTTGCAAGTTCACACCAATTAGGGAAGATAGATATTGCAAGAGGAATAAGTACTTAGAAACTAAATTGTTGCAAGAAAGTCTTGATGATTCTTGTTGAAAGATTCAATATTTATCGCGCCCTTGTGAACTTTGCAATGAACATGGTCATTTAAAGCTCCAATGCTATTTGTTTCATGATCAAGTCATGTCCAAATATTGTGATAATTTGATTACCCTTGAGCATCATAAAGAGCTTAGTCTTCTTTTAGGTTATGAAGAAATGAAAGCGATATAACTGAGGGTATTCCAAAATTTAATCTTGATGGATTTCTTGATTTTGATCTAGAGAAGATTTATATGTATTGTGTGGTGAATTGCATTGAAAATCCTTATATTTCCAATTACATAAAGAAAAGAAAACAAATAGAGGATTAAGAGAATACTAACGAAAGGGAAGGGACTTCCCAATATTCTCCTATTATTTCTTATGATGAATCAGGTAACGAGGAGGAGCCTCCTATTCAACCAATCTCATCAATAAAGAGCTCCAAAAAGAGGATTGAACCCACACATGATGGGGTGAAGAAGAAGAAAATAAAAAGGAAGAGAGGTAAAAGATATCTCTCCCCAAATAATGTTGCTCCTATTATTGTTGTGCCTCATGAAAATGAATCAAAAATAATTGTGGAAGATAATGATACTTCTTATGATCTTGAAAATCTTTTTGTAACTTGCTTGGAAGAATATGATAATAATGTTTGCTATACTATTGGTGCTATCCATACTATTAATGATGAGAGTGATTATGCTTATGATATGAAAAGGCCCAAGCTTGGGGAAGCTATGTTTGATGAGGATGACATATTTGAGAATATATTTGCTACAATTAATGTTTGTCCCAAGCTTGGGGATGCTAAGTTTAATGAAGATGATATTTTAGCCTCCCAAGTTTTGATATGCAAAGTTATAATGATGATAGCATGCCTCCTACTTATGATGATTATATGGATGAAAGTGGGTTTGGAAGAGTGTCAACTTTAGGAAGTAATGATCCCACTATTTTGGAGGATGTTGAATCTTATAATATTTATGAAATTGGATTTGGAGAGGTCATGACTTTATTTAGTGATGTATCCACTATTTGGAAGAGGTTTCAATTGATTATGATGAGAACAAAGTTGCTACTTATGATGATTATTGTGATGAAACTTATGCTATAAAAAGTAGTGATGATTATATTTATAAACTTGTCATGATTGTGATTACCTTTTCTGAACATTAATCTTTTATTGTGGAAACAATTTATAGTATTCAAGTCTTTTATGATACTCCCACTATTCCGAATGAGAAGAATTTTATTTATGTGGAGAGTAGTAAATTTTCTATGCTTGTAGATCATGAAAAGAATGCTTTAGGTGCTGGTTATATTGTTGAATTCATTCATGATGCTACTGAATATTATTATGAGGGAGGAATATATGCTTGTAGGAATTGCAATAATATCAAGTTTCCTCTCTATGTGCTTAAAGTTTTGAAGTTATGTTTGTCTTGCCTTCCTATGCTAGTTGATTATTATTCCCATAAGTTGTTTGCTCACAAAATCCCTATGCATAGGAAGTGGGTTACACTTAAATGTGCTAGTCATATTCTTCATGATGCTCTCTTTATGTTTCATTTCTTATCTTTTATGTGAGCATCATTGGAATCATCATGCCTAGCTAGGAGGCGTTAAACGTTAAGCGCTTGTTGGGAGGCAACCAATTTTATTTTAGTTTCTTGCTTTTTGGTTCTGTTTAGTTATAAATAATCTATCTAGCTTCTGTTTAGATGTGGTTTTATGTTCTAATTAGTGTTTGTGCCAAGTAGAACCTTTGGGAAGACTTGGGTGAAGTCTTTATGATCATCTTTGTAAAAACAGAAACTTTAGCGCTCACGAGATCAGCTTCAACTTTTTACTGGAGAGTGCTATTTAGTTGATTATTTTTGAAGATGATTACTAGACAAATTCCTCAGTTCCACCAATTTATTTTAGAGTTTTTGTAGCTCCATAAGTTTGCGTTAGTTACAGATTACTGCAGACTATTCTGTTTTTGACAGTTTCTGTTTTCATTGTGTTGCTTGCTTATTTTGATGAACCTATGGCTAGTAAAATAGTTTATAAACCATAGAGAAGTTGGAATATAGTAGGTTTAACACCAATATAAATAAAGAATGAGTTCATTACAGTACCTTGAGGTGGTGTTTTGTTTTCTTTCGCTAATGGAGCTTACGAAGTTTTACTGTTAAGTTTTGTGTTGTGAAGTTTTCAAGTTTTGGGTAAAGATTCGATGGACTATGGAATAAGGAGTGGAAGAGCCTAAGCTTGGGGATGCCCAAGGCACCCCAAGGTAATATTCAAGGATAACCAGAGCCTAAGCTTGGGGATGCCCCGAAGGCATCCTCTCTTTCGCCTTCGCTCATCGGTAACTTTACTTGGAGCTATATTTTTTATTCACCACATGATATGTGTTTTGCTTGGAGCGTCATTTTATTTTCTTTAGCTTTGCTTGCTGTTTTGAATAAAATACCAAGATCTGAAAGTCTTAAATGTTAGAGAGTCTTCACATAGCTACATAATTATTTAACTACTCATTGATCTTCACTTATATCTTTTTGGAGTAGTTTGTCATTTACTCGCAGTGCTTCACTTATATCCTATGAGTAAATGGTTGAATGATTTGAATGTCATAAATCTGAAATTATACATGTTTCATATGCTCACCCCCATGGGCAGTAATGACTTTACATATAAGAAGTAGAGGTGGTAAATTTATTGAAGGTTAGCAAAACATTGTATTGGTCACTTGAACAATTCATGAAAGAATATTGAAGGAGAGAGATTTCACATATAAATATATACTATCCATGGACATCTTTTGTAATTGTGAGCACTCATTAAAATATGACATGATAAAAAGGTTGATGTTGGACAAAAGGAAGACAACGTAATGGGTTATGTTTTCTTATTTCTGAAATAAAAGTATATTGTCATGGATCTCCTAACACGTTGAGCTTGCCTTTCCCCTCATGCTAGCCAAATTCCTTGCACCAAGTAGAGATACTACTTGTGCATACAAACTCCTTGAACCAAAAGATTCTTCCATGAGTGTCCACCATATGTACCTATATCACGGTATTTACCATGCTGTTCCAAGTAAATTTGCATGTGCCAAACTCTAAACCTTCAAATAATAATCTGTTTTGTATGCGTCCGGATGGCTCATGGTAGCGTACTCTACGGGTTATCAATATCTTCCATGCTAGGTGGGTTATTCTCACGATGAGTGGACTCCGCTCATCATTCACGAGAAAAATGGTATTGGTAACTGGGATGCCACTGTCCCATGACCCAAAAGATCAAAAATCAAATAAAAAATAATTGCAAAACAAAACTCCCCGGGTTTGATGTTGGTTAGAGGCACCCGTTGTTTCGGGCAAGCCATGGATTGATGATTGTTGGTGGAGGGGGAGTAAAAATCTTTACCTTTCTATTTGGGAACCCGCCTATAATGTATGTAGTATGGAAGATATTGGGAACTCTTGGTCGTTATGTTGAAAATGGAAAGCATACCTCTCAAAATTATTTTCATCTCTGCTTTTTGCTTCAAGCCTTCTGCACCTCTCTGCAAATCCCCTGCTTCCTCCGCTGCTTGAAGGGCCTATCTTTTACTTTTATGCAAGAGTCATGGTGATCTTCACCTTCCCTTTTTCATTTTATCCTTTGGCAAGCACCTCGTGTTGGAAAAAGATTCTGATATATATATATATATATATATATATATATATATATATATATATATATATCCAATTGGATGTAAGGCATCATGAACTATTATTGTTGACATTACCCTTGAGGTAAAAGGTTGGGAGGCCGAATCTATAAGCCCCTACCTTTCTCTATGTCCTGATTAAAACTTTGAACCCATAAATATCGGCATGAGTGTTAGAAATTGTGTGAAAGACTAAATGATAGTTGAGTATGTGGAGTTTACAAATTAAAGCTCTAACATTGACTCTTCCGAGTAAAATAAGATGAATTGTAATTGTTTGATGACTAATATCACGGGTTTGTTAGCTTTGAAGAAAGTTTATGATCTATACATTAACATGTGAATAGTTTCTTACTTGGATCATGAAAAGTTTTATGATATGAGCTACTGTTATGACATATAATGATGCTAGAAAAGGTGATTAAAATTATCATTGATCAAACTTGTACCTACTAGCATTCACACTTCATAAATTATTTCTTTTATCATTTACCTACTCGAGGACGAGCAGGTGAATCAAGCTTTAGGGATGCTGATCGTCGTCTCAACGTATCTATAATTTATAAGTATTCATGATATTATATTATCCATCTTGGATGTTTTATAGACTTTACTATGCACTTTTATATTACTTTTGGGACTAGCTTATTGACCCAGAGCCCAAAGAAGGCTGCCTGTTTTTTGCTTGTTTCGTTGTTTCAAGAAAAGGAATATCAAAATCGGAGTTGAAAATCGGAATGAAACCAACTGGAGAAGTTATTTTTGGAAGGAAAGCTACCAAAAAACTTGGAGTGTACGTCAGAAAGAAACAAGGAGCCACCCGAAGGCAGAAGGGCCTCCACCCTCATTGGGCCCCTGCTCCGTGGCTCCTCACGCATTTCTTCTCACCCATATATACCCATATACCCTAAAAACTTCAGGAACAGAATAGATCAGAGTTCTGCCGCCTTGCCAAGCCTCCGTGAGCGTAACTCAAAAGTCAATCGAGACCCTCGTTCGGCACCCCGGCCGGAGGGGTGGAATCCTCACCGTGGTCATCTTCATCATCCCTTGCCGTTCCAGCCCATGACGAGAGGAGGGTAGTATTTCACCTCGTGTGGGCAGGCGAGGGGTATGTACCAATAGCTTTATGTGTTTGATCTCTCTCTCTTGTGTTCTTGATTTGGCTTGCGATCTTGATGTATCGCGAGCTTTGCTATTATAGTTGGATCTTATGTTGCTTCTCCCCCTCTACTCTCTTGTAATGGATTGAGTTTTCCCATTGAAGTAGTCTTATTGGATTGAGTCTTTAATGATTTGAGAACACTTGATGTATGTCTTGCCGTGCGTATCTGGGCCGGTGACAATGGGATATCCAATGTGATTCACTTGATGTATGTTTCTTTGGTGATCAACTTGGTGGGTTCCGCCTCATGAACCTATGCATAGGGGTTGGCAAGCACATTTTCGCCTTTGATTCTCCCAGGTGAGAAACTTTGGGGGCTCTCTTTGAGGTTCTATGTGTTGGTTGAATAGATGAATCTCGAGATTGTGTGATGCATATCGATATAATCATACCCACGGATACTTGAGGTGACATTGGAGTATCTGAGGTGACATTAGGGTTTTGGTTGATTTGTGTCTTAAGGTGTTATTCTAAATCACTAACTCTAGGGCTGTTTGTGACACTTATACGTGAATAGCCCAACGGATTGATTGGAAAGAATAACTTTGAGGTGGTTTCGTACCCTACCATAATCTCTTCGCTTGTTCTCCGCTATTAGTGACTTTGGAGTGACTCTTTGTTGCATGTTGAGGGATAGTTATATGATCCAATTATGTTATTATTGTCAAGAGAGAACTTGCACTAGTGAAAGTATGAACCCTAGGCCCTTGTTTCAACTCATTGCAATACCGCTTATGCTCACTTTTATCATTTGTTACCTTTGCTGTTTTTATATTTTCATATTACAAAACCTATATCTACTATCCATGTTGCACTTGTATCACCATCTCTCTCTTTGCCCGGACTAGTGCACCTATACAATTTTACTATTGTATTGGGTGTGTTGGGGACACAAGAGACTCTTTTGTTATTTAAGGTTGCAGGTTGTTTGAGAGAGACCATCTTCATCCTAGGCCTCCCATGGATTGATAAACCTTAGGTCATCCACTTGAGGAAATTTCTCACTTCCCACAAACTCGCAGACTTGGAGGCCCAAACAACGCTCTATAAGTGAGAAGGTTGCGTAGTAGACATCAATTATCCCGTTACCATCTACAATTCAGCTTAATGAAACCAACAAGCTAGATTCATCCATACAATCTACAATTCAAAGTAAAGCATCGCAATATTGTTTGCTTTTTTGTTAAACTAACGAGACTAAACAACTAAAGCAGCAATGCATTTTTACAAGTAAAATGATCCAAACTGCTGTAGTAGATGTGACATATCATGTGACTCACGCAGGGCATCGAACCTTTTTATACCGCGATTGTATGGGTACTTGAATACAAGCACAAGCGTGACCAGAGATAGAAAAAAAGACCTTCCATGGCATCCTGTTCCTATAGTAGCAGGCAGGGTGGGTTGGAGGTGGGGCAGAGCATCTTCTCCATGGACCTCCTATCTCTTCCGCATGCCCTTGATTTCCTTACACAATACAAGCGAGCATTTAGATGGTATATAATACACGTTGCAGCGTACATGTGTCCCGATGTTGGAGGAGATGTTGAGAGGAGCAGATGAGTAGGGAGGGGGTTTGGGGGTTACCTGACGTGACATAATTCCGACTCCGGTGGTGGAGGTCTGCGAGTCCCGTTGCTGGCGCGCCAAGCATGAAGGCAGGAGAGAAAGCAACCCTTGGTGCCAGCTTGGCCGACAAGTAGGTGAGGCAATTGAGAAGCGGCGCTGGGTGGACTCCATCCGCGCAAGTGCTGACTAGGAGTTGAACCACCAAGCGCTGCACAAGCAAACTGACTCGCTCTCCTCTCACTCCGTCTTCATCTCCTTCGAAGTTCCTCGGAGCCGACGGCACCTACCATGTTGGAAATGCAGCCAAGGGAGCCGTGGAAACTGTCAGTCTTGCCGGCCCTAGGAGCCACGGGGAAGTGAAGGATCAGCAGGGAGGAGGAGGCGGTTCGAAAGGGGGAAGGCGGGGAACGAGCATAATGTCGCGGCCGGGAGGAGGAGGAGGGGCTGGGTGAGCTCTGCTGTGCGGTGGCCTTAATGGGGAATGACCACCGCCGGGCGTAAGAAGGGAACGGAGGCGAGGGGGAGGGGGTGGATTCGCTGCACGCCATGGCTACGTGGCGTGCAAGTATGCAGCTAGGCTCTAGAGTCTCATGAGCGCAGGAGGAGCTGCTGAGATCCCACCAAGGCCTTGCTTGGTAGTGGAGAGAAGGGAAGGGGATGGGTTGCCTTGCCGGCCGGGTTGGGGGAGAGGAAGGAGGGACTAAGTATGGGCGGGCGGGGCCGGGTGGTTGGGGGATCGAGAGATTGAGAAGGGAGCGAGAGGAGGTTGGGGGGGAGCGGCAAGCAGGGACGAGTGGGGAGAGTGGTTCGGGGGAGAGGAGGGGATCCAGCAGTTAGGGTTTGGGTGAGAGGGTAAGGGTGAGGGCTGCTGTTGGATCCGTAAGCATCCGGACGGTGGTTGCCGCATGATCCGTGGTGGATATACCTATGGATAATTCAACCGTAGCGCGTTATACGCAAACAATTTGAAGATCTTTTCAGACCATATAAATTGGTCGTGATTAACATGTTATATACAAATTTTCATCATTCCATTTTTCAATGCTTTGAGTTTTTTTTTGAAAGACATATAAAATATTTGTTTAAATGATGTGTCATACTTTTGCACAAGTTTACATCTTAGATTGGTAAACAACATCGACAAAGGGAGTTTTTATTTCTTTTGCATGAAAAAAACAATTTTCCG